>CM060370.1:196340244-197590244 GCA_030545235.1 Helianthus tuberosus | reverse complement strand
TACAAGTAATCTCCTAACTCTTTTATATAAACTTAGGTATTATTATTACAACACCTATAGGCTTAAATCAGTGGCTCTGATACCACCTTCTGTCACGACCCCTGACCCACCCTGGACGGAATCGGGAGCCGCGAACAGCCAAGTGGTACCGGTGATTATTTTGAAAAATATTGCAGCGGAAATTTCATCAGGACCGTGAGTTAGGAAAAATATCAGAGTTTAGAAAACACCGGATTTTATTTATTAAATAGATGGGACAAACCCATGTTTTACAAAGGTAGCTTTAATAAGGGATAATCCCAATTACATAAAATAATATTTCTTAATTTGATTTAATTAATAAAATAAGCCACTTCTTGAAGCCTTTCTGTGCCGTATCCATCTCTTACTCCAATCTAGTGTAATTACCTGAAACGCGTTTTAAAAAGGTTTTGTCAGCAGGAAATACTGGTGAGTTCATTCATTTTGCTTAAATGACGCATTTGTTATAATCTACAGTATTAAGAGCGATTACAATGTTTCCATATATCAACCAACTACCCACAGTATTTGTCACTCGACCATCCATTGGTAACCTCATTGTCCAATGGTGTCTGTGACTATGGTCATATCACCCCTTGGCTAACTCGTTGTCCAATGGTGACGGTTATCAAGTAATGTATACAAAACCCCACATACCGGCTGTAATTTGGTGACTACAAAGACTTAATCCCTGTAATTATAACTTTGAAAACATTTAAGAATTTATAAAGTACTTTGATAAAAAGAGAATGACTCACATTATAAGCATGCAGATTTATACGGGCAGAGCTTAGCCTATTGATTAGTCTTGTAACCCAGTGCACACGAACTAGGTAAGTAACTAATACAGCATTTACGATAACTCACGAGATTAAAACCCTCTCGACAAATGACAAAGTGCAATCACTTAAACATCCATCGGATTCACAATAAATGACAGAGTATTCCCCGAGTTCGGGTGGTACTCAAACATCCTGTCGGAATCACGACTAATGACAAAGGATATCACTTAAACATCCGGTCGGATAGTTTCAATTGATCGGATATTGAATCGTAGTAGCGATCGAGTTAATACCCGGTATCGTAGCAGCACCCCACTAATTTGAGAGTAATATTCGAATTATGGCAGTATAACTTCGTTTTTATGAAATTGTTTCGACACCAGAGAACAGGCCATGCGACAAGCTATTTATAGGTGAAATTCAGGCTTGTCGCGGCCCGCGTGAACTCCCGGCCAACCTTTACGCGGCCCGCGTGGGAGTGTGGATCAGATCGGAGGTTGCTGAGTCACCGGTGGTCGCGACACGTGTGACGACACGTGGCCTTCATGCATATCCGGAGACTTACAAGCTGTCGCGGCCCGCGTGACTTTCTGTCTATTCTTTACGCGGCCCGCGTGAAGACTAAATATCTGATTTTCTTGATTCTTGATATGGATTGAGGTTTCAGGGGTCCGGGTTTTTACTTACGGATCAATTTGGGACATTTTTGAATATAATTATATTATAAAGAAAAAGGGAATAAAATAGTGAGAAAAGAAAATAGACCCACTTTGTAACTTTAGGGTTCAATTAGAAAGCCTCCTGGTATAAATTTTGGGTATAACTCCTGGACTATTTAAATATATATATATATATATATATATATATATATATATATATATGTACTCGTTTTAAGTATAGTATCCCTAATTCAACCTTGTCCCTATGTCACGAGACAGAACCCCAACGAACTTAGTCAGGCAGAGCCTTGACATATGTTATGGGGCTCAGATCAATCGGACAGGGTAGCGGTGATCGGGAGTTAAAATACTTAAAACGGGGCATGACTTTATTATTATTATATATATAAAAATAAATAAATACTAGAGAATTTGTAGAGAAAGAAAGATAAAGAAGGAAAATAACGAATTGTTATGTGAAGAGATATATGCCTTTTATAGTTGCTTTACAAATCTGATGGTCATTTTATTAACCTCCACGTAGCATTTGAGAATTTAATTCATGTGTATACGTATTCTTTCAAAAATGAAGGTTTCAATGGAAAGTTGGCCACATACATATGTAACATTTAATGGAAAATTTGATCTTGATCTTTAAAGATTACACGTATACTAAATTTTCAATATATATATTTTATTATTATTTTATTATTATAATTAATTCAACTGATTTACTTATTGACGCTTATAACTTCTAAAATTTGGCGTTCTAGAAAATAATAAATATGTTATTAGAACGAGAATAGTTTTGTCTACATTTTGAACCAAGTTTCATTAAAAATAGAGTAGGTTCAAATACAATGTATTTTTATAATTTAATTATTATACGGTTCCTAGGCCCGTCTAAGTACTTCATATTTTTAACAGTCGACTTACCCATAATATACCTGTCTAATAATATAAGTTTTTATAGACTTTTATTTTATTAAAAAGGCCACCCATATACAGGCCAATTAATTTAGAATAATATTTCAACTAACTATATATAAATTAGTGTTTAAAACTATTTGGGTTGAATATTTATATTAAAAATAAACTAGTTACTAGTGGTTAATAAATTTAACCAAACCTATAATTCTTATATAAAAATAGGAATGTTACATGGTTTTGCAAGAAGAAAATATAGAACTTTTAGGTCATAAATTCTTTGCAAACCTGTTACCTATGAAGTTAGCCGAATTCGATGTGGTATTAGGAATGGATTGGTTAGTAGCCAACCATGCTCGAATTCTTTGTGATAAGAATTCCATAGAAATACATACACCTACAGGAGAATTAGTGGTGATTATAGGAGATAAGCAACGTAAGCCAATGAAGTTTATTTCAGTAATGAAAGTTGCTAGTTATGAACGAAAGCAAGGAATAGTGTATATGATCTCAGTAATCATTAACACTAAGGGTAAGGAACTCAAAGAAATTCTAGTAGTATCAGAATACCCAGAGGTATTCCCAGAAGAACTACCTGGATTACCACCTGATAGAGAAGTAGAATTTAGAATTCATCTAATTCCTGGAACTACACCGATAGCCAAGGCACCTTATCAGTTAGCACCCACTGAAATGCTAGAATTGAAAAAGCAGTTAGATGAATTACTAAGCAAAGGATTCATACAACCTAGTTCATCCCCGTGGGGAGCTCCAGTATTGTTTGTGAAAAAGAAAGATGGGTCAATGCGAATGTGTATCAATTATAGAGAATTGAATAAGGTTACAATTAAGAATCGATACCCATTACCTAGGATCGATGATCTTTTCGATCAACTTCAAGGAGCTAAATACTTTTCTAAGATAGATTTATGCTCTGGATACCATCAGTTGAAAGTACAAGAAGAAGACATACCTAAAACTGCTTTCAGAACTAGGTATGGTCATTACGAGTTTACAGTCATGCCCTTCGGGTTAACAAATGCTCCTGCAGCATTTATGGACATGATGAATAGGATCTGTAAACCGTACTTGGATAAATTTGTAATTGTCTTCATCAACGATATACTTAATTATTCCAAAAGCCAGGAGGAACATTGTGAGCACCTGCATGTACTCTTAACTTTGTTAAGAAAGGAGAAGCTTTATGCCAAATTCTCGAAATGTGAATTTTGGTTACAAGAGGTATAATTCTTAGGACACATGGTGAATCATGAAGGTATTCACGTAGATCCTACTAAGATAGAAGCGATCACCAAATGGAAGGTTCCGCAACCAGCTAAGGAAATTAGAAGTTTTATAGGGTTAGCTGGATACTATAGACGGTTTATTAAGGATTTTTCCAAGATAGATGTACCATTAACTAAACTAACTTGTAAAGCAGTTAAGTTTGAATGGGGACCTAAACAAGAAGAAGCTTTTAAGATCTTAAAGCAGAAGTTAACAAATGCTCCAATTTTAGCTTTACCGAAAGGAACAGAAGATTTTGAAGTATACTGTGATGCTTCGAAACTAGGATTAGGATGTGTGCTTATGCAACACAAGAAGGTAATTGTGTATGCATCAAGGCAATTGAAAAAGCACGAAGAAAATTATACAACTCATGACTTAGAATTAGGAGCCATAATTTTTGCCCTTAAGATTTGGAGACATTATCTGTACGGAAGTAAGTTTGCTGTCTATACAGATCATAAGAGTTTAAGATACATATTTGGGCAAAAAGAATTAAACATGAGACAAAGGAGATGGATGGAAATCCTAAGTGACTACGACTGTGATGTTCAATATCACGAAGGAAAAGCAAATGTAGTTGCTGATGCCTTAAGTCGTAAGTATCATGAGAAACAAAGACGAGTTCGTGCTCTTAGATTAAGTTTCCAATTTGACTTAATGGAACAATTAAAGAATGTCCAAGAAACAACAATCAAGGATGATGTTGAAGGAATGAAAGGAAGAATAAAGGAATTAGAGCAAGGAAGTGATGGAATTTGGAGATTCCATAAGAAAAGGATTTGGGTACCTAAGCAAGGAGAATTAAGAGATAAAATTTAAGAAGAAGCTCATAAATCTAGGTATACCATGCATCCTGGTAACAACAAGATATACCAAGATTTAAGAAATAATTTCTGGTGGATAGGAATGAAAAAGGACATAGCTAGATATGTTTCTAAGTGTCTTACTTGTTCATAAGTTAAGGCAGAACACCAGAAACCCTCAGGTCTACTACAACAATTAGAAATGCCTGTATGGAAATGAAAACTTATAACTATGGATTTTGTTACTAAGTTGCCCAAAACCAGAAAAGGTAATGATGCGATTTGGGTAATTGTGGATCGATTAACCAAATCAGCTCATTTTCTACCCATGAAAGAAACCTTTAGCATGGAAAGGTTGGCAAAATTGTATGTAGATGAGGTAGTATCCTTACATGGAGTCCCACTCTCCATTGTATCGGATAGGGATAGTCATTTCACTTCCCACTTCTGGACAAGTTTCCAAGAAGCAATGGGAACACGGTTAAATTTAAGTACTGCATATCATCCACAGACAGACGGACAGAGTGAAAGGACGATCCAAACCCTGGAAGACATGCTTAGAGCATGTGTAATAGATTTTGGTGGAAACTGGGATGACCATCTACCTTTAATTGAATTCTCCTATAACAATAGTTATCATTCAAGCATCGAAGCTGCCCCCTATACGGACGTAAATGCAGAACTCCAGTCTGCTGGGTAGAAATAGGAGAAAGTCAATTATCAGGTCCTGAAATAGTGCAAGAAACTACCGACAAGATTACTCAAATCAAGGAAAGACTCAAGACAGCTCGAGATCGCCAAAAGAGTTATGCCGATAATCGACGTAAGTGTTAGACCCAAAAAACCCGTGATATCACTCAACAGTTCAATCGAACGCGGAATGTAAGATCAAACCAACAAGAACAAAAAGAAATATTTCATTAAATAACTTAGTGTCGCTGCTTATATCGCACACGGTTTCGACGACCCGTCTGGTACGATCTTCGAGAACCTTGCACACAATCTCTAGGATTGTTGGGTACAAGGTTCTCCTTTGGGGATTACATAATTGCTAAATGGGAGAGCTCTACTACAATAACCTAGATAAGACTATTTATAGGAGCCTCTACCCTATTGGCCCACATGGCCTAGCCCAAGCCCAAAACTAATCTAAACCCAATACAACCATAAATTAATACAATAAAGATAAGCATAAAACTTTGGACCTAACAATCTCCCCCTAGTTTTATGCTATCTTTATTGCGGTTTAGATGTTCTCCAGTTTTGGGTCTTCTCCTTTAGAGGCCCAGCAGTGAACGAGCTCATCAGCGTATCTCGGATGGTAGTAGAATCTATGTCGGATGAAAATGAACGATGTCGGATCAGACTTGTTGTCTCAGATGCAAATGTATAGATTCACTAACAAGAACACATGGAATCAAAGTGATCCGTCTGGTATTCCATCTACTCATTGAATGTGGCCCAACCGTCACCCATCATCCGAAATATGAGAATTAATTGTGTGACCCATAAAACAATGCAACTTCAATCAACTGCCCAAGTTCATAAGTCCAATTAAATATACCTGGCACCTTGAGAGCAAGACCAAAAAATGGCCCAACATACCAAAAATGGTGACAACCTTATCAGCAACTTTTTTTCTCCACATTAGGCCCCACAAAAATTCTACACCAATAACAAATCATTCAAGACCCTTGATCATGTTCTCCATCTGACGGCTGAGAATTAATAGGGTTTTGATCAAGGAGAACAAAAAAGTTGCTGATAAGGGTCTCGAATGATTTGTCAGCCGTCAGTTTGGAGAACATTTGCTAGCTTTGAACCGGATTCTTCGCTGGATTAATTTGGTCACCGGTCTCAAAATAAATCGGCAGAAGAGCAAAGTGTATGGTGTCGGAGTTCAAGATAATGAGGTGATGCGGGTTGCTAAGGTGATTAACTGCGAAGCGGGTGCATTCCCTTTTACGTATCTGGGGATTCCTATCGGGGCCAATATGAAAAGAGTTAAGCACTGGAAGCCGATAATCGACAAATTCGAGGCTAAACTTTCTAAGTGGAAAGCGAGGTACCTATCTTTCGCGGGTCGGATGACTTTAGCCAAGTCGGTTCTCGGGAGTTTGCCTTCTTACTTCCTCTCTTTATTTTATGCTCCGAAAAGTGTTGTCAAAAAGCTCGAGAGAATCAGGGGGGATTTTATATGGGGAAGGACTAGTACTGGTCACAAGATGAGATGGATCAAATGGGATTTGCTTCTCAAATCTAGAAAAACTGGCGGAATGGGAATGGGGGATATTCAGAGTTTTAATCAGGCCTTGATCTCAAAATGGTGGTGGAGGATTAAGGCCTTTTCAAATCAGCTTTGGGCTAAGGTAGTCACTGCTATTCACGGAGGTAGTGTGCAGCTTCAGAATAGTTCGGTTGGAATAACTGGGCAACCCCGAAAGCAAATTATCTTTTATGGAGGGCTATGCTCGGTAAGATTGCGTCAAAGGTGGGCCTCATTCATAGGGGCATCGCTCTTGGTGACAGTTTATGTCCCAGGTGTGGTTTATTTGAGGAAAGCCCAGACCATATTTTCTTAAATTGCTTATGGGCCAAATGTGTGTGGTGGAACATATTGGCCTGGGTCCGAATTAAATATTTTGATTGTGATAATCTCAGTGTTTTTATTGAGTATTTAAAGCATAACCCGGGCGATAAAGTTTGGAAAAAGGCTGTTTATATGATAGCCATGGAGACAGTTTGGAGAATTTGGAGGGCTAGAAACGAGAAACTTTTTTACGGCAATTTTATCCCGATCGGCAGAATGGTGGAGCAGATCAAAGAGGATTCTTTCATATGGATAAATAACCGCGCGAAGCTCAAATCGGTGAAATGGGAGAATTGGAAGATCTTTGACATCGTAGAGATTATGTAATTCCGTTTTGTTTGTTGGTTTGTTTGTTCGTTTTGTTGTTTGTTCCCAGCCGCTTACTGGCTCTTTATATATATATATATAAAGTGAGTTTGCTATTAAAAAAATAGGGTTTTGATCATGATGATGGGACATCATGTGCAACCGCCATCAACATTCCCCAACATTCTCTTGTCCTGCTGATGTCATCGATTGTCATCGGATTCATTTGATACTTCATCGGAAAACATCAACATTTTCCGAGATCATCAACAACAATCGACAACATCCTTTACTCATCATCATCATTTCATCATTAATCATAAACGTCATCTCGGATTAAACACCTTCATCCGACATCATATCCGTGACTGTCCGTAATTATCCGAGATACATAACATCTTCAACGATCAAAACATCATCCGTAATCACTATTATCACGTTTCAATCATCAAACAACATCACCTTCATCATGTTGTACCATTTACTTCCAGTCCTCATCGGACACACACACCGGTCACCTTCAACCTTCTCCGATAAACCACCACTGTTCATATTTTCCGATCAATGACCACCTTCGATTACCGTAACGTCGACGACCACAGTTATCTCCGGTGACTGCACAATTCTGTATTCATCATCCAGATTTCTGATCGTTCACCATCTCCTTTGTTCTCCGATGCGAGCTCCGATCATCGGACAACCACCGCCGTATATCACCAACCTGCAACTTCTTTCTTTTCCTTGTTTCTTCATCACTCTCCATCTTCGACGTACACTGTTTCTTCTCTGACGACCGACGAACCAGCTCCTTCACGACAACTCCTTATCACCACCTCCAACTTGCATCATCATCACCGGTCACCTACAACAATCATTCCGATCACCATCTCCATCTCCGGCGACGACACCACTCAGACACCAGCGACCTTCATCATCATTTTTTTTCTGCCACCATCTTCATCTGAAACTCACCATCTCGTAACACATCTCCATTCAAGTTTCATCCGACATCATCGGAGATACAGCATCTTCATTCGAGACTTACATCGTTCTTCATCCGATAAAAATATGACAAAAACGTCAAATATCATCAGTTTTGAACTCTCCAGCGACCACCACCTCTTTCATTTCCGTTCACCGTTCATTTGTAACTCGCACCCAACGGCACCACAGATTCTGAAAACCAAAGTGAATCGGCGACACTATACAAAGTATCTTCTCGTTCTTCGAGTGATATCAAAACCGAGCCTTTGAAAGACTTCAATGGCTCTGATACCACTTGTTAGTCCCAAAAAAACCCGTGATATCACTCAACAGTTCAATCGAACGCGGAATGTAAGATCAAACCAGCAAGAACAAAAAGAAATATTTCATTAAATAACTTAGTGTCGCTGCTTAGATCGCACACGGTTTTGACGACCCGTCTGGTACGATCTTCGAGAACCTTGCACACAATCTCTAGGATTGTCGGGTACAAGGTTCTCCTTTGGGGATTACATAATTGCTAAATGGGAGAGCTCTACTACAATAACCTAGATAAGACTATTTATAGGAGCCTCTACCCTATTGGCCCACATGGCCTAGCCCAAGCCCAAAACTAATCTAAACCCAATACAACCATAAATTAATACAATAAAGATAAGCATAAAACTTTGGACCTAACAGTAAGCCGTTAGAATTCCAGATTGGAGACAAGATACTTTTAAAAGTTTCTCCATGGAAAGGAGTAATTCGATTTGGTAAGAAAGGAAAGCTGAGTCCAAGATACGTTGGACCATTTCCAGTAATCCAACGTATAGGACCAGTTGCTTATCGCTTACAATTACCAGAGGAGTTAGCTGGGGTACATGACGTATTTCATGTATCCAATCTCAAGAAATGTCTATCTGAAGAATCCTTGGTAGTACCTCTTCAAGATGTAGAGGTAAACGAAAAGTTAAAATTTGTTGAGAAGCCACTTCAAATAGAAGACCGAAAGATTAAGTTTCTCAAACACAAAAGACTAGTACTGGTCAAAGTCAAATGGGATTCAAAAAGAGGACCCGAGTACACTTGGGAGCTGGAATCAGATATGAAGCGAAAGTATCCTCACTTATTTTAATAAATCTCAAGGACGAGATTTTAAATAAGGTGGGGAGGATGTAAGGACCTTCAAAAATGTCCTAAATTTACCCGCAAGTGCAAACTCGGACCCCTGAAACCCTACTGTGCATGGAAAACCAAGAAATCAAGATTCTTGGTCTTCAGGCGGGCCGCGTAAGAGTTAAGCATAGTCTACGCGGGCCGCGTCAACTTCAAGTTTGACCGGATAAGCATCCCGGCTACGTGTTGTCCACCTGGCACACCTACTCGTGACCCATCAAACCTACACGTAGACTAGGTGGTCACGCGGGCCGCGTAAATATCAAGGGTGGGCTCACGCGGGCCGCGTGAGACCCAATTTCACCTATAAATAGAGCGGGTCATGAGCAGTTCACTGGTATCGAAATCATTTCACAAAAACGAAAGCACACTGCACAAATTCAAAATTCACTTTTACTATAGCGAGGCGCTGCTACGATACATGGTATTAACTCGATCGCTGCTACGATTCAATGTCTGATCGATTGAAACTATCCAATGGATGTTTAAGTGCTGCTCAAACTTGGGTTATACTTTGTCATTCGTCGTAAATTCGATGGATGTTTAAGTATTGCACTTTGTCATTCATTGTGAGGGTTTTATCTCGTGAGTTATCATAAATGCTGTATTAGTTACTGACCTAGTTCATGTGCATTGTTATTTAAATTAGGTTACAAGGCTAATCACTAGGCTAAACTCTGCCCGTATAAATCTGCAATGTGAGTCATTCTCTTTTATCAAAAGTATTTTACAATACTCCATTTTCAAATGTTATAATTACAGGGATTAAGTCATGGTTATCTTGAATCACTGGCTAATTGGGGTATTGTGCACATTACTAATTTCTCACGGTTAGGCTAATAAATCCTAACAGTGATAATCATCACTACTTGGGGAAGGACCCAATAGTGGTATGACTATCGTCACCAGGTGACACGACGCCAGATAAAAATAAGATAAAAGCCATTGTAATCGTTCTTATGCTGTAATTTATAACTATGTGTCGTTTTGTGCAAAATGAATGATTCACCAGTATTTCCCCGCTGATCAAATATTTTTAAAAACATGTTTCAGGCGACCTGCTGTAAATCAAGGAAAACGTGCTACGGAGCACTAATAAGCTTGAAGAGGTGGCTCAGTTAAAATAAATAAACATGTTTTATAAATCAGGGAATTTCCTAGTAAAATTCCTCTCTTGTAAATCACGGGGTTTATCCCGATTTATGAAATAAAATAATCGGGCATTTGAAGTTTTAAAAGATCTTGTAGAATCTTCCGCTGTCGCATCATTTAATAAATACCACGGGTTCCTGTCCCGCGGCTCCTGACCGGGTAAAACCGGGGCTGGGGCCGTGACACACGTTGCGGGCGAGGGCATAAAACCGTGTTGCAAGCGTTGCGTAGTGTGAGGCGTGAGGCGTAAAATCGTGCTAAGTAGCAACCAAACGGCGACCAGAATCGGAAAAAGCGTAAAACAAAATCACAAATTTTAACATCGAGTGACTCACGTGACGTAAAACATACATGGAGTTGAATGTATACCGACACGTATCATCTGGGTTATCTGACTATTAATGGGCCAAATCGAAAAATTCGCATTGATGAAAAACTGACTTTTATGGAGCAAAATGTCACATTTTCTGCATAGTTGAGTTTTTCAAAGATAAGAGAGGACTGAATTGCTTAGTTTGAGGGGGAAATTCAGTGATATGTTTTAGAGATGTCAGATTTTGCAAAAATGGGGGGAATAAAAATTTCATCAGAATATGTTGAAATTTCGGCATTTTTGAAATTCAGACGTGCAACAGTATTCGGGTGGTTCCGACTTCAGATTTTCCGGAGATGCATAGGATCTGGATTCGTTAGTTCGTGATCATAGGAAGTTTAGAGTCTACAGAGTATGTTTGGATTGATGTCTTAGGGTTTGAGTCCCGGGTCAGTATTGTCGAAACTTAAAAGATATCACAGCTTTGTGATAGCGTCAGGAGATGCACCAGTATTGTCAATACTTAAAAGTTATCACAGCTTTGTGATAGTCTAAAGTGTTATGAATGGTTAATCTTCGAGCAGATTAATTGTTTTTCGGACTAACCATCGGGGAATGATGCTGTTTGTTGATTAAGTTGCTGCCGGAACTAACAGAGAACACTGTACATCTGTTTTCGTGACTGAAGAGGAAGAATGTGAATCTGATCGTGGAAGAATGTTTCTGAGATCTTAATGTGTTACCAGATGATTTGTTAACCGATGAAGATTTGCTGATTGTGGAGATTACCGTTTACACTGATCAATCATTCAGAAGTGTGCTTAAAGATGATTACGGAAAACGGGATTTCAGATTTTCGTGGGTATTCATAGACTTGAAGTTTACCGGTGTGGTGAGTCGAAATTTCTATCAATTTTCGGTTGGGTTTTTGAAGATTAAGAAATTGAGCTGAAGTGGTAATAAAAAAACGAACACGATGTGATTAATGTTGAAACAGAGATGTTGCATCAATTAGTTTTAAGTTGATCATTATTAGTGAAGATTGCGGTATAGCAAATCAGAGGAGGTTGGAAACTATGCAAACTAAGACTTGAAGATTTATTTCAGGGGGAATTTGTTTATATTGAAGATAATGCAAGCCGAATCATCAATCAAGGGGGAATTATCTGAAGATATCAAATGCTTGATTGAAGTTGCAAATACTCAAGCACGGCTCTAGTTTTCAAAGAACAAGATTCGACAGTGACATACAAGGGGAAAATTGTTAGCGCATATTTTGTGTGTCCGTCACTGTGCGAATAGGCTAGATAGAGCGTGTGTTGAATATTGTATAGATGAGAGTTAGAAATACGGTTTTGTATTGTAAAGCTCTCTTCGCACGAACGGGATATGTCCATTCGTACAGCCTCATCCACACGGGATGGCTACGCCTATAAATAGGAGAGTGGGTGAGAACTGAGGTGAAGTTTAGGAGATCTCAGAGGGGAAATGTTGTTTTCTCCAGCTTGTAAAAGATGTATACTCTTTCGGTATGAATACAATCCTTCTGCTTCTACTCCATTCTTAATAATATTCTACCAAATTAGTTCTTTTATATCCAAACTTCCGTCTAAACTCGCCGGATCCTGGACTCTCAGTATAGCAATAGGCTGCTTGAATTAAAGAGAATGAAATGCTCGTTAATACGGTGTAATTTTTTTAAATATTAACATATGAAAAAGTTATAGTCGTTTGAAAATCAAGGGGGGAAGTTGTTCACTTAGGAAATGACCAAATACCCTTCTTGCGAATTACACGTGTCCTCTTGTCCTTCTAGCGTAGATCTTGTATGAAAATCTTGTCTTGAATATTCATCCTCATTTATTTAATATAATACAATTAACAACTGTTGTGAATAGTGATTTAAGGGTGTTTTTTTTTCTTTGTCTTTTTTGTCTTTTATATACTTTTCCAGTCTTAACTCTTAAATTTCAGTATTGACATTTACAACCCTTAACTTTCTAAAAACTTTGTAATTGAGTATAAACTGTTTATTTTTATGTACGTGTGTATAATTCAAGTTAATATGTTTCTACGTAAATTTTTCCGGATATGAGTCGAGTTGAATGTAATACGTTTGCGTGCTTCATTTTATTTACGTTTTTAGTTGCTCTGTGTTTTGACGTAAAATTTTTACCAAATGTCGCGGCAACGTGCAAGACAATTTACTAGTTTACAATAATACATGAATTAGATACTAGTAATATTTACATGTATTTTGTTATGTAAAATGAAACTTATACCTATTAAATTAAACTAGTATTAGGCACCCCCGCGTTGCGGCGGGGGCGAACACTAATGCCACACTACTGCTAGCAACCACCGACACTAAAGTTGCGGCGTGTTAATGCGAAGAAATTAAACCGAAACGTAAAACATAGAATAAAATAACTAAGTTGATCTAGGACTTGTGCATTACGTTAAACCCGCGTCTATTTTTTTTTGTTTGACAGGTTCATCGTAATCTATATATAATATATATCATACCACTATACAAACCATAATGCATACATTACAACAACCATTGAATTAACATGTTGCAAATTATATTTATACAAGATATTGGTTAAATTAATTAGATTATTATAAATAATAGTAATAATTTACAAATAAAACAACACAACTTTAAATGGATCAAACCGATTGAATTTGGTAAGATAATGAAACCATTATTTGATTATGGTACAACCACTTAAGCACAATTTACAACCATACAAGCATACAAAACATATTGAATTTGGTAAGATAATAAAACCATTATTTGATTAAGGTACAATAACTTAAGCTCAATTTACAACCATAAAATTGCATACAAATGTTAAACAATAATAGTATATAAATAAGGTACAACAACTTAAACTCAATTTACAACTACAAATGCATACAAATGTTACAAAATAATACTATACTAGGATTGCGACCCGCCGCAATACGGCGGGGATTCTTTAGTTATAACTAAGTCGATCTAGGACCCGTACGTTATGTTAAACCTGTCAAACGGGGAAAAAATACACGATGTAAAAACATTCACCCACACACGCACGTTGCGTCGTGTTAACTCGCAAAATTTAGAACGAAACGTAAAAACGTTAAACCAAAGACGCACGTCGCGATGTATTAAGTCACAAAATTTAGAACCAAGCATAAAGCGAAAAATTTGCGGAAAATGAAAACTATAAAGGACCAAAGTTGAAAGTAAAAAAAGTTATAAGGATAGATTGCAAAAGATAAAAAGTTTTGGGTTAAAAGTAAAAAAAACAAATAGTTTTGGTTAAAAGTAATTTATGAACTACATTTGGGTGGAATGTAAAAAAAATCAATTTTTTTTTTTGGAAAACCCCCAAAGCCAAGGTTACAACAACCATATGCATAACCATTTTTTCTTTAAAAACCCCCCAAAGCACACCCCGTGTTGCGGCGAGGTGTAAAACGGTGTCAAATAGTACTAATGCCACACAACCGTCATCGACCACCAACATTGACTCGACCTAGGATCTAAAACCATGTTCTCGAGTTTCATTTAACAGGGGGAGGGGAGGGAAAATGAGGGAAAAGGGAAGAAAATATGACCATATATTCATTCTCCCAAATTGGAGAGATTAGGAGAGAAAATTTTCCTTCCCCTCCCCCTGTTAAATGAGACTCGGGAACATAGTGTAAGTGTTGCGACAAACATGTCAAACATGAAAAAATAGAGGTAAAAACGTTCAACCACACATGCACGTTGCGCCGTGTTAACTTGCAAAATTTGAAACAAAACATAAAAAAATTGAACCACAGTCGTACATTGCATCGTATTAACTCGAAAAATTTAGAACTATACGTAAAATGAAAATTTGCGAAAGATGAAAACTATAAGTGACAAAAGTTAAATTGCAAACAATAGAAAGTTTTGTGTTAAAGTTAAAAAAACAAAGAGTAAACTTCCGTTTTGCTCCCTGTGGTTTGGTCGTTTTAATGGTTTTGCCCCAATCCTTTAAAAATAGCCATTTTACTCCCTGATCTATGACGCTTATCTCTATTTCACTCCCCGCTTCTAACGCCATCCAATTCAACTGTTAAATTCTGGTCACATGCCCCTCACATGAAGGGCATTTTAGTCTTTTTCCCATCCAAGATATTTTTAACATTTCTTTTATTGATAAAACAAAATGAGATGGGCACCCCCAATAGCAGTCTCCTGCTACTTGTTGCACAGCCCTTTCGACATTCCCTGGTTGCAGGGCCGGTTTTGGGCCTGTGCGGGAGGTGCCACCGCACAGGGCCCAAAATATCTAGAGGGCCCAAAACATCTAGAAGCCCAAAACTGTTATATATATAAAGTGGAGAAAAGCATAAACAAATTCATCTTGTGGCTCAATGGATGCGCACCTGTTTAGTGATCAGCTATGCCGGGTTCGAATCCCATTTTGGTCCTTTTTCTTTTCTTATTTTCTTTATGTAATTTTATTATGTTTTGGTCTAAAGGCTAGTTATAAAATAAGGGGAAAGGCCCATATAGTCACATTTAATTTTGGGACTCAATAAATTTTTAACCTTCAATTTTTTTCTTCTCATTTAACCATTTACATAATAAACTTTACATGTTTTCTTGTTTAAATTTGTAAGTTTTTAATTTCTCATTTAACCATCTACAATATAAACTTAGAAGAACTCAATATCTAGCTAGATTTAATTTTTTTTTTTTATGAAAAGGTTCGTGTTGCCAAATTAGTTTGGATATGTTTACACATATTACAATTCTTTTTGCTCAAAGGATTTAAGTGTTAGTTATTTTTGCTTATCCTGAGAGAGTTGAAACTAACGTTATGCGTATTAATTTATTTGTAACATAAAACTAGGATTTATTGTTTTTAATCGATGCTAGCATTCGCTCTATGAACATGGATAATTATGATACATTGAAATATAGAGAAGAATCAGCATGGATTATAAATACTTGATCTAGAACTTTACTTTCAAAAATGCTAAAAAAGTCTCATGATTCGCTTAAGTATTGTGGTTTTTTATATACGATTAATGAGTTTATATCATAGGAAGGTGGCCCAAAGTTTTTGTCTCGCACGGGGCCCAAAATTTTTTTATCATTTTCGGAGACGGCCCTGCCTGGTTGTACACCTCAAACTCCAACCCCTCTGCTGCTTTCTTCTCCCCGGGGACACGCACCCGTTGCTGTTCATACCACAATCAATGGCGCAGCTTTGAAGAGGCCGGGAGGGGCGCCCGACCCTCCGAACTTTTCGCTCAATAGTATTATATATGTAGTTTTCGTATATAAATTTTTGGGTATATACGTTTTCGACCCCCGGTTCTATAGAAATTTTTGGGTATATGCGTTCAAGTGTAAGTACACTCCCTCCCAATGCTTGTCTAAATCATTTTTCATGTTTGCGTTTTCTGGGTTCGAGTGTAAGTACACTCCCTCCCAATACTTGTCTAAATCATTTTTCATGCTTGCGTTTTCTGGGTTCGAGTGTAAGTACACTCCCTCCCAATACTTGTCTAAATCATTTTTCATGCTTGCGTTTTCTGGGTTCGAGTGTAAGTACACTCCCTCCCAATACTTGTCTAAATCATTTTTCATGCTTCTTTGTCCCTTCACTCGGGCTCATCATCCTAATGTAATACGCTTCCGTCACCCGGCTGTGCGTTTACATTATTATCGATTATTTTGCTCATTTGATTCATTTGGGTACTTTTAAGTTAGTCCCATTCACACCGCCCTTACTACATCGGATGTAAACGTGTCCGCCATAAGAAGTTCATGGTATCATATGCCACTACTTACTTGGCCAGAGTAAGCGATTAACACATGACACACATGACCTTTTTATAGTTTTCATATCACGCCCTATGTAAGTAACGCCTCTATTTGTTTCTCTTGGAAACAATATCCCGAATACATTTTCTATTCGGGTTTTTCCAAGTTTTTAATCTACATATGCAACTTTCAATTTCTACTTATTTGTTGCATATTACTATTTGTGCGATTATTTAAAATGTGCACCTGGTAATGTTTGCCCCAACGGGCGTTCCTTGCCATTAACCTTGTTCGCGGTCGTTACGCGATTTAGTCCTCGGTGAGCATGCTCCTCTCGTCATACTTCGGACCGTTCCATCATCATATCCACAATTCGTTTGACTCTCGTCGTCTTCAAACGCGAGTGTCCTTACTTCCAAATTAAAACATTCACAAAGTTAGTAACGTCAACTTCAATAATCGCCCGTATTATAATACAAGGCTTTTTCTACTGTACGCGTCAACGCGCGTATTTTCGTCAACTATATCAATCATTTTAATTGGGGTAACGTGTATCACTCGATAGCCCTATGTGTTGTTTACAACACTTTAGAATGCTAAACTATTAATATAATTGTACTTACCGGATTTGCGATCAAGCTTTGAACCGAACACCAATCTTTATTAAGAGCATAAGGTTTAAGTCCAAGCATAGTTTTCCCACCATACTTGAATCTCTTAAACCAAGGCTCTGATACCAACTTGTAACACCCGTTCTTAATAATTGAGGTTTTACGTATCATTTACGAAAAACAATCATGTAATTAAGATTACATATGCATTGGAAAATTTCGGGTTTATTAAAACTTTTACAATTTAAAAGTATACAACATATCATGTGTACGTTCGTCATTTAACATAATAACGATACATAGTGCGGAAGCTTATTTCGTGATCGTGTTCGGTTCTTGCTCGTCGCTTGATCTTCATCCGTGCACTCATGGCATTCACCTATGATCAAAACCAACTTAAAAGTTAGTTTTGATAGTCAAATATTAAGTTCAAACAAGTACAGGGGCTAAAAATGACAAAAAATAACAATTTTCGGAGTTTGGGGGCTAGGTGTGACGCCAAGGGCCTAGGCGTCACGCCTAGCCCCTGTTTTCACAGCCTTTTGCTTCAGCTGATGCTGTACATACTCAGCACGATCTGATTTCACGGAAACGGCCATAACTTCTTCGTTATTGATCCGTTTTACCCGATTCTTTTTCCTACGCGTCCGTAATTTAATCCTCTATCTTATGGAGTTAAAATCCTACATCCAACATAAGAAATTTTGAGACTTCTAAGCCTTTGACTCGTTACCTTTTTACCGAATTTTAACCCGTTTATGCATTTTATCAAACAAACGTATTTGTTTGATTCCTATATTACATACACTTCTACAAATTAATGTTACCTACCATATTAGGTTCTAATCATAGGTTTATTACACAATTTAAACCCGTTTTCGCTTGTATGCTTATTTTGACCCGTTAAGGGTATTTAAGCACTTTCGAGCCTAAAATCGCTCTCGATTGTTTCTAGCATTTCATCACCACATTTCTTATCCTATAATCTCCCACCACAATTGTGTTTATGGCGGGTTTGATGTGGTGATCTATATAAACAAAATTTTACCTCTCGAATCATTATTTTACGGCAAAAACTCAAATAGTACCGTTTGACTAATATAATACCTCTTTCAACTTCTATACTTAATCTAAGTATTTACTTAATCATAAAACTTGTTTCCAAACAACCTTTAAAGGTTGTTTGTTCGAATTAGTTAACAAGGGCGTTTTGGTCCTTTTTAGTCTTTCAATTACCCCAAGGTCTTTTGAGAGCATGTTTGACCCATGATTCTTCTTTTGAATTATGATCTTGCTCGAAAAGTTAATATGCTTTTCAAAACGCCACTACCCTCTTTTAAAACATTCGGTTTACCCACTTAAGTAACCATTGTCTATCTAAGACTTCATTAAATACTCATTGAACCTTACGTTCTCAATGAATCATTACTCTATTACACATACCTGGCTCGGGTCAATGTATTGACCTGATTTAATGCCTTGCTATAATATTCGCTAAATAGTAGCGATGAAAATATCATTTCTACATTTATTCCTGAAATCATATAACTCGACAAGAATCATTAGTTGCTATTATCAAAAGGTGGCATCTTCACCCTTTGACCCGTTTGGTCTAAATGACCTATTATATTGGCGAGATGACATGTATTTTCATCTCGACTATATGACTCGCTCCGATTTACATCGTGCGGTCTCTTTACTTATAATTCATTTCTTAACACTTTTCGGCCTATTAAGGCTTGCTTTTCATAAGTGTCTTTTAAAGCTAATAGTTATGGTCGATGCATGACCAATTTACCGTTTTACCCTTATTGTTTGTTTTGGTTTACCCTATAAGGCAACCATTCAAAAATTTATTTTCCATTCGTCATAAAATGATCAAATTACCGATTTAACTCCTTTTAAACCATCAACATGGTTTCTTGTCATACTCGACTATCTTGTTCCGTACGTTTACACGCCGGAACATCATACCTCAATTATGTATTTATCTTATTCGTAACTAATACAATAAGAGAATACTCTAAAATATAAGACTAGTGTAAGTTATACTTACCTTACTTCCAAATTATGCTTTTTCCGTCATTCTTTCTTCGTTTGACCCGCTTTGTTCCCAAGCTTTCACATAGCTTGTTACTCGTCAAACTATCATTGCAAATTGTAAGATGGTTAGATTAGTCATAATTATTCACGACTATTCCATCTCACTTATTTCATACGTCGAAACTACTATTCGACTTCATGATTAGTTAACTTAGCTTTTTAAAGTTAACCACTTCAAATTACAAGGTTCACAACATTAAGTCTAAATCAACATTATATTTAGAACCCTTCTCACTTCATATTACGCGTAATCACCATATCATTCAAATGCGCGTTTTCGCTCTAATTTCAACACTTTAGTTTTCACTTAGGCATTTTAACAAACACCTAGTGTGCATACATTTTTACACATTTACAACTAGTTCATAACTAGTTATTTTTACCAAGATAAACATCAAAATTCACCACTATCACTTATGATCAAATACTCAAACTTGCAAATTGTTTAAGTATTTCCCGATTACTAACATGCATGATGATCCTAATCATAATCATATCATCAAATTCATCATATGATTAAAACCCACTTAACCTAGTGTGGTAAATCATTCAATCATTCAATCCATAGCATGTTATGTATGATTTTCACTTAGGGTTTTGTTCCTAAGCAAATATACATCACTAATCTAGCCATAGCTTCTCTAATCCATGCCTAATTCGCGATTAGGATGATTATCCAATTTTTACAACTTCAAGATTGTTAGAAATTCGACATACCTTACGATCCTCTTGACTTGGTGACCGTTTCTATGTGTTCAAATCCGAATTTGACCCTTGTTTGATCCTCCAATTTGAGGGTTTTGTTGAAGTTTTGGGTTGAGCTCCATGGGAGCTTTCCTGAGATCGATCCAGAACACACATGTGTGTGTGTGTTTGTGTAGTTAAATAACTTTTCTAGTTATCCCACTTTAACCCCTCGTGTTTGGTTCGTTATTAAATAGGCCACAACCTACTTATTTTTAACCATATTCCCACTTATTAACTAGGTTTAATATTCCTAGTTAACTTAGCGGGTTCAGGAATATTTATGGCTAAGTTTATTTTAAGTCCCGTTAGGTCGGCCTTCTATAAACTTTATTTCCTCAAAAGCCTTTATTCTACTTTTATTTAATATTAGGTTTATTTATTTAAAATCCTAATATTCACCGGGTTACTTTTACCACTAACGGTATTTTACCCGTCTTTTAGTATTAACATGGGTTAATTACCAAACTCATTTTCGGGGTGTTACAAAATAGTACTAATGTCACACAACCTTCATCGACCACCAACACTGACTCGACCTAGGATCTGCGTGTTGCGACGAACCTGTCAAACATGAAAAAAAGAGGTAAAAAGGTAGAACCACACATGCACGTTGCGCCGTGTTAACTTGCAAAATTTGAAACAAAAAATAAAAAAGTTGAACCACACTCGTACATTGCGTTGTATTAAGTCGAAAATTTAGAGCTATACGTAAAACGAAAATTTGCCAAACATGAAAAGTATAAGTGACAAAAGTTGTGAAGTTAAATTGCAAATAATGAAAAGTTTTGGGTTAAAGTTAAAAAAACAAATTACGTAAGATTAAAATTGCAAAAGCTAAAAACCTTTGGGTTAAAAAGTAAAAAATCAAGTTTAGTTTTGGAGTAAATTGCCATTTTAGTCCCTGAGTTTTGTTCAAATTTGCCACTTTGATCAAAATAGTTTTTTTCCCATCTGGGTCCCTGACTTTTACATTTTGTTGCCATTTTGATCATTTTGTCTAACTCCATCCAAAAACCCAGTTTGTACTTAATCACTAATGTTTTCAGTTGCCATTTTGATCCAATTCCAAAAAATCAAAAAAATTCAAAAAAATTCAAAAAAATCTAAAAATCAAAAAAATTCTAAAAAATCATAAAAATTCTAAAAAATCCAAAAATCATTAAATGTTTCGGCACGAACCGTTTCGACCCGTACCGTTTCGAACCGAACCGTTTCGACCCGTACCGTATCGAACCGAACCGTTTCGACGCGAACGGTTCGGTTCGAAACGGTACGGCTCGAAACGGTCTGGGTTCGATACGGTACGGGCTCGAAATGGTTCGCGTCGAAACGGTTCGGTTCGATACGGTACGGTTCGAAACGGTTCGCGTCAAAACGGTTCGGTTCGAAACGGTTCGCGTCGAAACGGTACGGTTCGAAACGGTACGGGTCGAAACGCTTCGCGTCGAAACGGTTCGGGTTCGAAACGGTACGGGTCGATACGGTACGGGTCGAAACGGTTCGGTTCGAAAAGGTTCGCGTCGAAACGGTACGGTTCGAAACGGTACGCGTCGAAACGCTTCGCGTCGAAACGGTTCGGTTTCGAAACGGTACGGGTCGAAACGGTACGGTTCGATACGGTACGGGTCGAAACGGTACGGGTCGAAACGGTTCGGTTCGAAACGGTTCGCGTCGAAACGGTACGGGTTTTTGAATTTTTATGATTTTTTAGAATTTTTTTTTATTTTTAGATTTTTTTGGAATTTTTTTGATTTTTTGGATTTTTTTGAATTTTTGGAATTTGATCAAAATGGCAACTGAAAACATTTTTTAAGGAAATCCCCAAAATACCCCTGTTACAAACTGGGTTTTTGGATGGAGTTAGACAAAATGTTCAAAATGGCAACAAAATGTAAAAGTCAGGGACCCAGAGGGGAAAAAAAACTATTTGGATCAAAGTGGCAAATTTGGACAAAACTCAGGGACTAAAATAACAATTTACTCTTAGTTTTGGGTTAAAGTTAAAAAAAACAAATTATGTAGGGTTAAAATTACAAAAGCTAAAAACCTTTGGGTTAAAAGTAAAAAATCAAGTTTTTTTTTGAAAAACTCCCAAAGCACAATATACAAGTGGTTATAAAAAAAAACTTGCTTATTTATATATATGAAATAATAAAATACTATATAAATTATAGATATTTCTGGAAAGATAGCTTTTAATTTTTTTAATATATCTTGGACGTAGTATATTATGGTCAAAAAGAAGACACGTCGGAAGTTTGTGGGCATGATTTCCTGGTAAGTGATAAGAAAGAAAGAAGCAATGATGGTGTGATCAAAATTCATCATCCTATTTAACCTCAACATACAAACAAAAAAACAAACCTAAGGCTTTGATTGAACAGCTATTTTGAGGTTAGTTTTTTTATCTTAATTTTTTTCATGTAGTGATGGTCTATCTGTATTTAATTCATAAGTTGATCGATTGATGGATTTGGATAATGGTGGTTCAAAGTCACCAATATTTTGTTATTATTTAGTTTGCATCTTGATTTTAGTGATCAGTTTAGTCCCTCACAAATTACTAACTAAAATAACTTTCTTGAATACATGAATAAGCTCCTGTTTCTAAGATCATGTTAAACCCAGTTTTCAAGATATAGTCATAAGATGCATTGTATGAGGTTTGAAATCAAAGCCCCATGGTTTGAAGCTTATTACTACATCTTGACTTTTCTAAGAAGGTCAAATCTGTGTTTTAAATCTGATCAAACCCTTGATCGAATGTTGTATTGTCGTATATCAAATTACATCAAACGGTCTAAGACCTCATTTGAAGCCAGATAGATGTATCATTAGGTTCCAAGATCACCATTCTATAACTAAGTGTAATTGTTTGACTTTGACAAAGTCAAACTTTTGCATTTTTCTTGTGCTTTCTTCCAACTTTTTAGGGACATTTGAGGTGCTTGTTGCTGCAAACCGGCTTATAAAGTTAACTGTCCAATTATCTAACTACTAAATCATCTTAGTGTAATAATTGATTTGAGAAGGCATATAAACAGCTTGTAAATGTTGGATTCATAAAATAAAATTACTTATAAGTCGACGATGTTAGTTCCTTATGTTGACATCATAGAAATATCTGATATACATATAAGCCCATTTTATGCTTATAATGAAATGTCCGTGACTCGTAATGTAACAGTAATAGCTCTTTATTAACACTGGTATTTAAGCTGTAATGTTGGATATTTTAGTGTAATTTGAGATTGCGTGTGACATACAAATAAGAGTGGACGCTTATTTGAATGTCATCGGGACTAACGGGGGATCCAAGGGGGCAGCGCCCCCTTGGCGGGGGTTCGGGGGCAGCGCCCCCGAGAGAAGCGGGGTCCAAGGGGCAGAGCCCCTGGCTGGGGTCGAATATGCACTTTTCAAACATGAGGGACTAAAGGCGTTTTTGTTCAAAAATGAAACTGCAAGCAGTTGTGGAAAACTGCAAATACGCTCTCAAACGATTTTGGAAAAACCCTAGACGAATTTGCAGTTCGTCAAAATCCCTCAAAAATTTCTCTCAACCAAATTCTCATACAGAAATCTAGAATCAATCTGATTTTATCCGATCAAAGATTGGTAGCCACTCCAATTGTTTGATCTGAAAGTGATTACACGACTTCAGATTTATCCAAGCAATTTCGAATTTCCCCAACATGTAATGTGTGGTTAACGGCTTAGCTCATAGTATACGCTCTTGATGCCTAAAAGTGTGATCCCTTGTTTCTTTGCAGTAATCTCCAAGAAACAATTACCAGAAAAAGAAAATCTGATTCAATAGGACCCGTAAAGCATGCCTTTAATGCCATCTTCTTCAACATCATTCATTAAGGAGAGCTATCAGTATGATGTGTTTTTGAGTTTCAGCGGTGAAGACACACGTAAGAGCTTTGTTGATCACCTTTATGATGCTCTTCAGCAACAAGGTATTCACACTTTCAAGGATGACGAGAGACTTAGAAAAGGAAAAAGCATCAACGACCAGCTTTTGAAGTCTATTGAAGAGTCGAAGTTGTTCATCATAGTTTTCTCAAAGAAATATGCATCTTCGTCTTGGTGCTTAAACGAACTTGTAAAGATTATGGAGTGCCAAAAGTCGAACGAGCAAATTGCTTATCCTGTTTTCTACGATGTGGATCCCTCTGAAGTTCGTAAACAACGTGGTCCAGTTGGAGAAGCCCTTGCCAAATATACCATCAAAGGGACCAGGATATGGAGACAAGCTCTCACAGAAGCCTCCAATCTGTCCGGGTGGGATTTGAAGAACATTGCTAACGGGTAATTCATCATTTCTTTGCAATATTTAAGTTTTTATCTTTCTTATATTGAGGAATGCTCGAATTGTGTTAAAAATGCATCATGATTTATGTGTATGTTAGTTTATCTTACACTTTTGTATAATTACAGTCATGAAGCCAAAGTGATCAAATTAATTGTTGAACAAATTTCGCTAGAGCTACGGTCCATTAATATGAACCTTGATGATAAGTTAGTAGGCATGGAGCCGCGGCTACAAGATCTTCAAAGTTCTTTAGATGTCAGTTCGGACGATGTTCGCATGATAGGGATCAAGGGAATGGGAGGCGCTGGAAAGACTACACTAGCCAAAGCTACTTTTGATAGAATATCAATTCACTTTGAAGGTAAAAGCTTTGTTGAGAATGTGAGGGAAGTTTCAAAATCATCGTTGTCCGGTTTGTTGTCATTGCAAAGAAAGATCCTTTCAGATTTGTTAAAGGGTCAAGGCAACAACGTAAGTAGTGTCCATGATGGAACAAATATGATGAAAACAAAGTTGCGTGGGATAAAGGTTCTTGTGGTTTTAGATGACGTGGATCACAAAGATCAACTTGATGCGTTAGCGGGTGATCTTTATTGGTTCAAGCCCGGAAGTAGAATTATCATTACAACAAGAGATGAGCAAGTATTGATAGCACATAGAGTGAAATGGATTCATGATGCCAATCTATTATCAAATACAGAAGCGATTGACCTCTTTACTAGGCAAGCATTTGGGAAACATATTCCAACAAAAGAGTATGAAAAACAATCACTACAAGTTGTACATTATGCTGCTGGTCTTCCATTAACAATTAAAGTTTTGGGTTCATTTCTGTGTGGTAAAGACATACGTGAATGGAAGGATGCATTAAAAAGGCTAGAGACCATTCCGTTGAAGGAAACCCTTGAAAAATTGGAACTAAGTTATGAAAGTTTAGAGGAAGATTATAAGGAAATATTCCTAGATATTGCATGCTTACTCAAGGGGTGGAATAAAGATGATGCAATAAATTTACTGGAAAGTTGTGGATTTCATCCTAGAAATGGTTTAAAAGTTCTTGAGCAGAGATCTCTTATAACTTCTATTAATATTGCTGAGCGTTCATACCTTGGTATGCATGATCATATAGAAGAAATGGGCAAGAATATTGTACGTCGTTTGCACCCAGATGAACCCAACAAACATAGCCGTATGTGGATTCAGGAGGAAATTGAAGATGTATTGGGTAATGACTTGGTAAGAATCAAGTTTACTTCTAAAGTAGATATCAAACTAAGACGTTTCCTTTATTTATGGCACAAAATATACTTGATTTACAGGGTACTGAAGCGACAAGATGTATGAAGCTAATACTCACCAGTGAGATTAAGTTGAAAGGCCTTAGAAACATGAAGAAACTTAGTTGGCTTATCATAGATGCTAGAGGTAACCATGAGTTTGGAGATAACAATGAGGATTCCCTGATTCATTACGATACTTGTTGTGGTATAACTACAAACATTGGTGTTTACCCAAAACCTTTGGTGCAAATAATCTTGTAAAGCTTGAGATGCAAGAAAGCGGCTTGAAACAACTTTGGGAAGGGGGAAAGGTATGATGATTGATTAGTTATTTTGATTGATTTATTGATAAGTCATTAGTATATGACCTTCGTTTTGGTATGACAATAGGTTATGAAGAAGCTCGAATCCATTGTACTCTCCTTTCCAAGGCTCTTAGAGACCCTTGACCTTCGGTTGACCCCAAATCTTGTGCGGCTAGATCTTCGTGGTTGTTATCGTTTGGAAGACATTCGTGTGCCTGTTGGAGGTTTAAAAAGGCTAGTTTACCTACACCTCCAAGGTTGTGACAGGTTAAAATCTATTTCATTTATCAAGGAGTTGAAATTACTTGAGGTTCTTAATCTAAATGAGTTATATCTAAGGAAGTTCACGGATATAATCCCAAGCTACTCATACCTACTTTCACTAATTGGAAATCTTCATAACCTTGTTTGCCTACGTTTCGATGGTTGTCGTGAGCTTAAGAGTCTTTCAGGAAGGATATGTAGTTTACGAAATTTAAGAGAACTTTGGCTTCATGGATGTGGTATAAAGGAATTACCAGAGGACATAGGCCAGTTGGAATGGTTAGAAACACTGGATTTATCATACTCAAAAGTTAAACATCTCCCTGATAGCATTTGTAAGTTGAAAAAACTTGAAACTCTCATTCTAGACCGCTGTGAAGTTCATCAGTTACCCGACGATTTTGGACAAATAGAATCATTAATTATACTAAGCCTACGTAATACCTATGTAAGATACCTTCCATCCAACATGTGTAAGTTAAAACATCTCAAAGTGCTTGACCTTTCTGAGTGTTATAGACTTGAGAAATTACCGGAGGACCTAGGAGACTTAGAATGTTTGGAAGAGTTACATCTAAGTCTTACATCTATAAGTCATCTTCCACATAGCATTTCTTTGTTAAAACATCTCAAAGTGCTTGATCTTTATGGATGTTGTAAACTCAAGAAACTACCGGAGAACCTAGAGGGTACTTTTATAAGTCATCATCCAAGAAACATTTCTTTGTTGAAAGGTCTTAGCATTTTTGGATACGGAGAATCGCTTGATGCAGATGCAATTCTATTTCAATTACAATTACCAATGATAGATGCTCCTGAAAGGGAAAACACCAATATTGATGCAACAACATGTGACACAGGTTTTTTGTTGAAATATAAAATGTTTAAGTTACCACACTCTAATTATTTATTCTAATTTCTTCAGGTTTACTTTTTTTTACAGATTCATCGCATTCACCTATCTTTGATCGATCAGTTCATCGCCTTCATAGATCGCGTTCGCTACCCTGATTTCTCCGCTCAGTGACTGTCAGTTATTCAATAATGGGCTTTTCAATTCAATTGTTGGCTTGTTAATTTCAAGGCTTAAGATTAGTACGTGTTTTATCAACTGTTAGTGAGATATTCGATGCTGATCGATTCAAAGATCTACTATTCTTCATTACTTTCATTTCACATCAGATTGCTTGGCATTTAAACTTGCTCAGTTCGCAAGCTATGTTCATCACAATGTGATTTAATCTCAAAATACTAACCAAAAAATTAAATAGAATAAACAGTAAAACTTCGTTTTGGCTGGTTAAGTGCCAGGTGAACATCGATTTGAGTCAAAAAGGGTTGGATCACAGTGTATTTTTATCGCGTGAAAACTCCTAAATCATAGTATAAAGGTTTATACATTGAAACTTAGGGCTTAGCCACAGGCTAGCAGCTTCCTTTCAATGTGCGGCTAAAGGTTTTATAAAGTGAGACTTTCAGGGCTTAGACAGCGACTATAGACTTTTAGGCTACTCGGTATGGGGCTCGTCCCTGGTGCGTCAAGGAGCGGCTGCACACCGCCCCCATCGGGTCATCCCCGTCGTCTCCGTCCTCCCCTAGACGTTGAAGCCGGCCCTCACTTCTTTATCCAACATACACACAACTATCCATACATACATATGTGTATATATATAAAGGGGCTCATCCTCCACACTGTTGAACGGTTCTTTTTAAACGTGAGGGAAAACATGAAAACATACCTGTCACAGTAGACAGTGCAGTGGAGAATCCAGTGATTGAAGAAGCCATGGAGTTCGACATCTTAGTCAAGGTGATCTGGTTCCTCCTTAGGGTGCAGACTGATGATGGTGATTATGAAAACCGACAAGGGAATCGGTTATGGAAAGGGAGGTCGAATTTTATGATGTTATGATTATAGGGTATGTCTAATTGTGTAACTGTGTAACCCCTTAACCTCTACATAATTCTCCTTATATAAGCACTCAGGAGGAAACCTAATTAGTTAATAAGGGTAATATGGTCCATCAACAATTACCAACTAATTAAATAATAGGTTATTATATATTTTGATCTATATTATGTAAATGATTATAATGGCTACTAGATTAAATATTAAACATAATATATTTAATCTTACATTCTCCCACTTAGCCGAGCAATCATTTACCATGAGTATTAGATAAGCCTGATCAGGAGTTAACACTCATTTTAGCCTTAAACAAGTACTATAGCAGAGAAATAAAGCCGTTGAATCATTATGCGACTCAGGACCCCCATTAGTCATACTATAGCCTTAATTTAAAACCTAATCGTTATGATCAAAATACGCATAAGCCCTTTGTTTGATTTGTAACTTTATTTGTCTATATGCCATTATACCGGTTGAACATATTCTAAGAGACATACAAAATCAAACTGAGGAATTTTCATTAATCATAAAACATAAGCTAGTACAATATGCTTAAATAAGGTCTTTACAAAATCCCATATTCCGAACATGTTCTTCATAAACCTTAGGAGGGAGACCTTTAGTCATTGGATCCGCAAGCACATCTTTAGTACTAATATACTCGATACAAAGATTATTTTCCTCAACTCGTTCACGTACGAACAGATATTTTGTATCGAGATATAAACCAACTCCAGTCGAACTGTTACTGTTCGAGAAACTAACGGCAGCTGAATTATCACAATAAAGCTTCAATGGTCTAGAAATGGAATTAACAATTTTGAGTCCAGTGATCAGATTTCTTAGCAACATTCCATGACAGGTTGCGTTATAAACAGCAATGTACTTTGCCATCATTGTGGAAGTTGTGGTCAACTGTTGTTTATGACTCTTCCATGAGATAGGGTCACCTGCTAACATAAAGATATAGCCAGAAGTGGATTTCTTGTCATCTTTACATTTTGCAAAGTCAGAAGCAGAATAGCCCACCACTTCTAAATGATCACTTCTTCTATAACTCAGTTTATAGTCTTTCGTCCCTTGCAGATATCGAAGTACCTTCTTATGTGACAACTCGTATTTCCGAACCTATCTTTGTACTTTGAAGTACCGTATGTGTATGATATGTGATTTTATGAAAGTGAATGATTATATGAATGTTATGTTGATACGTGCTTTGTGTAATGTATGTATGTATATAAACGGCTTAAACGCACAACACTCACCCGATCGCACAAGCCCATTAGGGCCACAACTTTTATTCGGATCAATGGGCAGCCCAAGTGAGGGTTCGGCCCACTCTGTCTCTTTTGCGCATAACAGTTAGAGTAAGGGCATACTCCTCATTTGTTTGACAAACATTCTAAACACACAAACCCTAGCTTCCTCTCATCCTCTCTCTCAAACTTGACGGCAACCCACTCTCTCTCCATCGAAGATCTTAGTGTTCGGATCATCCCCTTGTTCGGATCATACTTGCTATATTCTATTAACCGGTTAGTGTTATATTGTTATTCGATTATATGTTTGATGATGTGGTGGATCATATGTTCTTTCAGAATGGTTTATGAATGAGATGTGGTTGATTTATGTTATGAATAGATGATAGGCGGCTCACATGAATAGCATTGTAGATCGACATAGGGTGGTATTTGACGTTGTAAATGATTGAGAAAACCGAATGCTTGAGTTAAATCGGCTGTTATGTATTATGATTTGGATTGTTAATCATTGGATATGGTAAATCGGCTATCATGATTGTTGTGCGTAATAATGATTTAGGATTAAGCATATGTAATCGGTTGTATGTTCATGTAATCGGACCAGTTGATATGATACGATTAGTTATTGTTCATGTTATGATTATGTTAGGGTTCATGGGAATTAATGTTAAGAATCTTGTTTGATCGAGTATTGGTTAGGTATGAAACTGTTAATTTGTTGATTGGTCAAATAAATGGAAACTTGAAATTGATTGCAAGATAATAGTTGTGTAACTGATTTCCATAATATTCGGATGATAAAACTAGTCGCACAAGACCTCTTGGTCGCACAAGAGGTCCACTCGCACAAGAAGACCAGTCGCACAAGCTGACCTGGTCGCACAAGAGGTCCCCAGTCGCACAAGGACCTTTGAGTCGCACAAGATTGTTTGTTGGTTTGTTATTTGGGCCGTATGTTTATGTATTGGGTTGGGCTAGTCTCAATCGCACAAGGGATCCATGATTTAATTGTTGGGTCGGTTACTTATTGAACCCTTATGTTATTTGGGCTTCTCGATATGTTGGGCCGGGTGTATTATTGAATCGCACAACATGATGTGGGTCGCACAAGGCTGTGCCGACCGCATAACATGTTGGGCCGACTGTTATCGGGCTTAATCTGTTAGATCGTACAAGTTAGGCATGATGTGTACTTGACTGTTATTGTTAAAGTGTTAACATGTATTATGTGTTTACCATGATCAACCTGTGTTCATAATCTGTTATATATGTGTAATCATACGTGCACCTAGACCTGACTTGTATGGTAACCATGTTAGGACGTGGTTGACCTCTAGCAGCTCAATTGACTTTTCGTTTACCTACCGAGCAATCTAAGGTGAGTTCACACTCTACAAAGCATGGGATTCCCAGGGGTTGGGAATGGGGTTAAGGAATATGGATTCCTCGTCCTATCTTGGGTAGGACAGTACTGATTCAGGAATGTAATTCCTCGTCCACACGGACAGATAACTTTACTAGACCAAAACTCTATCACGAAGTCCCTCCTATTTTATATCGACTTAATCGCCGGGGCCAATGGCGAGCGGGTCATTAGTTAGATAGCGCTATTTAGGTCTGACAAGCCTCACACCGTGCCGCAGAGGACGGGCGTGAACTAATGGATCTGGGCACGTCAATGATGATAGACATTGACAGTTCAGGGCACTTAAACATGACTTTAGTCAGTAGTCGATATGGTAACGAGTCTAGTGTATACATGGGGTAGCCCCCACGGCCGAAATGCCAGATAACTAACATGGGGTAGCCCCCACGGCTGGATTGCCAGAGTTAATGGGATAAACAAATCACGTTTTCAACTATGGGGTAACCCCCACGACAGGAACGCCAGTTAAAAGGGCTATTTTTGGAACAACTAAAACCAACACCCAACTGTGAACTCGCTCAACATTATTGTTGACTCGTTACTACATGCTTTGCAGGTCAATAGGTACTTAGCTGGAGCCTGCACAAGGGAGAGTCGTTGTGGGACATGGACAGCTGTGTGCCATGTTAAACCTTTGGATATTTAAACTTATGTTTTGGTTTTAAACATTATGCTTCCGCTTGCAACTTAAACTATGTTTGTTTTGGACACTAATCGTATTGGTTGAACTTTTATATTAATTTACTTGCTTGTTCAATATGATTGGTGGCTTGATCCTGGTCAGTCACGCCTCCAAGCGGTGATACTCCGCAGGTGGATTTTGGGGGTGTGACATCTTAGCTGCTTTCCAGTGATCTAGGCCAGGATTAGTCTGATAACGGCCTAGCATTCCAGCAATATAAGCGATATCTGGGCGAGTACAGACTTGAGCATACATCAAGCTCCCGACTACTGACGCGTAAGGTATCTGGCTCATTTGCTCCTTCTCAACCTCTGTTGTCGGACACTGGAATGAACCGAAAACATCTCCTTTAACTACTGGAGCGACAGAGGGTTTGCACTGTTGCATGTTGTAACGTGTAAGTACACGATCTATGTAACCCTTTTGAGACAATCTTAAGATCCCTTTGTGTCTATCTCGGTGGATTTCGATGCCAATGACGTAAGAAGCATCTTCGAGATCCTTCATGTCGAAGTTATGCGAAAATAACCGCTTCGACTCATGCAACATGTCTAAACTATTACTTGCCAATAGAATATCATCTACGTAAAGGACAAGTATAGTAAAGTTGTTCCCACTCATCTTGAGGTAGGTGCATTGATCCACTTGATTCTTCATAAAACCTTGTTTCTTCATGACTTCATCAAACTTGAGGTACCACTGACGTGATGCTTGTTTTAACCCGTAAATGGATTTCTTCAACTTATAGACTAGATGCTCCTGACCTTCAGGTTTAAAGCCTTCAGGTTGTTTCATGTAAACATCTTCGTCTAAGTCTCCGTTAAGGAAAGCGGTTTTAACGTCCATCTGATGCAGCTCTAAATCAAAATGAGCTACTAGGGCCATGACGATCCTTAATGAATCTTTACGAGAGACAGGTGAAAACGTCTCTTGATAATCAATTCCCTCTTTCTGAGTGTAGCCCTTTGCAACCAATCTCGCTTTGTATCGGCGTTCAACGTTCCCATTCGGATCCAGTTTTGTTTTGAACACCCATTTACATCCTACGGGTTTGACTCCGTTGGGTAATTCTACCAAATCCCAAACGTCATTTTTCTTCATGGATTCAAGCTCATCAATCATTGCTTTATTCCATTCAGAAGACTGATCACTACTAATGGCTTCATTGTAAGATATAGGATCATTGAGCTTTCCGGGATCCATTTCAGTCAGGTAGGTAACATAATCATCCCAATTAGTAGGCCTTCTTTGCCTAAATGACCTCCTGAGTGGATTATCGGGTTCAGCGTTGTCTTAGTTATGAGTGTTTGATGTGCCTTCGTCATGAGGTATAATGGGTTCTGATTGTAGAGGTAAATTTGGAGTTGGTGCAGTAGCTTCAGGTGCAGTAGTTGCATTGGGTATAAGAGGAGTAATCGGAGTAATGGCAAGCGACGAGTCTCCCCCCCCCCCCGCGCGTCTTGTACTTCTTGCAATTCTTCGTAAGGGTTGGTACTGCTCCCACTGACCTTGAAATCCTCCAGGAACGCAGCACGCTTGGTTTCAACAATACGGGTGACATGAGAAGGACAATAGAAATGATAACCCTTTGAGTTCTCAGGATACCCGATAAAGAAACAGGTAACTGTTTTAGGGTCAAGTTTCCTTAGGAAAGGATTGTAAAGTTTTGCTTCAGCAATGCAGCCCCATACTTTCATATATTTAAGACTCGGTTTCCTTCCTGTCCAAAGTTCATAAGGAGTTTTAGGGACAGACTTAGAAGGAACTCTATTGAGTATATGAACAGCTGCTTTTAACGCTTCAGTCCAGAGGAATAATGGTAAATTAGTGTTGGCTAACATACTGCGCACCATGTTCATAAGGGTACGGTTTCTTCTTTCAGCGACACCGTTCTGCTGAGGTGTACCAGGCATGGTGTATTGGTTCACAATCCCCTGGCCCTTACAAAACTCATAAAATGGACCAGGAGCTTGACCCACATCAGTATGTCTTCCATAATATTCACCGCCTCTATCTGATCTCACAACTTTAATCTGACGATCCAATTGCTTTTCAACTTCAGCCTTATAATCTTTAAAAGTTGTTAGAGATTCAGATTTCTCCTTAATAAGATACAAGTACATGTAAAGAGAATAATCATCAATAAAGGTGATAAATGAAGTATGTCCTGTTATGCCAGCGATTTGGTAGGGACCACTAATATCAGTGTGAATGAGTTCTAATAAATTAGAGCTCCTAGTGGCACCTTTCTTATTCGCTAATGTCATTTTACCTTTAAGACATTTGACACATGTTCCAAAATCAGAGAAATCGAGAGGAGGTAAGACTTCATCCTTTACAAGACGATTTAATCGTTCTTTTGAGATGTGGCCTAAACGCTGATGCCACAACATGGATGAAGTCTCTAAGTCTCGTTTCTCTTTCATCTTTGTGATTGATTCATTAATGTTATATGACAACAAAGATTTGGAAAAATTATCATCCAATTCTAATCTATAGAGACCACCATCCAGAATACCAGTACCATAAAGAACAGAATCATAGAGGATAGAGAGTTTGCGATGACCATGGGAAACAATAAAACCGTCCATGTCTAACTTTGGTCCTGATACAAGGTTCCGAGTTACCTCAGAGGAACATATAAGGTATCATAAAGTTTAATACATAAACCAGTATTCATAAATAATTGTAATGTTCCAATGGCCTTCACTTCTAATTCTCGATCATCCCCAACCTTAAGCGTTCTTTGGTTTCTTTCCAGCTTCCGGATTGTAAGGAATCCCTAAGTTGAATTGGTAACATGAACCATAGAACCAGAATCAAACCACCAAGAATTAGCAGGAACACTTAAATTATAGGACTCAAGTATCATAAAATAATCGTTACCTTTCTTAGCCAGCCACTCCTTAAAATCAGGGCATTCCTTCTGCATATGTCCTGTCTTTTTACAGAACTTGCAGTGGATTCTGCCTAAAGAGTTCTTAGAGCTGGAGGGTGCACTTGTATTAGGATTAGGCCTTTGGACTTTTGAAGCATCCTTCCTCTGATGATTGTTCTTCCTCTTCTTAGAGTTGGAGGTAGTGAAGTTAGCAACATCGGTAGTACGATCCATCCTCATACGCTCTTCCTCATGTACGCACATGGCGACCAGCTCACTCATCGTCCATTTGTCCTTCTGAGTGTTGTAATTGATCTTGAATGCTTTAAAGGACGAAGGAAGCGAAGTAATGATGAAATGAACGAGAAAACCATCACTGATCTCCATTTCCAGCCCCTTCAGCTTATTGGCCATGTCATTCATCATCATGATGTGCTCGCGAATGCCACTCCTCCTATCATACTTAGTTGTCACCAGCTTGAGGATAAGGGTACTAGCGTGTGCTTTAGACGTCCCCTTGAACTGCGCCTCCACAGAAGCCAAGTAGGTTTTAGCATCTTCAGAATCAGGAATAGCTCCTCTGATTGCATTGCTGATGGACTGCTTCATGAACATGAGAGACATGCGGTTACACCTAGTCCACTTTTCATGAGTCAACTGCTCAGCAGCAGTACTTTGAGTAGTAAGGTCCGCTGGCTTATCCTCTCTTAGAGCATAATCGAAATCTAGCAGCCCAAGAGTAAGCATGAGAGCATCCATCCATGCAGCAAAGTTATCACCAGTCAAAGGTGGAATCCCACAATTGGGTGCTGATAGTGGAAATAAGATGAGCAAGTTATGATACTAAGGAAGAAGTTCTAATGTGATCTAAGGGCACGTAATGCTAAGGCAGGCATAAATAATGACCATTTTAATTATGAAGCTGTGATATTGTCTATTACTAACATCAAAATAATAGACTTAGTTAAAATTCTACTTAAACGAAGACAAATCAGCTTTGGCCAGAAGTGTAATCATTTAAGCATGTGTGCTAAATGATTGTAACAAATCAGTTTTGGCCAGAAATTGAGACAATCACTTTAGTTATGCACTTGTTAAGTATGCCATCTATGAAGGAATTAAATCAGCTTTGGCCAGATATTAAGACATTCACCTTTATGATGCACACTTAACATAGCTTTTCGTAATACTTGAACGATAAGTAGATGTATCAAGTCAGCTTTGGCCAGAAATGATACATCAAAAAACTCATTCAAGTTAAGCCATTTTGGTTTTGTAAAACATTATCTGATTCTGATTAATTAACTAAGTAATTACAAAACCAATTATTTAATAGCAAACCACCCGTTAGCGCGGATCGAACTAACGGGTTAGTAAAGTAATAGGATTTCGAATAAGTCTTGATTATGAACACTCGTGATTTCGGATGAATCATGTCTTGGATTCATCCGAGATGAATGATTTCGAATCATTTCGGACTATCCGAAATGGATGATTTCGAATGATCTCGGATGTGTCCAAGACGCGTAAGTCGAGTCATTTCTGATGATTTCGGATACATTTCGGATGATCTCGGATGTGTCCAAGACGAACGATTTCGGATGATTCCATGATGATTATGCTTAGTCCGAAATGATCCGTGATGGTCCGAAATGGATGCTTAGTCCGAAACGATTAGTCCGAAATGATCCGTGATGGTCCGTGATGATCAGGCAGATGTTGATCCGTAATGGACGCTTAGTCCGAAATGAGGTCCGAAATGATCATCCGTAATGTGTTCTGCAAGCTGTTACAGCTGTTAATGTGAGATCATAACTGAAAATTCGAAATCTTAGGAATTGTGAAAGAGTTTCCTATTTTAGCATTGATCTAATTTTATCAGAAAATTTCGAAAATCATAATCTGTTTATCCTTTTAACAGATTTCGAAAATTCTTATTAGACAAAATAGATCAAAATTAGGAAAAACATTCAACAATTCAAATCATATTCCAAAACATAAAGGAAATTTCGAATTTTAACTAAGAACATGATGAACCCTAAAAAATTAACCTTAACCCTATATCCGAAATCTGGAAATTTATTAAACATTTAATCAAATTCTTGAACATTATGATTTCGGAACAGTAATAATAGATGAAACATATGATCCGAGATGGTGTCTCGGATGAAAAACCGAAATTTATTTAGGGTTTTCAAATCCTGTTTTCCAGATTTATTCCAAATTTATGGATACAAAACAGAACCGACTAATCAACATATGCTTTGATACCACATGTTGAACGGTTCTTTTTAAACGTGAGGGAAAACATGAAAACATACCTGTCACAGCAGACAGTGCAGTGGAGAATCCAATGATGGAAGAAGCCATGGAGTTCGACATCTTAGTCAAGGTGATCTGGTTCCTCCTTAGGGTGCAGACTGATGATGGTGATTATGAAAACCGACAAGGGAATCGGTTATGGAGAAGGAGGTCGAATTTTATGATGTTATGATTATAGGGTATGCCTAATTGTGTAACTGTGTAACCCCTTAACCTCTACATAATTCTCCTTATATAAGCACTCAGGAGGAAACCTAATTAGTTAATAAGGGTAATATGGTCCATCAACAATTACCAACTAATTAAATAATATGTTATTATATATTTTGATCTATATTATGTAAATGATTATAATGGCTACTAGATTAAATATTAAACATAATATATTTAATCTTACACACACCTCTAGGTCCATCCCTTTAGGCTCATCCCCACACCCGCTTACGTGGACGCCTACGTGGGCACGGCCCCGTGTTCAGCTTACTGTCTGACTTAAAACAGGATTGCCAGTTCCAATGATTGGGCACGGGGCGTGTTCAGCGGGCACGGCCCGTGCTGAGTTCTGCAGAAGCTGAAAAATTAAAAAAAAAATCCTAAAAAATGAAAAATAAGAAAAACGATTAGGCCGCTGATTCCTAACTTTCTTAAAATCCTTGTGTCCCCGGCAGCGGCGCCAAAAACTTGATGCGTGTGAAGTGTTATATATATTAGGTGTATATTTTAAGCCCCTTTAACACTTATTTTAGCCAAGTTTTAAATTTATAAAACACGATATTTTACTAACACTAAACACACATATGGGCAAGTGCACCCATCGTGAGCGTAGTATAGTGTTGGCAAGATACCGAGGTCGTCCAAGGACACAAGAGCTTTTAATACCGGTTTATCCTCAACGTCTAATCAAAATAAAAAGTTTAGAAAAAGGTTTTTAAACTAAGAAAAATAAAAACTAACTAAAATGCTGAAAAGTAAAATAAAAAGAAAAACAGATAGACAAGATGAATCACTTGGTTCCGACTCGTATCTAGTGTAACCTTTGATTATTTCCGCACTTTTGCACATAATTAAGAGATTATCTTAGTTATTATAGTAGGCCCCTCTTTTGAAGGTGACGTTACCCTCACCCCAGTAGTTTGAGTCAGCAAGGATACAATCCTAAAAGGGTGGATTATTGGAAGATAATGAATTAAGTTATTAATGCAAAATTATGGTAGGCCCCTCTTTTGGAGGTGACGTTACCCTCGACTAAGTAGTCTGAGTCAGCAGGGATACAGTCCTAAATAGCCGGGTTATAGTATTAATAGTAGTTAACTTATGAGGGGGTCAAAGAGTTTGGACCCCCGCCATCCAATACCGTGAAGCATTGAAGGAGGTCCTACTAAATTTGACCCAGGTCCATTGCAGGACCTCTAAACGCTGAACAATGGCAAGACCTTTACCAAACCGTTCCCTTAACCCCCGACCAGGTAGCCAACATACCTCCATATAGACCGTGGAGATATGAATGGTGAAAATCTTTTATTTTATATAGACGGTAAAATAATGCCAAGACACCACGGACAAACGATAAGGAAAGATCACCTTCAACATAAGCAACTAGTTATTAAAGTCATTAATACAAAACCAAATAAAAAGTGCAAAAGATTAGAAATAAAAAGTATTACACTAGACACTTTGTCTTCACCAAGTGATGTAAGAGACTTAGGCAAACATGGCCTTGATTGTCAAGAACTCTTACGATCAATCTTGGATCCCGAGACGACTCACACACTCTATGATGGACAATGGATGATGGTGGTGGATGATGGTGTTATGGTGGTGGTGGGTGGTGGGTGAAGTGTGAGAAAGGTGGTGTGCCAAGGGATGGTTTGAGCTTGAGCTAAGCACTCCTATTTATAGGCTGAACAGAAGCTCGGGCACGGCCCCGTGTCCAGTGGGCACGGCCCCGTGTCCACATCCTCTCTTTCTTCATTAAATGCAGCTTTGTCTTATTAGTTGACCACGCCCCCGTGTCCGCTGAGCACGACCCCGTGTGCAGAAGAATCTTTGTACTATGAAGATTTGCCTGGATTGTGCGAATCTTATAGTTGACCACGGCCCCGTGTCCGCTGAGCACGGCCCCGTGGTGGGCAATAGAAGCTTCTACCACTTTGTCTTTTCTGCTGACACTTGGGCACGCCCCCGTGCTGGCTGAGCACGGGGCGTGTTCAGGCCTCTGATCTCTTGTTTTGCTTGGGAAGATGCTGTCGTGGGGTCGGGCATGTCACGTTTTGTTCCTTTTCTTGTATTTATGCTAGATTTTGATGTCTTTTTGCTTCTTTTGTTAATTTGAGCTCATTTAATCCTGAAAATACAAAAGGAAGACAAAAGCACACTTTTTCCAATATTAGTACTAAAAAAGGGTTAGTTTTATGCCTCATTTGATGAAATTTATATGTTAATATTTGAACACATCAAATACCCCCACACTTGAATATTTGCTTGTCCTCAAGCAAAACTCTTTAATATGTGGCTATTTACACTCCCAAATGGAATGGGTAGAAAAGAAGGTTTTGGGCTTGTCGTAGAGTGTCGGGATTTCCAAGATTCTTTATTTAATTTTATTTTTATTTATTTACAATCCTATTCGTCATGATTTATTAAAAACTTTTCATAAGATAAATTACTTATTAGGGCATAACATGCCTTTGTAAAATTCTATTTATATACAAGTTCACATACCTCACGTGGATCACTCAACACTCGGCAGAAAATGTATTTTTGTGGATCACTCGAGAGCGGCATGGAACTTACTCCTACCATAGGCTTGCCAAGCAATCAATCATCCTCCTTTTTAACTTATATACCTTTGTAAATATCAAGAGGACTTTGTGGGTTAAGGGTTAGGCTTGGGTTAAAGGTAGGTGGTTGGGTTGGTGGTTAGTGGTTAGTAGAAAAAGGGCGAAAAACGTAACAAGTGTCGATTTTCGTAAGACTTTCTATTACTTTCATTTTGATGAAGCTATCAAACAAAGTTAAATTTTTTTTTGATGAACTTGTTTGTTTATTTTCTTTTGCTTCATCATCAACAAAATAATTTTTTTTTTTTGAAAAGTTATATGAAGAACCGAACTTGTTACTAAAACAAAGGGTTAAAAATGAAAAAGGTTTTGGTGGGTAAAAAGGGTTTTTGGTTTGGGTTATGAAATGAAAAGGTTTAGGCTCAAAGGGGCCAACTAGGGGGATTTTGGGTTGGTGGTAAAAAAAAAAAGAAAAATAATGGTGTAGAAATAAAAAGGTTAGTCCTAATGCCTCCATCATTTACTTACTCGGGTTTAAGTTGGTAAGGATTGGGAATGTATCGTCATGGCAAGTTCTAGAGTCGTAAGAACCAAGCGGCTATTCACACAAGAAACGAAAAATGAGCATTTAGTCAAATGATATGTAAGTGTATGCTCAATAAAGGCTCAAAACTCACTTTTGTGGGAATGGGTTTTTATGTGATCAAGTATATATAATCAAATTTTAACTAAGCTTGTCATGCCTTTTCATAATTTTCTTATGTTCGTTCTTTTTATCATGACGCTATCTGTTGTAAATTCGTAAAAATATAACCTTTTTAAGAACTTGAATTTCCCGAGTTAAACCTAGACAAGTAAAAAAAATGAAAATTTTTGAAAAAAATTTGGGGTGATTAGCGGTTCCAATAGAGTTTTGTGTAAGGCTTGTATTTAGGACTTGCGAGATTCAAGGTTTTAGCATCCCCCCCCCCCCCCCACACTTAAATTATACATTGTCCTCAATGTGTCCCAAAAATAAGTTTTTAGATTGATTGAATGTGTAAAAAGGTGTAAAAAGCAAAAAAAAAAATGTGTTACTGGGTGCTGAACACGGCCCCGTGTGATCCGGGCACGGCCCCGTGTTCAAGTGCCAGTAACAAAATTGAAACAAGAGAAACAGAAGTCTGGACACGGGGGCGTGTTGGATGAACACGGCCCGTGTCCAGTTACCTGAACTGGGTCTTTTTCTGCAGACTGTGCAGCACGGGGTCGTGTTGGGTGGACACGGCCCGTGCCGAGCTTTACTGTAAATGAAGAAATTTGTCGGACGGTTCTGTTTTCCTGTATGGAGTGCTGGTTCATCCTTTGCCATCTCAAGTGTGTTTTATTCATTTCAACACCATTCATAACACCAATTTAACTAAAACCATCATTCATTAATCATAGAGAGAATTACATAATAGTCCTAAAAATTAAAATATTAGCTAGTTAGGTCAAAGAAACACAAGAAGTCCAAGAAGTTTCTAGCCTACTATTTATTCTACTAGCAAAATTTCTGAAAGGATAGATCTCTCGGTTAAAAGCGGCTTGATGACTTCTTCCTACGGGTATGGGCTCCTCATACATCGGCGAGCCACTCTTCGATCTCCCTAGGGAGAAGAAAAGCGGGCCCACGAGCATCGGGTTAAGGAGGTGTAACTTCTACCGGGATTTCTTGGAGTTCTTCAAGAGGAGGTTCCGTCGGAATGTCGTCCCAACCGGTAGGATTTTGGATTCCAAGTGCGAGGTTCCAATCCTCTTGAGGGAGGATTGGTTCCATGGGAGGTGTTACTAGAATGTTTAACCTCTGGGGCAAGAGGTTTATTTCCTGGAAACTGTTTTCCAATCCCACCGAGAGATAATTTATACGGTCAATGAGGACCTCCTCTACTGAAGTCATCTCGTCAAGTGCTTCACGTAGCGCCATTACGTATCTTATGAGAGTTGCTTCAATCGATGGCCTTCTTTCCCGTCGGCTGTTCCTTGAGTGTGCAGAAGAGGTTCCGCTGTTTCGGCTCGACATTCTACGAAAACAAACCAAAAACAGTTTGTTTTAATGAAACAGTACCACGGGCACGGCCCCGTGCTCAATGAGCACGGCCCCGTGTTCAACTTTCTGCAGATTTTTAGAACAAGGAATCTTGGGGTTTCAAATTATTTTTCTTATCTTATGAAGCTTTTTGAGCAGAAATAACTTAAAACAATGTTATGTAACTTATTTTCAACAAGATTCCTTGAACAAAAATTCAATAAACATCACAACAAAGCTTGAAATCAAGCTTTAATGGAGTTCTTGGTGCAAGAAAGATGAAGAAGAAGGCAATGGATAAAAGAGGAAAGGACAAGATGCTTGTAAGAACCTTCTTTTAGAACATACCTAGGATGGTAAGTCAGAAAATCCCTCCAAATCTCTGTCCCAGGATGGTCCAAATGTGCAGGGTTCTTGGCTGCATTTATAGAAAACGACAGCGTGCTGGACACGGCCCCGTGTCGGCTGGACACGGCCCCGTGTGCAGGCAAGATCCTGACACATTTTGTCCGTATTCTGACAAAAGTCAGAAGGGAATCTTTTGGTGGACACGGGGGCGTGTTGACCTGGGCACGGCCCCGTGTCGGAAAACTGTTTTATGAAGTGCGTCTATTATTAAGGAACTTATCCGGATCGGGCGGTTCCTTACTGGATGGAACAACCCCAAAGTGCCTAAGATACCTTAATTGTTCTAGATTAAGACGAGAACGCAAGAGGTTGTCGGTGAGGGTGATTCCTATGCTATATGTAGGTGGACAAGTCCAACCCTTTCCCGGGCTCTCGTTAAAGAAGGTGTATGTCGAATCGCTCAGGTCTATGTATGCATCGAACGAAGTCGAGGGGGAGTCCTTCATGGCACAATCGACACAGGGACGACTATCGCTCAAGTCTTCACTAGAGTTAGAAGTATCATTGGAAACAATGAAGTTGTTTGAATGCGTTTCCAACCTTTCTTCTTGGTTATCGTCTTGGAGAAGATTTTTGAGGTCTCCCCTAAGTTCTTCTAACCAATTAAAAATTAGATCTTCTAGTTGAAATAATTCGTCGAGAAGCATTTCTCCTAGAATATCCGGTTGGGCGCATTCGAGGGAGCGATAGGGATTATTTTTACTTTCGCCCCTCTTAAGGATACTAGGAAATGATGGGTCTATATAGTGGGGTTTATAATTTAGAAAAAAGCATTCTAATTCTTTATGGTTACCACCACATAATTGACACCACATAGTACCATAAGAGTGCCGAAAGTAAAAAGTATCAGTATCACTCACGTTTGTGTCAGAAATTACCAACCGTTGGGATCTTACGGTTCTGTTTTCAGTAACTGAAACTTGGGCACGGGGGCGTGTTGAGTGGGCACGGCCCCGTGTTCAGCTTACTGTCTGACTTAAAACAGGATTGCCAGTTCCAATGATTGGGCACGGGGCGTGTTCAGCGGGCACGGCCCGTGCTGAGTTCTGCAGAAGCTGAAAAATTAAAAAAAAAATCCTAAAAAAATGAAAAATAAGAAAAACGATTAGGCCGCTGATTCCTAACTTTCTTAAAATCCTTGTGTCCCCGGCAGCGGCGCCAAAAACTTGATGCGTGTGAAGTGTTATATATATTAGGTGTATATTTTAAGCCCCTTTAACACTTATTTTAGCTAAGTTTTAAATTTATAAAACACGATATTTTACTAACACTAAACACACATATGGGCAAGTGCACCCATCGTGAGCGTAGTATAGTGTTGGCAAGATACCGAGGTCGTCCAAGGACACAAGAGCTTTTAATACCGGTTTATCCTCAACGTCTAATCAAAATAAAAAGTTTAGAAAAAGGTTTTTAAACTAAGAAAAATAAAAACTAACTAAAATGCTGAAAAGTAAAATAAAAAGAAAAACAGATAGACAAGATGAATCACTTGGTTCCGACTCGTATCTAGTGTAACCTTTGATTATTTCCGCACTTTTGCACATAAATAAGAGATTATCTTAGTTATTATAGTAGGCCCCTCTTTTGAAGGTGACGTTACCCTCACCCCAGTAGTTTGAGTCAGCAAGGATACAATCCTAAAAGGGTGGATTATTGGAAGATAATGAATTAAGTTATTAATGCAATATTATGGTAGGCCCCTCTTTTGGAGGTGACGTTACCCTCGACTAAGTAGTCTGAGTCAGCAGGGATACAGTCCTAAATAGCCGGGTTATAGTATTAATAGTAGTTAACTTATGAGGGGGTCAAAGAGTTTGGACCCCCGCCATCCAATACCGTGAAGCATTGAAGGAGGTCCTACTAAATTTGACCCAGGTCCATTGCAGGACCTCTAAACGCTGAACAATGGCAAGACCTTTACCAAACCGTTCCCTTAACCCCCGACCAGGTAGCCAACATACCTCCATATAGACCGTGGAGATATGAATGGTGAAAATCTTTTATTTTATATAGACGGTAAAATAATGCCAAGACACCACGGACAAACGATAAGGAAAGATCACCTTCAACATAAGCAACTAGTTATTAAAGTCATTAATACAAAACCAAATAAAAAGTGCAAAAGATTAGAAATAAAAAGTATTACACTAGACACTTTGTCTTCACCAAGTGATGTAAGAGACTTAGGCAAACATGGCCTTGATTGTCAAGAACTCTTACGATCAATCTTGGATCCCGAGACGACTCACACACTCTATGATGGACAATGGATGATGGTGGTGGATGATGGTGTTATGGTGGTGGTGGGTGGTGGGTGAAGTGTGAGAGAGGTGGTGTGCCAAGGGATGGTTTGAGCTTGAGCCAAGCACTCCTATTTATAGGCTGAACAGAAGCTCGGGCACGGCCCCGTGTCCACATCCTCTCTTTCTTCATTAAATGCAGCTTTGTCTTATTAGTTGACCACGCCCCCGTGTCCGCTGAGCACGACCCCGTGTGCAGAAGAATCTTTGTACTATGAAGATTTGCCTGGATTGTGCGAATCTTATAGTTGACCACGGCCCCGTGTCCGCTGAGCACGGCCCCGTGGTGGGCAATAGAAGCTTCTATCACTTTGTCTTTTCTGCTGACACTTGGGCACGCCCCCGTGCTGGCTGAGCACGGGGCGTGTTCAGGCCTCTGATCTCTTGTTTTGCTTGGGAAGATGCTGTCGTGGGGTCGGGCATGTCACGTTTTGTTCCTTTTCTTGTATTTATGCTAGATTTTGATGTCTTTTTGCTTCCTTTGTTAAATTGAGCTCATTTAATCCTGAAAATAAAAAAAGGAAGACAAAAGCACACTTTTTCCAACATTAGTACTAAAAAATGGTTAGTTTTATGCCTCATTTGATGAAATTTATATGTTAATATTTGAACACATCAGTTGATTTGGGTATAGTTATCAAAAATAGGCAACGAGTCAAACGGGCTTAAAGTCGCCCAAAGTCTTGTGTAAAGGGATGCAACCTCCAACATTGTTTTATCCAAAGATTTTGCTTATAGTTGTAATAATCTTGTTTTTCAAATCAAAATTAACATGTGATGATAAAATTTGAGCTTGTTCAGATTGCTTTAATATTATTGCATTTTGGAATTTGTAAAATCGCTCAGACTGCAAGCTACGTTCATAACAATGTGAATTTACTTTATATTTAAAATATGGCTCAAGTTTTAGTTGGATTTTGAGTTGACATGATACCCCATAATATTAAAATTCTGCAGTAGAGTTTTGGTAACCGAGGTCATGAGCTCAGATCTAATATATTCATAAACAACAACAAAAACCTGAAATGGCACCTTTTCACTCGCAGTTTCTACTTATTTTTGTTTACTTTTGCTACTTTGATGTAAATACCAGATTAGATTCATAAGGGTTTGAAGTCTACTAAAGATGGATAATCTGTATGATTTTCTTCAGTTTCAGGTGTTGACTGATATGAAGCTTCATGACACAATCAATACGAATGACATGCAAAACATGTTTCTGCGTTTGGCTTCTCTAGCGCAGAGAAAAGTTCGTGAGAGTATCTTAAGGATTGATGAAGAGCAGAAGGTAAGCTTGCTGTAGTCCAGCTTTAGCAACGTATTCGTATTCCTCTTCACTATAGGTGCCCATTTTGGCCCATTTCCAGATCAAAACATGTAAACAGAAATTTGTTTTAAGCAACCGGGTCAACTTGGTTGAAAGTCTTCCAAGCTTTATATTTAGTGCATGGAACCTTCTAAATCAAGTGTTAGATTCAGAAGTTAATAGCTGGTGGCACAAAGTCATAACCAAAAATTAAAACAGAATAAATAGTAAAACACATTATTGGGTGGCGTAGATACTGCATGAACATGAACTTGGGTCAAAACAGGCTGGATCAAAGTTTTTTGTTAGTCTAGTAATCTGATAAAGTTATGTTTCTCAGTTTAAACTCTTTTCACGTTTTTCAAATATAACCCAGGTTTGTATGATCCTGGACCTACAATTTTTTTACCATTTGTCCGGTTCAAAGATTGACCCATTTGCTGGTTCAAGTGTTTCGAATGTTGTACCCAATGCGGATCTCCCGTGTAAATCGTTTTTTGTAGATATATCTAACACAAATTATTTTTAAAAGTTAAGAGTTTAGTAGACACTATGTTTTAGGTCAACCCAACCGGGAAATGTTTTTTGTCTAGCGGGTCAAACTGGTAAATCAACAATCTTCGCATTAAAGAAAATGGGTATAAAGTCTCACAAAGGGTATTTCTATTAATGAAAACTCATAAATTGTTTTATTAGCAAAAAAAATTTATACATTTTAACTTTGAATATTCACCATAATGCACTTTACATCAATATCGCAGGTAAGCGAGCAACAAGCTGCGCCGCTACCCCTTTCTGGATAGCAAACCCTAGCCTATTAAAAACAAACCCCTGCCCCCCTGTTGATTAGGCCTGTCAATGGATTGGATATTGATCCATATCCAATCCAATTTGATCCATTTAAATCATTTATCGGATCATAAAAAATATCCACCAGTCCATTAATTAATCCAATGGATCAATCCATTTATCCAATTAATTATATGGATCGATCCATGATCCATCCGGATCGATCCATTACTAATTAAAAAAAAAAAAGAGAAACAAACGTCACTCTCTCAAAATAGCATTTAGGGTTTCATCGTTTACATTTTACAATCGTCTCACTCAGCCTGCAATCGTCGATCTCATACCTCATCAATCTGCAATCGTCGATCTCCACCGTCTCCGTCCCACCTCCGCCGACCTATGCAGCAAAAGTTTGATACTGCAGCCACCACCACCGTTCGCAGACACTACGACCGCTCGCAACTACCACGACCGCTCGTAACAACCACCACCGTAAGTCCTCTCAACTTCTCACACTGATTCAACAAATTTCTCACTTATGTTTCGTTGATTCTAGATTCAGTTGTGTAATCGATTACAATTCGTGATTTCCTTCGTTTTTTCATGCTTTGTTAGGTTTAAAATTGTTGATTCGATGTTTTATTTTATGTAAATTGTGTTTAGGTTTTGCTGAATATATTACCTCTGTTTCTTGATTCTTGATTTAGTTGTGTAATTGTTTGAAGAAATGACGTTGCTTTTAATGTTTTGTTTGAAGAAATTAATTGCTTTTAACACATACAGTGCTCGTTTTGAAGTAACAAGTAGTAGCATTTAGTGTAAGCGATTGGTTTACACTTAATAGAAGAGATGCACAAAATTGGTTATTGGCCCAAACCGGCTTTTACCCAAACTGGCTGGTTTTAACCAGTTTCAGCAGGAGGGAGGGTTTGTGGAACTGAGTTTATTTTCGCCTAGTCAGCTTTCGACTCCGGTCGGTTCACCTCAGATACTGGGCTGGCCTATGCTCCCTTCTGCCGCAACCTGAATGAAAAAAAGCTCAATTTTGTGGTAAATCAACAGTTTGTAAAGGGTTTTTAGACTTCTTAATAAGGATTGCTGTTTTTATTTTTAATTTTTTTTTGTTTTATTTGTTTTGGAGATTTGAGATATGTATGTTGGTTTGGCTGAAAATCCACCTTGTTTTTGTTTGGTGGGAATTATGATATGTATCTCATTACATTATGCAACTATAAACCCTTGTGAAATTTCTTCTTTCTAGTTACAATAGTTGGTGCATTCTGTTTATGATTTTTGGACCTGCAGCTTTCGGTTTTGTGGTAATTTGTTGTAAGGTTTGAAAATTGTAGTTGACTGGTCTTAGATTGTTTGTTTGTTTGTACAATTAACCAATAGCTCATCATCATCTTCCATCAAAGTTATTATAATAATATGTTATGTGCTGCACAAATGGACATCAAATGGTGGGGATCCGTGTGGAGACAACTGGAAAGGAGTTAAGTGTTCAGGTTCAAGGGTCACAGAAATGTATGCCTTCCTTCCTTGCATTATGTTGCAGCACATCTTCTTTAACTTCTTTCTGTTTTTGTTTCAGCAACTTATCTGGCCTTGGGCCCCATCCAGCTCTTAAGAAAATTTTCACCATTTAAAAATTTGATTTTTTTTTTAATTTTTTAGATTTTTTTTGAGTTTTTTAGAATTTTTTAGATTTTTTTTAAATTTTTTAGATTTTTTAAATTTTTGTCGATTTTTTTTTGAATTTTTACAATTTTTTTTATTGTTTGTGAGTTTTTTTTTATATTTTTTGAGGTTTTTTTATTATATTTCTTATATGGATCGATCCGGATAGTGATCCATCCATTTAAAATTACTTGGATATGGATCGGATCACGATCCATTATGTTGGATCATAGATCGGATCATGATCCATTTGAGTTGGATCATTAATGGATCGGATCATGATCCAATCCATATCCATCCATTGACAGGCCTACTGTTGATGAGCCACTGCTGTGGACAACCTGTTGGACCCTAGTCAGCAAACGGATAGCTTCTGGAGCCAGGGATCCAAAGGTGTCGAAGGCGAAGGGGACAAATGCATGTTGGTTATCAGCACATGCTTTAGCGTGTTTGTCCACCTTTTTAGATTCTGCTTTCTTTACCGCTTGTCCTGCTACAAACCCATTTTCCCTTAACCCAGCTAAGGGAGAGACTCCTGTGAGATCTACACAAGCATGTTTCCCTCCCGCCCAGCCAAAAATTTATCATTTTTTATTTCTAGAAGTTATAATATTTTCGGACACAAAAGTGTTCTGGGTCAACCTAACTATCTTTCAACAAGCACAAAAAGTTACCCTTTTGATGGGAATGAGCTTTCTATTCTCTATTGTCGGACTAAATTTCAAGGTTTTGTGTTTTTTTACCATGCCAATTAGAGGTAGCAAGTTCGATCTATTTACTTACGATTGGGTCGATTTGGGTTTAATTAGAAAAGCTTAACAGAATGGGTAACGGGTCAAACGGGCTTAAACTCGCGTAAAGCCTCTAGTGTTAAGGGATTCTTTTATCCAAAGATTTAGCTTATTTTCGTGATGATCCTTTTTTTTTCCAAATCGTCATTAATATGTTAATTACTTATTAAAATATTTTAAAAATTGCAAAACACTTGTATTTGTAGCCTGTAGGTCAACACAACTTAGCTTTGCTTGTATAAAAAGATATTCATTTTAACTTTTTACCCAACACCGTCCCTGCCCATTTTGACACCTTTAATTATACAGAACATGCATCAAGTCATTTCATCATAATAATAACATGACTTTAAAAATAAAACTATCTAGGACGTTATATAAGCGTATGACAACTTTTGTGTTGCTCAACCCGTTCTACAGTACATATTTTCTAATAAATACAATCTGAATTGACTCGTTCTCTTTTTGATACAGATAGCTGAGCTGGTTATACACGTTGGCAATCATGAAGTAGTGCATTCTCCTTTACCTTCTGAACTTGTTTTTGGGCCTGTGTAGTCAGGGCCGTCCCAACGTTTTTGGTGACCCTAAGTGAACTACGAAGTGGTGGCCCTAATTTCACCCATAAACTCTCCAATCCTGATGAACCCGTCGCCATGGGTGATTACGCTACTTTTTTCGTCTAGCGATAGCCGATAGCCTAGAAATTGAAAGCAGGTTGTGATGGGAAGTGAGAACGATGACTGCGGCTGTATTTTAGGGGCTTTAGGCCGCTGAATAATGATGATTAGGTTGATTGTTGTTGTGTCATAATAGCTGGAAATTGTTGCGAAATGAGCTTTGAAACTGGGCCTTTTTTTTGCTAAATAATATTTAGAGTAAACTACAATTTTAACCCCTGGGGTTAGATGGGATTGGCAACCTTACCCCCTACCACGAAATTTTTGCTGTCTTACCCCTCAACTATTGAAAAACGCTGCAATATTACCCCCTGAGGGGTAAAACTGTAACCTTACCAAAAGGGTATTTTCGTAATCTTACCCATATTTATATAGTAAACTTCAATATTACCCCCTGTGCTTTATCTAAGCCAACATGTTTAAACCCTGTTTTATTAAAGTGTCTTCTCCGGCGATATTCCAACCACCGGAGAAGCGTATTCCGACACTCCGGCGATATTCCGACCATCGGAGAAGCACCGTTCAACCTTCCATATTGTCGTCTGATCCTCACCCTTCTTACCTCCGGTTACCAACAACAACCACCACAGCCCCTCGTCAAAACCTGCAAGTGTCATCTCAACACCGGAGTAAATAAGGCTCGATCGGGCAGAGAATTCACTTGGTTTGTTGATTTTCAGCAGATATCAGGATGTTCTGCGATTGGATTTCTATAGGCTTTCTTGAACGGGATTGGGTCATGTGGAAAGAGATCGTGTGTGAACATTCATTTTTACTTTGTAGGCCCATTGGCGTATAATTTTTAACTTTCGCCAAAAAGTTAGTTTTAGTTAAAGTTTTTGGTTAATAACCGAAATTAACCGAAACCGAACCATAACCAAATTCATAATTGATTAACCATAACCGAAGTTCGATTATGGTTATGGTTAATGTTAAAAACCAAACCAAACCAAACCGACTCATGCACATCCCTAAATACCGGTATCGAAATGCTCATCTGTATTGAGGACTGAGCCATGCATATCCCATCCTGGTCTTAGGCATGGTCTATAACCCTCCGTTTCGAAGATTAATGAACATTTTTTTCCAACACTTCCTAAGGTGTTGTGTCTTTATAGAATAACGATACTATAAATATGTATATGTATATGTATATATATATATGTGTGTGTATATATATGTGTGTATATATATATATATAGAAACGGGATCAGGAGAAAACGCCCTAAAGTGTAAGAACGGTGATAACGCATCCTGGCCCAACACGTGGCGCGGGATATGATTAGGGCGTGAGGGGTTTTTTTGTCTTTTCAATCTTCTTTTATTTCCCAAATTTGTGTAAAATGTTGCTTCATTTTTGGCGTCTAAGATTATTTTGGCGTTAATTATATTCATTAACTACTTGGCGTTTTATTGTTTCTTGGATCTGTCATGTTGAATTAATTGTTTTTGTGTCACATAGATAATTTTTTTGGCGTTATAGAATTTCCCAGGTCAATTTTTTGGCGTTAGTGGCGTTGTTAATAATTCATTACGATTCATTAATATTTTCATAAGATTACAATAAGACCAAATGTTTTAATGGCGTTTAGTCAATTTTTTTGTCGTTTAATACATTAACAATGTGACAACTGCCACTTTCGGGTAAATTACTTACATTTAAAACGATGATTCACATTATACAAGTATGTATTCTGAATATTCGGACTGCATGATTATACGATATACATCTAAGAAAACTCATGGAATATTCGTTTATTATTACACATGATTCACTTTTATTGGGTACATTTGAAATAGTGCAAACAATTCACCGAAACAACTAGAGTAGTGCCTAGTGAACTATAGTGCTGACGAAAACTCCGGATCCGCAGAAAACATCTAAAATGACATCTTTAGGACTCGGATGAGAGTCCAATATCAATTATATATTAAACCCGATATGGGAATACAAGAGTTCGGGTAATATTTTACCGATGTCCGGTAGCACTAAAAACTGTCCGAAATGCGCTAAAAGTGACCATTTCATGAATTTTCCGCAAGATTCAGCAATTGTATATTATTACAAGATGCAAAAATTGATGTTTAGGCACCAATTTCATATAAGAATACTTATGGAATATCAATTATACGTATAACTGGAATCCTTCCTACAACTTCCATAAGCGTACTTTTCGACTATCTACTTGCGAAACGAGCGCTATACATCGAGCCGAACTATATTTTGACACATGTACGAACTAGTGGTTATTATTTTTGGTCTTGTAAAGCTAGTTTATGATCATTATAGGTCGAGAAACATCTCGGAAAATTGCAAAACCTAAACACCTAAAGGCTTACATCTTTATATTCTTTTGAAATCTAAAAAAAATAACTAAGTTATTTTTACCACATAAGGTACCCCCCCCCCCACATATGGGCCGAAATTAGGGGGCCCCACATTACTTAACCATGTGTTTAATATCTAGATATTTTTGTTAAGTTACAAGTGGATGATGTTGGTGGATAATTATAACACTTATCTCATTAAACATTACTAGCATTTTATCATACTTTTCACCTTATCTTTCACACACATAAGAACTCTTTCAATCTTCATCTTTTCACCAAGAACACCATCCAAAAACCCAATTATTTTTATCATCTCCTTCATGATCAACATGGATTTCCAAGTAACATAAGGTGATCTAAAGCTATTGGAAGTAAAAGGAAGGGTTTTCATCCATACAAAAGTGTTCTACCATCAAGATCATCATCTTATTAGTTCTTAATAATCTTCTAAGATCATCCCTAGCCTAGTGCTAGAAGTAAGCTTCTATATCTATTTTTTTTATGCAAATATATTAAGTTTATGATTGTTATTATTACTAATAATAACCATGTAATCATACATAATAAGCATGAAAAATACAAAGAAGCAAAGATAAAAATCATGATATAATTATGATTGTTTATATTATGATCTAAGACTTGATATATGCTTATTTAGTCTTGTTATGATGTTTATGATGCAAATAAATTATTAGAAGATGTTTTAAGTTATGATCTAAAAATTATGCATGTTTATGTTAAAGGGTTTTTAACATAAAGGATTAATGGATGATCATAACTATTGATCTTGTGAAAATATATAAGGTTTTTGGTTAAAAACAATACTCTCACAAGATTATAAAAAGTAACATACAACTAGAGATTTTTATAAAAGTTGTTAAAACTAAAATTAAACTTGGTTTTTGAACTTGTTAGCATATGAAATAATCATGGTTAAAACCCTACATGATTTGGATATCATCTTGATAATTTCATGTTATAAAAGTCTCATAATGTTTAGTTAAGATGTTGAATAAATTGTTGGTGATTTGGAAAAGAAAATGATATGTTTATTAAACATGGCTAAAGGATTAATACAAGGGTTATATGGCCATTTTTTGTTATAAATCATTATGTTAACAAAAACCATCATATTTGGCTAAACCCTTACAAGATTTAAAAAGATATAAAGAATTCTTTTTATAAAAACAAAGTTAGTTATAAATATATATTTTTAGAAAATATATATTTGGTGATTTAACAACTTATGTGCTATGTGATTATTTGATGGTATTAGTTATATATATCAAAGTAGGAATATGTATCTAATGTCACATTTAACTCAAAGCACTTTATAACAAAAGTCCTACGAGACTTCACATGATTACGCCTTAAAACGAGTTACGGACGATTCTAATAATCGGACACCAATTATGGTCAAAATGAACGACGGACGACTACATAAGTGAATTGCCAATCCGATGAGTTACTACGACATTTAGACGATTTATCGACACGAAATATAAGTATCCTATCGATAACAAATTTCGGATGTTTATAAACTTATAAAAACTAGTATGTTTTTATTTACTAACAATTATACTTAGTAAATTTTATAAAAAGGTTTTTATAAAAATAAATGGGCTTATTATACTAGTGGGCTATTTTTATAACAAATGGGCTTATATTACTTATGGGCTATTTTTCTTAATGGGCTTATCTTCATAATGGGCTTAACATAAACACATGGGCTAAGCCCAATACCAAACATATGGGCCAAGGCCCAATAACATTGAAGCCCAACACTATTGAAGCCCAACACTATTGAAGCCCAACACTATTTGAGGCCCAACACTATTTGAGGCCCAACACTATTGAGGCCCAACACTATTTGAGGCCCAACACTATTGAGGCCCAACACTATTTAAGGCCCAGCACTATTTAAGCCCAATAACTTGAAAACATGGGCTTGGCCCAATGATACCATTTTTGTGAACACAACTATACAACGGATACATATAAGACACGAAATTCAGCGGACTAGATCCGACTATACAACTCACAAGATACAAGATAACATTTAATATATATATATTTGGTGAAAAATATATATATAACATTTGAACAACTCATTCATCGAATACACAGTTAACGAACAGTAAAGACATACAAGTCTTACACATATTGAAGACACAAGACTTGTACTCAAGTTCTTTTCAAAGACCGAAGTGTCTAACAAAAATAAGAACATTTGTAGGTCGCAACACTTTTCAGGACGACCGCACGTGAGATCTTATTTACTTCTATTCAATGGGACGCAATTCTGTGAGTTCATGTTCCCCTATTCATTTAAATGTTTTTACAACTTTACAACTATCGGGGAAGATACATGTTCAGAGTATGTTAAAGTTAGGTAATGAAACACCATAGATCATGTGCGGAATTAGGGCCATACTATAAGCACCATTAATCCAGTTTGGACCAAGGAACAAAGGCTTAGATCTAATGGGTTTTGGCGAGCCCCACTCTTGGTCGTGGGACCCATACAGAAGAGTGCGTTTGTGTCCCAGTCGATAGGATCGGCATAAAATCGTCTAGGGTTGGATTTGCTTCCTAATTCGTCACACATATTAATGTCCTCGCGAAACATTAATGATCAACGATTTCATTGACGCTTTACATACTACTCATACATTACAGATACATTTTATACAATTCACATGTTGTGGATACAGTTTATACATCATACATACAGATACATTTTTACAATTCACATGTTGTGGATACAGTTTATACATCATACATACAGATACATTTTATACAATTCACATGTTGTGGATACAGTTATACATCATACATACAGATACATTTTATACAATTCACATGTTGTGGATACGGTTTATACATCATTCATACAGATACAGTTTATACAACTCACATTTTACAGATACAGTTTATACAACTCACATTTTATGGATACAGTTTATACAACTCACATTTTTCAGATACATCTCATACAACTAAACTACATGAACTCGCTCAACTTTTGTTGATGTTTTCAAACTTAACATGTATTTCAGGAAATTAGTGGACCTGGCAGGACATTTCAGTCAAGGAAAGCAAGTAACAAGACTCCATGCCACCATTTGAAGGGTTTGCCCGTTATTACCGCCTCTTTGCGGTGATATAGTGGTCAAAGCCTTGACGTTTTAAGACTTACATTTTGATGTATAAACGATGACAACTTATTTTCATTTGATGGTTTGTAACCAATACATTCAACTTATGTTGCATTCTTTTGGGAAACACATATGTAATGGCAATGGCAATGGAGTATGTTTTAGTCAATATAGTTTGTTCATGTACATCGATATTTATGCAATTGAAAACCCATACAGATCACACCTTGCGTTTCCGCTACGAGCGGGTGTGACAAACAAGGTGCTTTGCCAACATCCGTTCTCACAGTTTTCATACTATTAGCGTTTTGGTGTTTGTAGTTTTTGACGTTCTATATAATAATGTATTTTATTAGTAGAGAATTAGATAACAAACAACAAATAATTAGATAACAAAACAATAGAAAATGAAAAATAAAATAAAAATGGTAATCTAATTTTTCATCCAAATCTTCATTGTCATCAGCCTCTTTTCTTCTTGAATTTGTTTGGCGTTTTGAACCTTTGAATACCTTAGCTAGATGCCAACTTTCCTACATAACGCTCGTCTTTTCTTAAAAAAAAACCCACATTTTTTTGCGCCTTGCGCCTAGGCTCCGGGCGAGGACCGATGGCCTTGCCTGCGCCTTGCGTCTTTGACAACATAGCCCACCTGCCACTACCTCCATACACCCCCCACCGAACCACTGCCACCACCTCCATACACCCAATTAGACCACCACCACCTACACACCCCACATCGCCTGTCACCACCACTCAAACCCGCCACCAACATCCGCCCCACCACTACCCGACCACAACTCACCCCACACCACATCTCACCGCCACTCAAACCCACCACTAACATCTTCACCTACCAGCCACAACCCACCACTAACATCTGCCCCCTACGATTGTTACACTTATAAACACACCATACCTCAGATTTCACACCTACAAAACACACATACAGTAGCCAAATTTAGTCAAAAACCGTCACACACGCGTTTTCAAACCGAAAAGCACACCCAATAGCTAAATTAGGGCAAATTGTTCACCGGAATCTCAACGGCGACGAGCTCCGCCGTGACGGCGGGAGAGAATGCGTTTTCGTTCATCTCAAAAGGATGGAGAGAGTGAAGGATTCAACGGAAGCAGATCTACAATTGATGAAAGACAGCAAAATCATTCAAAAACCAAGCGTCATCGGTGGATTATGGTGGGTGAGACCTGGTCGGGAGAGATGACATCATCGGGTGAATTATAGAGAGAGAGGATGACATGACCGGGGTGATGGTGGTGGTCGAGTGGTGGTTGTGTAGAACAGAGAGAAATGGACGAGAGAAATGTGGGTTGCTTATGGTGGTGGTGGTGCAAAGAGGGAGAGAGGAAAGTTAAGAGAGAAAAAGAGAATGAGAGATGAAAGAGATGAGTCCTGTCATTCAAAAAGAGAGAGAGAAGATCTGAATTTTTTATAATTTTATTTTTTTAGTATTTAGGGTAAAATTGAGCAATATACCCCTCATGTGGGGTCTATTTGAACAGATTTAACCACAAAAATTAATTGAGTTATGGCTAAAGGACATAACTTGCAAGAGTCTACAAATATCGAGTATATGTTTTTTGTACTTCTTGAAAAAAAAAAAAAGGACACATCTAATGTTAAAATAAATGACGATTTTTGTAATTTATTTATTTAAACTTAAAACACAAATGAGTCTTCCAAATCCAAAAACTAGTTCATAAAATTCACTTCTGTTCGTATGACACTTAGGTGGTGTTTGTTTTTTTATCAAAAAGAGCTTCCTGCCTCTTCTGTCTGCACCGTGCAGACGCGGGAAGAGGTAGAGCCTCAAAAGAGTGTTTGTTTTTTTTTTTTTGAGAAGTGCTTCCTGCCTCTCCCCAGCCTCTTCATGAGGAAGTGAATAAAACAAAGCTTCTCCAAGAAGAGCTTTACCTCTTCTTGGCACCACCTCCACCTCCACCCCTGCTCCGCCACCCACCACCACCCCTGCTCCGCCACCACCACCTCTGCTCCGCCACCGCCACCCCTGCTCCGCCACCACCACCTCTGCTCCTGCTCCGCCACCACCAAAACACCCCAAATCGATCAAAGTTCAGCGACAAAACACCCCACCTCTGCTCCTGCTCCTGCTCCGCCGCCGCCATCACCTCTGCTCCACCTCCACTCCGCCACCACCTCCGACATCATCATCAACATCACAAACAAAACCCCCAAAACAAAACCCCCAAAACGAAAACCCTAAAATCGAAAACCCTAAATCGATCGGAGATGGCAGTTGCAGGTTGCTCGGTGGTTGTGATCGGAGATGGCAGTTGCAGGTGTGTAGGCGGAGGTGGTGACGGTCGTTTTGTTCGATTCGTGATGATGGAGATGGCAGTTGCAGGTTGCTCGGTGGTTGTGATGATGGCGGTGGAGGTGGTGACGGTGGTTGTGATGATGGCGGTGGTGAAGTGGTGGCGGTGGTGAAGTGGTGGCGGTGGTGATGATGATGGCAGTTGCAGGTTGCTCGGTGGTTGTGAGAAGAAGAGGTTTTATATAAAAGAAAAAACAAACCCTCTTCTCCTTGCAGACTGAAGACATTTGGTCCACCTCTTCTCCTGCAGATGCCTGCAGATGTGGCCTGCAGCAGAAGAGGTTTTCAAGAAGAAAAAACAAACACCACCTTATCCTCATTCCTCCATATAACAACCATAGATTTCTTCATATCAGCCTTTTTTATACTGAAGATCAACATCATACTCTTGATCTCCGTTAACGATAACGAAGCTTCTAGCCTTCTAGGTAAGTTTTTATCTACACCTCTCAACAACCCCCAAATTACTTTTATTTCGATCACTGTGTTGAAATTGTTTCAAATGGAGCTGATTTTTAATCTATGTTATGTTGCAACGTCAATTTAGGTTTTGATTTATTGACAATTAACGAAATTTATAGTTATTTCTTTTGCATTATTTATGAAATTTGAAGTTAGGTTTATACTTTTTGGTTTTTAGGGTTTGAGTTTTCAATTTTTTTCACTGTTTTTGCTCTTGTTTGTTGTTAATTTAGGGTTTGAACTTTGAGGTTGATATATGTATATTAGGGTTTATGTATACTTTACATGATCTTGTTGGATTTTGAAATTATATAAAAGTTTTGCATTTTTTAAGCACACAAGTTGATTGATGGTTGAAATGATTTTGAGACATGAAACTTTAAGAGTAAGTAAAAGGTGTGAGACTGTGAATGAATTGTTTTTGGTTTAAAATCAGAGTGTGATGTACCTTTTGCTGCATAACAAATTATATGTTAAAACCTGAAATGTTATTAAGTAAAAGCATCTTTGGGGCAAATCACAAAAAGGAGAAGATCGATTTCTTGGTCTAGAAATCCCTGCAGGTCAAAATTGAGAACAAACGACCATTTTCAGGTGCCCTCATACTATTTGAAAGCAAACCCAAACGTTTATTACACACATGAAACTTCTAATATATCTCCACTTATATATGGTTCCATGATTGTGATGACATCAGTGTATGTCTGTTTGGAAAAATCAAAAAACAAGTTTGAAACATTCAAATTCAAGAATAAAACAAAAGTTATATATATATATATAGGGAGGAGATCATGCGAGAACCACCCTTATTGCGAGAACCGCGAGAACCAATGTGAACACAACCTAAAATAGCTAAAAAAACCTAACCCCCCCCCCCCCCCCCCCCCCAAGCTAAATGCTAAAAACTAAAACCCCAAAAAAACCTAACCTAAAATAGCTAAAACCAATGTGAACACAACCTAAAATAGCTAAAAAAACCTAACCCCCCCCCCCCCCAAAGCTAAAATGCTAAAAACTAAACCTCCCAAAAACCTAAAAAAATCTAATTTTTTTTTTTATATTTTTTATGCTCAAATCGCTACTTTTAGTGGCAAAAAAAAAAAAAAAAAATTTAATTTTTTTTTGGCTTCGAAAAGTAGCGATTTTTATATAAAAAATATTAAAAAAAAAAATGAGTTAAATGCCATTTTAGTCCCTGTGGTTTGGCCCATTTTGCCAGTTTAGTCCAAAGGTTTTATTTTTAACCTGTGGGTCCAAAAAGGTTTCACAGTTGCCATTTTAGTCCACTGGGTTAACTTCATCCATTTTTTCTGTTAACGAGAAGGCCAATTCGGTCATTTTATATGGCTGAATTGCCCTTTTAGTTAACAGAATTACATACAAAATGACCGAATTGACCTTCTCGTTAACAGAAAAAATGGATGAAGTTAACCAAGTGGACTAAAATGGCAACTGTGAAACCTTTTTGGACCCACAGGTTAAAAATGAAACCTTTGGACTAAACTGGCAAAATGACCCAAACCACAGGGACTAAAATGGCATTTAACTCAAAAAAAATTTTGTGTGATTTTTAGCTATTTTTAGGCATTTTTGGTTGTGTTCACATTGGTTCTCGCAATAAGAGGTGGTTCTCGCATGATCTTCTCCCTATATATAGGACAAAGATCCGTTAGGAACTACCTCTTATTGCGAGAACCAATGTGAACACAACCAAAAATGCTTAAAAATAGCTAAAAATCACACAATTTTTTTTTTTAATATTTTTTTATAAAAAATCGCTACTTTTCGAAGCCAAAAAAAAATTTAAAATTAAAAAAAAAAAAAAAAAAATTTGGCTACTAAAAGTAGCAGTTTTAACATAAAAAATATTAAAAAAAAAAAATTTAGATTTTGTTTTGATTTTTTTAGATTTTTTTAGGTTTTTTGGGGGTTTAGTTTTTAGCATTTTAGCTTGTGGTGGGGGGGGGGGGGTGGGTTTTTTTAGCTATTTTAGGTTGTGTTCACATTGGTTCTCGCGGTTCTCGCAATAAGGGTGGTTCTCGCAATTTTAACATATATATTACAATTGTTTATTGTATGTTCTTTTATGGTTCTCTAGTTGGTGTACTACCCCGATCCCTTTTACTATTGTCGTTTCTTAAAGTGTTATAAATTTGAGCTACTACTTGACACCGAAGCCAATTTTACGTGTATGGTTGATGTATAACATTATTTCATTTAACTAAATAATAGTCAAACCTATGTTGTCAAAGACGCAAGGCTCAGGCGAGGCGCATCGGCCTCGCCCGGAGCCTAGGCGCAAGGCGCAAAAAAAGCGTGGGCTTTTTTAAGAAAAGCGCACATAGAGAAAAAAAATATAAAAAATATGTTATGCTTTGAAAATAAATAAGATTCCACAAATATAATTAAAAAAACTATTATACATGCCATTTAAGATCATGGAGCTAATAGTTAGTAGCAAAAATTTAGGACTTATATGTTGTAAGTTTTGGGTGTGTGAATAAAAGTCTCAAAAGGTGGTAAATGCTTTGTCCCACATCGGTGTGGGGACAAAGTGAGTGGTTGTTTATAAGGTAAAGTCTTCACTACTCTATTGTAGCTTTATGACATGTTTTACTACAAGTCCTACCCGCGCGCAGGGGGGGGGGGGTGCAAAAATGAGTTTCTGAGCTGGAATTTGGTTGAACTCATGCGTGCCCGCACTTGCGGACACGAATGCAGCTCCGAAAAGCCCGGGCCCGCGTGAGGCAGTTTTTATTCGTATTCAGTTTCGGTTTTTTTTTTTTTTTTTCTGCAGCGCTGCGCCTCAGGCAGTTTTTGTGCACCTTTCTTGCGCCTCAGGCCACTTTTTTCAAAAAAACCCATTTTTGCGCCTAGGCTGCCACCAGGCGCTATTGGTGCGCCTCGCTGCGCCTAGGCGCGCGCTTTTTGCGCTTTTGACAACATAGAGTCAAACATATCATTTTTTATATTTATATTTATTTAAGTTTTTTATTTTTGAATTTTATTAATTTTTATATTAAGTTATATATTTTTAAGTTTTTTTTTTTTTGTATTTTTTTAATTTTTGTATTATTTTAAAGTTTTATTTTTTTTTATATTTTTTTCTTCTCATCCTAACCCAAACCTATCCCGACCTTTTTTTTAATATACCCATCCTGACCCATACCCATCCTAACCCAAACCCATCCTAACCCATTACCCAAACCCACCCAACTTGCCCACCTTGCCACCCATACTTGTGACTCAGTGTTGACGTTTATAGCACTTTATTAACCTTGGTAATTAAGCTCTAAGGTGTGATAACCAGTTTGATCCTTATCATAAGATACATTCTTGTGGGTTAAAAGTGTGATCTGTTGTTTCTTTGCAGTTATCTTCGAAAAACATACCTCCAATGGCGTCGTCTTCTTCAACATCATTCATTAAGGAGAGCTATCAGTATGATGTATTTTTGAGTTTTAGTGGTGAAGACACACGTAAGAACTTTGTTGATCACCTTAATAATGCTCTTCAGCAACAAGGTATTCGCACTTTCAAGGATGACGAGACACTTAGGAAAGGAAAAAGCATCAAGGACCAGCTTTTGAAATCCATCGAAGACTCCAAGTTCTTCATCATAATTTTCTCAAAGAAATATGCATCTTCGTCTTGGTGCTTAAACGAACTTGTAAAGATTATGGAGTGCCAAAAGTCAAACAACCAGATTGCTTACCCTGTTTTCTATGATGTGGATCCCTCTGAAGTTCGCAAACAACATGGTCCAGTTGGAGAAGAGCTTGCCAAGCATACCAACAAAGAGACCAGGCCATGGAGAGAAGCTCTCACAGAAGCAACCAATCTATCTGGGTGGGATTTGAAGAACATTGCTGATGGGTAATTCCTTCATCATTTCTTTGCAATATTCGTTCCTTTTTAGTTTCTTTCTTATCTTAAAGAAAGCTCGAGTCTTGTCAAAATATGCAACATGATTTGTATTTATGTTATTACGCTAATTCGCTCACACTTTTGTATACTATACACCAAAAAAGTAACTACTCTTATGGGTTCTTGAGCATGCTAATTAAATTTCCTATAATTTACAGGCATGAAGCCAAAGTGATCAAATTAATTGTTGAAGAGATTTCACTCGAGTTACGATCAATTTATGTGAACATTGATCATAACCTAGTAGGCATGGAATCGCGACTACAACATCTTCAGACGTCTTTAGATGTCGGGTCAGAAGATGTTCGCATGATAGGGATCAAGGGGATGGGAGGTGCTGGAAAGACAACTTTAGCTGGAGCTACTTTTGATAGATTATCAATTCACTTTGAAGCTAAAACCTTTGTTGAGAATGTTAGGGAAATTTCAAAAGCACCGTGCGGTTTATTGTCATTGCAAAAAAAGATCCTTACAGATTTAAATTTAGCTAAAGGCAACAACGTAAGTAGTGTCCATGAGGGGACAAAATTGATGAAAACAAAGTTGCGTGGTAGAAAGGTTCTTATGGTTTTAGATGATGTGGATCACCAAAATCAGCTTGATGCATTAGCTGGTGATATTCATTGGTTCAAGCCCGGAAGTAGAATTATCATTACAACAAGAGATGAGCAAGTGTTGATTGTACATAAAATTGAAAGGATTTGTGATGTCAATCTGCTATCAAATGAGGAAGCGATTACCCTCTTTAGTAGGCACGCATTTGGGAAAGATACTCTAGTTAAAGAGTATGAAACGCAATCACTAGGAGTTTTACGTTATGCTGGTGGTCTTCCATTGACAATCAAAGTTTTGGGTTCATTTCTGTGTGGTAAAGACAAGGATGAATGGGTAGATGCATTAGCAAGACTCAAAACAATACCATTGAAGGAAACTCTTGAAAAATTGGAGTTAAGCTATGCAAGTCTGGTTGACGACTATAAGGAAATATTCCTAGATGTTGCATGCATATTGAAGGGGTGGGAGAAAGACAAAGCAATAAGTATGCTTGAAAGTTGTGGATTCCATGGTAGAATTGGTTTAAGAGTTCTTGAGCAGAGATCTCTAATAACCTTTCATGAAAATCATTTTCGTCTTTGCTTGAGCATGCATGATCATATTGAAGAAATGGGCAAAAATATCGTACGTCGTTTGCGTCCAGATGAGCCCAACAAACATAGCAGATTATGGATTCAAGAAGAAATTGAATATGTATTGAATAATGACTTGGTAAGAATCACGTTTACTTGTAACATAGAGATCAAACAAAATGTTTTTCTTTACTTATGACATGAAATATTCTTGAAAAACAGGGTTCCGAAGCGACAGGGTGTATTTGTCTAGAGCTCACCCCTGATATTGTTTTGGAAGGTCTTAGAAATATGAAGAACCTTAGATGCCTTATTGTAGATCATAGTTATACTGATAAAGATCGTGATGACCTTGTGAAGATTGATGAAGTCGCTCAATACTTCCCAAATGCATTACGATACTTGAATTGGTGTCAATACCCTCATTGGTGTTTACCCAAAACCTTTCAAGTAAATAATCTTGTTGAGCTTGACTCGACTTACAGCAGAATCAAACAACTTTGGGTGGAGGGAAAGGTAGCATGATTGATTAATAATTTTGATTCATTTATTGATTAGTTATTAATTAGTATATTACCTTCTTTTTGGCGTGACATCAGGTTCTTAAGAAGCTCAAATCCATTATACTGTGCTACTCAGAGTTGAGGACCCTTGACCTTGGGTTGACTCCAAATCTTGTGAGGTTAGATCTTTCATTTTGTGATGATTTGGTAGAACTTCATGTGCCAGTTGGATGTTTAAAAAGTCTTACGTACCTAAACCTCGGTCATTGTAAGAGGTTGAAATCTGTTTCTTTTATCAAGGATTTGGAATCACTTGAGGTTCTTGATGTAAGTTATTTACATCTAAAGGAGTTCCAGGATATAATCCCGGGCCACTCCAACAGTAATTTGCGACAGCTTAATTTCAGTGGCAGCGATATAGAAAACCTACCTTCATCAATTGGAAATCTTCATAAGCTTGTTAATATATCCTTCAGTATGTGCTACAAACTTAAAAGTCTTCCAGGAAGCATTTGTAGTTTACAACATTTAAAAGTTCTTAACCTTGGATATAGTGGCATAGAGGAATTGCCTGAGGACATTGGCCAGTTGGAGTGTTTAGAAGAGCTAGATTTAAATGGTTCAGAAATTAAACATCTCCCAGATAGCATTTGTAAGTTAAAACATCTTAAAGCTCTCATTCTAAAATTTTGTAAGGTTTGTAAGTTACCCGAGGATGTTGGTCAAATAGATTCATTGAGCAAACTAGATCTAAGATTTAGCAAGATAAGAGATGTACCATCCAGCATTTGTAAGTTAAAACATCTCAAAGAGCTTGACCTTTCTAGATGTTTTGAACTTGAGAAATTACCAGAGAACCTAGGAGATTTAGAAAGTTTGAATACACTAAGTTTAACACGTACCAAGATAAGAGATCTTCCATCCAGCATTTGCAAGTTAAAACATCTCAAAGAGCTTGAGCTTTCTAAATGTTAACTTGAGAAATTACCTGAGAACCTAGGAGATTTAGAAAGTTTGAATAAACTAAGGGTAACATGTGCCAAGATAAGAGAGGTTCCATCCAGCATTTGTAAGTTAAAACACCTGAAAGAGCTTTACCTTTCTGAATGTAATGAACTTGAGAAATTACCGGAGAACCTAGGAGATACAGAAAGTTTGAATAAACTAAGGGTAAGATGTACCAAGATAAGAGATGTTCCATCCAGCATTTGTAAGTTAAAACGTCTCGAAATTCTTAACCTTTCTGAATGTAATGAACTTGAGAAATTACCGGAGAACCTAGGAGATATAGAAAGTTTGAATAAACTAAGGGTAAGATGTACCAAGATAAGAGATGTTCCATCCAGCATTTGTAAGTTAAAACGTCTCGAAATTCTTAACCTTTCTGAATGTTCTAACCTTGAGAATTTACCGGAGAACCTAGGATATTTAGAATGTTTGATACATCTAGATCTAAAAGGATTAATAAAGATAAGAGATGTTCCATCCAGCATTTGTAAGTTAAAACATCTCGAAATTCTTGACCTTTCCGAATGTTCTAACCTTGAGAAATTTCCAGAGAACCTAGGAGATTTAGAATGTTTGATACATCTATATCTAAAAGGATTAAGAAAGATAAGAGATGTTCCATCCAGCATTTGTAAGTTAAAACATCTCAAATATCTTGACGTTTCTGAATGTTCTGAACTTGAGAAATTACCAGAGAACCTAGGAGATTTAGAATGTTTGATACATCTAGATCTAAAAGGATTAAGAAAGATGAGAGACGTTCCATCCAACATTTGTAAGTTAAAACATCTCAAAAAGCTTGACGTTTCTGAATGTTCTGAACTTGAGAAATTACCAGAGAACCTAGGAGATTTAGAATGTTTGATACATCTATATCTAAAAGGATTAAGAAAGATAAGAGATGTTCCATCCAGCATTTGTAAGTTAAAACATCTCGAAATTCTTGACCTTTCTGAATGTTCTAACGTTGAGAATTTACCTGAGAACCTTGGAGATTTAGAATGTTTGATACATCTATATCTAAAAGGATCAAGAAAGATAAGAGATATTCCATCCAGCATTTGTAAGTTAAACATCTCGAAATTCTTGACCTTGCTGATTGTTCTGAACTTGAGAAATTACCGGAGAACCTGGGAGATTTAGAATGTTTGGGAATGTTAGATCTAACGAGTACTCCTATAAGTCATCTTTACCATAACATTTCTTTGTCGAAAGATCTTTTTATTGATTGATGCAAAAGAAGGATTGATTCAGATGCATTTCTATTTCAAGAACAACACACTACACATAGCATTTCGTTGTTGGAAGGTCTTGAAATCATTGGATACGGAAAAAGGATTGATCCCAAACAGGCGTTGAAGAAAGTAGTTGAGTTAGAGAGACAACTATATGCCAAGCAACAACTAGAGATGGAAATTGAGGAATTAAAAGGGCAACTGCTGGTGATGAAACTTTTGGACAATGAAGATGATATTGCGCTTCAAAAGCAGATTAAAAAGATGAATGATGAGCTAGAAGTAAAGATGAAGGAAATGGCGGTCATGAATCGAACTCTTGCGGTTAAGGAATTGCAAAGTAACGATGGGTTGGAAGAAGCCCGTTTAGAGTTGATTAAGGTATTGCTTTTCAATCTCCAACTCAATTTCAAGGTTTTGTTTTTTTACCATGTTGATTAGAGAATGTCGGACCCATTTACTTAAGAATGTGTCGATTTGGGTTAAATTAAAAAAGCTTAACCAAATGGACTTAAAGTCGCCCAAAGTCTAGTGTTAAGGGCTAAAAGTTATAATATTTTAGGACACATAACTATTTTGGGCCAACCTCATTGTTTCAACTTGCACATGATGTTACCTTGGTTTTAAAAAGCGCGCCTAGGCGCAAGGCAGCCTCAGAATGTACAACAGGTTTTTTAGGTTTTACATGCAGGTATTTTATATATTAATTCATATATAAAGTTAATTTATAGCTAAATATATAGTAGGGGATGCTAAAAGCATATTTGCAGGTATTTTATATATTAACTCACTGTTGTATATGTATGAAAAATAATATATGTGATGATAGATTAATGAGGCATGCGATATTTGCAAAAGAAAATAAAAAGGCTGCATATTTCATTAACAAATGGGAGGGCTATATATAGGATGTGGGAAAACAAAATTAACTAAAATACTTATTCAACCTAAAAATCTGCTACTCCTATTGACCCGCTCTTTACCAATGTGCACCTTCAATATCCAATGTACACATGCATGAAACTCGGTCAAACTTGGACCAATCCTTACCTATGACCCATTAGCTGTTTATTAACTGACCCGTACTCAACCCGAACTGACCCGAACCCATCAAGATTAACCCAACATATTATAGGTACCCATTTTGGCCCATTTCAAGATCAAACATGTAAACAGAAAAAAAATCTTTTAAGCAAACGGGTCAAATGGGTTGAAAGTTTTCCAATCTGTATTTTCAGCGCATGGAACCTTCTAAGGGGCTGTTTGGTAGCCTCTGAATGGTCATTAAGAGGCTACCTCTGAATGGAACCATTGAGAATTTTACCAATGAGAAGGTAGAAGAATGTGACATGTGATGATTTACCATTCAGAGGTTACCTCTTAACCATTCAGACTTGAGGTTACCTCTTATTCGTTCAGAGGTTTTAAACCATTAAGAGGTAGCATCTGAATGGTAATTAAGAGGCTACCAAACAACCCCTAAATTAAGTGTCTGGAACCAGGAAGTTAATAGCTGGTGGCAAAAAGTAATAAGCAAATGTTTAAATAGAATAAATAGTAAAACTTAGTATTGGTGGCGTAAATGCCGCATGAACATGAACTCTGGTCAAAACAGGCTGGATCAAAGTTCTTTGTTAGTCTAGTAATCTAATAAATTTATGTTTCTTAGTTTAAACTCTTCTATGTTTTCCAAATATAACCCAAGTTTGTACGATAAAGGATCTACATTTTTTTTACCATTTGTGGGTTCAATCGACTGTTGTACCCTATGCGGATCTCCCGTGTGAATCATCTTTTGTGGTTATATCTAACACATAATTTTTAGAAGTTATAGTTTGGTAGACACTATGTTTTGGGTCAACCCAACTAGACAATGTGTTTTTGTCTAACGGGTCAAACGGGTAAACTCTGTAAGTGAATGTTATTGCTTGAGTGATTTCTTATTCAATATTACACCCCTATAAATAGTTACAATACAGAGACTATATACGGAAACAAGCCAATCTACATCAATACAATTGATTACAAATAGCCGGAGATTCTCAATCATGGGTTGGCGATAATTGTGATCCACAATTATCGGTTAACACGCCCCCGCAGTCTGAGCCGTAGGAGACCGAAGGCATAGGCTGGAACGGAATTTTTGGAATAAGTGCTTTGGGAGGCCTTTCGTGAATATGTCTGCATATTGATAGTCGGCAGGGACATGAAGAACTTTGATGTTGCCAAGACGAACTTTTTCTCGGACGAAGTGAATATCTAGTTCAATGTGTTTGGTTCGTTGGTGTTGAACTGGATTGTCGGATAAGTAGACTGCCGATATGTTGTCACAATAAACGATGGACGCGTGGCGAACAGGAACATGTAATTCAAGCAAAAGATTGCGAACCCAGCTAAGTTCAGCAACGGTATTCGCCACGCCTCTGTATTCAGCTTCTGCACTTGACCTGGAGATCGTGGATTGTCGTTTTGAAGACCAGGAAATCAAGTGGATCCCATATAGACGCAGTAGCCAGAAGTGGAACGTCTAGAGTCGGGGCATCCTCCCCAATCGGCATCAGAGTAAGCAGTTAGGGCGGTGGAGGAGGACGGAGAAAGCAATAGGCCATGATCTAAGGTGCCCTTGACATAACGAAGGATCCTCTTCAGAAACTGATAATGGGGCTCTCTAGGAGCATGCATGAAGAGACACACCTGTTGAACAGCATAGGCTATATCGGGTCTGGTGATGGTGAGATATTGAAGGGCCCCGGCTAAGCTCCTGTATAACGAACCATCGGAAAAGGTAGAACCACTGTCGGCGCTTAATTTAGATCCAACTTCGGCAGGTGTGCTGGCTGGTTTGCAATTGGACATGTTGGCACGGGATAGGATGTCAGCTGCATAAGTACTTTGTGATAAAAACAACCCATTTGCCTGTTTTGTTACAGCGATTCCCAAAAAATGGTGCAAGGTGCCCAAGTCAGTCATCTTAAATTCAGCGGTGAGGCATTTAATGATGTTCTGGAGTAAACCGTCACTGGAAGCGGTTAAAATAATGTCGTCCACGTAAAGCAAGAGGTAGGCCATTTGGTCGCCATGATGGTAAATGAATAAAGATGTATCACAAACACTGCTCCTGAATCCGCACCTGTGTAAATAACCTGCAAAACGTTGATACCAAGCTCGTGGAGCTTGTTTGAGACCGTATAAAGATTTGTTTAGCCGGCAAACGTATTTGGGGTGAGTGGAGGTGAATCCAGAGGTTGAAACATGTATACGGTTTCCTTGAGGTGGCCATGTAGAAACGCATTCTTGATATCAAGCTGGTGTGTAGGCCATCCTCGGGAAATAACAAGGCTCAGAACAGTGCGAATGGTGGTGGGTTTGACCACCGGGCTAAATGTCTCATCGCAATCGACCCTCACTGTTTGGCTTTTCCCATTGACAACTAAACGTGCCTTATGGCGTTCGAGGGAGCCATCAGCGTGGAACTTGTGCTTAAAAAGCCACATGCATCGGATGATGACAGGGACATCAGGTGGTCGGGGAACAAGTTCCCACGTGTTGTTGGCCAATAGCACTTCATATTCGTCGGTCATGGCAATGTTCCAGTTTGGGTCGGATAGAGCGGTGAGGTGGGATTTAGGGAGGGGAGACATGGTGGGAGATGTACGGGTGTTAAGGTTGAAGGTTTGTTTTGGTTTGAAGATTCCCGAGTGGGAACGAGTTTGCATGGGATGGGATGGTTGAGGAGACGCGTGTGGTTGGTCAGGTTGGGCCGTTTGGTGTGGGTTCAGAGAGCGAGGAGGAGTTGGGCTGTGGGTGTGAGCCATGTGGTTTGGGCCGGTTGTTGTAGGAGGGTGTTGGGCCGAGGAGTGTGAAGGGGAGGCCGGCTGTTGTTGTGGGATTGGGTGGTCGGGTGTAGGAGTGAAGAAAGAGTGTGGGTCAAAAAGTGAAGGGTTGGGATCAAGGAACTCGTGAGTGGGTGGGGTGGTTTGTGGGTTGGCCATGGGGAAGGCGTCTTCGTCGAATGTGACGTGTCGGGAAAAGATGGTCTTGCCAGAGGCAAGGTCAAGACAGCGGTAACCGCGGTAGTTGGCTGGGTAGCCAAGGAAAAGGCATGCGGCAGACCGATGAGTGAGTTTGTTTGGGCGTGTAGCGGAGGAATTAGGGTAACAAAGGCATCCGAAGACGCGAAGGTGGTCGTACGACGGTTGTCTAAGGTATAGGAGAGATAAGGGGGTACAGTTTTGGTGTAGTTTGGTGGGTAGGATGTTGTGGAGGTAAGATGCGGTGTGAAGAGCCTCAACCCAAAAAGTGGAGGGTAAGGAGGCATGAGTGAGGAGAGTAAACATGATTTCATTCAAACGACGAATCATGCGCTCGGCTTTGCCATTTTGTTGGGATGTGTGTGGGCAAGAAAAACGAAGTTGGATACCGTTTTGGGAAGTGAAGTTATGGAAGTTTGTGTTGTCAAATTCGCCGCCCATATCACATTGGATGGCTTGAATGGGTAGGCGGAATTTAGTTGTGACAAATTGGTGAAAATGTGTTATTTTGGTGAAGGTTTCGGATTTAAACCGAAGAGGATAGACCCACGTATATTGTGTAAAGTCATCGATTATTACCAAATAGTATTTATATCCAGCGTGACTTAACAACGGTGATGTCCATAAATCACAATGTAGTAAAGAAAACGGACGTAAAGTATTAGTAGTAGAATCGGAAAACGGTAATCGTTTGTGTTTCGACAGTTGACAAGCATGGCAAAGAGACGAGCTCTTGGCTTTATTACAAGAGATAAATTTATTCAAACGAAGAAAATCCATAGCAGGTTGACCCGGGTGTCCAAGTCTATTATGCCAAAACCGAGATTCTTGGGAAGATGCAAAACAAGCGGTGGCGGAAACATTTGGGGTAAGCGGGTACAGGTCACTTGAACTGTTGTGACGACTCAGGATCGTGCCATCCTTGAAATCCTTCACAGAAAAACCATAGGGGTCAAATTCGATAGAAGTGTTATTGTCAATATTGAATTGACGGACAAAGATTAGATTTTTGACAATATTAGGGTTAAAAATGATGTTTTTAAGGTATAATGGTTTGGACGCAAAATTGAGGGTTGAGTGTCCCGAGCCCAAAACAGGAACTTTATTGCCATTACCAACAATTATTGATGCTATGGGTGCAAACGTGGAAAAATTGTCAATATTATTTTTATCAAGGGAAATGTGAGAAGAAGCACCTGTGTCGAAGTTCCACTGAGCATTAACGTCACTCGAATCCATTGAGAGGGCATGAACTGCTTCAGCAAGCTGTGTAGGCCCTAGGGGATCGACTGCTGCCAGATTTGCCTGCGCCGACCGACGATTGCGACCCCGGTTACTGTTATAGGACTGAGAAGTCTCCTGTGGTTGCCATGGCTGAGCCCAAGAGTTTGTAGGATAGGGGCAAGGGGGTGGGGTCCAGTAGGGAGGGGCCCAAAATGGTGGGTAATATGGCTGTTGAGTAGGTGGGTTTGGGTAAGATGGAGGCTGAGGATAGGACCGATTGTAATGGTGCTGGGGGGGGCACGAGAGTTGGGGCCACGATTGTTGGGCTGGTGGTTTGTACGGGAGTTGGGGCTATAGTTGTTACGGTTGTTAGGGCCACGGTAGGTGTTATGGGCCGGGTTAGGGTTCTGGTTTTGGTATGGTGGTTCGGATGGGGTGGAAGAGGGTATGGCAGCTGCAAGAGCAGGAGATTTGGTGACAGCATCACGGGTTTTGAGTCGACCAGATTCGGAGATGAGTTGGTCGATAGCGTCTTCCCAAGTCGGTAGCGAGTTATTTAGGATGGATGCTATGGTATCGTATTCCTTAGGAAGACCTTTAACGAGATGGACCCGTTGCTGGTCATTCATTGGAAAGTCTAAGGCAGAAAGTTGGTCGGTTAAGTCACGTATCTTTTGACAATATGCATCGAGGCTGGGCATAGAGGCGAGGGTAAGATTTGCGAGTTCATGTTGGAGTGCTTAGGAACGAGGGCCTTTGTTGTTCTCAAACAGCCGTTTGACCCGCTGCCAAGCCTCAAGGGCAGTGGATTTATCGGTTAAAACCCGGACGACAAGCTCATCCGAAAGGGTTCCATAGATCCATTGCAATACGATGGAATCTATGTTCTCCCAAGAAGCAAGGTCAGGAGAGTCTTTGGCGGGCGGCGGCGTACCGTCGATGTGACAGAGTACGTTATATCCTTTAGCATGAAGCATAAAGAGACGTACCCATGAAGCATACGAAACCTTGGTTCCGTCTAACACGCGGACTTTGTGTTGAATATTGGAAACAGTGTAAACAGGGTGAAGAGGTTTGTGGGTGGTGTTGTTGGCGGCTGTAGAGTTTGCAGGAAGTGGTTGGTCATCCATGGAGACAAGGCTGCAAAGGAAAGAAAAAAAAAAGAACAAAGGTAGGTGTGAAGGATTCTGATCGAAATCAGTGAAGGGAGGAGGGTTCGAGAACAACCTAGAAGGGTGATACCATGTAAGTGAATGTTATTGCTTGAGTGATTTCTTATTCAATATTACACCCCTATAAATAGTTACAATACAGAGACTATATACGGAAACAAGCCAATCTACATCAATACAATTGATTACAAATAGCTGGAGATTCTCAATCATGGGTTGGCGATAATTGTGATCCACAAAGGGTATTTCTAATAAATGAAAACTAATAAAATGTTGAGTAAACTGCAATTTTACCCCCTGGGGTTAGGGGTCATTGGCACCCTTACCCCCCTAAGGAAATAATTGCAAATTTACCCCCCACTGTTCACTGTTATGTCGCAATTCTACCCCCTAAGCTCAAATATGTTGACCGGTCAATAAAAGCATGGGAGGGTCAAAGGGTAAATAGGTAATTTCACGTTAATTAGTATCTTATATATTATAATAACCCTTAAACTCAACATTATTTCACACTCTTACCCCCTAAGCTTCTTCACTTCCACTCCTTCTTCCACCTCCACCTCCGGCGATCCATCCACCACCGGCGATCCATCCACCACCGGCTTCCACCTCCACCTCCACAACCGGCTTCCACTTAACCATGAGTGAATCGGAGAACCCCATCCTTCCACCTCCACCTCCGGCGACCACAATGGCGACTACACCTCCGCCGATGCTGCTGGTTTCCGGCGACAACAACCGATCCTCCTTTTTATCTCTGCTGTCAGGTATAAACATCGATCTTTGTGAACAAGTTAAAAACAGGGGGTTATTGAAACATCCATCTTTCTGTGTTTGTAGTGGACATGAGGGTTCGTTTTTCAGCCCGCTCGATTGTGGTTTCCGTGGTGGTGAAAATGCGGGGCCGCCCTTTCTCGCACTTCCAGTTTCCCCCGCAGCAGGAAATGGTTGTCTAGTTTACTTAAACTCTAATATATTAGGATGTTTTGGGTTAATATGTAGTGTAGTTGACTGTTAATGTGGGTTATATATTAGGATCTTTTGGTATGCTTGATCATACACTGACTGTTAATGTGGGTTATATTTGGATCTATGATTGTACAGGTTATATTTAGGTATATGAAGCTTGACTGTTAATGTGGGTTAAACAGGCTTGTACAAATGTGCAGTTTGACTGTTAATGTGGGTTAAATAGGCCTATTATATTTGGTTATATTTGGATGTGAAGTTTGACTTTGAAAGTCAATGGATTGTTTTATGTATATGGGTAGTGTGGATGGGACAAACAGGCTTGTACAAATGTGCATGGGTCAATAGGTGTATTATGAAAGTCAAACAGGCTTGTACAAATGTGCATGGGTCAATAGGTGTATTATGAAAGTCAAACAGGCTTATGAAATGCAGTTTGACTTATGAAAGTCAAACAGGCTAGTACAAATGCATATGGGTCAATAGGTGTATTATGAAAGTCAAACAGGCTAGTACAAATGCATATGGGTCAATAGGTGTATTATGAAAGTCAAACAGGCTTCTACAAATGCAACAGGCTTCTACAAATGCATATGGGTAATATGGATATGCAGTTTGACTTATGAAAGTCAAATAGGATTGTTCTATGCATATGGGTAATGTGGATATGCAGCTTGGCTTTTACTAGTCAAACAGGTTTGTACAATGCATATAGGTCAATAGGTGTATGTGAAGTTTGGCTTATGAAAGTTAAACAAGTTTGTACAAATGCATATGGGTCAATAGGTGTATGTGCAATGCTGAAGGTTCTTCATGGGTTGTACAAACTTGTTTGAATTCTGTTTGACTTGACAGTGAACCTGTCAAATGCTGAAGGTTCTTCATGGTTTTTGAATTGACAGTGAACCTGTTTGACTTCTTCATGGTTTTTGAATTTTGTTACAACACTTCTTCATGGTTTTTTAATTCTGTTACAACACTTGATGCCATACACACAATGGTTATGATTTTTGCTGACAGTGAACCTAGTTGGACATGTGAACCTGGTTCTGGATGTGTATGGGCTTCAGCCAGGTTCATGGAGATGGGACAGTAGCGAAGGGTGGTCAACGGTGGCTGAGTGGCTTGAATTCTGTTACAAGCCTGTTTATATGGTGGTGGAATCGAATATGGATGGTGGCGGGAAAGGTTTTGGAAGTTGCAGGGGGTAATTTTGCTTCTAAACACAAATTATAGGGGGTTATAAGAAAGGGTATTTTAGTAATTTACCCCAAGTCAACAGATCAGCCAACATATTTGATTCCAGGGGGTAAACATGCGACATAACAGCAAACGTTGGGGGGTAAAATAGTCATTTCACCCCCAAGTCAACAGACCAGTCAACAAAATTGAAGTCGGGGGGGGGGGGGGGGTAGAATTGCGACATAACAGTGAATAGTGGGGGTTAAATTTGCAATTATTTCCTTGGGGGGGGGGGGGGGTAAGGGTGCCAATGACCCCTAACCCCAGGGGGTAAAATTGCAGTTTACTCTAAAATGTTTTATTAGAAAAAAAATATTTTTATTTCTAGAAATTGTAATATTTTCGGACACAAAAGTGTTCTGGGTCAGCCTAACCTTGTTTCAACATGCACAATAAGTTACCCTTTTGATGGGAATGAGTTTTCATTCATCACTCAAACCGCCTGTTTTGCTATCTCTCGTCTTGATATTTTCTGATTTATGATCATGATTTACTACTAATGTTGACTGGATTATGAATCACAGACAGAGGAGGAGCTTTTGAAGAAAATACTTGCGTTAAAGAGAGCTAGATGCCAAACTGAACCTAGAGATGGATATTGAGGAGTTAACTGCAGGTGATGAAACTTTCCAGTAATGAAGATGATACAGTACAGGTAAAAAAGATGAATGATGATCCATCTCTTCATCCTTCACTCCAGACTTTCCATCTTCATCCACCAATTTCGTTCCAGACTTCCATCTTCATTGTTCGTTCATAGCTAGTTTATCACTCCAGTTCGTGATTGATGTCATTTTATTGTTTGTTTTCTTTGAATTTTTGTTGTTGATAGTATTACGATGTGTGTATACCCTTTATAATCTTAGGGAGTCAACATGTAATGCATGATGTATCATGTATGTGTATGCTAGTAGTTAGTGTATATAAATCTAGATGTATATGTGTACTATATGGAATTATAGAGTTAACTCCGGTTTGAACTGCCATGTATAACCCGGTTCAACCAGTTGAACCATTTTTTAGCCCAATCCGGTATGATTTAAAAACCGGTAATACCAATCGCTGGCCTCGAGCCCCGTACGATAAGGTTATGTGCCTGCGGTAAATCCGGTAATATTGGCTCAAACCGTTGAACCGGTTGTGTTAATCTACAAATTTAATTTTTAAATAAAATCCTGATAATTCTGAGATTTACCTTCCATATTTTGGTAAAAAGGTGAAAAAAAAACGCCAAGCGCAAATAGTTCTTGGCTAGATGTCTATTCCGTTGTTGCGGTCCAAGCTCAAATCGAGTACCTTTGGAGTTTGTTTTTTGGAATTTTTTTTTATTATGGCTATGGAATCATGTTTTAGATTAATTTTTTATTTGAAGTTGTATTATTATGAAATTATAAGGTTAACTAGTTAATCTGGTGTTACTGACCGGTACAACCCGATACCACCGATTGAACCATTTCTGAGCCCTATCCGGTACAACTTAAAAACCGGTTTTAAAACATTGAGTTAAACTATAATGCGCAATATCATGTACCAAACTAAAACCTCCCAAGTCATTGGTACAAATATTCTGATTATGTTTTTTGGTTTTGATACGAGACGTTTTGATACTTCTTTTATCACCCGTACAGAAGCGGTAATGTACCCAACGTAACTTTGTAACTCATAACATTTTGTTTTTAACATTTTTTGTAAGGCCATTACTATCGTAAATATTATTCTATGTTTTGTATATGCACCGAAGTGCTGCCACATCATGTAGGGGAATACCACTAGTTATACATGTTATTTCACTTTAACAATAATACTTAGACTATGTGTAGTGGGAGGGTGAAGATAATGCCCCATCCTTGGGCATTATTCGTCATGTGGCGGTCCAGTCAGCATTTGAGCATTATGGGGCATTTGTTTAAAATAGGTGTTGTGGTATAATGCCCCATAATGCCCAAGCAATGATTACTCAATTATTTTTTTTGTTTTTTTTAAATTAAAACCAATAATATTTCATTAAATAAAAAAAAATTACATTGCTAAAAAGTTAAAAAAAAAAACCGAAAAATGAAAAAAATAAAACATAAAATTTAAAGTCCGTATTTGTCACAGATTTGTTGCCGACGCATTTCCGCTAGGATCAACGTGTAACAACCCGCACGTTCGTGCGTTGTTACTACTCGTTATACTCGTTACGCCTAGCACCAGAGATTCGGATCATAATGTAGCTATATCGCATACATCGCTATTTCGCAGTATTTTCGCATATTACGCATACTTTATCGCTATAACACATCACATCGCACGTACTAACACTCACGATGACGTTGAGCGAGGACCTATTCTACCCTCCTCGATAGCCGTGATGTGTCGCAACGCAACGCCTATTCGAAACGTCCAACTCGATTATCGCAACGCAGACTTTGAAATGTGGATATTTATACGACCCTTTGTGACTAATTATAATAAATATATGAATGTGGGTATGAAGATGTGTGACCAAACTATCGCAACGCTTAACGAACAAAACGAAACGTCGAAACGCAACTCGCCGGATGCCCTCGATCGGATGACCAACCGATCAAATGGCCATCCAATCGGATTGCCATCCGATCAAAGCGTCACCCGATCGGATAGCCATCCGATCCATGGCACCCTATCACCTTCTCTCCTCTTCACCTATAAATAGCCCTTGTCACATCACTGTTCAAGTGATGTTACAGCTCTCACTCGACCAGCACGCTTTGGGGCTATTTTCTCTCGATCTCTCGCGATTCTTGTAAGTTTCTACCTCAAATCTTGTACTTCTATGATCTACACGCACTTCTTCATCATTTTATCTTTTGAATCTTAACTTTTAACCGTGAAATCAATGGATTTGAAGTGTTCTAGGATGATGTCATCACGGAGTTCTTATGAACTTCAAGTGTTGGCCTCATTCCACCAAGAACCACTCAGATCTGAAGGATTTCCGCAAGATTAAACAACATTTTCGCATAGATCTACACATATTCATGGATGAAAGGATTGAAAGATGGTTTTCCAACTTTCTTTCAACTCTTTTACACTCAATGCACTCAAAACCGATAGAATCGGAGCTCGTTCTGATCTTCTACTCTTTCTTAGTGATGTGTCATCTCGAGATCTGAGTTCTATCAAAGAGACTACCGATTTCGGGTTAAACATGAAGAACCGTCTCGAACAGTGGACTGATCGGACTAAGGGTGATTCCTGTTCGATCGGGTCACTTGAATCTTGATGGGGTTTCTGTTGTTTGGCACGTTGTCATACCGTCTCGAGAAAACCGCAAAACTTTCAAAACAGTCAAGTGTCAAAGACGATCAGGTCGTTGGGACGGATTGCCGTCCGATCGGATTGCCATCTGATCGAACAACCATCCAATCGGCTTACACTTGGTCCCACACTTAAGCTTTTATTTCCAATTTTTCAAAGATCTGAACGTCGAACGGATTGCCGTCCGATCGGATTGCCATCCGATCGAACGACCATCCGACCATGGGACATTTGGAGCTTCAACACTTAAACAATTTTCAACATGTTCAATGACCAACGGATTGCCACCCGATCGGATTGCAATCCGATCGAGTGACAACCCTGCTGTGAACTTGTTCTCACTAAGTGTCCTACCTATCGGATCGTTACCCGATCGAACGACCGTTCGGTCGATCGACCTGAAGGGTAGAGATACTTCTCTGTTTTCAAAATGCTACAACGAAAACTTCAAAGCCATCGTACACAAACACATCCTTACCAAACAAGATGTCAATCCAATCGAATGGCCATCCGATCGGATGACCATCCGAACGAATTGACATCCGATCGAGTGGCCATCCGATCAGATTGCCATCCGATCGGATTACCATTCGACACTTGGTTCACCGCCACCGTTTAACGCACTATTCAACGCTTACGCTATCAATCTGTAATCAGGCTAATCTCAGACACGCTCCCTTCAATCCAACCAAGTTGTGTTTACTTGCTGAACACCGACGGTGAGTATACTCGAACCCTTTTTATCGCATTTTGGGTGTAACATACGTTCCTATCAAATCGAATTTATCAAAATGAATTATTTAATCAAACTGTTTATCACTTGCGAATGACTGTTATGCATATTTACACGTGATGCTAGTTACATATGTGTTAGGACTTTTACTCGCAAGCTCCCGCCTTAACTAGTATAGTACTATAGCACCCGACGGGGTCTAGTTAGGACGAATAGCAATCGCAATCGCAGCTCGAGAGACTTAGCTGGTAGTATCTGTCTAATATATGTGTTGAGGTATCTCGTTTATGTATGTGGTAATTTGCAGTACTTTTCATCTTCTACGTTACGCTATCAAAACTTGTATACTCGCCAATACTTTTGTATTGACGTTGTTTTAACGTATGTTGCAGGTTTAGTTGCAGTCTACATCAAATCGAGCTAGGAAGTCTAGAAACACACCTAAAATCTAGGTTGTCGGATTTGTATTGTTGAGAGAACATGAAATTCGTGACAGCTTATGTGAATGTATTTGTTTATTAGTATGGGATAATGAACGCATAAAATACTATCGCAATTTAGTTGTTATGGATTCTCTTGAACAATCTGATTCGCCTAGTGCCGCGCCCCGATGATTCCGCCATCGGTTGGGGTGCGACACAACGCGTCTCCTATGAGGTGATCGATCGGTTTAGACAAAAAATTTATGTCTTTCTCCATTTGCCTCGATTCTTGTAGCGCGACAATTTTTTTGTTTTCAGCGTTTCTTTCTTGCATTGTCTCTAAACGCCTATGACCGAGTTCTCGAATATCTTGTAAATGTCAGTTCATTTCTTCGAAATCTTGCTTCATTTCGAAATTAGCCGAATACGACTTCGCCTTTCCCCTTTTTTCCCACTTCTTCTGTCGGGCCAACTCCACATCCTCGTCGTCGTGCAAATTAATGTTTAAGTCGACATTTCGAGCATCGGAAGTGGGTGTCTCTGGATCAATCGAGGATGATGTTTTGGACCGTTTTGCTTTACGTCTACCACTAGACGTCATGCTCAGTACGTTAGACCATTTAGGACTTCCGCGTAGAAGCTCCCAACAATTCAAGTATGTGAAAACGCATCTCGTTTGGTTGTACTCCTCCAACGCTCTTGTTAATATACTCGCGTCGTTTTGTCCGCTACCCCAGCTATCCCTCGTGCGTTGGAAAACTTTTTGGAACTGATGATATTTCTGGTTTATATCGGTCCATTTGCTTGATATCGAATCTTTGTCCCGATACTCACCTTTACCCCTCGCTTTAAAAAAAGTTTTACGAATTTTATTCCAAAAATGGGTGAAGTTTGATATTTTTGCCTATAAAATAAAAAAAAATATAATGTTATATTCTTAAAAAAATAAACGATTACCAAACTATTTAAAAAATTAAACAAATATATTTTTATAATGCTTAACAACTTCGGGACGTCCTCCTATATGTCGAGCCACGCGCCCACGCCCATGCTAACGCGTACTCCTCATCTTTTGTCCAAGCTAGGTAGGTTCGATTCCGGCGTGGAGCGTTGGATCCTTTTTTTATGAGACCGTTTACCATGTTGAGACGCCTCGACAACGGGCTCGGGTTGTGTCTCCGGTACAGTTTCAACGTCGGGCTCGGTTTCTTCTTGAGACGGTTGCGAACCGCCAATGGATGCAAAACCGTGTGGACCGTGAAAGAACAGTTGCGAACCACCCATGCCTAATATTTGTGCGTACGCCAACATACTCGGGTCCATCTCTTGGAAATTGAAGGACGGTGCTGTTGGGTGGTGTTCGGGCGATATGAAGTTTGGTTACCAGGTCTAGACGGAACACCGAAAGGGGGTCGGAAGAGATTCATGATGTAATTTTTTATAAAAATATGAAGTAGTATTGAAGAGATAGGGTAAAGTTTATAAAAAAAAAGAGTGGAAAGTGAGGTTTTTATAGGTAAAAAAATTGATTTAAATTAAATATATTTTTTTTTGTTACCGTTGAAAGCAACGGTCAAATGTTGAATCTCGTGCAATTTTGGTGTTTTAAACAAAACACTTAGACAATTTTTTTGAAAAAAAACGCGCCGGGGGACGGTCACTTCAGCGTGGGAGGGCGTTTTTTTGGGGGAAAAACGTCAAAAACCCGCCCACTACGGGTGGTCTTACAATTAATATAAAATCAATATTACAAGCAGGAGTAACTTTACAGAATAGTAATCAAGTTTCTCATTTGTTCCATTATTTATAGAATAGTAATCAAGTTTCTCATTTGTTCCATTAAACTTTGTCTCTCTAAAGTTGCTCAATTTTTATTTGTTGTTGCAATGTTGCGTAATTATCATGTTTATAGATTAGATAACGTAATATTGCTTCAGCATGCTATTCAATATACACCATTCAAAAATATTGGTTTCAATATATATATTAATACAGTGTGAAGTTTGATTTGAGATTTTTTATTGTTTTAAATATGCAGAACCTTCTTCTGCTAATCACATTTGAGTTAACAGAAACGTAAATTTCAACTCAATTCTATGTTGCTAGGTAATAAATCGTTTGACTTAATTAAGAGTTTATAATGTAATATTTTTTAGTTATAAAAGCTACCAAACTATTTGTATATTCCACAAATCATTAAGAATTAAAAAAAAAAAAATAGGTAACACGTCATCAAGTGGTAACTTGTTACCTGTCAACCTAACCTGGTAATTACGCAAGATTGGGACACTAAATGAAAGTTAAATGATTTTGTAGAGACAAAAAAAAAAAAGGTTTTAGTGACTTTAATAGAACAAAGAGAAAACTTGATTACTATTCTGTGAAATTTTCTCTTACAGGTATTATTATTTCACTTACATAATAATTTTGAGGTTTATGGTTAAACAGTTGTAAAGTATATCAACATTTGTTGTCAACTAAATCTTTTACATGACCTATAAATATAAACTAGGTTATCACTCAAGATTGTTTCTCGTGCTCGAGAAAGTTACTTATATTAAAAACTCTTTATGACATACTAAATGTGTTGGCTATAAACTTTTCTTAAACTTAATCACGGGATCATGCATGACATACTAAATGTGCTTACAAATATGCTTTTTAGACTCGATTATATATTTAATTTTTGTGAATATTTTTGGACTCAGGTTGTTATAACCTGTAAACTACACGGGCTAGACCATTTAATTTACAATATTCATCTAAGATTAAAAGTTTTGTGATAATATAGCCCATTTATTAAGAAGCCCAAGTTCAAACTTTTTTACCCGACCTGATATCATTCTCAGCCCACTTTGTCCGAAGTTACCAACTCCAATTATCATTTACTCTACTTTCTTCTTCACTTCTACCCTTTCTTTTACAGCATTTCATCCAATCATCCATCGCTTCATTGCCTTCATGATCGGCGTTCGCTGCCCTGATTTCTTCGTTCAGTCGTCGACTGTAAATTGAAGAATAATTGTCAACAATTGAACTTATTGGTTTCATTTCACTTTACGATCTTATTGCATTTTGATATTTGTAAAATTACTTTACTTTGTGTATAATGTAAAATATGGCACAACTTTCAGTTAGATTTTGATTGTGTCATTTTATTTTTCTTCACTTTACTTTTAGTAAACCAGGGTTGTTTCAAAAACTCGTGGCATGATTTAAAACCAAACCGAGTGGACTAGGCTCAGTTTGAAAACGAGCCGAGCCTGGGCCAAAGGTGGCTTGGCTCGGTTTGCTTGAATTACTTTACCTTCACTTGTATGTATACATACACACACGCTTTATATATAATTTGTATGTTTTTACATTTTGAATGATAGTGAACGTATTTAATAATTGGTTGAACTTGATATATTTGAACTTATTCTGTATACCGTTGAAGTTGATTTGGATTTGTTATGTATTATGTTGAACTTCTTTTGCATATGGTTCCTAATTATTGAATGGTACCTTAAATTATGGAACTTGAAATGCTTTTTTTAAATTTTCTTTTTTTTTAAACCGAGCTGATCGAACTCAAATTTCCAGTTTGGTTTCAAATCCAAGCCAAACTGAACTAGCTCGGTTAAAATTCAAGTCGAGCCCTCGTTCAGCTTTTGAACAGAACTTGAGTTGTGAGCTCATAAAGAGTCAGCCAGACATTTGACCCGTCACCGCCCACCTGTCCATCTTACCAATCAGACAAACTCTACTGTTCAAAGCCATGTATAAAATAATATAAAATATAAAATAATGTATAATTTAATATAATATGTATGATATAATTGTTGGAAATTTGTGAAAATAGTTTTTTTCACAAATATAGGAAAATGATTTTTTCCTATTTTGAACTAGAAATAAATATAAGAAAATGAGCGGGCTTTATATATTTATTTGTGGGTTTGTGTTCTATGTTGGAAGTAGGGCTGTAAACGAGCCGAGTCGAGCCGAGCTAGACCCAGCTCGAGCTCGGCTCGAACTCGATTCGAGCTGGCTCGGCTCGAGCTCGAATTTCAAATCGAGCTGAGATTTGAGGCTCGAGCTCGAGTCGATTAGAATTCAAGCTAGCTCGGCTCGGCTCGATCTAGCTCTAACTAACAAAGAACCGCAAAATTTATTATTTAAAAAGTCCTTAAAAATGAATTTCTTCATAGCCTAAGGGCCATAATTGCCATTTAATTTAACCATATGGCTAAATATGCAAGTATAAATAGTTAATTCACATTCTCCATTGTCTTTACCTACTTTTATAGGGGAGATACTCCCTTACTTTTTGTTTTCTAAGCGATGTGGGACAAAAAATGAAGGATGTAAACCTTATCGAGCCAACTCACGAGCTCAGGAGCTCACGAGCCGAGCCAGGCCAAGCTTGAGCTCGGCTCGTTTATAAATCGAGCCAAGCCGGGCTGGCTCGTTTACAACCGAGCCAATTTCGAGCCGAGCTTTCTTCGAGCTTTTTTCGAGCGAGTTTCGAACGAACTGCGAGCCACGAGTTTTTTGAACACCCCTAGTTGGAAGAGCTTCGCAACGAACTAAACCACGTCCAAAACGGAGCTAAGATGAATGAGATATCGATGCTCAGAGTTTGGTGTTTGAAACTTGAATGCTAAAAAAATGGGAAAGTGACACCTTATCCCACATTGGAGGAGAGATGTAACTTAAAGGGGTATTTAAGTGGGAACTCTCCATCCTTATTGTTTCATGGAAACACACACTAAGTGTACTCGCGAAGGGTGCAGAGCACCCTAACCCGCGCGCGCGTGGTGCGGGCGATGAGGCGCAATGTGGCGCTTTGATGGCGCATGCGCGCCTGAGCGTGCAGACCTGCGCGCGCCCTTAGTATGTCTTGCGCGCGCGCACTCGCAAAAATTAAGGCAGTTAATACTGAGAATTAAATGACGAATTAAAGTGCATTGAAGACGTTTAATGCAGTTTAATTCACCCATTTAATTCATTTTAAGTTTCGAGTTCAGACCTGCTGTATAAATAGGGAGGTTCCTGCAGCAGAACAGAAATATCGAATTCACCAGCTCTTACAATCTTCTCTCACAGAATTCTTCTCTTCTTCTTCAAGCATTCAAGGTACACCTTCGGGTTGGAGTCAAGACCGACAGTGCAACTGCTTCGGGCTGTTGTATCCTGGAAACAAACGTGTTCTCCTGGGAGACACGAAATTTGTTTTAAGGTACCTGTGTCTAACACGATTCTCAGCCAAGAACATTTTTATTTTTCTTGTAATTATGTTCTTGTTTTTTAATTTTATTTCAGTTGTAACAAGTTCTGGTATCTTTATGTTTTCCTAATTTCTGTTGTAATTCAAGTTAATAAATTTTTTATTTAATTTGCACGAACGATATCCTACAATCTTAAAACAAATTTTTAAAACACCGTTGGTGTAGAATCACAAACATATTCTGCTGTGAATTCGAACCAGTTTTGAATTCATACAATTGTGTTTTAAAAACATATTTTTTTCTCTGTTTTGATTCAAAGTAGCGACTTTGTCAAAACATATTCTGTTTCTACTCCTTTTTTGTCGCTGAGTCCTAAAAATCTCCTGTTATAGTCTTCAAAGTTGGACTTAGGAGCTACATGGCTGGTTTTTTGAACTCCTAACAATAATAAATTAGCGTATTTATTATTTTGAAAACAGAATTTAACTTGTTTTCTTGAAAATTTTCAGAATGTCGACTGAAAACGTTAATACCAGCAACACTAATGTTGTTGTCGGTACCCCTGCCAACACTGTGGGAGCATCCACAGTGGCGAATCATGCTGAACGACCTGAGAAGTTCTCGGGTCTCCACTTCAAAAGGTGGCAACAGAAGATGTTCTTCTATTTGACCACCATGAACCTTGCGAGGTTCTTGACTGAAACCGCTCCCCAACCTGTGGAAGGGGAGACCGACGCTCAAGCTCAGTGCGCGGTAGATGCATGGAAGCATTCGGATTTCATTTGTCGAGGCTATGTACTCAACGGTCTCTCGGATGCCTTGTATAATGTGTACTACAATATCAAGACTTCCAAAGAATTATGGGAGTCTTTAGATAAGAAGTACAAAACGGAGGATGCGGGAATAAAGAAATTTGTTGTCGCCCGTTTCTTGGACTACAAAATGGTTGATAACAAAACTGTTATGAACCAAGTCCAAGAGTTACAAAATTATACTTCATGACATCCATGCTGAGGGAATGGTACTTAGCGAGACATTTCAAATGGCAGCCATGATTGAAAAATTGCCTCCTTCGTGGGTAGAGTTCAAAAACTACCTTAAGCACAAGCGAAAAGAAATGACGATTGAGGAACTTGTCGTCCGTCTTCGTATAGAAGAGGACAACAGGGCGGCCCAAAAAGGCACCATTTTGCAAGCTTCGGCTAAGGCAAACATGGTGGAAGTTGGGGAGTCCTCAAAGGGCAATAAGGGCAAACGGGGTAAAAAGGACAACAAGGGGAAAGCAAAGGTTAACACCATTGGACCGAAAAAGGGGGTTGTGAAAAAGAAGCTTGCGCCTTTCCAAGGTACTTGTTACAATTGTAATGAGACGGGGCACCGTGCTAACCAATGCAAGAAACCTAAGTGTGAGCATGCGCATATGGTTGATGAGGATGGTATGCCTCTGATTGCAATGATAACCAAGGAAGCGGCTATGATTGAAGAAGTCAACGCGATGGGTGAAAGCCCAAAAGGATGGTTCGTTGACACAGGTGCAACCCGCCATGTTTGTGGAGACAAGGCTCTTTTCTCTACATTCAAGGAAGCGTCAGGTGAAGAAAAACTTTATATGGGAAATAAAGCTACCGCAAGCATCAAGGGGGAAGGCACTGTCATCTTGAAGATGACCTCTGGCAAGGAGCTTACCTTGACAAATGTGCTTTATGTTCCAGAGACACGTAAGAATCTCGTGTCGGGATGGATGCTCAACAAGTTTGGATTTCGTCTAGTGTTTGAATCGGACAACTTTGTTCTTTCTAGACGTGGAATGTTTGTTGGAAAGGGCTATGCCCTTAATGGAATGTTCAAAATGAATGTAATGGTTGTAAACCAAAACAAAAGTTTGAATGAAATTTCTACTTCTACTTACATGATTGAGTCTTCTAATGTTTGGCATGGTAGACTAGGACACGTAAATTTTAATTCATTACGACTTTTAGTTAAATTAAATTTGATACCAACATTCCATATCGAGTCCAATCACAAATGCGAGACATGTGTCGAATCCAAACTTACGAGATCATCGTTTAAATCGGTTGAACGAATAACCGAACCCCTTGATTTAATTCATACCGATGTGTGTGATTTAAAAGCGGTTCCCACGCGTGGAGGAAATAAGTACCTACTTCACGTTTATTGATGATTGTACTAAATATTGCTATGTGTATTTACTTAAGAGTAAAGACGAAGCAATAGAAAAGTTTATCTTGTACAAAAACGAGTTGAGAATCAACTTAAAAAGAAGATAAAAGCTGTGAGAAGCGATCGAGGAGGTGAATATGTTGCACCTTTTGCGGATTTATGCGCAAAAAGTGGCATTATACATGAGTGTACACCTCCTTATTCTCCACAATCAAATGGCGTGGCGGAACGAAGGAACCCCACATTGAAAGAGATGATGAACACCATGTTGATCAGTTCGGGAGTGAACCGAGAAATGTGGGGGGACGCCATTCTCTCAGTAAACTATCTTTTGAACAAGATACCTTTGAAAAATAGGGACGAAACTCCATATGAGTTATGGAGAAAAAGGAAGTTGATGCGTGTGTAGCGTTATATATTTTTAGTTATATTTTTAGCCCTTTTTAACACTTTAGTCAAGTTTTAAATTTATAAAACACGATATTCTACTAACACTAAACACACATATGGGCAAGTGCACCCATCGTGAGCGTAGTATAGCGTTGGTAAGATACCGAGGTCGTCCAAGGACACAAGAGCTTTTAGTACCGGTTTATCCTCAACGTCTAATCAAATCAAAAGTTTAGAAAAAGGTTTTAACATGAAAAATAAAAACTAAAAATGCTGAAAAATAAAATAAAAATAAAAATAGATAGACAAGATGAATCACTTGGATCCGACCCGCCTTTAGTGTAACCTTTGATGATTTCCGCACTTTTGCACTTTTTAAGAGATTATCTTAGTTATAGTAGTAGGCCCCTCTTTTGAAGGTGACATTACCCTCAACCCAGTAGTTTGAGTCAGCAAGGATACAATCCTAAAGGGTCGGAATATTGAAAGATAATTAATTAAGTTATTAATGCGTAAAGTGGTAGACCCCTCTTTTGAAGGTGACGTTACCCTCGGCTAAGGGGCTGTTTGGTAGCCTCTTAATGACCATTCAGATGCTACCTCTTAATGGTTTAAAACCTCTGAATGAATAAGAGGTAACCTCAAGTCTGAATGGTTAAGAGGTAACCTCTGAATGGTAAATCAACACATGTCACATTCTTCTACCTTCTCATTGTTAAAATTCTTAATGCTTCCATTAAGAGGTAGTTTCTTAATGACCATTCAAAGGCTACCAAACACCAATTCCCTTAACCCCCGACCAGGTAGCCAACATATCTCTATATAGACCGTAGAGATATGAATGGTGTAAATCTTTTATTTTATATAGACAGTAAAATAATGCCAAGACACCACGGACAAATGATAAGGAAGTTTCACCTTCAACATAAGAAACTAGTTATTAAAGTCATTAATACAAAACCAAATAAAAAGTGCAAAAAGATTAGAAAACAAAAGTATTACACTAAATGTTTTCTTCACCAAGTGATGTAAGAGACTTAGGTAAACATGGCCTTTGATTGTCAAGAACTCTTACTATCAATCTTGGATCCTGAGACTACTACACACACTCAAAGATGGATGATGGATGATGGTGGTGGATGTGGGTGTTGTGATGGTGGTGGAGTGTGGGTGAAGTGGGAGAGAAGTGGTTTGCCAAGGGATGCTTTTGAAGTGAACCACGCACCTCTATTTATAGCCTGCACAGAAGCCCGGACACGGCCCCGTGTCCAGTGGGCACGGCCCCGTGTCCATCCACTTTCTCTTTCTTCATTAATTTCAATTTGTCTGTATTAGCTCCACACACCCACGTGTCCGATGGGAACGGCCCCGTGTGCAGAAGCGTATCTGTACTATCAAGATTTGCTTGGATTCTGCAATCTTAGCGTTGACCACGGCCGTGTTGAGCTGGGCACGCCCCCGTTTCGGGAAATAGAAGCTTCTACAACTTTGTCTTTTCTGCAGACACCTGAGCACGCCCCCGTGTCCGCTGGGCACGGGGTCGTGTTCAGCCTTCTGATCTCTTGTTTTTGCTTGGGAAGATGCTGTCGAGGGGTCGGGCATACCACGTTTATTCCTTTTCTTATATTTATGTTAGATTTGGCTGCATTTTTGCTCCTTTTGTTCATTTACGCTCATTTAATCCTGAAAATACAAAAGGAAGACAAAAGCACACTTTTTCCAACATTAGTACTTAAAAAGGGTTAGTTTTATGCCTCATTTGATGTGATTTATATGTTGCATTTTACACACATCAAATACACCCACACTTGAATCTTTGCTTGTCCTCAAGCAAAACTCTTTATAATGTGGCTTACACTCCCAAATGGAATGGGTAGAAGAGAAGTTTTGGGCTTGTCTTGAGTGTCGGGATTCCAAGATCTTTATTAGGCTTTATTTTTATGTTATTTACAATCCTATTCGTTATGATTTATTTTGAACATTTCATGAGAGAAATTACTTATTTGGGCATAACATGCCTTTTTAAAATTCCATTTGTATACAAGTTCACATACCTCACTGGAGATCACTCAACACTCGGCCGAAGATGCATTTTGTGAAACACTCGAGACCGGCATGGAACTTACTTCTACCATATGCTTGCCAAGCAATCAATCCTCCTCCTTTTTAACTATACACATTTGTAAATATCAAGAGGACTTGGGGAAGGGTTAGGCTTGGGTTAAAGGCAGGTGGTTTTGGGTTAGTGGTTAGTAGAAAGGGCTAAAAGCGTAAAAAGCGTCGGTTTTCGTAAAACTTTTTATTTTTGTGACTTTTTATTCAAACAAAGCATTTTTCAAACAAAGTTTCTTTTGAAGAACTTGTTTGTTTATTGATAAACTTTATTCATCATTTTTTTAGGCCAATTGGATTTTAACACCTTTAACTTTGAAGAATTGGCCGATAACACCCGCAACTAACACTTTGATCTGTGACACCCAAAACTTTTAATTTCGTTTGTCATTTCACCACTCAGTTAAAAAATGTCTAACTGAGTTAGTTTTCAATCCTAGGTGGCATCCTACGTGGACTATTTTTGCAGATGTGGCTTCAGTAATCATACATGGCACGATGACATGGCTAAGACATGTTATAAGAAGCAAAACACTGATTTTCTTCTTTGATACCCCTGCACAAAAATTGGGAAACCCTAATTGGGTGGAACGCATGAATCGACCCAAATTCAAACCCTAATTTGCTCATCACGAGTTCAGAGCTGTTCTTCAACTTATTGGCTGATCGACATGTCTACTTCTTCCAACTCTTCATGTAATACGAACCGAATCCCTAAAATTTTCAAGGTGGACATGGATGGGAAGTTGTATTGTCATCACGAGATCAGAGTTGTTATTCGCGTAGCGGGAAGGAGAAGTGTTCGATGTGGTGCTGAATTTTACGGTTGCTCACAATGGCCGGTAAGTCCTGTGTATTGAATTTAACATGTTTTTGAACTGACGACATGATGTTGGTTTGTAGCGAGATGACTGCAAGTTCTTTATGTGGAAAAAAGATTTCGACAAATTATTCGAAGTTCATTCAAGTTGCAGCTCAAGTGCAGTTACAAGAAGTGATGCTATGACCGGCAATGAATATAATTTGCAATTGCGGAACAACTTGCTATCTCAAGAGAACAATATGTTGAAACGGCAAATTTGTGCGAAAGAATTCATGTTGAAGCAGCAGTTTGTCTTTAGTTTGTTTGTAATCATTGGCATGTTGTTTTACGTAGTGTATTGAATATAACTTGTTTTTTATTGTACGTTCTTTGAACACATGAATGAATGAATGTAGTCTTTTTATCAAACACATGAATGGATTGAGTACCATATGTGCAGACCATTAGACCATTTGCAGACCAAAACCCATGTGACCACAAGGGACTTTGACTTTGAAAACAAGTAAATAACTACCATTATGCAGACCATTGAAACCACATGTGCAGACCAAAACCCCTATGACCACAAGAGGCTTTGACTTTGAAAACAAGTAAATAACTACCATTATGCAGATCATTTGAAACCACAACTACTATATATGCAGACCAAAACAAGTGTGCAGAATGACCATTTTACCCATGTGACCATATATGCAGACCTGTTTAACATACAAGTGTGCAGAATGACCATTTTACCCCTGTGACCATATATGCAGACCTGTTTAACATACAAGTGTGCAGAATGACCATTTTACCCCTGTGACCATACATGTGCAGACCTGTTTAACATAGATATGCAGAATGACCATTCAAAAGATTCATAGTCATAAGTTTACATAGTCATTACACAACCATTCAAAAGATTCAGCAAAGCAGTCATAAGTTTACATAGTCTTAAGTTTACACAGTCATTACACAACCAACAGAAGATTAACTAACTGCAGCCTTCTCTGCAGCCTTCTCTGCAGCCTTCCCATCTTAGTTGGCCTTCCCCTTTTAGTTGGCCTTCCCCTTTTACTTGCTTTTTTCCTTCCAATTTCTGCCGCATTTTGAGAATCTGTTAACAGTAAACAAATTTAGGAAACAATAATATAATCAATAAACCAACTGAATCTATTGAGTTCACCTTTAACTGTGCATTTTCTCTTGTTGTGACCTCTTTCTCCACAAATCCCACATGTCATTACCACCCCATGCTTAGTCAGTTTGCCTGGTTTCTTGGGATCCTCATGAGGGTCCCTCTTTCTGTTTTTCTTAGGCCTACCACATGCCTTTTTGATTGGAGGTGGATCCAATGGATAATCAACCTTGGGCCAAAACTTTTCACTAGGCAATGGTGGGATTGAGTTTTCATAAGTTCTCATGTATGTTTCTTTGTGGTAACATGGGTCAACATAATCCTCAGCATTCTTATGCAAAAATCCAGCCACAGCACACACATGCTTACAAGGATACCCCCTTAATTGCCACTTTCTACATGTGCAGGTCTTATTTACCAAGTCAACTGTAACATCATCAACATCTCTAACTTGAAAAACCTGATAAGAAGAGGGGTATACCTCACACCTAAAGGCTGCATCTTTTGAGAAATCAAGTTTCTCCTGGATATTGGGGCAAATGAGCACATCTTTGGCTTCCATTTCAGTTCTTTTGATGACTAACCTACTCATGATTTGAACCCTAATGTCCTCTAGCATGTATATAATATGCTTTGACCTTGGAGTTATGATATAACCATTAAATGTTTCTGCCATGTTGTTTACTATGACATCACATTTAGTGTGAGTTTTCAAGTAGCACCTGTTAAAACTTTTGGGATCCTGCTTTAAGATTGCCTCTACTGCATCAGGGTTTATGGCCCTCATTTCATCAATGGCTTGGAGGTAATCAGGTTCACAGTATGCTCTTGCAGCTTTCCAATACAACTCCTTGAGCTCCTCATCCTTAAAATTCTTGTGCCAATTAGCATAGATGTGCCTTGCACAGTTTCTATGCTCTGCCCTTGGCCAAATAAGTGCCACAGCATTTAACAGACCCTGCACACAAATAAGTGCCACAACATTTAACCTTAGACATTACAGCAGAAGATAATTGTTCTTTATAAAATTTTTCAATGGCTACTACCTTTTGTTGATTTGAGATGAATGTCCATGCCTCACCACCATCACTTACACCCAAACACTTCCTGAGCTCTTCCATAAACCATTCCCAGCTATCGTTGTTTTCACCATCTACAACTGCCCATGCCAATGGATACATCTGATCATTAGCATCTCTGCCAACTGCAGTTAACAACATCCCTCCTAGGAAGGTCTTTAGAAAACAACCATCTAGACACAAGACCTTCCTACATCCAGCTAGAAATCCCCTTTTCACACCATCAAAACACACAAAGAGTCTGAAAAAAGTTTCACATGTTGCTGTGGGATCTAAGTTAATGAAACCTGGTGGTGCAGTAACAAGCGCAAAAGTTGATGTTGGGTTTACTTCTTTCAAAATCTCCATGTATGCACCAATTTTGCTATAATGATCCCTCATTGATCCATGAAGTTTCTTATGGGCACATGCTTTAGCCTTGTAGGCCAGCCACTTGGTGATTATGACTTTATACTTATGTTTCACAGCCAATATGATTTCCTTAGCCGACCAGTTGGGCTTGGATTTAAACACTTGCAGGAACTCATTAGCTATGAACATTGCAGTTAGCTGTCTATTCTTTACCATGTTTCTTTGGCAGGTATGTATATTCTTCACTCTCTTAACCAAGTAACACTCTTTCCCTTTATGAAGTGAACAATGTATAAAGAATGAACAACCTTTAACACAATTGACAACAATACGGCCACAGTTAGCTGTCTTTTCGCTCTTTGCAAGGTACAAGTTCCTACCATTAGCTACTGAGTACTGCCTCACTGCCTCTTTAAAGGCCTCCCTTGATGCAAACCTTATTCCCACCTTCCAAATAAATTTCTTCCAATTTGTATGTTCACCTACAGATGGGGCTGCTTCCTTGTACTTCTTGCCCCTGATATCATCATCCTCACTATCACCAGGTGTTAAAATGTCCCCGTCAGATTCCTCATAACTACTGTTTCCATCTACCCTTGGATCTTCAGTTTCATGCAAATCACCCTCTGTTTCATGCAAATTACCCTCTGTTTGTCTTTCATGTACTACCTCATCAAGCACTTTTTTTTTGGCTTCCAAATCTATCTTGGTTGCCTCTCTAACTGCATGTTGTGACTGTATCCACTCAACATCCTCTCTGTCTGACTCTAATCCAAGTACATCATCCGCAGCTTCCTCTTCATCACTGGCCTCAACTAGTTCATCATAATCTTCATCATCAGAATTTGACTCTTCATCTTCCACACTGAACTCACTATCTTCACTGTCCTCGTCTGCTTGCTTAGCTATTGAGTTAGAGCTGCATCCAGGGGAAACCCTAGAAGATTGGGCTTTTAGTTTACTGGATTGGGCTTCAGGTTTACTGGGCTGGGTAACAGGGTTACTGGGCTGGGTAACAGGTTTACTTGGCCTAGAACTGGAGTGGGCTTCATTGGCACTCAATTGACGATCTTGAACAAATACTTCCATAAATGTTTCACTCCAACTAAAAACCTTCCTAACCAACTCCAACACATCTCTATCATCACGAAAATGCCTAATTTCACCATCATCCGCATCCAACCCATACATATGAAAGTTCCTTGATTTATAGCATTTCGTTTCCAGTGCATAATCTGCTAGCTCAAAGTATGAAATGTGATCTATATCAACTTTAATTAACCTATGTGCACCCCCAACATACTGTGGAAGACCAAAACCTAACTCAATGTAACCACCATACCAAAGCATGACATCAATCGTTTCAACCATTGCATAATCATGTGAAATCGTACCTTGATCGGAGTTTAAACTTGATAGATTGAGAAGCTAGGTCACGTCAGTAGTCGCCCTTGATCTTTCCCTCCAAAACGAACAAAACAATGCTAGAAGATCAGTGTTTTTGCTTCTTATAACATGTGTTAGCCACGTAGGATGCCATGTATGATTAATGAAGCCACCTAGGATTGAAAACTAACTCAGTTAGACATTTTTTAACTGAGTGGTGAAATGACAAACGAAATTAAAAGTTTTGGGTGTCACAGATCAAAGTGCTAGTTGCGGGTGTTATCGGCCAATTCTTCAAAGTTAAAGGTGTTAAAATCCAATTGGCCTTTTTTTTTATAATGAATGTCACATGAAGACCGAGCTTTTTACTAAAATAAAGGGTTTAAAATGAAAAGGGTTTTAGGTGGGTAAAGGGTGTTTGTTATGTGGGTTTAGAAATGAAAAGGTTTAGGCTCAAAGGGGTTAACTAGGGGGATTTTGGGCAGGTGGTAAAAAAAGAAAAATAATGGTGTTGAAAAGAAAAATGGTTAGTCCTAATGCCTCCATCATTTACTTACTTGGGTTTAAGTTGATAAGGACCGAGAATATATCGTCATGGCAAGTTCTAGAGTCGTAAAAAACCAAGCGGCTATTCACACAAGAAACGAAAAATGAGCATTTAGTTTAAAGATGTGTATTTGTATGCTCAATAAAGGCTCAAAACTCACTTTTTGTGGGAATGGGTTTTTAATGTGATCAAGTATATATAATCAAATTTTAACTAGATTTGTCATGCCGTTTCATAATTTTCTTATGTTAGTTCTTTTTATCACGACGCTATCGGTTGTAAATTTGTAAAAATATAACCTTTTTAGAACTTGTTATTCCCAAATTAAACCAAGACAAGTAAAAAAAAATATGAAAAGTTTTTGAAAAAATTTGGGGTGATTAGCGGTTCTAATAGAGTTTTGTGTAAGGCTTGTTATTAGGACTTGCAAAATTCAAGGTTTTAGCATCCCCCCACACTTAAATTACACATTGTCCTCATTGTGTCCCAAAAATAAGTTTTTAGGTTGATTGAATGTGTAAAAAGGTGTTTAAAAACAAAAATTTATGTTACTGGGCATCTGGACACGGGCCCGTGGTGACCGGGCCCGACCCCGTGTTCAGATTTCCAGTATCAAAATGTAACAGAAGGCTGGGCACGGGGGCGTGTTCAGTGAACACGCCCCGTGTCCAGTTACTTGAACTGGGCGTTTTTCTGCAGACCTTTGAACACGGGGCGTGTTGGCTGAGCACGGCCCCGTGCTGAACTTGTTGTAATGAAGAAAAATTGTCGGGAGGCTCTGTTTTGTGCATGGGGTGTAGGTTCAAGTTTCCCTTAGTATCCTTCATTATCCCGAGTGTGTTTTATCCCATTATAACATCATCCAAAACACCATTAATTAATTAAAACCATCATTCATTAAAGAGAGAATTACAATAAGTTCCTAGAAAATAAAAGCATAAACTAAAACTTAGATAAGTAGGTCAAGAAACACAAGAAATTTAAAACCACAAAGAAGTCCTAGCCTATAGTTTATTTTAAGAGCAAAATTTCCGACAAAGATAATTTTCTCGGTTGAATGCGGCTTGAAGAACTTCTTCTCTGGGTATGGTCCCTCACATGTCGTTGAGCCATTCTTCTATCTCCCGAGGGAGAAGAAAGGCGGGCTCATTGGCATCATCATTTTGAAGGGGTGTGACTTCCATCGGAACTTCTTGCAAATTGTCAAGAGGAGGTTCCGCGGGGATATCATCCCACCCGGTGGGGTTAATGACTCCAAGTGCTAAGTTCCAATCCTCTTGGGGAAGGATTGGTTACATGGGAGGTGTCACAAGAATGTTCAACCACTGGTGCAAGAGGTTGATTTATTGGAAACTGTTTTCCAGCCCCACCGTCAGATAATTTATACGGTCGATTAGGACTTCTTCTGCGGATGTCATTTCGTCGATAGCTTCTCGTAGTGCCATCACATAGCGTACAGGAGTTGCTTAGATTGAAGGCCTTCGTTCCCTACGACTGTTCCTGGAATGTGCTGAAGAGGTTCCACTATTTTGGCTTGACATTCTACGAAAAACAAGTTGAAAGAAATTTCAAATAAATAAAACAGTACCTCGACCATGGCCCCGTGCTCGCTGAGCACGGCCCCGTGTTTACCTCTCTGCAGGTTTTTAAAACAAGGATTCTTGAAGTTTTAAATTATTTTTCTGACCTTTGAAGCATTTTTGAGCAGAAATAACTTAAAACAATGTTGTAAAACTTATTTTTGACAACATCCCTTGAATAAAAACCTAACAAATATCATAATGAAGCTTGAAAACATGGAGGTTTTAAGCTTTAATGGAGGTTTTGAGGAGAAAATGAAGAAGAATGCAATGGATAAAAGTAGAAAAGACAAGATGGTTGTTGAGAACCTTTTTTAGAATATAACTAGTGTGGTATGTGTGAAGATCCCACCAAATCTCTGTCTTTGGAATGAGTCCAAGTGTGCAGGAATCTTGCCGCATTTATAGAAAACGACAGCACGCTGGACACGGCCCCGTGTCGGCTGGACACCGCCCCGTGTGCAGACGAGATTCTGACACTTTTTGTCCGTATTCTGACTGAAAGTCAGACGAGAATCTTTTGGTGGACACGGGGCGTGCAGACCTGGACACGTGCCTAAAAGCTATTTATGAAGTTTTGTCTATTTTTAAGGAATTTATCCAGATCGGGTGGTTCCTTACTGGACGGAACAACACCGAAGTGCCTGATATAACTTAGTTGCCCTAGTTTTAGACGAGAACGCAAGAGGTTATCGGAAAGGGTGATTCCTATGCTAAATGTAGGTGGACAAGTCCAACCCTTATCCGGGGCTCTTGTTAAAGAATGTGTATGTCGAATCGCACAGGTCTATATACGCATCGACGGAAATCGATGGGGAGTCCTTCACGGCACAATCGACACAGGGACGACTGTCGCTCAAGTTCTCGCAAGAGTTAGAGGTGATATCGGGAGCAACGATGTTGTTATAATCCGAATGCGATCTCAATAATTCTCCTTGATTGTTGTCTTGAGATGAATTAGTTATATCCATCTCAAGTTCTTTTATCCATCGGAGAATTAGTTCTTCCATTTGAAATCATTCTTCAAGAATCATTTCATCTCGAAGGGATGATTGAGAGCATTCGAGGGAGAGATAGGGATTGTTTTTACTTTCGCCCATCTTAAGGCTACAGGAAAACAATGGGTCTATATAGTGGGAATTGTAATTTAAGAAATAACATTTTAAATCTCATGAGTTCCACCACATATTTTACACTATGTACCATAAGAGGATCGAAAGTAAAAATTATCAGTATCACTCATGATTGCGTCAGAAATTACCAGCCGTCGGGATCTTACGGCTCTGTTTTCAGTATCTGAAGCTTGGGCACGGGGCGTGTTTAGTGGGCAGGGCCCCGTGTTCAGCTACTGTCTGACTTAAAACAGGATTGCCAGTACTAAAGATTAGGCACGGGTCATAGGTTTGAACGTGTGAAAGAATGTTATAAAAGGATTAAAGTTGACAAACATGGAAAGTATGTGAATATACGGGTTCTAAATGTCAACAGTGAATAAATATATTTTACATTTAACCCTACATGATGCTCATATCTTCAAACGAATAAATCATGGATCATACGAAGCTAAATATGAAAGAAAGTAAGAGATTACAAACTACAAGGGTTAAATGTGTCAACATGTTTAAGTTATACCTCTGAGTGACCTTTTAGCAAACCCGAAGCTTTGTAACGGTTAATTATGCTCATTAGAATACACGATATAAATTTCATAAAGTTTCGTTATCGTATGAGAAAGTTATGATCAAATTCGTATACAAGGGGTTAAAGCGTCAACGTTGAAAGTTATGACTTTTCGGGTAACAATAAAGTTAACCGAGGACTTAACAAAGTGGGTATATGTCTTAAAGCCCTTATAAGTCAATTTGGAGGGTTCAAAGTGCAAGAAATAAAGTCGTAGCAAAGTTTCCAAGAGCCAAGGACCAAAGCATAAAAATCAGAAATTCATATTTGTTCAGTAGGGGCGTCACGCCACGCGAGGACCCTGGGGGGGGGGGTCTACGCGTGCTGCGAGGGGCCTTCTGCTCCGAATTCTTTGGGTTCTTGTCTGCCAACTCCATTTTAACCGACTTATAATCATTTTTCCACATCTTGGACGACCCCTAAGCAACCCCTAGACACTTAGGGACATCTGGAAGTGATCCATGGCCATTGTTAGGCTTGTGTGTCAACAATCCATGAAGTTTTGAACACTATAAAAGGCCACAAGGTTGCAACCATTTCTTCACACCTTCCTTCAGCATTTCTGATCATTTCTGGAGCTCCAAAGCAGACTCAAGTGATCACTAATCGTGCATAGGACTTCAGTAAGTATGCTTAACGTTTCTTAGTTAAGTTTTTGCTTAGTTTTAGCTTAAAAGTCAAACCGTCGTAATTAACGGTTGACTTAGCGATTAATCACTAATGGTCCAGTGATTAGTCGAATTGAAAGTAGTTATAAGTTGGTAATTATGTGGGCAATAAACCCTTAAAAGGGCACCCTCTGATTCCCACTCTAACTAGGTCAAATGTCGGGTCAAACTTGTTATTAAAAAGTCAACAGAATGCTTAATTTCCAATTTATGCATAATTAGCAATGTAGAACCCATACAACCTGTTTGATCATTAATATAACTTGGTAATTAATGTAAGAACATGTCTAAACATGTTCAACCCGACAATTTTCAGTAGAGACCCGGTTCGGAACCGAAAGTCGCATAATTTGACTTTTGCTTTGACTTTCAGTTCTGACCCGTTTAAGCATGTTTTAGAAATGCCTTAGAGCTCTAATTGGACCAGGTTACATACTAGTATAACCCTCTGTGATTATACACCATGGTTCATTAGTTATCCGATTAATATGCATAATTCCGTTAATTGCCTATATGTTGACCATTATGCCCTTTTCACCATAAAACGTGATTTTTGAAAATGTAAAAGAGTAAAAACTTTAGTTACTGAATTATAAACTTGTAACCAAAATTTGACATCAGTTTGAGGTGTAGATTGAGAGTTATGCTCATTAGCGTAATTAGAAAGCTTTTTAGCGATTAAACGACATAATTAGCGTATAGCCTATTTAAACCTACTTTTTTATATCAAACTCTTTACCCACTGATGTAATATATTATTTTGGGATTTTTGAAGATTTTTAATTAATTTTAGGCTGAGCATAACTTAGAGTTATAAGCTTAATCCGGTAATTGTCGGTTTTGCCCTTTCGGGCTATAAAATGAGTTTTACATATCTTTTTGACCCCAAACCTTTTGCTACTGATTTTGTATGATAAATAAATTATTTTAGACCTTCTAGAATAATAAAAATATCAGCTTTATTTATAGAACCCGGAAGTGGCTTCTAATCGCCTTTTTAAGCTTTTTTAACGCATAGTATGTAATAAAACTATTTTAAACATACACGGGTTGATACCTACTGATATTTTAGGTAAATTATACTATTTTAACAGTAAGAAAAAGTTGTTTAACTCAGACTTCAGTTTTGAGCTTTACGGCTTATGTGAAATTACCAAAATGCCCCTACGGTGCATGGTTTGGTTAAAATTAATAAACTTCACGTATATACTTTACCCTGCTGTTATAACTTATCAAATTAAGTATTTTTTCTGATTACATCAGACCTGTAACTCAGGATAATACTTAAACTCTTTTATAACCTTGTAAATGACCAAACTACCCCTACGGGGCATAGTTGTGCTTAAATTCGTTTCGGGCATAATAAAAGATATCTTACTGATGTCACAACATATTTAAGGCATATTAACTTAGGAAACCTGTATATGGCTCTCATGGTCACCCGTTACGCCTCTTGCGCGTTCGGTCCGGTTTATGTAACTAGTTTACATAAATTAGCCGAAACGGGTCAAACCTTATCGGTTTTATCTCAAAATCCAGAATGTGTATGAAATACCCATATTAAGCAAGTCTTCAAAATTGTCGGGTCTGAATCACATTCTATTCCGGTCTTCGCTTAATCGTGCGTACGAACCGTATCTTTAAAACTAACCGGTCTAAGTTTAGGCTTAACTAAAGGCCGTTAGGATTCTAATAGGTTATTATAAACCTTTGTTCCAGAATAGGAGACCGGTAAAAGCTACCCGCATTTGCTAATTGTGAAATATACTTGCAAAGGTAAATACTTTTAACTTATTTTCCCTATACGGGCTTGGGGTACGGTATATAAAATACCGCTTGGTCGGGCATTAAATCTTCCATCGTATGGTGGTTAATTGATATTTGATCGGCCCGTTTAAATTGTTTTGTTTGCTTAATGCCTTTGGGAGGTTAATGACCATGTCCCGGATATCCTTGGCATCATTTTACGAAATGGCCACGACCTAAGCGCGGGGTGTAGGCGTACACCCGTCAGTGCATAAATAAATAATGTGGTGTGTCTATTGATCTTTAACCCGGCACGATCCGGGCTACTAAACGCATAAGAAACATGTAATTCTTTTACAACTTTATATATTTAAATAATTATCCCAAATTATAAAATGTTTATGCCACGTGCATCCAAATCAATTTTTTAATCATTTTTAAAATGAGTCGGTTAATTGTATTTACCAGTGTAAACTGACGTATTTTCCCAAAAAGATTAAATGCAGGTACTAAGCGTAATAGGTTGGATTTCTCCTTAGCATCAATAAAGAGTCTCGCAAGCTTAAGATGCCTAACGTCTGTTGAACTACTGTTTTCCTATTTATTTTGATCCTTCTGTGGACAAACTTTCGACTATTGTGATACTTGATATTACAATGTATTTAAGTTGAAATATATCTTTCTTTTACTTCCGCTGTGCATATTAAATATTATGTTGTTTGACTATTATGTTGCCAACCACGTCACGATACTCTCCACCGGGCCCACCGGTAATACGTGGAAAGTCGGGGTGTGACAGGTTGGTATCAGAGCCAACATTGAGTGAATTAAACACTAGCCTTTTATGTTTAATCTCAATGACACAATAGCACATTCCTAAAAACTTTCGAGTCTAGACAAATAACATAGGACAAATTCTACTTTGTTTTGGTTTTGTTTTGTCCTTTATTTTATATATTCTTGTCGTTATCTTATGTTATATTGACAGGATTAAATATGCCGCCAAGATTCTTCAGACGAAGAGGAAGAGGCAAGGGGCCAATCACCGCCCCCAATGATCACGAAGCCGGGCCTTCGCACATGCGAGCTCCTACCACCACTGCAAGTGCTGATCCTCGGGAAAACCGGAGGAACCTTTTTGAGCCGGCTAGACAGTCGGTTTCGCACAGTTCGACGCCTCCCTTTCGTGACTCCTATGGGCCACAGTCGGAAAATGAGCCCAATAACCCACAACCTTCTTACATACCTCTACAGCGATCCTTATCGCACCATTCCTTTGGAGACCCCACACCTGTTTTCCGGGGCCGGTTTAACCCGGCAAACTACATACCAGAACCAGTGGGTTTTAACCCATTGGGGCCAGAGGATCATTTCTCCGGCGATCATGCGGAGGATATGGACGAGGACACGGATCCCGTCGAACCTGCAAGCGGTACACCGAACCATCCCATCGAGATGTCGGATGGATCTTCTTTTCACGGATCACCCTATGGTGGTCCAGACAGCTTTCAGGCGAGGTTTAACCAGCATGAATGGTACTTCACACCTTCCCACCATTCATCACCTCACCAGCAGCAGCAGCAGCAGGATCCCTCTGGGGATTCATAATTTGTGGCAGTCACGCCACCGCCTCCACCACCACCAGTTAATCAGGCACCTCCGGACCCGCCAAGACGTAGGAGGACGGGCGCGCGAATGTCCGCGCGTGGAGGAGATTTTCACTTCAGCTCTCCTCGACACTCGAGTGGCAGTCATTATCCGCCACTACATGAAGACCCGCAAATGGGTGGGCCTTCAAACCCAGTTGCACCACAACCACCACAGATGGGTTTTGATAACCCAATTCCTGCCTACACTGGTTCTATGGCGTATAACCCGTTTGAGCAGCCGGTGCACACCAACTACAATTACGCTGAAGCCGACCCATACTTGGTAGCGGCCAACTATAACGCCCTTCACCCTGAAGGACCGTATGGAGCTCCGTGGGGAGTAGGGTACCCAACTCATGGGTACCAAATACCTACTAGACCTATAATTCGGCAACAATCGCAGCCGCCAAGGTTCTCCCCACCAGAGCATGAAGAAATCCTGCAAAGGTTGGACCAAGTCGAGCGAGATTTTCACAGAGATCGCAGGGAGCGACAAAGTTTCTTCCAGGGATTGGCAAGTTTAATAAAAGGGAAGAGCAAGAAGGACCATTGAATCCTTCCATTGTTGTTAAAATTTCCTTGTATCAGTTGAGCCCCTGCGTGGGTCTGTCTTGTTGTTTTAACCCCTGCGTGGGTATGTTTGTCTTTTGAGCCCCTGCGTAGGCCTATCTTCCTATTAACCCCTACGAGGGTATGTTATTTGTTTAAGTCCCAGCGTGGACTAGTATTTCAGTTTAACCCCTGCGAGGGTATGTTGTTCTATTAAAAAGTCCCGTTTAGGGCGACGTGTAATCTATTAATAATTAATGGAATGTTTAATTTATAAATTTCATTTTTGCCATTATATGCATAAATAAATCATATATAAAATAAATAAATCAAAATCATTCCATTTAAAAATAATCTGCCTATTTAAATATTAACTAAGGATCTTAAAGGTATAACCTAGCCTGCATGTCATTATAAGACCTGGCCAAGATGATAAAACCTGTTAAAAAGATTCAAATCCAAGTTAACATCTGAAAACATGTTAACACTCCTGGCAAACGTGATTCGTTAAAAATCACACACGTCATTATTATATAAGGATCTTTCCAAAGATTCCTAACCCAACTTAATGATCTATGAATCATGGGTTTAAATCATCAATTAAGATGATCATATTTAGACCATACGTTGGTAATATAGTGCCTACGGGCCCTGCTCATTTTCATATGAGACAAAAGACAGTAATAGTCTGAGACCCTGTCTGAAAAAGGTAAAGAACTATGTTCAAACCTTCATGCCTTGATTCTCTGAAATCATGGCTTATAATTTAAAATGTCCTTGTGACTAGGCCTTGTGTGCTAATATATACTGTTATTGTTTATAATCAGGATAAATTATAATAGAAATCCTAAATAAATGTGAGTAACAAATTAACCAAATATGGTCTATGTTTACCATGGTTAATGAATTACCCTAAGGGGCAATTCCATAATAAACTCCCAAATAAACTATTGTCATTGTCTTATGTAACAGCTCAAATTTAAAATGGCTGACTCAGACTAAATTAATAGTCAGCCAAGGGAGAATAATGATAACGCCCGAATTAATATAACGGGTGCTGAACTGAAAGCGTTAGTAGATGACGCTGTTACAAAGGCCTTGGAGCGGTAGTATGAGGATTATAGCGGGACTCGAAGTAGGACCCTATCTGCGCCGCATTCAAAACCAAGGACTCATTCTGAGGCTCATAGCAAGCCTCCCTCCAAGAAGGAAGAACCCAAGAAAGATGATGATCGACACTCCTCAAACCACAACAGTACTCCGTCTCAAAAGATCATGCTGAATCAAGGACCCCGTGATAAGGGTTGCTCCTACAAATACTTTGTTTCATGCAAACCCAGGGATTTCACTAGGGAAAAAGGAGCCATTGACTGCATGACGTGGTTAGATGAGATGGACACAGTAGTGGATATCAGCGGGTGCGCTGAGAGAGATATAGTCAAGTTTGTGTCTCAATCGTTTAAAGGTGAGGCCTTAGCCTGGTGGAGATCGCTGATTCAAGCCACTGGGAAGATCCCATTGTACAACATGTCATGGGAACAATTCGTTGCCCTCATCAGGGAGAACTACTGTCCTCAGCACGAGGTCGAAAAGATTGAGTCAGATTTTCTTTCGTTGGTAATGACCAATCTTGATTGCCAAGCTTACCTCACGAGCTTTAATACCATGTCGAGGTTGGTTCCGTATCTGGTGACCCCGGAACCCAAACGAATAGCTCGTTTCATTGGGGGTTTAGCCCCGAAGATAAAGGCAAGCGTGAAGGCCTCTCGACCGACTACTTTCAGATCTGTGGCTGATATATCTTTTTCCCTCACACTGGACGCGGTCAGACAAAGATCGCTGAGGAACAAGGATGCTGAGAAAAGGAAACGTGAAGATGACAATTCACGAAGGTCGAACAAGAAGCACCGAGGAAACGGTGACAACAAGAAGGGGTCAGAATCTAAGAAAGATGGGCACCAATCAGGTGAAAAGCCCAAGTGCAAAGTCTGCAAGAAACAACACTTCGGGAAGTGCAGGTTAGAATCAAACTCGCAGACTCAGTCAAGAACTTTTGAATGTGGTATATGCAAGTCCAAGGAACACAAGACCTTGGATTGCAAAAAGCTGAAGGATGCAACCTGCTACAGCTGTAATGAGAAGGGGCACATCAAGACTAATTGCCCAAAATACGCAAAGAAAGCTGATGAAGGAAAGAAGACCAATGCTAGGGTCTTCAGAATGGATGCAAAGGAAGCAGTACAGGATGACAATGTGATAACAGGTACATTCCTTATAAATGACGTATATGCAAGAGTGCTTTTTTATTCAGGAGCTGATAAGTCATTTGTAGATAATAAGTTTTGCAAATTGCTGAATTTACCTGTTAAAAACCTAAGAGTGAAATATGAGGTGGAGTTAGCAGATGGCACCTTAGAAACCACCTCAACCATACTAGATGGATGTTTCATATCCATTAAGAACCACTCTTTTCCTTTGTCCCTACTTCCTTTGAAGTTAGCAGGTTTTGACATCGTTTTAGGCATGGACTGGTTATCTCGTAACCAGGCCCAGATTGTCTGCAATAAAAAGCAAGTGGTGATCAAAAATCCGTCTGGCGAATCACTTACCATTCAGGGAGATACCCGGTATGGGTTGCCTGAGCAAGTGACTATGCTCAAGGCCTCTAAGTGTTTGAAGAAGGGTTGTGTCATCTACATGGCACAGGTGACTATCGATGAGCCAAAACCTAAGGTAGAAGACATTCCCGTCATTTCTGAATACCCTGAAGTGTTTCCTGAAGAACTACCTGGTTTACCACCAGATAGGCAAGTGGAATTCAGAATTGACATCATCCCTGGAGCAACACCTGTTGCTAGAGCGCCTTACAGGTTGGCACCAACAGAGATGAAGGAATTGAGAGCACAAATAGATGAATTGCTTGCTAAAGGTTTCATTAAACCTAGTTCGTCTCCTTGTGGAGCGCCAGTCCTGTTTGTCAAAAAGAAGGATGGATCGATGCGTCTGTGCATCGATTACCGTGAGCTTAATAAGGTCACAATAAAGAATAGGTATCCTTTGCCCAGAATTGACGATTTGTTCGATCAATTGCAAGGGGCAAGTTATTTCTCGAAGATTGACTTGAGGTCAGGCTACCACCAACTGAAGGTTAGAGATGAAGACGTACACAAAACTGCATTTAGGACTCGTTATGGTCATTACGAGTTCCTAGTGATGCCTTTTGGGCTCACTAATGCACCTGCCGCGTTCATGGATCTCATGAATCGCTTTTGCAAGCCATACTTAGATAAATTCGTCATCGTTTTCATCGACGACATTCTCATCTACTCGAAGAACCAAGCTGACCATGAGAAACACCTTCGCTGTATTCTTAAACTGCTACATCATGAGAAACTCTACGCCAAATTTTCAAAGTGTGAATTTTGGCTTTGAGAAGTCCAATTCCTTGGACACGTGGTTAGTGAGCGTGGTATCCAAGTGGATCCCGCTAAGGTTGAAGCAGATATGAACTGGCAAGAGCCAAAGACGCCCACAGAAATTCGCAGTTTCCTAGGCTTAGCAGGATATTATAGGCGTTTCATTGAGAACTTCTCAAGGATTGCTGCACCCCTGACTTCGCTGACGCGTAAGAAGATTAAGTTTGACTGGGGTCCTAAGCAGCAGGAATCCTTCGATATTCTAAAGCAAAAGTTGAGCAATGCTCCTGTACTTACATTGCCTGAAGGTACCGAAGATTTCGTAGTGTACTGTGATGCATCCCACACTGGCATGGGGTGTGTGCTTATGCAGAAAGGCAAGGTTATTGCCTATGCTTCACGGCAGTTAAAGGTGCATGAAAAGAATTACCCCACCCATGACTTGGAATTGGGTGCCGTTGTATTTGCACTGAAGCTAAGGAGGCATTATTTATATGGTATCAAATGTGTGATCTATTCTGATCACAAGAGCCTCCAGCACCTGTTTAATCAAAAGGATTTGAACATGAGGCAGAGCCGATGGATGGAGACTTTGAATGATTATGATTGTGAAATCAGATACCATCCCGGCAAGGCAAATGTAGTCGCCGATGCCTTGAGTCAGAAGGAAAGGGTGAAACCCATCCGCATCAATGCCAAGAGCATTGAAATAAAGAACAGTTTGAATGAAAGGTTGTTAGCTGCACAGAAGGAAGCTGTGTTGGAAGCTAACTATCCCAATGAAAAGCTAGGAGTAACTGAAGAACAGTTATCTCAAGGCAAGGACGAAATTCTGAGATTAAATGGACGAATATGGGTTCCAATTTATGGAGGACTCCGGGATGTTATCCTCCAGGAAGCCCATAGTTCTAAATACTCCGTTCATCCTGGAGCTGATAAGATGTACCAGGATCTGAAAGCAAATTTTTGGTGGATAGGCTTGAAGAAGTCTATAGCCACCTATGTAGCTAAATGCTTGACATGTGCGCAAGTTAAAGCAGAGCATCAAAAGCCGTCAGGTTTGCTACAACAACCTGAACTTCCCACTTGGAAGTGGGAAATGGTAACTATGGATTTTATCACTAAGTTGCCCAAGACCAGGAAAGGAAATGACACAATATGGGTGATAGTTGATAGACTGACTAAGTCAGCACATTTCCTACCCATTAAGAAGACATATAGCTCCGACATGTTAGCCCAACTGTACGTAGATAAGATTGTGGCTCTACATGGCGTACCTGTGTCTATTATCTCTGACAGAGATACTAGATACACGTCACATTTTTGGAAAAGTTTCCAACAATCTCTGGGCACACGTTTGAATTTTAGTACGGCTTACCATCCTCAGACGGACAGCCAGAGTGAGCGTACTATTCAAACGTTGGAAGACATGCTTCGTGCATGTGTGATTGACTTAGGTGGTAGTTGGGATAACCACCTGCCGTTAATCGAATTATCCTACAACAATAGCTACCATACCAGCATTAAGGTTGCGCCTTTCGAGGCCTTATACGGTAGAAAGTGCAGAACGCCCGTTTGTTGGGCGGAAGTTGGAGATGTCCAAGTATCAGGACCAGAGATAGTCTTTGAAACGACGGACAAGATTGTCCAGATTCGTGACCGTCTCAAAGCTGCCCGTGATAGGCAGAAAAGCTACGCAGATTTGAAGCGTAAACCTTTTAACTTCGAGGTAGGTGACAAAGTGTTACTCAAGGTATCACCCTAGAAGGGAGTGATGCGATTTGGTAAGAAAGGCAAGTTGAGCCAGAGATACATAGGACCTTTCGAGGTCATCGAGCGGGTTGGATCAGTTGCCTATAAGTTAAACTTACCTGAAGAGCTTAGTGGTATTCACAATGTATTCCACATCTGCAATCTGAAGAAGTGTTTCGCTGATGAATCACTGGACATACCACATACAGATGTGCATATATAAGAGAGCTTAAAATTTGTTGAAAAACCTGTGTCGATCGAAGATCGACAGGTTAAGAAGCTTCGAAGGAAGCATGTGCCTATTGTAAAGGTAAAATGGGATACTCGTAGAGGTCGCGAGTATACGTGGGAGGTTGAATCCACCATGAAAGAAAAGTACCCTCATTTGTTTCAATAAATCTCGAGGTCGAGATTTCTTTTAAGGGGGTGAGGATGTAACACCTCGAAAATTCACTTCCTATAATGTGTTGACACGTGTCATAGGTTTGAACGTGTGAAAGAATGTTATAAAAGGATTAAAGTTGACAAACATGGAAAGTATGTGAATATACGGGTTCTAAATGTCAACAGTGAATAAATATATTTTACATTTAACCCTACATGATTCTCATATCTTCAAACGAATAAATCATGAATCATACGAAGCTAAATATGAAAGAAAGTGAGAGATTACAAACTACAGGGGTTAAATGTGTCAACATGTTTAAGTTATACCTCTGAGTGACCTTTTAGCAAACCCGAATCTTTGTAACGGTTAATTATGCTCATTAGAATGCACGATATAAATTTCATAAAGTTTCATTATCGTATGAGAAAGTTATGATCAAATTCGTATACAAGGGGTTAAAGCGTCAACGTTGAAAGTTATGACTTTTCGGGTAACAATAAAGTTAACCGAGGACTTAACAAAGTGGGTATATGTCTTAAAGCCCTTATAAGTCAATTTGGAGGGTTCAAAGTGCAAGAAATAAAGTCGTAGCAAAGTTTCCAAGAGCCAAGGACCAAAGCATAAAAATCAGAAATTCATATTTGTTCAGTAGGGGCGTCGCGCCACGCGAGGACCCTGGGGGGGGGGTCTACGCGTGCCGCGAGGGGCCTTCTGCTCCGAATTCTTTGGGTTCTTGTCTGCCAACTCCATTTTAACCGACTTATAATCGTTTTTCCACATCTTGGACGACCCCTAAGCAACCCCTAGACACTTAAGGACATCTGGAAGTGATCCATGGCCATTGTTAGGCTTGTGTGTCAACAATCCATGAAGTTTTGAACACTATAAAAGGCCACAAGGTTGCAACCATTTCTGATCATTTCTGGAGCTTCAAAGCAGACTCAAGTGATCACTAATCGTGCATAGGACTTCAGTAAGTATGCTTAACCTTTCTTAGTTAAGTTTTTGCTTAGTTTTAGCTTAAAAGTCAAACCGTCGTAATTAACGGTTGACTTAGCGATTAATCACTAATGGTCCAGTGATTAGTGAAATTGAAAGTAGTTATAAGTTGGTAATTATGTGGGCAATAAACCCTTAAAAGGGCACCATCTGATTCCCACTCTAACTAGGTCAAATGTCGGGTCAAACTTGTTATTAAAAAGTCAACAGAATGCTTAATTTCCAATTTATGCATAATTAGCAATGTAGAACCCATACAACCTGTTTGATCATTAATATAACTTGGTAATTAATGTAAGAACATGTCTAAACATGTTCAACCCGACAATTTTCAGTAGAGACCCGGTTCGGAACCGAAAGTCGCATAATTTGACTTTTGCTTTGACTTTCAAATCTGACCCGTTTAAGCATGTTTTAGAAATGCCTTAGAGCTCTAATTGGACCAGGTTACATGCTAGTATAACCCTCTGTGATTATACACCATGGTTCATTAGTTATCCGATTAATATGCATAATTCCGTTAATTGCCTATATGTTGACCATTATGCCCTTTTCACCATAAAACGTGATTTTTGAAAATGTAAAAGATTAGAAACTTTAGTTACTGAATTATAAACTTGTAACCAAAATTTGACATCAGTTTGAGGTGTAGATTGAGAGTTATGCTCATTAGCGTAATTAGAAAGCTTTTTAGCGATTAAACGACATAATTAGCGTATAGCCTATTTAAACCTACTTTTTGATATCAAACTCTTTACCCACTGATGTAATATATTATTTTGGGATTTTTGAAGATTTTTAATTAATTTTAGGCTGAGCATAACATAGAGTTATAAGCTTAATCCGGTAATTGTCGGTTTTGCCCTTTCGGGCTATAAAATGAGTTTTACATATCTTTTTGACCCCAAACCTTTTGCTACTGATTTTGTATGATAAATAAATTATTTTAGACCTTCTGGAATAATAAAAATATCAGCTTTATTTATAGAACCCGGAAATGGCTTCTAATCGTCTTTTTAAGCGTTTTTAACGCATAGTATGTAATAAAACTATTTTAAACATACACGGGTTGATACCTACTGATATTTTAGGTAAATTATACTATTTTAACAGTAAACAAAAGTTATTTAACTCAGACTTCAGTTTTGAGCTTTACGGCTTATGTGAAATTACCAAAATGCCCCTACGGTGCGTGGTTTGGTTAAAATTAATAAATTTCACATATATACTTTACCCTACTGTTATAACTTATCAAATTAAGTATTTTTTCTGATTACATCAGACCTGTAACTCAGGATAATACTTAAACTCTTTTATAACCTTGTAAATGACCAAACTACCCCTACGGGGCATAGTTGTGTTTAAATTCGTTTCGGGCATAATAAAAGATATCTTACTGATGTCACAACATATTTAAGGCATATTAACTTAGGAAACCTGTATATGGCTCTCATGGTCACCCGTTACGCCTCTTGCACGTTCGGTCCGGTTTATGTAACTAGTTTACATAAATTAGCCGAAACGGGTCAAACCTTATCAGTTTTATCTCAAAATCCAGAATGTGTATGAAATACCCATATTAATAAAGTCTTCAAACTTTTCGGGTCTGAATCACATTCTATTCCAGTCTTCGCTTAATCGTGCGTACGAACCGTATCTTTAAAACTAACCGGTCTAAGTTTAGGCTTAACTAAAGGCCGTTAGGATTCTAATAGGTTATTATAAACCTTTGTTCCAGAATAGGAGACCGGTAAAAGCTACCCGCATTTGCTAATTGTGAAATATACTTGCAAAGGTAAATACTTTTAACTTATTTTCCCTATACGGGCTTGGGGTACGGTATATAAAATACCGCTTGGTTGGGCATTAAATCTTCCATCGTATGGTGGTTAATTGATATTTGATCGGCCCGTTTAAATTGTTTTGTTTGCTTAAAGCCTTTGGAAGGTTAATGACCATGTCCCGGATATCCTTGGCATCATTTTACGAAATGGCCACGACCTAAGCGCGGGGTGTAGGCGTACACCCGTCAGTGCATAAATAAATAATGTGGTGTGTCTATTGATCTTTAACCCGGCACGATCCGGGCTACTGAACGCATAAGAAACATGTAATTCTTTTACAAGTTTATATATTTAAATAATTATCCCAAGTTATAAAATGTTTATGCCACGTGCATCCAAATCAATTTTTTAATCATTTTTAAAATGAGCCGGTTAATTGTATTTACCAGTGTAAACTGACGTATTTTCCCAAAAAGATTAAATGCGGGTACTAAGCGTAATAGGCTGGATTTCTCCTTAGCATCAATAAAGAGTCTCGCAAGCTTAAGATGCCTAATGTCTGTTGAACTACTGTTTCCTATTTATTTTGATCCTTCTGTGGACAAACTTTCGACTATTGTGATACTTGATATTACAATGTATTTAAGTTGAAATATATCTTTCTTTTGCTTCCGCTGTGCATATTAAATATTGTGTTGTTTGACTATTATGTTGCCAACCACGTCACGATACTCCCCACCGGGCCCACCGGTAATACGTGGAAAGTCGGGGTGTGGCAAGACCGTAGAGATATGAATGGTGTAAATCTTTTATTTTATATAGACAGTAAAATAATGCCAAGACTCCACGGACAAATGATAAGGAAATTTCACCTTCAACATAAGAAACTAGTTATTAAAGTCATTAATACAAAACCAAATAAAAAGGGCAAAAAGATTAGAAAACAAAAGTATTACACTAAATGCTTGTCTTCACCATGTGATGTAAGAGACTTAGGCAAACATGGCCTTTGATTGTCAAGAACTCCTACAATCAATCTTGGATCCCGAGACTACTACACACACTCTAAGATGGATGAATGATGATGGTGGTGGATGTGGGTGTTGTGATGGTGGTGGAGTGTGGGTGAAGTGGGAGAGAGGTGGTTTGCCAAGTGATGCTTTTGAAGTGAACCAAGCACCTCTATTTATAGCATGCACAGAAGCCTGGACACGGCCCCGTGTCCAGTGGGCACGGCAATTTGTCTGTATTAGCTCCACACGCCCCCGTGTTCGCTGGGAACGTCCCCGTGTGCAGAAGCGTATTTGTACTATCAAGATTTGCTTGGATTCTGCGAATCTTAGCGTTGACCACGGCCGTGTTGAGCTGGGCACGCCCCCGTGTCGGGAAATTGAAGCATCTACAACTTTGTCTTTTCTGCAGACACCTGAGCACGCCCCCGTGTCCGCTAGGCACGGGGTCGTGTTCAGCCTTCTGATCTCTTGTTTTTGCTTGGGAAGATGCTGTCGAGGGGTCAGGCATGCCACGTTTATTCCTTTTCTTGTATTTATGTTAGATTTGGCTGCATTTTTGCTCCTTTTGTTCATTTACGCTCATTTAATCCTGAAAATACAAAAGTTAGACAAAATCACACTTTTTCCAACAGTAGTACTTAAAAAGGGTTAGTTTTATGCCTCATTTGATGTAATTTATATGTTGCATTTTACACACATCAAATACCCCCACACTTGAATCTTTGCTTGTCCTCAAGCAAAACACTTTATAATGTGGCTTACACTCCCAAATGGAATGGGTAGAAGAGAAGTTTTGGGCTTGTCTTGAGTGTCGGGATTCCAATATCTTTATTAGGCTTTATTTTTATGCTATTTACAATCCTATTCGTTATGATTTATTTTGAACATTTCATGAGAGAAATTACTTATTTGGGCATAACATGCCTTTTTAAAATTCCATTTATATACAAGTTCACATACCTCACGGGAGATCACTCAACACTCGGCCGAAGATGTATTTTGTGAAACACTCGAGACTGGCATGGAACTTACTTCTAAAAAGGGTTAGTTTTATGCCTCATTTGATGTAATTTATATGTTGTATTTTACACACATCAAAGCCTTCGTACAAATACTTGAAAGTGTGGGGGTGCCTAGCAAAGGTGATTGTACCACCTCCTAAGGCTCTTAGTATAGGACCCAAAACTGTTGATTGCATTTTCGTTGGATATGCACATCAAAGTAGTGCACACTGTTTTCTTGTAAATGAATCCAAGAATCCTGATGTACACAAACACACTATCATGGAGGCAAATCCTAACATTGTCTCATATTTTGAAAATGTGTTTCCTATGTTAGGTCAAACACATGCGACTTCATCAACAACGGTTGACGAAGCAGGTCCAAGTTTATCTACATGGTTAGATGAAGCAGGTCCAAGTTCATCTATATGGGTAGATGAAAGACATGAACGACCTGAGGTTGATGAGGGTGACCTTAGACGAAGTAAACGACAAAGGGTTGAAAAATCCTTTGGTCCAGACTTCATGAGCTACATGGTTGAGGGTGAGCCCAATACCTACCGCGAGGCGGTTACCTACGCAGAAGGATCTCAATGGCAAGAAGCAATTAAGAATGAAATTGATTCTATATTGCAAAATCATACTTGGGAGTTAGTAGATCTTCCACCTGGTTGTAAACCACTTGGATATCGTTGGATATTCAAAAGGAAGATGAAAGCCGACGGAAGTATTGATAAATACAAGGCAAGGTTAGTAATCAAAGGATTTAGACAAAAGGAAGGTCTAGACTACTTTGATACTTACTTTCCTGTGACGCGAATAACCTCTATACGATTAGTTCTTGCAATTGCGGCTCTAAGAAATTTGGAAGTTCACCAAATGGATGTAAATACCACGTTTCTAAATGGCGATTTAGAAGAAGAAATTTACATGGAACAACCTGAGGGTTTTTCCACCCTAGCAAAAGAGGGCAAAGTATATAAATTGGTCAAGTCTTTGTATGGCTTGAAGCAAGCTCCAAAACAATGGCATCGAAAGTTTGATAATGTCATGATTGACAATGGTTTCAAAATAAATGAGAGCGACAAGTGTGTTTATTTTAAAGACACACCAAGAGGTTATGTAATTTTATGTCTTTATGTAGATGATATGCTTATCATTGGGAGTGATGATAACATGATCAACTCAACAAAAGACATGTTGAAAGCGAGGTTTTACATAAAAGACATGGGTCTCGCGGATGTGATTCTTGGAGTAAAAATCACTAGAACCCAAAATGGTCTTGTATTGAGTCAATCTCACTACGTGGACAAGATCCTTGGGAAATTCAATTCGGACGATACAAGTATAGCTCGCACTCCAATTGATAATACCCAACGCCTAAGGAAGAATAGAGGCTAGAGTGTTGCTCAGTTAGAGTACTCAAGGATCATTGGTAGTCTCATGTATCTAATGACATGTACTAGACCCGACTTAGCATATGTTGTGAGCAGGCTAAGTAGATACACCAGTAATCCGAGCGCGGATCATTGGAAAGCTATCACGAGGGTGCTTAGATACATAAGATACATAAGATACACAAGAGACTATGGATTGCATTATACCCGTGATCCAACAGTGATCGAAGGATACACTGACGCGAACTGGATATCGGATATAAAAGATCATAGATCGACAAATGGATATGTATTTACACTTGCGGGAGCAGCTATAGCTTGGAAGTCTTCCAAGCAAACGGTTATAGCTAGATCCACGATGGAATCCGAATTCGTCGCTTTAGATAAAAGCGGGGAAGAGGCGGAGTGGCTACGTCAATTTGTGGAAGATATTCCAAGATGGCTAAAGCCGTTGACGGCAATTTGTATACATTGTGACAATCAATATGCGCTTGTTAGAGCACAAAGCGCGATGTACAATGGCAGATCAAGGCACATTCGACGTAGACACAACACGGTACGACAACTTATCTCAACGGGTGTTATCTCAGTTGACTATGTTAGGTCAAAGGAGAACATTGCAAACCCGTTAATAAAAGGCTTATGCAAAGATAAGGTGTATAACTCGTCAAGAGGAATGGGACTAAAGCCCATAGAAGAAGGGAATATGAGGGAAACCTAACCTAGTTGACTGGAGATCCCAAAATCTAGGTTCAATAGGCAAACTTAATCATAAACCCAAAGGGAGTCACTATGGGGGGTGCCTCAAAATTAATAAAGGAAGTTGTATACTTCCTAGTCCATTCCAATCAGTGACATGAAGGAAAGGTTAAGCATGTTGAGGTTAAGGATTTTGAGGAAATCCAAATTAACCATGATGCTTTTAGTGATTCAGAGGAATCACCTACGTTAGAGAGAAGTGGGGTCGCTTCGAATGGATTTGTGGGGAGGCACAAATCCTAGAGCTCTCGCAGAACCAGGAAAGTGTTCCATGACGATAAACGGACACAACCATGAGGACTTGACTCAACTAGGGAGAGTATTGTGTGAATGTATATTGCCGCCTACATAAATGGGGGATTGTTCAAAGACACCGCGTCTACAAGACCCTATGAGGCTAAGTATGCTTCACAAAAGAAGGTTCAAAGGTTACACCTACCTATCTTGCAATACTCAACTGTTGAACGTGTATCGTTGAAACTTGATAGATCGATTTCTATTCATGTGGGTGATTGTTGGAAATTTGTGAAAATAGTTTTTTCACAAATATAGGAAAATGATTTTTTCCTATTTTGGACTAGAAATAAATATAAGAAGATGAGCGGGTTTTATATATTTATTTGTGGGTTTGTGTTCTATGTTGGAAGAGCCTCGCAACGAACTAAACCACGTCCAAAATGGAGCTAAGATGAATGAGATATCGATGCTCAAAGTTTGGTGTTTGAAACTTGAATGCTGAAAAAGTGGAAAAGTGGCACCTTGTCCCACATAGGAGGAGAGATGAAACTTAAAGGGATATTTAAGTGGGAACTCTCCATCCTTATTGTTTCATGGAAGCACACACTAAGTGTACTCGCGAAGGGTGCGGGGCACCCTAACTCGCACTCGCCCACGCGCGTGCGCGTGGCGTGGGCGATGAGGCGCTTTGATGGCGCACTTTGCGCTTCGCACGCTAGCATCGCCGAGAGCCGCCTTTGTATTTTTGACCGCGTGCGCATGGTGGAGCGCAAGGGTTGCAAGGACCAGGTGGTTGGTGACGTGGCATGCAAGCGCATGGGTACGAGACGCATGACCCTAATGGGTCCGCGTGCAATGGCACATGACGTGGCAGTCTAGCACGTCTGCGCGGTCGAGTACACATGGCAGGTAGGCGTGCGATTGCGCGCATGGAGCAGGGGCACTGATGTGACGTGCGCGGCGCACCAAAGTGAGCCAATACGGCGCGACTGTGTGGCGTGCTCGTATAGGCTCACAGGTGACGTGGCGCAGGCGCGCATGGAAGTGAGCCAAAATGGCGCACGCGTGCATGAGCGTGCAGACCTGCGCGCGCAAAGGCTATTGTATCCTAGAAGCAAACGTGTTCTCATGGGAGACACGAAATTTGTTTTAAGGGACCCGTGTCTAACACCATCCTCAGCCAAGAACATTTTTATTTTTTTTGTAATTATGTTCTTGTTTTTTAATTTTATTTCAGTTGTAACCAGTTCTGGTATCTTTATGCTTTTCTAATTTCTGTTGTAATTCAAGTTAATAATTTTTTTATTTATTTTATACGAACGGATTTCTATAATAATATATTGTATTTTCTTTCTACTATATTTTTTTAATAAAGTCAACAAAGAAGAGTCGTGGGAAGTTGGTGGGGGTATGGTTAGTAGTAACCTCAACATGGTTCATACTCACAAACCGAAATTAGAAATTAATATTAATATAATATAATATGTTGTCATTTTCTATCTACTATATTTTTTAAGAGTAAACTGCCATTTTGGTCCCTGTGGTTTAGGCACTTTTGCCATTTTAGTCCAAATCTCAAACTTTTTAAATCTGGGTCCCTGTGGTTTCACTTTTATTGCCATTTTAGTCCAAAATTAAGAGTAAACTGCCATTTTGGTCCCAGTGGTTTCACTTTTATTGCCATTTTAGTCCAAATCTCAAACTTTTTGGAACAGTCAAAAAAAGGGGGATTATGAATTTTGGACTAAAATGGCAATAAAGATGAAATCACAGGGACCCAGATTTAAAAAGTTTGAGATTTGGACTAAAATGGCAAAAATGCCCAAACCACAGGGACCAAAATGGCAGTTTACTCATTTTTTAATAAAGTCAACAAAGAAGATTCGTGGGAAGTTGGTGGGCGTATGGTAAGTATTAAGGTTATGTGGTACGGTGATGGTCCATTCTTGGAGGATGATTCGTCACGTAAGTGTTGCTATGTGGTATGGTGATGGTCCATCCTTGGAGGATGATCCGTCACGTAAGCGTCACGTATAGGGCTGGCAATTCAGACACGAACACGATAACACGACACGAACCTACACGAAGTTATCATGTTTTGTGTTTGACCTTAACAGGTTTCGTGTCTAAAACGGGTCGACACGATAAGACCTTAACAGGTTTTGTGTCCAAACAGGTTAAAACCAGTTAACCTATTAAGACCCATTAAGTACATGTTAATAATTAAAAAATATTATATGTGGGTGTGGACATGGGGTCATCAATTGTGGTATTTGAGATGAATTATACACAAACACACGCGATTCTTTTTCCACAATCCAATCCCTACTTTTTAAATCTCTCTCACAAACACCACCATTCCCTATCTGGTTCACAACTTCCCAAATTCAGTTGTGTTCTTGTCTTAAACAAGTCGTGTTCGTGTCTTAACAGGTCGTGTTCATGTCTTAAACAGGTCGTATGATACGTTGGTAATTTGTTCGTGTCTTGACAGGTCGTTTCGTGTAACCTGTTTATTAACAGGTTTCGGGTTCGTGTCTTATCGTGTTCGTGTCTTAACAGATCGGGTTAACCCGTTATGCCAGCCCTAGCCACGTAGATCGGGTGTGAGGATGAGTCAAAGAGGATGGAGGTAAGGAAATAGGGGATGGGCCTAAAATATATGTATATGTTGTATGTATATATGTGTGTGTGAGAGGGTTTTGTCTTGTAGTGGACCGGCTTGAACGTCCAGGAGAAGCCGGGGAGGACGCCGCTGGGGGCGAAATGTGCGGAGGTTCGGCGCCGGTAGAGGATGATCCAAGGCTGATCCCCACACCGTGCAGCCTAACCTCAACATGGTTCATACTCACAAACCGAAATTAGAAATTGATATAATGTATAATATAATATGTTGTTATTTTCTATCTACTATATTTTTTTAATAAGGTCAATGAAGAAGATTCGTGGGAAGTTGGTGGGGGGTAAGCACTTAGAAAGAGGAGAAAAGTGATGGTCGGACCCAATTCATCAGCCTATTTAACCTCAACATAATTCACACTTGACACTCATAAACCGAAGTCTAAGTTTCTATTTTGAGGTTAGTTTTATGTTTTTTTTTTCTTTTCTTTTCTTTATCTTTTATCTTTAGATTTTTGAAGTAGTGGTGGACTGGTGGTTTGGTAGAAACCTATGTTGTCAAAGACGCAAGGCGCAGGCGAGGCGCATCGGCCTCGTCCGGAGCCTAGGCGCAAGACACAAAAATAGCGTGGGCATTTTAAGAAAAACGCACATAGAGAAAAAATATAAAAAATATGTTATGCTTTGAAAATAAATAAGATTTCACATATAAAATAAAAAAAAACTATCATATATGTCATTTAAGATCATGTAGCTAATAGTTAGTAGCAAAAGTTTAGGACTTATATGTTGAAAGTTTTGGGTGTGTGAATGAAAGTCTCAAAGGGTGGTAAATACTTTGTCCCACATTGTTGTGGGAACAAAGTGAGTGGTTGTTTATAAGGTAAAGCCTTTACTACTCCATTGTAGTTTTATAACATGTTTTACCACAAGTCCTACCTGCGCGCAGGGGGGTTGCGAAAAATGAGTTTCTGAACTAGTGCGGACACTGTTTTCTAAAAACTTTTAAACTGCCTGAGCATCGTTTTTACACCTAGGCGCGCGCCTTTTTGCGCCTGAACACCTTTTTTTTCAAAAAAAACAACCCATTTTTGCGCCTAGGCTACCACCAGGCGCTATAGGCTCGCTGCGCCCGAGCGCCTAGGCGCACGCCTTTTGCGCTTTTGACAACTATGGTGGAAACCTGAAACAGAGGTTGGTTTTCTTGATATGATGTTTGAAATCTTGTTATTATTTAGTTCGGGTCATTATTTAGTAACGAATCAGTTGTTAAAATGTTTGAAATCGGAAAAAAAAAAAAACTGATCGAAGGGGTTTGACCCATCAGGTAAAGAAGATGTTAAACCATGGTTTGACTTTTCGAAGAAAGTCAAATCTTGGTTTTAAATCTGATCACAACCTTAATTCGATCTTGTTTATCAAACGGTCAAATACATCATTCGAAATAAGATACACATATCATTATCCATAAGGTCCCAACATCACCATTCTGTAAGTCTGTAACTAAGTGCGATGGTTTGACTTTGATAAAGTCAAAATTCTGTAATGGTGTCTATTTACTCAAACATATAATCATTTTGTTATAACATAACTATCTTAGCGTAATAATCTTTTTGATAAGATGATATATAAACACCTAGTAACTGTTGGATTGATAAAGAAGTACTTTTAAGTCGACATTACTAGTGAAAGAATCCGTCACAGCTTCGAAAATACACAAACTCATGAATAATACGAACAGAAAAATTCAGAAAATTTACACCAAAAAACACATACATACATTGCATAAATGTGCAGGGATTCACGGGTATTTATACCCTACAGGTTTGACAGTTAATTAACCGTCATTGACTTCAAACGGAGGGTACCCGTTATCTCGACTGTCAGGTCTAATAACTACCATCCTAGCCCGTTTTGTTTGTTTGACTTATACGTTTGACTTCTACTAATACATTTAACTATTGTTATTTTAACACAATTCTGACTTCTAGCATCCTCATGCTGACATAATAGAAATATTTAATATACGTCTAGCACCATTTTATGCTGACAAGATCTCCATTCTGTAAGTATGTGCGATGGTTTGACTTTAAGAAAGTCAAACTTTTGCATTTCTCTTGTGCTTTCTTATTACACGAATTTCATAACTTTTTAAGAGACATTTGAGGTGTTTGTTGCAACAAAACCAATTTGTGAAGTTAACTGTATTAATATCTAACTACTCAATATATTATCAATTTGTTATAACTCAGTTAGCTTTGTGTGATAGTCTTTTTATTAAAACCCCTTATAAATGTTGGATTCCTAAAGAATACTTTTGAGTAGAAATTATTAGTTCCTTATCATAAGATACACTGTTGTGGATTAATCTTAAACGTGAGATCTTTTGTTTCTTTGCAGTCATCTTCGACAAAACAACCTCCAATGGCGTCGTCTTCTTCAACATCATCCATTAAGAAGAGCTATCAGTATGATGTGTTTTTGAGTTTCCGTGGTGAAGACACGCGTAAGAACTTTGTGGATCACCTTTATGAGGCTCTTCACCGACACGGTATTCACACTTTCAAGGACGATGAGAGACTCAAACAAGGAAAAAACATCAATGACCAGCTTTTTAAGTCTATTGAAGACTCGAAGTTGTTTATCATAGTTTTCTCAAAGAAATATGCATCTTCGTCTTGGTGCTTAAATGAACTTGTAAAGATTATGAAGTGCCAAAAGTTGAATGAGCAGATTGCTTATCCTGTTTTCTACGATGTGGATCCTTCTGAAGTTCGCAAACAACGTGGACCAGTTGGAGAAGCACTTGACAAACATGCCAATAAAGAGATCGGGGAATGGAGAGAAGCTTTGACAAAAGCAGCCATTTTGTCTGGGTGGGATTTGAGGAACACTGCAGATGGGTAATTCCTTTCATCATTTCTCCGGAAATATTTATTCTTTTTTAGTTTCTTTCTTATTTTGAGGAAAGCTCGGGCATTGTTATTATCTATACATTAGGGGTGAGCAAGAAAACCGAAATAACCGAACCGTAACCGAATAACCGAACCGAAAAAACCGAACCGAAACAAAAACCGACGGTTCGGTTTTCGGATTTTTAATAACCGAAAATTTCGGTTCGGTTTTCGGATAAACTTTTTCAATAACCGAAAAAACCGAACCGAACCGATAAGTTACAATCCATATATTTTTATGTTTAAGTTTAAATTGTTTAAGTGTTTAACCCAATGCTAGTAGAAAATGTTAGTTTTATTCTTGAATGTTAAGTGTTTATAATAAAAACATTATAACTGAAATGATTTATTATTACCTATAAGATATAACAAAATTTAATATAAAAATTAAATTTAATAAAAACTTTGAAGAAACATAAAAATAGATTATAAGGTTTGGTTTATGTAAACAATATTAATTAAAAAGGTTAACTATAATAACTTAAATGTAAACATATAAAAAGATTGTTATAATATAAGTTATACTTTTTATTTTTTGAGTCTTACATAATTTTGTTCCAAAAACCGAAATAACCGAAAAACCGAACCGAACCGACGTATACATTATTATGTCTTACACTTTTGTATATTGACCTGGAATATAACTTTTTTTGTGCGGCTTCTTGAGTTAGCTATCTGAATCTTATATAATTCACAGGCATGAAGCCAAAGTCATCAAGTTAATAATTGAGCGGATTTCACTTGAGTTACGATCCATTAATGTGAACCTTGATGATAAATTAGTAGGCATGGAACCCCGGCTACAGGACCTTGAGAAGTCTTTAGATATCACGTCGAACGAGGTTCGCATGATAGGGATCAAGGGGATGGGAGGTGCTGGTAAGACTACACTAGCCAGAGCTGTGTTTGATAGAATATCCGTTCATTTTGAAGCTACAAGCTTTGTTGAGAATGTCAGGGAGGTTTCAAAAGTGCCGGAGTCCGGTCTGTTGTCATTGCAAAAAAAGATCCTTTCAAATTTGCCGAATGACCAACGCGACAACGTAGATAGTGTCCATCACGGGACAAACATGTTGAAAACAAAGTTGCGCTGTAGTAAGGTTCTAGTGGTTTTAGATGATGTGGATCATCAAGAGCAGCTTGAGGCATTAGCTGGTGATCTTAATTGGTTCAAGCCTGGAAGTAGAATTATCATAACAACAAGAGACGAGCAAGTGTTGATAGCACATAGAGTGGAACGGATTCGTGATGTCAGTCTATTATCACATGAGGAAGCGATTGGCCTCTTCAGTAGGCACACGTTTGGGAAAGATCTTCCAATTCAAGAGTATGAAAAGGAATCACAACAAGCTGTACAATATGCTGCTGGCCTTCCCTTGACAATCAAAGTTTTGGGTTCATTTCTGTGTGGTAAAGACAAGCCTGAATGGGTGGATGCATTAGAAAGACTCAAAATAATACCATTGAAGGAGACTCTAGAAAAATTGGAGTTAAGCTATGCAAGTCTGGAAGATGACTGTAAGGAAATATTCCTAGATGTTGCATGCTTACTCAAGGGGTTGGAGAAAGACGAAACAATAAGAATACTTGAAAGTTGTGGATATCATGCTAGAACTGGTTTAAAAGTTCTTGAGCAGAGATCTCTAATAACTTTTGAGCCTGATTTTTTTCGATTGAGGATGCATGATCATATTGAAGAAATGGCCAAGAATATTATACGTCGTTTGCACCCAGATGAGCCCAACAAACATAGCAGATTGTGGATTCAGGATGAAATTGAATATGTATTGGATAACAACTTGGTAAGAATTAGGTTTACTTGGTAAATAAATTAAAGATCTAACACACTTTTCTTTACTTATGACGTGAACTATTCTTGAAAAATAGGGATCTGAAGCGACAAGGTCTATAAGGCTAGAGTTCAACCCTGATATTGTTTTGGAAGGTCTTGGAAACATGAAGAAACTTAGATGCCTTATTGTAGATTATTACGATATGTATGGTGTTGACCTTTTGAAGATTAATGAAGTTAGTCAATACTTCCCAAATTCATTACAGTACTTGAAATGGCACTATTACCCTCATTGGTGTTTGCCTAAAACCTTTGAAGCAAATAATCTTGTTGAGCTTGACATGTCTCACAGCATAATCAAACAACTTTGGGTGGGGGGAAAGGTAGGATGATTGATTAATAATTTTGATTTATTTATTGACCAGTTATGAATTAGTTTATTACCTTCTTTTTGGTGTGGCATTAGGTTCTTAAGAAGCTCAAATCCATTATACTATGCAACTCAAAATTGTGGAAACTTGACCTTGGTTTGACTCCAAATCTTGTGAGGTTAGATCTTTCATTTTGTACGAATTTGGTAGAACTTCATGTGCCCGTTGGTTGTTTAAAAAGGCTTACGTACCTAAACCTCCGGCAATGTAAGATGTTGAAATCTGTTTCGTTTATCAAGGATTTGGAATCACTTGAGGTTCTTGATGTAAGTGACGTACATCTAAAGGAGTTCCAGGATATAATCCCGAGCCACTCCAACAGTAATCTGCAAGAGCTTGAATTTGATGACAATGATATAGAAAACCTACCTTCATCAATTAGAGATCATCATAAGCTTGTTTCCATATCATTCGATTGGTGTAGCAAACTTAAAAGCCTTCCAGGAAGCATTTGTAGTTTACAACATTTAAGAATTCTTTCCCTTGTATATTGTGGCATAGAGGAATTGCCTGAGGACATTGGCCGGTTGGAGTGTTTAGAAGTGCTAGATTTATCATGTTCAGAAATTAAACATCTCCCGGATAGCATTTGTAAGTTGAAACATCTTAAAGCTCTTGGTCTAGAATGTTGTAAAGTTTGTATGTTACCCGAGGATTTTGGTCAAATAGATTCACTGAATATACTAAATCTAAGATTAAGCAATATAAGAGATATTCCATCCAGCATTTGTAAGTTAAAACATCTCAAAGAGCTTGACCTTTCGGAATGTTCTGAGCTTGAGAAATTACCGGAGAACCTAGGAGATTTAGAAAGTTTGAATACACTAATTTTAAAATTAAGCAAGGTAAGAGATGTTCCATCCAGCATTTGTAAGTTAAAACATCTCAAAGAGCTTGACCTTTCGGAATGTTCTGAGCTTGAGAAATTACCCGAGAACCTAGGAGATTTAGAAAGTTTGAATACACTACGTGTAGGAGGTACCAAGATAAGAGATGTTCCATCTAGCATATGTAAGTTAAAATATCTCAAAGAACTTAAGCTTTCTAAATGTTATGAACTTGAGAAATTACCCGAGAACCTAGGAGATTTAGAAAGTTTGAATACACTAAGTGTAGCAGGTACCAAGATAAGAGATGTTCCATCCAGCATTTGTAAGTTAAAACATCTCAAAGAGCTTTACCTTTATGAATGTTATGAACTTGAGAAATTACCCGAGAACCTAGGAGATTTAGAAAGTTTGAATACACTAAGTGTAGGAGGTACCAAGATAAGAGATGTTCCATCCAGCATTTGTAAGTTAAAACATCTCTACACGCTTGGCCTTTCTCAATGCTCTAACCTTGAGAAATTACCCGAGAACCTAGGAGATATAAAATGTTTGAAATGGTTGCATCTAGCAGGTTCTTCAATAAGTCATTTTCCCCATAGCATTTCTTTGTTGGAAGGTCTTATAATTTATGGGGATGTAAGAAGGAGTGATCCAGATGCAATTATATCTCAAGAACAACATCTGACGTTTAATGAATGAGTCTCAACCATTGGATTTGAATGAATATTTGGTGACCAGGTTTCCATGACACGTCACGCAAGCGCTAAAAGAAGTAATGATTTCGTGTTAGGCTCAACATAAGCAGGTATTTCTCATCATCTTCTTCTATATATCTATGGATAATCAATAAACTTTCAATTTCTCTACTATTGTTGGCTATTTTCAGTTACCAGATAACAAAGAACATCTCAGACTCAGGTTTTTGTTGAAATACATAGTGTTTCAGTCTCACCGAAGAACATCGGAAGTGATACTTTGTGAAGGACTAAGGCTGGAGAGGCATATATAGAGAAACTAATCTTATGTCTGTGATGACCTTCGTCGTTGTATAAGTCGATGTCTATACTGGTTGTTCGTGCCATCAACAGCAAAGATACCATGACCAGACATTCTAATTGGTTAATCACAATTGGTTTTAAGTATGTATTCGACATCTTCAGCGTCATTGATCCGTGGCTTGTATTGTAAGCATAGATATAATGTAAAACTTGTGTTCGGCTCACAAAACTTAGAGTCGGGCTTTTGATGCTCATTTTTATAAGTTTTCATTTGGGTTTTGGTGCTGATTTTGATGCTCATATAGTAAGGTTTCATTTAGAGTCGGGCTTTTAATGCTCATTTTACGAAACAAAGTTTAGGTTTAATTTGGGGTTGGGTTTGTCATATGGGCACATAAATATTGATTCTAGAAACTTGAAATCTAACTCTACACTATAGTTTTTTCGATTTAAATGCAAGTTTTACATGTTAAAGTTTCAATATCGTCCTCGCTGGAGTAGGTTCTGACAGCGGCGATAAAGCAACAACTGCCGAATACGCATCTGATGGGAACAAAACGGCAAGCGAGATGCAAGTTGTGGACGATGAGGCAGTTTCCGATGACACGGGTAATTGACAACACATATTGGTAGTTGCAGCCAGCAATGGCTTAAATCCGGTATCGAGCAACCGATCAAGAAGCTTTATGTGTGTGTTTTGAAATCATGGTATGGAATATGAATAATTTTTTAACATTTCATCAGATTTTTTACTGTGATTTGTGACTGTACATTCGCTGCAAAGTGCAAACCATCATTAGTTCATGACATAGGGTAACATTTATTGTTACTTATTACAACTTACTATTGTATCAAAATGCTTATTTGACATGTGTTGTTTGGTTTCATATGTTTTGTTGAATCATACTAAAGACCCACAAAAAGTTGATATTCCTTACTTTAAGCTCAACTGTTATATGGTACGCTCTTGACTCTAGTTAACTCAACCTTGGCAGTTTCCACCTTGATATTCCACACAATTCGTGGTATTGCGAACCAGATCGCCCGTATCAGAATCGGGTAAAGAATCGAACCGAACCGAACGCTACGGATTTGCGATCCGGATAAAAAAAAATTGATCGTACCCAATTGTCAATAAATTTGTTCCAAATCATATAAAAACGTGTTTCCGGTTGTCTAATTCGGCATTCCAGAATGCACCGATAAGCGTCCGGGAAACGAAAAGGCTGATTCAACTCTTCAAAGGACCAATCACCCGGTGAATCGAAATTAGATAAGTTAATGAGTAGGTTCTCCGAATTTCATGATTTACAAGCGGATAGGCTTTGGTTGAAGAAATAAGAAAAGCAAGAAACCACGGAAAGGGAAATGGTGAGGATTCGGATAAAGCAACAAGAAAAGCAACAAGCGGCCGAAATTGAAATGGAGAGGCTTTGGTTGAATCATCAACGACAAGAATCGGAAGAGTTTAACATGATGACTAAAGACATTGATAGTCTTCTATCTACAAGCTAGAGTGCAAACAATGGTGATTATATTATACGATTGTTTTAGTTAAGTTGTTTTTCTTTTCATTTAAGTTATGCATTTTTTTAGAATATTAATGAAAAGTTTATTTTTTAAAAATTAAATGAATTGAAATTAAAGAAGTATATGCTTGATTTAGCTATCTAATCTAATAATAAATAAACAAATCGGAAAATTTATACACATAAAATTTCCATAAATTCTATAACTTGAAAGTATTGCAAGAAGCTTAGCTAACGTCATTTTTTGAATTTGAAACTTTAAAATATGTTTTTTGATTTTTTTAGATTTTTTTTTTATTTTTTAGAATTCTTTTGATTTTTTAGAATTTTTTTTATTTTTAGAATTTTTTTTATTTTTTAGAATTTATTTATTTTTAGATTTTTTTTTATTTTTATGATTTTTTTTATTTTTTAGAATTTTTTTGATTTTTTAGAATTTTTTTTATTTTTTAGAATTGAATCAAAATGACAATCGAAAAGATTTAAAATGAAAATCCCCAAATTACCCCTGGTTAAAAATATGGTTTTTGGATGGAGTTAGGGTATGTGATCAAAATAGCAACAAAATGGAAAAGTCAGGGACCCAGAGACGAAAAAAATACTATTTGGACTAAAATGGTAAATTTGAACAAACCTCAGGGACTTAAAAAAGATCAATCCTAATAAGCAGAACTAAAATGGCAATTAACTCAAAACCTATATAAAAAAGATCAATCCTAATAAGCACTCCACCTGTACCATAACAGCCACGTGGCGAAACACCATTCGTTCAAAACACGCCCCCAACGTGTCACCCCCATTGAAGAAGAAACTTCACAAACAACAAATCTCGAATTCCAAATCGAATCCCTGCAACACGCACACACACTCACACACACACACACATACACACTCGCCGGAGGCCGGAACTCCCGCCGGAGGATCCGACCGGAGAAAACATTCAGCCGTGGCTCCTCCGTCAGGCCAACCGCAACACAGCAGCAGCAGCAACAACAACAGCAACGTCACTCGAAGACGCACCGGTTCGTCCAATTCTCCGGCGTCACGTGACTCACGTGCGGCACCGACTCGGATCATTTACAGAGAGACGATCGGTCCGTCATCGGAATCGGATCTAGATTTACCGTTTTGGCAACGGACGTGGTTCATTGGATTATTACTTGTGATGGCGGTTTCGTTCTTCGGACTCGCTGTTTTCTTGTTTCTAACCCTAGATTCGGAGTATACGTCGACTCCTGTGTACGCTGCTACTTCTGAAGGTGTTGAGGTAGTTTGCTTGTTGTAAGATCTGATATTGTTTGAGTTTGTTGATTTGTTTGGAGGATATGAGATTGATAGGTTACTGAATTTTTGCCTCAGTTTTGGTATGAATTGTTTAGTGTTTGTAGCGGATTTTGGTTAAGTTTGCTAACTTGTTTGACAAGTAATAAGCATGTTAGATTGTTAGTATGCTATTGTTGAAGTTTATTGGTTTGTTTGGAGTATTAACATTGATAGGTGGAATTTGACCTAGGTTAACTGCTTTTTTGCTTCAATTTTGGTGAGAATTGTGTAGTGTTTTTAGCGGATGATGATCAGTTTTTTGCTAACTTTTTTTTTGACAAGTAATAAGCATGTTAGATTATTAGAATGCTGGTGTTAAGTTTTGTAACTTGATCAACAGAACTTCAATCAGAAAAGTTGTATGATTAACATTAAAACTCAAAAGTCATGACTAGTTCTATTTATTCAGTTTATCGGATTTTTTTCTTGATTTGGACACTAAGAAGTAAGAAGACTTGATCCTTTGGATATGTGGTTGGTTTGTGGATGGATAGAGTCTTTCCTGTCTATGAGGTGAAAAAAATTGTGACCTCTCAAGGTCAAATGGACCACATTTGTTTAGACCTTAAGGTTCTTGAGAAAAAAATTGATAACTATATGAAAGTTTGTGGTGAAGTTGGAACTAGAAAAGAGAAATGACGTAAACTTGGTAACGAACTGTCGAAGTCGATGGATTTTTTTCTAGATTTGAAACGCAATAAACCATATTGGGTTAGATTTTCTTGCCATTTTAGATGCGGTGTGTGTAAATTTGATATATATGAATTGTGTGTGTGTGTGTGTGTGTGGGGGGGGGGGGGGGGGTAGTTGCACGGACCTCCCATCCGCTGGAGTATTGCAACTCCGCAAGCTAGCTTAGCCCCATAGCTGCCTGGCGGTGATTACCCACGGTGAAGAGCCCCAACACCCCATAAGGGCATATGAATGTTGATATCGTGTTCTTAAACTAGCAAAGTGAGACTAGTGTAGTGTTACTCACTTACTCTTTTAGGGTAGCTTTATTGGTATGTATTTACCTAACATGATATTAATGATTGCTTAAGATATACACTTTTGTTTGTTTTTAATTCGACTGTAAGTTGTTTCTTAGTCCTTTTATAAAGAATGAATTCTTTAGGATGTAATGATCGGAAAATAGGAGCTAGTAAAATGGTGAGTAAACCTTAAAAGGAACCAACTTTCTTTTTCGTTCTTGTAAGTACTTTTTTTGGGACGTTGTATACCTTTCATTTATGCTCATTTATTGCAACTCTATATATACTTCAGATTACTTATGGATCGGTACTCAAGCTGATGCATGAAAAGACAAGATTTCGACTGCACTCACACGATGTGCCATATGGATCAGGCAGTGGTCAGCAATCTGTTACAGGCTTTCCTAATGTAGATGATGCCAATAGCTATTGGGTATGTTAATGTTGTTTATATACCCAACCCAGTTTGATATGTTTGAAACTTTGAATGACATGATTAAGTTTTATAGTATAACTGTGATGTGATGTGGGGTTTCTAATTATTTTATTCATATAATCTCTTATATAACTAGATTGTGAGACCTATGCCGGAAACATCAGCAAAACAAGGAGATAATATAAAAAGCGGAAGCATTATTCGATTGCAACACATGAAAACCAGGAGATGGCTTCATAGCCACTTGCATGCTTCACCAATATCAGGCAATCTAGAGGTTTGTTGATTGGCCTTTTGCTTGTTCTTTTTCAAATAATATGTGCTTGTAATTAACACAACACAAAGGGTAGTAAGGCTGATCTCACTGAGACCCCCGGCTCTAAAAATCCTTTTTTCTCCATGTAAAGTGTAGTAAACCAAGTAACACTCAAAGTGTGGCTAAGGGACCCTTTGGACAGTATATGTGCTACATGTAGGGCACTAGGGCTGCAAATGAACTGAACGTTCAGCGAACAGTTTGTGAACCGTTCTATGGGAAGTTCGTTCGTTTAATGAATGAACGGACACGGACAAGAAATTTTGTTTGTTAAGTTAAATGAACGAACAGGAACAGGGGCCGCGTTCGTTGATTTGTGTTCGTGAACGTTCGGTAACATGTTCGTTTGTGTTCAATAGTTCATTAATGTTTTTAGTTTTTATATTTTATTTAAATAACCCAAAATTCCAACAAAATAAAATATTTAGGGTAAATTACATTTTTCGTCCTTTATGTTTGTATCGAATTGCAATGGATAACCTTTAACTTTAATAATTACAGTCACAATCCTTTATTTAGAAAACTTATTACACCTTTCGTCCTTTAATACTAACTAGGTTAAAATTTTAAGTTAACTCTAGTCACGTGATTATCACATGAGGGCATTTATGTCCATCCACCTACCATATCACCCACCCTATAGAAGCCCTCTTTTTACCCCCAATTCTAAATTAGGGTTCTACCACAACCTGCAACATTCAAAAAGAAAATCAGGTCCAGACACATCAACATCGTCTTCATCAACCATTTTGCTTCATCTCCGTGGCTCGTCTCCCTCAGCCACACATTTGTTCTCATTTTTGAACAAAAACTTGTTCCCCTCTGTCCCGCAGAAGACCGCCATACCGTGGTCAATCGAGCAACGATGTTTTGTAAAACATACAATTTTCATATTTGTCGATTCTCCCTCACGAATTTCTCCGGCAATCAACGAGTCTTAAACTGCAACATCTCCGGCGAGTCTCAAACTGCCACATCTTCGACGCCTTTATTTGGTCTGCGGAGAAGCAATCGATGATGTTATTGAAGTATCTGAAGCCCGACACTAGGAATTTTTGTACCAGGTTATGTGGTTGGATCAGCTTCGCTAGAGGTAAATTATAAGAGAAAAATGTTAAGAACTTAATAGACATGTAAAATATTTAAGTTTATTATCATGAAATTGATGATTGAGAGGTGAAGAAGGGTGTGGATGATCAGCCTTTTCTTTGTTTTGTACGCGATTTATAGCATGATTTAGGAGTACAAGATTTCATAGTTTAGTTGGATTTGGCAGACTGATTGGAAACTTGGTAATACATTTGATAACAGTTATAGCAAATCTGAACACTAGTTTGGTTGCGAGTGAGAGAGAGATAGACATAGAGAGAGAATAGTGGTGGTAATACATTCGATACAAAACATGGTGTTTATTTATATGAAATGACCAGAATACCCTTAAGCGGATAGACATAACTGAAAATTTTAACTTAGTTAGTGTTAAAGGACGAAAGGTGTAATGCGTTTTCCAAATAAAGGATTGTGACTGTAATTATTGAAGATAAAGGTTATCCATTGCAACCCGCTACAAACATAAAGGACGAAATGTGTAATTTACCCAAATATTTAAGACGTATCAATGTATTATATATTCGGTTCATGAACGCTTGTTTGTGTTCATTTGTTTCCATTTGTGTTCATGAACCTTCGTCGCCTAAAATTAACAAACAAACACGAACATAACATCTCGTTTGGTAAGTGTTCATGAACAGTTCTTGAACATATATATTTCCTTAACGAACGAACACGAACAGATTCGTGTTCGTTCTGTTCATTTGCAGCCCTAGCTACATGTATTCTTTCTTATAGACTTTATTAACAATGATTATGTGATTATATAATATGATAAGTTTAGCTTTGTATGATTGGTATAAATTATAAGCGAAAGAGGTTTTGTGTAGGTGAGTTGCTTTGGAGATGATGGGAATTCAGATACAGGAGATTACTGGAGGTAAGAGCTGTTATGATCATTCACTTTCGTTTAAGTTTGTGAGATTCCTAACTGTTCAAAATTAAGAGAAAGTATGTTTAAGACATGTGTTAAACTTATTGAGATTATTGGTTGATTTTACTATGATATCTTTAGACTTGAAATTGAGGGGAAAGGAAAAACTTGGAGACAAGATCAGAGAATAAGGCTTCTCCATGTCGACACAAGCGGATATCTACACAGCCATGATAAGAAATACAGCCGTATCGCTGGCGGTCAACAAGAGGTTAGTGTCATATCTGTATGACTAATCATAGTTTTTTTAAAGGTGGCAATTTTTATCTTTAAGGGGTCTCACTTATAAAAGACATAAACAATGTATGCAAACAAAACATGAGTGGCGATTTCAAACTTTTACATACTTTTTTTTATTTGTTATAGGTTTGTGGCGTAAGAGAGAAACGCGCGGATAATGTTTGGTTGGCCGTGGAGGGTGTCTATCTACCAGTTTCCGAGAGCAAATGAATGAATCGAGATTTAATGTAACACAGTAACTTTTCTAGATCTTGTGGTAGTTTCTATGTTATTGGTCACATATTATGTGTAGGTTTTAATTTTTATAAGTGAAATAGAACACTTAAAAGCATGTCATACGTATACCAGATTTTGGGGCCTTTTGAGACAATTATTGCTTCTCGACAACTCGTTTTGTTGGTGTGTGCCATGTAACTTTATTAAGAGTCTATAAAAGGTTAAATAATGATTTTGTTAATAAAAGTAGTAAGTTAATAAGAGGTTTGAAACCACTTTTGACAGTGTATTTACATTTAATTTATTGATGATTTTTTTTAGTTTGTTTTAAAATTTGTTGATGAGAATTGTAAAGCAATAAGGAAGGTGTTAACTTTCAGTCTTATCAATGGTGGTAAAGTACAATCAATGATAACCTCTTTCTAATCCTAGTTTAAGTAAGGTAGAGATGATATTTGTAAATTTTGAATATGAGTCACCTGCTATCGCATATAAGTTTTAACTAAGTTTTTTACCCAAGACCAATGTTTTTAAAACCGGACCGGACGTCGAACCGGTTGACTTACTGGTCAACTGGTCCGATCGGTTCAACCCATTAAAAATCTGGTTGAACCGGATAGTTTTACGGTCCGATCGCCGGTTCAACCGTCGGTTTGCTGCACATCTGGTCCCATACCCTGACCAGGACTAGTCAAACTCCTGGTTCCTGCTCCAACCGGCCTATCCGTGATATGGTTTGTAGAAAGTTTTTTATTTTTAATGAAATGGAGACGTTTTTCTGCCTGAAATCTCATACTATGGTTTTATGATCTTTAAAAGTTTTGAATGAACTGGATGGTCGGGTGTTATGAACCAAGTCAACGGGTCCAATTAGGCAGCCCAACTTATGACTTATGAGGCCCAACAAGCTGAACTGGTCCGAGTGTACCTGTGGGCTGTGAAGACACCGTAGCGAATATAAATGAAGATTGAAGGAGATTAGAGGAGGATATGAAGAATGTTTAGAAGATTGATTGTTCTTTCCCCATCCCTATCTGCTGTATTCCCATCCCCTTCTAGGTTCTGATATGATTTTTCATAGTTGAACTCATATTAGATCAACAATACCGTAGCATTTTACGTCTCAGTTTATTTAGTTCTTGGTGTTGGAAAAATAGGTGAAAATAGCATTTTTCACAAATATAGGAAAATGATTTTTTCCTATTTTGGACTAGAAATAAATATAATAAAATGAGCGGGTTTTATATATTTATTTGTGGGTTTGTGTTCTATGTTGGAAGAGCTTCGCAACGAACTAAACCACGTCCAAACCCGAGCTAAGATGAATGAGATATGGATGCTCAAAGTTGGGTATTTGAAACATTGAATGCTGAAACAAAAGGGAAAGTAGCACCTTGTCCCACATAGGAGGAGAGATGGAACTTAAATGGATATTTAAGGTGGAACTCTCCATCCTTATTGTTTCATGGAAGCACACACTAGTGTCCTCGCGAAGGGTGCGGAGCACCCTAACTCGCACTCGCACACGCGCGTGGCGTGAGCGATGAGGCGCTTTGATGGCGCACTTTGCATCGCCTCGAGCCGCTTGAGAGCCGCCTTTGTATTTTTGACCGCGTGCGCATGGTGGAGCACAAGGGTTGCAAGGACCAAGTGGTAGGTGATGCGGTGCATGACGTGGCAGTCATGCGCATGCGCGCGCGAGTACACAAGGCGCGGTTGCGCGCATGGTGCATGGTCCTGCTGTGTCGTGCGCGGCGCACCAGAGTGAGCCAATACGGCGCGACTGTGTGGCGCGCTCGTATATGCTCACAGGTGACGTGGCGCACGCGCGCATGGACTTGAGCCAAGAGGACGCACCGCGCATGGTGACGTGGCGCACGCGCGCATGGACTTGAGCCAAGAGGACGCACCGCGCATGGTGACATGGCGCATGCGCGCATGGCAGTGAGCCAAGAGGACGCACCGCGCATGGGCATGCAGACCTGGGCGCGCGCGCAGAAGCTTCCAGCATTGAATGATAGTGCAGTTTCAGTCCAGCTTCGTAACTGACGAGTTAATAAGCTTTGACTGAGAATTAAATGACGTATTAAATTGCATTGAAGACGTTTAATGCAATTTAAACCTCTCATTGAATTCGTTTTTGGCTGTTTCAAACCGGGAGCTGTATAAATACAGCTCCATACCTTGCTGTAGAGAACACTACGAAAACACCAGCTACACAACAGCTATACCAACTCTCTCTACTTTCTTCTGATCATTTTCTTGCAGCATTCAAGGTAACCTTCGGGTTGTAGGCTATCTCCGGCAGTATGCTGCTTAGGCTGTTGTACCCTGGGAAACAAAACGAGGACTCCTGGGAGACTCGGAATTTGTTTTAAGGGAAGCGTTTTGAACACGTGCCTCAGTCAAACTCTGCTTCTACACCTTTCTTGTATTTGGTTCATTTTGAGTTGTATTTGTAATTGTAATTTTGTCTTTCTCATTTCTGTTTGTAATCAGTATTAATAAAATTTGTTATTTTATTTATTTTACGCGAACGGTTCCTACACTTGGTTGTTCCAATTTGAGTTCACTTCATCGGGCCAGTTAAACCGGAAACCAATCTCCTCACCGGTTTGTTGTGCATCAATTGGACTGCTTGGGGTTTAACTAGAAATGATGGGACCGCTTGGTCCCCGTGTCTTCTCTTGCAACTTCGAAAGTTCAGTTATTTGATTTTTTAACTAGGGTTGGGTTTAAGGTTTAAATGTGGTTTATCGAAACATGTCGCTACAATAGATTAAGACGTTACTTGTGTAGTTGAGTCTTTGAGATACAATTTAGAGTTTGAAATCTCAATTTGGACCGAAGTAGACCGTTGCGGATGATGAACTCCTATCATAGGCGTTCCTACATGTGTCTAATATAAAACATCCTCAAACGTCAACAAATATTTTTAAGAGCAAATAGACCCAATCAGAACGATTATGTAGTCATTTCGTGGTCTGATTTTAACCAGTTGGAGCAAACTAGATTCTTTCAATGAGCCAACTACATTTCCAAGTTGTTTCAAGGTTAGTAGGCCATTCTTCTTGTATGCATAACTTTTAGGGGCGTTCACGGTCTTGTTCAGCCAGTTTTGATGGGTTAATGAGCCGAACCAGTAACTATGATTTTTGAATAAACTAAACCAAACCAGATGATTGGTTGAGTTGGCCATACTGCCCAAAATTGTTTGGATTAACTGTTTAGGTCTTTTTTTCGCTCTATAGAGTTGTTCCTTATTTTAGTTTTATTTATAACTCAGTCGCACAAAATTTGACTTCCAATATTTTGATTTAAAAGAAAAGATAGTTTAAAAAAACCGAGAAAAACAACACTATAAGAACATGTGTAGTGGTGAACAAACATAATGCCCCCACCATGGGGCATTATCCGACACGTGGCATCCTAGTCAGCGTTGGGGCATTATAGCAAAAGTGGCGTAGTGGGGCATTATGCCAATAACCCCCATTCAATCATTAAAAAAAAAAAGGAAACAAATGGTGATTGGCTGGTCAAATTATGAGCACATGTAAAAGTGGGGTTGTCTACTCCCATTGGCCACATACAAAACTATGTCAGAAAATGAAACTAAACTTCAGCGTTTTCTTAAAAACGCCGGTGTGCATTTTTTTCAAATATAACGCCCGGAAACGCCGGGTGTAGTGGGAGGGGGGGCGTTATCCGGCGTTTTTTTTTTTTTTTTTTTAAATCACGCCCCACTACGGGTGGTCTAAGAGGTTAGGAACCCATGACCTAAGTTTGCATGTTGACAATTTACCTAAAAGGTAATATAACTTTTTATGGAAAAAAAGTAATTAATCTTGGCACATTGGTTTATCAAATTAATTCGAAACAACAAACCAAAGTTGAAGAGATATGGCCCTAGACCTCCTGCGGCCCCGAACAATATACTCGGGGGCCTAGGACCAAACTAATACCTGAACCAAAAAATAGTCAACTGGTAACAAACCACTTGCAAAAGACTCCCGTCACGTGGTATGATGCCAACACGGGGGAGACAAATAGTACAAGGTGAAAGTGACTTGCAGCCAATCACCACCCGTCAGACACTGTACCAGGTGATCTCCACTAAGTGCTATCATGCAGAGCACAGAAGGTATAGGTGAGAGCAACGTGTGACCAATCACGAGAAGTCAGTCCACCGATCCTTAAGCCTCCACTAAGGGTAGACGGTATGAATTCGGTGAACCCTTCGGGGACTTGCTTTCACCGATCGGTGAATGATCGTCGCTTGTTTGAGTCACCGATTGTTTGAATGTTTTCGGTGTATAGTCACCGATGCGGGAAAAGGAGGGAAGGAGGAGAAAGGGGGGTTTAATGGTGGGTCTCAACCCCTTTCAACCAATCACATTTTTTTTTTAATTTTTTACCACTCTCTAGGTATTTGAACCATTGCCAGAGATTGAGTGCAAAATTGGGAGTGAATGGAGACTTGACATGACATGATATTATTGGCTAGAGAATAACTCAAACACCCTAAAGTGATTGAACCATACCCTCCACTCTAACGACTGACAACAGACAAGACAACAGGTACACCCCAGAAAGCGACATATGGCCAACCAGGGCCCGCAGACGTACTCCCACCTCTGCGGACATTAACTGTCATGACAGAGAGGACCAAATGGATATCGTTTTGATGTCAATCTGTGTTTTCAATTCAACTTTGAAGTTTTGTATAAAAACTAGAATATAAATGACAGTAAAAATGATTCATATGTAACTAAAAAAAAAAGGATAGGTGCACGGTATCCTTAGCCGCGGAAGGGATCTCCCTTCCCAGTTCACGACCCGACAACGATCCCTGACGGTAAATACCCTTGCCAACTTGATTGGATTGAAGAGCCTGGAGTACCCAGGATTCGAACGCGTGACCTCCACGCAATGGGAGGCCTCAAGAGACACTAAATGGGTGTCGGTGGCCACTGAGCCAAGACCCAGTGGTTAAAATTCTTAAACCTTAACCCACCAAAATAACACACGTGAAATTCTTAAACCTTAACCCAACTAGGATATCAATAATGTCAGGTTTGTGGTTGATGAGTTTCAGGTTGACTTGTTGAAATTCTTAAACCTTAACCCAACCCATATCATGTTATGTCATTGGTTTATCAAGTCAAGTACAAGCCACAAACCGAAGTATATTACTTGTATTCTTAAACATTTTTATACTTCTATTCTTTTCTTTTTGTTTTTTGTATAACGTTTTGATGTCAAATCTGTGTTTTCAATTCAAATTAAATGGTAGGGAGATTTTTAATGGAGACTAAAGTTCAATGATCACGTGTGTTATTTTGGTGGATTAGACAATAACGGATAGAGCCTAACCTCCTTGCAGATGTGTCAGGTTCCACCCTGAGCCCACCCGGATTTTTGTCCCACCATGTGTTACGCCAGAGAGTGCTCATCTCTTGTGATGGCACAACGGCTGTCAAGTGACAGTCGGCAGTATGGTGAATTAGCCGAAATAGGACAACAAGGCTCTCTAATTTGAGTGTGGTAACGTAATACAAGAAATGTCACCGTTCAAAAAAAAATCAACTTAAAATGTTTGTATTATACAAGTGACAATTAAATGTAGTCATATGTAACTAGGTTGTAAAGTGTCATGTTGACGGGTTTTGGGTTGGAGTCATATGTAACTAGGGTCAAGTGTCGAGTTGATAGGTTTTGGGTTGAAGCGTTGAAATTCTTCAACCTTAACCCAGCCCATATCAATAGGATCTTTTTGCTCGTTTATTGTCTATTGTTTATATTAATTTAAATTTAAAAAAAAAAACTGTATCATTTTATTTATGTTTTTACAATCATATTTAATGCATTTATTAAAAAAAAACATAAGCAAGCCATTCCATTTATCTAGTTTTAAGCGATTCTGAACCCCACAGACAAAATTCAGATAATTAAAATCTAATGAAGTTTGACAAGAGTCTCACTCAAACAATCTTCACTCTTACAAAATTCAGAAGCCCATAAAACATTATGATGACTCAATAACATATATTTAGTGAGATTTCACATACTCCTGGACAATGTGAAGCCCTTCACTTTCCTCACCATAATCCTGAAAGAATAACAAATTTTCATTTAAACTCAAATATTGTATATAAAAATCTATATCTTGTTAATCAAAATATAACCGCTTTTACATTTCCAAAAATGTAATTATACATACCTTCACAACAAGGCATGAACAGCCAACAACCTTCCTTGCCTTTCCTTCAGAATCAATCTTGCACAACTGTATTTAACATTCATGTTCTCAGTAAAATCACCGAAAATGGAAAAATAATGTGCTAAATATAATTGCTTATATACTATTACAAATGTCATCTAAACTGATTAAATAAGTTTGAAAAACTTGTAAGCGATTTAATAGAATTGTGATGAATAATAAAGCTTATATCTTTACTAGTATTACCTGACCCGTTTAAAAGTAACTAGATTAAAGTCGCAAAATTGGCCAAACCTCAGGGTTAAAAATAGCATTTTACTCTAAAAAAATTAACTACAAAAAAAATGAGTCAAGCAAGTCATCCAAAATCTACTTTAAATGCTACAAGATAGATTATCATGTTAATTATAGTTTATAGCAAGTGTAAATATGTATTAATTTTTAAGAAATGACATGTCATCCTCTAAATTTTTAAGAAAATAATGCTTAAATAAAATTGTAAATTAAGGTAAGTAAAACACTTACACCAGCCCACTCGCCAAGAGTCTTTGCACTGGGAACGGTTACCAAACTGACATTATGGTCAGCACAAAGAGCTTTGACCAACTTTTGATAATCAGGCTGGTTGCAATCTTCAGCCAACACACAAAGTAGAGCAGCGTGTTTTTCAATCACTTTTGCAGCCTCGTGAAGTCCACGAATAAGTCCACCGTGAGCATGTGATTTTTTCAACACAAGCTGCAAAGCAGTCATGATGTCCATTGGCTCACCGAGAGCGGGAGCAGGTGCCTCAACGGGAACAACACCCTCTTCACTGCACAACAAAAATATATATTATTTGACAAAAAAAAAAACAGTTATACAAGTACCATATCAAGACTCAAAGGTGCTGGTTACAATAATGCATTGAAGTAACTTACGCTGCCATGTTTTCGGTTGAGAAGATCTTTGAGTTCAAACTGTTCAAAAAGAAACCGTAATTCAGGTAAAGAAATAATATGGCAAAAGATTAATAACTCGTATGCAACTAAATAAACATGTGAAATTAAGTACTAACTCTTTACTTGTATACAATAAAGCTTTAGAAAACTAATTATGTCATATCCTTTGCATCAAAAAAACTTGTGTACACGATACTTTACAAGCAGCAGAAAATAAAAATGTAAACTATATTCTTTCAGCTGTCTTCAAAATGTAATGGAAATGAACAAGACACAAGCAAAGGATACACAAAATAACAATCAGGTTAACACTGTTCATTACAATTGCTGACTGAAATCAATCTTTTTCCTTCATAATGTTTGAAAAAATCCCGACTAGTATTCGATTAGTCGCCGATTAATCACTAATCAGAGGTTCACCGATTAATGGCCGATTAATAGCTAGGCGGTCAATGGCGGCCCTACTGGCCAAATTTTGGCCAAACGCTTGCTAAATTTCGACCAAACCTTATAAATTCCATCCAATTACTTAAAAAACGGGTCAATAAGGGTTAAAACATGCATACTTTAAAAAACTACATATAAAAAGGTGTGTGTATATGTATAACTAAAAATTACATATAAAAATCTCGATCCGATTAATCCCTACTAATCCCGATTAATCGCTAGTCCGGTACCCCACCGCACGACTAGCGCCTAGCGATTCTTACAACACTATTCCTTTCTGTTCTCGCAAAATTTACACCAGAACTTCAAATAACTAATTTTCATTTCTTAATATTGTTTAAAAAAGCATTTAAATAAACTTGAATGCACTAATCTACATTTATATCTTCTTAATAGTGAATACATAATCAGAACCTAACTCCAACCTAAAATATGCCAAATAACTACTTTTAAGACACATTTCACAGTTCTGAACGGTTTTCTTTTCTCTGTAAACTATCAACCGTACATATAATCAAATCATGAACTCAAAACAAATCTCACCCCAATAACAATAAAAAAGAAAAAAGAAAAGCAATGAATTTCTATAGTGCCTCCATAACATATCAACTGATACAGATCAATGCATCAAATTAATATAGCTAATGTACGTATAACAATCAAATCATGAACACAAATAAATCTACCGTCAATAATAATAACAAAAAACAAACAATTGCTCTAATCTCTCTATAACACATATACCGATACAGATCGATACATCAATTTAATATAACGATTCTAAAGAAAACTGAAATCTATCACAGAGCAAACGATAGATTCAAACAATATCGACTAAAATCAAATGATGCGTAGTTTATAGCAACGATAGCAACAAATCAGCAAAAATATTACAGCAATTCAGTGACATTTTGTGAACAAATGTGCATAATATGAGCTAAGGATGTAGATTCAAGAGAGATATATAGATCGAGAGAGAGAGAGAGATGAATACCTGCTTCTGCTGCAAGATTGAAGAAACGCAAGAACAGACGGCTGGGTGGAAGTTTGAGAGATTATAAAGGGTGTGGGATCTTAAACCCTAATTCTATATTAACTTTGTGAGTTTTTATGTTTTAGTCCTTCTACTTTTTATATTTCGGTTTTTTCTCTTGCATCTTTTATATCTTTGCATATCATTTATGGCTAACATTACATGCTTGTTTGACTTCGATGTGTTATCTTTGTTTGCTAAATGTTTTGTAAACTAGTATTTTGGACACGTGCGTTATATCGGGATTGTTAAGTAGAATAAAAAATAGACGTAAAAATATTGAACCACGTATGTTTTGCGGCGTGTTAAATCAATAAAATAAACTAAACGTAAAACATTATCGTATAAAGGAATAAGTAAGTTGAAACGGTAGAAAAACATTATTGAAGCGGTTTGAATTAATAACAATCATAATTGTTAAATATATTTATAAATTTTGGGGTGTAATAAAAATAAACGTAAATTATAAAGATTATATTATACATTATTATAAGGGAAGAAAACAAAAAGAATATAAGTTGTACTAAATTATATAATATAACAAAAAACTAAAAATGAAAACCGAAAAAAGACATTGTCATTTATGTAAAATAAAAGAACAACCATGGTTGTCGATTGACCATCTGATGTAACACCTCGTAAATTCATGTCCAATATAATATCGACACATGTCATGGACTTTAAACGTGTAAAGAATTATTTTAGAAAGTACTGAAGTTGACAAACAAAGAAAGTATGAGTGTAAAAGGATTCAAAGTATCAACAATGGATAATTATACCCTTCAACGACCCTACACGATGTTTATACCCTTAAACGAATGAATTATGAATCATACAAAGCCATCTGTGAAAGAAAGTGAAAGTTTACAAACCGCAAGGGTTAAAAGTGTCAACATATTTAAATTATACCTCTGAGTGACCTTTTAGTGAACCCGAAGATTTGTAACGATTAATTAAGTTCACTAGAATGAGTGATAAAAATTTCACAAGGTTCCGATATCGTATGAGAAAGATACGTGAACATTCGTAAGTAAAGGGTTAAAAGCATCAACGTTGAAATTTAAGACTTTTCGGTGATCATATAAATAACCAGGGACTTAACAAAGTGGGTTTATAACTTAGAGTCCTTAAAAGTCAAATTAGGGGGTTAAAAGTGCAATAAAACAAGTTAAAACCACTTTTAAAAGGACCAGGGACCAAACATGCAATTGCTGAAACTTTATAACCTGAAGCCAGCATCCATATCGGCCGCGTAAGACCTCCCAGGTCTCTTACGCGGGCCGCCTGAGGACCACCAGCGTCCAAAAAGCTTGGCAGGTGCCTGTTCAGCCTGTTAAACCGACTTATATGCATGGAAACTGATACCAGGGGCTGTGCAAATGGGATTTCATGCAATAGGGACAGCTGTGATCATCTGGTAGCAACAATAGGGACATTTGGGATGATCTTGTTGCTTCAAAGTCACTATATAAGAAGTTCTTGTTCTCAAGTTCAAATGCTCACTTTCAAAAACCATTCTAACTTAATTTCTGGAGTCTCCTGGAGCTCAAGAGCATTCCCTAAGGATCATTAGTCGTGCTTAGTACTTCAGTAATCTTCCTTAACCTCTCTAATTTCAGTTTTACTAGTTTAATGGCCTAAAGTCAAACCCGTCGTAATTAAGGTTTGACTTAGTGATTAATCACTAATGGTCCAGTCAATTCTCGAATTGAAAGTAGCTTTGAGTTGGTAATTATGTGGGCAATAAACCCTTAAAAGGGCACCCTCTGATTCCCACTCTAACTAGGTAAATTGTCAGGTCAAACTTGATTATAAAAAGTCAACATAAAGTAAATTTTCAAATAAACACATAATTAACAATGTAGAAGCCATGCAACCTATTTTATCACTCATATAACTTGATAATTAATGTAAGAACATGTCTAAGCATGTTCAACCCGACAATTTTGAGTATAGGCTCGGTTCGGAACCGAAAGTCGCAAAAGTAGACTTTTGCTTTGACTTTCAGTTCTGACCCGATTTAGATTGTTTTAGAAATACCTTAGGCTTCCATTAGGACCAGGTTATATGTTACTATAACCCTCTATGATTATACAACTTGGTTCCTAAATTGTCAGATTCATATGCATGTTTCCGTTAATTGCTTGAATATTGACCATTATGCCCTTTTGACCTTAAAACGAGATTTTTAAAAATGTGAGTGGACAAAAACCTTTATTTTGGTAATATAAATATGTCCTAAAAATTTGACATCAGTTTGAGGTCTAGATTAGGAGTTATGCTCAATAGCGTAATTAGAAAGCTTTTTATTAATTAAACGGCGTAATTAGCATAAAGCCTATCTAAACCCAATTTTTGACACCAAACCTTTTACCCACTGATGTAATATAATATTTTGGGATTTTTAAATATTTTTATTTATTTTTAAACTGAGCATAACATAGGGTTCTTGCTTTAAACCGGAAATTGTCGGTTTTGCCCTTTTGGCCTATAAAAAGAGTTTTACATAACTTTTGATACCAAACTTTTTGCTACTGATTTTATATGATAAATAAAGTATTTTAAGCCCTCTGAAATAATAAAAATATCAGCTTTTCTTATATAACCCGAAAATCGCTTAAAAGCGACTTTTACACGTTTTAAACGCATAGTATAAGTTGAAACTATTTTTGGCATATAAACTTAATACCTACTGATGTTTTAAGTAAATTTATATACTTTAACAGTAAGAAAAGTTTTTGAACTCAGATTTCCAAATTTGACCTTTTAAGCTTATGTGAAATGACCAAAATGCCCCTAAGGTGCATAGTTTGGTTTTAAATGATAAATTTCACATATATGCAATACCCTACGGATCTAGCTTATTAAATTAAGTATTTTTACTGGTTATATCAGACCTGAACCTCAGATAATATTTAAACTCTTTTATAACCTTTAAAATGACCAAAATACCCCTACGGGGCTTAAATTGAGTTTAAATTCGTTTTGGGCATAATTGAAGATATCCTACTGATATCACAACATATTTAAGGCATATTAACTTAGGAAACCTGTTCGTGACTCTTTTGGTTACCCGTTACGCATTTATCGCGTTCGGTAACTAGTTGGCATAAATTGGCCGAAACGGGTCAAACCTTATCTTTTTCACTTCAAAATCCAAAATGTGTTTAGTTTACCCATATTATACAAGTCTTCAAACTTGTCGGGTCTAAAACACATTCTATTCCGGTTTTCGCTTAATCTTGTGTTTTGGACCGTTTATCTTCGTTTAAAACTAACCGGCCTAAGTTTAAACTTAAGTAAGACCCGTTAGGAATCTAATAGGTTAATTAAAACCTTCGTTCCAGATTTAGGAGCCCAGTAAAAGCTATCTGCACTTGCTGATTGTATACGGTTGAGATAAATTTGAATATTTGCTCAGGTAAATACTTTTAACTTATTTTTCCTTATATGGGCTTGGGGTACGGTATATAAAATACCGCTTGGTCGGGCATTAAATTATTAATCATATGAAGGTTAATTTATTGAGATGACCCGTTTAATCTGTGTTGTTTGTTTAAAGCCTTTGGGGGGGGGGGTAATGACCATGTCCCGGATATCTTTGGCATCATTCAATGAAATGGCCACGACCTAAGCACGGGGTGTAGGCATACACCTGTCGGTGCATATATATATATATATATAAAGATATAACCGCCGTTTGAGAATAACTCGCCACGGGACTATATCATGTGGTGTGTCTATTAATATTTAACCCGGTATTCAGCCCGGGCTACTGAACGTATAATAAACATGTAATTCTTTAACAAGTTTATTTTTAAATAATTATCCCAAGTTATAAAAGATGTTTTGTGCCTTGTGCGTTCAAATCAATTTTCTTAAACATTTTCAAAATGAGTCGGTTAATTGTATTTACCAGTGAAAACTGACGTATTTTCCAAAAAGGTTAAGTGCAAGTACTAATCGGAATAGGCTGGCTACTCCTAACATCAATAAAGAGTCTTGCAAGCTTAGATGCCTATAAATCTGCTGAATAATGTTTCTTTTAAACTTTGATCCGCCTGTGGATCCTTTACAACCGTTTCTGTAATAAATGATATTACTTTCATTCGGTTTGTAATGTTTTTATCTTTCGACTTCCGCTGTGTATATAAACTGTGATAAATTGTCTATGATGATATCAACTACGTCACGATACTTCCCACCGGGCCCACCGGTAATACGTGGAAATATCGGGGTGTGACATCTGACTTGTGCCTACAACCGCTGCCACCACAGCTCTATCTCTTTGTACCGATGATTGGCTCCGTTTAGGTCAAGTCTGAGAAGTTGCGCCGTTACTCAAGAGTCTGGGAAGTGTGATGAGTGTTGAAGTTATCTTGTGAAGGACCCCACTTCATGTTACTTTGAAAATGATAGTATTGATAGTTTAAGTGTAGTAAAATACGACATATAATAACGTAATGAACATCTATACTAGGTATAACATTCTAAATTTGTTTATATTGATATTAACTTAGGCTCATTTAAAGTTTGGAATAGTTAGAACTATATGTGGGGTACATTATGTTGTAGTCAATTTTTAATGATGAATTTGAGATCAGATGCTAGGTAGTCATACTTTCAACTCATGAATTTAGCCATATACGATTATACATACGAATCCACGATTTCCACGAGAAACCACCAAATGCAACGAGTAATCAGAGTACCCACAAATGTAAGGGTTAGAAGGGGTGCTCAATGATAGTACCCTGGGTTCCACCAATCCTCACCTGCCACCTCATTGTTACCGTCGACCACCCCAAAACACATTGATCACTTACAACACTTCTTAAAACTACCCTAAACCATGGCCCCTACCTTTTTTACAATACAATATATAATCCCTACTCTCTATGTCTCTCTCTATCTCTCTCCTCTTCCCTATTCGATAATCATTCACGAATTCACCTACCCGAAATAGGTGGTGACAATGCTATCAAAATTGGTAACCATACTCGATTTGGCCTACCCAAGAACGCCCCTCCCAAGTTAAGACCAAGTATTAGATACAATTCTACAATTGGGTACAAGCCTACACATATGAAAACACGATCATTGTCATTTTGTACCCGTTATAAATAGGTGATTATAACATTAAAATACTATTAATAAACAAATAGAAAATCTTATCATTAACATGACAGGTATGTTTGGTATGGAGCTTTTAGAAGTTTTTAGGAGCTTCTACCTTTAAGCTTTTAAGAAAAAGTTCCTACTCAATAAAAATGCTTGTTTGGTTAAAGGAGCTTAAAGCTTTTAAGTTAGGAGCTTGAAACTTTTTGTTGAACGCTCCTACTAGTACTAGTAGCGTTTAGAAGGAGCTACAAGCTTTTTGAAAAAAAAAATGACTATTTTAACCTCTAAAGATAATGAACTTTTTAATGCACAAACTTTTTAAATTTTTAGTTATGTCAATTTTGATCATTTTATACATTTTATTAAAAGCTCCAGCTACTCTGCCAAACACCAAATATATATCTAAAAAGCTACAACTACTAGCTACCAGCTACATCTACCAGCCACCAGCTAACAGCTTCCAGCCACCAGTTACTTTTGCCAAACATACCTGTTAACATGACACATATATGTGTGTATGCATATATGCTACTTTTAATTTTATAAAAACACAATATTACAAAGTTTTTAAAATTCACATAATTTTAAATTGATTTTATCACAAAAAGTTTTAAAGCACAAAATTTTTTAAAAAGATTATTACATGTGTTTTTGTAGACCATATCCCGGTCACCCAATAAAATAACAATCCCCCAAAAAATTCCCCTTTCCCTTCGAATTTCGAAACCCTAATTTTAGCCTCCATCCCCTGATTACCAGATCTACATCGCCGCAAAGGTTTGCAATTCCGTCAATAAATTCTGTCCATCTCCTTCATCTCACTTCAATTTAACATTTTTCAATTCAATTCACCCTAAAAATGTCCATTTATTGTGAATTTTGCAGATCTGATTCGACTCGTAATCGGCTCCATTGATATTCATTCATGTTGTTAAGGTATGCAATTCCGTTCATAACTTACGTTAATTTCATTCATCCTGCTTTGATTTCACGTTTTTGAATCAATTTATGCTCTGTTTCTCGTTTATTTTTCAGATCTGTATCGATTTCACATTTGTTCGATTTCAATTTGTGATTTTGTACTTTTTTTGAATCAATTTATGCTGATAATGATTATCGATCGTATGTTTTGTAGATCTGTGTCGATTTCACATTGTTTTTCGATTTCAAATTTAAATTTTATACATTTTTCGAATCTATTTATGCTCTATTTCTCGTTTATTTTGCAGATCTGTATCGATTTTAGATGATAATTTTATATGCTTTTCGAATCAGTTTATGCTGAATTTATGGTGTATTTTGCAGATCTGTATCGATCTCACATTATAATTTTATACATTTTTTCAAATCAATTCATGCTGATAATGATTATTGATTGTGTATTTTGCAGATCCGCATCGATTCTTAAGCGGCACTGTTGATATTAATCCATGTTCTGTTTCCTCACGAAATTTCGATAAATTTTGATAAAAATTGAACGATTTTGTTATGAGAAATGTCGCTTTTGTCAAAAGGCGATTCGATTCAGATTCGCGAGGTGTGGAATGACAATCTCGAGGAAGAATTCGCGTTGATTCGAGAAATCATTGATGATTTTCCGTACATCGCAATGGATACCGAGTTCCCTGGAATTGTTCTTCGTCCGGTCGGTAATTTCAAAAACAGTAACGACTATCATTACCAGACGTTGAAGGATAACGTTGATATGCTCAAATTAATTCAATTAGGGCTAACTTTTTCTGATGATCAAGGAAATTTACCGACGTGCGGAACCGATAAGTTCTGCATCTGGCAGTTCAATTTTCGTGAATTTAACGTGAATGATGATGTTTTTGCAAATGATTCTGTTGAGCTGTTGAAACAGAGTGGTATCGATTTTAAAAAAAATAACGAAAACGGAATCGATGCGCGCAGATTTGGCGAGTTGTTGATATCTTCAGGGATTGTGCTGAATGATAGTGTGTATTGGGTAACATTTCACAGTGGATATGATTTCGGATATTTGTTGAAAGTGTTAACATGTCAGAATCTGCCTGATACACAATCTGGATTTTTTAGTTTGATTAATATGTATTTTCCCACCATTTTCGATATTAAACATCTGATGAAGTTCTGCAACAGTCTTCATGGTGGGTTGAATAAGTTAGCTGAGTTATTGGAAGTCGAAAGGATTGGTGTGTGTCATCAAGCGGGTTCGGATAGTCTGCTTACTGCGTGTACTTTCAGGAAGTTGAAGGATAATTTCTTCAGCGGTTCGTTGGAGAAGTATGCTGGTGTCTTGTATGGTTTAGGTGTCGATAATTGACGACAATGGTAGAGGAAATAAGCAACGATTTGTTATAAAAGATATCGATATGTTGGTTTTGTTTATTCTTGTTTGCGATATATTCATGGTTTACATTTTTTTATGATTTATAAATTATAATAAAAAGATGCAGCTGGTATTTGATGTCTATTGGTTTTGTTGGAAAAACGAGTTGAGTTGGCTTGTTGGGATTGGTTGTTTGTGAGGGATGTCGAAAGAAGGACTCATAAGACTACTTCATAAATTTAAGGATTCGAGTTAAAAACTAACCCCAAAATAGTTGTTACCGGAGCCCTTCGGTTTCAACTATCTTTAACTTGTGTTGTGTTTGATCTGCTGTTCTGCTTGTAATTACAAAGGAAATTTTATGACTATTCTTTTATTGACTTAAAAAGATTAATTGGTTTCACACCTCGTTTTTTAATGCATCTTTTATTCTTTATTTTTTAGTGAAGTAATAAAGTCACCCCTGATGGTCAGGGCCGGCCCATGTGTGTAATTAGGTGAAAGTGTGAAACAATGGCCTAGTGCCACTTGGGCGGCAATTCTTGACACGGCCCGTTAACCGGACCTGAATCCGACACGAAAAACACAGGTTTGGATCGACTAACATGACCCGTTTAAAAATACGGGTCGGGTTGGGGTTGACCCACATTAAAAACGGGTTGAGTTCGAGTTGACTCGTATAAAAATGGGTTGACCCATTAACCCGTTTAACTATTTAGAATTTTTGTTTATATTTTTATTTTTGTTTTTTCCGTTTCTATTTTAGATAGTTAGTTATAATAATGTTAGTTTTGACAGATTATATTATTTATTTGTCACACTCATACTCATCATTAAACCTGTTATCGATAACCAGCTTAAAACCCATTAACTCGCTTATAAATCGTCAACTTTTATGACTCATTTAAAAATATGGATTGACCTGAATTTATATGGGTCGGGTTCAGGTTAAACATTTTAACCCGCCAACCCATCAACTGACACAATTGACACCCCTAAATGCCACAAAAATTATAAGGCCTCCATTTAAGAAAAAAAGTATACACAATATAAATAGTAACTATGAAAAATTTGATTACTAAAGTATTTTTTTTTCATGCTGCTAAAATCTTTTATTTATCTATTACCTACATATACAAAAAACATGTTGGGGGGAATAGTGCCAGGCAGCTGTCTGGCACTCACCTATTGGACCAAACTTTTTTTAATTTAATTTTATTCCCAGTTTAAAATTACGCTTTCGTCCTTCGCTTAAAAATACGTTTTTTGCCCCCAGCTCAAAATAAAATTATAATTTTGCCCCTAGCTCAAAATTACGTTTTTGCCCTCGGTTCAAAAACTCATTTTTAATTTTCTTCTCAGTTTAAAATTACGGTTTCGCCCTAAACTTTTTTTTAATTTAATTTTATTCCCAGTTTAAAATTACGCTTTCGTCCTTCGTTTAAAAATACGTTTTTGCCCCCAACTCAAAATAAAATTATAATTTTACCCCTAGCTCAAAATTACGCTTTTGCCCTCGGTTCAAAAACTCATTTTTAATTTTCTTCTCAGTTTAAAATTACGGTTTCGCCCTTCGTTTAAAATTACGGTTTTGCCCCCAGTTCAAAATAAAAAATTGTTGGTTTTCCCTCTACCTTAAAATTACGATTCTGCCCTCAGTTAAAAATTACATTTTTACCCATAGTTCAAAATAAAATTATGATTCCCCCCTCCCCAAGCTCAAAATTATGATTTTGCTCTCAGTTTAAAATTATGATTTCGCCTCCAGCTCAAAATATAATTACGATTTTGCCCTCTATACAGACATGCATGTTATGAGAGAGAAATATTCGGTTTATTACCCCGCAACGCGGGCGGGGCAAAAACTAGTTTAAGAAAAAAAGAATACACAATATAAATAGTAACTATGAAAAATTTGATTACTAATGTTTTTTTTTTCATGCTGCTAAAATCTTTTATTTATCTAGTATCAAAGGAGTTTAATTTGCAAAGTTCTAAAGCATAGATATTTGATATTTTTTTAATAAAATTTGAAAGCAAGTTTCATTCCACTTGTTTGTGGTTAGTTTCTATTTCTCATCCGACAGAAATATTTAATTTAATACCAAATTATTTGTCTACTAATAAACTAAGAATAATTTTTCATGTTTTCTTGTTAATATATAGAAGTACCATTTAAGTCAAAGGGGCTGTTTGTTTGCATCTGAACTGAACTATTAAGAGGGAAACATCTGATTCGGTCAAACTTGAGACTGTTTGGTTCCAAAAAAAAACATCTGAATGGTTAAAATTGGTTCTGAATCAATCAAACATTGTTTGATGCTGAATGGGACAGAGGAGGAATCAGAGCTGACTGGGTCATATCTGAATGAAACAAACAACCCCTAAGTAACATGGTTTTTATTAACAAGAGAACTATTCATTTATGTTGGAACTATATAAGTTTCTTCTTAATAATTTTTATGTCAAATAGAAATCAATATTACTAACTCAATACAAATGAAAAAGGCTCCTGATTTTTACTTCGCTTAGGGTCATCAAAAAGGTTTAAACGGTCCTGATGGTTGCCAAATTTGCTTGTTACACAAAAAAATCATATGGCCACATGACGTTTTGATTTTGTTGTCATTTCATCCAAATCACAAGCATTTGGTACCGGGTATCGGTACCGAAGCGGTATATTCGATACCGGTACCCACTTTCCCCGTTTTTCGGTATCGGTACCGGTATGGTATTTACGAGTAAATACCGGTACCGAACAGGAGTATTCGGTACCGGTACCCACTTTTTTCATTTTTCGGTATCGAACGGGTACCGTGCTCATCCCTAATTATGCCACCTACTTACACCCAAATTCGAAACCACACCACTCCTCACCGTCCACCGGCTACCACCCACCAAAAACCCTAACCATCGCCACCTAAGAAAACCACCACTACCACCGCCATTCCCATCAGCAACCACCTTCACAACCACCCAAGCCCTAAATGCATTGTCATCACACCTGCCTTCTCGTAAATCGACTAAACCATCTTCAACCTCCAACAAATGTGCAACTAGGACTGTAAACAAACCGAACAAGACCTAGTTCATGTTCGTTCATTAGGGAATGAACGGTTCATGAACGCTTATCGAATGAGATTTCTTGTTCATGTTCGTTCATTAAGGAAATGAACATGTTAATGAACACTTACAACGTAAATGAACGCAAACAAATGTTTATGAGCATAAATGAATACAAACGAATGTTATATATTTATTTTAAAATAAAAATATGTATTTTTTATCAGAAATAATCCACCAAAAATAAATAAGTACTTGACATAACTATCCGAACATAGTCGCCGTAATCATCATAAACATAATTATTCCACATATAAATAAGCAAGTTTTTTGTGCATAACCACTTGTACCTTATGCTTTAGGACTTTTTTTTAAAAAAAGTTGATTTTTTACTATTAACCCAAAGGTTTTTACCTTTTACAATTTTAACCCTATATAATTTATTTTTTTAACTTTAACTCAAAACTTTTCATTATTTGCTTATACTTTTTTCATTTTCAACCTAAAACTTTTATCTTTTTCATTTTAACCCATTTGAAATTTTTATTTTTAACTCAAAGTTTTTCATCTTTTGTAAACGAACACTTTATTATTTACAACTTTAGTCCCCCATACTTTTTATCTTTCGCAAGGTTTTCGTTTTACGTTTCGTTCTAAATTTTGCGAGTTAACATGTTGTAGCGTGCATGTGAGGTTCAACGTTTTTGCTCTATTTTTCCATATTTGACAGACCTGTCGCAACGCGTCCATTTTTCCCTTTTGAAAACTTCGCCGTAACGAGCGGGTCCTAGATCGACTAAGTTATTATTTTCTACGTTTTACGTTTCTGCTTAATTTCTTCGCATTAAGACGCTGTAACGGGTGTGCGTGGTTCAACGATTTTAGTCTCCTTTTCGTTCAGCGTAATTTTTACCATTTTATCTGTTTTATTTTTACGATGTTGAGAGTCGATGTCGTTGTGGCATTGATGGTACTTGGCACGGTTTTACGAACGTTTTTAACGTATTAAATTTTTTACTAATATTTTGTTTCGGTCTACCCCTATACTTCCTTTACTTAAAAACTATTTTTTACGTGCATATTTTATGTACGGGTATGTATAAATATGATTTGTTCTACATCCCGACGTAAACTTTTTTTATAGACGAGTCAAGTCAAATATAATACGTTTTCGTTTAAAGAAACCACTTTTACGTGCATATTTTTATGTACGTTTTGGTATAAATTCAAGTTATTCTACGTTTCGACGTAAACTTTTTTGGGAAATGATTCAAGTCAAATAGAATATGTTTTTGTGTTTATTTCATGTATGTTTCGTAAATTTTGTTTCGAACCGAGTGGAGTCAAATTATTGTTTCTTTTTCTCCCATTTTTTTCGAAAGCTCTAATTAATCCCTTTCGATTACATGTGCACATTTTCCTTCATACCTGTCACACCCCCCAAAAATCCACCTGCGGAGTACTACCGCTTGGAGGCGTGACTGACCAGGATCCAGCCACCAATCATATTGAACAAGCATATAAGTAGTTATAAAAATCCAACCAGTACAATTGGTGTTCAAACAAAACATAGTTTAAGTTGCAAGCGGAAGCATAAGTCTTAAATCAAAACATAAGTTTAATTGTTTCAAAGTTTAACATGGCACACAGTCGTCCATGTCCCACAACGATCCTCCTCCATGCAAGCTCCAGCTTAAGAACCTAAGGACCTGCAAAGCATGTAGTAACGAGTCAACAACAAGTTGAGTGAGTTCACGATTGGGTGTTTGTTTTAAGTTGTTTCGAAAACAGTTTCCTTTATCTGGCATCCTGCCGTGGGGGTTACCCCATAGTTAAAAACGTGACTTGAATATTCCCGGTTACTCTGGCAATCCAGCCGTGGGGGCTACCCCGTGTTAGTTATCTGGCATTTCGGCCGTGGGGGCTACCCCATGTATACACTAGACTCGTTACCATATCGACTGCTGACTGTAGTCATGTTTATGTGCCCTGAAACTGTCAGTGTCTATCATCATTGACGTGCCCCAGATCCATTAGTTCACGCCCGTCCTCTGCGGCACGGTGTGAGGTTTGTCAGACCTAAATAGCGCTATCTAACTAATGACCCGCTCGCCATTGGCCCGGCGATTAAGTCGATATAAGAAGGAGGGACTTCGTGATAGAGTTTTGGTCTAGTACGAGTTATCTGTCCGTGAGGACGAGGAATTACATTCCTGAACCATTGCTGTCCTACCCAAGGAGGACGAGGAACCCATGTTCCTTAACCCCATTCCCAACCCAGGGAATCCCATGCTTTGTAGAGGGTGTGAACTCACCTTGGTTTGCTCGGTAGATACACAGAAAAGTCAAACAAGAAATATTGTGGTCACTCGCGTCCTATCATAGTTGTATCATACAAGTCAGGTTCGTATTCAAGTAGTACACGTATGTTTCTAGCACATTGCATCCAAGTATCATTCATGGCAGTCTATTAACATTCACGTTCAATCAGGAACGTACAAGATCTATGCATCAGGCCCAAGGGTCCGGCCCAATTACTTAAGCCCATAATCATGCAAGTCCAATTCAGCGTGCACAAGTGTGTGGTCTCGAGTGTGCTCATGTGTTCTCGAGTCGCAAACGTGGAGGTTTTCGGGTCATGCATGTTCTGGTCTCGAGTCGCAACTGGACTCGCAACTGAGATTTCGAGTTGTGCTGTTTTGGTCTCGAGTCGCAACCGGACTCGCAACTGAGATTTCGAGTTGTGCTGTTTTGGTCTCGAGTCGCAACCGGACTCGCAACTGAGATTTCGAGTTGTGCTGTTTTGGTCTCGAGTCGCAACCGGACGCACAACTGAGATTTCGAGTTGTGCTGTTTTGGTCTCGAGTCGAGACTGAAGTTCTCGGCTGGGGACATGTGCTGAATTCCACATTGTACTAGACCAATGGGCTTTCACTGTTGTGATTTTTATGTACTATCCAATAACAATGCACTAACATGTCGAATTGTCTAACACTTAACCAAAATAGATCAAACATGGCAATTTTCAAATATCATAACACATTCATATCACATTCATCTAGTTCATCTTTAGGGTTTTCATCCTTTGAACAAACAAGCTCATGAAACCGATTCATGTTAACATAATCTACCTAGTTTAATGCACCAATAATCCTTATCATTCACACATTCAACCGAGAACATAATGGCACCATATTCAAACATATCTCTACTTATTCATGTGTCAAACTAGCATGATTCTTAACAAACCAAATCTATTCTTACTAACCATGACTTTATCTAGAATTCAAATATCAACAATCATAGATGAACAACAACAATCCTAGTACCGATTATTCAAGTGGGGTATGTTCATCATGCATAAGGCAAACATGTTATCAAATAACTTCATTATTCATTATCATCAACCAAAATATCACACATTATCATCTTCAACCGAAATACAACACATAGAAAGAATCACTAACCGGTTAGAGGAGTAGGGGTGAAAGATGAAGCTTTGTTTGGTGTGAACAAGCAAATCCGAGAATCCTTTTGTGGTCGGTTGGTTTGATCCGAGAAGAAGGAGGAGAAATGTGATGTTTGGTGTCTAGAGTTTTAGTGAGAGGGAGTAGGAGAGTGTGTGTGTTATCCAAAGAAAATGGCAACATGGCTATCCATCAAGTTTATATATCCGCTCCAAGTAATGCACCCTAATGGGCCTTCGAATAGGCCAAGGGTGTGTGTGAGGCCCAACCGGCCCATATGTTGCATTGTTCACTCGAGACCACATGGTCTCGAGTCGGGTTCTTATGTCTCGGGTCATAATAATACGCACATACATGCAAGCACGACACATAACATAACACATAATCACATACGAGTTTCACTTATCATTAATCACACAAGTTAGCTAGTCACACGTTCATGTTACATCGGGATACAAGAAAGGTTCTAAATTTCGAGTTGTCACATCATCCCCAAGTTGAAAGAAATTTCGTCCCGAAATTTGGTAGGCACTCACTGAGGAAGCTAGTTAAGTTGTATGGTTTTCCCGGTTTTCCTGGGGTGTCACATCCACCCCCCGTTGATCTGGAATTTCGTCCCGAAATTCCGTAGCTTCGACCTCAGTAGCGGGTGTACTGTTTGCGAACAGTTGGGGATACTTTTGTTTCATCTGATCTTCGCGCTCCCAGGTGAACTCTGGGCCGCGACGTGAGTTCCAACGAACTCGAACGAGAGGTATTCTAGTGCTCTTGAGGACCTTAACATCCCGGTCTGTGATTTCGACTGGTTCCTCGACGAATCGTAACTGTTCGTCGATAGTGAGTTCCTTCAGAGGAACTACGTGGGTCTCATCTGACGGACACTTCTTCAGATTCGACACGTGAAAAACGTTGTGAACTGCACCGAGTTCCGCTGGTAAGTTTAGTCTGTAGGCCACCCTGCCTATTTTCTCAATGACTTCGAAAGGTCCAACGTATCGTGGGTTAAGTTTGCCGCGTTTACCAAAACGAACCACACCCTTCCAGGGTGAAACTTTGAGTAGTACCCGCTCCCCAACCTGGAGCTCAAGCGGTTTCCTGCCCATGTCGGCGTAAACTTTCTGACGGTCGCGAGCTGCCGCCATGCGTTTCCGTATTTGAGCAATTTGTTCGGTCGTGTCTACCACATGTTCTGGACCAGTGATCTGACTATCTCCCACCTCTGCCCAGCAAAGAGGTGACCGGCATTTACGTCCGTACAATGCCTCAAATGGAGCTGCTTTAATGCTGGTGTGGTAGCTGTTATTGTACGAGAATTCCACCAGTGGCAGATGCTTCTCCCAACGGTTGCCAAAATCGATTACACATGCACGAAGCATGTCTTCTAAGGTTTGAATAGTGCGCTCGGACTGTCCGTCCGTCTGAGGGTGATACGCTGTGCTCATGTCTAATCGTGAGCCAAAGGATTTGTGCATTGCTTGCCACAATTCCGAAGTAAAACGTGCATCTCGATCTGAGATAATAGAGGTGGGCACCCCGTGCCTCGAAACAACTTCCTTGAGGTATATTTCTGCGAGCGTGGAGAATTTATCCGTCTCCTTGATAGCCAAGAAGTGTGCAGATTTTGTGAGTCGATCCACGATCACCCAAATAGTATCATTCCCGCGCTGGGATCTAGGTAGGCCAGTGACAAAATCCATGGAAATTTGCTCCCATTTCCATTGAGGTATCTCTGGTTGTTGGAGTAGGCCTGAGGGTTTCTGGTATTCAGACTTGACTCTCGCACAAGTCAGACACTTGCTGACGTAGGTCGCTATGTGGGCCTTCATGCTAGGCCACCAGTACGTAGTTTTGATATCATGATACATCTTATCTGATCCAGGGTGTACTGAGTAGCGAGACTTGTGTGCTTCATCCATCACAAGCTCTCGTAGGTTGCCGTAGAGTGGGACCCAAACGCGTCCCGTTACGTAGTAAGCACCGTCTTCCTTCTGTTCTAATCGTTGCCTTGATCCGCGTAGGGCTTCAGCCCTGACGTTTTCTGGTTTCAGTGCTTCTATCTGGGCAGCTCGTATTTGGGGAGGCAGACTAGAATGGATCGTGAGTTGTAAAGCTCGCACGCGCTTAGGCGCAGTGTCCTTTCGACTGAGGGCGTCGGCCACAACATTGGCCTTGCCCGGGTGATACCTGATTGAGCACTCGTAGTCATTCAGTAGCTCGACCCATCGTCGTTGTCGCATATTCAGTTCCTTCTGCTTGAAGATATGCTCGAGGCTCCTGTGGTCGGTGTAGATGGCGCACTTGGTACCATACAGGTAATGCCGCCATAACTTAAGTGCAAAAATAACAGCTCCCAGCTCTAAATCGTGCGTAGTGTAGTTCTTTTCGTGAACCTTAAGTTGGCGTGATGCGTAGGCTATAACTTTGTCTCGTTGCATCAACACGCAACCAAGACCCTGAATTGATGCGTCGCAGTAAACCACAAAGTCGTCTGTGCCTTCCGGCAAGGAAAGGATAGGTGCGCTACAAAGTCTATCCTTTAGGTGCTGAAATGCCAACTCCTGTGCGTTTCCCCAGCGATAAACAACGCCCTTCTGCGTTAGTGAGGTGAGAGGCTGTGCAATCTTAGAAAAATCCTTAATGAACCTCCGGTAGTAACCTGCCAATCCCAAGAATTGGCGAATCTCTTTTGGTGTACGAGGTGCAGGCCAGTTCTTAATCGAGTCTATCTTGGATGGATCAACGTGAATCCCATCCTTGTTTACCACGTGGCCTAGGAAATGGACTTCTCGAAGCCAGAAGTCGCATTTCGAGAACTTTGCATAAAGCTGTTCTGTTCGAAGGAGTTCCAAAATAAGTCGTAGATGTTGCTCGTGTTCCTCCTGACTCTTAGAATAGATCAGGATGTCGTCGATAAAGACTATAACGAATTTGTCCAGGTAAGGCTTGCACACTCGGTTCATCAAGTCCATGAAAACCGCAGGTGCGTTTGTCATCCCAAAAGGCATGACCAAAAACTCATAGTGCCCGTATCGAGTTCTGAAAGCTGTTTTGGAGACGTCCTCTTCCCGGACTCTCAGCTGGTGGTAACCCGATCTTAAATCGATCTTAGAATAGTAGCTCGACCCCTGCAGCTGGTCGAACAAGTCGTCAATTCGCGGTGGAGGATAACGATTCTTCACCGTCACCTTGTTGAGTTCCCGGTAGTCGATGCACATTCTGAAAGTACCGTCCTTCTTCTTTACAAATAATACTGGAGCTCCCCAGGGCGATGAGCTTGGGCGAATAAAACCCTTATCCAGGAGCTCTTGTAGTTGCGTAGAGAGTTCCTTCAACTCTGATGGGGCTAAACGATAAGGTGCACGAGCTATAGGCGCAGCTCCAGGAGCTAGTTCGATCTGAAACTCGACTTGGCGATGAGGCGGAAGACCGGGTAATTCCTCAGGAAATACCTCTGGATAATCGCGTACAACTGGAAAATCTTCTATCTTCTTCTCTTTTTCTGAGGTGTCAGTAACGAGAGCCAAAATGGCAGTGTGGCCCTTTCGCAAGCACTTTTGGGCCTTAAGGAGAGAAATGACGTTCTCAACAGCACTCCTCTTGTCGCCATGAATCATGAGAGGTTCGCCACCGGGACCTGGAATACGGACAACCTTCTCGTTGCAAAGAATCTCTGCTCGGTGTTGGGATAACCAATCCATCCCAATGACAACGTCGAAACTACCCAAGACAATAGGAATGAGGTCGATAAAGAAGGTCTGGTCAGCGAGAATAAGTTTACAACCCTTGACTACGTGTGTGGCTTCTAAACTCTTACCATTCGCTAGCTCTACGGTGTGCTTGTTGTTCAAAGGTGTTGGAATACGTTTAAGCATTCGACTAACTTCTAGTGACATGTAGCTAGTATCGGCACCCGAATCAAATAAAACTGAAACGTAAAAGTCGTCGAGAAGGAACTTACCCGCTACAACATTGGGGTCATTCCTTGCTTCACCTTGGCCAATCACAAACACCCGCCCCCTGGCGCCATTGTTGTTGTTCCCATTGTTACCATTCCCCTGATTGTTGTTATTGTTGTTGTTGTTGTTCTGGTTCCTGTTCAGTTGGGGACAGTCTCTCTTGAAGTGGCCCTCAGCTCCACACTGAAAGCACCCTTTGTTGTCACCTTGCTGCTGCTGCTGGCGCTGGTTCTGTTGAGCTTGCTGACGATTCTGATTGGCGGGGTATAAGCTCCTGCAATCCTTTGCAACGTGACCTGGTTTGTTGCACCGATGACAGTTGCCCCTGGTGCATGGCCCGCTGTGGTGCAGGCTGCAGCGATTGCATTTGGGGTGATTGCCTTTGTACCCACCATGGCCTTGACCACCAGACGATTGCTGATTAGGGCTCTTGTAGTCATCAGTCTTTCTCTGCTGAGACTGGGACTGAACAGAAGTCGAACCCTTACTTGAAGTTCCATCCCATTTCCGTTTGTTGTCACTAGAGGTACCAGAAGTAGTTGCAGCACCTATGCGTTTTGGTAACTTGTTCTGCTCCACCGCCTGATCCGTGAGACGGTGAGCCAACTGAACAGCTTGCTGATAGGTGGCGAGGTTCGCTGAAGTCACATGACTTTGGATTTCTGGCACTAAGCCCTGAAGAAATAGTTCGATGCGTTTGATGGGAGGATCCACCATAGTAGGACACAGAATTGCCAGTTCGTTCGACCTTTTCACATAAGCTTCAATTTCCGACCCCGTCATCTTGAGGTTGAAGAATTCCACTTCCAGTTTGTGAATCTCATCACGACTGCAGTATTCCTCCTTGATCATCTCTTTAAAATTTTCCCATGGGGTGGCGTTGGCAGCAACCAACCCCAGCATCTAAACCTGAGCGTTCCACCATGTGAGGGCTAAACCCTCGAGAGTACCAGTAGCATACTTCACCCTGCGCGCCTCAGGGCATTCGCACATTTCGAACACAGACTCTAGTTTCTCAAACCAGTGGAGGAGACCTACCGCTCCTTCAGTGCCGCTAAAAGTAGTTGGTCGGCAGTCCATGAAAGTCTTAAAAGTGCACACGGGTGGTTGAGTGTGTTGACCTAGTGTGGGCGAAAGAAAAAACAGACTTTAACACAAAAGTTGGTTCACGAGAGTAGGATTCTAAAGATCCTAGAATGAGTTCGGACTGCAGGATATACCTCCTGCGTGTGCAGCTGCAAGTGCTGCGGCAACCCGTTCGTTAATCAGAGCCGTCAACTGGGCTTGTGTCATGTTAACGCGTCCAGACATTATCTTCATATCAAGAGTAACACGAGTGAGAGAGGTTCGCGAAAGTACAACGATAGGATAGAGTAAGCACGCATGTGTTCAAGCAACAGTGGTTATCCTAACCAAGCATACCATGAGCAATGTACTATGTAACTAACAAGTAGGCAATATATACACAGATCATATCACCTAGAATGTTGAGCCTTGCATGTGGAGGGAAGCGTCGTTGTGGATAGTAGAGCACTGTACAGGTTATAGTCTGGTTTTAACAAAAACGTTTCTCCTTTATTAAAACCAAGTTCTCTATAACCAATGGCTCTGATACCAATCTGTCACACCCCCCAAAAATCCACCTGCGGAGTACTACCGCTTGGAGGCGTGACTGACCAGGATCCAGCCACCAATCATATTGAACAATCATATAAGTAGTTATAAAAATCCAACCAGTACAATTGGTGTTCAAACAAAACATAGTTTAAGTTGCAAGCGGAAGCATAAGTCTTAAATCAAAACATAAGTTTAATTGTTTCAAAGTTTAACATGGCACACAGTCGTCCATGTCCCACAACGATCCTCCTCCATGCAAGCTCCAGCTTAAGAACCTAAGGACCTGCAAAGCATGTAGTAACGAGTCAACAACAAGTTGAGTGAGTTCACGATTGGGTGTTTGTTTTAAGTTGTTTCGAAAACAGTTTCCTTTATCTGGCATCCTGCCGTGGGGGTTACCCCATAGTTAAAAACGTGACTTGAATATTCCCGGTTACTCTGGCAATCCAGCCGTGGGGGCTACCCCGTGTTAGTTATCTGGCATTTCGGCCGTGGGGGCTACCCCATGTATACACTAGACTCGTTACCATATCGACTGCTGACTGTAGTCATGTTTATGTGCCCTGAAACTGTCAGTGTCTATCATCATTGACGTGCCCCAGATCCATTAGTTCACGCCCGTCCTCTGCGGCACGGTGTGAGGTTTGTCAGACCTAAATAGCGCTATCTAACTAATGACCCGCTCGCCATTGGCCCGGCGATTAAGTCGATATAAGAAGGAGGGACTTCGTGATAGAGTTTTGGTCTAGTACGAGTTATCTGTCCGTAAGGACGAGGAATTACATTCCTGAACCATTGCTGTCCTACCCAAGGAGGACGAGGAACCCATGTTCCTTAACCCCATTCCCAACCCAGGGAATCCCATGCTTTGTAGAGGGTGTGAACTCACCTTGGTTTGCTCGGTAGATACACAGAAAAGTCAAACAAGAAATATTGTGGTCACTCGCGTCCTATCATAGTTGTATCATACAAGTCAGGTTCGTATTCAAGTAGTACACGTATGTTTCTAGCACATTGCATCCAAGTATCATTCATGGCAGTCTATTAACATTCACGTTCAATCAGGAACGTACAAGATCTATGCATCAGGCCCAAGGGTCCGGCCCAATTACTTAAGCCCATAATCATGCAAGTCCAATTCAGCGTGCACAAGTGTGTGGTCTCGAGTGTGCTCATGTGTTCTCGAGTCGCAAATGTGGAGGTTTTCGGGTCATGCATGTTCTGGTCTCGAGTCGCAACTGGACTCGCAACTGAGATTTCGAGTTGTGCTGTTTTGGTCTCGAGTCGCAACCGGACTCGCAACTGAGATTTCGAGTTGTGCTGTTTTGGTCTCGAGTCGCAACCGGACTCGCAACTGAGATTTCGAGTTGTGCTGTTTTGGTCTCGAGTCGCAACCGGACTCACAATTGAGATTTCGAGTTGTGCTGTTTTGGTCTCGAGTCGAGACTGAAGTTCTCGGCTGGGGACATGTGCTGAATTCCACATTGTACTAGACCAATGGGCTTTCACTGTTGTGATTTTTATGTACTATCCAATAACAATGCACTAACATGTCGAATTGTCTAACACTTAACCAAAATAGATCAAACATGGCAATTTTCAAATATCATAACACATTCATCATATATTCATCTAGTTCATCTTTAGGGTTTTCATCCTTTGAACAAACAAGCTCATGAAACCGATTCATGTTAACATAATCTACCTAGTTTAATGCACCAATAATCCTTATCATTCACACATTCAACCGAGAACATAATGGCACCATATTCAAACATATCTCTACTTATTCATGTGTCAAACTAGCATGATTCTTAACAAACCAAATCTATTCTTACTAACCATGACTTTATCTAGAATTCAAATATCAACAATCATAGATGAACAACAACAATCCTAGTACCGATTATTCAAGTGGGGTATGTTCATCATGCATAAGGCAAACATGTTATCAAATAACTTCATTATTCATTATCATCAACCAAAATATCACACATTATCATCTTCAACCGAAATACAACACATAGAAAGAATCACTAACCGGTTAGAGGAGTAGGGGTGAAAGATGAAGCTTTGTTTGGTGTGAACAAGCAAATCCGAGAATCCTTTTGTGGTCGGTTGGTTTGATCCGAGAAGAAGGAGGAGAAATGTGATGTTTGGTGTCTAGAGTTTTAGTGAGAGGGAGTAGGAGAGTGTGTGTGTTATCCAAAGAAAATGGCAACATGGCTATCCATCAAGTTTATATATCCGCTCCAAGTAATGCACCCTAATGGGCCTTCGAATAGGCCAAGGGTGTGTGTGAGGCCCAACCGGCCCATATGTTGCATTGTTCACTCGAGACCACATGGTCTCGAGTCGGGTTCTTATGTCTCGGGTCATAATAATACGCACATACATGCAAGCACGACACATAACATAACACATAATCACATACGAGTTTCACTTATCATTAATCACACAAGTTAGCTAGTCACACGTTCATGTTACATCGGGATACAAGAAAGGTTCTAAATTTCGAGTTGTCACAATACCCGTTACGTTTTCTATGTATGAGTTGGGTCACATATAATACGTTATGATTGTTTGATAAGAATTCCAATTTACTTTACGTTTGATCCAATCACAATGCTTATACAGGTTACACTGAATTCAACTGGATACGTCAAAATGTGTGTTTTCATATGGTTAATGCATCATATAACGTTTGGACTAATCCATTCAATGTTTACGATGTACCCGCGCCGCAACGCGGGCGGGTGTTAACCCTAGTTAACACAAAAATTAAGAAGTTTGTCAAGCTTTAACACAAACTGAAATTGAAATGGTCAAATGAAGGATGTTAGCGGTTGCGTAACATATAATTGTGGTTTCGTTCTTTTAAACGAATGGACACAAATAAACACATTATCAAACGTTCATGAACATAAACAAACGAATGCAACCTCTATTCATGTTCGTTTTTTAACTTATCGAACGGAATTTCTTGTTCATGTTTGTTCATTTATTTAACAAAAGAACATAAACGAACTTCCCCCGAACGGTTCACGAACCGTTCGTTGAACGTTCGGTTTGTTTACAACCGTTAAGCTAATTCTTTTTACCTCCTGTTTCAAAATCGATCGTGTACTGCCTCAATTGAAGCCGCGATCTTCTTTGATTTTTTATTGTAGTAATAATAAAAGTCAACTGAGTGGTGGAAGTTTCAATTCATCATTAAAATTTGGGGTTTTGTAGATGATTTGACACACAAATACGATTATTAAGAAGAATGATTTGAACAACAATGGTGTAAAAAAAAGTAACCAGAAACTAAACTACGAGTGAAGGCTGTAAAACTGGTTGCAAATCACTACAAATGTTTGGCATCTTGCTGTCTCTCCAAGTCATGCATTTTCTTTAAAGCCTGCTCCTTCTCTTTCTGTGATTCAAGATCCAGTCAGCATAAGTTAAAAAAAAAACATAAATGTCAATCAGAATAAAGAGTACATTGGTTAAACTGCCTTAATAGCTTCTCATCAGCTTTTTTCTGCTCTACAGAGTCCATATGCACAGACCTATTATTATTATATTTATTATTATTATGCATAAGTCATCAAGATTCATATTAACCAACATTCTAAACTCAAGAAATAATATTACACATGATTCCAAAACACGGATCCTCATGTTTTAACATGAATAGATTTCAAACCCTCATGAATCTAGTCTGGTTGGAATTTACATCAAATTATCAGATGAACTAACCAAAAATAACCAGAAACTATGACCTCGTTCTGTTCAAGACCCGAACCGAGCAAAGCCAGAAATTTGCATCCCTCCATACAACAAAAAAAAAATAATAATAAAATAAAACATTTCATATGTCTAGGCCGTTGGTGTGTCGTGGGTGAATTTGAGATCAACATACGTGGGCCCTATGCAAATGGGATAAACCCGGCCTGCACAACTAAGCCCAATCACATTTTTGCATTATGAAATCTTGAAAAACAATCCAACAGTCAATTTACAAATTTAAAAAAAAAAACACACTAAAGTAGTAAAGGCCATCTTTAAAAGATGCAATCGGCCCATGCAATTGCATGATCTCACACCTCAAATATAACACAACAAATTAACAATTATCCATCAGATCGGCCCTTGTTAGAAGACAATAATCGGCCTATCTTTGTTTTTTTATCTATGTTATTTTATTTATGTTTTCAAGCATTAAGACTTCTAGTTCTTATGATTTAACAAAATTATGTATGCACTTTGATGTAATCTTGTTTAATTATTAGGTTTCTAATGATATTTGAAATATTTGGTCATTATTCCCCTCTATTTGATGGAAAGATCCATTGGTGTTTGTCTAATACAAAAAATGAAAAATTGATGGAACTTGGTTAAAACATAACATAGCAAATAAAATATATTGTTGTTTATGTAATCCAAAAGGATTCAAATCAGGACTATTCCTTCGATCTAGCACCATCGAATTTAAATTTAGAAATGTGATTAAAATTTCAATAGGCACCATCCACTAAAACATATAAAGAAGCATTAATACCCGGTCGGGTTTTTTAATACCCGGTGCAGATTTTTTCCCAACCCGATGCATACCCGAACCCTACCCGATGAATACCTGAACCGGACCCGAACCCGGAAATAGGGTATTATAATACCCGGGTTTTATAAAACCCGACCCGAACCCTACTCGAACCCGGGTATATAGGGTATACATTTTTGGTAGAAAACCCGGACCCGACCCGGTTTTAAAAAAAACCCGATTTTGTAAAACCCGATCCTACCCGAACCCGGTTCCATACCCGGAACCGGTTTTAAAAAAAAAAACGATTTATGCACCACTAGCCATAGTTATACCACATATCCGTGAAGTATATATACTCTTTGGGCCTGTTCAATCCACAAGTACATAACCCACTCCAGTAGTCTAGTAGTGATTTCTAAATGCTCTTTGATTTTAGATGGGCCTATTCTTCAAACACACTTAATCTAAGATGTAGAAATCCATTGTATAGCCTGTGTATCATAGCCGAATGCCTCAATCTCCGTTTCATGGTTTTCGTAGCAACAGGCTACTTGCACCATTGAGCCAGTACGGGCTTATTTCTGGCCCGATCATCTCAAAACTTGACTACCCATCCAAAACATGCCCAGTGCAATGGTCGAGAGTATTCGAAGAACTGTGCACAATACAAATTCGAATAAAACCAAGGCTCCCTTCCACCGTTGACCACTGTTGACTCGATGGACCACTTTTACAAAAAAAACATACTTTGACTATTTTGCACCTTTTAGACGGGCTGGGTTCAATGATCGTTGATTGAGCACATGAATTGTAAAAACGGATCATATGAATGCATTTGGGTGATTAATTCAACATAACTGAGGCACTTAAGTGAACATAAAACCTGGTCACATCCTATTGATAAATGAAGTTTGGATAAAAATTTGGTTGAAAGAAATGATATATAGATATTTTTCATAAAAGCCTCTTTTAAGTATCAAATATTCACATGTTTTTGCCAAACAAACGCATTGATTTGGAACTAATGGCAATTATTTTCAGATGTTTTGTCCAGTTTCTTACATCTTTTTTTTATTAAATTTTCTCTGCTGTATAGATTTCAAATGCAGAGACATGTTTTGCATGTCATCAAGCTTCATATCAATCAACATTTTAAACTCAAGAAAATATCATACATTATTCCAAACACACAGATCCTCATGTGTGTCTAAAGAGCAACAAATTAATTATCGTCCTTCAAACCCTCATGAGTTCTACGCTGCAGGTGAACCTCATTTCAGAATGCTTCATTAGACCACTGTAGAGCTAAAAGCCAAAAGTCGGTAGAGCACATGAGATATTAGAAAATCATGCTCTATATGATGGCTTGAGAATGTCTCTTAATTCTAAATACACACTTACATCCAACAAGGTTAATAATGGAGAAGCACACACTAAGAAAGTGTAGGTTTGACCTCAAAAAGTCAAAAGTCCAACCTAGAAGTCAAATTCTTAGTTTGACTTCGGAAGTCAAATTCGTTTGTTTCTGATTCAAAGCACCAATGATTGGAGCAATGAGTAAATGAGATTAATGCAGCATTTCTAGGAACAAACATAAGTGAGATGAGTGCAACAAGCCACTTACAGAACATCAAATTCCTAATATTGATAAATGGACTCTAGGTAGAAATTTGGTTGAAAGAAATGATAAATAAATATTTTCATAAAACCCCCCTTAAGTATTGAATTGCTGACCCCTTGTTTTCATGATTCATGTCTCATAATAAAATGATTCTTTGTTTAATTCATCCTTCAAATCGTTTCCAAAACTGGTTACAAATCACTACAAATGTCAACAGTAGAATGATTGTTATATGTTTTGAACACGGATTTAAGACTAGTTTCAATATGCCCCTCCAGCTTTCATTTGTTCCCCGCTCTAGTCTTTCACAAAGTCTCATTAGTGATCCTCCATCTTTCGTTCTTTAACCTTGTCACCTACAAAACCATAAATATATTTCAAATACCTCTCTCACTAGAATATATGCTATTCAGTGAGTTTATAACATTATATATTTCAACAAAAACCTGCATCGCTTGTTGTTGCTTCAGTATTGGCCCTTCTCCTTTTGGGAGGAAATGGAAATGTAATCCTTCTTTTGTATCCGATAATACGAAGACCTTTCAACAATGAAATGCTATCGGGAAGATGACGTATAGGAGTATCCACTAGATGTAAATATTCCAAACATTCTAAATCTCCTAGGTTCTCTGGTAGTTTCTCAAGTCCAGAACAATTAGAAAGTTTAAGATAATTGAGATGCTTTAGCTTACAGATGCTGGATGGAACATCTCTTATCTTGGTTGATGTTAGATCTAGTATATTCAAACTTTCTAAATCTCCTAGGTTCTCTGGTAATTTCTCAAGTCCAGAACAATTAGAAAGGTAAAGATATCTGAGATGCTTTAGCTTACAGATGATGGATGGAACATCTCTTATCTTGGTTGATACTAGATCTAGTGAATACAAACTTTCTAAATCTCCTAGGTTCTCTGGTAGTTTCTCAAGTCCAGAACAATAAGAAAGGTTAAGATATTTGAGATGCTTTAGCTTACAAATGCTGGATGGAACATCTCTTATCTTGGCTGATGTTAGATCTAGTGTATCCAAACTTTCTAAATCTCCTAGGTTCTCTGGTAGTTTCTCAAGTCCAGAACAATAAGAAAGGTTAAGATATTTGAGATGCTTTAGCTTACAGATGCTGGATGGAACATCTCTTATCTTGGTATATGTTAGATCTAGTCTATTCAATGAATCTATTTGACCAAAATTCTCAGGAAACTTACAAACTTTACAACCTTGTAGAATGAGAGTTTTAAGATGTTTCAACTCACAAATGCTATCCGGGAGATGTTTAATTTTTGAAAATGCTAAACCTAGCTCTTCTAAACATTCCAACTGGCCAATGTCCTCAGGCAATTCCTCTATGCCACTATATCCAAGGTTAAGAACTCTTAAATGTTGTAAACTACAAATGCTTCCCGGAAGACTTTTGAGTTTCTTGCACCCACTGAATGACAGATTAACAAGCTTATGAAGATTTCCAATTGATGAAGGCAGGTTTTCTATATCATTGCCATCAAAACGAAGCTCTTGCAGATTACTGTTGGAGTGGCACAGGATTATATTCTGGAACTCCTTTAGATGTACATAACTTACATTAAGAAACTCAAGTGATTCCAAATCCTTGATAAACAAAACAGATTTCAACCTCTTACAATCCTCAAGGTTTAGGTACGTAAGCCTTTTTAAACATCCAACTGGCACATGAAGTTCTTCCAAATCATCACAAAGTTGAAGATCTAACCTCACAAGATTCGGAGTCAACCCAAGGTCAAGGGTCCTCACCTTTGAGCGGGACAGTGTAATGGATTTGAGCTTCTTAAGAACCTAATATCACACCAAAAAGAATGTAATATACTAATAACTGATCAATAAATAAATTAAAATTATTAATCAATCATCCTACCTTTCTCCCCACCCAAAGTTGTTCGATTTTGCTGTTAGACATGTGAAGCTCAACAAGATTATTTGCTTGAAAGGTTTTGGGTAAACACCCATGAGGGTAATAGTGCCATTTCAAGTACTGTAATGAATTTGGGAAGTACTGACCAACTTCATCAATCTTCACAAGGTCATCACGATCCTTATCCTCATGTCTATGAACTACAATAAGGCATCTAAGTTTCTTCATGTTTCCAAGACCTTCCAAAACAATATCAGGGGTCAGCTTTAGACGTATACACCTTGTCGCTTCAGAACCCTGTAATTCAAGAATAGTTCATGTCATATGTAAAGAAAAATGTGTTTGTTTGATTTCTATGTTACAAGTAAACTTGATTCTTACCAAGTCATTACCCAGTACATCTTCAATTTCTTCCTGGATCCATAATCTGCTATGTTTGTTGGGCTCATCTGGGTGCAAACGACGTACGATATTTTTACCCATTTCTTCAATATGGTCATGCATGCTCAAGTAATGACGAAAAATACCCCGAAAAGTTATTAGAGATCTCTGCTCAAGAACTCTTAAACCAATTCTAGCCTGAAATCCACAACTTTCAAGCATACTAATTGCTTCGTTTTTCTCCCACCCCTTCAATATGCATGCAACATCGAGGAATATTTCCTTGTAATCATTCTCCAGACTTTCATAGCTTAATTCCAATTTTGCAAGAGTCTCTTTCAACGGAATTCTTTCGAGTCTTGCTAATGCGTCTATCCATTCATGCTTGTCTTTACCACACAAAAATGAACCCAAAACTTTGATTGTCAAGGGAAGACCAGCAGCATAACGTACAACCTGTAGTGATTCCGTTTCATACTCTTGAATTGGAAGATCTTTCCCAAATGCGTGCTTACAAAATAGGCCAATCGCTTCCTCATCTGATAATAGAGTGACATCATGAATCCATTCCACTCTATGTGCTATCAACACTTGCTCATCTCTTGTTGTAATGATAATTCTACTTCCAGGCTTGAACCAATGAATATCACCAGCTAATGCATCAAGCTGATTTTGGTGATCCACATCATCTAAAACCATAAGAACCTTTCTACCACGCAGCTTTGTTTTCATCAATTTTGTCCCCTCATGGACACTACTTACGTTGTTGCCTTCAGCTAAATCTAAATCTGTAAGGATCTTTTTTTGCAATGACAATAAACCGGACGGCGCTTTTGAATTTTCCCTGACATTCTCAACAAATGTTTTAGCTTCAAAGTGAATTGATAATCTATCAAAAGTAGCTCCAGCTAAAGTTGTCTTTCCAGCACCTCCCATCCCCTTGATCCCTATCATGCGAACATCTTCTGACCCGATATCTAAAGACGTCTGAAGATGCTGTAGTCGCGGTTCCATGCCTACTAGGTTATGATCAATGTTCACATTAATTGATCGTAACTTGAGTGAAATCTCTTCAACAATTAATTTGATCACTTTGGCTTCATGCCTGTAAATTATAGGAAATTTAATTAGCTTGCTCAAGAACCCATAAGAGTAGTTAATTTTTTTGGTGTATAGTATACAAAAGTGTAAGTGAATTAGCGTAATAACATACATACAAATCATGTTGCATATTTTGACAAGACTCGAGCTTTCTTTAAGATAAAAAAGCAACTAAAAAGGAACGAATATTGCAGAGAAATGATGAAGGAATTACCCATCAGCAGTGTTCTTCAAATCCCACCCAGACAGATTGGCTGCTTCTGTGAGAGCTTCTCTCCATGGCCCGGTCTCTTTGTTGGTCTGCTTAGCAAGCGCTTCTCCAACTGGACCATGTTGTTTGCGAACTTCAGAGGGATCCACATCATAGAAAACAGGGTAAGCAATCTGGTTGTTTGACTTTTGGCACTCTATAATCTTTACAAGTTCGTTCAAGCACCAAGATGAAGATGCATATTTCTTTGAGAAAATTATGATGAAGAACTTGGATTCTTCGATGGATTTCAAAAGCTGGTCGTTGATGCTTTTTCCTTTTCTAAGTCTCTCGTCATCCTTGAAAGTGCGAATACCTTGTTGCTGAAGCGCATTATTAAGGTGATCAACAAAGTTCTTACGTGTGTCTTCACCACTGAAACTCAAAAATACATCATACTGATAGCTCTCCTTATTGAATGATGTTGAAGAAGACGACGCCATTAGAGTTATGTTTTTCGAAGAAGACTGCAAAGAAACAACAGATCACACTTTTAACCCACAAGAATGTATCTTATGATAAGGATCAAGCTGGTTATCACACCTTAGAGCTTAATTATCAAGGTTAATAAATTGCTATAAATGTCAACACTGAGTCACAAGCATTTCATTATAACTTATGGCCTAGATGATATTAAACAGTTCTATGATGTCAGCATAAGGAACTGGTAATTTACGCTTAAAAGAATATTTTAGGAATCCAGAATTTATAAGGGGTTTTTATATATTCCTTCTTAAAAAGATTATTAGTTTATTACACTAAGCTAACTGAGGTGAGTTAGATACTTTTACAGTTAACTTTATAAGTTGCTTTTGTTGCAATAAACACCTCACATGTCTCTAATAACTAATAAGTTATGCAAAAGTTTGACTTTCTCAAAGTCAACCCACTGCACTTTAGTTTTACATTTAGAATGGTGTGTCTTGGGACCTAATGATACCCAAATGATGTCTTTGACCGTTTGATGTACGACAATATTGTTGGTTCAGGCCCCACTCCAAACACACACCACTCACGTATGTATGTATAATAACACTCTGTTCCCTAGTCTCATTTAACAGAACAGTGAAAGCTACTGTATACGATAAAAGCAAAAGGTTGTTTTTATTCCTTAAACTAAATGGCTTATTCTAAATAATAAACTATTAAATAAGAAATAACATATAAAAATATAAATACTTCTAGCCATGTAACATGTGCTATCCAAGGTACACCTCCAAATTACTTGCTCAACCTTGACCATTTCTTAATGACGTGCAGATTTGAGATCATGGGTATAATTCCATTATTCTAATAAGATTCTGTCAAACAACTCTTGACCCGTTTGACCTGTAAACGAACTGTGACCCGTGAACCAAACCCGATTAACCCAACCAGGGCCGGCTCTTGGGCCGGCCAACCCGTGCCGTTGTTCGAGGCCCAAATTTTCAAATGGCCCGAAAAGTTTTTATAAGCTTTTATATATATATATAGGGGAAGGTTCATTGGGGAACACTAAAAAAGTGGGGAACAGCGGGGAACCGACTCAAACGAACTCCGATTGGACTCATTCCAGCGGCGTTGGAACCGGCTCGTCTAACCCTAACTAAGATCTCTTAACCCTAAACCCTAACTCCTAAACTCTAAACCCTAAAGCTAAAAAATAAGGCTAAAACCTAAGCTAAACCGTAAAATCTAAACTATAAACCCTAAAAGCTAAACCCTAAAGGCTAAACCTAAAGCTAAACCCTAATGCTAAACCCTAAACCCTAAAGCTAAACCCTAAAGCTAAACTCTAAAAGCCAAACCCTAATATATTTAGGGTTTAGGGGTTATGATTTAGGGGTTAAGGTTAAGAGATCCTAGTTAGGGTTCGACGAGCCGGTTCCAACGCCGCTGGAATGAGTCCAATCGGAGTTCGTTTGAGTCGGTTCCCCACTGTTCCCCACTTTTTTAGTGTTCTCCAATGAACCTCACACTATATATATATATATATATATAATGATATATTTAATATATGCATTCATTTATTATACATAAAAGTCTTGGTGATGGACTAGAAAAAAACCATCTCAAGATAATTTGAGGTCTCAAGTTCAAGTCTTAGCTCCACCACCAATGTCTTATTTTTTTAATTCATTTTCTTTTACTATAATTTTGGGCCCAATTTTTTATTTTGCCCGAGGCCTACATTATTTTAAGAGTTCTAGAAGACGGCTCTGAACCCAACAAATATAATATTCAATCAAGGGTTTGATCAGATTTAAAACAAAGATTTGACTTTCTTAGACAAGTCAAAATATAGTAATAAACTTCAAACCATGGGGCTTTGATTTCAACTCTTAGACAAACAATGCATCTGATGACTATTTATCAAAAATTGGAACTAAAGTTGACAATTTAACAAATTCTTGTATAACATCTTCTTTACCCGTTAGATCAAACCCGATCAACTTCCATTATAGCGATTTAACACTAAAATAAAGATACGAACTAGATAATAAAAAGAAATTCGTGACGTTTGAACCACCGTTATCCAAAGTGTGACTACCGATGGACTTAAAATACACATAAACCACCAATGCTTGAATAATTTAAAGATAAAAAAATAAACTAACCTTAAAATAGTTGCTCAAATCAGCACCCAGATACTCAGACCAAAGACTTTTGTTTGTGAATTTCAAGTATGTTGAGGTTAAAGTTAAATAAGGCTGATGAGTTTTGATCCAACCTTCATTTCTTAGCACTTACCAGGAAATTATGCCCACCAACTTCCCACGTGTCTTCTTTATGACCTTAAAATAGGCTATGAGGATAAGTTGGCATTTATATTTATACATTTTAATTCAAAAACACGGTATTTATACATATTTATATCTACCAAGTTTATTGTCAAAAATATTTATACATATTTTCATATTGAGTTAAAAAAATGTGAATAACGGGCTATTATAATTGTTTATAAACTTTAAGTAAAGTTTGTTACTACTTTATATATAAATCAGAGTTGAAGGTTCTTTTTATCTTAAAGGTATTTACCATTATCTTAAAGATCGTTGGCCTGAGACTGAGTTGTAATTCTTCGTCTAGATACTTTACATTTAACTCGCATCATTATAAATATTTGGTCTTTATTTTTGTTAAACAATATTTTGTATATAACATCTTATTTACCCCTTAATCAACCCTGGTCTGCTTTCTTATTAGACCATGGGGTATGGGGGTCGTCCCCTCCCCGTCCCGGTCAGTCCCCCATGTCGCACACCGCCCCTTATGGGGCCGTCGCGGCACCTGCGTCCTCTCCAAGCCGTTGGAGACGAGGCAATGATGTGGGCCCCCCTCTGACTTCTCTCTCTCCCCGTTATTAATATATTAATATTATATTGGTTTTTATTATGGGTTGGGTAGTCTTCCACGCACTTGGGTAGTCCCCAAGGGGATGGTCCTCCACCCTTAGTGAGGTGACGCCTACATGGCGAGTAGTCTCTTTGGGGACTAACCAAACCATACCGGGTAGTCTTATAACTGGTCTTCTCTTTAGTTTATTACCAGGAAATCATGCCGCAACTTCCGCAATATCTTCTTTATTGACCAATTGTTATTATTACACGCGGATTCAATCGTTGATTGGAGCCACTTGTCTTCCTTTTTCACTTTTATGCACCCCACCTAGATTTCAAAGCAACCCAATAATAATGGTGGGTTACTTTACTTTTAATTAAATTACTTTACTATATATATATATATATATATATATATATATATATATATATATATATATATATATATATAAGGGAATGCTAGACAGAAAACCCTTAAATTTTTAGAAAACTCTGGAAACTCAAATCTTCCCTCATTTTTACCCAACCTCCCGACGTTTTTTTTTTTTTTTTTTTTAAATAACACATGTAATATACATGTTTTAGAGTGTTTTGGGCAAAAAAAAAAAAAACAAAAAAGCGCCGAAGGGATTTAAAAAAAAAAAAAATAAACAAATTTCAGCAATGTCCGGTTGCCTAACATGTGTTAGGCACAAAAGACAGAAATTGCTGAATTTTTTTTTTTTTTTTAAAATCATCCCTTCGGCGCTTTTTTGATTTTTTTGGCCCAAAACTCTTAAAAACATGTATATTACATGTGTTATTTTTTTCAAAAAAAAAAAATGTCGGGAGGTTGGGTTTTCTAGGGTTTTTTATATAGATAGGGTTTTCTATATAGCCCTACCCTATATATATATATATATATATATTATTTATTATTTATTATTTATTATTAATAACCAAATGAAATGAATAGTAATTTTAACATATTATAATAATATATTAAATATAATACTAATAATAATTACTGTTTTCTTTACTTTTTAAGTTTGATAAGCTTGATGTCAACCAATACTGGTATCGAAAATATTGGTACGGTTCGGTTCATTATCGGTACATGAAGGTAAAAATCAGTATATGAAGGTAAAAATAGGTAGCGAACCGGTACTAGGAACGCCAAAAGTCGGTACCAAATTGGTACTTAGGATCCTTTGGTTCGGGAAATTCGGTACCGGTACCCAGTATTATTTGCTCATCTCTGACCACGGGTTTCATACGAACATCATTAACATACAACTTTTTTGGTTGATTTTCTTTCGATTATTTTTTACTGTTTCTTACATTTTCTTTTTATTCATGTTAGTGGTTCCGTGTGCAACGCGCTAGTAGTGATTTCAAAACACATGTAAACACAGACTAAAAAACAAAAGAAGTTCGCCGCAACGCGGCTAGGGTGATAAACCTAGTTAAATTAACAGATAATCATTTTTATGTAGATAGTTATATTAAATTACGATTATTTAATTTGTTTTTAAGAAAATATTAACATATTTTAATTATTTGTAATAAACTTGGAAAAGTCAAGGTTTTACACAATTTTAAATTACGATTTTTTTAAACCAAGACATACTTTTTGTCATAATTTTAGAATTTACCGCCACAACGTGTTTATTTACGTTTTGATGTGCAAAACCAAATTGCCTCGATAACTTTTTTTCTTTTTGTATCATTTATAATTAAAGTTTAATATAAAAAAGTGTGCACTGGGCATGTTTTGCATATATTAGGAGAAATGTTGTAACGAGTATGTAGAGACTGGCCCAATACGTTATATGTATTGATAGTGTAATGAACCAAATAGATACCAAATGAATTTCTGCAAGAATTCCGCTAGCACTAAGTTAATGTAAAGTTTTTTAGTTTTTACATTATAGAATACATGAAAATATCACGTGTTTCTAATTTATGTATTATTAAAGATATCTTAAAATGTATACACGAACCACTTTTTTTACTGTGTATTTGTATCTACTTTGTTTTTGTAATTATGCTTTATTTTTTAAAAGTTGGCTAGGCCATAGCCCATATGTAATGGTCTAGTGACAATGATAAATCAGGATGGGATATGTCCTGTTCGGTCTCGGTTATTAGTCCCGGAAACGATCAAAGGTCCATAATTTGAAGAAAAAAATAATTTATGTTACTAGTCCAGTCTAGAACCAGATATTTTTCATATATTTAAACAAAATGACATCATTTAGGTATGAAATTAGACTTTAATGACTACCCGAAAAGTTTGAGCCCTGGTTCGGTTCCAATCTTACACCAACCCGATGGTTGGTTGTTGGCTCAGTGGCTTCAAATTTTCAAGTTTCCAATTATGGTCCACTCTGGTCTTTAAACCATGGCACACCAATGCAACAAGTTTATAGAAGAGTAAAGTCCTATTTGAGTCCTTGTGGTTTGTGCAGTTTAACTATTTGAATCCAAAAACCAAAACTGTCTTGATTTGAGTCCCTGTGGTTTCTAATTTTAACCATTTGAATCCAAAAGTAAACAACATCCAAATCAGAAACATTTTGTTTTTTGATTCAAATGGTTAAAATTAGAGACCACAAGGACTCAAATCAAGACATTTTTGGTTTTTGGATTCAAATGGTTAAACTGCACAAACCATAGGGACTCAAATAGGACTTTACTCTTTATAGAACTTCAAATTTCTAGCTAGGTTGAAGCAAAAAGGAGGTATTTTTGTGCTGAGATGACATATACCAGCGCTTTCCTATACTATTGGTTGTATATTAGAGTATATAAAGCAGCCATTTTAAGCAAGTTCTATTGCCATTAAGGGGCAAAAAATGGGCAGATTAGACAAGTGGCCATGATAGAGTGATTGCTGGATGCCCAAAGGCCCAAAAACTAGTTCAGAAGGAAAAGAAGGATGTACTACTTTATGATTGCTGTTGTGCAACCGCCAGCTCAGTTATCTGTACCAAAGAACAAAAATATCACAGTTAGAAACATCATGTGGCCATTTTAAGTAGATGCATGCAGGTTGATTTGAGAAATGTAGAATAGGTGTTAAAATTTTTCAAAAAAGAAAAGAAGAAAGATTTGGACATGTAATACAAACATGATTGCAAAATGGAAAAAAAAAAAAAAAAAACGAACCGTGGCCTCTTTTGCGCTTAAGGCTCCTCAAATTCTTGAGGATATAGCTAATAACCTCCTTTAACGTAGCTTTTTTATTGTCTTTAAAGTTCCAAAGTTCGTTAACTTCATATCTACCACTAGGGTTATATTCATTCAGTTCCATAAATGCAGCAACCACTGCATCAAAGATTCCAATACCCCATTCTGCCTTAAGAGTTTTTAGCTTTTTATCATTTTCATTAATCACTTCCTGCATTGTGCACAAGACTTTACTCTTAAAACTTTTACACAGGCATATAGACTTAAACTGTATTTATAAAGTTCCAAGCAGCATACCTTATTGGGGGGGGGGGGGGGGGGGGATATTCCACGGTCCTCCCAACCGCTGGAGTGATCACACTCCACAAGCTAGTAACGTCCCAATACTGCCTGGGGGTGAATACCCTTGGCCCTGAGTTGATTCCGTTTCCTCTGGGAAGAGGCGTATGGCTGGTGACCATCACTGGAGTCGAACCCGGGTCTCTTGGAAGAGAAAGGGTGGGACTGGCCAACTGGGCTACCCCAGTTGGTTAGCAGCATACCTTATGTGTACCATCTATGGCAACAACTTTTACCGGATGCCACGCTGAATTTTTCAGTTCCTCTTGCCACATAGAGCATAACTCAGAGGCCTTGATTTGAGCTTCTTCAGAGCCATACTTCACCTTGCAGGCATCAAGGAAGGGTTTCGAATCGATTTCTCCCATCCTCTTCAGCCCTATATTAGTATGTCCACTAAACATACCCTTCATGCCCTTAAACACCTTAATCAACTCTTTGCATGCTTCTTGCAACTCATCGTTACTTTCGCGTTTCTTAACCACAAGAGTTTGATTCATATCCTCCAAATCACCCATTTCCTCTACCTTTGCTTCCAGCTCATCTTTCAACTTTTTTATCTGCCCCTGAACCGCGTTATCATCTTCATCGGGCATAAGTTTTATCACCTTCACTTTCCCTTTTAATTCCACAATTTCCATCTCTAGTTTCTGTTTGGCATCTAGCTGTCTCTCTAACTCAAGTACTATCTTCAACGCCTCCTCCTTCTCTCTCTGTGATATAAGTAGTAAATCATAATTGTAAATTAAAAAGAACCAAGACTAGAGGCGGCTAAATGGGGTCTCATCAAACGGGTAACTTTAGGCAAAATTGTAAATTACCCTTTGCTCTTCAATCAGCCTTAAGAGATCCTCATCGCCTTTTTTCTGCTCTATGGAGGCCATATTCAGAGAACTCTTTCCCATGTCAACCTGGATTCATAAACAGAATATAAATAACACAATATGGTAATAGAAAAATGTGGATATATATATATATATGTGTGTGTGTGTATGGTGTTTGTGTATAATAATCACCTTTCTTTTCTCCTCATCTAATCTTTGTTTCTCACGTTCTGTTCGGGCTACTTTCTTACTAACTTCTTTGCTGCGAAATTCATGTTCTTTCCTTAGTTTGTCCACCTCAGCATGGGCCCTTTCTCGTTCATCTAATAATGCATTGACACGCTCCTGTTCAAGGACCTGCAGTTTTCTTCTCTCTGAAGATGAACAATACTTCCATCGTCCTACTTAAAGACATGTTTTTTATTTCTTCCATCGTCCTACTTAAAGACATGGTTTTCTGATTACACTTGCTTTGCAACTCATCAAGATTTTCATTCCTCATGTCGATCTCAGTCGCTAATTCAATCAATGGTCGTTTTCTGGTTTTTGCAACTTCTTGCTCAACTTCCAATACCGTCTTCAGATCCCTGTTCATGCGAAGGTAGTCTCCTATTGGCCCTTGTGATTCAAAATCATTTGCACGAGCTAGCCATGCATAAATACTACTTGAACCAGACGGATTTTCAGCTCCAAAAGCTTTCTCAAACTCCATACCATTTTTCAAACCAATCAAACTGTTGTTGAACGTCACAAACGCTTTTGCGGTTCTCTTTTCAGCATCCCATAACAGCTCAACCTCTTCAGGCTTGTATTTTGAGAATCTCTTGATCCAATATTTAGCGTTCTCAAAATCATTCGCACCGTCTGATTCTTTGACTATGTTGACCAGAATTCCAGTCCAAGGCCAGCAAAACAATTCGTTTTCTTCAGTGATTGGCACTGCTACTTTCAGCGGCTTTTCAGCCTCATCTGCCAGTTCATTTTCTAAGTACAATGTTAGAGCAAGATGGTTCGCCTTTTGCTTTGCACTTCTGTTTGAAGAGCCTTTGCTTACTCCAGAAGCGTGTTGATGCAAGTCTTTATATTTGAAATTCTGTTTTTTCTTGCCAGCACAAAAAGGACACCTATAGATGCCACCGGAATACTTAACTTTAAGTGTTCCATTCCTCAGTTGTTCGTATGGCTTATCTTTGTAATCAGAAATCTCCGAATCACTAAACTCGGACTCTTCACCGGAACTGATATCCTTCTACTCAGAAAACATACACAAGACAATATGAAGATGTTAATTAAAAGCATGTTGAGACATTAAGGGGGTGTAATTAAGGTAAAATGAAAATATCAGATATCCTAATTCCTATTTGGTGATGCAATAAACGCAAGTACACAACCTTAAGTGCCAAAAAAAATATAGACCAACGGATCTCAAGCCTCTCAGAGATCTCACATTTCCCTTAAAACTTCTGTGAAAACAACATACTCTGAGGATTTGTGAAAACAACATACTCTGAGTATTTGTGAAAAATTAAAATTAATATATTTTATTTTATTTTATTTTTTTTTAATTCGAAATAAGCTTATCATTCCACACGAAAAAGGGCATACTCTGAGGATTCATAATTTAGAGTCATGGATCTCTAAAATACATAACATATGTTCAAACTTAAGTCAAATGCAAATTTAGGTTACATTTTTTTTTTATAAAACACGTATCGATTTCACATTTAAAACAACATCTTCTGTTGATACACTAGTGTTGTTTATCATCATTTCATTGTTAGAAACTATAATCGAAACCTAAATGCGGGCTGGAACACACAATTCGAACATTTCAACTACTATAACGAAAGAACAAACTACCAAAATGAATTTTAAAACAGAAATGAAGCTCGGTCGAACAATTTGCAGAAAGCATATGATCCTTAACTGGAAAAGGATGCCTGCAAGATATTATTGAGGTGTAATTGCGAGTTGAGTGCGCATAAACCCTAGCGTACGGCAGCAAGTAACGTAGATTGATCGTCGGAGGAGAAGAAGAAGAGGAAGCGTATGAACAGTTGTTGATTTCAGTTTTGTTGGAGGGAGAGAGAATATACAGTATTATATAACCCTATAAAAAGTAACTTGGGTTTGGCTGATTTAATAGTTATGTCTCTTCATATTACATCGTTAAATAATACCCTTACATTAATAAACACATATCATATATTAAACAGGATTAGGATAAAATACAAAGGCTCCTTATTGTAAGAAGGGTACAAAGGCTCCTAAAAAAACATACTACACAAAAAAAAAAAAAAAAAAAAAAAAACCTTAAACATCCACCACCACCCAAAAACCTAAACCCCCACCCCATCCGTTTAGCTCCTACTGAAATGAAGGAGTTGAGAACCCAATTGGATGACTTACTGGCAAAAGGTTTTATACAACCTAGCTCATCGCCTTGGGGAGCACCCATATTGTTTGTAAAGAAGAAGGATGGGTCGATGCGTTTATGCATTGACTATCGCGAGCTGAACAAGGTGACTATCAAGAATCGTTATCCTTTACCCAGGATCGATGACTTATTCGATCAACTCCAAGGGGCGAGCTTCTTTTCGAAGATCGATTTAAGATCTGGGTATCATCAACTCAAGGTTAGAACTGAAGATGTACCTAAGACAGCGTTTAGAACAAGGTATGGTCACTATGAGTTCTTAGTGATGCCTTTCGGGCTCACTAACTGTAACACCTCGAAAATTTACGTCCAATGATGTGTTGACACGTGTCATAGGCTTTGAATATGTGAAAACATACTTTAGAGGGACTAAAGTTGACAAACGGTGAAACTATGTGCATATAAGGGTCCAAAGTGTCAATAATGGATAAATAGGCCCTACAATAACCCTACATGGTGTTTATAATCTTAAACGGATAAATCATGGATCATACGAAGCGAAAAATGAAGGAAAGTGAGGAATTACAAACTACAGGGGCTAAATGTGTCAACATGTTGAAAGTATACCTCTGAGTGATCTTTTGGCAAACCCAAAGCTTTGTAATGGTAAAATATACTCACTAGAATATGTGATTCAAATTTCATAACGTTTCGTTATCGTATGAGAAAGTTATGATCAAAACCGTACACGAAGGGTTAAATGCGTTAACGTTGAAATTCATGACTTTTCGGGTAAGCACAAAGAGAACCAAGGACTTTACCATGTTTGTAAATGTCCCAAGGTCCTTAAAAATCAAGTTTTATGGTCCAATGAGCAAGAAAAATAAGAAAAACCATGTAACAAAGGACCAAGGATCAAAACATAAATGTTTTAAAAGTTTTTGTGGATCAGAAGAAGCCAGGCGGCCCGCCTGGACCCTAAAGCGGGCCGCATGACCTGCCCAGCATCAGAAAACGCACAAATGTCAGTTGCAGGTCTGTTTGCGAGTTGTTTCCAGCTGTTGTCGACTCCAGGACCTCCCCAATGGGCTTACATGCATTTAGGGGCACTTGTCCTCTTCTTACAACACTCCTAGACCTCTGTGGCAGCCTATAATCAGATCAAAATTGTGTTAAAAGGGTCTTGTAGTTGCAAACCTTCATCACTTGCGTGTTCAAAAATTCACAAGACAACTTCTGGAGCTCTCTGGACATCAAGGCAGCTTCCTAGCGATCTCTAAGCTTTGTTAGGACTCTTGTAAGTGTTCAGACCCTTCTCTAATTCGTTCTAGCTTAGTTTATTAACCGAAAGTCAATCCATCGTAAATTAAGCTTGACTTTAAGATTAAACGAGATTTGCTCAGTCATTTCTCGAATTGAAAGTACCTACAAGTTGGTATTTATGTGGGTAACAAACCCTCAAAAGGGTATACTCAGATTCCCACTCTAAGTATGATAATTGTCGAGTCAAAGTTTGTTTCAAAAAGTCAACAGAATGTGTTTTTGCAAATTTAAGCATGATTAGCAATGTAGGGTACATGCAACCTGTTTGATCATTAAAATAACTTGGTAAATAATGTAAGAACATGTCTCAACATGTTCATCTTGACAATTTTCAGTTTAAGACCCGGATCGGAACCGAAAGTCGCATATTTTGACTTTTACTTTGACTATCAGTTCTGATCCGTTCATGCATGTTTGAGATCTGCCTTAGAGCTTATTTTGGACCAAGTTTCATATATGTATAACTCTCTGAGATTTTACAACTTGGTTCAATACTTAACCGATTCATATGCATGTTACCGATTTATGCTTAAAATTGACTATTATGCCCTTTTTACTATAAAACGAGATTTCTGGAAAAATGAATAGACAAATGACTTTGCTACTGATATTTGAAGATGTCCTTAAAATTTGACATCAAACCGAGGTCTAGATTGTGAGTTATGCTCAATATCGCAAATAAAACGGTTTTTATTAATTAAACGGCAATATGAGCATAACGCCTATCAAAACCAAATTTTTGACACCAAAATTTGTACCTACTGTTGTTATATAATATTTTGGGAATATTAAGGATTTTTAATGATTTTTAAACTGATCTAAACAAAGGGTTATAGCCTTAATTCGGTTAATACCGATTTACCCTTTTAAGCCATAAAATGGGTTTTACAAATCCTTTTGACCCCAAACCTTTTTCTACTGATTTTATTGGTTAAATAAAATATTTTGAGCCTTCTGGAATTATAAAATTATCAGCTTTCTTTTAAAAACCCGGAAATGGCTCCGGATCGCCTTTTTAAGCGTTTTTAACGCATAGTATGTACTATAACCATATTTAACATATAAGGGTGATACCTACTGATGTTTTTAGTATATTTTAAGATAATAACAGTAAGTAAAAGTTTTTGAACTCAGGTTTCCAGTTTTGACCTTTTTAGCCCTTGTGAAATTACCAAAATACCCCTAAGGTGCATAGCTTGGTTTTAAATGATAAATTTCACATACGAGTCATAACCTACTGTTATAACATGTTAAAATAAGTATATTTACTGTATAAATCAGACCTGTAACTCAGGTTTCTAATTTAACTCTTTTATAATCTTTTAAATGACCAAAATGCCCTTATGAGGCATAAATTGTGTTTAAATTCATTTGGGGCATAATAGAAGATACCTTACTGATATTATAACATATTTAAGCCATATTATCTCAGGGAACTTGCATATGACTTTTATGGTTACCCGTAACGCCCTTTTCGCGTTCGGTTTGGTTTATGTAACTAGTTTGCATAAATTGACCGAAACGGGTCAAACCTTATCATCTTTGTCTCAAAATCCAGAATGTATTTAGTATACCCATATTATACAAGTATTCAAACTTGTCGGGTCTAAATCACATTCTATCCGGTCTTCGCTTAATCGTGCGTGTGAACCGTATCGTCTTTAAAACTAACCGGTCTAAGCTTAGGCTTAAATAAAGACCCGTTAGAAATCTAATAGGTTATTATAAACCTTTGTTCCAGAATAAGAAGAACCAGTAAAAGCTACCTTCACTTGCTAACTGTGATTTATACTTACCAAGGTAAATACTTTTAACTTATTTTCCCTATACGGGCTTGGGGTACGGTATATAATATACCGCTTGGTCCGGCATTGAATTCTTTAATCGAATAGTGGTTAAATTTATTGATATGCTATGTTTTGAATGTGTTTTGTTTGCTTAAAGCCTTTGGGGGGTTAATGACCATGTCCCAGATATCCTTGGCATCATCTTACGAAATGGCCACGACCTGAGCACGGGGTGTAGGCGTACACCCGTCAGTGTATAACTCTATATTGTGGTGTGTCTATTAATCTTTAACCCGGTCTACGGACCGGGCTACTGAACGCATAAGTAACATGTAATTCCCTTACAAGATTATATTACATAATTATCCCAAGTTATAAAAATGTTTTGTGCCACGTGCATTCAAATCAATTTTCAACCCTTTCAAAATGAGTCAGTTAATTTGTATTTACCAGTGTAAACTGACGTATTTTTCCCAAAAGGTTAAGTGCAGGTACTACTCGTACTAGGCTGGCTGTCTTCTAGAGCGTCCACAATAAGTCTCGCAAGCTTGGATGACAAATAAACTGTTGAACAATATCTTCTTTATTTTTGATCCGCCTGTGGATCCATTTCAACTACTCGTGATATTTAATATTACATTTTATTTAAAGTTGAAATGAATCTATCTTTGCTTCCGTTGTGCATTATTATATTGTGTTGTTTGACTTATTATGTTACCAACCGCGTCACGATACTCCCCACCGGGCCCACCGGTGACACGTGGAAAATAGGGGTGTGACACTAACGCACCTGCAGCATTCATGGACCTCATGAATCTACTCTGCATGCCATACCTAGACAAGTTTGTCATTGTCTTTATTGACGACATACTTATCTATTCTCGCAATCAAGTTGATCACGAGAAACATCTTTGATGTATCTTAGGATTGCTACGACAGGAGAAGCTGTATACTAAATTTTCCAAGTGTGAGTTCTGGCTTCGCGAAGTCCAATTCCTTGGACATGTTGTGAGCGAGAGTGGTATCCAAGTGGATCCCGCTAAAATAGAAGCCATAATGAACTGGGAAGCACCAAAGACTCCGACTGAAAACCGCAGCTTTCTGGGATTAGCTGGTTACTATAGAAGATTCATTGAGAACTTCTCAAGGATAGCTGCACCATTAACTACTCTGACCCGCAAGAACGTGAAGTTTGATTGGGGTCCAAAACAACAAGAGTCTTTTGAGATTCTTAAACAGAGATTGAGCAATGCTCCTGTGCTGACATTGCCCGAAGGAATAGAAGAGTTTGTTGTTTATTGTGATGCTTCACACACCGGTATGGGTTGTGTGCTGATGCAGAAAGGCAAAGTGATTGCCTATGCATCACGACAGTTGAAAGTACACGAGAAGAATTACACCACCCACGATTTGGAGTTGGGTGCCGTTGTATTTGCACTTAAGTTGTGGAGACATTACTTATATGGAACTAAATGTGTGATATATTCAGATCACAAAAGTCTCCAACATTTATTCAATCAAAAGGATCTTAATATGAGGCAACGCCATTGGATGGAAACCTTAAATGACTACGATTGTGAAATTCGCTACCATCCTGGTAAAGCGAATGTAGTTGCAGATGCATTGAGCAGAAAGGAAAGGATTAAACCTATAAGGATTAATGCCAAAAGTATTGAACTTAAGAATAGCTTGAATGAAAGGCTGTTAGCTGCTCAGAAGTAAGCTGTTTTGGAAACTAATCTTCCAAAAGAGAAATTAGGTGTAACTGCTGAACAGTTAACACCTGGTAAGGATGGAATCCTCATATTAAATGGTAGGATATGGGTTTGTAACACCTTGTAAAATCACGTCCAATGATGTATCGACACGTGTGCTAAACTCTAATGAAGTTAAACGTTAACTATTAGGGACTAATTTTGCGAAAAATCAAAAACTTTTGAATGTAGAAGGACTAAAAGTGTTAACATGCTTAAACTAAGCCTCTGAATAACAATGCACGGTATTCAAAATTAGAATCAAGCTACTCAATGGTCGAGAGGAACCGTTTACGCAATTATTTGAAAGTCTGAGCGTCGAATGGTTAAAAGCGTCAACATGTTAATTCTTACCTCTGAGTGACCTTTTAACAAACCGAGGGCTTCATGATGATTGATTACACTCTCGGGAATGCCTAATATTGGCCATATAAGGCTTTTAAGCCAATAAGTGATGTTGCGCGCAAGTTTGCAAGTTAGAAGGGTTAAAGGCGTCAATATGTTTACTTATACCTCTGAATGAACTTTTAACGACCCCGAAGTATTATAAAGTGCAATCATACTCTTGAGGATGCCTAGAATGGATAACATAGGGCTTTGATGCTATTAAACGATAATACGCGCAAGTTTGCGCGTTAGAGGGACCAAAAGCGTCAACTTTTAAAACTACACCTTTAGGTGACCTTTTTAGAAAACGGGAGCATTGTAATTTTTTTTGCGTATGCTCGGGGATACTCCATATGGGCCACGAAAGGCTTAGATATCGTTAAACGATATTAAGCGCTACTTCGTGCGACAAAGGGACTAAAAGCGACGACTAGCGAAACTACACCTTTGAGAGATCTCTTGAACGAACCAGAAACTCCGCGATGTTCGTTCATACCCTCGGGAGTATTTAATTTTGACCATGTAAGAATTCTATGCCGTTTCGCGATAATGCGCGCAAATTCGCGAATTAAGGGGTTAAAGGCGTTAACGCGCGAAACTACACTTTAGTGTGATCTTTTGAATGGAACAGGAACTTCGTAAGGATTAGATAAACTCTCGAGTGTGCCTAAGGTTGGCCGTATAAGGTTTCATACCTGATATTAGCATTAAACATATGAAACAAGAACATAAGGTACCTTATATGTCGAAAATGAAACTTGATTTGAGCATAAAAGATGATAGGGACTGAAACTGCCAATGCAGAAACTTGTTTGCTGGACTGGGCTGGCTCGCGGGCCGTGTAGGCCTGGGCCTGTCTTGTTCGCGGGCTGCTAAAGCCCAAACAGCAGCAGAAAGTTAGTTTATAAGCTGCTGTTTTGAATCCCTGATTGTTCTCCTCACATATTTCGAATCTATGGGCACTTAGATGGTATTAAAACCTGGTATTACACCTATAATCATCTCACAATCCATTCCAACACTTGTCATGATCCTCTTTCATTCCAAACACTATAAATAGAGGTTGAATTCATTTCAAAAATTCACACCAATTCTTGAGTTCTTGCTCTCTCTCTCTCAAATCTGAGGATCCTGAACATTTGGAACCTCCTCTGAGTTATATTCAGTCCATAGGACCTTATGTAAGTGTCCTTTCGTGACTAGTTTATTCTATTTGGCTTTTAAAGCCGAAAAGTCAAGCGTTTTCGATAAACGCTTTGACTTTCAGTAAGACCGTTAACCCTCAAAAGGGCACCTCCTAATTATCGCGTTTACCTAGTTAATTGTCAGATCAAAGTAATTAAAATAAAAGTCAAACGGGTCAGTTTTTAAATAAAAATCCATAACTAATGATGGAGAAGCTATAAAATCAGTTTTGTCACTTTAATAACTTGGTAAATATTAATTGAACATGTCTAGGCATGTTCAACCCGACAATTTTGAGTTTAGGCTCGGTTCGCAACCGAAAGTCGCAAAAGTAGACTTTTGCTTTGACTTTCAGTTCTGACCCGATTTAGCTTAGTTTATTTATGCCTTAGGGTTCCTTTGTGACCATATTATATGTTAGTATGACCCTCTGAGGTCATACTACATGGTCCCGTAGAAATCATAGTACATTGCATGTTCCGTTAATTGCTTAAAAGTTGACTATTATGCCCTTATATTATAAAAACGAGATTTTTGAAAATGTGAGAGGACAAAAAGCTTTATTACTGATATATAAGTATGTCCATAAAATTTGACATCAGTTTCTGGTCCCAATCAAAAGTTATGCAAGATAGCGTAAAATGAAACTTTTTGTTAATTAAATGACATTTTTAGCATAAATCATATTTAAACCCAAATTTTGGCACCAAAATCATTACCTACTGTTTTGATATAATTTTTAGGGAATTTTGGAAATTTTTTTCAAATTTTATACTGACCATAACATAGAGTTCTTGCATGAGCTCGGTAATTGACAATAATGCCCTTTTCATTAATAAAATGAGTTTTACACATCATTTGCATGTCAAACCTTTTCCTACTGATGATATATATTAAATAGAATATTTTAAGCATTTAAGATTGATCAAAACTTCAGAATTTTATAAACATCTTGAATATCGCCAATTACCGACTTTTAAGCTAATTAGGCGCATAGTATGGTTAAAAACCATATTTAACGCCTAAGACTTGTTACCTACTGATTTTAGAAATAAATTTTAATACTTTAACAGTAAGTATAAGTCTTGAACTCAGATTTCCAAATTTGACCTTTAAAGCATATGTGAAATGACCAAAATGCCCATACGGTGCATAGTTTGGCCATAATTGATAAACCTCACATATGTATGAGATCTTACTGATGTGACTTGATAAAATGAATATTTTTACTGAATATTTTAAACCAGAACCTCAATATGCTAGTTAACCTCTTTTATAAATTTTAAAATGACCAAATTACCCTTTCGGGGCTTAAATTGGTTTTAAATTCGTTTTGGGCATAATTGAAGATATCCTACTGATATCACAACATATTTTAAGCATAATAACTTATGGAACTTGTACTTGTCCCATTCGGTTACCCGTTATGCTTATACGCGTTCGGTACGGTTGTTAGTGCATTTATGTCTATCGCCTCCGTCAATCAGTCCGTAGAAGAAATCAGAAGAATACAAGTGCTTATATTGTAATAATTAGAGATAACTAGAGAAAAGGTAAGGTGGCATTTATGTAATTAATGGGAAATCTCATTAAGCCCCTTGGCCTATAAATAGAGGACTTAGGGTTCTCATTTAGAACTTTTGCCATTTTGCATCTTGGAGATCTAGAGCTAGAGGGAGAAAGTCTAGAGAGAGAAAGTGACATCGTGATTCAGGTGCTTGTACGTTTTCAGATTCATCAATAGAATCACAGTTTATATTACGTCTTGTGTGTTCGGTCACGATCGTGTACGGATTCCGCATGTTACACGAGTCGATACGCAATAGTTTCGGAGTCGAAAACCGATCCTACAAGTGGTATCAGAGCAGGAGCTCGATTGCACAGATCTATCACACATATTCGTACAGGATTTCATCAGAATCAGATCAAAATTTCATCCATATTTGTCAAATTTCTTCATTTTTCTATCTTCTACACTTTCTGTCCGAAAATTGCAAAATTAACATGGCTTTTACGGTTAAAATTGGCTGATTTTTGGATATTATGTGCGAAAATCATTGATCTATAAGCCTACAAAATTTCAGATCAAAATTCCAAGCAATTTGAGAGAATTAAGATTTTTCTGTCCGATTCGCTGAATATGTTCGTCATTGTTCTTGGTGATGTTCACCGATCGGATGGCAATCCAATCGGATGACCACCCGATCCGTTGCAATTCATTAAAAGTTTGACTTTGTTGACCCACTCGATCGGATCACCATCCGATCCGTGGCATTGTATTTTGTTTTGATTTGTTAACTGAAAATTGTCGAACGGTGACTCGATCGGATCACCATCCGATCCTTGTCACTTTCTCACTTATTCATTTGTTATGCAAATCATCGAGTGGCAATCCGAACGAATTGCCACCCGATCCTAATCACTCTATTGTGTTTTTGTGTCTCAGGTCAAGTATCGGATACCCGCTCAATCGAGTAGCCACCCGATCCAAGGCACTTTGTCACCCGATCGGACAGCATCTCACCTGATCGGACAGCACCCCACCCGATCGGACAGCATCCCACCCGATCGGACAGCTTGTCACTCGATCGGATCACCACCCAATCCAAGGAACACTGTCACTCGATCGGATCACCACCCGATCCGCTGCCACCCGATCATTGACTCTGTTGACTCACTCGATTGGATACCCGTCCGATCCCGTTGTTTGATAGTGTTTGAACCGATCGTTTTGTTTGATCGTGATTCAGATGACTCGAGGAGATAACATCATGGCTGAAGAATTCTACAACACGTTCTACAATGCATTCACATCAGAATCTTCCGAAACATCAACCGTCACACCAAAATCAATAACAAAAACAATCAATGATAACATAAAACATGATAACTTCTATGGAACCTATTCGAAACCACATAAACTTGAGAATATAGAAGATTATACTTGGTGGAAACAAAGATTCCTGAACTGGACCAAGGCATATGCTCACGAGAGCTGGTTCTGTTTAGAGTTTGGATACAGTCGACCAATCAATGACAAGAATGAAAAGATACATCTCAATGATCTTTCCGATGAAGGCAAACGGAAATTCTCATATGAGCAGAAAATGATTGCATTGATTCAGCAATCTATCAGAAATGATATTTTCTCTTTGTTAACACATGATGGGTCATCAAAATCGGTTTGGGAAGCTTTGAGGGTCAAAGCTGAAGGGGGTAAACAAATAAAGAAAAACAAAATTGCTTTGTTAAAGAAAGAGTTTGATTTGTTTGATAGTCTAAAAGGAGAGTCAGTGAGGCAAATGATTGAGAGATTTTGCCATTTAAAAATTGAGCTTGATAGGTTTGATATTGTTAAAACACGAGAGGAAATCATTGATAAAATCATAGAAGCGTTACCACGAGCTGATCAGTGGCAAACATTCGTGTTTATTCTAAAAAATGATGCTTTGTATGAAACAATTACTCTCGATGTGTTAATTGAAAAGATTGAAACTCATGAGCTTGACTTGCAGAAACAGAGCAAGATGAGCAGTTCTTCACATCAACGGAATGTTGGTCTGTACTACAAAGGTAGCATACCGTCGGTGACAGTTGGAGTATCTCCAAACACAGCATTCAGTGTTGAAAAATCAAAAGAACCACAGAAAAGCTCATCAAGCTACAACCCAGGATATCATTCATCTTCATCAAAAACAAATTCTGAAGAATCAGAAGAAATTTTTGCAACATTGCTTTGAAACTGAAGAATTCTCCGGCTATGAGCATTAATGCAGCTAAACAACAAATGAGTTTTCTGGCATCTGTGTTAGAGTCATACGAAGGTCTAGTATCTGGAAAAATTGGAAACTCAGAGCTGACAAAGGAAGACTACGACCAGATTGACCCAACAGAAATGGAACTCATTGACATACGCTGATGTTTAGCAAGTTGCATTCGAAGAGCTCAGAGGTATATGGAGATTACTGGAAAGCAGTCAATAGGTGGTCCGTCAACAAAGATGGGGTTCGATAAATCCAAAGTGACCTTCTTCAAATGTAAGCAAAAAGGTCATTTCAAAAGAGAATGTAAAAATTCTAAAGTTGACGAAACTGAGAAACCTTTCAATTATGATTATTACAGAAAGGCGATTTACCACCGTAGCAAAGAAGAGCTGAAACTGATTGAAAATAATCCCAAAGAGAAGTCAAGAGCATGTGCAGTGATCCATGATGACGAAGGGTTTAACTGGAACGAATTTCTTCCAGAAGATGATCATGTTGATGATTGTCTCACAGCTCATGGCAGAACTGTATCAAAAAGCAAACATCGTGCTTTTGTTGCTGAGATAAAGGAGAGAAGTCGAGAAGAAATTCTGAAAGAAAAAACTGAAAGAGAAAGATTCTTTGTAGGTTGCAGAATTGAGAAAATGCATGAAGAATACGAAGATGCAAAGTACTGTGGAAGATACGACAAGAAGAGAGATTGCTATATCAACAAAAATGGTGATCATGTCGTTCATCTAAAAGAAGTGGTTTTTGATGATGTTCTTGCAGTAATTCCTCTGTCTGGCGAATATTACTCGAATGTAAAAGATAAAACTTATCTGAAAAGGCTGGACAAGATAATTCGTGATGTGATGACCGTGAGTTTGAAAAAGAGGGATGAAGAAAGAATGAAGAAGAATGTTGATGAGTTGGTGAATGATTTGAAGAAGGTAGCTGAGGAAGAAAAAGAAAAGAAAGACAAAGCAATTGTCGAAGAAGCTGTTACTGAAGAACAGCAGAAAGAAGAAGATCAGAAGAAGAAAGAAGAAAATGAAGTGAAGGTGGAAAGTTCGGTTGAAGTGGATGATGGTGCTGGTGTTGGTGAGGAACAGAAGAAGAGTGAAGCTGATCAGACACAGACGGAAACGAAAGCCAAAGTGCCAATCACTGAGGTAAAAATTGATACTGAAATCTTAAAACCTGGAGAACAGTGCAAGAAATGTATGGAAACGTGCAGTGCTTGTAGTGAAAAAGATAAAAAAATTCAGAACAAGAGACACTGAATTCACTAAAATCGAAGAAGTTTTCAAAATAAATGCAAAGAGATGTTAGAAAACAAAAAACTTTTGAAAGATAATGATGAAAAGATAATACAAAAATGCAAGATTTTAGAAAAGGAAAATGAAAATTTGAAAGAAAAGGTTTCAAAAATGACAGAAGAATGTTTACAATTTTTTTTTTCAAGAAATGAAAAAGGAATATGATTCAATAAAACTTGCATATCACATAACGAAAGAGTCATATGAAGATGTGAAAAGTCAAATGAAACTTGTTCAATCAAGATTGAAATATTGTTCTGAAACAACTGATACGCTTAAGCGTCAGTATTCAATAAAGCAACAAGTTGTAAACTCTTACATTGAGGATGTTGCTAAGCTAAAACGTCAAATAGCTGATTTAGAACAAGATAACAACAAGTTACATAGCTATCACGCTTCATCATATGTGCTTGAACGAATTTTTAACATAAAACCAGGTGATGATGATTCTGAGAAAACAAGAAAGGTATTGGCTCAGAGTTTCATCAAGTTCCTCCACCGGAAAAGTTTGCATTTTATGATGATGAGAAAGTCGAAAAAGCTTTCAACATGGTCGATCAATTGCCAGATAACATTGACGTAACCTATTACAAATCTGATGATTCAAGTGATTCAGATGTGGTAGGTAAGGTCGTTGAAAGTGTGTTGAAAGAAGAGTCAGTTGAAACAGGTAAATCTGAATAATAGGATGAAAATGAAGGTAGTTTTCATGAAGAATATCTGAAAAACTCAAAATCTGAGAAAAATTTGAATGATGATTCAAAAGGATTGGTTTATACCATGATTGGATTGGACAAATTATTCTTAGATATTGTATTCCCGATTCAGAATGTGATTTCAGAAAAGATTGACAAAGTTTTCAAGATGATTGAAATTGAAAAGTCTGAGATTCCAAAGTTTGCTGGAAAGAGTCACAAAACTTTTTATAACAAACCTGGTTACAAAAAGAAAAACATGAAGGCTGGGTTGGGTTATAAGAAGAAACAAAGTTGGAAAAGAAATGAAACGCCAAATTATCAAACAAAAATGAATTTTGTTCACGGAACAAGTTCCGAAGAAGAGAAAGAACTCAAATTTAGATGACAGTCTTATGAAGAGTTCTATGCTCAGAAAAAGCAACAACAACAGGTCAAAGATGTGTCAAAGAGAACATGTTTCAAATGTGACCAAACTGGACATCTTGTACGCAAGTGTCCAAATCTAAAACCTGTTGGTGTTGAAACGAAAAAGAAGTCTGATGATGTTGAGAAACAAAAATCTGAGGATGTGAAACAAAGGTCAACCAGATTTGATTCAAAACAAACTTGGAGGTACAACACAAACAAGTTTGCTTCAAATCAAGCTTGGAAATCAAACTCGAACAGGCTCGATTTTAGACAGACCTGGAATTCTCACACACTCAGATTTAGAACAACACAAAGTTGGAAAACAACTGTTGATGCAACTAAACCAAATCAGTTTTGGAAACCAAAAGTTGTTGTTCAAAATCAAAATGTTCAAAAAGATTCACATTTTTACAAAAGAGGTACTCCAAAAGGTCAAACATGGACAGTTAAGAAACAAATGGCTTCAGTAAATGAAGAAAAAGATGATGTTAAAATTGAAAAAGTCTTTATACAAAATGACAAAGATTTTCCGAAGTTAAATGAAGCATATTGTGTTGAAATGCCTAAGGTCAAACAGACCTGGGCTAAATTGTTCAAGTAATTGAATCAAGTTGAATGTGCAGGTGCTTCAGAAAGAGGATGAAAGTCAAATCAACGAAAGAAGCAGCCTGGCACGGGAGGAGAAGGCTGCTGATCCCTGCAACTGAGAAACAGGGAGTTTGATTTCTGTACATAAATAAACATTATTTCTAAAACCCTAAAAACTGAAAAATTTAAAAGCCAAAAAAATGTTTTGTCAAAAATTTGAAAAATAAAAAATATGTTTGTTTTTAAATTTGTCAAAAATTCAAAAAATTCAAAAATATCTTACTTGAATATGCCGAAACCCTCACGGCGGAACAAACATTATTAATTTCACAAGATTGAAAAACAGTTTTCAAACTGTAAAATATCAATGTGTTGTAAATCATGGGGGTATATTTTCTGCAAATCAGTGCATGTAAAGCAGAAAATGGATGGCGAGACAAAGCTATCTACATCGGGTATCAAATTTTCTTTAAATGTTTTGAATTTTAGGGGGAGTAAGAAATTTTCAGAAAATCCAAAAACATTAGAAAATTTGAAAAAGCCAAAAACATGATAACATTAAAAAAGAGTTTTTGTGAAAAAAGAGGAAATGATAGTACATCAGTAGACAATCACAGCACGCTAAAGAAATGGAATGTTAAAATGTGATAAACGGTCTCACTGATGATATGCTATAACAACCCTCCAAATTATTTTTCTAACACCCTAATATATTTTAAAATACCCTTATATGTCTTAAAATACACCTCATACGTGAAAACCGAGCCCAAAATACATTATATCATTAAATATAAAATAAAAACAAAATTTTTATGTCGATCGCGGGCAGCGTAGATCTCTTAAAGATCTTACGCGGGGCGCGACAGCTAAGAGACCAGATTGCACCTGGTGTTGACACGTGTCACCTGCGTGTTGAACCTACCCCATGACCCAGATCAGCTACGCTAGACCCCCTAGTACGCGGGCCGTGTAGGCCTAAGCCTAACCTTACGCGGGCCGCGAGAAGACCAAATTTTAGCCCTATATAAGAAGGCATCGGGCCTTCAGTATTCCTCGTTCATTTTCTTTTCTCAATCTCGAATTTCTCATATAGTAGGCATAATACTCGGGTATTATATCCCCCTAATTTGCGAGGTTCTGCTCCGTTGTAAGTATTATAACCCCAGTTACGTATTAGATACGCTGCTCGATTGATCCAGGATTCCGTAACGACTGTCGTGGTTCTTGTGACAACCCGAACTTTACGGTTAGTGTCTTTCAATCTCGTGATTCCGATTCCTCACTATTATCACGTCCTTGCATACTCTTTGTTTTAGTGAATCTGTTAACACTCGGGATTTCGTTAAACTGGTTAAACATAAATGATTATTGGGTGTGAGGGATGGTACGGTTGGGTTTCATTGTACCACATAACTAGTGTTCGGGGCCGCCAAGACTATAATTGTTCTTAAACCACCTTGGGCCGGTTGTTAGTGTGTTTGGGCCACCTGTATTTAGGCCGCACACACACGGTGTGTATCTGGGCCGCAACATTCCCCCTTAGCTACCCACCTCCTCTTATTTCTAAACCCACCGGCCCACAAAGGTTATATCAGGCCGATCATGCAAGTCCAAAGCCCAAAATCTTGTTATGGATTATATATGATTGTAAATTAGTTACGTGGTTGGTTTTTGGATAACAAAACCCTAGAAACACCTTGGGCTACTCGAAGTTGTAAACACATGTTAGTTGGTCACTGATGTTGGGCTTCGCATTATGAGTTAGGCACTCGGGTTAGGCCAGTGGGTCTAGTATAGTGTCTGTTGCAAATTGATTAAATGTCATAACTCGATAACTTGCATAGTTTTGTTTTGGTGCTACTTGTGAAATGTGGTGTGTTAGACATATATGATTAATACACGATTCCGAGGTGTTATGTGTTATATGATTGTGTATGTGACCATACTTGAACGTGAGCCTAATGTTAAATGGAATTAATAATAGGGCGTGGTCGGTTTAAATAACTAAAACAAGTGAAACACTCTACCAAGCAAACCAAAGGTGAGTTCATCTCTCTTGAGCATACGTCCCGGTGGTTGGGACAGTTTTTTTGGGTATCCCTAGGAGGGATAGGTTTTGGGTAACTTGTTTGGGTATTCCTGAGAGGAATACGTCTTGTTGTAAATCGGTAATGTTGGATAATATACTCATCCTATCACCATTAAAGTCCCTCCGTGTTGTTTGGTTACCTGAGAGGTAACAAGGTATTAGTTAGTAGCGCTACTTAGGTTTGACAACCTCACCCCGTACTTGGGAGGACGGGTGTTGAACTAATGACCTAGTCATGACCAATGCTTTGATAGGAGCATTGGAGAAAGGGCAATGTAAATCAGAAGCCGTCTTGTATTCGGGTATTATCAACATTAAATTCAATGGATTAACTATACACTTGGTAACCAAACGTTTTCGTAAAACTATGAACTCACCAGCGTTTTCTGATACACTTGTTGCATGCTCACAGGTCGTTAGATATCTTGGATTTGGGAACTTGCTGTCTGAGTAGTTAGAGTGGTCATGGGTCGACTGGAGGGATTCATGTGATTGAACTATTGATATCATACATTGGTTTTTGAAACAGTTTAACATTGGTTTATTATTTGCTTCCGCTGAACATGTTGGTTTTCGTTTAAACTTATTGATGGTGATTTTCAATGTAATTAGTGGCTCGTTGTTGGAATGTCACACGCCTAACAGGGACATTCCCTAGGTGGTATTTTGGGGGTGTGACAGTTTGGTATCAGAGCCACTGGTTGTAGTGAACTTGGTTTTAAAACGTTTTCATAAAACCAGACTGTAGCCGAACAGGTCCGAAATCGACCATGACACTCAGCTCCAGACTGCAAGGTTCGTCTCTTGTTTACTATTGCATGGTATATCTAGTGTTTGCTTATGAATAACATCACACTTGAATGCACACTTGGCACTTCAGTATGAGTTTCTATGTTACCAACCTATGTTACGTGTTTTAAGAGTGCGACTCTTCTTGAACTTTCACGATCTATGTTGTGGTGTCATCTGTCTTATTGCTCGAATTCGGGGAAACTTTTAGCGCGAGTTAAGAGGCACTGAGATAAGCATGCAATTTGCCTTATTATTATGGGTGCACACATAATAATAACGTGAGGTGCGTGTGAGTCCCAGTGAGGATTAACGAGTGTGAAAAGGGGTTCCGCTCGGTTAATTGGCGTTACGTTAGAACTCAGTAATCTGTGGAGATCATAGTAATGCTTGACTCCTACTTGAACTTGCATCTTAAATCTTTCCTCTTCTTGTATAGAAACATGAGCGGACGAGGCCATGGACGCGGCCACATTGCTATGACTCAGGCCAAATTAACCAACTTGATCAACACTCGTGTGGCTGACGCCCTAGCGGCTTACCAGGCTGGTACGATATGTGCCAATTACTTTCTATCCTTGTGTCGTATACTCGAATCTTACTTGTGTGTTGTACGTTCTTTCGTTTTAGGTCAACCTATGAATCAAAACAATCCACCTGCCTGCACGTTCAAAACCTTCATGGATTGTAAGCCACAAACCTTCAGTGGGACTGAAGGAGTTGTGGGACTCTTGCGTTGGTTTGAGAAGGCCGAATCTGTGTTTGCTATGTGCAACTGTCCCGTGGGGGACCGGGTGAAATATGCTTCAGGCACGCTCGAGGATGGTGCCTTGACTTGGTGGAATGCCCAAGTTCAGATGTTGGGTATTGAGATGGCAAATGCCACTACTTGGGATGATTTCAAAGAGTTGATGCATGAAGAGTACTGTCCTCGTGATGAGGTGCAGAAACTGGAGAACGAGTATTATGATTTGAAGATGGTGGGGTCGGAGATCGAGGCATACACGAAGAGATCTCATGAGCTAGCAACCTTATGTCCTAACCTATCTCGACCTCCACCTCGAAGAATTGAGTTGTACCTCAAGGGCCTAGCACCAGCTGTGAAGGGTTATGTCACTACTGCAAACCTTAACAATCTACCTCAGATCATCCGCTTAGCTCACAAGATCACCGACCAGGAGGTTGAGCGTGGGTCGCTACCGCCTCGTGTTTCTGCTACTACCCCTGCTGCTACCGTTACCACACCTGCTAGTGATAACAAGCGAAAATGGAACGATGCTGACAAAGCAACCAGTGCCAGCCAATCTCAGAAAAGGGCAGACAACAGCATCCACCGCTGTTGTAGCCAGTCGTCTTCTGTGAACCAGAATCAGAGTAACAACTCAAATCAGGGTTCTTACGTGGGAAAGCTACCAAAGTGTGATAAGTGTATGTTCCACCATCGCGGGCCATGCACCCAGGTATGTCATAGGTGCAACAAAGTGGGTCTGTAGGTTCTGGCTTCCAAAGCAGCCGCAGCAGCAGCCACAACAACCGGAGAGGCAACAACCTCAACAGAATTGGGGAAATCAAAAGGGGTGTTTTCAGTGTGGTGAAGAGGGTCATTTTAAGCGGGATTGCCCTCAGCTTAACCAGAATGCTGGCAACAACAACAACGCAGGGAATAACAACAACGGGAACAACGGTGGGAACGGGGCACATGGAAGAGTATTTACTATTGGCGCTAGGGAAACTCGCAATGATGGAAATGTTGAGACCGGTACGTCTTCTTTGAACGATCTTTTTGCTTCTATTTTATTTGACTTTGGTGCCGATTTGAGTTATGTGTCTTTGGGGTTCAGTCGTCAGTTAGGACTGACTCCCATCCCTCCAGTAAATAAGCATGTAGTAGAATTAACTGATAGTAAATCGATAGAGGCTTCTCATGTTCTTTTTGGTTGTAAACTTGATCTCAGGGGTCAAGTATTCGACATTGACCTACTTCCCTATACTCTTGTAAGTTTTGACGTGGCCGATGACATGGAATTGGTTATCTATGCATCAAGCGGAAATTCTCTGTAAAGAGAAAATCGTGCGTATCCCTCTCCTTAGTAGGGAATCCTTATCAGTTCAAGGTCATCGTAGTGGTGCCATGGTTGGCATCATCTCAGCCATGAAAGCCCAGAAGTGTCTACGAAAGGGCTACCCTGCTATTCTAGCTCTCGTCACCAATTCGCAACCTGAGGAAAGGAAGATCGAGGATCTTCCAGTTGTTCGTGAATTTTCTGACGCGTTTTCTGAAGAGTTACCTGGTTTACCTCCACATCGTCAGGTGGAATTTCAGATTGACCTTATGCAAATTCAGATTCCTTCTGGGATACAGTAATCCCTTGGGTTCGTGGGATACTATCGCAGATTCATCATGGGATCTTCGAAGATTGCGTAACTTCAACCTTATTAGCACAGCAGGGAGCTGTGGATTCATGGGAAATAAAACAGGAGAACGTCTTTTCAGCTTTTGAAACCCAACCCTGCAACGCACTGAGCATCACTTCTATCTGGGGGTACCAATGATCTGGCGGTATACCATGATGGTTCGAATCAGAGTCCCAGTTACACATCGATGCAACATGAGAAGGAGATGGGCCACGTGGTGGACTTACAGGAAGAACTGCACGAGTCACGACCTGCGGTGGAAGCCGTAGTCTTTGAATTTAAATTGGAGGCATTACTTGGACGGTACCGAATGCACCACTTAGACCGATCGCAAAGGCCTCCCGTATACCCTTGTTTCAAGAGAGCTAAACATGTGATGGCAACGCTGGGTGGAACTTTTGAATGAATACGACCGTGAAACCTGGACGTGCACGAGCTTTGCAGCTCGCTATCGACTTTAACATACCAGATCAGACTCGCCTTGTTCAAACTGAAGAACTGAAGGGAGAGAGTTCTCAAGATTAACCCATGCGGGGCATGGGGAAGCAACCTTTGGCAGGTCGGACGATATTTGTTACTTCATGGAACGAATACGAACCTCACTATACAGCAACCTTAGGAAACTGGTGCAGGCAAAGCACACGGGTCTCGATATCCTATTCGTCGGAGTTTTGATAGGATGTATTAAAACCTGAGGACCATGTGCGGGTGACCGGGCCTGAAGGCCCACATAGCAACGCATGAGAACGATGCTTGACTTGTGGGAAAGTCAAGGTGGGATTTTAGCAACCAGAAACGCATATATGGAAATGGGAACAGACTGCCATGGATTTTATCACTGATCTACTTACAACTCGAAACGGAAACATTATCACCTGGATGATCGTTGATGGACATACGTTACCAGCACACTTTCTTGCAACCAAGAAAGCTGACGAGTCTTTACAGTTGTGAATGTTCCTCTGAGAGAGGCGGCTTCTAGGTACGAGGTGCCAATTCCTGTTACCTCTGAATTTGATCTAGGCATGATTTATGTCAGGCAATACACAAAACCCTTGGCTCACGTCAGGACCAGAGCATTGCTTATCGTCGTTGGGCAAACGATCAGATAAAACGAATTCTCTTAGCACTTGAAGACATACTGCGAGCATGTGTGTGACTGGCTTTGGTGCAAGTTGGAAGAACTATTACCTATGGTTGAGTACCACTGCGGCAGTTATCATCTTGGTAACCAGACAGCTCTATTGAGGCATTACATAGACAATAATGCCAACCTTCTTGTTAGACTGTGATGGTTGACAACTTAATTACTGGTCCAGGACTGGTACTCGAAACTCTTGGGAAGGTTGTTTGGATCGGGAGTCGATTGGCGACAACGCGTGACCGTCAGGAAAGCTGATAAACTTGGGAAACGCTGGAAGATCGCTGTAGGCGATCGTATCGTGTTGAAAGTCTCACCCTGGGAGGGTGTGGGATGCTTGGGAAGCATGGCGAGCTTAACTGACGTCACGATGGACCATTCAACAGTCTGGGAAGAATCGGTAGCGTAACCTACAAACTCGAGTTACCCGACGAATCGGGCAACGTACGCGATGTCATTTATGTATCGGGTCTAAGGTAGTGATTGTCTGATGAAACACGTGCGATACCTTTACTGGAGGAATTTATCGAACACATGGACCAGGAGGTCAAGGTTCGTAAACATAAGTCGTATCCCGATTGTGAGAGTTCGTTGGAACTCAAGACCAAGTATCCGCAATCGTACGAATCTGATGAATCAATTCCGATGCAACTGGTGAATTTCGAGGACGAAATTCCCTTTCTAGTTACGGATGATGTGGTACCTGAGGAAAACCCACAGTCATCCATAGTTATCTTGAACTACCACTTCATTTCTCTGATACTCCTTGTCAAATTTCGGGATGAAATTTCTTTCAAGTTGGGGATGATGTGACAACCCGAACTTTACGGTTAGTGTCTTTCAATCTCGTGATTCCGATTCCTCACTATTATCACGTCCTTGCATACTCTTTGTTTTAGTGAATCTGTTAACGCTCGGGATTTCGTTAAACTGGTTAAACATAAATGATTATTGGGTGTGAGGGATGGTACGGTTGGGTTTCATTGTACCACATAACTAGTGTTCGGGGCCGCCAAGACTATAATTGTTCTTAAACCACCTTGGGCCAGTTGTTAGTGTGTTTGGGCCACCTGTATTTGGGCCGCACACACACGGTGTGTATCTGGGCCGCAACATTCCCCCTTAGCTACCCACATCCTCTTATTTCTAAACCCACCGGCCCACAAAGGTTATATCAGGCCGATCATGCTAGTCCAAAGCCCAAAATCTTGTTATGGATTATATATGATTGTAAATTAGTTACGTAGTTGGTTTTTGGATAACAAAACCCTAGAAACACCTGGTGAACGGCAACAAGGAGAGTACCTCGCTGATCCCCTCCCTTGCGTGATTAATCCTCTAGATCGCCTTAATTCATTGTCGGGTTAGTGCTTATTCAATTACCCTAAATGTATACATGTATTAACGTGATGTGGTTATGAATATGCTATGTGATGTTGTATGATCATTGGTTCGATGAGTGTTTGTTACTATCAGTTGTATTGATTGATGTCAATATGTGATAACATGTTTATTGATAGACAAAGGTATTATGTGATTGGACAATGCTATGATGTTCTTGTATGTGGAAATGGATCTGCTTACATAAAGAATTAGATTGGCCTGATGATAAGTAACTTTAGAGCAATTGTGTCATGATAATTATAGAACTATGAGGATGATTAGATGTGATAACATGGTTAGTTGCCGTAATGATATTTGAGGTTCACATAAATTGAAGAAAGTAAACTGGTTGATTATTTTCCTTATTATCCGATTGAGCTATGTTGAATATTTAGAGGTATTTTGTAATTAAACTTGGGGTGTTAATTGCATAATTATAAGTTATCGATGTATAGGGATTACATGCACGGTTTGAGTGTAAGGTTTGAATTTAAAGTTGTTGTTGAAGGTAATGATTTAACAAAGTGGGATAACCTTGAATAAGGTAATGGCGGCTCATGAGAGTGTGTTTGTAGTATTGATCAAATCAACCATGTGCATATCCTATTAGGGTTGTCAGATTAGTCACGGGAATTAATACTAGGTGCACATGTTGTTATGATTAATATTATGTTAATATTAATGATGGGTCAAGATTCGGTTAGAGTTAAGACTCATGGGATTGGTTTGGGCAATTATTTGATTGGAACGTGAATAATTATTAGGGTAATCATGCTGGGAATAAATTGTTCGCATATTGTTATTGGTATCAAACTGTTGAAACTTGAGTGGAAAATCTCGAAACATCATATTAGGTGTCTTTGTTAATTAGGTGAAGATTAGGATAGTGATTGTTAATTCAGGATAGGGACGGTATGGTTGGTTGGGAAATCACTAAAACATGGTAACACATTAACATTGGATATGTAATATTGAGGAGTATGGGCTGGGGATTACATGGGCCGCTTACATCGGGCATCACTTAAACATAACGGGTTGGACGATGTGTGTGACGGGCAGGGCCTCACACGACAACACAGTTGGGCCGGCCATGTTTGGGCCTGGGGTTTGGCCTGTTACCCATCCATATGAATGGGCCGAAGGGAACAGAAAGGGGTAGTAAGTGGGCTGGATATATTGGATGTAAAAACTGCCTTGGGCTACTCGAAGTTGTAAACACATGTTAGTTGGTCACTGATGTTGGGCTTCGCATTATGAGTTGGGCACTCGGGTTAGGCCATTGGGTCTAGTATAGTGTCTGTTGCAAATTGATTAAATGTCATAACTCGATAACTTGTATAGTTTTGTTTTGGTGCTACTTGTGAAATGTGGTGTGTTAGACATATATGATTAATACACGATTCCGAGGTGTTATGTGTTATATGATTGTGTATGTGACCATACTTGAACGCGAGCCTAATGTTAAATGGAATTAATAATAGGGCGTGGTCGGTTTAAATAACTAAAACAAGTGAAACACTCTACCGAGCAAACCAAAGGTGAGTTCATCTCTCTTGAGCATACGTCCCGGTGGTTGGGACAGTTTTTTTGGGTATCCCTAGGAGGGATAGGTTTTGGGTAACTTGTTTGGGTATTCCTGAGAGGAATACGTCTTGTTGTAAATCGGTAATGTTGGATAATATACTCATCCTATCACCATTAAAGTCCCTCCGTGTTGTTTGGTTACCTGAGAGGTAACAAGGTATTAGTTAGTAGCGCTACTTAGGTTTGACAACCTCACCCCGTACTTGGGAGGACGGGTGTTGAACTAATGACCTAGTCATGACCAATGCTTTGATAGGAGCATTGGAGAAAGGGCAATGTAAATCAGAAGCCGTCTTGTATTCGGGTATTATCAACATTAAATTCAATGGATTAACTATACACTTGGTAACCAAACGTTTTCGTAAAACTATGAACTCACCAGCGTTTTCTGATACACTTGTTGCATGCTCACAGGTCGTTAGATATCTTGGATTTGGGAACTTGCTGTCTGAGTAGTTGGAGTGGTCATGGGTCGACTGGAGGGATTCATGTGATTGAACTATTGATATCATACATTGGTTTTTGAAACAGTTTAACATTGGTTTATTATTTGCTTCCGCTGAACATGTTGGTTTTCGTTTAAACTTATTGATGGTGATTTTCAATGTAATTAGTGGCTCGTTGTTGGAATGTCACACGCTTAACAGGGACATTCCCTAGGTGGTATTTTGGGGGTGTGACAGTTTGGTATCAGAGCCACTGGTTGTAGTGAACTTGGTTTTAAAACGTTTTTATAAAACCAGACTGTAGCCGAACAGGTCCGATATCGACCATGACACTCAGCTCCAGACTGCAAGGTTCGTCTCTTGTTTACTATTGCATGGTATATCTAGTGTTTGCTTATGAATAACATCACACTTGAATGCACACTTGGCACTTCAGTATGAGTTTCTATGTTACCAACCTATGTTACGTGTTTTAAGAGTGCGACTCTTCTTGAACTTTCACAATCTATGTTGTGGTGTCATCTGTCTTATTGCTCGAATTCGTGGAAACTTTTAGCGCGAGTTAAGAGGCACTGAGATAAGCATGCAATTTGCCTTATTATTATGGGTGCACACATAATAATAACGTGAGGTGCATGTGAGTCCCAGTGAGGATTAACGAGTGTGAAAAGGGGTTCCGCTCGGTTAATTGGCGTTACGTTAGAACTCAGTAATCTGTGGAGATCATAGTAATGCTTGACTCCTACTTAAACTTGCATCTTAAATCTTTCCTCTTCTTGTATAGAAACATGAGCGGACGAGGCCATGGACGCGGCCACATTGCTATGACTCAGGCCGAATTAACCAACTTGATCAACACTCGTGTGGCTGACGCCCTGGCGGCTTACCAGGCTGGTACGATATGTGCCAATTACTTTCTATCCTTGTGTCGTATACTCGAATCTTACTTATGTGTTGTACGTTCTTTCGTTTTAGGTCAACCTGTGAATCAAAACAATCCACCTGCCTGCACGTTCAAAACCTTCATGTATTGTAAGCCACAAACCTTCAGTGGGACTGAAGGAGCTGTGGGACTCTTTCGTTGGTTTGAGAAGGCCGAATCTGTGTTTGCTATGTGCAACTGTCCCGTGGGGGACCGGGTGAAATATGCTTTAGGCACGCTCGAGGATGGTGCCTTGACTTGGTGGAATGCCCAAGTTCAGATGTTGGGTATTGAGATGGCAAATGCCACTACTTGGGACGATTTCAAAGAGTTGATGCATGAAGAGTACTGTCCTCGTGATGAGGTGCAGAAACTGGAGAACGAGTATTATGATTTGAAGATGGTGGGGTCGGAGATCGAGGCATACACGAAGAGATCTCATGAGCTAGCAACCTTATGTCCTAACCTATCTCGACCTCCACCTCGAAGAATTGAGTTGTACCTCAAGGGCCTAGAACCAGCTGTGAAGGGTTATGTCACTACTGTAAACCTTAACAATCTACCTCAGATCATCCTCTTAGCTCACAAGATCACCGACCAGGAGGTTGAGCGTGGGTCGCTACCGCCTCGTGTTTCTGCTACTACCCCTGCTGCTACCGTTACCACACCTGCTAGTGATAACAAGCGAAAATGGAACGATGCTGTCAAAGCAGCCAGTGCCAGCCAATCTCAGAAAAGGGCAGACAACAGCATCCACCGCAGTTGTAGCCAGTCGTCTTCTGTGAACCAGAATCAGAGCAACAACTCAAATCAGGGTTCTTACGTGGGAAAGCTACCAAAGTGTGATAAGTGTATGTTCCACCATCGCGGGCCATGCACCCGGGTATGTCATAGGTGCAACAAAGTGGGTCTATAGGGTCTGGCTTCCAAAGCAGCCGCATCCGCAGCAGCAGCCACAGCAACCGGAGAGGCAACAACCTCAACAGAATTGGGGAAATCAAAAGGGGTGTTTTCAGTGTGGTGAAGAGGGTCATTTTAAGCGGGATTGCCCTTAGCTTAACCATAATGCTGGCAACAACAACAACGCAGGGAATAACAACAACGGGAACAACGGTGGGAACGAGGCACATGGAAGAGTATTTACTATTGGCGCTAGGGAAACTCGCAATGATGGCAATGTTGAGACCGGTACGTCTTCTTTGAACGATCTTTTTTGCTTCTGTTTTATTTGACTTTGGTGCCGATTTGAGTTATGTGTCTTTGGGGTTCAGTCGTCAGTTAGGACTGACTCCCATCCCTCCAGTAAATAAGCATGTAGTAGAATTAACTGATAGTAAATCGATAGAGGCTTCTCATGTTCTTTTTGGTTGTAAACTTGATCTCAGGGGTCAAGTATTCGACATTGACCTACTTCCCTATACTCTTGTAAGTTTTGACGTGGCCGATGACATGGAATTGGTTATCTATGCATCAAGCGGAAATTCTCTGTAAAGAGAAAATCGTGCGTATCCCTCTCCTTAGTAGGGAATCCTTATCAGTTCAAGGTCATCGTAGTGGTGCCATGGTTGGCATCATCTCAGCCATGAAAGCCCAGAAGTGTCTACGAAAGGGCTACCCTGCTATTCTAGCTCTCGTCACCAATTCGCAACCTGAGGAAAGGAAGATCGAGGATCTTCCAGTTGTTCGTGAATTTTCTGACGCGTTTTCTGAAGAGTTACCTGGTTTACCTCCACATCGTCAGGTGGAATTTCAGATTGACCTTATGCAAATTCAGATTCCTTCTGGGATACAGTAATCCCTTGGGTTCGTGGGATACTATCGCAGATTCATCATGGGATCTTCGAAGATTGCGTAACTTCAACCTTATTAGCACAGCAGGGAGCTGTGGATTCATGGGAAATAAAACAGGAGAACGTCTTTTCAGCTTTTGAAACCCAACCCTGCAACGCACTGAGCATCACTTCTATCTGGGGGTACCAATGATCTGGCGGTATACCATGATGGTTCGAATCAGAGTCCCAGTTACACATCGATGCAACATGAGAAGGAGATGGGCCACGTGGTGGACTTACAGGAAGAACTGCACGAGTCACGACCTGCGGTGGAAGCCGTAGTCTTTGAATTTAAATTGGAGGCATTACTTGGACGGTACCGAATGCACCACTTAGACCGATCGCAAAGGCCTCCCGTATACCCTTGTTTCAAGAGAGCTAAACATGTGATGGCAACGCTGGGTGGAACTTTTGAATGAATACGACCGTGAAACCTGGACGTGCACGAGCTTTGCAGCTCGCTATCGACTTTAACATACCAGATCAGACTCGCCTTGTTCAAACTGAAGAACTGAAGGGAGATAGTTCTCAAGATTAACCCATGCGGGGCATGGGGAAGCAACCTTTGGCAGGTCGGACGATATTTGTTACTTCATGGAACGAATACGAACCTCACTATACAGCAACCTTAGGAAACTGGTGCAGGCAAAGCACACGGGTCTCGATATCCTATTCGTCGGAGTTTTGATAGGATGTATTAAAACCTGAGGACCATGTGCGGGTGACCGGGCCTGAAGGCCCACATAGCAACGCATGAGAACGATGCTTGACTTGTGGGAAAGTCAAGGTGGGATTTTAGCAACCAGAAACGCATATATGGAAATGGGAACAGACTGCCATGGATTTTATCACTGATCTACTTACAACTCGAAACGGAAACATTATCACCTGGATGATCGTTGATGGACATACGTTACCAGCACACTTTCTTGCAACCAAGAAAGCTGACGAGTCTTTACAGTTGTGAATGTTCCTCTGAGAGAGGCGGCTTCTAGGTACGAGGTGCCAATTCCTGTTACCTCTGAATTTGATCTAGGCATGATTTATGTCAGGCAATACACAAAACCCTTGGCTCACGTCAGGACCAGAGCATTGCTTATCGTCGTTGGGCAAACGATCAGATAAAACGAATTCTCTTAGCACTCGAAGACATGCTGCGAGCATGTGTGTGACTGGCTTTGGTGCAAGTTGGAAGAACTATTACCTATGGTTGAGTACCACTGCGGCAGTTATCATCTTGGTAACCAGACAGCTCTATTGAGGCATTACATAGACAATAATGCCAACCTTCTTGTTAGACTGTGATGGTTGACAACTTAATTACTGGTCCAGGACTGGTACTCGAAACTCTTGGGAAGGTTGTTTGGATCGGGAGTCGATTGGCGACAACGCGTGACCGTCAGGAAAGCTGATAAACTTGGGAAACGCTGGAAGATCGCTGTAGGCGATCGTATCGTGTTGAAAGTCTCACCCTGGGAGGGTGTGGGATGCTTGGGAAGCATGGCGAGCTTAACTGACGTCACGATGGACCATTCAACAGTCTGGGAAGAATCGGTAGCGTAACCTACAAACTCGAGTTACCCGACGAATCGGGCAACGTACGCGATGTCATTTATGTATCGGGTCTAAGGTAGTGATTGTCTGATGAAACACGTGCGATACCTTTACTGGAGGAATTTATCGAACACATGGACCAGGAGGTCAAGGTTCGTAAACATAAGTCGTATCCCGATTGTGAGAGTTCGTTGGAACTCAAGACTAAGTATCCGCAATCGTACGAATCTGATGAATCAATTCCGATGCAACTGGTGAATTTCGAGGACGAAATTCCCTTTCTAGTTACGGATGATGTGGTACCTGAGGAAAACCCACAGTCATCCATAGTTATCTTAAACTACCACTTCATTTCTCTGATACTCCTTGTCAAATTTTGGGATGAAATTTCTTTCAAGTTGGGGATGATGTGACAACCCGAACTTTACGGTTAGTGTCTTTCAATCTCGTGATTCCGATTCCTCACTATTATCACGTCCTTGCATACTCTTTGTTTTAGTGAATCTGTTAACGCTCGGGATTTCGTTAAACTGGTTAAACATAAATGATTATTGGGTGTGAGGGATGGTACGGTTGGGTTTCATTGTACCACATAACTAGTGTTCGGGGCCGCCAAGACTATAATTGTTCTTAAACCACCTTGGGCCAGTTGTTAGTGTGTTTGGGCCACCTGTATTTGGGCCGCACACACACGGTGTGTATCTGGGCCGCAACATTCCCCCTTAGCTACCCACATCCTCTTATTTCTAAACCCACCGGCCCACAAAGGTTATATCAGGCCGATCATGCTAGTCCAAAGCCCAAAATCTTGTTATGGATTATATATGATTGTAAATTAGTTACGTAGTTGGTTTTTGGATAACAAAACCCTAGAAACACCTGGTGAACGGCAACAAGGAGAGTACCTCGCTGATCCCCTCCCTTGCGTGATTAATCCTCTAGATCGCCTTAATTCATTGTCGGGTTAGTGCTTATTCAATTACCCTAAATGTATACATGTATTAACGTGATGTGGTTATGAATATGCTATGTGATGTTGTATGATCATTGGTTCGATGAGTGTTTGTTACTATCAGTTGTATTGATTGATGTCAATATGTGATAACATGTTTATTGATAGACAAAGGTATTATGTGATTGGACAATGCTATGATGTTCTTGTATGTGGAAATGGATCTGCTTACATAAAGAATTAGATTGGCCTGATGATAAGTAACTTTAGAGCAATTGTGTCATGATAATTATAGAACTATGAGGATGATTAGATGTGATAACATGGTTAGTTGCCGTAATGATATTTGAGGTTCACATAAATTGAAGAAAGTAACTGGTTGATTATTTTCCTTATTATCCGATTGAGCTATGTTGAATATTTAGAGGTATTTTGTAATTAAACTTGGGGTGTTAATTGCATAATTATAAGTTATCGATGTATAGGGATTACATGCACGGTTTGAGTGTAAGGTTTGAATTTAAAGTTGTTGTTGAAGGTAATGATTTAACAAAGTGGGATAACCTTGAATAAGGTAATGGCGGCTCATGAGAGTGTGTTTGTAGTATTGATCAAATCAACCATGTGCATATCCTATTAGGGTTGTCAGATTAGTCACGGGAATTAATACTAGGTGCACATGTTGTTATGATTAATATTATGTTAATATTAATGATGGGTCAAGATTCGGTTAGAGTTAAGACTCATGGGATTGGTTTGGGCAATTATTTGATTGGAACGTGAATAATTATTAGGGTAATCATGCTGGGAATAAATTGTTCGCATATTGTTATTGGTATCAAACTGTTGAAACTTGAGTGGAAAATCTCGAAACATCATATTAGGTGTCTTTGTTAATTAGGTGAAGATTAGGATAGTGATTGTTAATTCAGGATAGGGACGGTATGGTTGGTTGGGAAATCACTAAAACATGGTAACACATTAACATTGGATATGTAATATTGAGGAGTATGGGCTGGGGATTACATGGGCCGCTTACATCGGGCATCACTTAAACATAACGGGTTGGACGATGTGTGTGACGGGCTGGGCCTCACACGACAACACAGTTGGGCCGGCCATGTTTGGGCCTGGGGTTTGGCCTGTTACCCATCCATATGAATGGGCCGAAGGGAACAGAAAGGGGTAGTAAGTGGGCTGGATATATTGGATGTAAAAACTGCCTTGGGCTACTCGAAGTTGTAAACACATGTTAGTTGGTCACCGATGTTGGGCTTCGCATTATGAGTTGGGCACTCGGGTTAGGCCAGTGGGTCTAGTATAGTGTCTGTTGCAAATTGATTAAATGGCATAACTCTATAACTTGTATAGTATTGTTTCGGTGCTACTTGTGAAATGTGGTGTGTTAGACATATATGATTAATACACGATTCCGAGGTGTTATGTGTTATATGATTGTGTATGTGACCATACTTGAACGCGAGCCTAATGTTAAATGGAATTAATAATAGGGCGTTGTCGGTTTAAATAACTAAAACAAGTGAAACACTCTACCGAGCAAACCAAAGGTGAGTTCATCTCTCTTGAGCATACGTCCCGGTGGTTGGGACAGTTTTTGGGTATCCCTGGGAGGGATAGGTTTTGGGTAACTTGTTTGGGTATTCCTGAGAGGAATACGTCTTGTTGTAAATCGGTAATGTTGGATAATATACTCATCCTATCACCATTAAAGTCCCTCCGTGTTGTTTGGTTACCTGAGAGGTAACAAGGTATTAGTTAGTAGCGCTACTTAGGTTTGGCAACCTCACCCCGTACTTGGGAGGACGGGTGTTGAACTAATGACCTAGTCATGACCAATGCTTTGATAGGAGCATTGGAGAAAGGGCAATGTAAATCAGAAGCCGTCTTGTATTCGGGTATTATCAACATTAAATTCAATGGATTAACTATACACTTGGTAACCAAATGTTTTCGTAAAACTATGAACTCACCAGCGTTGTCTGATACACTTGTTGCATGCTCACAGGTCGTTGGATATCTTGGATTTGGGAACTTGCTGTCTGAGTAGCTGGAGTGGTCATGGGTCGACTGGAGGGATTCATGTGATTGAACTATTGATATCATACATTGGTTTTTGAAACAGTTTAACATTGGTTTATTATTTGCTTCCGCTGAACATGTTGGTTTTCGTTTAAACTTATTGATGGTGATTTTCATTAATAATTGAGGATTAGATTTAAAAACTTGTATGGGTTCAATGTAATTAGTGGCTCGTTGTTGGAACGTCACACGCCTAACAGGGACATTCCCTAGGTGGTATTTTGGGGGTGTGACAGTTCTGCCCGACGTAGTTGTTGGAATACCGTCTCGGGGAAGGTATCGTTAATATAAATAAAGGGTTATTATACTAACATGTGTACATTTGTGTAAATTATAGATTAACACCAGGAAACCCTTAAACGAAGTCTAAGATAGCAATGTGAGTTTATCCTCTTTTTGTAAATGCTTTTTATCTGTTTTTACAAAACCTTAAATATTTTACAATGCGATTAAGCAGTGATTGAGTCTTTGTAGTTCTTCAATTACTGCCAGTATGTTGGGGTTTTGTATACAAAATGTGGAACACGTTACAATTGGACAACGAGTTAGCCAATGTGTAATATGACCCACCAGTTAGGATTGACAGTACTGAATGAGTAATTGTGTAGAAATAAACATTGTGATCGCTCTCAATACTGTGTTAATTGATGAAACTTTTCTTGATTAAATTGGGATTCACTCACCAGTATTTCCCACTGACAAATGTTTTTAAAACGCGTTTCAGGTAACACAATGTGAAAGCCAATTAGGAAAAAGCCAGCTCGAGAGCACTGACAGCTTGGAAAAAAATGTGGCTATAAAAGTTACCTAAAAGACGATGTTTTAAATTCAATAAAATAGGGTTTATCCCTATAAATATGTTGTAATAAGAAACTTGGGTTTTACCCATGTGGTTATTAATATAAAATATGGTGGTTTTACTCTGATAAACATTTCCTAACTACGGTCCTGATGTAATTTCCGCTGCCAAATTAATAACTGATACCACCACAAACGAATGTTCGCGTCCGCCCGTTCCTGGGACAGATAAGGGATCGGGGGTTGCGACATATGCCAGTAGGTTTTTACACGTTTAGTAGATTGTTTTCGAGATATAAACCTAAATATCAAATACTTACTTATCTTGTGGGGAACATCTCTCGAATATATGGGTAACCCCCGAAATCTTGTTTGAGAGATTGCCTAATTCTGAGATACTAGGTCTTTATACTGTTTGATATCTGGGGTATTATACCTGGTCTTCTGATATTGCGGAAGCAATGGCCTAGACCTCGTATAATACTTTACGCGCTGTAAAAGCTTACCCTCTGCATAAAAATTGAAAATATCGAAAGATATATATCAAGTGCAGTTGTAAAGAAGATTCCTAAGGGGAACACACCTTAAAGTCGAGCCTTCATCTCTTTAACTGAACGGAAGTTCATACCTGAGCTCTCAAGGTCTCGCACTAACCCAGAGAACAGATATCAATTTAGTATATTCACCTGTAAGACTGAATCTAGGGAATTTTGATACGGGAGTATATTCTGAGGTGGGACACGCGAATAAGTTTAAGTCCTTAAAACACTAATCTCGTATCTCGAATCGATTGAACTTTGTGTGAAAATTTAAGTGGATTAGTATACTGACAATCTAAGTGAATCGTTTAGAACTTAAAGTGTTTATAAAGCTCAATGGTACTAGTGATTTGTCATAAACTGATATGATCCTCTGACGCAAACTCAAACAAAAGTATTGTCTGTAAATATGTTTGTAAATATTTCTTTACTGCTTTATATTTCAGAAAAATACAAAAAGATTTTGATTTCACTTTATTTTCGACAACCGATGTCCGAGAGCTAAGTTTCAAAATCTAAGTATGCTGGTCGTGTTTCTGAAAATAAAACAAGTTCATTAATTTGAAACTTGAAGTTTTTAATCAAAAATCAAAAACAGTTTGTGATATCTCCAAGGTCATTAAGTTGGATTTGGATGATTAACTGTGAGGGATTTAGATGTCTAAATTGTTAAAATCTGCTGTAAAGAGTTAGGTTTCGATGTTGGATACTTAATACTGCCAAATCTATGAAGATTGTTGATAGGAGGAGAGAGTCAAGATAATCTTGGATATATTCATATTATTATATTTTAGAGCCAGGATCTTGATTAAAAGTTTTAAGAGCCAAGTCACGATTCCTGGACAACCAAAAATGTTTTCACTGTTGAAATATTTTAGCTTATGCTGAGAGAGCCAGGATTTTCAATTCTGGATGTTCAAAACATTTACACTTATAAATGTTTGAGATTTGAAGATGCTATGCCAGACTACGATCCCGACAGCCGAGTCTAAGGGGGAGTCTGAAGACAAGCTCAATGCAAGGGGGAGCATGCATTCAAGGAGCCAGGTAACTATCCTGAAGGAGCTTGTATCCGTAAAGCCAGGTGTCGATCCCAAAAGCACGGAAGCTTGACGAAAGGGGGAGCCTGAAGAGTCTACTGAAAGGGGGAGCTGAAGCTGAAGACAGATCCACGGGGATTCTGTTCAAGAAAGAGGGAGTCTGTGTTTTTGAAAATGTAATAAAGCATCAAGAAGACTCAGAGAGAGAGAGAAAGACAAGATGCTACGAGATTGACTGCGGCAATATGCAAGGGGGAGTCTGTTAGTGAATTTATGTCTATCGCCTCCGTCAATCAGTCCGTAGCAGAAATCTGAAGAATACAAGTGCTTATATTGTAATAATTAGAGATAACTAGAGAAAAGGCAAGGTGGAATTTATGTAATTAATGGGAAATCTCATTAAGCCCCTTGGCCTATAAATAGAGGACTTAGGGTTCTCATTTAGAACTTTTGCCATTTTGCATCTTGGAGATCTAGAGCTAGAGGGAGAAAATCTAGAGAGAGAAAGTGACATCGTGATTCAGGTGCTTTTACGTTTTCAGATTCATCAATAGAATCACAGATTATATTACGTCTTGTGTGTTCGGTCACGATCGTGTACGGATTCCGCACGTTACACGAGTCGATACGCAATCGTTTCGGAGTCGAAAACCGATCCTACAACGGTTTATGTAACTAGTTTGCATAAATTAGCCGAAACAGGTCAAACTTTATCATTTTTACTTCAAAATCCAGAATGTATTTTGTTTACCCATTTTATACAAGTCTTCATACTTGTTGGGTCTAAATCACATTCCAATCCAGTCATCGCTAAATCTCGCGTTTCGTACCGTACACTTTATTTTAAAACTAACCGGTCTAAGTTACAACTTAAATAAGACCCGTTAGGAATCTAATAGGTTATTAAAACCTTCATTCCAGATTAGGAGCCCAGTAAAAGCTACCTACACTTGCTGATTAGAATATACGGCTGAGTAGAATTTACATTTTAGCTCAGGTAAATACTTTTAACTTATTTTCCCTTATACGAGCTTGGGATACGGTAAATTATTACCGCTTGGTCGGGTATTGAATATTTAATCGATTAGTGGTTAAATCATTGAGATAACCCGTTTTAATCTGTTTTGTTTGATACTAAGCATTTTGGGGTTAATATGACCGTGTCCTGGATATCATCGGCTCATTCATTTGAAATGGCCACGGCTTATGCATGGGTGTAGGCATACACCTGACAGTTGCGTATGTAAAAACGGTATCTCACTCGTGAGGAAACTTCTTGTGGGCCTATACTTGTGGTGTGTCTATTAATCTTGTCCCGGCTCTTCTATTCCGGGCCTGAACGTACAACAAACATGTAAATCTGTATACAAGATTATTTTAAATAATTGTCCCAAGTTATAAAAGATTTTATGCCTTGTGCATCCAAACCAATTTTATAAACACTTTTCAAAAGAGTCAGTTAATTGTATTTACCAGTGTAAACTGACGTATTTTTCAAAAAAGATTAAGTGCAGGTACTACGCGAAATGGGCTGGAAGCTCCTGAGTATTAGATAAAGAGTCTTGCAAGCTATTAATACTTAAAGTCTGTCGAACAATATTTTCTTTATGTTTTAGATCCGCCTGTGGATCCGCATACAACCGTTTGTACAATATTTAATTATACTTTGTGTTTCGGTTTGTATTAATATTTTATTTCAAGACTTCCGTTGTGCATTAAACTGTGATTATTGACTATGATGATATTAACTACGTCACGATACTCCCCACCGGGCTGAGCTGTAAATATCGGGGTGTGACAGGGTTCCTATCCATAGAGGACTTAGAGATATAATCCTCCAAGAATCTCATAATTCCAGATACTCTGTTCATCCTGGAGGTGACAAAATGTATCAAGATTTGAAAGCCAATTATTGGTGGATAGGCTTGAAGATATCTATAGCCACACATGTAGCTAAATGTCTGACATGTGCCCAGATTAAAGCTGAACATCAAAAGCCGTCAGGTTTGCTACAACAGCCGGAACTTCCCGCATGGAAGTGGGAGATGGTTACCATGGATTTTATAACCAAGTTACCTAAAACAAGACATGGAAATGATACTATATGGGTTATAGTTGACAGACTGACTAAGTCAGCACATTTCTTACCCATCAAGGAGACTCATAGCTCCGACAAGCTAGCTCAGTTGTATGTGGATGAGATAGTATCTCTCCACGGAGTGCCAGTAACTATTATATCTGATAGAGATACTAGATACACCTCTCATTTTTGGAAAAGCTTCCAACAATCATTAGGCACTCGTTTAAATTTTAGTACTGCTTACCATCCTCAAACAGATGGACAAAGTGAGCATACGATTCAAACTTTGGAAGACATGCTTCGTGCATGCGTTATTAATTTGGGTGGTAGCTGGGATGATCACCTACCTTTGATTGAGTTTTCCTACAATAATAGTTACCATACTAGCATTCAGGCTGCGCCTTTTGAGGCATTATATGGAAGGAAATGCAGAACGTCTGTCTGTTGGGCGGAGGTAGGAGAAGCTCAATTGTCAGGACCTGATATAGTCCTTGAAATGACGGATAAGATTGTCCAAATTTGTGAATGCCTAAAAGCTGCCAGAGATAGACAGAAGAGTTATGCAGATAAGAGGCGAAAACCTCTAAAGTTTGAGGTAGGCGACAAAGTCTTACTAAAGGTATCACCCTGGAAAGGTGTGATGCGTTTTGGTAAGAAGGGCAAGCTAAGCCCAAGATATATCAGACCATTCGAGATCATTGAATGTGTCGGCAGTGTAGCTTATAAGCTAAACTTGCCTGAGGAGCTCAGTGGAATTCACAATGTGTTCCACATATGTAATTTAAAGAAATGTCTAGCTGATGAATCGCTAGCAATGTCTCATAAAGACGTACAGATTGATGAAAACCTAAGGTTTGTTGAAAGACCTATATCGATCGAGGATCGACAAATTAAAAAGCTCCGAAAGAAGCACGTGCCTATAGTAAAAGTTAAATGGGATGCCCGTAGAGGCCCTGAATATACATGGGAGGTCGAGTCCACTATGCGACAGAAGTACCCTCACTTGTTTCAATAAATCTCGGGGTCGAGATTTCTTTTAAGGGGGTGAGGATGTAACACCTCGTAAAAACGCATCCAATTATGTGAAGACACGTGTCCTAAACTCTAAATATGTTAAAGTTTGAGTTTAAAGGACTAAAGTTGACAAACGATAAATGTATCCGAATGGACTAAAAGTGTCAACATGCCAAACTTGTGCCTCTGAATGACCACACATGAAGAATATATTCTTAAACGAGTAATCATTTGGATATAAGAAACCGTTTGTGAAAATAATCGAAAGATTATAAACTACAGGGGTTAAACGTGTCAACATGTTAAATTCTTACCTCTGAGTGACCTTTTAACGAACCCGGGCTTTGTAATATTCAAAAATACTCTCAAGAATAAGAGATATCAGTTTCACGTGGTTTCGAGATCGTTATGCAAGTTTCCAAGAATAAGGGTTAAAAGCGTCAACAGGCAGAAACTAATGTTTCGATGATTATCCCATGAAACCGTACCTAACGGAGTTTGGTTATACTCCCATGATCCTCCACAAACTAACTACAAGGGCCTTTTTGTGCCTAAAATGATAGTTATAAAAGTTATAAAGGACCAGGGACTGAAACTGCCCAACTTAAAACAATTTTCACCTGAAATCAAGGTTGTCGCGGGGCGCGTAGACTTCCCTTAACGTCTACGCGGCCCGCGAGAAAGTGCCAGTTCTGATAAAAGTGGACAGCTGCTTGTTGCAGCCTGTTGCACCGCCTTAAACACCTGAAACCCGAAACCTGGAGCTTGTTAATGGTTTTAGATTACCATTAGGACACCTGGGATGATCCTAAACACTCCCATTACACCTGGAATGATCTTGGATCATGAATTTCAACTATAAATAGGCCCTCTTGATGCCTTGTTTCATTGCACTCATCTCTTGAATCTTTTCTTCTCTCAATTCTGGAGGTTCCTAATCATAAAGGGAGCTAATTCTTGTAGAAAAGTTTGTCAGGGCCCTTTGTAAGTGTCTTAGCCCCCTCTTTAGTTCAGTTTTATTATTTAAAAACCGAAAAGTCAAAGTTATCGCAAAATAGCTTTGACCTTCGGTTTAAACTCAAATGGTCCAGCCATTGTTCGATGTGAATATGGTTATGTGACCATAATTAGGTAGGTGTTAATCCCTATAAAGGGCACCTCCTAATTATTTCGTTTGCTTAGTTAATTGTCGGGTCAAACCATTTAAATAAAAAGTCAAACTGGACAGACTTGTAAATAATAATCAAAACTAATAATGCAGAGGTTATAAGTTATATTTTATCACTCTAATAACTTAGTAATGATTATTAGAACATGTTTAGGCATGTTCAACCCTACAATTCTGAGTTTAGGGTCGGTTCGCAACCGAAAGTCACAAAAGTTTGACTTTTGCTTTGACTTTCAGTTCTGACCCGATTAAGCTTAATTCTTCTATGTTTTAAGCTTCCATTAGGACCACATTATGTTGTAGTATAATCCTTTTGAGGTTATATTACCTGGTCATTAGTATTCTGAGTTATATGCTAACTTCCGTTATTATGCTTATAAATGCCCATTATGCCCTTATGTTATATAAACGAGATTTTTGGAAATCTGAGATGACAAAAAGCTTTATTACTGATATATAAGTATGTCAAATAAATTTGACATCAGTTTCTGGTCTCAAACTCAAGTTATACAAGATATCATAAAAATGAAACTTTTTGTTAATTAAATTGCATTTTTAGCATAAATCATGTTCAAACCCAAATTTTGGCACCAAACCCATTACCTACTGTTTTGATATTATTTTTAGAGATTTTTAGAATTTTTGGTCAGATTATATACTGACCATATCATTGAGTTCTCGTATAATTCGATAAATGACGATAATACCATTTTCATTCATAAAATGAGATTTACACATGATTAACATGCCAAACCTTTTCCTACTGATATTATATGCTAAATAAAATATTTTAAACCTTAAAGGCTGATCAAAATCTCAGATTTCCATAAACACCTCAAATATCGTCAATTATCGACTTTTATGCAAATTAGGCACATAGTATGGTTTAAAACCATATTTAACACCTAAGACTTGATACCTACTGATTTTATTAATGAATTTTAATATTTTAATAGTAAGTATAAGTCTTGAACTCAGACTTCAAATTTTGTCTTTAAAACATATGTGAAATGACCAAAATGCCCCTACGGTGTGTAGTTTGGCCATAAATGGTAACCCTCACATATGTATGATATCTTACTGATATAACTTGATAAAATAAATATTTTTACTGAATGTTTTAGACCAGAACCTCAGTTTACTATTAAACCTCTTTTATAAGTATTAAAATGACCAAAATGCCCTTACGGGACTTAAATTGGTTTTAAATACTTTTCGGGCATATATGTTAACATCCTACTGATGTATTAACATATTTTAAGCATAATAACATATGAGAGTTGTATATAATTCATTTGGTTACCCGTTATGCAATTATGCGTTCGGTTCGGTTATGTGACTAGTTTACATAAATTAGCCGAAATGGGTTTAACCTTATCATTAAATCTTCAAAATCCAGAATGTGTTTAGTTTACCCATATTATACAAGTATCCAAACTTGTTGGGTCTAAATCATATTCTATTCCGGTCTCCGCTTAATCTTGCATTTCGAACCGTAAAGTATCTTTCAAACTAACAGGTCTAAGTCTTTGACTTAAATAAAGACCAGTTAGTGTCCTAATAGGTTATTAAACCTTCTATACAGATTAAGTAGCTTCAGTAGAAGGTATTTACATAAGGCTTTAGGAAACATACGGCTGAGTTACATCTTTACACATCTAGCTCAGGTAAATACTTTTAACTTATTTTCCTATACGGGCTTGGGATACGGTATAATAATACCGCTTGGTCGAGTATGAAATCATTTAATCGGATTGTGATTAATAAATTGCATAACCCGTTTTAATTTGTTTTGTTTGATAACATAAGCATTGGGGGTTAACGACCGTGTCCTGGATATCCTCGGCTCATTTCATTTAAAAATGGTCATGACCTATGCACGAGGTGTAGGCATACACCTGACAGATGCAAATGCTAAATAACCCACATGTTGGGGATAACTCCTTTGTGGGTTTTATAGTGGTGAGTCGGTTAATCATGACCGGCTTCCAAACCGGCCCCATATGTATGACAAACATGTAAAACTGTATACAAGATTTTATATAAAGATTGTCCCAAGTTATAAATGGTTTGTGCTTCGTGCACTTAAATCAATTTTCATAAACTCTTTTCAAATAAGTTGGTTAATTGTATTTACCTGTGAAAAATGACGTATTTTCCAAAGGTTAAGTGACAGGTACCTCTCGAAATTAGGCTGGAGCTACTTGGTGTCAAATAAGAGGATCTTGCAAATCCTTAGATGCCTGAAATCTGTTATTTCAGTTTCTTGTATTTGTTTTATGATCCGCCTGTGGATCTCTATTATAACCAGTCTGTATATTCTTTTATTTGGACACTCGGACACTATGGTTTGTAATAGTAATTATCTACCTAAGCCTTCCGCTGTGCTATAATATTGTGTATATTGACTATGATGATATCAACTACGTCACGATACTCCCCACCGGGCCCACCGGTAATATGTGGAAATATCGGGGTGTGACACAACATGAAGACCAAAGTTTTGATTGTAGTAAGGTATCATCGGACGACCGCACCTACCGTCAACCGTCATAAAAACCGCCATGGCAGGCGTACCTCTCAAATACGTTGAATGACATTTATATATAAGCGGGATACACAACCATCCTCGTAACTCTTCACATATTTCGCTTTTCTTTTGCGTAGATTTTTACACCAAGAAAGATGACGAACCTTTTCTAAATTGACGATGTAGAAATTCGTATGATTAACCAAATCGTCTAAATTATTCTTTGTTGCAATGGTGATTTACGGTTTTTCTTCTGTTTATTGAGTTTTGTGTTGTCTAAATAATGGTGATCATGTTTATAGTTCTTTATTTTAAATAATAATAATGTTTTCATTGTCAATATGTATGAAGATGATTTAGTAAATGATGTGTACGTGATTTTAATTATGCATGTTGTAGATGCAATTGTTTCGGATACAACAAAGAGTATGGTTGTTCCATGTTCTTAATATTACGGTTAATGCATGTTTGTCTATTCATACCCCACTGATTTTTTTTTCATTTTTTTATTTGCTCAATGTGATGTATTACTATTGCAGTTAGATGTTTGTTTAATCCAAGGGACACAAATAAAGGGTTGGTCATGACGCTTTAAAAGGATTCATACTCCGACAGGGAATCGGTGTTGCCAGCGATCCGGTTATACATGGGCAGATTCATAGCCATGCCAGGGGTGGCACGGGCATAGGGCCGGCCCTGAGCAAGGTTGGGTGGGAACCGGCTCAAGGTAAAAACATACAAGGGCCTGAATTTTTTTTAAATATGTATATGTGTTGGGATATATACGCACTGGATCTAAAGAAAGCATAAAGTTCTTGGCTTGGTGGTTGATATGTTGCTTCGACAAATAGAGCTCACGGGTTCTAATCTTTACATCCGCTTAAATTCCAATTTAGTTGATTTTTTTTTATGTTTATTTGTTTGTTAGTCATTCATTAAATGCAAATAGTATTAATGGCCTAATTTTCTCAAATGATATTGTCATTAGTTTTAATAGTGGGAATGCCCGCGTTGTTGCGGGTTCTTATGTCTTTTTGACACATGTTACGTGACGGGTTTCACGTAATTTACAAAATGGGATAGATAGAAGCCACATTGGTAGCTTAGTGATTCAAATGTATGTCTCATTCTAAGCACAACATGAAGGTATTCAGGTACCTAATTACAACCATACACATGAAATTGAGTTCTTTTTGGTAAAAACAAAATGGTTGAATATTGAAACGTAACCTACTCACAATCTTGCATGAACCGAATTGCAAGAGGCCATGACCAGCTTGAATCACAGCTATAGTCTAGTGAAATGAAAATTAAGAGCCAAAATCAAAAGTGAATAATCAAACGATAAAAAAGAAATAAATGCAAATTTTGATTAACAAAATTCACCTGAATTCCTGAATTAAACTGTTCATTCCATTTTATTGGAAGCTGCAAAATCATAAGAAATTAATGAGGCCAAATTATTTAGAACTGATTAAGTGAACAATTCAAAAAAAAAAAAAAATTCAAAATAAATTAATGACTTTACTTTAATTAATTTCTTTTGACCTGTTTTATGATTCCAACAAAACCAAATTAACCTGTTGTATAATCTGAGCCGACCCAAATGAACCCAAATGCAAATATTTTTTATACAAATCAAGTCCTAAGAGAAAGAGTAATGTGTGTGTGTGTGTTTGAAGGTGTAATGATTCGAACAGAATCAAATTGACCCGTTGTTAATCTGAGTCGACCCAAATGCAAATGTTTTTACACAAATCAAGTCCTAAAAGAAAGAGTAAAGTGTGTGTGTGTTTGAAGGTGTAATGATTCAAACAGAATCAAATTGACCCGTTGTATAATCTGAGTCAACCCAAATGAACCCAAATGCAAATGTTTTTTTTACACAAATCAAGTCCTAAGAGAAAGAGTAAAGTGTGTGTGTGTGTTTATAAAAAGTCCCATCTTTTTTTTTTCTAGTATAGCGATTTAGGAGATTTTATATTTTTATGCATTTGTATTTATTAATTGTTCAAATGACTTTTGACCTGTTCCACCCATTTGAGCGGGGTTTTTAGTCATATACTTAAATGAAAGAGCCGGGCCCGAAAGTATAGTTTAGTTAATCAAGCTCAGGCTTAAAGATGAACGCGCGATCGAGCTTCGAGTTTTATAATTAAGTCAAGCTCGAGCTTGGGACTGTGTAGACTTGACTCAGCTTGATTACGCCTGGGGTGTAAATGAGTTGAGCAGATGAGCTAATCAAAATCGGCTCGCTAAAAGCTCGAACAAGCATAAACAAACTCGAGCCTAAAACTAAGCTCGTTTAATAAGCAAGCCGGAGCTTAGGTAGGTTCATAAGCGTATTTTTTATATTAATGTAATAATATATTGCATGATAAAAATAAAACAAGAGTAAAATGTAATTTTCTTCCCAGAGGTTCGGCCACTTTTGCTACTTTCATCCAAATGTTTGTTTTTCCGCATTTTGATCCAAAAGGTTTGAAATCTTGTCATTTTCTTCCAACTCGTTAACTCCATCAATTTTTCTCCGTTAAATGAGGGGCATTTTCATCTTTTTAGACATTTTTATTAAAATAAAAAACACTATAAGAAATAAAGATCCACCTCTGTTGACTTTCTCCCCACCCAAGCCCTTTAATCATCACACAAAAAAATGTCAAGAAAGACGAAATTACCCCTGATTTAACGTTAAAAATGGGTGGAGTTAACGAGTTAAGTGAAAATGGCAACATTTCAAACCTTTTGGATCCAGATGCGGAAAAACAAACCTTTGGACAAAAGTCGCAAAAGTAGCCAAACCTCAGGGACGAAAATGGCATTTTACTCTAAAAATAAATATGTTAAATGTTATGATAAAATAACTAAATGATATATATTATGTGATACATATAAAATTATAAATACAGATAGGCATATAATTAAATATGTATATTATATAAATTAAAAGATTAATAAATAATGAATGAGTCGAACCTATCCAAACTTGAAGATTTTCTCACAAGCCAAGCTCGAGCTTTCAATATAGAGCTCTAAACGAGCCAAGCTCGAGCTTAGCTTGGCTCATTTACACCCCTAGATTCTAAACACCCAATAAAACTCACCTAAAGCTTGTCTCTTCTGGTATGATATTGTGTCCCTATAAACCGGAACCATTTTTGTATTGTCCAATTCGTCTTCCTCTTCTACATCCGTGTCTGAATCCATATGCGCATTGAAATGGTAATCAACCCGATCGGTTATGTTAGCCACCGGGGTCTCTTCAGTGGGACCCACATTAGCAAACGAGTCAATGGTCGCATACGTATGCCATTTGGTTCCCAAACTCGTCACAGATTGAACTTTGTGTGTAATTTTTGTAGCCCTGCGTAAGCATATAAATAAACCACTAACAAGGGTCACCGAGCACAGTTGCAACACCATCAAATCCTAAACTTATTATGATGATAATTAAATTTAAGTTTAAAAATTAAAAATATTTAAGAGGATTAAGCCTTTTGAATAAACCTAGGTTGACTTTCAGCATATTTGACATGTTCGACCCGTTTAAGTTGTTTCCATTTTGATCAAACTTTTGAACTTTACCCATTGACCCGTTGATGACACAAATAAAGACTTGTCCAATCGGGTACAACCCGTGTGATACCCCAGGAAAACGCACAACACAACTAGCTTCCTCAGTAACTATGTGCTAAATTTCGGGACGAAATTTCTTTCAACTTGTGGATGATGTGACAACTTGTATAAATCCCTTAACGTTTTGTTTTACTGTCTAATTACATGTACGTGAAATGAATTGAATATGGTGGTTGATTTTATTTGAACGATTGTGTGCTTGGTAATGTGTAATGTGAATTACGTGAAACCGAAACCCGAAACTGAAATATTGGAAAATGTTATTTTTGTGCAACGAAACATTGTAGTGTGTTAAATTGCGACACGGGACATCTTAATTAGTTATTTTGCGAAATACGAGAAACCGCTACTTTATAACCCAACCCAAACCCACCCCCTCCCCCCTTGCGCCACAAATAGGCCCAACCCCCACCCCATGTGCGAAATATAAGTCCAAACAATAAGCCCAACCCACACCTTCTTGTTCCTTGCAGCCCATTAAGCCCAAGCACCCTTGTGTTTTAATTATATACGTACATGGATTTAGGAACAAGAAAAACAAAACAGAAACCCTAACACCCCCCTTTTGAATACGACGGCCAGGAGACCCCCCCCCCCTTTTGCGCAAATTAGCTCTTGTACAGCTTCTTGATTCGCCATCTCTTCTTCGATTCCCCTTTCTCTTCGCTCCAAGGTTAGTATTCTTGATTTGGATTGCGATTCATGGTATGATTTGTGTGTAGACATGGCTGTGATCTTGAGTTGTTATGCTAGGGTTTTGTTGTTGCATGATTAGTTTCGGGTGATTATGCGATTGTTTGAATTAATTGATGATACGCATGCATACATGATCATTGGCTGCGTTTTTATGAAAATCATGATGTTTTGTCTCTAGGGTTATGTGATTATTGATATGGTTAGGTGATAATTGATGGTTAATCTGCTGTTAGTTGTTATTAGGAAGTGTCGGGATCGTTTACATGCGTTTTGGTATCATTTAAATGAAAAACAGAATGCTGATTGACGAAAACAGCCAATTTCAGTTGGCTGTAAACGGACCGTTATAAACCGAAAAATTGATTTTTTGAAGTCTAAATTATAAGTTTTCTAAAACGCTTCAAATGGCGCTGGAATCATATTTTTCTAAGGTCGTTTGCTATTTTCAAAGAGCCGTTTTTCACAGCAGCAAAAGCTGCGTTTTTCCTGCAAAAAACTCATGTTATGTTTTCCGTCATAACTTGTAATCTGAATAGAATTAGATCGTGAAATTTGTATAGTAGCTGGGCACGGATGTTTCCGAAATTCTCCAACTGGAATTTCGTCAATCGGGCTTACGATGAATTTTAAATGAATTTTTCCGTGGACTGCAGTCAGAAAGTGATGAATCTGACTACAGCCCAGTAAATGATTTTTATTAAATAATCGGTAGTGAATTGAGTCCCGAGATTTTTACACAATGTGACATGGACCGTTTAGAACGTTCTGTAAATTATTTAGAATTTTTGGAATAAGTTAACTATTTTATAAAAATACCCGAAAACAGCCCAGTTCTGGATGTTAAAGCTGAAGCAGTATAAGTTGTTATTTGCGTGTCTAGATGTCGGTTATGTTATCTGAGAATGATCAAACTTGTTTAATGTCAATGAAAGTGTTATGTGAATGGTTATGTGTTTGATCATGGGTAACCATATGTGGAATATGTGTGTGTACGTAAGTTGTCAAGTGAGTGCATGTTACGTGTTAGATATGTGTAGGAGCTTCGTGCCTTACTTGAACACACTAATGAACTAGATGGTAATCGTATTAGGATGTGATTGAGCTACCTTGACTGTTAACCACTTTTAAGAGACCAACCGAGTAATCAAAGGTGAGTTCACACTTTTCGGCAAAGCATGGGATTCCCGGTAGTTTGGGAATGGGTTAAACAACAACTATCCCCCTTAGGTGGGATACAACCTCCGTATTCTCCTTGGGTAGAATACGTACCTCCACCCTCCTTGGGAAGGGTGACAACCATTATAATACATGTCTTAAGCTTGCTAGCCAACAACTCTATCTTAAGTCCCTCATTTTTATATCGACTTAATCGCCGGGCCAATGGCAAGCGGGTTATTAGTTAAATAGCGCTATTAGGTTTGACAAGCCTCACACCGTGCCGCAGAGGACGGGCGTGGACTAATATACTTGGGCACTTAGTTAATGACGATAGACATTGACCCAGGGCACTAAACATAACTACAATCAGTAGTCGATATGGTAACGGGTCTAGTGGTTTAAAACAGTGGGGTAGCTCCCCATGGCATGTTTTTATAAAGAACAAGGAACTTAACAACTTTTGGATTTTTGGAATAACATTAAAACGAATAACCAACTGTGAATTCGCTACTTTTTGTTGACACACTACTGCATGCTTTGCAGGTCGTTAGGTACATGGCTGAAGCTTGCACGAGGAGTGGGCGTTGTGGCTAGGAATCCCCAGTTGGATTCCTACTAATAAACTTTATGATTTATAAACTGTTTTATGGGTTTTAATACTTTACGCTTCCGGTAACTTTTAAACTTGGTTTTGGACTTTGGTTTGGTGAACACTAAATGTTTGTTTGCAAAGGTTTTTACTTTACTTTACTTTACTTAAATGTTCGGTATGATTGGTGGTATGATCCTGGTCAGTCACGCACCTCGCGGTAATACTCCGCTTGTGGATTTTGAGGGTGTGACAACCCGCCTAAACCGTTTATGACACGAATAACACGTTTAAATAATCGCTTTAAATGGATTTGCAAGTCACCACGACACCTTTAAGACCGGTTTATAAAAACGATGTATATTTATGATATTAAAAGTAATTAAATATATCATAACTAAATTTCCTCCCCTAACTGGCCAACGTAGTTCGTTAAAGATTTTATCATGTTGGCCATGCCTTATTTTTATTAACCATGTTAGGTGAGTCATGCAAATTATCGTGTTAAATGTACCAGGTGTGACAACTGTCAAAAATCCAGGTATCCGTACAATTTAATTAACCATGATTAGTGCTTAATGACTGTGCTGAATTACAAATAACTGCATTCTGATTACTGCATCATACTTACATATGTATCACATATTGCACAATGTCACATCATTATTACATGCAAACCATATTGACATAAATGATGCACAAAGCACAGTTGGCACAGTTATCTGATAAATCAGGAATATGCTGACGGAGTTCAGTACATAGACAGACAGTGCAATGAGACACAGAATAAGCCAGAAACCAAGTACTACACTAGTATAGAGTGTAGGGAAGTAAGGACCACAAAACTGCTTTTCTAAGTGATAGTTTAAGTGCCGGAAAGTGCCTAAAACTCACCCAAAGTGCTGAATTCAGCATAATTCAACAAAAATCAGCATTTCAACAAGCTAGTATCATGCAAAAACATGACTAAATGGTCCTGAATGCTTTCCTAAGTGTCGGGAATTAAAAGTGTCACAAAAGGGTACATAAAGAACACTAAACGGTAGACAAGGGTGATGTGACCCTGTAGTCCCTTTTGATGTGATGTGATACATTTGTAGAACATGTAACTGTGTTTGTGGTCGTTGATTTATGAAAGCTCAATCGCAATATTCTCATTATATACATTGTTGAATTACTTGTTTATGCTACGATTGAGATGTTATGTGCTTACTTGCGTTGATATATGCTATTACATACACGTACTGCATACTTATATACATAAGACCTGACCTATACAATTTTCTTTTAGAAGATGCCTCCTCGAAGAGATACTCGGTTGCCCACAACAGAGGCAGAACTACAAGAACGAATTTCACAAGCGATAGCACAGCACGAGGCCTCGCGCACTGAACATAGCGGGGGTACCTCAGGAAACAACCCACCTCATGGCTGTACTTACAAGCAGTTCCTTGACTGCAAGCCTCTGAATTTCGACGGCAGCGGGGGTGCTGTAGCTTTCGTTAGATGGGCGGAGAAAACCGATTCTGTGCTGAGAATGAGCAAGTGTGCGCCGAAGCACCAGATCACCTACATTTCCGGACTGTTCTTAGACGGAGCTCTATCCTGGTGGAATATCCAAGTTCAAACTCTAGGAGAGGCAGCAGCATACGCTTTGACTTGGAATGAAATGAAGGAACTTATGCGCAAGAAGTACTGTTCAAGGGCTGAAATTCAAAAATTGAAAACACAGTTTTGGAACCTCAAGATGGATGGTCCAAAGATTGCTGAGTACGTACAGAGATTTCACGACCTATCTCACGTTGTACCATACATGGTTAATCCGGAGTTCAAGCGCATTGAGCGTTTTATTTGGGGATTGGCACCCCAAATCATAAGCATGGTAACTACCTCCAAGCCTCCAATGATCACTGAGGCCATTGATCTAAGTGTGGCACTAACTGAAGAAGCGATCAGGTTGAACAAGTTCTCGATCTCTAACCAAAAGAAGAAGGAGACTCACGTTGAGTCGTCAGGTGAGAACAAAAGGAAATTCTCAAATTTCAAGAAAGGTACCAGCAGCGCTAACAAGAAGAAAGATGCGAACCCACCAGCCGAGGTCAAGACTAGTGTTGAAAACAAAGGAAAAGGGTATATGGGCACCTTGCCCAAATGTGATGTGTGCCAGTTCCATCATGCCGGCCAGTGCAGGGTTAGGAAATATGAGTCTTGTGGAAAGAATGGTCATTCGAAGGAGACGTGCTGGGCTGGTACGGGTCGTGGTAATGGTGGTCAGAGAGGTTATGGTAGTGGGAATGGAAACAGTAACCGTGGTGGAAATGGGTATGGAAACCGCAATCAAGGAGGAAATGGCGGTAACGGAAACCGTGGTGGCAATGGGAACCCAGCTGGTAATGGAAACCGTGGAGCAAGCAACAACCAGGGCAGAAATGATGGAAATGGTCAGGGACCAGGTTGCTTTAACTGTGGAGATGTTGGGCATTTCAAGCGTGATTGCCCGAGAAACAACCAAGCTCAGGGAAGAGTCTTCAATATTGGAGCTAGGGAAGCTCGTCAAGATCCAAACGTAGTTATGAGTACGTTCCTTATCAACCAACACTTTTCATCTGTACTGTTTGATACTGGTGCCGATTATAGTTTTGTATCACTAGAGTTTAAGAAAATGCTTGGGTTAGTTGCCGATAAGCTAGATATTCCATATTCAATAGAGCTAGCTAATGGAAAGCTAGTAGAAGCGAATGAAGTAATTAGAGGCTGTATAATAGAGCTCGGGGAGCATGAGTTTACGCTTGATCTTCTGCCAGTCGAGTTGGGAAGCTTTGACATGGTAGTTGGAATAGATTGGTTGTCGAGCAACCAAGCAGAGATTGTATATCACGAGAAGATCATTCGCGTCCCGATAGCGAATGGAGAAACGATTGTAGTGCACGGAGAGAAGCATGATACGCCTTTAAGGGTTATCAGTTGTTTGAAAGCCCAAAAGTGTTTGCAGAAAGGATGTGTTGCCTTCTTGGCACACGTCGTGGACAAAGAAGCCGCTGAGCCGAAGTTGGAAGATATACCAATTGTGAAGGAATATCCTGAAGTCTTTCCCGAAGACTTGCCAGGATTGCCACCTCAACGACAAGTCGAATTCCACATTGACTTGGTTCCAAGCGCTGCGCCTGTAGCCAAGGCACCTTATCGACTTGTGCCTTCCGAGATGCAAGAGCTGTCGACACAGCTTCAGGAACTTTTGGGCAAGGGATTTATCAGACCAAGCTTCTCGCCTTGGGGAGCTCCAGTGCTGTTTGTCAAGAAGAAAGACGGTAGTTTTCGCATGTGCATCGACTACCGAGAGCTAAACAAATTGACAATTAAGAATCGGTATCCTTTGCCAAGGATTGATGACCTGTTTGATCAACTACAAGGTTCGAGTTTTTACTCCAAGTTCGATCTTCGATCAGGGTATCACCAGTTGCGAATACAAGAAGAAAGCATACCAAAGACTGCCTTTAGGACTCGATATGGACACTACGAGTTCCTAGTAATGCCGTTTGGTCTGACGAACACGCCAGCAGTGTTTATGGATTTGATGAACCGAGTTTGCAAACCCTACCTCGATAAATTCGTGATTGTGTTCATAGACGATATTTTGATCTATTCAAGGACGAAGGAAGAACATGAACAACACCTAAGAACTATTTTGGAGCTGCTCAAGAAAGAGAAATTATACGCAAAGTTTTCGAAGTGCGAGTTCTGGTTGCGTGAAGTACAATTCCTCGGTCACGTAGTAAACAAAGATGGAATCCACGTGGACCCCACAAAGATAGAAGCAATTAAGAATTGGGAAACTCCGAAGACGCCAACCGAGATCCGTCAGTTCCTAGGTTTGGCTGGGTACTATCGCAGATTCATTGAGGATTTTTCAAAAATCGCTCAACCATTGACCTCCCTTACACAGAAGGATAAGAAGTACGAATGGGGAGATAAATAAGAAGAAGCTTTTCAGTTGCTGAAGAACAAGCTTTGCGATGCACCCATCTTATCCCTACCCGAAGGCACCGACGACTTCGTGGTATATTGTGACGCCTCGCATCAGGGATTAGGCTGCGTGCTGATGCAGCGACAGAAAGTTATAGCTTACGCTTCACGCCAGCTAAAGGTTCATGAGAAGAATTACACTACGCATGATTTGGAATTAGGCGCAGTGGTGTTTGCATTAAAGATTTGGCGACATTATTTATATGGAACCCGATGCACGATCTTTACCGATCACAAGAGCCTACAGCATATATTTGATCAAAATGAGCTTAATATGAGACAGCGACGATGGGTTGAGTTGTTATCAAGTATCACCCAGGGAAGGCGAATGTGGTAGCAGACGCCTTAAGTCGAAAAGAGAGGATTAAGCCCATAAGGGTTAGGGTTTTGGAAATGATTATACAGACAGACCTCTCGTTGCGCATTCGTGCTGCGCAGAGGGAAGCTCTTAAGAAGGAGAATCTTAAGGATGAGTATCTCCGTGGGATGGAGAAACAGTTAGTACCCAATGAGGAAGGAACATTGTGTTTTATGAAACGAATTTGGGTTCCCCTCTTTGGTGGTCTTAGAGATGTTATTTTTGATGAAGCTCACAAATCGAGCTACTCGATCCACCCAGGATCGGACAAGATGTACCAAGATTTAAAGGATTTTTACTGGTGGCCAAGACTAAAAGGCGATGTTGCAACTTACGTTGGAAAGTGCTTAACCTGTGCCAAAGTAAAGGCCGAATATCAGAAGCCTTCAGGCCTCCTACAGCAACCCGAGATACCCATGTGGAAGTGGGAGCAAATCTCAATGGATTTTATAACCAAGTTGCCAAAGACACCCAGAGGTCATGATACGATATGGGTAATCGTAGACCGCTTGACGAAATCCGCGCACTTTTTGCCAATCAGAGAAAAGGATAACACAGGTAAGCTAGCTGAGCTGTACCTCAGAGAGATAGTTGCACGACATGGAGTGCCTCTCTCGATCATTTCTGACAGAGACGGAAGATTTGTGTCAAGGATTTGGCAATCTTTTCAGGAAGCTTTTGGATACTGCTTTTCACCCACAGACAGATGGCCAGAGCGAACGAACGATTCAAACACTAGAAGATATGTTGCGAGCTAGCGTAATGGACTTGGGTGGCAGTTGGGACACTCGTCTACCTTTGGTTGAGTTCTCGTATAACAACAGCTACCATACAAGCATCCAAGCTGCACCGTTCGAAGCACTCTACGGACGCAAGTGTCGATCCCCGTTATGCTGGGCAGATGCGGGTGATAGACAGCTTGTTGGTCCCGAATTGGTTCAAGAGACGACATATAAGATTATACAGATCCGAGAGCGCATTAAGGCGGCTCGTGATCGACAAAAGAGTTATGCGGACCAAAGAAGGAAACCTTTGGAGTTTGAAGTGGGAGATATGGTTTTACTAAAAGTCTCACCTTGGAAAGGTGTAGCGCGCTTTGGGAAGCGTGGAAAATTAAACCCACGATATATTGGACCTTTCAAAATCCTGGAAAGGATTAGTCTTGCAGCATACAAGTTGGATCTACCCGCAGAACTTAATGGTGTACATGATACATTTCATGTGTCTAATCTGAAAAAGAGTCCAACTCAGGAAACAGTTGTCATTCCTGTCGATGAAGTTCACATTGACGACACACTCCACTTTACCGAAGAACCTGTTGAGGTTACTGATTGGAAGGTTAACAAGACACGTAGGAGTAGTGTTAAACTCGTCAAGGTTCGATGGAACGCGCGTCACGGCCCAGAGTTCACTTGGGAGCGTGAGGACCGCATGAAAGCAAAATACCCGCATTTGTTCCCCAACTCCCCTACAGCTAGTAGCAGAGCTTAAATTTCGGGACGAAATTTTCTTAAAAGGGGGAGAATGTGACAACTGTCAAAAATCCAGGTATCCGTACAATTTAATTAACCATGATTAGTGCTTAATGACTGTGCTGAATTACAATAACTGCATTCCGATTACTGCATCATACTTACATATGCATCACATATTGCACAATGTCACATCATTATTACATGCAAACCATATTGAAATAAATGATGCACAAAGCACAGTTGGCACAGTTATCTGATAAATCAGGAATATGCTGACGGAGTTCAGTACATAGACAGACAGTGCAATAAGACACAGAATAAACCAGAAACCAAGTACTACACTAGTATAGAGTGTAGGGAAGTAAGGACCACAAAACTGCTTTTCTAAGTGATAGTTTAAGTGCCGGAAAGTGCCTAAAACTCACCCAAAGTGCAGAATTCAGCATAATTCAGTAAAAATCAGCATTTCAACAAGCTAGTATCATGCAAAAACATGACTAAATGGTCCTGAATGCTTTCCTAAGTGTCAGGAATTAAAAGTGTCACAAAAGGGTACATAAAGAACACTAAACGGTATAGTTTAGCACTTTAACGAACCAGTATCTAGCCGAAGAACCGGACACTACCCGAAACATCAAAATTAAACTAGAAGCATTGTTTTAATGTTTCCAAGCTAGTTATTGGCCCCGAACACCCTAACACGCTATATAACACATAATATGTATAACACCTAACTAAGACCTTTAGATTTCAACCAAATTCCCTAACTTACCATCACCACACAACCAATACCCCCCCCCCCCCTTTGGAGACGGTTTCAAGGGTGGCCCCCACCCTTGATTTTATTTGATTTGTTAATAGATCTTGTTTAGTACTTATGAGACACAATACACAATGGGTTAACTCTTAAGATGGTTATAAGTAATATATGAAGGAACTTGAATTCATTATCTTTCACCCACTAAACACACACTTAACTCTCTCCCTCTCCTCCTCTACTTACGGCCGTGAGCCACCACCCACACCACCATCATCTTCATCTCATTTTCATACAATCCATACTCATCACAAGGTGTTAGAAGCAAGATTAAGAAGTTTGGAGCTCTTGGAGATTGAAGGACCTTCACCATTTGCTATTAACCACCTAGTTTATCATCTTCATCTTCTTGAGTTTCATCCCTAGCCTTGTGCTAGTAGTAAGGCTCTTATAACCCTTTGTTACTTCTTATTTAGTTGGTTAAAAGATGATGTATGTTGATCTTGATGAACATCCAAGAATAAGAAGATAATTCCTAACATAAAGCTCAAAACCATAAGAATACATATTGTTAAGTGTTGTTTTAGTATATATGTGATACTTGATGATTGATTCTTGTGTTTATGATGTTAGACATCATATGAAACTTACTAGATTGTGATTAAACACATGATCTAGCAAGTTGAGGTGATGATCTTGTGAAAGACCAAGATGATCATACCTTATGTAAACATGAACTTGAATAATAAAATTGTTTTCATATGTGATGATGATTTAAACACAATACAAGTCTTGTAAGTGGATGATTTCCAAGATCGTTTTCTCAAGAAACTAAGTTAAGTAACAAGATTTATATAAACTTGGTTCTTACATAAACCAAACTTGTTTTTAGTGGTATATCAAGTATAGAAATACATTGTTAACAAGAAAAATTCAAAGGAATGATTTTTAGAAAAATCATCTTGTAAGTTGTAAAAGACTAAATCTTGTAAGAAAGGGATTTACGAATAAATAACCAAACTTTAAAGGGTAACTAAGCTTACTAAACTCACTAGTAAGTTACTACAAGTTTTTATAAAAGTTCAAGTTCATGTTGTCATGTAAATTGCATGATTTTGGCACTTGGTAAGTGTTGATTGAGTTGTTGATTGTTTGTGATGATTTTTACAAAAGAAAATGATATGCTTGAAGGCATGGAAACCTCCATTTTTAGGGGAAACTATGGCAAAATTTTCTAAAAATGTAAACACTTAGAAAAATATTCTCAAACAAATATTTACAAGTGTATTTTTAACCATGATTTTCATACAAAGTTTGCCATGATTTTTTATTACAAAAGTATAAATATTGGAGGTTGATTTTTGTAAATAAAATGACTAAATATGTATTTGAAAGATATATATTTAGAAGACACACGTGTGTGATTATTTGTATACTTTGTGTATTAGTTATATTATTTTAGGATTTGAAATAATATAACTTAACAAAATACCAAGAAATTACAATCCAAAATATTACCAAAAATCTCAAGGAATAAATACGCAAGTTACACACATAATACTGGCAAATCGAACGAAAGAATGTAACTTACAAAATATTCCGAAAAATACATTTATAAATATATTTTTGGTAAATAATATTTTGGACACAAGAAATGAAAATATGATTTTTATGATTATCACAAAGTTATATCATATTTTGACAAGAAGGAAATATATAATTTTTGGCGATTAAAAATATATATGTTTTCTTGAAATTATTAGGAGATATAATATTTTTGGGAAAAATATATATTTTCTTGGATAAACTTGAAATACATTATTTTTGGATAAAAATAAATTTATATATTTCTAAAGTTAGACTTGAAAATATATTGTTTTGGAACTACAAATATTTTTACCAAAAGAAAAATTAGGAATAATTTTTCTAAGAAATACTTCTTGAAATATATATTTTAGAAATATATATTGGATACTTATTAAAGATAATACACGCCGGAATACGACAACAATACATGGCAAGTTATACAAATACAAGAATACGAATACACATGTATGAGATACCCCCATCCTTGGGAAGGAAATACGAATATAAATACTTGAGAAGTATTATTACAAAAATATTGTTTAACAATTATTCCAAAACTTAAAAATATAATTTAAGTTAAAATATTAATTATTTTGACAATAATTATATAACTTGGAATAATATTAGAAGCGTAGAAGAAACGTAACTCAAAAACGTAAATACTAAAACAAGGCAAGACCCGTCCGTCTAATAGACGTTAGTACATTGTAGGTAGTCGTGTTTGCTGAAGGGATTTGAGTTACGATTATCGAAGACGCAAGACTGTGAGTTCATGTCCCCCTTTTTCTTTTAACTGTTTTCAGTTTTATAACTTCGGGTACAACACTTAAGGCCATTAATCATGTGAGTGTTGGGTACAACACTTAAGGCCATTAATCCTCATCGTAGGACCGAGGGACATGAGTGATAGATCTATTTGGGTGTAGCGAGCCCACACCCATGAGGACCAGGGTGGCCCATGCGGTGACTATGTCCACATACTAAAGCCGTGGCAAAATCCGCTAGGTTTGAGTTTTCCTGCATCACTTCACACATACCATTGGCCTTGCAAACCATTGGTGATCTGTTTTTCCTTGTTGCTCTCATACCAGGATTTACATATATACAGACATACTTTAAAGGTTTATTCATACACACAGACAAACACATGAACTCGCTCAACTTTTGTTGATGTTTTCAAATTACATGTATTTCAGGGAATTAAGTGGATCTGGCGGGCGTTTGAATGTTCCAAGTGGTGTTATGAATAAAAAGATGTCATCCGAAGTCATTAGGGTTTAGGAAATGTATCTTAATCCTGGACGAGATACATGGTTCTAAGCTCGGTTTTATTTAAGGTCTTTTGTCGAGTCCTCGTGAACTCTTTCAAACATGTTGTGGGTTGTAATTTAAATTTGGAGTCTACATTTCAGACAATTATGTTGTGGTATTTTCAAACTTAATTTATGGATGAACATCTCTGGTATTAATCATATAGTTGTGTTATAATTGAATGCAATGGTATTAAGAAAGTCATACCATAATCACGCTTCCGCAATATTCAGGGTGTGACACCAGGTCATTGAACTGGTGATATTCACCAATTTATACATATTTTAGTCCCCCATTTTATCCCCATTTTATGCGTTTTCGGCCGTAAAACCGTTATTCGGAACTTAATCAGGTATACTTTTGTTTACACGCCTAAAGCAACATGTCAAACAAGATGATAGTGAAAACGAGGACTTTCCGGACGAAACGACAAAGCTGCAGACATTCTGTGAAGATTCTGATCTGCAGGTTTGGCACGGTCGTGCAATGTGTGGCACGACCGTGCGTATCCGACAACATAGTCCAGCCCGGCGGTGCACCCCAGTGCGATCCGGGGTGCAAGCCCTTCTCGGAGTGGAACGCTCGTGCGATTTGCGGCACTCCCGTGCAAACTCGATGACCAAGCAAACCCGGGAAGGCACTGCCCGTTCAAGAGTCCGTGCAACCCTAACCCAGAGATGCACGACCGTGCAGCCTGAGGAACGGTCGTGCGAATACGAAAAAAAAAAGTCAAGATCTAGTGATGTCACAGGATATGGTGAACAGTGTATTGTACGGGCACGACCGTGCACTTTATTGGCACGGTCGTGCGATCGCAAAATGTTATAAAAAACAGAACAGACTCATTAGTTCGTAACTCTGGACATTTTGGAAGCTTCACATGCGATTTTCAGGCTCCGGAGGCATTAGCTTTCACCCGAAATTAAGCCACATTGTGCCGTTTAGCTTCGTTATCATCCGGATTCTTAATCTTGTGCTTGTTTATGGTTTGATTTCTATAATCTTTCCATGATTTTGTTATGTTTCAAGCATTTAGATTGATTATTATGTATTAATGTAAGCCTTTGGGCAAAAACAACAATCCCTTGCTTAATTGTAACCATTAGTATGTTAACTTTGTTTGTAATGACACTTGGAAGTATTTTCTATGTTAATCTTTGATGATTAGTTTGCAACCTTGTTATTGTTGTTGATTTCTTGATTATAAGTAATTGTGTTGGATGATTAATGTATGGTTAGTTGAGATAATTGAAAGATGAAGCTTAATTAATCATGTATTAGTAGACTTTAAACTTGGTTAACTAGTTTAGCTTGGTTAAAATGTGTGCATCATGATACTAGAAATGGTTAGTGGTTTAATAAAATGTAATTATTGTTAATCAAGAAAGCTTTCCGTCACGTAAGGACCTTAACGGGTTAAATAGTGTTGTTATGAATTCTTGCCATGATTTGTTAGCTTAGTTAGTAGTTTAGGCCAAAATTGCTATCTTGGTGAATTTATGTGTAAGATTTGTAAAATGAACTCGGTTGTGATTTAATCTAGTTTATGCTTGTCTCGGTGGTTGCATTGTGTTTATCGGTGTCACTTTCCTTGTTCAAGTGAGGTTAGAAAACTCCTAACGGATGACTAACTTATTTTTAAGAGATTTTCATAGACATTTATCAATTTCACGTTAAAGAACAATTTTAGGTGGTTAAAGTGTGTTTATCGTTTTAGCTTTCCGAATGATTGTCATGTTAGGATTCCTGAAAAGGATACTAATTGTCTTGAAAATGGAGAATTGACCAAATGTTTCTAGTGGCAAAACGACTTAGTTTGCATGCTATGGTTGTGTATAAAGCAAGGCTATTATCTTATTTTTCCTATTTGGAGTCTATTATGTTTTACTAGTTTATGTTTATTTCCATCCTTAGTTTAAACAAACCATCACTTATCTTTCTACCAATGATATAATGACAAACGTTTAGTATTATTTCTCCGTCCACTTCCTTGGATCGATACTTGGTTCTTACCAATACTATACTACATATATGACGGGGTACACTTGCCCTTTCGTGTGTGTTTTATTGTTGAAGTATAAATCATTTTTATAAATTTAAAACCAAATCGTGTGTAAAATTCATTGCAAAAACATGTATACATACGCACACGTCAAGTTTTTGGCGCCGTTGCCGGGGAATGTGGCGAGCTTTAGGAACGACCCGAGTCATTGTTTTATCGGTGTACATACTTGTTAATATTTGTGAATATTTTCTTGATTATGTATTTGTTTATTTATTTGTTAATATTTCGTGCTTTTCATTTAATTTATTCGTTTTCAAGATTATTTTAAACACTTGAGAATTTTTATTTAATTTATTTGTTCGAATTCGGACTTATTATTCATTTATTCTTTGAGTTTTCGGCTCCGAAAAATCATTTTTATACTAGCCGATTCGATTATTTTACTTGTTATGATTTTTATAAAATTTAGGGCCCGTTTTTGAATTTTTATAAAATTTTCAGCCCATTTAAAATAATATTCTGTTTCTTTTCAGCTTAAAAAAAAGAAACAGAATTATTATAATAATAAAATATTCATTGTGTCAATTTTTCGTTTGCAGGTTGATGTTTTCAACCCCCGCTCCCGAAGTTGTTGAGCCGTCAGACGAGCCTGAGCGTGATCTGAGGAGACGTCTTCATGCAAGATCTCGTGCGGTTGGGCTGCTACTCGCAGCGGGTGACGAGCCGATGGTACCCACTGAAGCCGAGGGCTCAGGGGACAGAGAAAACGCAATCATGGCAGATGACGAGCGACCTTTGAATGAATCAAATCAACCGGGACGTGAAGGCCTGCAGCTGAGTATTATTAGACCTACTATAAATGAACCTACTTTTGAGATTAGATATAGTATTATAAATATGGTGCCGAATTCGGTGCAGTTTGGCGGACTTGAGCATGAGGATCCCGGACGACACATCGCTGCTTTCCTCGAAGTATGTTCGACTTTCAAGATTACTGATGTTTCGGAGGATGCTATTCGGTTGAGGTTGTTTCCATTCTCATTAGGTGACAAAGCTAGAGCTTGGCTTATGTCACTTCCAGCTGGGTCCATCATGACCTGGAATAAGTTGGCGGAGCTGTTCATGCAAAAATATTTTCCACCTGAGAAAACAACCAAGCTACGAAACCGGATTGTGACCTTTCGCCAGGACGAGGGAGAGTCGTTGCACGTGGCCTGGGAGCGGTTTAAGGATTTGCTACTTGATGTTCCACACCATGGTTTCTCCAAAAGGCAGTTGGTTCTGTCTTTTTACCAAGGGCTTTGCTATGACACGCAAGAGAGATTAGATATAAATGCAGGAGGCGATCTGGGGACAAAGACGCCAAATGAAGCTTATGATATCATTGAAAAGGCTGCGTTGAAATCTAGCTCGCGTCGAGCCGGAGAGAGAGGCCGAACATCATCATCATCATCTCGCCTAGGGGTTCACGTTGTGGACGACTACACAGCCATTACTGCACAAATCTCGGCTCTTGCAGCGAAATTCGATAAATCCCAGATAGCCGCACAAGTTGGTTCAGGTTGTGACCAGTGTGGTGTGTCACACGAGCCTGGTGCATGCTTTCAGGGAGTCGTGCACGAGGGCCACGAAGAAGTGGATTTTGTGAGTAATCAGGCGAGGCCACAGAACAATCCGTACAACAATACCTATAATCCCGGATGGAGGAATCACCCAAATTTTGGGTGGCGAGCGAATGTGGGCAATCAAAACCCATTGGGATTTACTCAGCGCGCTCTAGCGCCACAGCAGGGTCAGGGACAACAATTTCAGCCATACAACCAACCTTACCAGCAGCATCCATACTCGTATCAGAATCAGGGCACTGGGAGTAGTTCCCAGCAGCAGGCCCCTCAATCTAGTTCCAAGCTGGAGGACATGATGGCTCAGCTTCTTACTAGCTCCTTGAGTGCGAATCAGTTGGCAGAAAAACGATACCAACAGAGCGAGGATCGTTTTCTTTCCCATGAGGGATAAATGAGGAGTCACAAAGCCTCGATTCAGAATATCGAGAATCAAGTTGGTCAGCTGGCACAGATGATGTCTAAAAGACCCCCAGGCGGTCTTCCGGGCAATACAGAGCCAAACCCGGGAGGGAATGTAAATGCGATCATGACAAGGAGTGGTAAAACCACCGGACCCGACAAATCGGATACACCACCGATCACTGAGGCGGTCCCGACTGACACACCGGACGAGGTGCAAGCCAGGCTACGCCCAGCAAGTACAGCACAAGTCCAGGAGCCAGTCAAGGATTACACTCCACCAGTACCTTATCCAGGCAGGCTGAAGAAACAGAAAAACGAAGAACAATACGGTAAATTCCTTGAGTTGTTTAAACAACTACACATTAATATACCGTTTGTTGAAGCCTTGGCCCAGATGCCAAAGTATGCAAAATTCCTGAAGGACATCCTCTCGAATAAACAGAAGCTCGAGGATATATCATGTGTGGTGATGAATGAAATTTGTTCTGCCATTTTTCAAAACCGTCTGCCCACGAAAATGGGAGATCCGGGTAGTTTCACACTCCCTTGTTTGATTGGAAACATGTCTGTTAGCCATGCATTGGCTGACTTGGGAGCGAGTATCAACCTTATGCCCTATAAGGTTTTTACTAAACTAGATCTGGGTGAGCCGTCACCCACTAGAATGAGCATTCGGTTGGCAGGCCGTTCAATCAAGTATCCGCGTGGATTTGTTGAAAACCTTCTTGTAAAAATCGATAAATTTGTTTTCCCCGTGGACTTTGTTATTCTTGACATGGACGAAGATTCAAGAGTGCCTTTGATACTTGGGCGCCCGTTCCTTAATACTGCGAGGACGATTGTTGATGTGGCAGCTGGCCAAATCACGCTCCGAGTAAATGACGAGCACGTGACATTTGATATTAATAGATCAATGCAGCACCCGCAAAGTCACGATGACATGCTTTATTATGTCGACATTGTCGACGCATGTGTGTGCTCTCATTTCCAAGGCACTATAGAAGAGATTGATTCGGACACACGTCTGTCGTGTGGGGACCTGATTGGCATTACACAGGAGGGCCACGATTTCGAGCAGCCAGTCTATCAGATTGGTGACAATGGTTCCCAGAGTCCGGAGCGATTTCTAGAAATTGGCCATGTAGAAAAAGAGAAAGCAAAACCTTCGGTTGAAGATCCACCGTCTTTGGAGTTGAAAGAACTCCCACCACATCTCGAGTATGCATTTCTGGACGAGGAGTGTCGCTTGCCGGTCATCATTTCGGCATCATTGGAAAAGGATGAGAAGAAACAGCTTCTTGAGGTTCTTAGACTTCATAAGAGAGCCATTGCTTGGAAAATCATGGATATCAAGGGCATCAATCCTTCTTTTTGTACTCACAAGATTCTGATGGAAGACGAGTACAAACCCTGTGCACAGCATCAGAGGCGGTTAAATCCAAATATGCAAGACGTGGTGAAGAAAGAAGTGATTAAGTTGTTGGATGCCGGGTTGATTTATCCTATATCTGACTCTGTGTGGGTGAGTCCAGTGCAGGTCGTACCTAAGAAAGGTGGTATTACTGTAGTCTCAAATGATAGGAATGAGCTAATTCCTACCCGTACCGTCACTGGGTGGCGAGTTTGCATTGACTACCGCAAACTCAACGATGCTACTCGTAAGGATTACTTCCCGCTTCCATTCATCGACCAGATGTTGGAACGTCTGTCGGGGAAGTTGTATTACTGTTTCTTGGACGGGTTCTCTGGGTACTTCCAAATTCCTATTGCTCCTGAGGATCAGGAGAAGACTACCTTTACCTGCCCCTTCGGCACATTCGCCTACCGGCGTATGCCTTTTGGGTTGTGTAATGCACCTGCGACCTTCCAGAGATGCATGGTTGCAATTTTTCATGATATGATCGAGGATTCTATGGAGATTTTCATGGATGACTTTTCGGTATTTGGAGATTCCTTCGATCATTGTCTGGAAAATTTAAGAAGAATGCTTAAGAGGTGCGAGGAGACGAATCTAGTCCTGAACTGGGAAAAATGCCACTTTATGGTAAAAGAGGGCATTGTTCTAGGACATAAGATCTCGCAGGGTGGTATGGAGGTCGACCCAGCAAAAGTTGACATCATTTCACGACTTCCACCTCCCACCTCAGTTAGAGCTATACGGAGCTTTCTTGGTCATGCCGGGTTCTACAGGCGATTCATCAAAGATTTTTCAAAAATCGCCAGACCCATGACCCGTCTGTTGGAGAAAGACGCTCTGTTCATTTTTGGAGAAGATTGTTTGAAGGCATTTGGCCTTTTGAAGCAGAAGCTAGTGGAGGCCCCTATATTGGTCGCACCTGATTGGAGTTTACCGTTTGAAATAATGTGCGACGCAAGTGACTATGCGATAGGGGCCGTTTTAGGACAGAAGAAAGAAAAGCACTTTCATCCGATCTATTATGCGAGCAAGACTCTTCACGACACTCAAGAGAATTATACGACGACTGAGAAAGAGCTCTTGGCGTTCGTATTCGCATTTGACAAATTTAGATCGTATTTGGTGCTTTCAAAAACCATTGTGTATACTTATCATGCTGCTATCCGCTGCCTGTTCAGCAAGCAAGATGCTAAACCGCGTCTCATTAGATGGATCTTATTGCTGCAGGAGTTTGATATCGAAATTCAAGATAAAAAGGGTGCGTTGAATGTAGCAGCTGACCATCTATCTCGGTTAGAGCTTGGAGACATCGAGGACTCGCGTTGGGAAACAATCAATGACAATTTCCCACACGAGTCGTTGATGGGTGTCGAGATATGCGATGAGTCACCTTGGTTTGCCAACTTTGCGAACTATCTTGCTTGCGGGATTCTAATTAAAGGGTTGACTCACCAACAAAAGAGGAAATTCTTTTCGGATGTCAAGCACTACATGTGGGACGACCCTTTCTTATTTAGGGTGGGTGCTGATCAGGTGATCAGAAGATGCGTTTCAGGGAAAGAGGCGACTGATATTCTGCGCCATTGTCACGAGGGACCTACCGGAGGCCACCATGGAGCCAATTTCACCGCCAAGAAGGTTTTGGATTCCGGGTTTTATTGGCCTACTATTTTTCGTGACGCGCAGAGTTGGGTAAAAGCGTGCGATGCCTGTCAGAGGGCGACAAATATATCGGCACGTGATGAAATGCCTCAGAACTGGATACAAGTTTGTGAAGTCTTCGACATTTGGGGGATAGACTTCATGGGACCATTTCCCCCCTCACGAGGTAATAAGTACATCCTGGTCGCAGTTGACTATGTATCAAAGTGGGCGGAGGCACAGGCCTTACCCACCAATGACGCCAGGGTGGTCGTGAGATTCTTGAAAAGTTTGTTCGCCCGGTTTGGCGCTCCTAAAGCGCTTATCAGTGACAGAGGGACTCATTTCTGCAATACCCAGCTTGAAAAAGCTTTGTCCCGTTATGGTGTGCATCACCGTTTATCCACGCCCTATCATCCACAGACAAGTGGACAAGTGGAAGTCACAAACCGGGGGCTAAAACGAATCCTTGAGCGGTCTGTAGGTGCAAACCGCAAGGATTGGTCGGATAAACTCGACGAAGCGTTGTGGGCTTTCCATACAGCTTACAAGACCCCTATTGGGACTACTCCCTTTAGGCTTGTATACGGAAAAGTGTGCCATTTACCGGTAGAGTTGGAGCATAAAGCGATGTGGGCTTTAAAAACCGCAAATCTGGACTTAAAAACCAGAGGTGAAGCCCGGTTTCTCCAGATTCATGAATTGGAGGAGATGCGACAACTCGCTTATGAGAGCTCCGTCCTCTACAAAGAGCGCACAAAGAGATTACACGATAAACGCTTGAAGGACCACAAAGAATTCCAAGCGGGTGATCTTGTTCTTCTTTACAACTCACGATTGCGCTTATTTCCAGGAAAGCTTCATTCACGTTGGACAGGACCACACACAGTTAAAGAGGTATTTCCGTATGGTACTGTTGCAATAGAGAACGCATATGGCGTTATATTCAAAGTAAATGGATATCGGTTGAAGCTGTACGTTGCCGGGCCGATAGAGTCGGCGGTGGAGGTCATCGAGCTCCAAACCCCGCACACATCATAAGTGTGGGGAGGAGAGAGTCTACGCTACTGACTCGTGGATTAAAAATGTAGCAAGAGAGTCTTTGACTCTTTAGGGGTAATATCGTCAATTTATGTGTTTTTCTAAGTTTTAGCGTAAATTAGGTATGTTTGGTAGTTTACGTTAGTTTGTACAATTTTTATACGTACCGAGCGAATGTTCTATGATGCGATATGGTTAAAACAGTTTGCGTGTAAAAAAAAATGGCGAAAAACGGCCAAAACAGTTGCTGGAAATGGCTTCTGCGGAAAAGACTGGTCTGCAGCTGTTGCACGACCGTGCGTTTGCGGGCTGGCCTGCACTAGGAGTCGCACCCCCGGTGCATCTCCGAGAACAGCGTGTAGGGTTTGAACAATGTCGGTCATGCACGACCGTGCAAGATGTCGCACGACCGTGCGAAAGGCAGGGGCAGTTTTGTCATTTGTACATTATAAAAACCCCCCATCTGCTGCCATTTCCCTCATTCGCGAACCCTAACTGCAGACAGCCGTTCCCGAGCGATTTCTCCTCAAATCGCACGGTTTCTTCGCACGGTTTCACACATCTCTTCGCTCGGTACGTTCTTTCTTGTCTTTTTTTTCTGTTTCTTCCGCTTTCTAGGTTAGAATCATTCGATTTCTTCAAGGTTTTTAGGGTTCCCTTCATAAATACAAGCGAAACCCTAGCCCTTGCTAGAATCTCATGTCTCGTGAACATTCGGTTGATTTTCTGACCCCTGTTTGGACAAAAACTAGTTGATTTTTGAAAAAAATCTGGCTATTCAGAGCCGGGGTGAAAATCTGCAGAAAAACAAGGTCGCACGGACGTTCTTTGGATGGAACGGTCGTGCACTGCCGGCTGTTCATGATGATCTGCTTTTTGGCTCGGTAATGCACGGTTGTGCAGTTGGTCGCACGCCGTGCAGATTCGACATATGCTGGCTACCTGTGCTCGTTCTCGGTGACGCACGACCGTGCGTCTCGCCGCACGTCCGTGCGACAGGCCCAGATCAGCAAGACATAATCTTCATAACTGTCTGCTCCTATTTTTTATTGAAATTTTTCCTGCTCCTATTTTCCTAACGATATTCCTCATACAGATGGATCATCCTTTCTTGCAATTTGACCCCGAGGATGAGAGAGAGAGTCTATGCATCCCAAAGCTTCACTCATTGTGGAATAGGCGAGGGCAGTTTGGCATCCCTCGAAGGCTAGACTGGGATGTCATGGCTGAGCTGAATCAGCGCGATCGATTAGAGAACATGTTAACACTTCCACTGTCGCGTTTAGTAGCCATCGATCGCCCTATCTATCGTGAGCTAACGATAGAATTCTTTGCCACCTATTCCTACGAAAAGCCCAAAGCGTACAAAGTTCCCAACTTCCGCTACAAGAAGAGGATAAACTTCCGATTAGGCGGACGTTGGCACAGTTGGACAGTGGGAAAGTTGGGATGAAAACTTGGAATCTACACTAATGAAGATATGGATTCAAAGTTCTTCAATGATGAGTTCACCTTTCCGAGCACTGCAGCGCGGAATGAGTTTTGGGCTGAGAATGCAGTAGGAGACCCATACGATCCTAGAATGTCGAAAGCTTCAAGGTTGAGAGACCCGTTGCTTAGAGTCATGCATCATATATTCAGTCATACCATCTGCGGGCGCATGGACAGTTTGGGGAACTGTCCAACACCAGATCTGATATTTCTTTATGCGTTGGTTGAAGGGGTACACCTCAACTTAGCAGCGAGGATGGCGGAGTATTTTGAGAACAGCTCGGGGAGAACGCCCAGCAGTCAGATTCACGGCGGTCAGTATGTGACCGAGATCGCCTACAACTTGGGGTTGATGACTGATGAGGTACTTCTGGGTCTCACTTTGGTGACTGAGGGTACGTATGTGGACATTCGTTCGTTGAAAGCCATGGGGCTTATTACAGAAACAGATAATGGGGATCGGTTGAAGGGTTTGAACAACGAGGTCTGGGACCCGTTGCCTCCAGCAGAGACGGAGGATGAGGACGAGGAGATGGGAGAGCAGCATGAGCCAAACTCACCACCACATTCACCACAGCACCACGCATACCACCAGCACCAAGATTGGCCTGAGGGCATCCCGTCTTATCCTGATCTCTACCAGCAGTTTCAACAGATGCAGGTAAATCAAGAGCATCAGCGTACCAGTTTAGAGCAGCTGTATACCAGTCAGGAGCAGCTACGAGTGGGTCAGGACCAGATCAGGGCGAACCAGGACTTTATGCGCCAGGAGGTGCAAGCTGGGTTCTCATATCTTTTCAGGGGTCTTCATAATGCATTCCCGAACTACTTCGGGGAGCCCCCACAGTTCCCATATGGGAACCCGCCCGGTTATGGAGGTGCAGGCCCGTCCAACACAAGAGATGATGCTGGTGACGATGATGAGGATTAGGTGGAGTGGTTTCTTGGTGGTTTTGTTATTTCAGTACTTTATTTATCGGGTGTTCATTTTGGTTATTATTTCAAAACACCCCCGGATATGTACTTTATTTTCAGACACTTTAGTTTATTTGTCTTGTCTTTTGTTTGGATTTTAGTACTTCTATTTATGTAAATTATGGTTTATTTGCGTTTTTATCGTTTCTGTTCTGTTTTACTGTACCTTGTGACGTACTTGCAGATTTTAGCTATCAAGTCTTGGACCGGAGCACATCACAGATACAGCTTTGAAGTCTCGTTGCATCAACATCATCTTCAGGGGAGTATTATTCTCCTTTATCTCTATATTTCGGGTTTCGCATTGGGGACAATGCGAAGTTCAAGTGTGGGGAGGGGTTTAACTTTGTTAACTTTGTTTGTCCTAAAAAAAAAAACAATTCAAAAATCAGAAAAATCATTCAAAAATATCAGTATTTTGTATATATTTTAGTAAATAAACCGGTTGGTTGTGTTTTAGAAAGCTTCGGACATGATAAAAATTCGACAAGCAAAATAAATTTTGAAAAAGAAAACCGGAAAGCGTGACAAACAAAGAAAGACTTGCATGATAGTTTTCACACTTTTACCCATTCCTTCCAATTATGTGAGCATATTTGAGCCTTGAAATTGTTATATATTTGTTCATTTCGGATGTAGGAGTGAGCCGGATGTCATGTGTAATTTAGAACTTGTCACTAGCATGCTTGTTAAGACCATGAACTTGCGAAATTGTGTAGAAGTGATAGAGGCACTTAGAAAACCCTTTGTGTTAGCCTTGTTCTTTGTGTTGTGTTTCCCGTAAACCCTACATTACCCTTTAGGTTTAACCATGTCGAGCCTTCCCCGTTCTTCCCTTTGTTTACCCAACATAATCGCCCACTTAGCCAAATTTAGCCTTTTTATGTTTTAAACCTTTTAGTGTTGAAACTCGGTCAAAATAATCGTTTAACCAGCGCTTGTTATAGTCTTTTATTCATTGTATACATCCATTAGTTTCTTTGTAAAAAAAAAAATAAAACCAAAAAATAAAACACCCTAAAATAGGGTGAAGTCGACGGAAATCGAGCAATTTTGAATGCTTAATGATAAAATTTCGATTGGTAAGCTCGATTTCGCAAAAGTCTCCTTTTAAGGCGTTAGTATGTTTAGTTGTATTGTTTTACGCTAGTTAAACGCTATAACCGAGTTTTAACCGTTTCACCACTTTAAATATCCATTTCCATACCCATCACCCAAGCCTAACGTTAAAACCCGTAAAGTCATCTTGATTTGCACTTTTTCGCATGTTAGTTGGTGGAGACGAGATCTTATGACAAGCTTATGATATTACACATTTCATTGACTAGGCATTGAGTGTTTGCACATACACATTTTATGTATGTTTCACAAATAAAACCGAGTGTGTGTGAACATTGTGAGTTGTGTGAAGATTAGCATGTTAAGTCAATTGAAAGTGAAGTCACGGCTTTTTGGTTATATCTTTATACATTTGAATGCGCTTGTTTGGTATTCATTTGATGTTGTCTTTCGAAGAACCGGCTAACCGTATGTGTGTATTTTAGTTGGTATTTTGTAAATACTCGTTCTTGTTAGATTCTTGTTCTTATTGCATTTTAGTTTAGCTTGCTTGAGGACAAGCAAGGTTCAAGTGTGGGGAGATTTGATATTCACCAATTTATACATATTTTAGTCCCCCATTTTATCCCCATTTTATGCGTTTTCGGCCGTAAAACCGTTATTCGGATACTTAATCAGGTATACTTTTGTTTACAGGCCTAAAACAGCATGCCAAACAAGATGATAGTGAAAACGAGGACTTTCCGGACGAAACGACAAAGCTGCAGACATTCTGTGAAGATTCTGATCTGCAGGTTTGGCACGGTCGTGCAATGTGTGGCACGACCGTGCGTATCCGACAACATAGTCCAGCCCGGCGGTGCACGCAAGTGCGATCCGGGGTGCAAGCCCTTCTCAGAGTGGAACGCTCGTGCGATTTGCGGCACTCCCGTGCAAACTAGATGACCAAGCAAACCCGGGAAGGCACTGCCCGTTCAAGAGTCCGTGCAACCCTAACCCGGAGATGCACGACCGTGCAGCCTGAGGAACGGTCGTGCGAATACGAAAAAAAAAAAAGTCAAGATCTGGTGATGTCACAGGATATGGTGAACAGTGTATTGTACGGGCACGACCGTGCACTTTATTGGTACGGTCGTGCGATCGCAAAATGTTATAAAAAACATAACAGACTCATTAGTTCGTAACTCTGGACATTTTGGAAGCTTCACAGGCGATTTTCAAGCTCCGGAGGCATTAGCTTTCACCCGGAATCAAGCCACATTGTGCCGTTTAGCTTCGTTATCATCCGGATTCTTAATCTTGTGCTTGTTTATGGTTTGATTTCTATAATCTTTCCATGATTTTGTTATGTTTCAAGCATTTAGATTGATTATTATGTATTAATGTAAGCCTTTGGGCAAAAACAACAAGCCCTTGCTTAATTGTAACCATTAGTATGTTAACTTTGTTTGTAATGACACTTGGAAGTATTTTCTATGTTAATCTTTGATGATTAGTTTGCAACCTTGTTATTGTTGTTGATTTCTTGATTATAAGTAATTGTGTTGGATGATTAATGTATGGTTAGTTGAGATAATTGAAAGATGAAGCTTAATTAATCATGTATTAGTAGACTTTAAACTTGGTTAACTAGTTTAGCTTGGTTAAAATGTGTGCATCATGATACTAGAAATGGTTAGTGGTTTAATAAAATGTAATTATTGTTAATCAAGAAAGCTTTCCGTCACGTAAGGACCTTAACGGGTTAAATGGTGTTGTTATGAATTCTTGCCATGATTTGTTAGCTTAGTTAGTAGTTTAAGCCAAAATTGCTATCTTGGTGAATTTATGTGTAAGATTTGTAAAATGAACTCGGTTGTGATTTAATATAGTTTATGCTTGTCTCGGTGGTTGCATTGTGTTTATCGGTGTCACTTTCCTTGTTCAAGTGAGGTTAGAAAACTCCTAACGGATGACTAACTTATTTTTAAGAGATTTTCATAGACATTTATCAATTGCACGTTAAAGAACAATTTTAGGTGGTTAAAGTGTGTTTATCGTTTTAGCTTTCCAAATGATTGTCATGTTAGGATTCCTGAAAAGGATACTAATTGTCTTGAAAATGGAGAATTGACCAAATATTTCTAGTGGCAAAACGACTTAGTTTGCATGCTATGGTTGTGTATAAAGTAAGGCTATTATCTTATTTTTCCTATTTGGATTCTATTATATTTTACTAGTTTATGTTTATTTCCATCCTTAGTTTAAAAAACCATCACTTATCTTTCTACCGATGATATAATGACAAAGGTTTAGTATTATTTCTCCGTTCACTTCCTTGGATCGATACTTGGTTCTTACCAATACTATACTACATATATGATGGGGTACACTTGCCCTTTCGTGTGTGTTTTATTGTTGAAGTATAAATCATTTTTATAAATTTAAAACCAAATCGTGTGTAAAATTCATTGCAAAAACATGTATACATACGCACACGTCAACTGGCAAATCATTACACAAATCAAGTCCTAAGAGAAAGAGTAAAGTGTGTGTTTGTTCGAAGGTGTAAGTGTGTGTGGGAGAAGCATACAACATCAAAAGAACTTTGCCAATAGTTAGATATGCTCTGATCACATTCTGAAGGTTCTTTGAAGACCCATTTGTGGCACTTATCAGAAGCAACTTTTCCCATTAATCTACACTCAATAAAACCAACCATCATCAGAAAAAAATAACAAAAGAAAATCAATAAATTTAATATATATATATATATATATATATTATGTTTTGAAAACTCTACTGTTGTTGATCATTCATAGATTACAAATCTTAAAATTGATAACAAATACCTACCAACTACCCACCCTTCTCCATAATTATACAACTGAATTGACATTTTGCTGAAGGCTTTTCTAACAGGATCTTCCCCTGTTGCATCCATTTCTTCTAAAGAATCCGCCATTCGTCCTCTGCAAAACCCGTCTTCCCACATCAACATCCTGCAATAAACCACGACAAATCATAAATCACATAAATCAATCGCATAACATGTAACATCCGACCTCTCGTCCCACCAATATTGTCTATTTTGCCTACCAGGAGCTCATAAACCACGGCTAATCAAACATAAAACACACAAACTAATCGCATAACATGTCAATATGTACCGTGTACGTCCCATGTTGTCCCACCAATGCCATTACCGCCTCTAACTCGTCTGAAAAATCACAGAAAACAACACCCGTTTGAGTAAAGATCAACATATAACAACATAATGGTTTGATATGATTAAGAAAGTAATATACGGGCGAGGTTGAATGGTCCAGAAAACAGAGTAAGTCCAGTCAGAACTGACTCTTTTCCTTTCACCCTCAAACCACAGACCTAATCAATTGAAATCGGTTACACAGCATGAATGTAATCTCAACAATAACAAACAAAATCAAACAACGAACTGGATAGATTGTGGTAAAGGAGAAACGATTACTGTGAAGGGATGGGGAGACGAAATATGTATCCCAGCGGCTGTAATCACGAGATGTAACCCTAGACATGGCTGGAGACGAACGGAGCTATTAAAGGAGAATAAAATCAGTTGTAGAATTTGATGATCACATTTAATACTATTGATTGCGATGGAGAAAACTTACAACCTTAGAGTGATCCTCCATCAAGAGAGAAGTACAAAGCCGATCAGCTCCTCTCCCCATCATAAGCAAGCGACAGTTGGGATTCTGGATCATAAACGCAGGAGGAGGATTTGTCAGATTTACCGCTAAAGTGTCTTAAATTTTTGGACAATTGGCAACTTTACCCCCTCTAAAATAGTTTGGCTCTCTTGTACATGTTGCTTGAAAATGTGTATACAATGTAAAATTACCAAAAGGGTAGAAATCCTAGTTCTCTTAATAAGGTAGTATAGATTCATTTTCAGATATTTTAAGGTTTTTTATATACATTTAAAAAAAATTACGTTTTATGGGCCCGTATGTTCTATTCACCCCATGCCCAAAGATTTTCGAGAATTTTTAGAGACAACCCCGCTTTAAGCTTGTAAGAGTAAAATTAGCCCAATTTTTACAAGCAGGTTAGGGCACATTCCTATTTCTCATCATCCTCACTTTATTATTTTGTTAATGTTTGTTAGTTCCTATTTTAGAGAATTATAAAAACGGCCAATGAGTTTGAGTTTTTTTTGTTTGGATGCTATGGAAGCTTCGGAGAAGAAAGATAAAATTGAAAGACAAAAGGTCGAAGGAGTTCCAAAAAAGAATCATATTAATCCTTTTGGTAGAATACTAGAAGTATACAAGTTAAACCTTTCCTCTTAATCGAATTTTAAACAATCCTTGAAGTTAAATATTTTGTTATTGAAATTTTCAATTAAAATATAAGTGTTTTCTTCTTTCGATTTTGTTGTTTAGTTTTTTTTATCTTATTTATAGTATACAAATGTTCTTTTTAGTAATAAAAAATGGAAACCGATAAAAGGTTACAGTGATTAAAGGTTACAGTGTTGTATTCTAAACAATATTCAAGAAATTGAAATAAACAATTAAGGGGCATTTGATTGTGTCATTGGCAGGTCATGTCCAGTTGATTTTTTGGTTCCGACCTCAAACACGTCAAACCAAAAAGAGTATCAAGATGTCGCCAAATTTTGTTGTCTAAACTCAATTTGATTTTGTGATCTTGACTACAAACACAGTAGCAAATGAGAAACCTATTTCGTGCATGAATTCACGTGTATTTTCTATTGAAGGGTTATGCTTGTCTAAATTAGACGGGAATGTGAGTTCTAGTTGTCAGTTGTATAAACATCGGTTGTAACACCTCGTAAAATCATGCCCAATAAAATAAAGACACGTGTCATGGTAAGTAAACGTGTTATAAACCCGGATTAAGTTGAAAGATGTAAGCTAGGATTTAAAAGTGTCGACATGTTAATTGATACCTCTGAGCGACCTATTTATAAATCCCAAACCTTAACCTGCTTTATATACATCTGATGTACATTCAAATCAGGTTAATGCTAGTAATAATTGATTCAAATTGCAAAGATGGGATCCTATGAGATTTGTATATGACAAACCTTCATTCATGACCCTTTCGATAGAATCCAAGACAATTTTAAAACATGGCAAGGTGGTCATAACTATTCAAGCATGATCAAGTGGTCCCATATCGACATTAAAGGCATAAGACTCGAAGGCATAAAGGTTACATGATCAAAGCCTAATAATTTACAAATTTTTGTCTTCTGGTCATCGGTTACGGACCGTATGGGCTTAGCCTTACGGTCCGCAAGGAAGTCATCTGGGCGATGGTTTTTTTAAAAAGCGGATACGGACCGCAAAGCCTAAGGCTTACGGTCCATAAGGCTTCGCCAGCATCAGAAACTTGACAGGTGCCTGTTATAACAAGTTTAACCGACTTACATTGCTAGTTTTCAATACCATGTGTGGCACAAACTAGTTTTTAGGCTTAGGGACACTTGTAATTGATCAGGGATCAATCCTAGAGTTGTTTGTCATGATCTTGATCAATCAAGATCACTATATAAAGACCCACATTGTTGCAAACCTTGATCATTCATTCAAACTTCACTTCTGATCATTTCTGGAGCACAAGAGCCTTCCCTAAGCATCACTAGTCGTGCATAGGACCTTGGTAAGTATCCTTGACCTTCCTTAATCGTGTTTTACTTAGTTAATTAGCTTAAAGTCAAACCGTCGTAATTAAGGTTTGACTTATCGATTAATCACTATTGGTCTGATGATTAGCCAAATTGAAAGTAGTTATAAGTTGGTAATTATGTGGGCATTAAACCCTTAAAAGGGCACCCTCCGATTCCCGCTCTAACTAAGTCAAATGTCGGGTCAAACTTAATCCGAAAAAGTCAACAGAACCTTAAATTTCAAATTAACATGCGATTAGCAATGTAGAAGGCGTGTAACCTGTTTTATCACTCATATAACTTGGTAATAAATGTAAGAACATGTCTAAGCATGTTCGACCCGACAATTTTCAATTTAGACTCGGTTCAGAACCGAAAGTCGCACATTTTGACCTCTGCTTTGACTTTCAGTTCTGACCCATATTAGCATGATTTAGAAATGCCTTAGAGCTTCATTAGGACCGGGTTATATGATAGTATAACCCTCTGTGATTGACTCGTTGATTGTCCGATTCATTTACACGTTTCCGTTAATCGCTTAATGTTGACCATAATGCCCTTTTAACCTTAAAATGAGATTTTTGATAATGTGAGTGGACAAGATCCTTGCCTACTAATTTATAAATATGCCCTCAAAATTTGACATCAGTTTGAGGTCTAGATTAAGAGTTATGCGCATTAGCGTAAATGAAAGGCTTTTTATTAATTAAACGGCGTAATTAGCGCATAGCCTATCTAAACCCAATTTTTGATATCAAAATTTTTACCCACTGATGTAAAATAATATTTTGGAATATTTGAAGATTTTTAATTATTTTTAAACTAATCATAACATAGGGTTGTTACCTTGATTCGGTAATTACCGATTTTACCCTTTTAGCTTATAAAACGAGTTTTACATACCCAATTGATACAAGGCTTTTTGATACTGATTTTATACGTTAAATAAAATATTTTAAACTTTATAAACTGATTAAAAACTCAGATTTCCTATTTAAACCCGAAAATCGCTTAAAACCGACGTTTACGCGTTTTAAGCGCAAAGTATGGGTTAAAACTATTTTAAACATATAAGACTAAATATCTACTGTTATAACTTATTAAATTAAGTATTTTTATCAATTATATCAGACCCGAATCTCAGATTAGTGTTTGATCCCTTTTATAACCTTTTAAATGACCAAAATACCCCTACGGGGCTTAATTAGAGATTAAACTCGTTTTGGGCATAATGAAAGATATCCTACCGGTATCACAACATAATTAAGGCATATTAACTTTGGAAACCTGTTCATGACTCATTCGGTTACCCGTTGTGCATTATGCGCGTTCGGTACGGTTTATGCAACTAGTTTGCATAAATTAGCCGAAACGGGTCAAACCTTATCATTTTGATCTCAAAATACAGAAGGTGTTTAGTTTACCCATATTAATCAAGTATTTAAGCTTGTCGGTTCAAAACACATTCTATTCCGATCTTCGCTTAATCGTGCGTTTTGAACCGTATATCTCCGTTTAAAACTAACCGGTCTAAGTTTAAACTTAATTAAGACCCGTTAGGAATCTAATAGGCTATTATAAACCTTTGTTCCAGAATAGGAGACCCGGTAAAAGCTACGTGCACTTGCTATTTGTGATTATTACTTGCAAAGGTAAATACTTTTAACTTATTTTCCCTTATACGGGCTTGGGGTACGGTATATAAAATACCGCTTCGTCGGGCATTCGACCTTAATCGGTTGGTGGTTAAGTATTATCGAGATGACCGGTGATCACGAAGCCGGGCCTTCACACCGGTGAACTCCTTCAGCTACCATGAGTGCCGATCCTCAAGAAAATTGGAGGACCTATTTGGAGCCCGCTAGACGATCTGTCTCGCATAGCTCAACGCCTCCTTATCGCCACTCCTTTGGGCTGCAATCAGAGAACGAGCCTGAAGACTCCCGCCACTCCTACTTGCCATTGCAGCGGTCCCTTTCACACCATTCCTTTGGCGACCCCACTCCTGTCTTCCAAGGCCGATTCAACCCGGCAAACTATATTGGAGAACTAGTAGGTTTTAACCCACTTGGACCTGAAGACCATTTCTCGGGAGACCAGGCAATGAACATGGACGAAGACACGGACCCCGTAGAGCCTGCAACCGGGACACCCAACCACCCCATCGAGATCTCTGATGGGTCATCCTTCCATGGATCACCCTACCGTGGTCCTGACAGCTACCAAGTAAGGTTCAACCAGTATGAATGGTATTTTACACCCTCTCATCATCCATCGCCTCACCAGCAGCAGCAGCAGGATCCCTAAGAGGATTCGCGGTTCGTGGCAGTCACGCCACCGCCACCACCACCGCCAGTACATCAAGCACCTCCAGAACCGCCAAGGGGTAAAAGAACAGGCGCACGGATGTCCGTGCGAGAAAGGGGTTTTCACTTTAGCACCCCTCCACACTCAAGTGGCAGTCACTATCCGCCACTGCATGAAGACCCACAAATGGGTGGGCCTTCAAATCCAGTTTCAGAGGTGAATTCTGCACCTATTGCGCCGCCACCATTGGGATTTGGTAACCCAATTCCTACATACGTTGGTTCAACGGCGTATAATCCATTTAAGCAGCCGGCACACACAAACTACAATTATGCTGAAGCCGACCCATATCTTGTAGCGGCAAACTACAACGCCCTTCATCCTGAAGGACCATATGGAGCCCCCTGGGGAGTTGGATACCCAACACATGGGTATCAAATACCTGCTCGACCTCCGATTCAGTAGCAGCCGCAGCCACCACGGTTTTCCCCACCGGAACAGGAGGAAATCCTCCAAAGACTAAGCCGGGTGGAGCATGACTTTCAGGAAGAGCGTAGGAACAACAGGGGTTTTCTCAAAGGCCTAGCAAGCTTGTTAAAGGGAAAGAAGAAGAGGGATCACTAAATCCCTGTATGTATTGTTGTATTTCTTTATTTCAATCAAGTCCCTGCGTGGACATTTATCTTTGTACTTAGTCCCTGCGTGGCCTTATCTTCCTTTAGTCCCTGCGTGGACTTGTCTTTCTTTAGTCCCTGCGTGGACATTTATTTTTTAGTAATCAGTCCCTACGAGGACTTGTATGTACAGTTTAGCCCCTGCATGGGCAAGTTATTTCTGTTAAAAGTCCCGTTTAGGGCAATATGTATTCCTCTTGATGATTAATGGAATGTTAAATTTAAAAATTTCATTTTGTCATTTTATGCAGAAATATATTATACATGAAATAAATAAATTAAAAATCATTCCTCTTATAATAATCTGCCTAATAAATATTAAATAAGAATCTTAAAAGGTATAACCTAGCCTGCATGTCATTATAAGACTTGGCCAAGATGGTAAGACCTGTTTAAAAAGATTCAAATCCTTGTTAACATCTGAAAACATGTTAACGCTCCTGGCAGAGGAGATTCGTTAAAATCACACACGTCATTCTTATAATTAGATTCTCTAAAAGATTCCTAACCTAACCTGATGATCTATAAATCATAGGTTTAAATCATCAATTAAGATGATCATATATCAAACATCCATTGGTGATGTAGTTCCTACGGGCTATACTCATTATCATATAAGACAAAAGAAAGCTGTAGTCTACGACTCCCTGTCAATGAAAGGTAATGGACTATGTTCAAATCTTAATGCCTTGATTCTCTGAAATCATAGCGTATAAATTAAAAATGTCATTGTGACTAGGCCTTTTGTGCCACCGATAATACCTTTATTATTTCATAATTAGGATAAATTATAATAAAAATCCTAAATAAATATGATTAACAAATTAACCAATTATGGTCTATGTTTACCATGGTTAATGAATTGCCATAAAAGACAATTCCATAATAAACTCCCAAATAAATTATTGTCCATATCTTATGTAACAGTTCAAACTACATGGTTGACTCGGATGAGATCAATAGTCGGCCAAGGGAGAATCATGACGCCACCAGGATTAATGTAACTGGTGCAGAGCTCCAAGCATTAATTGACAATGCTGTTACAAGAGCCTTGGATAGGCAGTATAATGAGTCGAGCGGTACTCGAAGTAGAACCCAATCAGTACCCCATTCTAAGCCTAAGACTCATTCAGAGGCTCACAGCAAGCCACCCTCCAAGAAGGAAGAGCCAAAGAAAGACGATGACGATTGAAACTCCTCGAATCAGCACAGTGCTCCATCAAGAAAGATTGTATTTGATTGTGAACCACGTGCTAAAGGTTGCACCTATAAGTATTTTGTTTCTTGCAAACCCAGGGATTTCACTGGGGAGAAAGGAGCAGTGGATTGCATGTCATGGTTAGACGAGATGGACACTGTGGTGGATATCAGTGGTTGCGCTGATAAGGATGTGGTTAAGTTTGTATCTCAGTCATTCAAAGGCGAGGCACTAGCCTGGTGGAGGTCGTTGATTCAAGCTACTGGAAAAATCCCACTGTACAATCTGTCATGGGATCAATTTATTACTCTCATCAAGGAGAACTACTGCCCTCAGCATGAGGTTGAAAAGATTGAAGCTGATTTCCTGTCCTTGGTTATGAAGAACCTCGATTGCCAAGCTTACCTTACAAGCTTCAACACAATGTCTAGGTTGGTTCCTTATCTTGTGACACCGGAACCCAAGAGGATAGCTCGATTCATCGGGGGTTTAGCCCCGGAAATCAAAGCCAGCATGAAAGCCTCTAGGCCAGCTACCTTACGGTCTGCAGCTGATATAGCATTATCTCTTACTCTGGACGCGGTCAGGCAGAAATCGCTGAGAAACACTGATGTTGAGAAAAGGAAGCGTGAGGATGATAACTCACGGCGATCGGATAAGAGACATAGGGGAAACAATGACCACAAAAAGGGTTCTGGATCTAAGAAAGATGGTCATCAGTCGGGTGATAAACCCAAATGTAAAATCTGCAAGAAACCTCACTTCGGGAAGTGCAGATATGAGTCGAAATCCCAGTCACAGCCAAGGGCATGTGGGATTTGCAAGTCTTCTGAGCACAAGACCTTGGACTGTAAGAAAATCAAGGATGCTACGTGCTATAGCTGTAACGAAAAAAATGGACATATCAAGTCCAACTGCCTAAAATATGCCAAGAAAGATAAGGGAGGAAAGAAGACCAATGCAAGGGTCTTCCGGATGGATGCTAAGGAAGCAGTGCAGGATGATAACGTGATAATAGGTACCTTTCTCATAAATGATGTTTATGCATGGGTATTGTTTGATTCAGGGGCAGATAAGTCATTTGTGGATAATAAATTTTGTAAGTTATTAAATCTACCTGTTAGAACCCTAAGCATAAAATACGAAGTGGAGTTAGCTGATGGAACCATAGAATCTGCTTCAACCGTGTTAGATGGATGTTTCATATCCATTAGGAACCATTCTTTTCCATTATCCTTGCTTCCCTTGAAATTAGCCGGTTTCGATATAGTAATAGGCATGGATTGGTTGTCTTGCAACCAAGCCCAAATAGTATGTGCTAAGAAGCAAGTGATTGTCAGAACTCCTCATGGCGAGCCTTTGACAATCCAAGGAGATACTAAGTATGGAATGCCTGAGCAAGTGTCCATGCTCAAGGCATCAAGGTGTTTGAAGAAGGGTTGTGTTATCTACATGGCGCAAGTAACTGTTGATGAACCAAAGCCTAAGATCGAAGACATGCCTATTATCTCTGAATATCCAGAAGTATTCCCTGAAAAACTACCTGGTTTACCCCCATATAGGCAAGTGGAGTTCAGGATTGACATTATTCCTGGAGCGGCACCTGTTGCAAGGGCGCCTTACAGATTGGCACCAACGGAGATGAAAGAGTTGAGAACTCAACTGGATGATTTGTTAGCCAAGGGATTTGTTAGGCCTAGCTCATCTCCTTGGGGAGCACCAATCCTGTTTGTGAAGAAAAAGGATGGATCGATGCGTCTGTGCATCGATTATCGAGAGCTTAACAAAGTTACTATCAAAAATCGGTATCCATTACCTAGGATCGACGACTTGTTCGATCAGCTTCAAGGAGCAAGTTACTTTTCCAAGATTGACTTAAGGTCAGGATATCATTAACTGAAGGTTAAAGATGAAGATGTACACAAGACTGCATTTTGGACTCGTTATGGTCATTACGAGTTCTTAGTGATGCCTTTTGGACTCACTAATGCACCAGCCGCATTTATGGATCTCATGAACCGCGTTTGCAAACCCTACTTGGATAAATTTGTCATCGTCTTCATCGACGATATTCATATTTACTCGAAGAATCAAGCTGACCATGAGAAGCACCTCCGTTGTATTCTGAAACTGCTTCATCGAGAAAAGCTCTACGCCAAATTCTCTAAGTGTGAATTTTGGCTTCGTGAAGTCCAATTTCTTGGGCACATGGTAAGCGAGCGTGGTATCCAGGTCGATCCCGCTAAGATTGAAGCCATCATGAATTGGCAAGAACCGCAGACGCCCACAGAGATTCGCAGCTTTTTAGGTCTGGCAGGATACTATCGGCGTTTTATAGAAGATTTTTCAAGAATTGCTGCACCCCTAACTTCATTGACTCGTAAGAATATAAAGTTCGATTGGGGTCCTAAGCAGCAAGAATCCTTTGATATTCTCAAACAAAAGTTGAGCAATGCTCCTGTTTTGACATTGCCTGAAGGTATCGAGGAATTCGTGGTTTACTGCGATGCATCGCACACTGGCATGGGGTGTGTGCTTATGCAGAAAGGCAAGGTTATTGCCTATGCTTCTCGACAGTTAAAAGTGCACGAAAGGAATTACACCACCCACGATTTGGAGTTGGGTGCCGTTGTATTTGCACTAAAACTGTGGAGGCATTATTTGTATGGAATCAAGTGTGTGATCTATTCTGATCACAAGAGCCTCCAGCACCTGTTGAACCAAAAGGATTTGAACATGAGGCAGCGCCGATGGATGGAGACGTTGAATGATTACGATTGTGAAATCTGATACCATCCAGGCAAGGCGAATGTAGTCGCTGATGCCTTGAGCAGAAAGGAAAGAGTTAAACCCATTAGAATAAATGCCAAGAGCATTGAGATAAAGAATAGTTTGAATGAAAAGTTGTTAGCTGCACAGAAGGAAGCTGTATTGGAAGCTAACTACCCTGAAGAAAAGTTAGGAGTAACTGAAGAACAGTTATCCTATGGCAAGGACGGAATCCTAAGATTGAATGGACGAATATGGGTTCCAGTTCATGGAGGACTTCGGGATGTTATCCTCCAGGAAGCCCATAGTTCAAAATATTCCGTTCATCCTGGAGCTGATAAGATGTACCAGGATCTAAAGGCAAACTATTGGTGGATAGGATTGAAGAAATCTGTAGCCACTTATGTGGCCAAATGTTTGACGTGCGCCCAAGTTAAAGCTGAACATCAAAAGCCGTCAGGTTTGCTACAACAGCCTGAACTCCCCACTTGGAAGTGGGAGATGGTGATAATGGATTTCATCACCAAGTTACCAAAGACAAAGAAAGGAAATGATACTATATGGGTGATAGTAGATAGACTGACTAAGTCAGCACATTTCCTACCCATTAAGGAGACTTATAGCTCCGGCATGTTAGCCCAATTGTACGTAGATAAGATTGTATCCCTACATGGCGTACCAGTGTCTATTATCTCTGACAGAGATACTAGATACACATCGCATTTTTGGAAAAGTTTCCAACAATCCTTGGGCACGCGCTTAAATTTTAGTACGGCTTACCATCCTCAGACAGACGGACGGGCAAAGTGAGCGTACCATCCAAACTTTGGAAGACATGCTTTGTGCGTGTGTGATTGACTTAGGTGGTAGTTGGGATAACCACCTGCCATTGATCGAGTTCTCCTATAACAATAGCTACCATACGAGCATTAAGGCTGCGCCTTTCGAGGCATTATATGGCAGGAAATGCAGGACGCCTATTTGTTGGGCAGAAGTAGGAAAAGTTCAATTATCAGGACCTGACATAGTCTTTGAAACGACGGACAAGATTGTCCAGATTCGTGACCGTCTAAAAGCTGCCAGAGATAGGCAGAAAAGCTACGCAGACTTAAAGCGTAAACCTCTAAAGTTCGAGGTTGGTGATAAGGTTTTGCTTAAAGTATCACCCTGGAAACGAGTGATGCGATTTGGTAAGAAAGGTAAGTTAAGCCCAAGGTATATAGGACCATTCGAGATCATCGAATGTGTCGGATCAGTGGCTTACAAGTTGAACTTACCTGAAGAGCTCAGTGGTATTCATAACGTATTCCACATCTGCAATCTGAAGAAATGTCTAGCTGATGAATCACTAGTCATACAACATACAGATGTGCACATAGAAGAAAGCTTGAAGTTTGTTGAAAAACCTGTGTCGATCGAGGATCGACAGGTTAAGAAGCTTCGAAGGAAGCATGTACCGATCGTAAAAGTGAAATGGGATGCCCGTAGAGGTCCCGAATACACGTGGGAGGTAGAGTCCACAATGAAAGAAAAATACCCTCATTTATTTCAGTAAATCTCGAGGTCGAGATTTCTTTTAAGGGGGTGAGGATGTAACACCTCGTAAAATCATGCCCAATAAAATAAAGACACGTGTCATGGTAAGTAAACGTGTTATAAACCCGGATCAAGTTGAAAGATGTATGCTAGGATTTAAAAGTGTCGACATGTTAATTTATACCTCTGAGCGACCTATTTATAAATCCCAAACCTTAACCTGCTTTATAAACATCTGATGTACATTCAAATCCGGTTAATGCTAGTAATAATTGATTCAAATTGCAAAGATGGGATCCTATGAGATTTGTATATGACAAACCTTCATTCATGACCCTTTCGATAGAATCCAAGACAATTTTAAAACATGGCAAGGTGGTCATAACTATTCAAGCATGATCAAGTGGTCCCATACCGACATTAAAGGCATAAGACTCGAAGGCATAAAGGTTGCATGATCAAAGCCTAATAATTTACAAATTTTTGTCTTCTGGTCATCGGTTACGGACCGTATGGGCTTAGCCTTACGGTCCGCAAGGAAGTCATCTGGGCGATGGTTTTTTTTAAAAGCGGATACGGACAGCAAAGCCTAACGCTTACGGTCCGTAAGGCTTCGCCAGCATCAGAAACTTAACAGGTGCCTGTTATAACAAGTTTAACCGACTTACATTGCTAGTTTTCAATACCATGTGCGGCACAAACTAGTTTTTAGGCTTAGAGACACTTGTAATTGATCAGGGATCAATCCTAGAGTTGTTTGTCATGATCTTGATCAATCAAGATCACTATATAAAGACCCACATTGTTGCAAACCTTGATCATTCATTCAAACTTCACTTCTGATCATTTCTGGAGCACAAGAGCCTTCCCTAAGCATCACTAGTCGTGCATAGGACCTTGGTAAGTATCCTTGACCTTCCTTAATCGTGTTTTACTTAGTTAATTAGCTTAAAGTCAAACCATCGTAATTAAGGTTTGACTTATCGATTAATCACTATTGGTCTGATGATTAGCCAAATTGAAAGTAGTTATAAGTTGGTAATTATGTGGGCATTAAACCCTTAAAAGGGCACCCTCTGATTCCCGCTCTAACTAAGTCAAATGTCGGGTCAAACTTAATCCGAAAAAGTCAACAGAACCTTAAATTTCAAATTAACACGCGATTAGCAATGTAGAAGGCATGTAACCTGTTTTATCACTCATATAACTTGGTAATAAATGTAAGAACATGTCTAAGCATGTTCGACCCGACAATTTTCAATTTAGACTCGGTTCGGAACCGAAAGTCGCACATTTTGACCTCTGCTTTGACTTTCAGTTCTGACCCATATTAGCATGATTTAGAAATGCCTTAGAGCTTCATTAGGACCGCGTTATATGATAGTATAACCCTCTGTGATTGACTCGTTGATTGTCCGATTCATTTACACGTTTCCGTTAATCGCTTAATGTTGACCATAATGCCCTTTTAACATTAAAACGAGATTTTTGATAATGTGAGTGGACAAGATCCTTGCCTACTGATTTATAAACATGCCCTCAAAATTTGACATCAGTTTGAGGTCTAGATTAAGAGTTATGCGCATTAGCGTAAATGAAAGGCTTTTTATTAATTAAACGGCGTAATTAGCGCATAGCCTATCTAAACCCAATTTTTGATATCAAACTTTTTACCCACTGATGTAAAATAATATTTTGGAATTTTTGAAGATTTTTAATTATTTTTAAACTAATCATAACATAGGGTTATTACCTTGATTCGGTAATTACCGATTTTACCCTTTTAGCTTATAAAACGAGTTTTACATACCCAATTGATACAAGGCTTTTTGCTACTGATTTTATACGTTAAATAAAATATTTTGAACTTTATAAACTGATTAAAAACTCAGATTTCCTATTTAAACCCGAAAATCGCTTAAAACCGACGTTTACGCGTTTTAAGCGCAAAGTATGGGTTAAAACTATTTTAAACACATAAGACTAAATATCTACTGTTATAACTTATTAAATTAAGTATTTTTATCAATTATATCAGACCTGAATCTCAAATTAGTGTTTGATCCCTTTTATAACCTTTTAAATGACCAAAATACCCCTACGGGGCTTAATTAGAGATTAAACTCGTTTTGGGCATAATGGAAGATATCCTACTGGTATCACAACATAATTAAGGCATATTAACTTTGGAAACCTGTTCATGACTCATTCGGTTACCCGTTGTGCATTATGCGCGTTCGGTACGGTTTATGCAACTAGTTTGCATAAATTAGCCTAAACGGGTCAAACCTTATCATTTTGATCTCAAAATCCAGAAGGTGTTTAGTTTACCCATATTAATCAAGTATTTAAGCTTGTCGGGTCTAAAACACATTCTATTCCGGTCTTCGCTTAATCGTGCGTTTTGAACCGTATATCTCCGTTTAAAACTAACCGGTCTAAGTTTAAACTTAATTAAGACCCGTTAGGAATCTAATAGGTTATTATAAACCTTTGTTCCAGAATAGGAGACCCGGTAAAAGCTACGTGCACTTGCTATTTGTGATTATTACTTGCAAAGGTAAATACTTTTAACTTATTTTCCCTTATACGGGCTTGGGGTACGGTATATAAAATACCGCTTGGTCGGGCATTCGAACTTAATCGGTTGGTGGTTAAGTATTATCGAGATGACCCATTTAAAAATTTGTTTTGTTTGCTTAACGCCTTTGGGGGGTTAATGACCATGTCCCGGATATCCTTGGCATCATTCATTGAAATGGCCACGACCTTAGTACGGGGTGTAGGCGTACACCCGACAGTACATATATAATTAATAAAGGTATAACCGTTGGTTCGGGGATAAACCCGCCACGGGACTATATCATGTGGTGTGTCTATTAATCTTTAACCCGGCATGACCCGGGTAACTGAACGCATAACAAACATGTAATTCTTTTACAAGTTTATATATAAATAATTATCCCAAGTTATAAAATGTTTTGTGCCTTGTGCATTCAAATCAATTTCCTAAACATTTTCAAAATGAGTCAGTTAATTGTATTTACCAGTGTAAACTGACGTATTTTCCCAAAAAGGTTAAGTGCAGGTACTACTCGAAATAGGCTGGCCTCTCCTTAGCATCAATAAGAGTCTCGCAAGCTTGGATGCATTTAAATCTGTTGAACTACGTTTCCTGTTTATTTGATCCGCCTATGGATCCTTTACAGACCGTTGTGATACTTTGATATTACTAATTATTCGGTTTATAATGTGATTCATATCTTTTGCTTCCGCTGTGCATTTATATATTGTGTTGTTTGACAATGATGATATCAACTACGTCACGATACTCCCCACCGGGCCCACCGGTAACATGTGGAAATATCGGGGTGTGACATCGGTCACTGACCAGAGACCAAAAACAATGCGAAGAATCCCTCAAAGAATCCCCTACCAAAAACGCAATGGAAATCATTCAAACCGCGTTAAACATCTCCTACAACATCAACCGTATAGCCAAATCCATGACACAATCATTATACGAAGCATCCATAGGCAATCTCAGCGTTATCACCATCACTAAGAACTGCCTCGACCATCTCGAAAACTCAGCCTACCGTCTCACATCAACAATCGACGCATTCCCACGTCGTGAGATCAAAAACTGCCACGCATGGACAAGCGCAGCGTTAACCTACCAGTACGACTGTTGGTCCGAATTACAATACATAAACAACGAGGACACAGACTTGATTAACGACACTATGTCGTTTGTAAACACTCTTGTGGGTTACACTAGCAATGCTTTAAGCTTCATGATCCCCTACCAAAAACACAATGGAAATCATTCAAACTGCGTTAAACATCTACTACAACATCAACCGTATAGCCCAATCCATGACACAATCATTATACGAAGCATTCGTAGGCAATCTTAGCGTTTTCACCATCACTAAGAACTGCCTCGACCATCTCGAAAACTCAGCCTACCGTCTCACATCAACAATCGACGCATTCCCTCGTCGCGAGATCAAAAAACTGCCGCGCATGGACAAGCGCAGCGTTAACCTACCAGTACGACTGTTGGTCCGAATTACAATACATAAACAACGAGGACACAGACTTGATTAAAGACACTATGTCGTTTGTAAACACTCTTGTGGGTTACACTAGCAACGCTTTAAGCTTCATGATGGCGTACGACGTGTATGGGGACCAAACAGCGTCGTGGAAGCCGTTGAAGACGGAGAGTCGGAGAGAGACGGGTTCTGGGAGGGTGGTGGTGGTGATGGTGAACCAGAGTTGACGATTCCACCGTGGTTGGCTCAGAGTGTATCGGTTTGTAAGCCTGAATACCATGATCAATGTACGTATGAGACAGTGCAGGAGGCTGTGAATGCAGCACCAAATTGGAGTAAAGGGTGGCGGTTTGTGATTTATGTGATGAAAGGGTGAGGAAACGATTCGGGTTGGGATTGAAAAACAGCATGTGGTGATTACGGGGGATGGTATGGGAAAAACGATAATTGCTGGGTTTTTGAACGTGAGTCAACCTGGAGTTTATACGTATAACACACCCACACTTGGTGAGTCAAGCTTGTGACATACTTTTTTGGTCCAAGAATAAAGATGTGCATAACATATAAATACTGATACAGTTTAGTTTAAGAAATAAAACACATTTAAAGAAAATAAAAATAAACAGGTTAATCCATGAACCGGCCAGGTTGACCTGAATATGACATGTTTTGCTAAACGTCTTTGAAAATGGACCAGGACCTAAAGGTGAATATAACACGAAGTTTGCATGTTTTGGTTTTAGTTTAAACAGTTTTGGGAAAATATAAATATCGGGTCGGATCTGAGAACAAGTTTGATTATCTCGATGGGTTTATGGGTTGGCCCCTTTCACCGTTTGTTTGTTATTTTTAAAATGTGTTTATGTAAAACTTAAAATTTTAGGTATTTTTATGTAAAACTTAAAATTTAGAAGGTTGATGTTTATAGAAACACATTCTGGGTTCAACATAAAAGTATCTAACATATACTTGAATTGTTATCTTATTTTTTCTATTGAAAACTTACTAATTATTTTAATAATTATTACAGGCTCTATTAGAAACATAGCATCGGCGTGACGACGTTACGAGGAATGGAAACTCTCTTTCATGAACAAAACATGAAGAAGTGGTTGATGTGAATTTGAAGTCTTCCATGTGTGAGTTCATCCCAACCTGAATCTGGCGGCTGTGCTTGGTGATGGATGGATGCACATCATGATGCTGGTTCTACAATTTGCAAGGTCGGAAACATAAATATATCAACAGGAGCCCTCATGTTTATTGCTTTAGTATCATCATTTACCATAAATGTATGTGATCATTTTTCTCTTTTTTTTTTTTACTTTACGAACATTCAGTTTGTTCTTGAGTTGTCATTTTGACGTGTGTAAAACGATCCACGTCACAAGTATTCTTTATTTGATATACCAGTTAAATAAAAAAAATGGGATGAATTTTACGTCCTAAACCATGGATACATTTTGATTCAATCTTTAGTCCCGCCGCAACGTGCGGGTTACCTACTAGTATTTATTAATACACGAGATTATTAACCTAAACCTAGGAACATAATCTATAACAATCTCATAAAAGGATAACCTATATCAGGATAAATGGAAAATAAATAAAAAAAATCAAATCGTCCTTGCCATTTTGTAAAAGAATTGGTGCATGATTTCCATAGGTTCAACTCACATATGTCTAGAAAATGTAACTTATAGATGTTTGTATTCCATTTATACCAAGACAATTTTCTTATATGTGGATAAAACGACTAACCTTTATGAAGACATATGCAGTCTGCTTCCTAAAGAGTCCATTTGCACTTGCATTCATATCATTTCATTGTTTGCTTTTCTTCCTATGTTGTCTCCTTTAGTCAATGAAACTCAACGTCATTATGTCGAGTGAGTGTAGCCTCACAAGTTAACATGACAAAATGGCTTCTAATGATTTAATTAATTTCTAAAGTTCATCAAATTTAACGACATCTATTGACATCTATCAATCAATGGACCGACATAACTCTTCTTTGGATATGATATTATAAGAACAGAAAATCATTAAAATTGTCAATTTAACCGATAAGTCTGATAAGGGGTTTTCTAAATGATTAGGAAGGAAATATGAATTAAGTCTTGATTACTCTCTAGTTTTCTTTCAAGCTTCGATCTATTTTCTTTGGATCAATTGATTAACGATTCGGTTCGTAACACTTGGACACATATTATGTCAGACTCAGATGAAACCTTTCCCTCATTAATAGTCTCTATGTGGTCAGGAGGACCAAACAAGTCAGAGGTCGTCGGGATCTCCGACTTTAGACCATGTGGCAGCCTGGCCTTCAATAGCTCCTGCGTAAGAAATAAGTTTCATAAGATTTTCAAGTGACGAAAAAGAAGAGTTCAGGATATTTACATCAACGCGCTCCTCTAAACTCGTGTAATGTATCATAACCAACGGCTTCTGTAACGTATCCATCGATTTCTCCATATTTGTCTTCGACCTGTACTTTGGTGACCAGTGGTGTTGTCGGAGCTCGGCATGGTGGTGATGTCAGCAATGTCGTCCTCTGCCAGCCTATGATGCACTGGGACGGGTACGGGAACGGGGTACGGGGACGGGTACGGGAACGGGAAACGGCAAAACTAAAAAATTCAAGAAGCGGGGACGGGACGGGTACGGAAATAAAAACATATAAAAAAATAAATATATATTAAAGATAATGTAACACAAAACCCCAAAATAGTTATATATTGATGTAAAGTTCAAAAATCTCATATCTTCCTAATCTAATCAAACATTAATAGCATAGTTATCGATAGCGAATAGCGACAACGTACCTATATACTACTACGTAGCGATAGCGATGAAAAATAAATTCTAAAATATGTATGACACAAGTTACAACATAACCATTTTAACATTCGTTAAAAACAAAATAAAAAACTCAAAACCAAAAATGATTTAATTGTTTAGTATTAAATTTTATAACCATTTTAACATTTGTTAAAAAAAAAAAAAAAAAAAAAACTCAAAACCAAAAATGATTTAATTGTTTAGTATTAATGGAGGCCAGCTAATCCTTGGAAAGTGGAAACATAAACGTGCAAAAATAGACTTCATTGTTTAAAATATCATTTTGGTGTCCTCTCTTTCTCCAACAAGACTTCATCTTCATCTTCACTTGATAGTTCATCAGCCAATAACTAAAATCAAAGCCAACCAGAGATCTGGCCGAACACAGAGCTTCAACCAGGGATCTAGGACTGGCCCAACCGGAAAACCGCCCCGAATTCCCGGTTTCAGGCGAAAATTGCAGGTTTCCGGCTAGAAAAATAAACGGAAACTTGCTGGAAACGTATCCACGCCGTCCCCATAATACGTCCCCTGCTGCATCGCGAATCCAGGCCGTCCCCAGCATGCCGGAAACGTTTCCACGGCGTCCCCGCGCCGTTTCCGTCCCCGTGCAGTCCCCGGGACGGGAGACGGCACCTACTAGCCGTTTCCGTGCTTCCGAGCTGCCAGCTGGTCACGGACCATAACCGACATTTTCTTTCAGAGAGTTAGCTTCTAGAGGTTCACCTAGAAGCTAATCAGGTTATTCGTGTGTGTACGTGATACAAGGAAAAAAATAAGTGAAATCTTAAATAAAATTGCAAGTCATATTCTCAAGTGACCAAGACTAAAACCATATGACTTGCAAATATTTGATTATATATAAGTTTCACAGTGAAAGTTGAGCCAATTGTTATCAGTGGCGAAACTTGAAATTTTTTACGGGGGGGTCGGAAACGTATATACCCAAAAATTTTTATACGAAAACCACATATATAACACTACTGGCCAAAAAGTTCGGGGGGTCGAGCGCCCCTCCCGGCCCCTTCAAAGCATCGCCCCTGATTGTTATCAGCAGATTATAAGTTTCAGGGTCACAGTAAATGCATATATCAGGAGAGGACCATGTTGAGGGTTCTTCAATTGAAACATATTCAACTCAATATATGGTAAACCAATGGCGATTCATATGCAGCAGTAATAGGATTGCAGATTATTATTATTTATTTATTTTTAGAAAAGAAAAGGATTTAAATGAAAATATTGATGTGCACACTTTGAGACAAGAAACTATATCCACGTTGCACAACGGGTATAGATGAACGGGTTCACCCGACCTTACTCGCCGATTATATATCAGACTGTAATGTATCCCTATGATGTGAAATAGGTTCCAACCCGGTTATATTCAACCCAACCCGTCAAAAACCAGAACTGTAATTGAACCGATTACTTCCCTCTCCAAAAACTAGTTGAATTGAATAGCAGACCTGGTTCTACTAATACATGGTAATTTGACTCGTTGACTAGAATTGGTTTTGTGTACCTGTATGCGATAATGTTCAACTTCAAATAGAATCGGATTTTTTATTTCCAGTAGTGAATCGCTAGTGAAGTGATGATCAGTTTTGAGAGAAAATCAAGAAGCGCGTATGTCATTGAATCGTGTCATCATTTTCAACTTAAAGAAACATTTTATCATAAAAGCAGAAATAAAGATAGAAACAAAAAAGTGGCACCATCCATATGTGTATTTAAGTGTCATGATTGACTTGACTCATAAAGTCAATAACGGAATTCCAACTTCAGCTTTCATATAACTAAGTGAGATTAATGCAGCATTTCAAGAAACAAACATAAGTGAGATTAGTGCAACAAGCTGCTTATGGAATTTGATATTCCTAATATGTTGATGATATTACTTACAAAACATCAACTTCTAGCAAACTCTAATGCCCGAAAGGGGTACATTAGACAAGTGACCATGATAGTCTACTTCACAGGTCCAAAAACAAGTTCAGAAGGTAAAGGAGAATGTACTACTTCATGATTGCCAAATGCCAACGTGTATAATCGGCAGCTCAGCTATCTGTATAAAATAGTAGAGATCACATAATCAACCCACTTATAAGAATACGAGTAAATTCAGATTGTATTTATTAGATAACATGTACTGTAGAACGAGTTAAGCAAGGCGAAAGTTGTCATACACTTATAAGTTATAACGTACTAGATAGATTTATTTTTTAAGCCATGTTATTATTCTGATGAAATGATAATGCATGATCTGTATTAAAGGTGGCAAAATGGATGGGGACGGTGTTGGGTAAAAGTGTAAAAGGTTAAAATGAATATCTTTTTATACTAGCAAAGCTAGATTATGTTGACCCACAAACAAGTGTTCTGCAATTTTTAAAAAAATAATTTAACAAATAATTAACATGTTAATGATAACTTGGAAAAATAGATCGTCACAACAATAAGCTAAATCTTTGGATAAAAGAATGTAGAGGGTTGTATCCCTTAACACTATAGACTTTAGGAGAGTCTAAGCCCGTTTGACCCGTTACCCATTTTGTTAAGCTTTTCTAATTAAAACTCAAATCAACCCACTCATTCATAAGTAAACAGGCCAAACTTGTTACCTCTAATCGGCATGGTAAACAAACAAAACCTTGGAAATTTGTCGGAAAATAGAAAGCAATATCTTAATAAACTCTAAGCACGAGTTTGATTCATGACTTCCATCTCCTTCATCTTTGCTTCCAGCTCATCATTCATATTTTTTATCTGGCCTTGAAGTGCGATATCATCTTCATTACCCAAAAGTTTCACTTTTAACCCATCAATTTCCATCTCTAGTTTCAGTTTGGCATCTAGCTTTCTGTTTAACACGGGTAACTTCTTCGAAAGCTTCTCCTTCTCTCTCTGTGATTCAAGAACCGGTCAACATTATTAACAAATCATTATTGTAAATCAAAAAGTATCAAGACTAGAGATAGCAAAGCGGGCGGGTTGAATGAAGAATGTAAACCAATTCTCATCAAACGGGTTAACTTAATGTGCTCGTTGAAACAAGGTTAGAGAGAGACATATAAACCCTTCTTACCTTTTGCTCTACATCAATCCATAAGAGGCGTGCACGAGCTTTTCTCTGCTCCATACGCAGAAACTTGTTATGCATGTCACTCGTATTGATTGTGTCATCAAGAATCATATCAGTCGACACCTGAAACTGAAGAAAATATCACAGATTATTTATCATGAATCCAATCTGGTATTTGCATCAAACTATTAGTACGAGTGAAAAGGTGCTTTTTTAGCTCACGACCTCTAATGAATACCTTAATCAACTCTAAACGGGCTTCTCTACCTTAATCAACTCTAAACGGGCTTCTTCCAACTCATGGTTAATTTGCGATTCCTTAACCGCAAGAGTTCGATTCATAACCTCCAGCTCCTTCATCTTTGCTTCCAGTTCATCATTCATCTTTTTAATCCGCCTTTGAAGCGCAGTATCATCTTCATTTTCCAAATGTTTCATCACCACCAGTTTCCCTTTTAGTTCCTCAATTTCCGTCTCTAGTTGCTGTTTGGCATCTTGCTGTCTCTCTAAGTCATGCATTTTCTTCAAAGCCTGCTCCTTCTCTTTCTGTGATTCAAGATCCAGTCAGCATAAGTTAAAAAAACATAAATGTCAATCAGAATAAGAATACATTGGTAAAACTGCCTTAATAGCTTCTCATCAGCTTACCAGTTGCTCCTCAACAATCCTTATGAGCTTCTCATCAGCTTTTTTCTGCTCTACAGAGTCCATATATTATTATTATTATTATTATTATTATTATTATTATTATTATTATTATTATTATTATTATTATTATTATTATTATTATTATTATTATTATTATTATTATTATTATTATTATTATTATTATTATTATTATTATTATTATTATTATTATTATTATTATTATTATTATTATTATTATTATTATTATTATTATTATTATTATTATTATTATTATTATTATTATTATTATTATTATTATTATTATTATTATTATTATTATTATTATTATTATTATTATTATTATTATTATTATTATTATTATTATTATTATTATTATTATTATTATTATTATTATTATTATTATTATTATTATTATTATTATTATTATTATTATTATTATTATTATTATTATTATTATTATTATTATTATTATTATTATTATTATTATTATTATTATTATTATTATTATTATTATTATTATTATTATTATTATTATTATTATTATTATTATTATTATTATTATTATTATTATTATTATTATTATTATTATTATTATTATTATTATTATTATTATTATTATTATTATTATTATTATTATTATTATTATTATTATTATTATTATTATTATTATTATTATTATTATTATTATTATTATTATTATTATTATTATTATTATTATTATTATTATTATTATTATTATTATTATTATTATTATTATTATTATTATTATTATTATTATTATTATTATTATTATTATTATTATTATTATTATTATTATTATTATTATTATTATTATTATTATTATTATTATTATTATTATTATTATTATTATTATTATTATTATTATTATTATTATTATTATTATTATTATTATTATTATTATTATTATTATTATTATTATTATTATTATTATTATTATTATTATTATTATTATTATTATTATTATTATTATTATTATTATTATTATTATTATTATTATTATTATTATTATTATTATTATTATTATTATTATTATTATTATTATTATTATTATTATTATTATTATTATTATTATTATTATTATTATTATTATTATTATTATTATTATTATTATTATTATTATTATTATTATTATTATTATTATTATTATTATTATTATTATTATTATTATTATTATTATTATTATTATTATTATTATTATTATTATTATTATTATTATTATTATTATTATTATTATTATTATTATTATTATTATTATTATTATTATTATTATTATTATTATTATTATTATTATTATTATTATTATTATTATTATTATTATTATTATTATTATTATTATTATTATTATTATTATTATTATTATTATTATTATTATTATTATTATTATTATTATTATTATTATTATTATTATTATTATTATTATTATTATTATTATTATTATTATTATTATTATTATTATTATTATTATTATTATTATTATTATTATTATTATTATTATTATTATTATTATTATTATTATTATTATTATTATTATTATTATTATTATTATTATTATTATTATTATTATTATTATTATTATTATTATTATTATTATTATTATTATTATTATTATTATTATTATTATTATTATTATTATTATTATTATTATTATTATTATTATTATTATTATTATTATTATTATTATTATTATTATTATTATTATTATTATTATTATTATTATTATTATTATTATTATTATTATTATTATTATTATTATTATTATTATTATTATTATTATTATTATTATTATTATTATTATTATTATTATTATTATTATTATTATTATTATTATTATTATTATTATTATTATTATTATATTATTATTATTATTATTATTATTATTATTATTATTATTATTATTATTATTATTATTATTATTATTATTATTATTATTATTATTATTATTATTATTATTATTATTATTATTATTATTATTATTATTATTATTATTATTATTATTATTATTATTATTATTATTATTATTATTATTATTATTATTATTATTATTATTATTATTATTATTATTATTATTATTATTATTATTATTATTATTATTATTATTATTATTATTATTATTATTATTATTATTATTATTATTATTATTATTATTATTATTATTATTATTATTATTATTATTATTATTATTATTATTATTATTATTATTATTATTATTACGCATGTCATCAAGATTCATATTAACCAACATTCTAAACTCAAGAAATAATATTACACACTTTATACAGGACAAATATGTGTATTTTACCAGACATCAAAGATCCTCACACTTAACCTTTTTTCGTCCCTGAAAAAGACTTATGCAAACAGAATCAGACCTAGGATCACTGGCTTCAAAAACTTTAAGTTACTTATTTAAAAGACTCAAGAACGTTTAACCACGATTACCGGTATAAAAACTAGTTATTATTATTATGCATGTCATCAACATTCATATTAACCAACATATGACTTCAAACCCTCATGAATCCTCATGTTTTATCATGAATTGACTCCAAACCCTCATGAATCTAATCTGGTTGGTATTCACATCAAATTATTATAGATGAACTAACCAAAAATAACCGGAAACTATGACCTCGTTCTGTTCAAGGCCCGAACCGAGCAAAGCCATGGCTAGGTCGGGCTCGGCTCAAATTTAACCGAGCTGGCTCTGCTCGGTTCAGATTTGAAACCAAGCTAGAAATTTGAGCTGGAGCCCGGCTCAGATTATTTTGGCTTAGGTTTTGAAAAAGGAAAACAAATGAACACATTTCAAAATAATACATAACTAGTCCAAATCAAGTTCAACCAAATTTTTTTTTTTAAAAGTTCATTGTCACCAAAAAAGTAAAAATAATTCGAGCCGGAACTGGCTCCTTCTCAAACTGAGCCATATCAAACGATTTTTTTTTCGAGCGATTTTTTTCAAACCCTAAACCCTACTTACTAAACGTAAAGTAAAATCACACTGTAAGTTGGGCCGTATTTTACATTATACACAAAGTAAAGTAAAATCACTGATGACAAATTAGAGCAAGTTTACAATTTTCAAAATGCAATAATATTAAAGCAATCTGAACAAGCTCAACTGAAATGAACCCGATAATTTCAGTTATTATTAACGATGAACTTACATTCGACTTATCGGAGAAATCAGGGATCGTTGAAGGCAATGAAGCGATATATGATCGGATGAAATGCTGTAAAAGAGAGGGTAAAGGTGAAGAAAAAATTAGGGTAAATGATAATTGGAGTGTAGTGGTAACTTCGGACGGCACAAGTGGGCCGTCAATGATATTGGGCCGAGTAATTGGACCCAAGCTTTTGTTGATTTTATTCCAAACTAGGTTATGCTTGCGTGGCGCTAAACCGAATATTTCTTAGTTTAATAACATATATGCCTTTATTTCGGTTAGTTATACATACTACTTATAACATGATCTAAAAAAAGATACATCGAGTGAACCAATTAAACAAAAACACTACCACAGTTATGATAAAAAAAAAAATAACTAAAACAATAGCAAACGTGTAATTTAGAGTTGGGGCAAAACAATAATTTGCCAGGACCAATTATCGAGTGCTAGGCAGCTGTTTGGCACGAATAAAAACTAAATTGAGTCAACCAAGTTAAATAAAACACTACCATAGTTTTGCCAAAAGAAAAAACGATGGCAAGATTGTAATTTTTAGCTCGGGTAAATCCGTAATTTTAAAATGGAGGCAAAATCATATTTTGAATTGAGGGCAAAACCATTTTTTTTATTTTGAATTGGGGGCAAAATCGTAATTTTTAGCTAGGGACAAAGCCAAAATTTTATTTCTAACTGGGGGCGAAATCGTAATTTTTAACTGGGAACAAATAGTAATTTGGCAGGACTCTAGCTGAGGGCAAAACCATATTATTTTAACTGGGGGCAAAATCGTAATTTTAAGCAGGGGCTAAACCAAAATTTTATTTTGAACCAGGAACAAAATCGTAATTTTTAACTTGGGATAAAAATTTAATTTGACAGGACCTATAAATAACTATTATATGCCAAAAAAAAAAGAAAAAAAAGAAAGATGTGGCCGCCACTTTTGACCAACCACATAAGACAACTATTCTCGCCGACCACTTTCTTTTGTAGGTATTGAAAATAGCTCACGAAAGCCTTCACTCTTAGGCCGGGGTGTGGTATACCGTCTCTGGCCATCAGCAAAAATAACGCCCCATAGCGCCCCCTATCCATCCCTTGGGTGCCAGAGGGGGGGGGGGGGGCATTGATGGTCCGTCAGCACAGTAACGAGTGCCTAACGGCTAGTTTGGTGGTCCCCATGCCTTTTTGACCGTTAAAAGTTTTTTAACTGTAACAAATTTATAAAAAATAAACTTTTAGTTTATAAATTTAACACTATATATATCCAACCTATTTTACTCAAATCTCCATCCCTTCTCCATCTAAAAACTTTACAAACTTTATCATACTCACACAATGTTTTCCAACAATCAAAACCCGTGGGACCCCAACAATCCGTTTTGGGGTAATTTAGCATAAAACGAGCAAGAAGAACGATGCTGAAGAGACCCACGAATGGGTGAGGTTCGGTATTATCTGATGTCACCTACCACCCCAACCTCCCCTCATCCGACAACGCCACCGATTCCCAGTTTTTTTTTTGGATATTATTCCCCACCGCCAATTTTCCTCAAACCCAACCCACTTCCTCAAAAGGTGGACGATCTAGAATGCTCCTAAAACGATCGAGAGGTGGACGCCTATCGAAGAGCTTGCATTGTCACAAGCATGGCTCGACATGTCGGAGGATCCGATTGTTTGTAATTTTTCTCTCTATTAACTTTTTATAAATATACTTTTATAAATTTTTTTTATTTTGTTGTTACTAAATCTTTTTTTTTTAATTATAGCAACCGACCAAGACGCTTTCGTATTTTGGAGGCATATAAGTGAGAAGTTTTTCGCCGCAATGAGTCGTGGTGAATATCATTTGGACGACTCGTTTTCGGGCAAATGGACCGTAATGCGCACCAAGATTAACTTCAACAACATACACAATAGCCTCGTCAAAAATCACACAAGAAGAAGCGGTTCAAGCGACATACACATTATGACTGCCGTCCACAACGAATGTAGAATATATCATGACCATGCATTTACCATGTTACGTTCATGGGAGCTTCTACGCAAATCTACAAAGTGGCATCTTATACCACCGTTTGACCCAACAGCCCATAGGTCAAAACGGTCCAAATAAGCAACGACTAGGCAACCATCCGAGTTCGATGCTCGTACCACTATTTGTCACATCCTGACTTTTGCGGAAGCGTATGATGTGTGACTTGTTTAATACCATTGCATTCAATCATAATAAACAACTATATGATCAAAACGATGTTCATCCATTCATTAAGTTTAAAGTATTACAAACACCAGTTATTTAGGTTTCAAACAACACAACCTTCGACTAAGTTACAAATCAACAAAAGTGGATGACATCTAAACTTGGAATTTACTTCTAGGAACAACACCGGCGCCCAAGATCCAACTTGTTACCTGAAATACATGTAATTTTGGAAAACATCAACAAAAGTTGAGCGAGTTCATGTGTTTTGTATGAGTACTGATAAGCTTAAAAACATTTGAGAGACTCCTTTGAAAACAGGTATGAAAAGCATCTATGAACAGATCAAATTAATGTTTTGCAAGGACGTTAATGTGTGTGAAGACATAGGGAGTACTCCATATGATATAACAACCCTCCTAAATTTTTCGACACCCTAAAAATAATTACAATGCCCTAATATGTCCTAAAATACACCCCGTATGCTAAAACGGACCCCGAATACCTTTATTTTTATAAAATTCAATTAAAAACAAGAAAAATGGGTCTCTCGCGGGGCGCGTAAGCCACCCCCTTGACCTACGCGGGCCGCGACAGCTCCAATCTCAGGTGAGTCCCCAGGCCGCCACGTGTCGGACTCGTGTTGAGGCTACGTGTCGACGCAGCAAGGCTACGGCCTAGTCTACAAGCCCTCGCGGACCGCGTAGACATTGGTTACATCTTACGCGGGGCGCGACAAAACCAAAATCAGCTCCTATATAATGGGAGCTCAGCTTTCAGTTTCAACTCGCACCACGAACAACTTTCTCTCTCAATTTCTGATAGTAGGCATAATTCTCGGGTATAATACCCCCTAATTAACGAAGTTCTGCTCCGTTGTAAGTATCATTGTCACACCCCCAAAATCCACCATGCGGGGTATCACCGCTTGGAGGCGTGACGTGACCAGGATCGAGCCACTAATCATACTGAACAACGTACTTAAGTAAATAAAGACAACCACAATACGATTGGTGACCAAAAGCTAGTTAACCAAGTTTTTAATTTAGACAGCGGAAGCATAAACGTAAAGTTCAAAACATAAGTTTGCAGTTCATAAGTTTAAAGTCCAACACATAGGTTTAATAAGTTCATAATGTTTTAAACATTAAACACTGGACATAACCGTCCGCACACCACAACGACTCCTTCCTCGTGCAAGCTCCAAGTGTTTAGCGACCTGTAAGGCATGTAACAACGAGTCAACAACAAAGTTGAGAGAGTTCACGTTTGGTTGTTTAGTTTTAAGTTGTTTCTGAAAAACGTGGTTTGACTTTCGTTGGCTTAATTGCCGTGGGGGTTACCCCGTAGTTGAAAGTATGTTTAACCATTTCCTTTTTCGTTACCCAATCCATAACCATGATCAGTGGGGGTTTTCCCCGTTTGAACTACTAGACGGTATGATATCGACTGCTACGCAAATAAGTTGTGCCCTATATCAGTGTCTATCATCACTGACAATCTGCCATAGTCCATTAGTACACGCCCGTCCGACCGGCACGGTGTGAGGTTTGTTAAACCTAATAGCGCTATTAACTAATGACCCGCTCGCCATTGGCCTCGGCGATTAAGTCGATATAATGAAGAGGGACTTAATGATAGAGTTTTGTCTAGCTAGTTTTAAGGTTGTTGTCCTACCCAAGGAGGACGAACGTACGTATTCTGCACCAGGAGAATTCGTAGGTTTAATAATGGCATCCTACCTATGGAGGATGGCCGTACATATCCTACCCAAGGAGGATATGTAGATTCCAAATTTTAAATTTCTTAACCCATTCCCAAACCACCGGGAATCCCATGCCTTAGAAAGTGTGTGTGAACTCACCTCGGTTTGCTCGGTTAGATTCTCAATATAGCTAACAGTCAAGGTCGGTCAATCACGTCCTAATAAGGTACGGATAACAATCAGTTTCTCATGCATAACACGTATCCTACGTACGCTTTATTTGCACATTATTTCTACCACATAACAGGTACACACTTTAACGATTTATGCCCATATAAACTTCCCATCCATTCCCCACTCATAAATAAACATACGATATTGCACATAACATATATAACATGTTAGATCATTCACAGATAGCATACTCGACATTTAGACACGCAAATCACTACTTATGTCGTTTCAGCTTTATTAATCCAAACTGGACTGTTTTCGAGCATTTTAATAAAATAGTTAACCTTTTCCAAAAATTCTCAAATTTTTACAGGATGTCATTTATAATCCAAAATTTATTGTGTAAAAATTTCGGATCTCAGTTCATTACCAATTTTATATAATAATTCTTTTACTCGACTGCAATCTGATTTTGTACTTTCTGATTGCAGTTTTACGGAAAAATTCACTAAAAATCAATCGTAAGTCGGATCGTCGAAATTCTAGTTGGAGGGTCACGGAAACAACCGTGACCATCTACAGTAAAAATCCCACGAGCCGATTCTGTTCAGGTTTTAAGTTTTGACTCCGACTACGACACACTTTTTCAGCAGGAAAATTTCAGCTTAAGCTGCTGTCTTAAAATAATTCCTTAAAAATAGTAAATGACCTTGAAAAATTACGATTCCAGTTTCATTTGTTCGGTTATTCAAAATTACATAATTTAGACTCCAGAAATTCAATTTTTCGATTAAAAATGAACCAGTTACAGCCCGTTGAAGGGGCTGGAAAATCTCAATCAGCAATCTGTTTTCATTGTAGAAGTGACTAAGAACGCATAAACAAAGACCCTAACCATGGTGTATCGATGAATAAATGTTCAAACCTCAATCATGCTTTTACCAAACTCAAACCAACCAGATTTCAACTTCAAACAAACTTTTTATCTATGGTTCTATGCAGAATTTCAAGTTCATATATTTAGTGTTTTAACTTGTATGTGTCAAGAACATTCAAACAAACATAACAAGAATCAAGATGAAACAAGAGTGTGAAGAGACTTACTACTAGCACAAGGCTAGGGTAGTAATCTTAGGGTGAGATGATGGTGAAAAGTTGGTGACAAAGCTTGAATCAAACTTCCTTGAACACCTTAAATCTTACACTTCTATGGAGGAACTTCAACCTTTGAATGAGAGCTTTTAGTGGAAGAAATGGAGATGGTGAAGGATGATGGTGGTGAAATCGGTTATGGAGAGAGGTGGGGGGTGTGTGTGCCGAAAGTAAGAGGGAGGAGGGAGGAGAGAAGGTTGAGTGAAGATCTTGATGCTATCATGAGCATTTCTTGGAACCTTGCAACCTCCCATCTATAGTCATCATTGCATATCTATTGCCCAATGAGGATTAAGATTCCATAACTAAAAATCTAAACATAATATTTTGTAATCAAGGGCAGATTTTCGGTTGGGGGGGGGGGGGTAAAGTGAAAATTTTTGGTAACTAATAGGTATTTAATTAGAAGGTTAAGGGTATTTACAAGTATAGTGGGTGTATGTCATGTTTACATGGTGCATGGGGATTTTGTGACCATGATTAATTAAGAAAGATAAAATAATATTTCTGACAATATTTTCATGTCTCGGGTAATGTCTGGTTGTTCAGTCGGATACTGTTTCGTTAATTCGTTTAATCGCTCCGTAAGGCGTCTTATACATATATTTTTGTAACGAAATTTATTCCTAACACACAGGAAAATATACCGGACTATTTAGTAACTTTTCTGTATACTACTAGTATGCTAACACGCACATGTAAGTATAACACAGTAATCAGAGAGCAGTTAAATGATTCAGCACAGTCATCAAGTACTTTTGTTATCATTAATAAATTGTATGGTTACATGCAAATTTGAGGGTTGTCACAATCATAACCCCGGTTACGTATTAGATACGCTGGCCGATTGATCCATGGTTCCGTAACGGCTGTCGAGGTTCTGCATGACGTAGTCGTTGGAATGCCGTCTCGGGGAGGGTATTGCTAATGTAAATATTGGGTTATTATACGAACACGTGTGCATTTGTGTAAATTATAGATTATCACCAGGTAACCCTTAAAAAAAACCTAAGACAGCAATGTGAGTAATCTACTTTTTGAAAATTGATTTTACAAAACCTTTATTTATTTAAATTACAATTAGCAGTGATTGAGTCTTTGTAATCTTCAATTACTGCCGGTATGTTGGGGTTTTGTATACAAAATGTGGAACACGTTACCATTGGACAAAGAGTTAGCCAATGGGTAATATGACCCACCAGTCAGGATTGACAGTACTGAATGAGTAATTGTGTAGATGTAAACATTGTAATCGCTCTCAATACTGTGAAAATTGATAAAACTCTTCTTGATTAAACTGGGATTCACTCACCAGTATTTCCCACTGACAAAATGTTTTTAAACGCGTTTTAGGTAACAAAATGTGAAAGCCAATTAGAAGCCAGCTGGACAGCACTGAAGGCTTGGAAAAAAGTGGTTATAAAAGTTACCTAAAATAAAGAAGATGTTTTATTTCAATAAAATAGGGTTTACCCCTATAAATCAGTTTGTAATGAAAACTTGGGTTTTATCCCAATATATTTATTTATATAAATGAAGGTGTTTTACTCTGATAAAATATTTCCTAACTACGGTTGTGACAACTGTGATCTGTAATCGATATACAATGTAAAACAATGTTAATTATCAATAAAACAATGTGCTTTGGTGTTATCTTATTTATTTTGGTGTTATTATGTGTGTAATTGTGTTTGATGATTTTACAATTTGATTCGATTCCGATTTCAAGCTTTAAATCGCTTTCTGGAAGGTTATACGCAAACTGGTGCGTAAACGCAGTCAGTTTAACGCGACAAACACTCCGGAATAGTGACATAGGCTTAACATACCTTAAATAACCTCCACATGACTTAGAAATAAGCTTTGGATGGTTTGGTGTGTTGAATTCAAGTTTGTTCTATTGCAGGGACTATTTATGTCAAATTGCGAAAATATACCGATTTGTATAGTAACGAACATTCCGGAACTTGATCATAAGTTAAACATACTCTAAATATCCTTTACATAGCTTAGAAATAGGCTTTGAAGGGTTCGGTATGCTAAAATAAACTTTATTGATCAATAGGGACTAAAAGCGTCAAAAAGTGCATAAGTTAGCATTTTCGCACATATCTTACGTTCTGAATATATCCGGACATCCAAAAATTTATGTAATCATTAAAATATTTTATTTTAGTGTTTGGCATAAGAAAATTCCATTCGTCGCTTAATTTGGATAGTTTTTGCGTTCGTTACGACTTCCGTCGTAATTAACCGAACAACGCAACCGTACGACCAAACGAGCCGACATCCGAGATATTTTTGAACATGTTTCATGTCCCCTATACTTAGGCATCATTGTAGAGCTTTGAAAATGGCTTAACGGGCCTTAAACGCATCAAAAATGGCCTTAAAACCATGCTGGGACTGAAACTGCAATTTTTGAAACCTATTTGCTGATCAGAGGCTCAGGCGGCCCGCGTAAGATCTCCCCTACTCTTACGCGGCCTGCCTAAAACTGTCAGACCTGCAAAAACCATTTTCCAGCCTGTTTCCAACTGTTCCAACTGATTTTGGGGCTTGCAAATGGTATTTTTGAACCTATGGGCTTGTTTTCAAGTGCCCATGGTATTACAAATCAATGGGCATGAGGTGTATGGCCAAGATCGAAGCTCGTTTCCCGATAAACAATCCTAACGGTTCTAGTTTTCCTATAAATAGCCCACCCCACTTCACTCCCAAACCACATTTGATCTGCTTTTGGCCCTCTAAGTTGGAGTATACACTTCATACCTGAGGGTAAATCGGATCAAAACTTGCGTGGACCCTTTGTAAGTCCTCTTTCGTTCTTTTATGCGTTTTTAGCTTAAAAGTCAAACTAAGTTTGACTTTCAGCTTTGACCAGTCAATGGTCAACACAAAATTCATTTGAACTTTGCAACGTGAGCGTAATCACGATGGTTATAGTCCCTTGTGACTATACCTACTGATTACCATGTTGACTAGGCGTAGTGACGAGTCGTAGTTTTGGCCAAAATGCGCATTCTCGCGTATTTTGTAACCAAACTACTTTTGGGTATCAAAACCGTTTGTTTTGATACCAAACCTGTTTTCTAAATTCGTTAAACATGTTTTAACATGTTTAACTCGTCACTTGTGTAGAGTCGTAACATGTTTAACATGTTTAACTCGTCACTTTCTAGATTAATGTTGATCCAAGCTCTTTCTCGCCCTCTCCTGTGTTCTTGATCGTGGTGGCAGTCCATCTTCTAACTTCTCCACGGGTCGGCTATCAAACTCCTCAGCCACTTCCTCTTCTACTATGTTTGGTATTTGTTTGATCTCCATGGCCGGCGTCTCTACAAGTAACATCTCTAGATAGGCGAGATCACCAACCGGGTCAAATTCTTCATATTCAAGAGTTGGCAAACCTACCAACTCATCACCAAACTCCTCCTCCCAAGATGGTATATGCTCTTCATTCTCATCCTCCATCTTGTCCAGCGGCTCTTCTTCAACTTTTTCTAAGTGTTCTCCCTTCCATCTCTTATATGCAGCCAGTTGCGCATCTATCTCTTCATTACTACACGAGAAATCAATTATGAACTTACCCGTATTCTCTTCTCGTTCTTCCTGCTGAACCGGAGGTGGGACTGAGACATCCATTGTAGTCTCTGGTTCTACCTGTGCTTTTAGGGCGTTCAATATTTTCCATGTTTTTGCTGATTCAATTGCCATCTCTTCTTGCTGTCGAAGCATTTCCTCAAAAAAAATAAGCTCCTTTCTGCTTGATGTGACTGCTGATACGAGTCATCATACTGATATGTGGAATACCCCTGCGAAGGATATGGCTGCGGCTGCACAAGAGGGTTAGCATCAAAATCTATGGGACACCCCGAATCGTTTGGACAATATTTGGTGTAATGGGGCCCTCCACAGATAAAACACATGATAAAAATATATAAAATGAAACAAACTAATAAAAAAAATATTTACAAAAACGACTAGACACACTACTACTAGACACAAACGCTAAGCCTCAAACTACAAATAAGACCAATTAAACAAATAAGATCAGTCAAAGCTAATAACGCAATCGCCTAAGTGTCCCCGGCAACGGCACCAAAAACTTGATGTTCTAAATGCGGTCTATAAAAACTAACCTAATCTAGACACGCTAGTTTTAAATTTATAAACTAAGACTCTCTAAATGCTAGACCACTGACAGGCAAGTGTACCTATCGTACGTAGTAAAGCCTAATGAAGTCCGAGTATCGAACCCACGAGACACTAGCGACGCTAACTAGACTCTGACTCAACTAATTACTTAACTGGTTTGATTTGTGTTTTTTTAGATTTTTCTAATTCTATTAAAGTGACTAAACAAGAGAACAGAACAAGCAAGCAAGATGACGAAGTGACGGGAAGCAGACAATGATGAGAAAGAACTACCCAGGCTTCGAATCCCTATGAACAACCCATGACCTCTAGTCCTGACCAATGGCTAAAGCTCCGAATCTACCCAGAAAACCTCCCGCTAAGGATGATCAACCAAAATAGAAGATGGAACAAAGTGATGAAGTGCTAAATTGGAAACGACTCGAGCTATCGATACCGAATCCCACGACTATCAGATTAAAAACAACTATGGTGCTAAAATCCTCCGGTCATGAATCTAAACCTGTTAAATAATTGAAAACCTAGGAAACCCTAAACGCGAATAAGTAGCCGGATCCGAGCTATCGGTCACCCAAACTACCAAACAACGCCTAGCTAATAACCTAGCAATCCTGACTCGTCCCTAGAGTTGCCAGAAAAGGATGCACACTATACTCAGTTGATTTTAGTTAATTTAGTTAAACTTGAATTATCTCTAATCTCAAGCTCTAGACCGAAAACCTAATAGATTAACGAACCTAGAATGATCTAAATAGTTCCAGACCAGACTAACAAGATCACCTAACCAAACAACCAATCACAACCAAGACAAGCACACAAATTCATAAACAATCACAAAACAGGAATATGTAAATCATCCCAGTTTAATCATTAGTCAAAACCGAATAGTCAAAACATTAAATCATAGTTCATCTAGGTCTAGGTAGCATGAAAAGTTTAGCCAAGAATCATAGCCAACAAAAAGAAACGAGTCTCAAACGATAACCAATTCATGTTTAATAGTTTGTAAAACATAAAGTCTAGCAAAACCAAATAAATAAGAAATTGCAAACCAAACCCGAAACTTGAATCGCGGCCTTGAAGCTCGAACCAATCTTTTCTTTTCTTCTCTATCTTTCGTCCCTTTCTCTGCCGTCAACAGCCCCTAATTGCCGTCTGCCAATGTTTCGAATGTCTTGTGCTGTTGTCGAAAAAATACCAAATATATGTCCCCAATACTCCAATTTGTATTGTAATCGACATCCAAAAGTTTCATGAATGGGCCTCGCATAACAAACCATCACACTGGGCCACAAATGGACGTGGCCTGGACTTATTTGAATTAAATGTCCACTTAATAAATGATGATGGCAAATATTGTGGTCAACACAAATCCTTTCCCGTCAACTAAATTCGTGAAACTCGGATCTTCTCGTTGTTTTCATGTGGAAACATGGAATTACTTCCATCTTTGAGCACTTTCGTAATTCTAGTCCCTCAACTCTAAACATATATCATAATAAATTTTCTACTTTCATGTATTGTTGGTTCTTTCGCCCTTTAATAATATAGAGATAAGTGAGCTCGGCCCAATCACAGAAAATAGCGACAAATTTTCTTTGGTCACTGGCGTTCTACTCTGCTCAACTAGCTGATTATTTCTTTATTACTTGTTTTTTCTTCATTTGCAACAGGAACTGTCCCAACACAAAATAATATAATAAAGCACTAAAAATTAAATAAATGTAAATAAAACTATACAATAATTATACATTTTACACGGGACAAATATGTGTATTTTATCCCACATCACCATGCCGAATCTAGCAGAATACCCAGGTTTGGACCCTCTAGATTCCTACTACAATAGTAATCAATACATTAGGGAAATTTTAGAGAATCCATACCCGTACCAGGCACCCACACCCCAGTACCCAGACCCAGTACCAGCACCTGCACCCCCAATGAGTGCAGAAAATGTGCAAGAACTCCGAACTTTCGGTGAAGAAATTTTAGAAAGTAGTGAGAGGATGAGACAGGTGGGAGAGCAACTCGTCTGGAAGTATGACGAGCGCAATATGGATTTCTGGATGAATCCATATCCGTAAAGGTGATGGTAGAGATGGTAATTATAATAATAATACAATATAATAATATATAATATGTGTGTATGAAAAAAAAAAATCTAAATCATAGTACGGATGCCTACTACTAGTAGTGTAATTTCCATCTCAGTTGTATTGTAATTTTTAATTTCAGTTATGGTTTGTAGTAGATGCATAATATATATAAAAAGAGTAAGTCGCAATGATCGACTTTTTTGATCAATATGCGTGTTGTGTGATTGGTTGTACCAATTATTATTTTGTGATATTAATACGTGGCAAATGTTTAAAATTCAGATGGACAACGAAGTGAACCAGGAAAACCAGAATGACAATAACCCGAATAATGATAATCTGAATAACGATAACCCGAACAACAATAACAACGGGAATCAAGTGGATAACGGTGCCATCCAACACATAGTGGCACAAGGGATAATAGATGCAATGCCATTTATTATTAAAACGGTTAAGGAAGCGGAAAATAAGAGTCACCATAGCAGTAAACGACCAACTGAACCTGAACACAGCATAAACAATGGGCCCGTACTTCAAGTGCCAATTCCCAAAAGAAGAAGAACCATGTCTTATGGTTGTTCTTATAAAGAATTCTGCTCTTGTAAACCAATTGAATTCTCGGGCAATGAAGGGGCCGTTGCAGCTTTACGCTGGATAGAAAAGACTGAGGCAGTCTTAAAGATAAGCAAGTGTGTAGAAGAGGATAAGATACTGTTTGCTTCTAATCTGTTTAAGAATTCAGCCTTAGAATGGTGGAACACTATCCTCCAGTCTAGGGGAAGAGATAGAATTTACAACATGGAATGAGAGGAGTTTAAGAATATGGTAGAAAGGAAATTCTGCCCTCCCAATGAAAAAGAACAGATAGTAAATAAATTCTTAAACCTTAGGATGACTGGAGTGGATAGTAAGGGATACACTACGTTATTCTTTGAATATGCTAGAATAGTGCCAACCCTTGCATCACCTGAACCAGTATTAATCTCCCGCTACATCTGGGGATTAATCAGTGAAATAAGGCATGTAGTCAAGGTGGCTAGACCCCAGACAATAGAAGAAGCCGTAGAACTAGCCAATACCTTGACAGATGAATTAGTGCGTACATGGGAAGAGGATCAGAGGAAAGCTCAAAGGCTTACCCAAGAATTTCGCTCTAGAAATTCCAACCGTGGGAAAAATATAGGTTCTACCTTTGCACCCTACTGCAAGTATTGCAAAAGGAAGCATTCTGGAAGATGCTCCATATATTGCAACTTCTGCAAAGTATCTGGACACAAGGAGGAAGACTGCAGGAAGAAAGCTAACAACAGGATATGCTACAATTGCGGAGACCAAGGCCACATCAAGCCAAACTGTCCGAAATTAGCTCAAGCAACAAACAACAAGAACACTAAAAATGCTAGAGCATTTGTTCTGACTGCAGATGAAGCAAAGATGATCCCAGACGTGATAGCCGGTACGTTTTTAGTTAATGACATTTTTGCTAAAGTATTATTTGACTCTACTGCGAACCAAAGTTTTATTAATATTTCGTTTTGCAAACTTCTTAACCAATCATTAACTAAACTCCCACAAGAATGTTTAGTAGAGACAGCGAATGGGGAAACCGTTAGGATTTTTGAAATCTTGCAGGGAGCAAGAATAGAATTTTTAAATCAAAAGTTTAGTGCAAACCTTTACCCAATGAATCTGGCAGGATTTGATGTTGTATTAGGAATGGATTGGTTAATAGCCAATAAAGTCAGTTGTAACACCCCGAAAATTTACGTCCTATAATGTCTTGACACGTGTCATAACCTTTGAACGTGTGAAAGAATGTTCTTGAAGGACTAAAGTTGACAAACAGTGAAACTGTGTAAATATAAGGGTTCAAAGTGTCAACAATGAATAAATATACTTTACAATAACCCTACATGATGTTTATAACCTTAAACGAATGGATCATGGATCATACGAAGCGAATTGTGAAAGAAAGTGAGAGATTACAAACTACAGGGGTTAAATGTGTCAACATGTCAAGTTATACCTCTGAGTGACCTTTTAGCAAACCCGAAGCCTTGTAACGATTAATTATGCTCACTAGAAAGTACCACAAAAATTTCATGAAGTTTCGTTATCGTATGAGCAAGTTGTGATAAAATTCGTGAGCAAGGGTTAGAACCGTCAACATTGAAATTTAGGGCTTTTCGGGTGATCACAAAGTTACCCGAGGACTTGACAATGTGGGTATAAGTATTAAAGCCCCCATATATAATTATCAAAGCCTTAAAATGCAAGAAACACCTTGAAAGCGACGTTTAGGAGGACCAGGGACCAAATGTGCAATAAAAGAAAGTTTGAAATCTGATCCGGAGGCCCAGGCGGCCCGCGTGAGGATCAGTTAAACTTGAGGCGGGCCGCGTGACAGCTACCAGCGACAGAAAGATGGACAGATGGCTGTTATGGGCTGTTAACCGACTTTGGTTGATCTTATCTGCATTTGTGAGCACCCCCTACATGTTTTATAGTCCCTAGGACACATGTTGATGATCAATGAACATTGGTAGAGTAATTTGTCATGTTTACAAGCCAATACATCCACTATATAAAACCCGAATGTTTGTGTTCATTCTTCCATTCATCATCTGATCAACTTCTGGAGCATAAGGATCATTCTCAATCATCTTAAATCGTCCATTAGTTGTGTGTAAGTATGCCTAACCCTTCTAAATTCATTATTTCTTAGTTTATAGCCTAGAAATCAAACCGTCGTAACTACGGTTTGATTTATCGATAAATCATAATCGGTCCAGAGTTTAGTCGAATCGAAAGTTGTTATAAGTTGGTATTTATATGGATAATAAACCCCTAAAAGGGCACTCACTAATTCGAATCCTAACTAGGTCGTTTGTCGAGTCAAAGGTTGTCCGAAAAAGTCAACAGAAATGTTAATCGCAAATTTAATGATACGGAAGGCGTGTAATCTGTTTTATCAGTCATATAACATGAAAATAAGTATAATAACTTGTCTAAGCTTGTTTGATTCGACAACTTTATGTTTTGAACCGATTCGGAACCGAGAGACGCAAAAGTTTGACTTTTGCATTGACCTTAGTTCTGACCCGATTTATATAGGTTTAGACATGCCTTAAAGTTCCATTAGGACCTAGTTACATGTGTGTATAAGCCTCTGCGTTTATACCACTCGAATCCCTAATCGTCCGATGTTTCCGTTAATCGCCTAAATATTGACCGTAATGCCCTTATGACCATAAAACGAGATTTTTGGAAATGTGAAAGTGCCATAATTTTAATTACTGATTATTAGACTTGTACCTAAAATTTCACATCAGTTGGAGGTCTAGATTAGGAGTTATGCTCAATGACGTAATTAGAACGCTTCTTAGTGATTTAACGGCGTCATTAGCGTAAAGCCTATCAAAACCCATTTTTGGACACCAAACCTTTTACCCACTGATGTGATATAATATTTTGGGATTTTTAAAGATTTTTAATTATTTTTAAACTGATCATAAGCTAGGTTTATCGCCTTGATTCGGTTAATACCAAAAATACCCTTTTCGGCCATAAAATGAGTTTTACAAATCCTTTTAATGCAAATCCAATTACTACTGATTTTAAATAATAAATGGAGTATTTTGAGCCTGTTTATTTGATCAGAAAACTCAGAATCGTATTTTAACCCGTACATCGCTTAAAACGACTTTATACGCGTATTTAACGCATAGTTTGGGTTTAAAACTATTTTAGTATGTAAGACTTATTACTAAAGGTTATAACCTATTAAAATAAAGCTATTTTACTGATCAACTCAGACCCGGATCACAGGCGTCTAATTAAACCCTTTTTATAATCTTTAAAATGACCAAAATACCCCTACGGGGCGTATTAAAAGATTAAACTCGTTTTGGGCATCATGGGTGATATCCTACTGATATCACAACTTATTTAAGGCATGTTAACCTAGGAAACCTGTTTAGGACTCTTACGGATACCCGTTACGCTTCATACGCGTTCGGTTCGGTTTATGTAACTAGTTTACATAAATTAGCCGAAACGGGTCAAACCTTATCGGTTTTGTCTCAAAATCCAGAATGTGTATAATATACCCATATTAAACAAGTCTTCAAACTTTTCGGGTCTAAATCACATTCTATCCGGTTTTCGCTTAATCGTGCGTACGAACCGTATCCTTAAAACTAACCGGTCTAAGTTACGACTTAAATAAGACCGTTAGGAATTTAATAGGTTAATAAAACCTTCGTTCCAGATTGAGAGCCCCAGTAGAAGTACTTGTGCTTGCTGATTAGAACATACGGCTGAGTATAAAATTGCATTGCTAACTCAGGTAAATACTTTTAACTTATTTTCCCTTATACGGGCTTGGGATACGGTATTATAAAAATACCGCTTGGTCGGGTGTAGAAACCTTTTAATCGGAGATGATTAAATTGCATAATCCCGTTTTAATCTGTATTGATTGATAACATATAACATTGGGGGTTAATGACCGTGTCCTGGATATCCTTGGCTCATTTTAAAAAGTGAATGGCCACGACGTAAGCACAAGGTGTAGACAAAACACCTCCTGTTGCATATGTATAACATATACTCACTCGTAAGGGTAACTTCTTGTGAGATCATATTTGTGGTGTGTCGATTAATCTTGACCGGCTTGTATTGTATTGATTGTATCGTATAATCACCGGCCCTAAATGTTGGACAACCATGTAAATCGGATACAAGATTTTTATTAATAAAATTGTCCCAAGTTATAAAAGATTAATTTTGCCTCTGTGCATTTTAATCATTGTGTCAAGATATTTTGTGCCGTTTGCACTCGAACCACTTTTCAAACTCTTTTTCCAAAATGAGTCGGTTAATTGTATTTACCAGTGAAAACTGACGTATTTTCCAAAGTCTAAGTGACAGGTACAAGTACGTAATAGGCTGGAAGCTGCTCAGGGCGTTAATAAGGAATCTTGAAAGTCCTAGGCGTCTAAAGTCTGTTGAACAATATTTATGTTTTAAGATCCGCCTGTGGATCTTTTACTTTCCGTTGTAATACTCTGATATTACTTTATATTCGGATTGTAATATATTTATCTTTTGCTTCCGCTGTGCATTTATATATTGTGTTGTTTGACTATGATGTTGCCAACCACGTCACGATACTCCCCACCGGGCCCACCGGTGACACGTGGAAATTTGGGGTGTGATATCAGTATTTTATGTGATCAAAAGTCAATCCAAGTAAATTCACCAAGGGGTGAAAAGATCACAATTAAATGAGATAAGCCATCTAAATCCACAAAATTCATCTCTGTGATGAAAACAGCAAGTTATATCAGAAAAGGATCATTAGTATATTTGATTTCTATAATCATTAACACTAAAAGAAAAGAATTAAAAGATATTCCAGTCGTATCTCAGTTTTCAGACATATTCCCAGAAGAATTACCAGGACTACCGCCGGACAGGGAAGTTGAATTCAGAATCCACCTGCTACCTGGGACAACACCAATCGCCAAAGCACCTTACCGTTTGGCACCCGCAGAAATGCAGGAACTGAAGAAACAATTAGAGAATTATTGGAGAGAGGATTCATACAGCCAAGTTCATCGCCATGGGGAGCACCGATTTTATTCGTTAAAAAGAAAGACGGATCGATGCGTATGTGCATTGATTACCGCGAATTGAACAAGGTCACGATTAAGAATCGGTATCCATTACCAAGGATCGATGATCTGTTCGATCAGTTACAAGGAGCACGATTTTTCTCAAAAATCGATTTACGCTCAGGATATCATCAATTAAAGGTATAGGAAGAGGATATTCCTAAAACCGCGTTTAGAACAAGGTATGAGCATTATGAATTTACTATCATGCCATTTGGTTTAACCAATGCCCCGGCCGCATTTATGGACATGATGAACCGAATATGTAAGCCATATTTGGATAAATTCATAATAGTCTTTATAGATGATATTCTTATTTACTCTAATAGTAAAGAGGAACATGCAAAGCATTTGCACGTACTTTTAAGTTTATTAAGAAAGGAAAAGCTATATGCTAAATTTTCGAAGTGCGAGTTTTGGTTAGAACAGGTACAGTTTCTTGGACACCTAGTCGATCATGAAGGAATTCATGTGGATCCCACCAAGATCGAGGCGATTACTAAATGGAAAATCCTTAAGTCACCAACCGAGGTTAGAAGTTTCTTAGGATTGGCCGGTTATTATAGAAGATTTATTCGAGATTTTTCTAGAATATCCATTCCCTTAACTAAGTTAACCTGTAAATCCATTAAGTTTGAATGGGGACCAAGACAAGAAGAAGCCTTTAGAATTCTTAAGCAAAGATTAACCAACACACCCATACTAGCATTACCAGAAGGAACTGAAGACTTTGTAGTCTATTGTGACGCTTCTAAGTTAGGTTATGGATGTGTGTTGATGCAACATCAAAAGATTATAGCTTACGCCTCTAGACAACTTAAGAATCATGAAGAGAATTATTCAACCCATGATCTAGAGTTAGGAGCAATAATATTTGCTTTGAAAATTTGGAGACATTACCTTTATGGTAGTAAGTTTACTATCTTCACTGATCATAAGAGTTTGAGGTATGTTTTCGGGCAAAAAGAGTTGAATATGAGGCAAAGACATTGGATGGAGATACTTAGTGATTATGATTGTAATATCCAGTATCATGCAGGGAAAGCCAATGTTGTGGCTGATGCTTTAAGTCGAAAGTATCACGAAAAACCAAAAAGGATACGTTCTCTTAAATTAAATCTACAAGTAGATTTAAACGAACAAATTAGAAAAGCATAAGAATAAGTAATCAAGGATGATACTGAGAAGTTAAAAGGTATGATTAAGGAATTAGAACAAGGAACAGATGGAATTTGGAGATTCCATAAAAAGAGAATGTGGATACCTAAATTAGGAAACCTACGCCACCGTATACTAGAAGAAGCCCAGATGGAATTTGGAGATTCCATAAAAAGAGAATGTGGATACCTAAATTAGGAAACCTACGCCACCGTATACTAGAAGAAGCCCATAAGTCCAAGTATACGATGCATCCAGGAAGCGATAAAATGTATAAGGATTTAAGAAAGAATTTTTGGTGGATAGGAATGAAAAAGGATATTGCAGCCTATGTTTCTAAATGTCTAACTTGTTCGCAAGTCAAAGCTAAACACCAGAAACCCTCAGGTTTATTACAACAGTTAGAGATGCCAGTTTGGAAATGGGAATTGATAAAAATGGATTTTGTTAGCAAACTACCTAAACCAAGAAAAGGTAATGATATAATCTGGGTGATTGTAGACAGGCTAACTAAGTCAGCTCATTTCCTACCAATGAAGGAAACTTTCAGTATGGAACAACTAGCAAAATTGTATGTAAATGAAATAGTTTCATTACATGGAATTCCTTTATCAATTGTTTCTGATAGGGATAGCCGTTTTACCTCACATTTTTGGGCAAGTTTTCAAAAAGCCATGGAAACCAAGTTAAATCTAAGCACAGCTTATCATCCTCAAATGGACGGACAAAGCGAAAGGACAATTCAAACAATGGAGGACATGCTTAGAGCTTGTGTAATTGATTTCGGAGGTAATTGGGACGATCATTTACCATTAATAGAATTTTCTTATAATAACAGCTATCACACAAGTATCAATGCTGCACCATTCGAAGCACTTTATGGACGAAGGTGTCGAACCCCAGTCTGTTTGGCAGACATTGGAGAAAAGCAACTATCTAGACCTGAGATAGTGCAAGAAACAACCGACAAAATCATTCAAGTCAAGAAACGACTGAAAGCAGCACGTGATCGACAAAAGAGTTATGTTAATAACAGGCGAAAACCATTGGAATTTCAGGTAGGAGACAAAGTATTACTGAAAGTCTCTCCTTGGAAAGGAGTAGTCAGATTCATCAAAAGGGGAAAGCTAAGCCCCAGGTATGTTGGACCTTTTGAGATTATTAGAAGAATAAGACCTGTAGCCTATCAGCTACAACTGCCAGAGGAAATGGCAGGGATACATGATGTATTTCATGTATCCAATCTCAAGAAATGCTTAGCTGATAAATCACTGGTAGTACCTCTTAAGGATATAGAGGTAAATGAACAGTTAAAGTTTGTAGAGAGGCCTCTACAGATTGAAGACATTAAAGTTAAGAACCTCAAGCACAAGAGATTAGTTCTAGCCAAAGTAAAGTGGGACTCCAAAAGAGGACCAGAGTACACATGGGAGCTTGAATCAGAAATGAAAAGGAAATATCCACACTTATTCCAGTAGATCTCGAGGACGAGCTCTAAAATAAGGTGGGGAGGATATAACAACCCTCCTAAATTTTCGACACCCTAAAAATAATTACAATGCCCTAATATGTCCTAAAATACACCCTGTGTGCTAAAACGGACCCCGAATACCTTTATTTTTATAAAAATCAATTAAAAAAAAAGAAAAATGGGTCTCTCGCGGGGCGCGTAAGCCACCCCCTTGACCTACGCGGGCCGCGACAGCTCTAATCTCCGGCGAGTCCCCATGCCGCCACGTGTCGGACTCGTGTTGAGGCTACGTGTCGACGCAGCAAGGCTACGGCCTAGTCTACAAGCCCTCGCGGGCCGCGTAGACATTGGCTACATCTTACGCGGGGCACGACAAAACCAAAATCAGCTCCTATTTAATGGGAGCTCAGGCTTTCAGTTTCAACTCGCACCACGAACAACTTTCTCTCTCAATTTCTGATAGTAGGCATAATTCTCGGGTATAATACCCCCTAATTAACGAAGTTCTGCTCTGTTGTAAGTATCATAACCCCGGTTACGTATTAGATACGCTGCTCGATTGATCCAGGGTTCCGTAACGGCTGTCGAGGTTCTGCCCGACGTAGTCGTTGGAATGCCGTCTCGGGGAGGGTATTGCTAATGTAAATATTGGGTTATTATACTAACACGTGTGCATTTGTGTAAATTATAGATTATCACCAGGAAACCCTTAAAAAAAACCTAAGACAGCAATGTGAGTAATCTACTTTTTGAAAACTGATTTTACAAAACCTTTATTTATTTAAATTATAATTAGCTGTGATTGAGTCTTTGTAATCTTCAATTACTGCCGGTATGTTGGGGTTTTGTATACAAAATTGGACAAAGAGTTAGCTAATGGGTAATATGACCCACCAGTCAGGATTGACAGTACTGAATGAGTAATTGTGTAAATGTAAACATTGTAATCGCTCTCAATACTGTGAAAATTGATAAAACTCTTCTTGATTAAACTGGGATTCACTCACCAGTATTTCCCACTGACAAAATGTTTTTAAACGCGTTTCAGGTAACAAAATGTGAAAGCCAATTAGAAGCCAGCTGGACAGCACTGATGTCACACCCCGATAATTCCACATATTACCGGTGGGCCCGGCGGGGAGTATCGTGACGTAGTTGATATCATCATTGTCAATACACACAATATAATAGCACAACGGAAGACTTGGTGAATAAACTATTACAAACCATAATGTCTGAGTATTCGAGTGAATGAATATACAGACTGGAATGTAATAAGATCCACAGGCGGATCATAAAAGTACAAGGAAACAAAAATAACAGACTTCAGGTATCTATGGATTTGCAAGATCCTCTTATGACACCTAATAGCTCCAGCCTATTACGAGAGGTACCTGTCAATCAGTCTTTAAGAAAATACGTCAGTTTACACTGGTAAATACAATTAACTGACTCTTTTGAAAACATTTATGAAAATTATTTAAGTGCAGATGGCACAAATTATTTATAACTTGGGACAATTATTTAAAGATATTCTTGTATACAGATTTACATGTTTGTCATACAATTGGGGCCGGTTGAAAGCCGGTCATGATTAACCGACTCACCACTTATAGAACCCACAAAGGAGTTATCCCCAACATGTGGGTTTATATTTTATTTAGCATTTGCATCTGTCAGGTGTATGCCTACACCCCGTGCATAGGTCGTGGCCATTTTCAAATGAAATGAGCCGAGGATATCCGGGACACGGTCGAATTAACCCCCAATGTTTATGTTATCAAACAAGACAGATTAAAACGGGTTATGTAAATTTATTAATCACAATCCGATTAAATGATTTCATACCTGACCAAGTGGTATTATTATAATACCATATCCCAAGCCCGTATAAGGGAAAATAAGTTAAAAGTATTTACCTGAGCTATTGAGAAAAGTAACTCAGAAGTAAAATCCTAAGCTGTATGATGGTACCTTCTACTGGATGCTATTTAATCTGTATAGAAGGTTTAATAACCTATTGGATGCTAACGGGCCTTTAGTTAAGTCAAGGACTTAGACCGGTTAGCTAGAAAGAAACTTTACGGTTCTAAATGCTAGATTAAGCGGAGACCGGAATAGAATGTGGTTTAGACCCGACAAGCTTGGATACTTGTATAATATGGGTAAACTAATCACATTCCGGAAATTGAGGATTTAATGACAAGGTTAAACCCGTTTCGGCTCTTTTACGTAAACTAGTCACATAAACCGATCCGAACGCATAAATGCGTAACGGGTAACCAAATGAATTCTATACAGGTCTTAATTGTTATTATGCTTAAAATATGTTAATACATCAGTAGGATGTTAACATATATGCCCAAAAAGTAATTTAAACCAAGTTAAGTCCCATAAGGGCATTTTGGTAATTTTAATGCTTATAAAAGAGGTTTTATAATAAACTGAAGTTCTGGTCTTTTGAAATCAGTAAAAATATTTAATTTATCACATTACATCAGTAAGATATCATACATATGTGAAATTTACTATTTATAACCAAACTATGTCCCCAAAGGGCATTTTGGTCATTTCACATAGGCTTTTAAGGGCATTTTTGGAAACCTGAGTTCATAACTTATACCTACTGTAATAATATTTAAATTTTTTTTAAAAATTCAGTAGGTAACAAGTCTTAGATGTTAAATATGGTTTTAACTCATACTATGTGTTTTAAACGCGTAAAAAGTCGCTTTTAAGCGATTTACGGGTTATATAAGAAAACCTGATATTTTTATCATTCCAGAAGGCTTAAAATATTTTATTTATCATATAAAATCAGTAGCAAAAGGTTTGGTATCAAAATGTTATGTAAAATTCATTTTATAAGCAAAAAGGGGTATAACCGACAATTACTGAATCAAAGCTAGAACCCTATGTTATGCTCAGCTTAAAAATAAATAAAAATCTTCAAAAATCCCAAAATATTATTTTACATCAGTGGGTAAAAAGTTTGGTATCAAAATTTGGGTTTAAATAGGCTATATGCTAATTATGCCGTTTAATTAATAAAAAGCTTCTTAATTACGATATTGAGCATAACTCCTAATCTAGCCCTCAAACTGATATCAAATTTTCGGGACAAGTCTAAATATCAGTAGAAAAGGTTTTTGTCCACCCATATTTCTAAAAATCTCATTTGTGAGTCAAAAGGGCATTTATGGCATTTTTAAGCATATTAACGATCAAGTGCATATAATTCAAACCACTAAGCACCATGCAATATAACTCCAGAGGGTTATACTACTGAGTGATGTGGTCCTAATGGAGGCTAAAAACATGGGAGAGTTAAGCTTAAACGGGTCAGAACTGAAAGTCAAAGCAAAAGTCAAGCTTTTGCGACTTTCGGTTATAAACTGACCTTAGACTGTTAATTGTCGGGTTAGGACTGATAAAACATGTTCTATTATTAATTAACAAGTCATTAGAATGTTAAAATATAATTTAGAACTTCTGTTTTATTAATTTGATTCATTTTTAAACTTTCTGTCCAGTTTGACTTTTTGTCAAACTAGTTTGACCCGACAATTAACTAGTCAAACGAGATAATTAGGAGGTTCCCTTTTAAGGGTTAATCACCTACCTTAATATGGTTCTATAACCACTTTCGTTTTGATCAGTGGTTGGACCATATGTGATTAAACTGAAAATCAAAGTTAAATTACGACATGTTTGACTTTTCGATAATTAAGCTAATTAAAAGGACTATGCAGGGGTTAAGACTCTTACTAATGGTCCTTGCTATCTTTTCTACACTTCAAATTCTTCTCCTAATCCTTGCAAGCTCCAGAAGTGGGTCATTTTGAAGTTGTTGCAAATGATGTGCATATGAACATAAGACTAGTGCTCTTTATATACTAAATCCCAAGTGTCTAGATCAATTGCAGATGTAATGGGACATCCTAGGATCACTCCAGGTGTCCTAGTGGATTTATAAAACCGTTTAAGAGCCCATGGGATCGATACAACCGAGTTTAAGTCGGTTTGGAGCTGTTAACCTGCACCTGGCAGGTTTTTTCTGTGCTGGGGACTTCTACGCGACCCGCGTAGATGTTCTGCTTGGCCTTACGCGGCCCGCCTGGAGGTGGGAAACAGGTTAAACAAGTTTCAATGTTGGAAGGTTTGGTCCCTGATCGATTAAAACCCTTTTTAACATGATTTTTTGCAATAAAGGCCCATGTAGTCAGTTCGTAGAGGCCCAAGGATGTATAAACAAACTTCGTTAGGCTCGGTTTCGTTAAATATCATTATAAATGCAAGTTTCATCAAGTTGACACTTTTCACCCAAAGTCTTGAAAACTCACTTAACGATCTCGAAACCACGTGAAATTTATACCACTTATTCTTGAGAGTATATCTGAATATTTCGAAGCCTCGGGTTCTTTAAAAGGTCACTCAGAGGTCAAAATTAACATGTTGACACGTTTAACCCTTGTAGTTTTATAATCTTCCGATTATTTTCACAAACGGCTTCTTATATCCAATTAATCACTCGTTTAAGAATATATTCTTTACGTATGGTCATTCAGAGGCCCAAGTTTGGCATGTTGACACTTTTAGTCCCTTCGCATACATATTTTCACTTTTTGTCAACTTTAGTCCCTCAAACTCAATCTTTCACATATTTTGAGTTTAGGACACGTGTCTATACATAATTGGACACGTTTTTACGTGGTGTTACAACTGAAGGCTTGGAAAAAGTGGCTATAAAAGTTACCTAAAATAAAGAAGATGTTTTATTTCAATAAAATAGGGTTTACCCCTATAAATCAGTTTGTAATGAAAACTTGAGTTTTATCCCAATATATTTATTTATATAAATGAAGGTGTTTTACTCTGATAAAATATTTCCTAACTATGGTCCTGATGTAAATTCCGCTGCCAAAATTGATAAACACCGATACCACCAAACTGAGTTCGCGGCCGCCCATTCCCGGGACAGATAGGGGGCGGGGGTTGTGAAATATGAGTAGGCTTATACCCTCGTGATTTCCCTCGACTGTGTCGAATTTCCCTTCGACTGTGTCAATTTACCTTGACTGTGTCAATTTTACCCTTTACCGTTGTCGATTTACCTCGACTGGGACACCAAAGGACTTAAGTGGTCACATAAGGACTATGAGTGGGCTAAGCCGTACCCGTTGGATCTAACCTTCGGCCATAACTAAGAGTTAATGGCTTTTCAATTTCAATCTATGCTCACATGATCTATAATTCATTTCATAGCCAATTCATACCATTTAAACGTATGCAACATGTATTCCACCCCCGAGAGTTATAAATCCGAAAACAGTTTAAGAGAAAAAGGGGACATGAACTTACTGTTTTGCGTTCTTCAATCTGATGTAACTCAAGCTGCTACTAGTGTGCACGACTACCTACAACGTACTATGATCCATTAGACGAGCGGGTCGTGCCTTGACTTAGTATTAATTAGTGTCTTTGAGTTACGTTTCTTTGTGTCCGTAATATTATTTCAAGTTATATAATTATTTGTTAAAATAATAAATATTTTAACTTAAATTATATTTACGAATTTTGGAATGTTAGTTAAAATAATACATTTTAACTTGTCAAGTTTATGTATTTGTACTTGTATAACTCCCCAAGGATGGGTGTATTTGTATTCGTATTCTTATCCTTCTGTATTTTTGCCAAGTATCGATGGCGTATTCCGGTGTGTAATTATACGTGCGAGAATACGTATCTTTATTGTGTTTATTAAGTATCTCATACTTAATTTTTGTATTAACCTTTCCGGAATAATATTTCTAATAAAAATACATCAATATATATTTCCAAAATATATATTTTAAGAAATATTACTTAGAAAAATTATTTAGATTTTTTCCTTGGCAAAAATATTTATACTTTTCATATAAGTCTCAAGAATAATATATTTTCAAGTCTAACTTAGAAAATATATATATATATATATATATATATATATATATATATATATATATATATATATATATATAAATCTATTTTTCACCCAAAAATAATATGTCCAAAGTTTATTTAAGAAAATATATATTTTCTCCCAAAAATAATATATCTTCTAATAATTCCAAGAAAATATATATATTTTTACTTACCAAAAATAATATATTTTCTCCTTGTTAAAAATGTGTTTTATTTTATAATACTCACGAAAATCATATTTTTGTTCTCTTGGTTTCCAAAATACCATTACCAAAATATACTTATAACTTTAATTCCGGAATATTTATGTAAGTTATATTCCTTGTTCGGTTTCACCAATGTTTTGGGTATAATTTATGTATTTATTTCTTGGAATTTTGGATTGTAATTTCTTGGTATTTTGGTGAGTTATATTATTTCAAGTCCTAAAATAATATAACTAATACACATAATATACAAATAATCACACACATGGTGACATCTAAATATATATTTCCTAAATACATATTTAGTCCCTTTTATTTACAAAAACCAACCTCCAATCTATACTCTCTATTAAAGGAGCTTAGACGATGACGTAATTTTGCCTACGTGTCAGTTGTTTAGCTATGCCACATAGACTCCGCTGGTGTCATAATTCCGAATTTTTTTATATATAATCTGTTTTTTTAATTGTTGTTAAATTGAAAAACTTATCTTTTTTTTAGAAGGCAAATTTGAAAATGCATGGGGAGTTGTTTGGCCATTTAATGCACATCAGATCAACTCTCTCTTTCTTCTAGATTCAAACTTATACCACACATTTTTCTCTTTCTTCTCTATTTCTCTCTTTCTTCTCTATTCTTCTCATCACAGGCGATTTCTTTTCAAATCCCTAAATAAAGATTCTCCTTCAGCTGTTCTTCGCACGATTCATCATGTTTTGGTCAATCTTCAATGGTTATTAGATGATTTAAGATTCTTCACCAAATAAACTATACTATGCTCCATTGTCTGCTCGCTATTGTCTTGGTCGTCACGTACCTTCCGAGCACCACTGGAAGAACCCTCCAAAAAGGTAATCAATAGCCCTTTGTTTTCTTCATTGTACACTCCTTTAATCCTGCTGATTACCAACCCTAGGGTTAGAATTAGCGTCGTCGCCACTGTCTCTACCGCATCCGCTGAAGCAGAACCCTAGAAATGTTTTTATGTGTAAACGAGTGCTTTTGATCTATGTGTGTAAATTTTATCTGGTATAGCTTCTGAAACAGATTATCTGGTATAGCTTTTGATCTATGTGTGTAAATTTTATCTGGTATAGCTTCTGAAACAGATTATCTATTATTTGAAATCGGTATATAATTTCTTTATTGTTTATTATCACATCTGCTTGACAAACAAGAACAAACTCAAGTCGCCGCCATGGTAATCTTCAAATTCTCTCACTTCACTATATTATCGTTAAATTCACAATCTCAAATTCTATTTTCATATGTGTTGATGTTCTAAATTGAGGGTTTTTGGTGCAGAGTTTGGTAGCAACTAGCAAATGAAGAGTTTCAACATATTCTTTGTATGCATAACAATTGTGAGAGAGATTTTACTGGTATTACTTCATTAAAGAAAAGTGAATGCTGCATTGGCGAGATGGATTTTGTTACATTGGTATGTCCCATCATCTCCAATATTACCCCTTTTTGAAATTATGTAACTTTAACTTAATTAAAAGGTTGATATGTAAAAAAGATGAGAGATGCTATTTCTGGTTGTAAATAAAGCTTATTTGGTTATCATTTAGATCAACACCTCGTGTACGTGTCGTGTGCTCCTCGGATTTTGGAGCCTTAATGCAATAACGCCTCGGAGTGTCTTGCGCGTTTTTAAAGCCAAACCTTTGACTGCTGATATTTTGCTTTCGAAAATTTAATTTGACTATTTACAATATGGCAGATTTTTACACTCTCAGTTGTACCACTTCATAGCAATGTGAACAGAGAAATCATCAGCTGGATGTTAATAGTATAGGGAGTTTGAAGGTAAATTTGGCTATGATGAAAATATCACACGTAACTGGATTGTATCAAATTTTGTTGTTGCAAATTGGACTGTTTTGACTACTTTATCGGTGTTTAACAATGAAATTGGAAATGTTACAGGTGGCGCTACTGATTCTATCATGTTGGATTGGCCAATTAGTTGCTCTAAAATCAGATCTTGGCTATGGCTATGCGCTCTTGATCCTGAGATGTTCGAATGCCTAATTGCATCACTTTTGCACCAGATCCAGCTAATGTAAGTCTTCTGTCACTTTCCGTTTATATTAACATTTGAATTGGCATTTCAATAGGGGTTGTTTCGATTGAACTTTTCAACAAGGGGTTGTTTCGATTGGCCCTTTCAAAAAGTCTTTACGATGTTCGATTAAGCTATTCCTGTCCAATATATGTTTATTGATTTATTACTTTATCTTTGTTCTAGGCCAGCTTTTTTCCTTTGTTTTTTGTTTGGTTGGGTATGATTCATAAGTAGTTGCTAAAATCGTTTTCTCTCATGTTTTGGTATGATTAGGTTCTATATAAAAGATGTAGGGTCATTCTTTTAAAACTGTTATTAATTCTATTAAAACTCTCGTGTATTATTAATTCTATTAAAACTGTTAAGACGAGTTGTAAAGCCAGGTTGGTTTAGTTTTACTACTACGATATGTTAAAAGTTTTCATCTTTTCATTCTTTATTGTGGGCATGAAAATGGTCGCTTTTAACATCAGTTGGAAGTTTAAATCATTTAGTAAATAATGCATCAGTTTTGGTTTTGCTTTATCTCAAATCAATTAAATTGATCAAATTAAATTTATCAAATTTTATTATGTAACGGTTTGAATTCAGGATTCTGTAATTCTGTAATTCAAGATTCTGAATTCAGGATTCAGGGTAATTTTCAAATTGTTTACCACTTAATATAAATTTAGTTTTTTTCTGTTATGTTGATTTCCGATGACTACAAAGTAATTGAGCGATGACTCGATTGCTATTTGCGGTACAATTTGAATGAATTTAATGTTTTATCTAATCAGAAGTTAGAGTTCTAATTCAGGGATTTTGATTACATGTAGTGTTTTCACAATCTATCTATACTATCTATTAAAGGAACTTAGTTGATGACCTCGATTTTCCTACGTGTCACGTTCTTAGCTATTAAGGAAGAGAGGAAGGCACAAAGGATGTGTCAAACACAGTTCAGATGATACAGGTTTAAGGTAATAAGAAGAAACCCTCTGTTGTAGAAGCAACCAGTGAGTGTAAAATGGTGGAAAACATGGAGGGATCGGTGACATTGTCGAGGGTTGTCAGGAAATGCTAAGTGATAGCATTTCCTGACACCCTCGACAATGTCACCGATCCCTCCATGTTTTCCACCAAAACACTCTCACTGGCTGCTTCTACAACAGAGGGTTTCTTTTTATTACCTGAACCTGTATCATCTGAACTGTGTTGACTGACCCTGTATGTGTTGTTACATTAAGATTCAATTATGATTTTTTTGATTTTGAAAATTGATCGGTTCAGTTTTGATCACCTTAGATGCTTTTGTCATCTGAGGCTCTGATGGCGAGGTCTGGCATGTTGTTGCAACATGCCATAATCGTTGCCAGCTGCCGTTCGTGGCTGTTCTATGTAACGTTGGGTGTAATCGATGTTTGGTTGATGATAATTAGATCGATGTCACCTAAGGGATATCCAGTCAATGATGTTGATGAGAAGCTTCTCACCTGAGACTAAAACTATGATGAAGCAAACGTCTTCCCGAATATATGTGAGGTCTGACATTTTTAAATCATTTGTATTACTTTAGCAACTCATTTAGTGTTGACTGTGATGATGAATAAAAATGAATTCAAAGTGCATTTTTATGTTCAACGGAAAAATGAGGCTATGATGATTTTGTAGATCTGAGTAAAAATTGAATTGGTGATAGCATTATGGTATGGCAAGGTCGTAGGATGGCAGTTGTTCATGCAACCTCTCTTGCAGCCATGGTGTTGTCATCTTTATGCATAATCTGAGCCTGACAGTCTGACAATATAAATGTGGTGCAACTTCACCATGAATAGAGAAGAAAGAGAGAGTTGTAAGGAGATATGATTACTTCTGAGTGCACTAAATGTCCAAAACAGCTCCCTATGCATTTCAAATTTTGCCTCCTAAAAAAACAGATTATTACCTGAACGTGTATCATCTGAACTGTGTTGACTGACCCTGTATGTGTTGTTACATTAAGATTCAATTAGGATTTTTGAGATTTTGAAAATTGATCGGTTCAGTTTTGATCACCTTAGATGCTTTTGTCATCTGAGGCTATGATGTTGAGATCTGGCGTGTTGTTGCAACATGCCCTAATCGTTGCCGACTGTCGTTTGCGGCTGTTCTAGGTAGCGTTGGGTGTAATTAATGTTTGGTTGATGATAATTTGATCAATTTCACCTAAGGGATATTCAGTCAATGATGTTGATGACATGCTTCTCACCTGAGACTAAAACTATGATGAAGCAAACGTCTGCCCGAATATACGCGAGGTCTGACATTTTCAAATCATTTGTATTACTTTAGAAAATCATTTAGTGTTGACTATGATGATGAATAAAAATGAATGCAAAGTGCATTTTTATTGTCCTTTCAACACGAGGCTATGATGATTTTGTAGATCTGAGTAAAAATTGAATGAAGATGGCATTATGGTATGGCAAGGTTGTAGGATGGCAGTTGTTCATGCAACCTCTCTTGCAACCATGGTGTTGTCATCTTTATGCACAATCTGAGCCTGGCATTCTGACAAAATAATATTGTATATAACGATTTTGTATATTAAAGTGTCCTTTCAAGATGAGTCTATGATGATTTTGTAGATTAAAATGTCAAGAAGAAAGAGAGAGATGGATATTTGATTACTTCTCACAGGTACATTTAATGCGCAAAACAACTTGAACGTATCTATTCAGACCGATGAAGATGATTTTGTCATCTGAGGTTACGATGGTGAGATCTGGCCTACTATTGCAACATATAAAGCATTGTTGCCGGCTGCTGTTCGCGGCTGTGCTAGGTAGCGTTCGCTGTAATCCATGTTCGGCCAATGATTATGCCATCGCTGTCACATAAGACAACGTTTTTTTAATAGCACGCGATATTCAGTCAATGATGTTGTTGAGATGGTTCTCACCTGAGACTAAAACTATGGTGTTTTCCAAGAATTCTATGTTTGACGGTGCTCCCAGAGTGGTGATATATCTATCTATCTATTGCTATCTATTAAAGGAGCTTAAATGGTGACATAATTTTGCCTACGTGTCATTATATTAGGTATGCCACATTGACTCCGCTGATGTCATAATTCCGAATTTTTTATAATATTATGTATATGTAATCTGTTTTTTATTTGTTATTAAATTGAAGAAGTTTTCTTTTTTTTAGAAGGCAAAATTTGAAAATGCATGGGGAGTTGTTTGGCCATTTAATGCACATTAGAAGTAATCATATCAACTCTCTCTTTCTTCTCGATTCAAACTTATAGCGCACATTTCTCTCTTTCTTCTCTATTTCTCTCTTTCTTCTCTATTCTTCATCACAGGCGATTTCGATTCAAACTCTAGGGTTTCCTTTACAAAGCTTCCACAGAGGGTTTTGGTAGTAAGCCAGGGTTCCGGCCACTTTATGGTAACTTAGATGCGTTTCCGATGAAGGAAATGTCGGCCTGAATATACGCGAGGTCTGACATTTTGCAATCATTTTATAGTTTAGTAAATCATTTAGTGTTGACTGTGATGGTGAATAAAAATGAATGCAAAGTGCATTTGACAAAAGTCCTTTCAAAATGAGGCTATGATGATTTTGTAGATCTGAGTAAAAATTGGATGAATATAGCATTATGGTATGACAAGGTTGTAGGATGGCAGTTGTTCATGCAACCTCTCTTGTAGCTATGGTGTTATCATCTTTATTCACAATCTGAGCCTTGCATTCGGAAATTGCAAATGTTTTGCAACTTCACTATCAATGAACTTCGCTGACGATGTGTTGTTGATTAAGGTTTTGCAAAGTGATCGTGTATAATTGTTGTTACATCTATACAGATGGTTGTCGAAATGATGAAGATCGGATCGTACTGTTGGGCTGCAAAAAGAAGCAAGAAAAACGAGCTGACGCTAGAGAAGTGGAGTAATTTTGAAGACCTGGCAGTGTCTAGGGATGTTGGTGGGTGTATCTTTTGGCTGTAGTTTTTTGTTTCCATTTGTTTTGTTTGTTGTATTCTTTGCCTCCTTATAACTTCTTGCTAAAGGAGGCTTTGTGGAATGGAATCTCTCTTTATTGGCCAAAATAAAAGAGACGACAGAAGTTATCTACTTATTTTTTTTCCTGTTATGCCTGCCTTTTAGGAAAAATTTATTGTTTATTGTTTTTGCTTAAAATTGGCAGACTTGGAAGATCAACCACAGGAGGATATGGCGACAGCAGGAGTTTAATGTTTGGTCATGATGTTCATGGTTCTTATAGCAGCAGTCGACAGGGCATGTCATATGGTGCAGGCTCTTATAGACATAGTGATGGTGTCAATATTTACTCATCAAGCTATGGCGGCCATTATCTCTCTCTTGGTGGTGATGTTTGTATCAAAATTCACTTATTTAGTCTTTTTCTTGACCATTGGTCGATTTGTATACCTATTTCGGAACAGATCCAATAATGTTCAAGTTTATAATGTTTGTGTTTGCAGGTTGGTGAAAGCTCTTATTCATCATCAATGTATTCGAGTCGGAGCGTGGGCGGCAATGGTGAAACCGAACTAAAAATTTATGGTGGAGAAGGGAAAGAGGCTACTTCAGAGGTTCAAAGTGTTATTTATGTATCTTTTATTATTGAAAACTAAATTTTCCTAACCCGGGATGTTCAAAGTGTTATTTATGTATCTTTTATTATTGAAAACTAAATAATTTTTATATTTATTTTTTAATTCCGCGTCAAGGCGGACGCCTCGTGAGGAGAAGGGAAAACGCCTCGAGTCACGATTCCCGACTTTTAAACCTTCGCTTCTACTCCGTTTCGTTTTGGTTTCTACAATTTTTACAAATCAAGTTACTTATAAAGATATGTAACTAAATGCAAATAATTTAAATGATATATTATAATATGTTTTTTAGTATTTGATTTGGATCGTTCTTAAACATACCCGTGTATTCACCCATGTATTATAATCTGTTTTTTAGATTCTTGAATTAGTTAGAATCCGGTGCCATATAATTAAGTACAGGTTATACTTTAAGCTTTTTCGATCTCTTTGCAGGCGGATAGGTGGCTTTGGGAGGTATGGAAAATATAATTGATAAATTTAGGGAAAATGTGATTGAAAGATGATAACTCAATAGTGGAGGATCTAATTCTACAGCTTCGATAAATTCAGGTGTGTTTTCAAATATTGTTTCCTAGATGTTTGAAGACCGACAAATGTGGAGCGAAGCAGCATTGTGGACATTTGTCGTTCTTTGTCGGTTTTCAAACATCTATGAACCATTATTTGAGAACACCCCTGCATTTATCGGAGCTGTAGAATTAGATCCTCTACTGTTGGGTTATCATCTTTCAAACCCATTTTCCCTAAATTTATCCATTTTGTTTTTCATGCAGGGATAAAATCTGGTTTTTAGTATTTGATTTGGCCGATGACCCATGTTCAAGGATGCTTTATGTTTTAGACTATACCAAGATTGCCTCTTGGTTATCATAAGGTTAAATTTTAAATTAATATGGTTTCATTTGTTAATAAGCTTATAATTATACTTAAGCCATCACATTCTTTTTGTTAGGTCTCATTGCATCTAATCACAGCAACCAACATTGAGCCATCACATTCTTTCCGTTCACTTATGACTTATAGCTGATGTTGTTGTCAATTCATAACTATAATGCGAATGTGATGTTCTTGCAATTATTTACTCACATCATATTTTACATATAGATGTAGGAAAAAAACTTTGCACATTATAAACTACTTAGTTTATTTCTATATCAAACATGTACACTAACACATACTGTCTTTAACATTGTTTTATAAAGATATGTAACTAAACACAAAGAATTTAAATAATATATTATAATATGTTTTTTAGTATTTGATTTCGATCGTTATTAAACAAACCCGTGTATTCACAAGGGTGTACAACTAGTATTTATAATCTTGTAACAAAAATTATGGCAAACTTTATATAAAAACCGTGGTTAAAAATATACTTGTAAATATTTGTTTAAAAATATTTTTCTAAGTGTTTGATTTCTAAAAATTTTTTACCATAGTTTTCCCTTAAAAATGGAGGTTTCCATGCTTTCAAAGCATATCATTTTCTTTTAAAATCATCATCAATCATCAACAAATCATTCAACACTTACCATGTGCCAAAAATATGAAATTTACACTATGTCATAAACTTGAAACTTTGTAAAAATTTGTAGTAACTTACTAGTGTATTTAGTAAGTTTAGTTACCCTTTAAAATGTGGTTATTTATTTAAAAATATCATTCTTGAAGAATTTAGATCTTCACAACTTGTGAAGTGATTTTCTAAAAATATTTCTTCTTGAGTTTTTCTTGTTAAATATATATTTCTACACTTTATTAACCATTAAAAATATGATTAGTTTCTTTAAAAATCAAGATCTTGTAAATCTTGTAAATAACTTTGTTCTCTTGAAAATATTATCTTTGAAATCCTTTATTTTCAAGACTTATAACTTGTATCACAAATCATCATACACTAAAACAAGTTTATTTTCAAGTTCATGTTTAACATAAAGGATGATCATTATGATTTTCTCAAGAATCGTCCCCATACTTGCTAGATCATGTGTTTAATCACAATCTAGCAAGCTTCTTATGCTGATCAACATCATAAACACAAGAAATCAACAATCAAGTATATTACATACACTTAAACATCTTTGATTTTCATGATTTAGAGCTTTATGTTCATGTTTATGCTTATGTTTCTTCATGATCTTTATGTTTAACAACTTATATAATCTTTTAACCAACATAATATGAAGTAAAATGAGATTAGGAAGGTCTTACTACTAGCACAAGGCTAGGGATGATGTTCAAGAAGATGAAGATGACAAATGAGGTGGATAAAAGCACTGGAGAGAGGTCTTTCCAATTCCGTTGCTTGCAACCTTCTTAGATAGGCCCGAGACACCTTAGAATCACCTTGGATCACTTGTGAATGAACTAGAAAAATTGATGATGGTGAGGGGGTGCTTGGCCGTAGCTTATTTAGAGAAGAGAGGAAATGTGTTTGAAGTTTCAAGTAATGTGAATTGTTATGATCTTGTGGTTATTTTATAAAGTCTTCCAACAACAAATGGTATATGGCATATATGTTGGCATATTCCTCAACAAGATCTTATAAAACATAACAAAGAAATCCCATGTGGGGTCCATGTCTCCTAACCGGCCATAGGGGGGGGGGGGGGTAAAGTGTAACATTTAATGGTAAGTTAAGTGTTATAGTTAGATTTCAAGTATACTAGTTAGGGTTATATGTGTTATATGTTTATAGGATGTGTTATGATGTTTGGTGACCATAACTAGCTTTGTAACACTAAAACAATGCTTCTAGTAAGAATTTGATGTTTCGGGTAGTGTCCGATTGTTCGTTTCGTTACTGTTCGTTAAAGTGCTAAACTATGCAGTTTAGTGTGCTTTATGTAGTCATTTATAACAGTTTCGATTCCCGACACTTAGGAAAGTATTCTGGACCATTATATCATAATTCTGCATTATAATTAGATGTTAAAAGCTGAATTTTTGCTGAATTTGTTTATTTTCTGCAGAATTTCGCAGTTTTAATGTGTTTCTGGCACTTTCCGGTACCTATGTCATCACTAGGAAGGCAGTTTTGAAATTCCTACTTTCCTACACACTATACTAGTGTAACACTTGGTCCTGGGGATTATTTTGTGTCTTAACATCACGTCTGTCTAAGTACTGAGCTCCCGTCAGTACTACTAGTTTGTCTGATAACTGTGCTAACTTTGTTCTGTGCATTAATAGAACTATATTGTGTTGCATGTAGTAATGATAAAAGTCTTGCAACATGAAACGCAATTGTATGTATATAACAGTAATCAGAAATTCATTCGTCTTGTAAACTAAATCATGCACAGTCATTAAAGCACAGATTACTGTTTAATTATTGTACGGAATGCATGGAAAAGTGCCAGTTGTCACACTATTAACCTAAATGACGAGTTGGGTGAATTAAATTTTGAAGAACCGCAAGAGCTGCCACGACCGAAAGGTATGGATAGAAGTAAGGCAACTGCACGAGCACGAGACACATCTTCTTCAATGCCATCGGATGGCCCATCAAGGTTGGACGAGTTCGACGATAGACTAAATCGGTTTCTCTCAATTAAGGAAAAGGAGCATGAACTTAGAATGGAGAAACAAATCGAGAAAGATACGAAGTTTCTCAAGAAAGACTTTTCCAACCTACATCAGGAGGATCAAGTCATTTTAAAGGCTTGTAAGGCAAAAATCGGAGCCAAATATATGTAGTTGTTTTGTTTATTTTCAAGTATGTTATTTTTTTAAAGTAACTTTGTAGTTTTTAAAATTTTTAGGTAGTTTGTAATCTTTTATTTTTTATGCAGTTTGTAATCTTTAATTTATTTTATTGAAATTATGTTTTTTTTTATTTTGTTTTAAATAAAATTGGCATATAAACTAAAAAAATAGAAAATATAATAAAAATTAATAATTAGGTAATGATGATGGGGGCTTTAAACCACTGCATGCAAGTTAAAGAAATGGACCTAAAAGCCCCTATGTGATGTGGCATGATAAAACCCCTAGGGCTTTATACCACACCCTCTAGCCTCATCGACCAACTTTACAAGTATTATTATCAAAGTGAAATAATAAATTTATCAGCTTTGGGTAAGAGAAACATTGGCTCAAGATGTCAAGAAAAAAAGTTCCACGCCGCTGTGATACTAATTACGTGCTGGTGTTTATGAAAGACAAAGAAATGAAAAGGCATTCTTAAACCTCGCATTTAATAACTATGATATGACCCAAAGCACATGCCATGCACAAATTATGAGGTTTCATGCGCTAAAATACAATCCGAAAGACTTTCAACCCATTTGGCCCGTTTGCTTTTTTGGTTTCCATGTTTGATCCATTGTTAGATAAGAAATATCTATTTGAATCGAACATTTATAAAGAAAAGGGTCAAAAGGAATCAGAATAAGTATACATTGGTAAAGGTGGAGTTGAGCAATCTTACCAGTTGCTCCTCAACCAGTATTATGAGCTTCTCATCAGCTTTTTTATGTTCTACAGAGTCCATATGCACAGACCTATTATTATTGTATACTACTAGTGGGAATGCCCGCGCGTTGCAGCGGGTGTCAAGACTTATAATGTCTATTACGAACTATAACCCATTCCGGGTTTCTAATGTTTTATTCCATTGAACGAAAAGAGTCGTAAAACCTATAAGATCACAAACATGCAATGAAAGTCTAGAATTTTCATATTAAGAGCCAACAATTTTGGGAAAGGGAGTAGTTATTAATCATATTTCACAAATAATTAACATGCAATGAAAGGGAATGTCACCTTGGGTCTGCTGTGAGTCACATACTCTGAAAGATGCTACATAAAAAAGCAAATACAAATGCAGTAGCCATAGATATAGGTAAGGAGGTTGAACTAAAACGTGAAACGCTATCAACAATACTTAAAAACATCCGGTTGGAATGCCATGTTATGGCTTTGTCGCGAATCTCTTTCGATCAGAGTAATCGTTCCCTGACCTACAAATTATATCAAAACGCACGAGTCGATATAAATTGTTGAATTAACTTTACTTTTTTTTAACATGTAGTGAGAAATCGATACCGTTAGCTACGTAAAAAAGAACATCGGCGTCCCAACAGTTTGGTACAATGAACGTTTGAGGTTCGGCATCGATAAATGCACGGCGCGCGGTATTTCTCGATGCCGTTGAAAAGCTCGGATCAGTCATTGTACTTTTGAAAAACTCTATAATAAATTAATAACCATACACACCCTCGTTCAATCATCATTACCGTAAAATATCAATATACATCGCAAAGGTAAACGATAAAACCAACATACCTATCATTTAAGAAAGCAATTGTGAGAGTTACAATGGCCAGTGGTCTCCTTAGAAATCCTAATCCTACACATAACAAAATTATCATCATTATACCCTTTATAAAGAACTTGCAAAACACATCAACCAATTGTATCTCTTCATATCAGTTCCCTTACCAAGTATAAACAGAATCATCGGAAAGTAATTCGTCCAGTAACTGCCAAAAAAATACACAAAAACCGTACAAATTTGAAGAGCGAAAAGGCTACGTTGATATCTCGAAGACCAGGGAAATCTTTGGAATCAACCTCGTGGAGGATACCGTTCTCGTTCACCACAGATGGTTCGTTCTTGTAGATACTATGTGTGCCCCTTCCCTTTCCTTTTCGGTCGCCAAAAGGCCATCGGCTACTTTTATCTTCTCCGGACAACGATCTAATTTGCTCCTCAGTATTCTGCTGCCCAACCATTTTATTGGCCGATTCGCGATCAACCTACAACAATTCGAAGTCGTTATAACACTCGAAATTAAATTAATTACTACATCAATCTATTTACTAAAAATTGTTGAAGCTTACACCAAATGCGACTTCAAGAACTTCGATACTAAACGCGTTGTAGAATGATGACTCCGCGTTACCACCTCCTACGCTAAAGAGCTGAAACCGGAGATTTAATTAGAAACTTATCATAAAAACTATTGAATTGGAATGTATTCGAATTGGTTATTAGTACTTCACCTGCAATTCACTGGGGACGGAGACCGAATGTAGAATCTTCGCCAAAACAAGGCGTCCATTGTTGTCGTTGTTGATTAGATACGCGGTGATTCCCACGAATACATAGAAGAAATCGATACCGTTAGCTACGTAAAAAAGAACATCGGCTTCCCAATGGTTTGGTACAACGAACGTTTGAGGTTCGGCTTCAAGAAATGCAACGCGGTATTTATCGATGCCGTTGAAAAGCTCGGATCGGTCATTGAACTTTTGAAAAACTCTATAATAAATTAATAACCATACACACTGTCCTACACATAACAAATTATAATCATTATACCCTTTATAAACAACTTCCAAAACACATCAACCAATTGTATCTCTTCATATCAGTTCCCTTACCAAGCATAAACAAAATCATCAGAAAGTAATTCGTCCGGTAACTGCCAAAAAAAGACATAAAACGGTACAAATCATAAAACAAAAATTACTCAAAATAACATAAATATTAGGTCCAATTCTTCTACAAAAAAAATTCCTCCAATATACACAAATATCATAGCCCTAACTTAACCAGTAGTATCACACAACTTAATAATCTTAAAAGATAAAAACAAACTAAAAACCAAAAACAGATCGAAAAATACCTTGCAAAAGTCTCTAAATCGAGCTTCAACTGTAGCTCCATTTTCCATAGAACCCTTAATGGTAGAATTTATCGGCTTGAATTTTTCCATTGAGACAGTCAATCAATCAATCCTCATGTTAGGTTTAGGCATTGTCGACGTTTAGGCACTGTTTAATCTCTGTGCATTAACGAATCAAAAACCAATCATACCTTCAAATGCTGATTTGAACTAACAAACATGAACAATCACCACATATGTAACTCAAAAATCAAACAAAAAAAATCAGGAAAACAAACCTTGAATTTATCCCAAAATCAAAACATCTATCAAAAACAACCATAGTCGAAAGAAAAGGGCGGAACCCTACTGACCACAGGAGATTGTGCCGGAGTTGTAGCGACTGGACTGGATTGAGTTCGCCCTGGAGGTGGACCGGGAGTGAATAGTGGAAGGTTAATCTGATCATCATCGACTTAGTATGATTATGCGTTAATGGATTAAAGCAATAATCATTATGCTTTAATTGTAGCTTGAAGGCAACAGTTACAAATTGAATGGGAGGGTCAGTGCCGTTGGCCTCCCCTTCTCCATTGTCTCCCTCTCTCTCTTTTACCGTTCTCTCTTCCATCGACATAATAAATGTAGGGTTTAAATGAAATTCCCATACTGCCCTCAAAGTGTCTTAAAAGTTTGGAGAATGTCTCACTTCACCCCCTCTAAAATGGCTTGTTCTCACTTGTACTTGTTGCTTCAAATATTGTACACAGGGTAAAATTACCAAAAGGGTAAAAAACCCAGTTTCCTTAATAAAGTAGTATAGATTAATAGACATTGTATTGTATACTATTAATAGACAAACTAAATGAATAGTAATTGTATATTATATATACTATTAATAGACAAACTAAATGATTTGTTTTAAAGGATTTTTTATATGTGTTGTTTAGTGGTTTTTTATATGTATTATATGGTTTTTTATATATTTTATATAACTTGCGTTTGTTTTTTATCCATGTAAATCATGTGTCGGTGTTTTTTGGTCATATCAAGATTTTTTTATGGGTTGTTGTAATGAGTGTGGGTGGCGTAACAAAACAAACCAATACAGATCAAATTCCCGCAGTGTTGGTATATTTTTTGTCATATCATGATTTTTTTTAGTTTTTTCTATATTGGTTGCTATAACAAGTGTCAGTACCGAAGTTAAACGAACTAATACCCACCCACGGCACAACGCGCAGATTTAATAGCACTAGTTATTATGAATATATCATCAAGCATCATATCAATCAACATTTTAAACACAAGAAACAATATTCTCTCTATATATTAATTCTTAACATTTTAAGGACTAGTACCTTCTTTTGTCTTTTTTTTTTTTTTTTTTTTTGCATAAAAAACTTAATAGGGTTTAGCTTTTTTTATTAAATTTTGTTTTTTTTCTTCTGGATTTGGTCGTTGTTCGTTTGCTACTTAGCACGGTGTTTGCTAATCGCATTTGGTCTCTCAGGTTCTTTTACCCCCTCGACTTTTTAATGTGTGTCGATATAAATTTGACTTTGTCTATGTTTTAAGCAATGTTTAAAAAGCCGGAAACGGGTATCGAGGCGTTTTCCCTTAGCCTCACGAGGCGTAAGCCTTGAGGCAAGTCGAGGCCCAAGCCTCAAAACATTATTAAAAAATTAAATATATATATATAGAGGATGAGTTGGGTAGAAAGTGGGTTTTTCCTAGAAAGTCTAGGAAGCAATCAGAATGTGACATGTGGCATTGAAGATTTTTAACTAGAAGGGCAATTCTGTACTTTCATATTCTATTTTTATTTTTGGAATTTATCTTTATTAACTAACTATCCAGGTCCATATTTGTAACCGTTTTTTTCCATGATTTTCTGAATAATTTGTTTTCGAAATCTAAACCAATCGCACATTCCATTGTTCAGAAGATTACTGGAAACTATCAGCATGTTCTTGGTGCTGTGTTTTAACATTTTACAGGGCTAAAGTCAATTTTCTATAGATCACATAATATAAAGGTGGTTTTGTAATAGGCAGATTACTGTTTTTTTAGATATTGTTGTTGTGTTTTTAACTTCCATCATCATGTTTTTCTTCAAAGTTAACTAGTTATCAGTCGTTCTTGGTGCTGTGTTTTAACAGTTAGAGTGCCAAAGTCAATGTTTTTTATAGATCCCATAATATAAATGATTGTCTGATCTTCTTGGCCGCTGGATGGCCAACATTTTCCAAATACACTGACAAAGCATCGCCCTGCATGATAAACATTTTCATCAGATTGTGTTTTATTTTGATGTACCACCCTAGATTATCCAGATTGTGTTTTAATTTGAATTGTGTTTTAAGTACACAATAGTGGTGATGAGCAATCATGTAGTATCACATTAACCTGTGTTTTAAGTTATTAATAGTAGACATAAGGTATCATTCAGTATGCACCGTGTTTTAAGCTCATAACTTTATACACATAGGACTTCATGCAGTATCAAATCAAATTGTGTTTTAAGTTATTAACAGAGGGCATATGATTTGTAAAACACACCCACATAAACACTTTAGGCTTCAGATGTACCCAACTCCAATATGATTGTAAAACACACCAACATAAACACACCGTAAAACACATTTACCTTAAACATAACTACAAGCCATTATGATTGTAAAACACACCCATATAAACACATTATAAAACACAGTTCACTTTTGGGGTTTCAGATGTACCCAAATCAAGTATGATTGTAAAACACACCCACATAAACACATCGTAAAACACATTTATCTTTAAACTTTAAACCTACCATAATCATGAGTAAAAACACATTTATCGCTATTGAAATTTAAACCTACCAACCTCTTTAAGTTGAAACAAATACCTGTGACTACGGGGTGTTTCGAACGGCTTTCGGCAACTGATCCGGCAACTGATCCGTAATCGCCTAGTAAAACACGTAGCACAATGACCGCTTGATCTTACGTATATAGAACAAGGAAAATCTCTTATCTTCATCCATGATTTTAGGTATATTTGGTATGATTTTGGGGGTTTTTCGTTGTGGGTTTATAGAGAGGGGGGGGGGGAATTAGCGTGGAAATAGGAGTTGTGATTGCCCTGACAGTTATTTTGATTGATTTAAAACACGATTATTGACAAAATTGCCCCTACTCATTTAAAACAATCAATTAATTAAAGTTAAATGTTACAAGATTGCCATTGATTTAATCTCAACCCTTAAACACACCAATTGGATGGACCAGATCGCTTCCTAGACTTTCTAGTAAAAACACACTTTTCGCAGGATCCCCACTCTATATATATATATATATATATATATATATATATATATATATATAATCACTCTAAAATGAGAACCACCTCGAGTTGTAAGAACCACGAGAACCACTTTCTAGCCATTAGATCAATAAGATGGATGGATGAGATTAAAAGTATTTAATATTAATATTAAAAGCTTTTTGTCTTATTATGTTTTTAATATTTTATTGCTAAAGGGTATTTAGGTAAAATTGTTTTTTTGTCTTTTTATATATATTATTTTTAAATGTCTTTTTTGTCCCATTCATTAATTGCTTTTTTTGTCTTAATAATTTTTTATTAAGAAACTGATTTTTTGGTTTAAAAACTTTTTTGAAATCAGATTTTTATGATAATTTTTTTTAAGATTTGTTTAAAAAAACGTTTTGAAGAGCCGTTTTTTTACGCCCCGTTCTTACGCCCGGCTTTTTCAGGCGTCGTTTTTTTAACACGCCGACATTTACGTTAAAAACTTTACGCGCCGTTTTTTTAACGTTTTAGGCGCCGTTTTTTACGTTTTACGCGCTGTTTTTTTACGTTTCAAGCGTCGTTTTTTTAACGCGCCGATTTTTACGCCAGGCTTTTTCAAGCATCGTTTTTTTACGCGCCATTTTTTACGTTAAATTTTTTACGTTTTAACACGACGTTTTTTTATGTTTTACGTTAAAATTTTTACGTTTTACCGCGCCGTTTTTTAACGTTTTACGTTTTAACGCGCCGTTTTTTTACGTTTTACGTTTTTACGTTTTTTACATTTTACGTTTTACGTTTTGCGTAAAACTTTTTACGTTTTTACGGGTTTTACGTAAAACGTTTTACGTTTTTACGTTTTTTACATTTTACGTTAAAATTTTTGCTTTTTACGTTTTTACGGGTTTTGCGTAAAACTTTTTACGTTTAACGCACCGGTTTTTACACGTTTTTTTAACGCGTCGTTTTTACACTTTTTACGTTTTACGTAAAACTTTTTACGTAAAAATTTTTACGTTTTTACGTTTTACGTAAAACTTTTTACGTTTTACGTAAAACTTTTTACGTTTTACGTAAAACTTTTTACGTTTTACGTTAAAAAGTTTACGGTTTAACCTTTTTTTTTACAAAATCTTTTTTATACAAAAACGAACGCATCCAAAAATCGTAAACTCGGGAGGTGTCTCAGATATATTGTTATCATCATCAACTAGGGGAGAAAAAATAAAAAACCAACAACATCAAAACAAAGGGTATCTCGAAAAAAAAAAACGGGGTTTGGCTCAGATTATCCGATAATCAAAAAGGCTGCAAAAGTGGGGTTGCAGGTTCAAAAAACCTACCCTCCGCCGTCCATGCCGCGCCATCGTCATCAAAATCTACGGTTTTTTTTGTTTTTTTTTTTTTTTTGCATCATCGCCGCCCAAATCGACCATATCAAAACCAACAGATTCAAAAGAACACAAATCAAAACCCACTAACTAAGAAATTTCAACAATTTCAAACAAGAACTGTTGGTTCAAAAAATTCAACCTTTGAGTACATTTGTTCAATCAAATTCCAAACTTCAAACTTTATTTAAATCATAGATCAAGAAACAGGGGCATTTAGAACGATTGCCCTTTCAAACTTCAAATCCAAGTTCAACTCATTTAAATCTTTTATCAAATTTCAAATTTCCACAAAAAAGGCGCAAACACAACTAGATCAAGAATCACTGTTTGCAAAATCAAACCCACAAATTAAAGATCACTGTTTGCAAAATCAAACCCACAAATTAAAGATCCAAAGATCAACACCCACCTATCTTCTTGCAAATCCAAAACTAAAAACAAATCAAACCAAGATCTAAGCAAAAACAGAGTCAAGATTGTTCAACATTCAAAAAAACAAAATTAAACCGCCACCCAATCACCGGCACAACTGACATCAAACGGCACGACCGGTACCACCAGGGACGAAACCATACATATCGTCGGAACCGGACAACTTTCAGACACCACACACCACCCCCCTGTGCGGCGGCGACGTCCTAGGGTTTTATCTCCGTTAAATGGTGCTGAACGGCGGCGGAGGAGACGGTGACGGTCTCTCTCTCATCTCTTCCTCTCGGGTCTCTCTCTTTCATCGTTCTCCCGTCTCTCTTGCTGTCGCCGCCATACGCCACCACTAAACAGTGGTGGCCGGCCGTTTTACCCGAGAAATGGAAGGAAAGAACAGATGCTTGGTTTGAGTTGGGATTTGGGAGGTGGTTTTTTGTTTGAGTTGTGATATGGGGAGATTTTGCACATGATGAGAGACTTTTCCTGTGATTTTGAACAGAAGATTTTGAAAAGAGAGATGAGAAATAAGGACTCAAGAGAGAGAAAGTTGCAATCTCTGCAACTATTAAAGGCAGAGGAGAGATGAGAGATTAGACATTTATAGGAAATGACCAAACTACCCCTTTTCCTGATTGGTTGAGAGTGGTTCTCGCGGTTCTTACAAGGTGGTTTTCATTTTAGCGGCTCCTTATATATATATATATATCATAAAATCACAAATTACCACAAAACAAACATCATAAATAGAAAATAGGAAAACAAACAAGGTTTAACATAAAACAAACATCATAAAATAGTTCGAACAACTTAAATTAGTAATGTTATGACATCTAAATATCATAGAACTCGTTTTCCTCCGCATCATCATCCTCAAAGTTTTCATATGGCGTATTTAGATCGTCATCGTCATCAACCAAATTAATAACTCTTTCCTTTTCCTCCTAGATGATGAATTCTCACCTTTTTCCTCATTTGACATTTTGACCCGCCAACTCCACCGATGCCATCTTCATCCCCACTCGGGTTAGCTATCCACTCATCATCCGAAAAACATCATCGGCAACTATCGGGACTTCATCCTCTTTTAGATTCGTCTTCTTTATAAACTTTTGCTTCAATCTCCTATTGTACATAACGTACACCAACTTGTTCATCTTATTCATGCCCAACCAGTATCTTCTTTTCGGTTAGGTTTTTTAACCTAATAGATGTTTTTAAGTGAACTATTGGGCTGGCCCACCAATTAAGCCTAATAAACACTAAATGGGTCTAAAATAAAGTCCAAAAAAACCTAAAATTTTCCATTTTCATAAAAGCCTCACCACCTCGCCTCACCGCCTCGGACAGCCTCGGAAAGCCTCGGATGACTGAGGCCTAGGTTTCAATTGACCCCAATGAGGCTAGCCTTTAAGGCATTTTTTCATAGCCTCAACTGAGGCGTAAGCCTCGAGGCGGGCCTCGGAAAACCTTTTTAAACAATGTTTTTAAGTCACGTGAGTCAATTGGTGTTAAAAATTCGTGCTTTTGTTTTATGCCGTTTTCTGGTTTTGGTCGTCATTCGGTTGCTACTTAGCACGGTTTTACTCCCTCGCCCCGCAACACTGGTAGCACGGTTTTATTGTCCCCGCCCCGCAACGCGGGGCTTTAAGACTAGTTACACATGATTCCAAAACACAGATCCTCATGTTTTATCGTGAATAGACTTCAAATCCACATAATTATTTTGGCTTAGGTTTTGAAAAGGAAAATGATTGAGCACATTTCAACATAATACATAACTGGTCCAAATCAAGTTCAACCAACTTTTTTTGTAAAAAGTTCACCAAAAAGTAAAAATATTTCGAGCGAGGTTTTCGTAAAAAGTATTTCGAGCTGGCTCGTTCTCGAATTGAGCCAGATCAGCTCGGGTTGAACAAGTTTTTTTTTTTTGAGCGAAGTTTCCGTAAACCCTAACCCCTACTTATTAAACTTAAAGTAAAATCACACCGTAAGTTGGGCCGTATTTTACATTATACACAAAGTAAAGTAAAATCACTGATGACAAATTAACTCTATAACATTTACCAATTGCGGTGAGCAGTAGTTCACCTGCTTCCCAGTTTCTTTTTTCCCCTACCCCTACCTGGCACTTGGTAATTGGGCATTTTGGGCGGCGATTTTTTGACATCGTTGGGCAACAAAACTACAGCTTTACCCTTGATTCCAAACCAACCACCGTCACCGGAGACGCCATAGGTTCAGCCGTTAACATCGGTTGTCGGAAAATGTAAACTTGACTGAAACGAGCTAGAGGTTTTGGAGTTGTACTTTAAAGATGCCGATCCACATCAAAACAAGACATGCAAGGTCAGATCGGGTCGCTGAAGGTTTGCCGGAAACCTGTGTGGCAGCTTTCTATTTGTCCACTTTATTTATTTTTTATTTTTGCAAAATTTACGTTTTTTTTTGGTGTGAAATATCGTTTCATTGGTTGTTGAAACCCGGTGATTCATGAGAAGGGTAGACGGTGGGATTTTTCATTTTTGGTAAGGTTCCTTTTCCGGGGAACGAAGGTGATGTAGGAGACATCGATGAAATACAAGGACGTCGTGTGGAGTCCAGTGTAGATCTAGGGTACGACAAGCATGGATTTGAACTGAGGAGTTTTCCGACGACCACCACATAACAACGATAATTTCTAAAGAGAGAGTGAGATGATGGATCGTTACGAGGAGGTGACGGTGGTGGGTACGGAGATAGAGTGGTGGGTGTCTTGGTGAAGCAGAGATAGAAAAAAGTTGGCTGGGACTCGGCGGGGGGGGGGGGGGGGGTAAAATTGTAAAAACAAGTCACCGGAGTTGTTCAGGCCGGCGAAGATGGAAAAAAGTTGGCTGGGACTCGGCGGCCGCTCGAGATATAGTGGGTGTTTGGGTTGGCTTATTTTGGAGCAACTTATAACTTATTGACTTATAAAAGTTAATAAGTTGTTTTTATAGTGTTTGGTTTAACTCATTTAGGTTGTTTTTGTGTGTGAAAAAGTTATTTTTGAGAAGTTAGAAATTCTAACTTATAACTTATGACTTATATAAGTAATAAGTTGTTTTTGAGAAGGAATCCCAAACACCCCCATAGAGAGAAGAGGTCTCATTTCAGGAAAGATGATTTTATTATGGTAGATATCGCTATACCAGGTACTATCGTAGAACATGGTTTTGATTTTCTATCTTGAGATAATACAAAATATATTAATTCTAAACATTTTAAGGAATAGTACCTTCTTTTGTCTTTTTTTTTTTTTTGCATAAAAAACTTAATAGGGTTTAGTTTTTTTTTATTAAATTTTGTTTTTTTTCTTCTGGATTTGTTCGTTATTCGTTTGCTACTTAGCACGGTGTTTGCTAATCGCATTTGGTCTCTCAGATTCTTTTACCCCCTCGACTTTTTAATGCGTGTCAATATAAATTTGACTTTGTCTATGCTTTAAGCAAGGTTTAGAAAGGCGGAAACCGGTATCGAAGCGTTTTCCCTTAGCCTCACGAAGCGTAAGCCTCGAGGCAGGTCGAGGCGTAAGCCTCAAAACATTATTAAAAAAATTAAAAAGATATATATATATATATATATATATATATATAGGCTAAAGCTAGGTAGAAAACCCTCCATTTTGAGAAAACCCTAGAAAACCCAACCTCCCGACATTTTTTTTTTGAAAAAAATAACACATGTAATATACATGTTTTTAAGAGTTTTGGGCAAAAAAAAAACAAAAAAGCGCCGAATGAATGTTTTAAAAAAAAAACAAATTTCAGCAAGTTTCAGCCTTTTGTGCCTAACACATGTTAGTCACCCGAAGTTTGCTGAAATTTGTTTATTTTTTTTTAAAACATCCCTTCGGCGCTTTTTTGTTTTTTTTTTTTTTTTTGGCCCAAAACACTTTAAAACATGTATATTGCATGTGTTATTTTTTTCAAAAAAAAAAAAAATGTCGGGAGGTTGGGTAAAAATGGGGGGAGATTTGAGTTTCTAGAGTTTTCTAAAAACATAAGGGTTTTCTATATAGCCCTCCCATATATATATATATCATAAAATCACAAATTACCATAAAACAAACATCATAAATAGAAAATAGGAAAACAAACAAGGTTTAACATAAAACAAACATCATAAAATAGTTCGAACAACTTAAATTAGTAATGTTATGACATCTAAATATCATAGAACTCGTTTTCCTCCGCATCATCATCCTCAAAGTTTTCATCTGGCGTATTTAGATCGTCATCGTTATCAACCAAATTAATAACTCTTTTCCTTTTCCTCCTAGATGATGAACTCTCGCCTTTTTCCTCATTTGACATTTTGACCCGCCAACTCTACCAATGCCATCTTCATCCCCACTCGGGTTAGCTATCCACTCATCATATGAAAAACATCATCGGCAACTATCGGGACTTCATAATCTTTAAGATTCGTCTTCTTTATAAACTTTTGCTTCAATCTCCTATTGTACATAACGTACACCAACTTGTTCATCCTATTTGTGCCCAACCGATATCTTCTTTTCGGTTAGGTTTTTTTAACCTAATAGATGTTTTTTAGGTGAACTATTAGGTTCGCCCACCAATTAAGCCTAATAAACACTAAATGAGTCTAAAATAAAGTCCAAAAAACCTAAAATTTTCCATTTTCACAAAGTCTGGTGAGGCTTAAGCCTCACCGCCTCGGACAGCCTCGGATGACTGAGGCCAAGGTTTCAGTTGACCTCTATGAGGCTAAGCCTTTAAGGCGTTTTTCATAGCCTCAGCCGAGGCGTAAGCCTCGAGGCGGGCCTCGGAAACCTTTTTAAACCATGGTTTTAAGTCACGTGAGTCAATTGGTTTTAAACCATGGTTTTAAGCTCGACCCCAGTCAGGGGCTCCGCCCCTTGGACCCCGCCAGGGGCTGCCGCCCCTTGGACCCTGCTCCCAGGGGCGCTGCCCCCGGACCCCCGCCAAGATCGTAAAACGCAATGACTAAATTAAAAAACCCAAATCGCAAAAATGTAATTCAAAAATTTATTACGTAGATCAAAGCCGATTTCTTCAGATTTCTTTATCGATTGACGAAATTGAATGTTAGAAACACTTATCAGCGATCGAATCAAACGAATCGAATGATTCGCTTAAAAATCACAGGGAAAAAATGAGATATTGTATGAAATTAAACTGGGTTTCTTCAAAAAAGTTGAAGAACACGTTGATTGGGTGTTTCAATCATTGATTGGTGACGAAAAATCGCATTATAATGTAGTGATTATTGAGATAAGAAGTGAAGAAAAGGTTGAAGATGGTGAGTTTTGAAAATGGTGGGTTTTGAAGTTACTGAGGGAGAAGAAGGAAGAAGATTGGATACGATTAACTAAAATACCCTTACTCTTTATTTTAAATATTTGCCACATATCTTAATACTATTGCTTTCTATCCCTCTAGTAAAAATAAAATTCTTATTTAATTCTCTCCCTAAACTTTATAAACTTTATAAGATAAATATTATATATTATATTATATTATATCACTAACATTTTCCAAGAAACATGTAAAGTGTCTATACCTTTACTAGAGTTGAAAACTCTTATTAATTCTTTTATTTGCGTTTTCTTCCGTTCACTTGGACCACGCCCAACAATGACATGTTTTTAATATTATTTGACTCATTAAGCCACCAAGTTCTTTAGGTCTACCGTTTGAGGGTGGAGATACAATAAAAAGTTTATTTGGCTAAGAAGGCTAGAAAGTGATCTTGACCATCCATTTAGTTAGTCAAGGGCTAAGATTAAATGATGGAAATTGAAGGGAAGAAAAGAGGTGCGTGAGTTTGTTTAGGGGCATTCTAGTCAATCCAAGGCAATAGTTTCTCTCTCCTCCAATTCCCCCTATTTTTTAAACGTTAATAACTCTTTCATACGACATTATTTTTTTATAAAAATTGCACCAAAAAAACGAGCGTTTTTTATCTTTAAAATGAGTATACTATTGCTATATTTTCGATTTTTTTTTTGAAAACACAGTTGCGTAAAACTCAATGGAAAAGCATAAAACGCAATGGAAAAAAAAAAACCTAAAAAATGACATTTTTCTAAAACGCAATGCACAAAAAACACAAAGAAATGTCTTATTTGTAAAACGCAATGGCCAGAAAACACAAAGAAATGTGTTATTTCTAAAACGCAATAGCCTAAAAACTCAAAAGAAGAAGGAAGAAGAAATGGTTGAAGATGGTGGGTTTTGATTCTTAGCTGTAGAATATTCCAGAAGAATAATATTCCAGAAGAATACTTAATTTTAGGAATAGATTGTGCTCCTTGTTAATTGTACATTATTGTGTTTCCTTTTTAACCGATTGTATTATCCCTATATAATGGGTATTGTTATTCAATAGAATTCATTCAGAAATCAAATACTTTTTATGGAATCAGAGCTTCGGTTCTATGCCTAAGCTCTCTACCCTCTCTTTCTTCCCTGCCCTACATTTTTTTTCGATCAGCAGCCATGACTAAAACTGACGAAAAACCTAATTCCCTACACCCGGCCTACTCGGTCACAAACATACAATCAAAGATTCGTACCCTGGATGGCACCACGGTCACCTACTCGTCTTGGGTACAACTGTTCCAACTCCATGTCGTCGCCTACAAGGTTTCCGATCACGTTGACGGTACGCCTGCTCCATCCGATAATGACCCGAACTATCCACAATGGAAAGAGCTTGATGCTCTTGTCCTGCAATGGATTCTCAGCACCGTTTTGGATAATATTCTGCCCAGAATCTTACCCAATACGACAACAGCCAGACAAGCCTGGGTCAAACTCGAAAAGATCTACCTCAGCAATAAGAAAGCCCGCGCCGCCGCTCTTGAAACTCGATTCTGCAACATGACTCTTTATCCTTGTGCCTCCTTGGATGATTATTGTCAACAATTACAAAGTCTTGCCACACAGCTTGCCGATGTTGATCACCAGGTCTCGGACACCCGTCTGGTCTTACAGTTGGTACGTGGTCTGCCCGCTGAATACAATACTACCGCCTCTTTCATAAATAATAAAGATGCAGATTGGGATCTTGCTATTTCCCTTCTTCAAGATGAAGCAATCCATATTGAGGCACAAAAAGGGTCGGCCACTTCAGTTTTGGTGGCACCGAACCCTAACAGCTCCGACAACACAGCCACGGCCCCTCAGCCGGCCCTAACAGCATCTTCTGACCACTCGTCTGACTCCCACAGCAGCAACAATACAAGGGGACGAGGTCGTGGAAGGGGCAGGAATAATTATAGAGGAGGAGGAAGACGCGATACCCGAGGAGGTGCCTCTGGATATGGTCGTTCCTTTTGGACAGCAGGAAACTAAGCATCAGCCTTTAACTCACCATATCCTAATTGGGCTTGGTGGACTACCCCCCTTGCCCCTACCCCACCCAAAACAATTGGAGGCCCAATAATAATAATCATCCCTCATTTAATCAATCGGCTCCATCACATGTTCCGGCCCATTTCACAGCCTCGGGTCACTATTCCTCCCCTCAGTTTGGACCACAACCTTACGGGTATGATGCTCTAAGCCCATCTGATTTAAGTGCAGCTTTCTCTAATATGCAGATGAATCCAAACAATTCCTGGACCAATGATATTATGGACACTGGAGCAGGCTCTCATTCAGCAAGAGATCCAGGTAAAATTCTAATTCCTAATCCTTGTCCTGTAAACAGGTCAATTATGGTCGGTAATGGCACTTGTATTCCAATTAAAAGCACGGGCACTGGCTTTCACCCTTTACCAAACCGAACATACATCTTACCCAATGTCCTTTACAGCCCTCAAATAATTCGAAACCTTATTTATGTACGACGCTTTACTCGTGATAACAATGTGTCTATTGAATTTGACCCGTTTGGTTTTTCTTTGAAGGATCTCTTCACTAAACGAACACTTTCAAGACATAACAGTACCGGGGACCTCTATCCTTTCACTCCACCAGAACTGCCTCCGCAAGCATGTTTTCTTTCCACACCAACACTGCCTTGGCACGAGCGTCTCGGCCACCCCGGGAATCAAGTTTTAAGTTTATTACGTCGTACTTTTAATTTTTCTTGTAATAAAGACAATTTGTCTCACGTTTGCAACTCATGTCAACTCTCAAATAGTAAACGTTTACCTTTCTCAGTTTCTAATTCCTTTACTTTTGCACCATTTGATATTATCCACTGTGACTTATGGACCTCCCCAGTCACGAGCAAAACCGGTTACAAATATTACATGGTGCTCGTTGACAATTTCTCCCACTTTGTTTGGGTTTACCCACTTAAATTCAAATCCGAGGCCTTTCCCACTTTTTGCTAAATTCCATGAACTAATCCTTACACAATTTCAACGTAAAATTAAAACCTTTCAATGTGACCTTGGGGGCGAATTCGATAACCATGCCTTCAAAAGTTTTGCCACTCACCATGGCCTACTATTTCGTTTTTCCTGCCCCCAAACATCCTCCCAAAACGGCCGGGTTGAGCGCATGATTCGTCGTCTCAACGACATCATACGTGCTCTCCTAATCCACGCAAACTTACCTCCAATATTTTGGGTTGAAGCCCTTCACACCGCCTCGTACCTTCATAACATTTTACCCACCAAAAGATTAAACTTTTACACCCCTACCTTTGCCCTTTACCTGCGACACCCCGACTACGATCATTTGCGCGTTTTCGGGTGTGCCTGCTACCCAAACACATCCACGACCCAACCACATAAACTCCACCCTCGAGCCATCCGGTGCATTTTTCGCGGGTGTCCCCTAGATTTCCGGGGCTACAGATGCTTCGACCCCACTACTGGAAAGGTCCACATTTCGCGTCATGTCACATTTGATGAAAACACCTTTCCTTACACCATACCATAACCACCCACCACATACCGTTTCCTTGATGACGCACCACCTCCAGGTTTTTCGTTCATCCCTCCTACCCCCACACGACCATCACCTACCACACCTTACCCTATCACCTACAGTCGACGTCCTCGCCTTCCACCTACTTCCACTGTCCCCCCACCTACGGCCTCCGCCCCCACCCAACCACCACCCTCTACAGCCCCCCTCACTGGCCCACAACCCACGGCCCCAACCCACACTGGCCCACCGCTAACTAACCAACATCCCATGACCACGAGGTCCAAATCCCGTTCCACACACATTCATCTCACTCCAAATACCATCTCACCCGTTCCCAAATCTTATGCCAAGGCCTTTGATGATTTTAATTAGTTGGGTGCTATGAGGACAAAATTTACTGCACTACAGGATAATTATACTTGGGAATTAGTCCCCAGACCATTAAACCGACCTGTTATACGTTGCAAGTGGGTATAAGTATTAAAGCCCCTATATATAAATATTAAAGCCTTAAAATGCAAGAGTTGTTGTGAAAACGACCTTTCGGGGGACCAAGGACCAAAATGCAATTAAAGAAAACAAGTTTACCTGATTACAAGTCTCAGGCGGCCCGCCTGAGATTTAACAACATCTAAAGCGGGCCGCATCAGACCTGCAGATGCGAAAAATGACAGGCAGCTGCCTGTTGTGTGTTTAACCGACTTAAATGGCAAGTTTCGATTCTATGGGCTTGTCTAAGGTGGTTTACAGCCTTAGGGACACATGTTGGACATCTGATAACAGCCCTAGACTCATTTGGCATCATTTTGGAAAGATCAAAGTTGTTATAAAAGTCTCATATTTCAACATACATGCACATTGCAACTTCTGGACATTTTTAGGAGCTCAAGAACTGATACAAGCTTTCCAAATTATCCATTAGACGTATGTAAGTACCCTTGATCCTTCTCGATTGAGTTATGCTTAGTTTATAGCCTAGAAGTCAAACCGTCGTAATTACGGTTTGACTTGGCGATAAATCATAATCGGTCCAGAGTTTTGTCGAAACGAAAGTTGTTACAAGTTGGTAATATTGTGGACAATTAACCCTTAAAAGGGCACCCTTGGATTCCCGATTTAACTATGTCGTTTGTCGAGTCAAACTTTTTCTGAAAAAGTCAACATAACCATTAAACATGTAATTAGCGTTACAGAGGGCGTGTAATCTGTTTTAACATGCATATAACTTGAAAATAAGTATAAATACTTGTCTAAGCTTGTTTGATTCGACAACTTTCTGTTTTGAAACGATTCGGAGCCGAAAGTCGCATAGTTTGACTTTCTGCTTTGACCTCGATTCTGACCCGATTTATATAGGTTTAGACATGCCTTAAAGTTCCATTAGGACCTAGTTACATGTTGGTATAACCCTCTGCGTTTATACCACTTGAAACCTCGTTTGTCCGACGGTTCCGTTAATTGCCTAAATAATGACCATAATGCCCTTATGATCATAAAACGAGATTTTTGAAGATATGAAAGTAAAATAATCTTAGTTACTGATTATTAAACATGTCTGTAAATTTTCACATCAATCGGAGGTCCAGATTAGGAGTTATGCTTAATGACGTAATTATAGCGATTCTTAGTAATTAAATGACGTCATTAGTGTAAAACCTATCTAAACCCAAATTTTGGCACCAACCCTTTTACCTACTGATGTAATATAATATTTTGGGATTTTTTAAGATTTTTAATTATTTTTAAACTGATCATAAGCTAGGATTATCGCCTTAATTCGGTAAATACCAAATATGCCCTTTTCGGCCATAAAATGAGTTTTACAAATCCTTTCGATGCCAATCCAATTGATACTGATTTTAAATATTAAATGGAGTGTTTTGAACCTGTTTAACTGATCAGGAAACTCAGAATCCTATTTTAACCCGTACGTCGCTTAAAAGGGCTTTATACGCGTATTATACGCATAGTTAGGGTTTAAAACTATTTTGGCATATAAGACTTATAACCAAATGTTATAACCTGTTAAAATAAACCATTTTACTGATTTAATCACACCCAGATCACAGAAGATAAATTAATTTCTTTTATAATTTTTAAAATGACCAAAATACCCCTTCGGGGCTTAATATGAGATTAAACTCGTTTTGGGCATAATGGAAGGTATCCTACTGATATCACAACATATTTAAGGCATGTTAACTTAGGAAACCTGTTTAGGACTCTTATGGTTACCCGTTACGCTTCATACGCGTTCGGTTCGGTATATGTAACTAGTTTACATAAATTAGCCGAAACGGGTCAAACCTTATCGGTTATGTCTCAAAATCCAGAATGTGTTTAGTTTACCCATATTAAACAAGTCTTCAAACTTGTCGGGTCTAAATCACATTCTATCCTGTCTTCGCTTAATCGTGCGTACGACCCGTATCTTTAAAACTAACTGGTCTAAGCTTAAGCTTAACTAAAGACCCGTTAGGATTCTAATAGGTTATTATTAAACCTTCGTTCCAGATTGGGAGGACCGGTAAAAGATACTTGCACTCGCTGATTTTGATTTATACTTGCTCAGGTAAATACTTTTAACTTATTTTCCCTATACGGGCTTGGGGTACGGTATATAAAATACCGCTTGGTCGGGCATTGAATCTTTAATTGTATGATGGTTAAAGTATTGAGATGTCTCGTTTAATTTGTTTTGTTTGCTTAAAGCCTTTGGGGGGTTAATGACCGTGTCCCGGATATCCCTGGCATCATTTTACGAAATGGCCACGACCTTAGCACACAGGTGTAGGCGTACACCTGTCAGTGTCTCATATACATAATGTGGTGTGTCTATTGATCTTTAACCCGGCTCGATCCGGACTACTGAACGCATAAGTAACATGTAAATCCTTTACAAGTATTATATTCAAATAATTATCCCAAGTTATAAAATATTATTTGTGCCTTGTGCCTTAAATGCATTTTCTTAAACTCTTTTCAAAATGAGTCGGTTGATTGTATTTACCAGTGTAAACTGACGTATTTTCTTAAAAAGATTAAGTGCAGGTACTACGCGTAATAGGCTGGCTTTTCTCCTAGCATCCACAATAAGTCTCGCAAGCTTGGATGTCATAGACTGTTGAACATTGTTTCCTTTTATTTTGATCTACCTGTGGATTTATATTCGACTACTTGTGATACTTAATATTACAATATCGTTTGGTTGAAATGAATCTATACTTTGCTTCCGCTGTGCATTTAAATATTGTGTTGTTTGACTATTATGTTGCCAACCACGTCACGATACTCCCCTACCGGGCCCACCGGTAATACGTGGAAATTCGGGGTGTGACAGGTTGGTATCAGAGCCAACACTGAGTGAATTAAACACTAGCCTTTTATGTTTAATCTCAGTTACACAATTGCACATTCCTAAATCTTCGAGTCTAGACAAAGAACTTAGGAATAATCCAAAATATTTTATTTTAATTTAAAAATTTGTCCTTTATTTTTCCTTGTCGTTACCTTATTTATATTATCAGGTTTAGCTATGCCGCCAAGATTCAGGCGAGGAAGTCGAGGAAAGGAGCCAATGAGCGCCCCTAACGACCGCGAGGCCGGGCCTTCAGGCCGGCGAACTCCTTCTTCTACAAGGGGTATAGATCCGCGAGAACCATGGAGGATATATTAGGAGCCTGCCAGACAATCCACGTCACATAGCTCTACGCCTCCATATCATCACTCCTTTGGGCCTCAGTCCGAGAATGAGCCCAACAACCCGCAACCTTCATACATACCATTGCAGCGATCCGCATCGCAAGATTCCTTCCATGACCCTACTCTTGTCTTTCAGGGCCAGTTTAACCCAGCAGAGTACCTACCAGAACAAATGGGCTTTAACCCACTAGGACCTGAGGATCACTTTTCTGGTGATCAAGATATGGACGAGGACACAGATCCCGTCGAAGCTTCAACCGGATCCTTGAACCATCCTTTTGTGATCTCAGACGGTTCGTCTTTTCACGGAACACCATACCAAGGTCCGGATAGTCACATGGCACGGTTCGAACGATGTGAGTGGTACTATACACCATCTGAACACTCATCACCGCACCAGCAGTAGCAAGATCCCTCTGGGGATCCACGTTTCGAGCAGCATCAAGATCCCTCTGGGGATCCACGTTTTGAGGCAGTCACGCCACCGCCTCCATCGCCGCCAGTTCATCTAGAGCCTCCAGAACCACCAAGACGTAGGAGGACTGGCGCACGGATGTCAGCACGAGGAGGGGAGTTTCATTTCAGTACCCTTCAACACTATAGCGGTAGCCACTACCCGCCTATATATGAAGGCCCACAAATGGGTGGACCTTCAGTTCCAGTTTCAGAGGTGAATTCGGCACCTATTGCACCGCCATCACCGGGTTTTGGCCACCCTATCCCTGCTTATACTGCTCCGGCAGCTTACAACCCTTACGGACCACCAGCATACCATAATTATAACTATGCCGAGGCCGACCCATACCTAGTGGCAGCAAACTACCTTGCCCAAAACCCTGAGGGACCATATGGAACCCCTTGGGGAATAGGACATCCAACTCGAGGGTATCAAGTACCTGCTCAGCCGCCGCCACAGTACCAGCCACCACGGTTTTCTCCACCAGAGCAGGAGGATCTCCGTCAAAGACTGGGCAGGGTTGAGAGAGACCTCCAGAGAGAGCGTAAGAAGAATGAGGGATTCATGAGTGGTTTGGCAAGTTTGCTGAAGGGAAAGAAGAAACGGGATCGTTAAATCCCAATATGTATTATTGTATTTCCTTATTTAAATCAAGTCCCTACGTGGACATTTAGTTATATGTGTATGTAGTCCCTTTGTGGACATTTCTTTATGTATGTATGTAGTCCCTGCGTGGACATATATCTTTGTACTTAGTCCCTACGTGGACTTTTCTCTGTTAGTCCCTGCGAGGACATTTACTTTCGTAAACAGTCCCTGCGAGGACATGTATTATCTGTATGGCTCCTGCGTGGGCATATGTTTCTATGAAAAGTCCCGTTTAGGGCAAAGTGTACTACTTTTAAATTTTAATGGAATGTAAGTTTATAAATTTCATCTTTGCTATGTTATGCATAATTAAATTATATATGAAATGAATAAATCGGAATCATTCCTTTTAAAAATCTATCTGCCTATTTAATTTTTAATTAAGGATCTTAAAGGTATAACATAGCCTGCATGTCATCTTAAGACCTGGCCCAGATGGTAAAACCCGTTAAAAAGATTCAAATCCCAGTTAACATCTGAAAACATGTTAACACTCCTGGCAGACATGATTCGTTAAAATCACACGTGTTATTATTATATAATGATTCTTCAAAAGATTCCTAACCCAACTTATTGATCTCTGAATCATGGGTTTAAATCATCAATTAAGATGATCTTATTTTGACCATACCCTGGTAATACAATGCCTACGGGCCTTGCTCATTTCTAAATGAGCCAAAAGACAGTGGTAGCTATGACTCCCTGTCCGAAAAAGGTAATGAACTATGTTCAAACTTTAAAAGCCTTGATTCTCTGAAATCATAGCTTATGATTTAAATTGTCCTTGTGACTAGGCCTTATGTGCTAATAAAACTGTTGTTTTATAATTAGGATAAATTATATTAGAAATCCTAAATAAATGTGAGTAATAAATTAACCATATATGGTCTATGTTTACCACGGTTAATAAAGTTGCCATAAAAGACAATTCTATAATAAGCTCACCAATAAATTTTTGCTAATATGTAACAGTTCAAGCAACATGGCCAACTCAAGTGAGGTTAATAGTCACCCTCGGGAAGAGCATGATAATGCCCGAGTAAATGTAGCGGGTGCGGAATTACAGGCAATGATAAATAATGCCGTTGATCGAGCTATGGGTAGACAACACCATGGATCAAGTGGTACCCATACGAGGACCCGATCTGCACCACACTCTAGAACACCCTCCAGGACCCACACTGCCCACAACAGTAATTCTCACCACTCCTCGAATCAAAGGAGTAATCCATCCCAAAGAGTCGTACAGAACCAAGAACCTCGTAATAGGGGTTGCACCTATAAGTACTTCGTTTCGTGCAAACCCGGGGACTTCACTGGGGAAAAAGGAGCTGTTGATTGCATGACTTGGTTGGACGAGATGGATACTGTAGTGGATATCAGTGGTTGCCATAATAGGGATATTGTGAAGTTTGTCTCACAGTCTTTCAAGGGAGAAGCATTAGCTTGGTGGAGATCTTTGATCCAAGCTACGGGGAAAATCCCGTTGTACAATATGACCTGGGAAGAGTTCATTGCGCTGATCAAGGAAAATTTCTGCCCTCAACACGAGGTTGAAAGAATTGAATCTGACTTCTTGTCGCTGGTCATGAGAAACCTAGACTGTCAGGCCTACCTTACTAGTTTCAACACTTTGTCAAGGTTGGTTCCATATTTGGTAACTCCGGAGCCTAAACGTATAGCTCGTTTTATCGGGGGTTTGGCCCCGGAGATCAAAGCAAGTGTGAAGGCCTCTAGACCAACCACTTTTCGGTCAGTAGCGGACATATCATTGTCCCTTACCTTGGATGCTGTCAGGCTGAGATCGCAGAGGAACACTGATACCGAAAAGAGGAAGCGTGAGGATGACAACTCACGACGTTCAGACAAGAAGCAGAAGGGAAACAATGACCATAAGAAGGGGTCAGGATTTAAGAAGGATGGTCAACAGTCGGGTGAAAAACCCAGATGTAAAACCTGCAAGAGACAGCACTTTGGGAAGTGCAGGTATGAATCAAACTCGAATTCACAAACGAAGTCTTTTGCATGTGGGCTGTGCAAGTCCAAGGATCACAAGACCTTGGATTGCAAGAGGATGAAGGATGCGACCTGTTACGGTTGCAACGAAAAGGGGCACATCAAGACAAATTGCCCAAAATATGCCAAGAAGCCTGATGAGGCTAAGAAGACCAATGCGAGGGTCTTCAGGATGGATGCTAAGGAAGCCGTCAAGGACGACAATTTGATAACAGGTACCTTTCTCGTAAATGATGTTTATGCGAGAGTGTTATTTGATTCAGGCGCTGATAAGTCATTCGTAGATAATAAGTTTTGTGAATTGTTGAAATTACATGTTAAGACTTTAAGTGTGAAGTATGAGGTGGAACTAGCAGATGGCACTTTAGAAACCGTCTCAACCTTATTAGATGGGTGTTTCATATCCATTAAGAACCACTCTTTTCCTTTGTCCCTACTTCCTTTAAAACTAGCCGGTTTCGACATAGTTTTGGGTATGGACTGGTTATCTCATAACCAGGCCCAGATTGTTTGTAATAAGAAGCAAGTAATGATCAAGACTCCGTCTGGGGAACCACTTACTATCCAGGGAGATACCCAGTATGGGCTGCCCGAGAAAATGTCTATGCTCAAAGACTCCAAGTGTTTGAAGAAGGGTTGTGTCATCTACATGGCACAAGTGATTATAGATGAGCCGAAGCCCAAGATTGGGGATATTCCCGTCGTTTCTGAATACCCGGAAGTATTTCCTGAAGAGCTACCTGGTTTGCCACCAGATAGACAAGTCGAATTCAGAATCGACATTATTCCTGGATCAGCACCAGTTGCAAGGGCGCCTTATAGGTTGGCACCAACAGAGATGAAAGAATTGAGAACGCAGCTAGATGATTTGCTAGCCAAAGGTTTCATCAAACCTAGTTCGTCTCCTTGGGGAGCACCAGTCTTATTTGTCAAGGATGGATCGATGCGTCTGTGCATCGACTACCGTGAGCTTAACAAGGTCACCATCAAGAATAGGTATCCTTTGCCCAGAATCGACGATCTGTTCGATCAACTTCAAGGGGCAAATTTCTTCTCTAAGATTGACTTAAGGTCAGGCTATCACCAACTGAAGGTTCGAGATGAAGACGTGCACAAGACAGCATTTAGGACTCGTTATGGTCATTACGAGTTCTTAGTGATGCCTTTTGGGCTCACTAATGCACCGGCCGCATTCATGGATCTCATGAATCGCGTCTGCAAGCCTTACATGGATAAATTTGTCATCGTTTTCATCGATGATATCCTCATCTACTCAAAGAACCAAGCTGACCACGAGAAGCATCTTCACTGCATTTTGGAACTACTTCATAAAGAAAAGCTCTATGCCAAGTTCTCGAAATGTGAATTCTGGCTTCGAGCAGTCCAATTTCTTGGACATGTTGTTAGTGAGCGTGGCATCCAAGTAGATCCCGCTAAAGTTGAAGCTGTCATGAATTGGCACGAGCCAAAGACGCCTACAGAAATTCGTAGCTTCCTAGGTTTGGCAGGATATTATAGGCAATTCATTGAAAACTTCTCAAGGATTGCTGCACCCCTGACTTCGCTGACACGAAAAAAGATTAAGTTTGATTGGGGTCCTAAGCAGCAGGAATCCTTCGATATTCTGAAACAGAAGTTGAGCAATGCTCCGGTACTGACATTGCCTAATGGAATAGAGGAGTTTGTAGTTTATTGTGATGCATCACACACCGGGATGGGATGTGTGCTTATGCAGAAAGGCAAAGTCATTGCCTATGCTTCACGCCAGTTAAAGGTGCACGAAAAGAATTACACCACCCATGACTTGGAATTGGGTGCCGTTGTATTCGCACTAAAACTGTGGAGGCATTACCTATATGGGATCAAATGTGTGATCTATTCTGATCACAAGAGCCTTCAACATCTGTTCAATCAGAAGGACTTGAACATGAGGCAACGCCGTTGGATGGAAACTCTGAATGATTACGATTGTGAAATAAGATACCATCCCGGCAAGGCGAATGTAGTCGCCGATGCCTTGAGTCGGAAGGAAAGGGTGAAACCCATCCGAATCAATGCCAAGCGCATGGAAATAAAGAACAATTTGATGGAAAGGTTGTTAGCTGCACAGAAGGAAGCTGTGTTGGAAGCTAACTATCCTAATGAAAAGCTAGGAGTAACTGAGGAGCAGTTAACCCTTAGTAAGGATGGAATTCTTAGATTGAATGGACGGATATGGGTTCCAATTTATGGAGGACTCCGAGATGTTATCCTCCAGGAAGCCCATAGTTCCAAATATTCTGTTCATCCTGGAGCCGATAAAATGTACCAGGATCTAAGGGCAAATTATTGGTGGATAGGCTTGAAAAAGTCTGTTGCCGCCTATGTAGCTAAATGCTTGACATGTGCGCAAGTCAAAGCAGAGCATCAAAAGCCGTCAGGTTTGCTACAACAGCCTGAACTTCCCTCATGGAAGTGGGAGATGGTGACGATGGATTTCATCACCAAACTGCCAAGGACAAGGAAAGGCAATGATACTATATGGGTGATCGTTAATAGACTGACTAAGTCAGCTCATTTCTTACCCATCAAGGAGACTTATAGCTCCGATATGTTAGCCCATTTATACGTTGATAAGATTGTAGCCTTGCATGGCATACCTGTGTCTATTATCTCTGACCGAGATACTAGATACACGTCGCATTTTTGGAAGAGTTTCCAACAATCTTTGGGCACACGTTTGAATTTTAGTACGGCTTATCATCCTCAGACTGACGGTCAGAGTGAGCGTACTATTCAAACGTTGGAAGACATGCTTAGTGCATGTGCGATAGATTTGGGTGGTAGTTGGGATAAGAACTTACCATTAATCGAATTCTCCTACAACAATAGCTACCACACCAGCATAAAGGCTGCGCCTTTTGAGGCATTATACGGTAGAAAGTGTAGATCGCCAGTTTGTTGGGCGGAAGTTGGAGATGTCCAATTATCTGGACCAGAGATAGTGTTCGAAACGACGGACAAGATTGTCCAGATTCGTGACCGTCTCAAAGCTGCCCGCAATAGGCAGAAGAGTTACACTGATCCTAAGCATAAGGATTTTCACTTCGAAGTAGGTGACAAAGTCCTACTTAAAGTGTCACCCTGGAAAGGAGTGATGCGGTTTGGTAAGAAAGGCAAGCTAAGCCCGAGATACATAGGACTTTTAGAGGTTATCGAACGTGTTGGGTCAGTTGCCTATAAGTTAAACTTACCAGAAGAGCTCAGTGGAATTCACAATGTGTTCCACATCTGTAATCTGAAGAAGTGTTTCGCTGATGAATCACTGGTTATACCACATACGGATGTGCATATAGATGAGAGCTTGAAATTTGTAGAAAAACCATTGTTGATCGAGGATCAACAGGTTAAGAAGCTTCGAAGGAAGCATGTACCGATTGTAAAGGTCAAATGGGATGCCCGTAGAGGTCCCGAGTATACGTGGGAGGTTGAGTCCACGATGAAAGAAAAGTACCCATATCTGTTTCAGTAAATCTTGAGGTCGAGATTTCTTTTAAGGGGGTGAGGATGTAACACCTCGAAAATTTACGTCCTATAATGTCTTGACACGTGTCATAATGTTTGAACGTGTGAAAGAATGTTCTTGGAGGACTAAAGTTGACCAGCAATGAAACTATGTAACTATAAGGGTTCAAAGTGTCAACATTGAATAAATACACTTTACAATAACCCTACATGATGTTTATAACCTTAAACGAATGGATCATGGATCATACGAAGCGAATTGTGAAAGAAAGTGAGAGATTATAAACTACAGGGGTTAAATGTGTCAACATATTAAAGATATACCTCTGAGTGACCTTTTGACAAACCCGAAGCTTTGTAACGATTAATTATGCTCACAAGAATGCACCATAAAAATTTCACTAAGTTTCGTTACCGTATGAGAAAGTTATGATAAAATTCGTGTGTGAGGGTTAGAATCGTCAACATTGAAATTTAGGGCTTTTCGGGTAATCACAAAGTTACCCGAGGACTTGACAAAGTGGGTATAAGTATTAAAGCCCCTATATATAAATATCAAAGCCTTAAAATGCAAGAGTTGTTGTGAAAACGACCTTTCGGGGGACCAAGGACCAAAATGCAATTAAAGAAAACAAGTTTACCTGATTACAAGTCTCAGGCGGCCCGCCTGAGATTTAACAACATCTAAAGCGGGCCGCATCAGACCTGCAGATGCGAAAAATGACAGGCAGCTGCCTGTTGTGTGTTTAACCGACTTAAATGGCAAGTTTCGATTCTATGGGCTTGTCTAAGGTGGTTTATAGCCTTAGGGACACATGTTGGACATCTGATAACAGCCCTAGACTCATTTGGCATCATTTTGGAAAGATCAAAGTTGTTATAAAAGTCTCATATTTCAACATACATGCACATTGCAACTTCTGGACATTTTTAGGAGCTCAAGAACTGATACAAGCTTTCCAAATTATCCATTAGACGTATGTAAGTACCCTTGATCCTTCTCGATTGAGTTATGCTTAGTTTATAGCCTAGAAGTCAAACCGTCGTAATTACGGTTTGACTTGGCGATAAATCATAATCGGTCCAGAGTTTTGTCGAAACGAAAGTTGTTACAAGTTGGTAATATTGTGGACAATTAACCCTTAAAAGGGCACCCTTGGATTCCCGATTTAACTATGTCGTTTGTCGAGTCAAACTTTTTCCGAAAAAGTCAACATAACCATTAAACATGTAATTAGCGTTACAGAGGGTGTGTAATCTGTTTTAACATGCATATAACTTGAAAATAAGTATAAAGACTTGTCTAAGCTTGTTTGATTCGACAACTTTCTGTTTTGAAACGATTCGGAGCCGAAAGTCGCATAGTTTGACTTTCTGCTTTGACCTCGATTCTGACCCGATTTATATAGGTTTAGACATGCCTTAAAGTTCCATTAGGACCTAGTTACATGTTGGTATAACCCTCTGCGTTTATACCACTTGAAACCTCGTTTGTCCGACGGTTCCGTTAATTGCCTAAATAATGACCATAATGCCCTTATGATCATAAAACGAGATTTTTGAAGATATGAAAGTAAAATAATCTTATTTACTGATTATTAAACATGTCTGTAAATTTTCACATCAATCGGAGGTCCAGATTAGGAGTTATGCTTAATGACGTAATTATAGCGATTCTTAGTAATTAAATGACGTCATTAGCGTAAAACCTATCTAAACCCAATTTTTGGCACCAACCCTTTTACCTACTGATGTAATATAATATTTTGGGATTTTTGAAGATTTTTAATTATTTTTAAACTGATCATAAGCTAGGATTATCGCCTTAATTCGGTAAATACCAAATATGCCCTTTTCGGCCATAAAATGAGTTTTACAAATCCTTTTGATGCCAATCCAATTGCTACTGATTTTAAATATTAAATGGAGTGTTTTGAACCTGTTTAACTGATCAGAAAACTTAGAATCCTATTTTAACCCGTACGTCGCTTAAAACGGCTTTATACGCGTATTATACGCATAGTTAGGGTTTAAAACTATTTTGGCATATAAGACTTATAACCAAATGTTATAACCTGTTAAAATAAACCATTTTACTGATTTAATCAGACCCGGATCACAGAAGATAAATTAATTTCTTTTATAATTTTTAAAATGACCAAAATACCCCTTCGGGGCTTAATATGAGATTAAACTCGTTTTGGGCATAATGGAAGGTATCCTACTGATATCACAACATATTTAAGGCATGTTAACTTAGGAAACCTGTTTAGGACTCTTATGGTTACCCGTTACGCTTCATACGCGTTCGGTTCGGTATATGTAACTAGTTTACATAAATTAGCCGAAACGGGTCAAACCTTATCGGTTATGTCTCAAAATCCAGAATGTGTTTAGTTTACCCATATTAAACAAGTCTTCAAACTTGTCGGGTCTAAATCACATTCTATCCTGTCTTCGCTTAATCGTGCGTACGACCCGTATCTTTAAAACTAACTGGTCTAAGCTTAAGCTTAACTAAAGACCCGTTAGGATTCTAATAGGTTATTATTAAACCTTCGTTCCAGATTGGGAGGACCGGTAAAAGATACTTGCACTCGCTGATTTTGATTTATACTTGCTCAGGTAAATACTTTTAACTTATTTTCCCTATACGGGCTTGGGGTACGGTATATAAAATACCGCTTGGTCGGGCATTGAATCTTTAATTGTATGATGGTTAAAGTATTGAGATGTCTCGTTTAATTTGTTTTGTTTGCTTAAAGCCTTTGGGGGGTTAATGATCGTGTCCCGGATATCCCTGGCATCATTTTACGAAATGGCCACGACCTTAGCACACAGGTGTAGGCGTACACCTGTCAGTGTCTCATATACATAATGTGGTGTGTCTATTGATCTTTAACCCGGCTCGATCCGGACTACTGAACGCATAAGTAACATGTAAATCCTTTACAAGTATTATATTCAAATAATTATCCCAAGTTATAAAATATTATTTGTGCCTTGTGCCTTAAATGCATTTTCTTAAACTCTTTTCAAAATGAGTCGGTTGATTGTATTTACCAGTGTAAACTGACGTATTTTCTTAAAAAGATTAAGTGCAGGTACTACGCGTAATAGGCTGGCTTTTCTCCTAGCATCCACAATAAGTCTCGCAAGCTTGGATGTCATAGACTGTTGAACATTGTTTCCTTTTATTTTGATCTACCTGTGGATTTATATTCGACTACTTGTGATACTTAATATTACAATATCGTTTGGTTGAAATGAATCTATACTTTGCTTCCGCTGTGCATTTAAATATTGTGTTGTTTGACTATTATGTTGCCAACCACGTCACGATACTCCCCTACCGGGCCCACCGGTAATACGTGGAAATTCGGGGTGTGACAGACATCTAAATGAGACAGTTGCCCCCGGGCTTTGTTGATAAACAGCATCCTCACTTTGTGTGCCGACTTAAAAAGTCTTTATACGGTCTAAAACAGGCACCACGGGCATGGTATACACGGTTTGCCACTTTTATCACATCTCAGGGGTTCACTAGCAGCTCCTGTGATCACTCTCTATTCGTGTATCAACAGGATCCTGCTAATATTGCTTATTTATTGCTTTATGTGGATGATATTGTGTTAACTGCTTCTAATGACCATTTGCTACATGATATTATTCGCAAACTCTCACGAGAATTTGCAATGACCGACTTGGGCCGCCTTCATCATTTCCTTGGCATAAAGGTCGATCAGCTTCCTACAGGTCTCTTTTTATCACAGCATCAGTATGCTAAAGACATCATTGCTCGTGCTAACATGACTACTTGCAAGCCATGTAACACGCCTGTGGATCTATCATCCAAACTCAGCGCATCTGATGGTCCTCCTGTTTTGGACCCTACATTATACCGCAGTCTTGCGGGAGCTTTACAGTACCTGACTTTTACCCGTCCAGATATATCTTATGCCGTGCAACAGGTTTGCTTGTTTATGCATGACCCGCGGGAGCCTCACTATGCTTTCATGAAGCGGATTTTACGTTACATACAAGGCACTCTTGATTACGGCATTCGAATTATTCGATCTCGATCTCATGATTTAGTGGCTTACTCAGATGCTGATTGGGGCGGTTGCCCTGACTCTAGACGGTCCACGAGTGGGTACTGTGTATTTTTGGGTAACAATTTATTGTCCTGGTCTTTGAAGCGGCAACCCACTGTGTCACGTTCAAGTGCTGAAGCTGAGAACCGAGGCGTTGCTAATGCCGTTGCTGAAGCAACTTGGTTGCGCAACCTATTATTAGAACTACATACTCCTCTGCGTAGAGCCTCCATTGTATATTGTGATAACGTCTCAGCTGTCTACCTCTCAGATAATCCAGTGCAACATCAACGCACGAAGCATGTAGAGATTGACATCCACTTCGTTCGTGAGAAAGTCCGAATCGGCCACATTAGAGTATTACATGTTCCTTCAGCTCTTCAATATGCGGACATATTCACCAAGGGCCTCTCTCGCCAGCTATTTCAGTCTTTCCGATCCAGTTTGAGCGTTGGACCTTCCCCCGTTCAAACTGCGGGGGAGTCTTAGCTGTAGAATATTCCAGAAGAATACTTAATTTTAGGAATAGATTGTGCTCCTTGTTAATTGTACATTATTGTGTTTCCTTTTTAACCGATTGTATTATCCCTATATAATGGGTATTGTTATTCAATAGAATTCATTCAGAAATCAAATACTTTTATTGATGTTACTGGGAAGAAGAAGGAAGAAGAAAAGGATGAGATTGACTAAAATACCCTTCCTCTTTATTTTAAATTTTGCCACATGTCCTAATCCTATTGCTTCCTAGCCAAAATAAACTTCCTATTTGATCCTTTCCCTTCCATTTGATTCATAAATTAATTTTATCACTTTAAAACCTTTTTATTAGTTAAAGAATCCATAAAACTAATTTTATCACTATAAAACCTTTTATTAGTTTAACTCGTATGTTTCATTTATTTGCAAGAATGTTAGATTCTTCATTAACTTTTTTTTAACGACTAATTTGTTTAATCCCCTATCGTCTGTCGGACTTAAACTCGAGATCTTCTCCTTCCCAACATAGGTGTTTTAAAGTTTTTTTCTTTGCCAATAGACCATCACCCCATTGGTAGATTCTTTATTAGCTACTAAAACTAATTGTAAATGCTTTTATATAATTTTCAATTTGAAATCAATAACTAGAAGTTTGACCCGCGCGTGTTGCGCCGCGGCCAATGAAATTGACATGCTGTTGATCAGATTCACATTTACAATGTGTTAAAGATATTTTTGTCGGTTACGTCCGTATTACTGTCTTATACAAATAAGCTCAATACAATTAATGGTATCATAATTACTACGTTACATGACTTGTATCCATATAAATAACCTATCGTATTAAGCTCTCCCGCGCTGCGGTGGGGGCTAAAACCATGACAAATAGCACCAATGCCACACTATAGCTCACGACCACCAACATTGAAGTTGCGGCGTTTTGACGTGGAAAAATTAGACCGACATATAAAACATAGAAAATAATAACTAACTCGATTTAGGACTCATGCGTTGTGACGAACTTATTAAACGGGAAAAAAATAGACGACGTAAACACACTGAACCACACACGAACGTTGCCCCATGTTAACTCGCAAAATTTAGAACGAAGCGTATAACAAAACGTAAAATCGTTGAACCACACACACATTGTGTCGTGTTAAGTTGCAAAATTTATATCTAAACGTAAAACGAAAAATTTTGCAAAATATGAAAAACATAGGGGATTAAAGTTAAAAGTAAAAGGTTGTGAAGTTTAATTGGAAAAACTAAAAACTTTTAGGTTAAAACTACAAAATCAAGTAGTTTTGGGTTTAAAGTGAAACATCAACTTTTTTTTAAAACCCCAAAACATAGGGTACAACACCCAATGCCTCAACTTGTTGTAAATTTATATTATGTAAATTTCTACAAATGATATAAACCATATATAGAATTGTAGATCATATCAAATTCTACAAATAATATTTTTGTCTTGTTTAATATTAAATATAAAACAAACATAGCAACATAAATTACAAAATGTTAATGTCTATGATACCCTACAACCTTAATAGCATATGATGCAAGTAGTAATGCTTAGAATTGTTTTAAATTAATAGTATATAAATTAAACTCGATCAATTTTTTTTTTTTGAAGCGAAAAGCTAGATGAGCATGGGAATCGAACCCCAGTCTCTTTGTTTTAAAACCACATTTGTAACCACTAATCAGACACCTGTTTTGGTTTTCTAAATGAAATTTATATTTTGAACGGTAATAATTTAATTTTTCTTAGTTGTATATATTAGCTTGTCTCTTGATTAGTAATAAATTTGATACTAAGGCTATAAGGTATGGTGATGGTCCTTCCTTGGAAGATGGTCCGTCACATAAGCGCCACGTAGGATGGGCATGAGGATGGGGCAAAAAGGATGGAGGTATGGAAATGGGAGATGATCCTAAATATATATTATATATTGTATGTATATATATGTTTGTGAGGTAGTTTTGTCCTCACATGGACCGTCCCCATCGGCAAGAAGAAGACGTTCACGACGCGACGGAGGGGGGGGCGAGCTGGATGGAGGAACGGCGCCGGAGCTGGACGGCGGAGGACGAACCTCCATACCGTCCAACCTAATAAATGTGTAAAATTCTTTTGATACTAATAAATGTGTAAAATTTTGGGTTATTTCAATATAGGTACTATGGTGATTCTGACCGGACATTGGTATCGGTGTTGGTGCTACTGAAATCATTACTGATAATTTGTTTTTATAGTTTTCGATTTATGTAAAACACATATCAATATCTTTTTGAGTATATCATAACTTTTTCACGATGGATTTTCTCTTTCTGGTTGCTGAAGCGAACCGGTACTGGCTGAGTTCCCGCTGCGTAGCGCGGTGTAATTTTCCAGTTAGACCAATTTTACAAATTTAAAAAATGCAATAAAACTAAAGCAAACTGAACAAGCTCAACTGAAATGAAACCGGTGATTTCAACTATTGACAGTTAACGATGAACTTACATTCTCGACCGATCGGAGAAATCAGGGATCGTTGAAGGCGATGAACGGATGGATGATCGATGAAATGTAAGAGAGTAAAAGTGAAGAAGAAATTAGGGTAAATGATAACTGGAGTGTAGTGGTAACTTCGGACGACACAAGTGGGCCGTCATTGATATTGGGCCGAGTAATTGGACTCGTTGTTTAACAAATAAAGAAGCTTTTGTTGATTTTATAAAGTTTATTCCAAACTAGGTGTTTTCCAGGCATGCGTTGTCCCGTCATTTTACCTGTGTTTTCGCTTTTTCTTATAATATAGTAGTTTAAATTTAAAAGGATAAGTGTGGTCGATTTATCCAACGCAACAGGAGTTTGGTAATCATAGGTTGGCTTGTCGAAAACCATAAAAGCGAACGCCGATACCGTTTTTAACAGTGTCGTTCCTACGTTTTCGGAGGCCCTAATCGAGCTACGAAGTGGTGGCCCTTTTGCAAAATTATATTTTCAACATATTTAGTAACAGGCAATTATAAACTAAAAAAATTATAATTCGCATGGTTTATTTTTTTTTGAAAGTCATATGTTTTCTATAATTATAGTATATATTTAAATAAAATCTATTTTTCTGCCTTTAAACGAGGCAAATTGTTTGATGAAATTATCGTAATTAGCCCCAATTCAACAAATTAGCCCTAATTCAACAACTTAAAATCAGCCCTAATTCAACAATTTAAAATAATCAAATAAGCCCTAAAGGCCTAAATAACAAACTGAAATCAGCAAATTAGCCCTAATTCAACAACTTAAAATCTTTAAATTAGCCCTAATTCAACAACTTAAAATCAGCAACTAATGAAATAAGCATAATCCCTAAACAAGAGATTCAAATTGGCAAATACACCCTAGTTCCCTATTCAACAAATGAGGATGTGAATGTCTAACCTGAATGAGAGCCACAAGATTAAATCGCCAGCCATAAAATCGCAAAACTGAGCAAAACTAACCTTGCGATGCAGAATCCTGATGCCATGATTATTGCTTGTCTGATACTTTGATTGCTCATTGCCCAGTTCCATATCGTAAGCTCAAACGGCACTGCAGAGAAGGTCTCTGATTTATCGCCGCTTTGGCTTCTGCACCCACCACTGCACGTGCTTTCAAACGTCTCTCAGTGCCATTGGGTTATTGGGTTTATGTAATGTTCACAAATGAGAGATTTGGGTCTGATCTATTAGAATTGGGTTATTAGGTTTATGTAATGTTCACAGATGAGAGATTTGGGCATGATCTATTAGAAAATTGGTGGCCCTTCAAATTGGAAAATTGGTGGCCCTAGGCTTGGGCCTAGGTTCATATACCCATAGGGCCGGCTCTGGTTTTTAATAATGGCAAAATGCCGGAAATGATGTTCGGTCATAGGCGTTTGGGTTCGTCATGGTACCGTCATGATAACATTACTCGCTATAGCCTATGATAACAAACGAAACTTGATTTTGAATAAAACTCCATATTCGGAAAAGTCTACACCAGAAAATTCACAAAAAAAAAAAAAAAAAAAAAAACAAAACAAAACAATCGCGCATTCAGTTTGTTTATGTTAATAAACGAATATTATCACAAAAACAGAATTCTCCTAATAAATATATATAAGGATTGTTTTTATTTTAAGCGTTGACGAAGATTTTAACATATGAGTCACAATAATATTAACTTTTGGTATATTTTTGTATATAATCTTCACTAAATACAAACAAACCATGTAATGCTGATAAACAAAATTTTTAAACCACTTAACAAACTACTTAGCTTGTAAAAAGGAGAAGAAAGAAAAAAGTGAGAGACAAATGGAGTGGGGATAGAACCCGCAACCTAAAGTTGGATACACCCAAACTTGTCACCAACACAACCTGCTATTATGATTCAAAATCAATTCCCAAATTTTATATATCAAAACAAACACGAAAAAAAGGATGGCATCCAGTGATTTTGTTAGTCTCCTAAATACACCAATTATAAAAAAGAACTATTCCCCGGCATAGGGGTTGTATATATAGAGTATAGTATAGTACAATGCAATACGATACAATAGCTCGACTCATTTATCTTTAATTTGACATTAATTATCGACCAACTTTATAAGTACTATTATCTAAGTGAAATAATAACCTTATCAACTTTGGCCCAAGAAAAAAACAATTCCACGCCGTGATGTGGAATTCGAGAAATGAAAAGGTATTATCAAAAGAGCAAATTACAAGTTTTGTCCTTTATCTATACATTATTTTTCAGGTGCTGTCATTTGTCGCAAAAGTTGACAAGTTCCGAACTTAATATTTCAAAATCTTGCATGGTATATCCTTTAGCCCTAACCCATTTAGATTTTTTAGTTAAATATGGTCATGGGCAAGCATACCATATTTAATTGGGTTAGGGCTAAAGGACATACCGTGCAAGATTTTGAAATATTATGTACATAACTTGTCAACTTTTGCGTAGACAGCGCCTGAAAAAATGGTGTATAGATAAAGTACAAAAAACTTGTAATTTACTCTTCTCAAAATTTTGCAACCCTGCATACAATCCATATGCACAGACCTAATTATACATCTCATCAACCCTCATGAATCTAATTTGGTATTTACATCAAATTAAAAGCAAACGTAAACAAAAACAACCACAAACTACGGTAATCGGTGCTGTTTTAGGTTCATGAATATATTAGATCTGAGCTCACAACCTCAGTTCGGTTCACGAACCAGGGCTAGCTCGGGCTCGAAGTTGAAACGGAGCTGGGACATTGAGCTCAAGCTTGGCTCGGTTTTGAAAAGGAAAATTAATAAACAAATTTCAAGTTCAATACCTTGATGTGGCTCACATTTATACATACCTTGTTCGATGATCACGTGGTTAAGAACCAATACCGTAGATTCTTTGTGTGATGATCACTTTGTAGAACAGAGGATATCAAAACGAACAAAAACATGAAACAACAAACCAAACCCATGTTACCTTTTCCTTATTTGAATCCACCCGACATCACCAGCATTTATAAATTCAAACAACCAAATAAAGCAACTATAATATAATGATTCGAACCAAACAATTTGTTTCATGTCCTATCTGCGATCGTTCAACAGTAGAATGATTATTATATGTGTTGAACACGGATTTAAGACTAGTTTGATTATGCCCCTCCAGCTTCCACTTGTTCCCCGCACTAGTCATTCACAGAGTTTCATTTCTGATCCTCCAGCTTTCGTTCTTTAACCTTGTCACCTACAAAACCATATATATATATATATATATATATATATATATATATATATATATATATATATATATATTTCAAGTACATCTCTCACTAGAATATATATGTTATTTAGTAAGATTATAACATTAGATATTTCAACAAAAACCTGCATCGCTTGTTGTTTCTTCAATATTGGCCCTTCTCCTTTAAGGACTAGGAGCAGATGTAATATGTTGTTGTTCTTGAATTATAAGTGCATCTGGATCAATCCTTCTTTTGTATCCAAAAATTTTAAGACCTTTCAACAAAGAAATGCTATGGGGAAGATGACTTATAGGAGTACCCTCTAGATCTAAATATTTCAAACATTCTATATCTCCTAGGTTCTCCGGTAATTTCTCAAGTTTTTTACAATTTAAAAGCTCAAGATTAGTGAGATGCTTTAACTTACAAATGCTGGATGGAACCTCTCTTATCTTGGCATACATTACCCTTAGTTTATTCAAACTTTCTAAATCTCCTAGGTTCTCAGGTAATTTCTCAAGGATAGAACATTCAGCAAGGTCAAGCTCTTTGAGATGTTTTAACTTACAAATGCTGGATGGAACATCTCTTATCTTGGCCCATGTGACACTTAGTATATTCAAACTTTCCAAATCTCCTATGTTCTCAGGTAATTTCTCAAGTTTAAAACAATGAGAAAGGTCAAGCACTTCGAGATGTTTTAACTTACAAATGCTGGTTGGAACCTCTCTTATCTTGGCCCATGTTACAGTTAGTGTATTCAAACATTCTAAATCTCCTAGGTTCTCAGGTAATTTCTCAAGTTCACGACATGTAGAAAGGATAAGCTTTTTGAGATGTTTTAACTTACAAATGCTGGATGGAATATCTCTTATATTGCTGTAACTTAGATCTAGGCCATTCAATGAATCTATTTGACCAAAATCTTTGGGTAACTTACAAACTTTACAATCATGTAGGTTGAGAGTTTTAAGACGTTTCAACTTACAAATGCTATCAGGGAGATGTTTAATTTTTGAATCTCTTAAATTTAGCTCTTCTAAAGACTCCAACAGGCCAATGTCCTCAGGCAATTCCTCTATGCCACAATAGCTAAGGTCAAGAATTCTTAAATGTTGTAAACTACAAATGCTTCCCGAAAGACTTTTGAGTTTGCCGCATTTACTTAATGACAGCCTAACTAGCTTATGAAGATTTCCAATTGATGAAGGCAGGTATTCAATATCACTGTAACTAAGATAAAGCTGTTGCAAATTACTTTTGGAGTCGCTCAGGATATAATCCTGGAACTCCTTTAGATGTAAGCCACTTACATGAAGAAACTCAAGTGATTCCAAATCCTTGATAAACGAAACAGATTTCAACTTCGTACGATGACTGAGGTTTAGGTATGTAAGCCTTTTTAAACATCCAACAGGCACATGAAGTTCTACCAAATCTTGACAATCTGAAAGATCTAGTGTCACAAGATTTGGAGTCAACCCAAGGTCAAGGGTCTTCAAAGACGAGGTGGACATTTTAAGAGATTTGAGCTTCTTCAGAACCTATTGTCACACCAAAAACAAGTTAACATAGTAATAACTAATCAACAAAATAATCCAAAATAACTAATTAGTCATCCTACCTTTCCCCCTACCCAAAGTTGTTCGATTTCGCTGCAAAACATGTCAAGCTCAACAAGATTATTTGGTTGAAAGGTTTTGGGTAAACACCAATGAGGGTAACAATGCCATTTCAAGTATCGTAATGAATTTGGGAAGTATTGACTAACTTCATCAATCTTCGTAAGAGAGGTAAGACCAAGCATATATTCATCTGCATCATCTACAATAAGGCATCTAAGACTCTTCATGTTTCCAAGACGTTCCAAAACAATATCAGGGGTGGGCTTTAGACGTATACACCTTGTTGCTTCAGAACCCTATTTTTCAAGAATATTTTATGTCATAAGTAAAAAAAATGTTTTGTATGATCTCTATGTTACAAGTAAACTTAATTCTTACCAAGTCATTAACCAACACATCTTCAATTTCTTCCTGAATCCATAATCTGCTATGTTTGTTGGGCTCATCTGGGTGCAAACGACGTACGATATTCTTGCCCATTTCTTCAATATGATCATGCATGCTCACATAATTATCATGAAAAGTTATTAGAGATCTCTGCTCTAGAACTCTTAAACCAATTCTAGCCCGAAATCCACAACTTTCAAGCATACTTGTTGCTTCATTTTTCTCCCACCCCTTCAATATGCATGCAATATCTAGGAATATTTCCTTGTAATCATCCTCTAGATTTTCATAGCTTAATTCCAATTTGTCAAGAGTCTCTTTCAACGGAATTCTTTTGAGTCTTTCTAATGCGTCTTTCCATTCATCCTTGTCTTTACCACACAAAAATGAACCCAAAACTTTGTTTGTTAAGGGAAGGCCAGCAGCATATCGTACAACTTGTAGTGATTCCTTTTCATACTCTTGAATTGGAAGATCTTTCCCAAATGCGTGCTTACAAAATAGGCCAATCGCTTCCTCATCTGATAATAGAGTGACATCACGAATCCATTTCACTCTATGTGCTATCAACACGTGCTCATCTCTTGTTGTAATGATAATTCTACTTCCAGGCTTGAACCAACTAAGGTCACCAGCTAATGACTCAAGTTGCTCTTGAAGATCCACATCATCTAAAACCAAAAGAACCTTTTTACTACGCAGCTTTGTTTTCAACATCTTTGTCCCGTCATGGACACTACCTACATTGTTTCCTTGACGATTTAGCAGTTCTGAAAGGATCTTTTGTTGCAATGACAACAAACCGGACAATGACGCCTTTGAAACTTCTCTGACATTCTCAACAAAGCTTTTAGCTTCAAAGTGAACCGATATTCTATCAAACACCGCTCTGGCTAGTGTTGTCTTACCAGCACCTCCCATCCCCTTGATCCCTATCATGCGAACCTCGTTGGACGCTATATCTAAAGACTCCTCAAGGTCCTGTAGCCGGGGTTCCATGCCTACTAATTTATCATCAAGGTTCACATTGATTGACCGCAACTCAAGTGAAATATGCTGAACAATTAACTTGATGACTTTGGCCTCGTGCCTGTAAATTATATATAAGGTTTAATTAGCTTGCTCAAGAACCCACATGAAAAGTTACTTTTCAGGTCTATAATATACAAAGTGTAAGATATAATAACATACCTACTAACGAGTTTATTATGGGGAGAGAAGAGCAATGGACGGACGTGACTTATCGGAAAGATAGGAGGGGACTGCAACAAACAACCTTCTATGTTACCAATCTACCAGATGGAGTCTCAAACACGATGCTAGGTACAGCTTTTCAGCCTTTTGGAATGGTGAAAGACGCGTATGTGGCAAAGTAAAGAGATTCGAGGGGGAACTACTTTGGCTTTATCAGATATGAAGGGGTCACGGATGTGATGGAGGTGTTGCGAGGCATGAATACGGTGAAGATATACGAGGCAAGGTTAAATGTTTCACTAGCAAAGTATGACAAAAACCATCAGAGATTTACAAACCAATAAGTAGCAAGCGGGCTCGTTCAGCAGATGCAACAAAAACAGGCGATGCAATACCAGAATCAATATAAGCCACCACCCATATATGTTCCGGTTCGTCGAAAGGAGGATGGTGTTGGAAAGGAGGCATCCTCACGGAAGGTTATCCATCTCCAGCAGCGAAACAACCTGTACCCGGATCATTGTATGATGCGGTCGGTTATTACGACAGTTAAAGGGGTAAAGGAGGCGGATGAAGTAAAACCAATGTTAGAAAGAGGTGAGTATGAAATAAAAAAACCAAATAGTGGAACTTTACCTTCCCCAGCACAACAGCAAATCGATCTATCGACCTAAACAATCCATGTCGGAATTCCGAGGATGGACAAGATAGTACGACGGAGGACGAGACGCCGACGTGTTTGGCACTGTTATGGACTAATACCATTGCAAGGTATGGGACTTGTCCCACATCGGTTGTATGGGCAACAGATGTGGGGTTTATATACCAAATGGGCTCTCTCACCCACCAGACTAGTCTTTTGGGTTGTGTTCTCCTGTTTGGTATGTAACAGGCACCCGAACCACCAGCGACTGAAATTTTAAATCGGGATCCAGAAGTGACTGACACGGTTGTGGTTGGGGCAGTAGTCGGAATTAGCCTTAGTGGTTTGAAGAACAGGTGCACAACATGGTAGATGGGGATGGTGAAACTAATGTTCAGTAATGATTTTTTTGGCGATAAATATCAGGGGAGGGATGCGAGGAAGCAGACCTGGATTCGGGGATTGAAGACCAGCAATGGGATTCCTTTTCTGGCTATGCAAGACCCCAAAGTTGGGGTAAGGAACTCTTTTAATTTCAGCACTTTCTGGGGCAGAACTATAGTTGCGTCTGAAGAAGTTTGTTCGGGAGGGCAGTCGGAGGGCTTGGTCAGTCTTTGGTACCCAACGGTATTCCGACAGTTGGGGGTTATCAAAAGTAGGAGCTTTTTAGTGGTTTCGGGCTCCTATTATTGGGTCAGGGGAATATTTTAATGTTGTCAATGTGTATGCGCCGAATGACTCGGTGAAACGAAGGGATCTGTGGAGGGAGCTTTTTCAGTTAAAAGGTTTGATACAGGGTATGTGGGTTTTTCTAGGTGACTTTAACGAAGTCCGATGTACAGAAGAACGGTTGAATTCAGAATTTATGCCTTTGAATGCTGGGTTTTTTAATGATTTCATACGTATAGCGGGTCTGCAAGAACATAATATGGGGGGGCCACAAATACACGTATATGTCGGACAATGTTGAGAAACTAAGCAAATTGGATAGATATCTGGTTTGTAGTGATTTTATGGGGAGATGGCCAAACGCAACTGTTACAGCCTTGTCTAGATATATTTCGGCCCATTGTCCTATTATTCTTTCTACCACTGCACATGATTTTGGCCACATTCCGTTTCGCTTTTATAACACATGGTTTGATTTATCCGGTTTCAAGGAATATGTAATGGGTTTATGCAACTCTTTTGTGTTCCACGGGCCACCAGATTTAGCCATTGCCACCAAATTTAAATTCCTCAAAAACCGAATTAAAGTTTGGGTAGCCAATGAGAAAGCGAGGCTGGAGGAGGTGTATAAGAATAAGAAGGTGGAGCTGGAAAGTCTAGAAGTGGTGGCTGAATCAAGACCGTTATTGCCGAATGAGTTGCAACGGAGAAATGAGGGTAAGGCGTTTATCCTAGATTTTGATAGAGTCAAACAGTTGGATGCTAGACAAAAAGTGAGGGTTAGATTGGTGTTGGAGGGGGATGAAAACCATAGTCACATGGAACGCGGTACGCTCCGGTACGTGGTACGAAAACGGGTACGCAATTCGGGCCTTTCTAAAAATCGGTACGTTGGGGGGTAGGTTCATTTGGGAACGCTAATTCGGTACATGGTACGGTGTATCCTATGGCGTACCACCGTAGTTTGGTACACATATCATATATATAAAAAAGTATAAAATAGATCTTTCATTAAATTTTCAAGAACATAATCAAAAACTATTTTCTGTGTGCTAGATTGATTGTTACAACATGTATTTATAGTTAACATGGGAAAAAGTTATTGGTGGGAAAAAAACTCTTCAGTTACCTATAAAAAGCGGGAAAAAGTTAATGGAGGGAAAAACTATTCAGGACCTGGTTGTACCGGAATCTGACTTTTGGAACGCCGGAACGCCGTACACCACAAACGGAAACGCGATTGGAACGCTATTATGGTACACAATCGGGAACGGTCGGGAACGGTCCAAATTGGCGATTGGGACGACTCTGTACCCCGATTCGGTACGGCGAATCTGGTACGAGATACAAGGGTCTTTTAGCGTTTCCTGTGACTATGATGAAAACACAGGTTTTTTCCATGGTATTATAAATTCAAACACGTCGAATAATAAGATTAGTGGAATTGCGGTGGATGGAGAGTGGACCACTAACCCGATTATTATCAAAGATAAGGCGTTTTGGTTCTTTTCTGAGAAATTTATGGAACCAATAGTGACAAGACCTCCTATAACTTGCCCAAATTTAGCTACGTTATCAGACTCAGAGGCAAATGAATTGGTCAAACCGTTCTCTTTGCGTGAAATTAAGGATGCGGTTTGGTCTTGTGATGGGGATAAGGCACCGGGACCGGATGGGTTTAACTTCAAATTTCTGAAACGATGTTGGGGTGGTGTGGAAAAGGAGTTTATGGCTTTATTTGAGGATTTTTATAGCCGGCGACGTTGAGACACAGATGCACATCCTCATTTATTGCTTTTATACCCAAGGTAAAAGATCCCATGGAGTTCTCAGATTTCAGACCGATTAGCCTAATTGGTTGCATAAATAAAGTCCTTTCTAAGGTACTCGTTACTAGATTAAAGTAGGTGATCAGGAAACTTGTGTCTTCCGAGCAGTCGGCGTTCTTGGCGGGTAGAAGCATGGTTGTAAAAGTCCCGCCTAGGCTCCGAGTACTCCCCGAGTACTCGCTACAAGGTAGGCTGTCGAGGCCCGATTACCGTTCACCTAGGCCCATTACTCCCCGAGTAATCTCCGCCTAGGCCGAGTACTTCCCGAGTACTCCCAGATCCGACTAGGGAGCGCCTAGCGACTTTTGCAACCATGGGTAGAAGTATAATGGATGGGCCATTAATGTTGAATGAGTTGATTGGCTGGATGAAGAAAATGAAGAGGAAGGTGTTGATGTTTAAGACGACATCGACAAAGCATACGATTCTGTTAGTTGGGGGGGTTTTGGAGACTATTCTTGATCAAATGCATTTTCCAGATTGGTGGAGGATGTGGATGAGGGCTATTGTAACTTTGGTTCAAGCTTCGGTATTGATAAATGGTTCACCTACGAATGAGTTTGCTTGTCATCGGGGCCTTAGACAAGGGGACCCGATATCACCATTTCTTTTTTTTTTTGGGTAAAGGTATATTCTCTGTCATTGCTATGGAGGCTTTGTCTGGGATCATGAAAAAAGCGTGTTCAGTGGGCTTATTTCATTGGATCCAATGTGGTAACACCGATCCCACCTTGTCTCATCTTATGTACGCGGATGATGTCGTTTTTCTTGGAGAGTGGTCCGCTACAAATGCAAAGAATTTAAGGAAACTACTTAGATGCTTTTATCTCGTGTCGGGGTTAAAAGTCAATATGGCAAAATGTAATCTCTTTGGGATTGGGGTTGGGGAGGACGAAGTTCAAGCCATGGCGAATGAGTTGAAATGCAAGATGGGGTCCTTCCTGTGCAAGTACTTAGGGATTGAAAGTGGGAGCCAACATGAATGTTAGTAGGAATTGGGACTCCGTTGTAGAAACATTCAAGAATAGATTATTGATTTGGAAGGCGAAACAATTGTCATTTGGCGGCTGGATGCCGCTAATCAAGTCGGTATTAAATTCCTTGCCCACTTATTTCTTTACATTATATAGAGCACCAGGGAATGTTATAGAATCGTTAGACCGGATAAGGCCTGTTTTCTTTTGGGGTGGCTCGGATGAGAAAGCTAAAATGAACTGGGTTGCGGGGCAAAAAGTAATTGTTCCGACTGAATATGGGGGGCTCGGGTTTGGATCGCTTCGGGATGCGAATTTGGCCATGTTGACAAAATGGTGGTGGCGTTACAAAAACGATGAAAATGGGTTATGGAGGAGAGTGATATGGGCTATACACAATAATTCTAGGAATTGGAACTTTATCCCCACTAAGCTTTCTTTACCCAGTCCCTGGAAACAAGTTGCCAAATCAATCGAGCAGGTCGAAAGTAATGGTGTCGAGATACGGAAGGCGATAAAAGGTATCCTAGGTAACGGGTCAAATATATTATTTTGGCTGGATAGTTGGGTTACAGAGCAGCCCTTATTCCTTCTATTCCCATCTCTGTTTGGGTTGGAAAAACAAAAACACGCAGCGGTTAGGGAGCAGGTTGATGCAGATGGAACGACTTGGGTGTGGGATTGGAAGATGGATATGAGGAATGGGGTTGAATCGGCTGAGTTTCAGCAGCTAAATGCTCTTCTGGGGCTGCCGAGACTACGAGCGGGTCAGACAAGTGGTCATGGTAGTTAGATGGTGCAGAAGTGTTCACTGTTCAGAGTGTCAAGGCTGCACTTATAAGGCAACAACACATTCCTGCTCTGTACGTCCCGAAACGAAATAAATGGGTTTCGAAAAAGGTAGAAATATTAGTTTGGAGGGCTGAATTGGATAAGCTTCCGACTAAATATGCTTTGAGGAGACGAAATATAAACGTGGGCTCGACCTTATGTCCGATGTGTGGGGAAGTGAATGAATCGTCGGAGCATTTGTTTGTGTCTTGCGGCCTCGCTCAGGCCGATAAGGCGATATCGTCATGGTGCAAGGTACCTCCTATCTATGCTTTGGGGTTAAAAGATATTTTGGAGTTGCATATTGTTGGCTCGTCTCCTAAGTTTAAGAAGGCGGTGCATGCGGTGTGTTTATCGGCAATCTGGTGTATATGGAAAGCGCGAAACGAATGTGTATTTAAGCAGAATAGATGGTCATTGGAGAAGATAATGGGCGATGTCAAGACACTAAGCCTCTTATGGGTCAAAGGGAGGTCGAAACACGCTGGTCTTAACTGGGAAATTTGGCGCGGTTTCAACCTGAATCGGGTGGGATGGTAGTCTGTTTGAATGTAATAGTGTATGGTTGTTTGGTGTGGTTGTCTGGTGTACGTTTTGGTAACACTGTGTATGTTTTGGTATCATTGTGTACAGCAAGCTAGTAGCCTCTCTAGCCGTTTGGCGAGTAATAATATATTTCGTTGGCCATTCAGAAAAATACATATAATTCATGTTGAATCTTTTGATACGATTCATGCTTTTCTCAAATTAGGAATTATACTAAAAAAGAATGTGCAATCTTGAAAATAATGAAGAAAAATTACCCATCAGCAGTTTTCTCTAAATCCCACCCAGACAGATTGGCTGCTTCTGTCAGAGCTTCTCTCCATTTCCTAATGTCTTTATTTGTATGTTTGGCAAGGGCTTCTCCAACTGGCCCACGTTGTTTGCGAACTTCAGAAGGATCCACATCGTAAAAAACAGGGTAAGCAATCTGCTCGTTCAACTTTTGGCACTCCATAATCTTTACAAGTTCATTTAAGCACCAAGACGAAGATGCATATTTCTTTGAGAAAACTATGATGAACAACTTCGAGTCTTCAATAGATTTCAAAAGCTGGTCATTGATGCTGATTCCTTTTTTGAGTCTCTCGTCATCCTTGAAAGTGTGAATACCATGCTGTTGAAGAGCATCATAAAGGTGATCTACAAAGTTCTTACGAGTGTCTTCACCACTAAAACTCAAAAACACATCATACTGATAGCTCTTCTTAATGAATGATGTTGAAGAAGACGATGCCATTGGAAGTATGTTTTGTAGAAGATGACTGCAAAGAAACAAAAGATCTCATGTTTAACCCACAAGAGTGTATTTTATGATAAGGATTAAACTCGTTATCACACCTTAGAGCTTAATTACCAAGGTTGATAAAGTATTTTTATTATAACTTATAAGCATAATATGGGCCTAGATGTATAGTAAATATTTCTATGATGTCAACATAAGGAACAAGTAATTTCCACTTAAAAGTATTTTTTAGGAATCCAGCATTTATAAGTGGTTTCTAAGCTAATTTAGTTATAAAAATGATAATACTTTTAGTAGTTAGATATTCATACAGTTTACAAGATGGTTTTGTTGCAACAAACACCCAACATGTCTCTAAAAAGTTATGAAATTCGTATAATAAGAAAGCACAAGAGAAATGCAAAAGTTTGAATTTCTCAAAGTCAAACCACTGCTATTAGTTTTAGAATGGTGGTCTTGGGACCTAGTGACCGTTTGATGTTTAATACACGACATTCATTGAAGGGTTTGATGAGATTTAAAACAAAGATTTGACTTTCTTAGACAACTCAAAATGTAATAAAATTCAAACCTTTAAAAAAGGAAAGCATGTTATGACCTGCATATCTCAGAAATTGGGTTCAACAATTCACATGGTCTATAAATTTAAATCAGTTGGTGATTTGTGAGGGACTAAAGTAGGCAATTTCAGAAAGAAATTGTGGTATAACATCTTCTTATTTACCCCTTAATCAACCCCGATCTACTTTCTTTTTACCGATTCAACACTAAAAATTAAGATACGAAACTAAAAAATAAAAAGAAATTGGTGACGTTTGAAGCACCATTATCCAAGGTCTGTCGATCGATCGATGAACTTAAAATACAGATCAACCATCACTACTTTAACAATTTAAAGATTAAAAATGATGTCTTTGACCGTACTCGACATTCACTCAAGCGTTTGATGAGATTTAGAACCAATATTTGACTTTCTTAAAAAAGTAATAAATAAACTTCAAACCTTTGACATACAAAGGAAAGCATGTTATGACCTGCATATCTCAGAAATTGGGTTCAACAATTCACATGGTCTATAAATTTAAATCAGTTGGTGATCTGTGAGGGACTTTCTAAAGTAGGCAATTTCAGAAAGAAATTGTGGTATAACATCTTCTTATTTACCCCTTAATCAACCCCGATCTACTTTCTTTTTACCGATTCAACACTAAAAATTAAGATGCGAAATAAATAATAACAAGAAATTGGTAACGACGTTTGAAGCACCATTATCCAAAGTCTGTAGATCGATCGATGGACTTAAAATACAGATAAACCACCACTGCTTGAATAATTTAAAGGAAAAAAAACTAACCTTAAAATATATAGTTGCTCAAAAGAAACAGCACCCAGATACTCAGACCAGAGACCTTTGTTTGTGAGTTTCAACTATGTTGAGCTGAGCTTAAAGTAAGTTGTTGAGGCCTTGAGGGTGATGCGTTTTGATCCAATTATAGCTGCTCTCCTCTTTAGTTTATTACCAGGAAATCATGCCGCAACATCGGCGAATCTTCTTTATTATCACACGCGGATTCAAGGAGCCACTTGTCTTCCTTTTTCACTTTTATGCACCCCACCCACCTAGATAGATTCCAAAGCAACCCAATAATAATGATGGGTTACTTTACTTTTAATTAAATTAAATTAACAGATAATCATTTTTATGTAAATAGTTATATTAAATTACGACTTTTTAATTTGTTTTTAAGCAAATATTACCATATTTTAACAATTTGTAATAAACTTGGAAAGGTCACAGTTTTACACAATTTTAAATTACCATTTTTTAAAACTAAGACATACTTTTTGTCATAATTTTAGAATTTACCGTCACAATGTGTTTATTTACATTTTGATGTGTAAAACCAAGTTGCCTCAATAACTTTTTTTTTCTTTTTGTATCATTTATAATTAAAGTTTAATATAAAAATGAGTGCACTGGGCATGTTTTGCATATATTAGAAGAAATTTTGTAACGAGTATGTAGAGACTGGCCCCACGCCAGAGACACAACACCGCTACCCAAACTGGCTCGATGTGGCTAAAGTGACGTTGGTTTGGTTCCCACATCTCAAACCCAAGCCCACACCCCGCAATCTTATTATCAGTGCTCTTCTTTTTCTTACCAATTACGAGAAAATCATGCCGCAACTTCCGAGATATCTTCTTTATTGACCAATTATCACACATCTTTGCTTGAAGCCAATTGTCTTCCTTTTTCACTTTTATGCACCCCACCTAGATTCCAAAGCAACCCAATAATGGTTGGTTACTTTTAATTAAATTAAATTAACAACTAATCATTTTCTATCAATCTATATTTATATAGTTATATTAAATTACCTTTCAAAAAAATAGTTATATTAAATTACGATTATTTAATTTGTCTTTAAGCAGATATTAACATATTTTAATTATTTGTAATAAACTTGGGAAGGTTACACTTTTACAAAAGTTTAAATTACGATTATTTTAAACTATACTTTTTGTTGTAATTTTAGAATTTACCAAATCGATTGGGGTCGGGTTCAACCCGGGTTGAGAAAAATAAAAACGTTTTTTTGTGTCGGATCCAAACCGATTATAGGGTATACGAACTGACGGGTTGGGTTAGATCCAAACCGGTTTGGGCCAAACCAGTATATTTTTGGTGAAGTGGGTCGGGTTATAAACCAGTTGACAGGGCCCAAACTGGTTTTTTATACCTCTAGCCACAACCGATTCAAATTTCTGGTCAACTTGGGCCACATTCACTGGACTTGAGTCCACTAATGATTGGCGTATTAAGGTTGGGCCTATATAAAAGAACTTCCTCTCACATTGTTGTTATCGTCGCGACCCAGTAACCGAAGATTCAATTCCAACCCCTTTTTTAAGGATGGATAGATTATAAAAACCTGCTTTATGAGAAGTTTTAATTTGATGAATAATAATCTTATTGAAGTTTTTTCCTACCTATTAATTTTCAAAAAGAGTAAATAATGATAATCTTTTACATATTCTATCTCTAAAAAATACAATATGTCCCCTCCACTTTTGTTAAACTTATTATTAAACCTTAAACCTTTTAGTTACTTTTATTTAGTTATTATTTTTTCCTATAATTGTTTTTACGAGTTAACACACTACGTGCGTGTGTGGTTCAACGTTGTTACGCTTATTTATTGCAGTTTCACGATCATGTCGCAACTTGCGGCTACGTTGACTTAGTTATTATTTTCTAAATTTTATGTTTTAATCTAATTTTTGTGAGTTAGCACGCGTTTTTTTTACGATAATGTTTTACGTTTCGGTCTAAATTTTGTAAGCTAACTCCACGCGCATTTGTGGTTCAACGTTTTCACGTCTATTTTTTGCAGTTTAACAATCCCGTCGCAACGCGCGGGTCCTAAGTCAACTTAGTTATTCTTTTATATGTTTTACATTTTAATTTAATTTTTGCGAGTTACCACCTCACAATATGCGTGCGTGGTTCAATGTTGTTAAGCCTACTTTTTTTTGGTTTAATAGTTTCGCCGCAAAAAGCGGGTCCTAAATACTAGTTATTAAATTTGATATTGTTAGTTATGAATAATTAGCTTGAGTTCTGTAAGCAATAAACGTTTATTAATCACATATATCTAAAAACAATAAATTAATTTGAGTAAACTGCCATTTTGGTCCCTGAGGTTTGATCACTTTTGCCACTTTAGTCCAAATTTGAAATATTTTGTATCTGGGTCCCTGTAGTTTCATTTTTGTTGTCATTTTGGTCCAAAAGCAAAGTCAGCTCAGATTTCTAAAAAGAAAACATGGTTTTTTTTGTCATTTTCCTCAGTTTAGTGAAGGACAATTTGGTCATTTCGCCCACCTACCCACCCCCATCCCTCTCATGCCTTCTCTTCTCTTTTTCCCCTTCTGATCTGCAAACCAAACCACCATCAACTCCTTCACACCTTCTGATCTCCATCCTTTACCATAGTTCACCCATTTATACAATATCCCAGCCACAACGCCACAACGCCACCACCATTTCCACCGAAAACCACCGGTTTCGTAACTGAAGATTCCTTCTCCCTCACTTCAACCTCACATTCCTCACCGAACTCTCAAACCCTAATTGACTCTCCAACTGCCGTTTCTCAACTCCAGACACCGGTGAACCAGTCCGATCTGTCTCAATCAGAGAGTGTAGGTACATTGCAATTAAGCTTGCAGATAAAGTTGTATGAGTGGAGAGAAGTGATTCATTGCATTAATTTCACTTCTGCAACTGCAACAAGCAAGCAATGGTAGAAGTGTGTGTTTTAGGGTGTTTGTGGTGGTTGTTTCCTTTACCGGTGATGAACACGGGATGTCGTTTGGTCGTGATGGCAGGGACGACGACGGTGGTGGCGGCAGCGTGGAGTAAGTGCCGGAGTGGCAAAAGTGACCAAACCTCAGGGTCGGCAGCGTTTGGTGGTGTTGAGGAGGGGAACGGTGGTTGTGTTGAAGCTCTTACGAGATTAGGTATGCCCCTTCTTCAAACTCCCATCTTTTTCCCTTTTTTCCAACTCCGAATAGGTATGTTGATCGGTTGTTTGTGGTGGTTGTGGTTGAATAGATCAGAAAGATTTAAAAAATTGACCGGAGATTGGAGGTGGTGGTGGCGGTGGCAGTGGTCGAACAAATCTGAAAGAATGGCGGCTGATGGGTTGTTCGTGGTGGTAGCGACGACTTTGTGGTGGTGGTGGGTGTAGTACCCAGCGATGGTGTGGCAGGGGTGCAATGGTCAAACAGACCCACAATTAATTAATAATAATGACCATTTTGCCCCTAAGGAAAAGGACAAAAAAACAGATTTTAAATATGAGAAATATGAGCTGATTTCATTTTTGGATCAAAATGACAAAAAAAAAAAAACCACAGGGATCCAGATGCAAAAGATTTCAAATTTAGAGTAAAGTGGCAAGAGTGACCAAACCTCGTAGCAAAATGGCAGTTTACTCAATCAATTTAGTCTTAATTCAGCAAATATTGTAATTGATTTGGTTTTAAGATGATGGGTATTTGTTTTGATCAAATTTAAAAGCTTAAGTCAACATACAGATTTATCAGTTAGTATTTTTAATTAGTTAATTTAGTTTGTGAAAGATATTAGGTTAGAACCCTGTGTATTATACGGGTTGAATAAATGTAATTTTATATATTAAATGATAAAAAGTTATATCTTTATGAATCCCGTATATTGTACGGGTTAAATAAATGTAATTTTATGTAACATTAGGAAATTTGAAAATATAACATATTAAGTGAACAAAGTTAAACTTTTATTTTTATCAAAATTAAATGGTTTGGTGTGGTAAATATATGTTGATTGGAGACAAATGAGGAAAACATTTGTTTGAGAGCATTTCACGTATAAAGAAAAAGAATTTCTATTATAGTAACAATCTTGATTTGCAATTTCCATATATCTATGTACCTCCACCTCTATCGTGTGAGGCCTAACAAAATCTTCAAATTTAACTTTGTATAATCTTCTCCAAATGATTCAGCCGAATATGTGGGAGTTACGCCTACCCATTTGAATTGCTAGTCGACGGGAATAAATTGACAAACAGGTAGATTAGACGAATTATTTATCATATATCTTACTTGGGAATAAAATATGGGATTTAGGTTTGCTTGCGTATAAAGGACGATTTGGTTTTGTTTTGCGTTGCTAGTTAAACGAAGGTACGGATTCTGTTTTCTTTTTATCGTAGTATACTTTTATTTTTCGTTACTCGTTGTTACGGATTCTGTTTCGATTACATCGTAGTATCTTTTATTTATTAGATTCATTACTCGTGGTACGAATTCTTTAGTCTTCTCATCATAGTATTCCTCTTTATCATATCCGGTACTTTGTAGTACGGATTATTGTCTCTATCTTATAGTGTTCTTTTCATGATTCAGTACCTATATTCGTTTGATATGTGATACATTATAGGAGTCGGTTTGTATTTGTTTGTTTGTTTATTAGTGTGTTGTAACATGCCATACCTCAGATTTGTACTCATGGTCGTATGTTCTTGTTAGTATTTTTTTTAGTTGCCTTTAAATTATTTATAGGGCCTTAGTATTTGTACTCGGTCACCCAAGCATGTCTGACTTGTCGTTTGGGCGTCAACGGCATGACTGATGCGTGTGTGGTGCAATATATTTTTATGTATATTTTTAGCCATTTTTAACCACTTTTACTCAAGTTTTAAATTTATAAAACACGATATTTTACTAACACCAAACACGCATATGGGCAAGTGCACCCATCGTGAGCATAGTATAGTGTTGGTAAGATACCGAGGTCGTCCAAGGACACAAGAGCCTTTAATACCGGTTTATCCTCAACGTCTAATCAAATCAAAAATTTAGAAAAAGGTTTTAAACTATAAAATAAAAACTAAAATGCTGAAAATGAAAATAAAAATAAAAACAGATAGACAAGATGAATCACTTGGATCCGACTCGCCTTTAGTGTAACCTTTGATTATTTCCGCACTTTTACACGTTTTAAGAGATTATCTTAGTTATAGTAGTAGGCCCCTCTTTTGAAGGTGACGTTACCCTCAACCCAGTAGTTTGAGTCAGCAAGGATACAATCCTAAAGGGTTGGATTATTAAGATTATAAAACTTAGACTATGGGGGTATGGTCTCCTTTTCCCTACCTCGACATCACATTCATGTCTCCTCCACTTTATCACCTTCTTTTTCCCCTTCCTCTTCCCCCATCAACAAAAATGGTTTCCCCCATCCATCCACATCCAATAATATTAAGAGAGAGAAGAAGAACGGGGCAGAGACAGGAGAATTCCCCAATTTCACCGACGGGAGGACGGGAGGGACGGTGTTCCACGTCGGAGATGAGTGCCACCTCACCATCCCGACCACCTTCCCCGACCCATAAGCGGTACTTCATCAGGCTTTAGGACTCCAGGTTTTACAGATTATTGAACTTTCATGATGGAAGATAAGAATTTATACAAAGGATTATTTTATTTCATAACTGTTCTCCCGAAGGAGAACTTCTAGGTATTCTTTTGAAGTTACATTTTTTATGGGTTAATTAAGCCATACGTCTATAAAATTATATCAAAGGAAAAATCTTTTTCAAAGGGTATAAAACAATTGCTCTACATTGTTGTGAGGCACTGCTTGAAACTATTTGTAGCAACAATATTGAATGGAATTATGAATATAGAAAGAAAAAAGGTTTATAATAATTGAATCCTTTCAACCCCCAATAACATTCAGGGACTGTTTGGTATGGAGTAAAGGAATGGACGAATGAATGGAATGGACGAGGGAATGCAATGGATCATTACCATTCATGTCTTGTTTGGTTACCATGTGAATGTAATGAATTATTATTGTGTATTGTTCGGTAGGAAAAAAAACAGAGTAATAAAATTAGCGGTGAGTGGTGGTGGTGGTGGTCGGTGGTAGTGATTGTGGGTGGTTATTGATGTATGACAAGATAAAGTGTCGAGGCGAGAAGCGAAAGTTTGGAAGTTGAAACAGCGAGAAGTTGCAGTTCTGGATGGCTTTGGCTACCCGCGACAAGTTCTAAGGAGGGTTTCCATGGGCCGCCATGAAGCAAAACAAGAAACTTAACTTTTAGGGCGCCGCCACCCGCGACGCCATTACCTATTGAGTTCCATAGGCCGCCACAGCCTTGTGGCGGCAGAATCTTACGAGAACAGCAAGTCTTTTTAGGGTTTTGTTAATATATAATCATATTATCGACTGTTATCGAGGTATCGACGAATTTTGGAGTTCTTGGGCGATTGTTAGAGGCTGATTGAAGTGTTTGGAGGCTTACGGTTGCTTGGAATCATTCGGGTAACATTTTGGAGTGCTCGGGAGTGAAGTTTACGGGTTCAATCTTCATGTTTCTTTCGTTTTCGTTCGTTTTAAGTTGTTACACGATGAATTCAGAATTGTTGATGATTGTTATTATACTTTTAGACATGATTATTGGCTAAATCTTTATAACTACCTAGACATGGATGAATGATTGTTTACGTTTTGATTTATATTATGGATTTATGAAAACTATGGTTATTTATGAATTGTAAACGGTTTGTTTTATTGGTTAGATGTATATGCGTGCTTGATAGTATTTGAATATTAATTATTATTTCGTATGATTCTTGGTGACGGTCTTTATCACGTAATAGAGTTATACTAGGGTTTAGATTTTGGTGAGTGTCTATATCACGAAATAGATCTTAACTCTTTAGGGTGAATTTGCGCAAATAACCTTAGAAGTAATAATTGGTAAACTTATAAAATCAAGTGCTCTACTAATCATCAATAGCAGTAAGGTGCGAGATTATTGCTAGGTCTAAGTGATTAAACTGCAAGGTAGGTCCTTCTTAGGAAGTAAACCTTTTGGCTGTTGTCTAGCAAATCTAACCGAGAACACAAATCTATCCTAGGTTTAGATCTCGTAAGGGAGTGAGCCTTGTAGGATACTTTTATAAATCCATTAGATGTATTGTAAAGGAGTCTAATAACCGGTAATTAAACAACCTTTAGGGAATCATAGCGCGCTCTTGAGAAGGGTTAGGGGTCCTTAGATTTCCCGAGAGGAGAGAATATTAAGATCCCGGTTCCATAGCAGACAACTTCCAAATATAATCATAACTAAGAGCAATCAGGATTCCTGTCTAGGTAGTGCTTCCGTCGTCTGAGAGAAGTTCACATCAATTCGTCAGTTAGTTAGTTTAGTTAATTATTTTAGTTTTAATTATATTCTTAGGATTTTTAGAACCCCCCCCCCCTCTAAAACATAAAAATAGTTAAGTTCGCCTCAGTGTTCGTCTAGATTAAGTAATTAGCGTAATTAATTAGAGTCTCGTGGGTTCGATATCCGGACTTACATAGCTATACTAGAGTCGATCGGTACGCTTGCCGGTTAGTAGTTTAGTGTGTCTTAAGCATGGTTGTAAAAATTCCGACTAGTCTCCGATTAGTCGCCGATTAATCACTAATCAGAGGTTCTCCGATTAATGGCCGATTAATAGCTAGGCAGTCAATGGCGGTCCTATTCTGGCCAAATTTTGGCTAGATGTTAGCCAAATTTTGACCAAACCATATAAATTCCTTCCAATTACTTAAAAAAATGGGTTAATGATGGGTTAAAACATATCTACTTTAAAAAACTACATATAAAAATGCGTGTGTATATATGTAACTAAAAATTACATATAAAAATCTCAATCCAATTAATTCCGATTAATCCCTATTAATCCCGATTAATCGCTAGTCGGTACCCCACCGCCCGACTAGCGCCTAGCGATTCTTACAACACTGGTCTTAAGTGAGTCTAGAGTATAACTTAGAGTCTAGAATTAGGTTAATTTGAGTCGTTTTTATTAAACTACTTTTAGCACATCAGTTATAGGTGGCGGTGGTGGGTGTCAGCGGCGGTCATGGGTGGTGGTGGTGGTGGCGAGTGGTGGTGCGGCGGTGACGGCGAGTGGTGGTGGCGACAAGGTGGCCATTGGTGGTGGGTGGCAGCAAAGGTTGCGGCGGTGGCGGTTGGTGGTGGCGTCGACGATGGTGGTGGGCGGCGACGGCAATTGGCGTTGGCGGTTGGTCGCAGATGTGGGTGATAACGATGGCGAGTGGGTGGTGGCGGCGGCGGTGGCTGTCGGGGTGAGGTGGTGGCGGGTGGCGGCGATGGCGTCGGTGGTGAGTGGTGGGTTGTGGCGAAGGTCGTGGGTTGTGGTGTTGTTGATGAATGGTGCAAGAGGGGATGAAATGGAAAAAAAACATGGGGGGGTGGAAGGAATGATTTTGAGGGAATGAAATGCCTTTTGGAATGGGTGATTCAATTCCATTGACCAACCAAAAACTCTTTTCTTCATTCCCTCATAATCACTCATTCCATTCCACCTCTCATTCCTGCATAACAAACACTATCTCATATCCATGAGATAATAACACGACGCCATTCATGTGAATTTTGAATAAAAAGAGGACTAAAAGGTGTGGGCCCCTCCCGAATCTCATTTAACATGGGGAAGGGAAGGAAAATGAATTAAGAGAGAAAGGAAGGAAAATATGTGATTTTTTTCGTGTTCCCGAGTTTAATAAAAAGTAAAGGAAAAGAGAAGAAATCAAACATTTTATGTGTTCCGAGTTAGGAGGAAAAGAAAGGAACAATTTAATAATTGATAAGATTTTATCTCATAATCTCTCTGATTTGGGAGGATAAATATATGTACAAATTTTCTTCCCTTTTTTCCTCCTTTCCCCTCCCCTTCTATCCTTAAAAAATCTCGGAAACATGGTTGTTTCATATTTTCATCTCTTTTCTTTCCTCTTCCCCTGTTAAATGAGACTCGGGAACAGAGTGTAAAAGCTGGATTGTTCAGGGTTAAAACTTATAAAGTTTGAACTTGTCGTTAGGGGTGTTCATAATTCGTTTCGAATTCGAAAATTTCGAAATTCGATTCGATTATCAAGAATTCGTTTCGATTATAAAAATTCGAATTCGATTAAATTCGAGTCAAGTAAATCGAATATGAATCGAATACGAATTTATAATTTCAAATTCGATTCGATTCGAAATTCGAATAAAAATTATACATTTTTATTTCTTATTTCTATATATAATACATATATAACTTTTATTGGACTATACTATAAATTATTTTCAAAATTTATTCCAAGCGTTAAAATTACCCATTACCAAACCCACTACATGGCCATAACAAAAACCTAAGTAACAAATCTATCAATAGATTTTAACCCTATAAATTCTAACTTGTAATGTGGAGTGGTTATTCCCGACTTCTGGTTTTGAATTTTAGACTTATGGTACTTTATTTGGAACTTTTAATGTGATATCATGCTTTATGGCTGCTTGAAAATTTATGTTTCATCTTGATAGGTTTTTACATGTTTTAAAAGAATCTTAATCAAATCGAATTTATTCGAATTTGATTCGAATTCGAATTTTTAATCGAATACGAATTGGGTTTTTTTATTCGAATACGAATTCGAATCGAATTGAGTAGGTTTTAATCGAATTCGAATTCAAGGAAAAATAAAAATTATTCGAATAATTCGATGAACACCCCTACTTATCGTCTACAATTAAGTTTTGGGCCTTATAAAGTTGGCATCAAAAGCCCGAGTGAAAGTTTCTTAATAACTATGTATGATGTAACAGGCCCACTGGAGACTACAAATTAGTGAAATTATATATAACAAGATTCATCTACAGTACAATTTTTTTCCTTTCTTTTTTTTAGTGTCTTTTAGTTTTTTTTTTTTTATCCTTCAACTTTCACCATTGACACCTGCAATCCCTCACATGTTTGGACGTAAATTTTTTTTTTGGAAATGATTAGGCTCAGATATAATATGTTTCCGTACTTATTTTTATATACATTTTCAGTTGTTCTACATTTTGACATATGTTTTATGTACGTGTCGGTATAAATTCAAGTTAATTTACGTTTCGACGTACTTTTTTTTGGAAATGAGTAGGCTATGACATAATATGTTTTCATGCTTATTTTTATAAACGTTTTCAGTTGGTCTACGTTTTAACTTAAATTTTGTTCTAAAATGAGACGGGTCAAATATAATACGTTTTCATTAAACGGTATACATTCGAGTTACTTTACGTTTCGACGTCGCCGAAATGCGACGTGCCATTCTTTAACTTAAAAAACATAATTTTCTTACGTGTTTATTTTTATGCACGTGTTCGTATAAATTCAAGTTGGTTAACGTTTTGCAAATAAGTCGGGTCAAATATAATATGTTTTCATGCTTATTTTTATATACGTTTTCAGTTGCTCTACGTCATGTCAAATATAAGACATTTTTTATTAGATGGTATAAATTTAAGTTACTTTACGTTTCAATGCCACCACAACAGGCGGTGTAATTTACCAGTTACAATACAAGTATACAGTCATGTATGATGTGTCTATGCTTATTCCATTTATGATACATGAAATGAGAACTAATAATGATATGCACTATGTATCTGTGCTTATTCAATTTACGGTATTGTGAAAGTTGACCACCATAGGATGAGAGGGAGAGCTAAGGAGAAGTGGCCGAGGGAGGAGTTCTACAACCATATCAAGTTATCAACGACCTACGAAGACAGAAGGTTGAAGAGTTAAGGAGGCTGAGCAAGGATCGAAGAGACTATGAACCCTCTTGGTGTCAGGCGAAGAACATGAAGCCAAGGACAAATATCTTCAGATTTTTTTTAACTTTTTTAATTATCTAGTATTCATTACTCGTGACGACGAGGCCCACTTATTGCTCAGTGGTCTCATCTTGGGCTCCCGTTTTAGTTGGGCTTGCCTACAAGCCCAAATCCGGTTTTATCTCTTAAAAGAGACTGTGAGATGTGGCGGGAAAAAAGGGATGTGATATCTCTGAGATATCATTAATTGCTCGAAATGAAAGAAAGAGTGTATCGTCGGAAACAGTACTTCACCAGCAGCTGGCATCATTAATGAGTGAATCATCTAGCCGTTGGGGCTCAGACACGTGTCTGAGTTCCCCAAAGGCCTGATCAAACCGTTAGATGGGATGGGCGGTATCTCCCAAGATGATAAGTGAAGCTCTTTATATAAGCAGAAGAGGAACATCATTTGGGGTATGCATTCAATCTTTCCTCTCATTAAATACTCACATTGCATTTGCTCCGAACATTCCTTCGGATCACATTAAAGGCATACTGCCTAGAATTCACACCATTGGGGATATTCCGGCGATCACATACTCGTCGGAATAAGCTCCTCGTTCTCCGGCAAGGTTACTTATTCTCACGCCGGAGCTTGGTCACGGATTCCCCCTCCGGGGTCCTCCGTGGCGAGGCAAACGGTGTTCTTTTTTGTAGGAAGACGACGCCGATCCTTTGCAACGTTGACAAGCTTCGTTGACTGCCCACCAGGACTCGAGGACTCGACAACTCGATTTAATATACTAGAGTAAAAAAAATACGGGTTGTCAGAGTTTAGTAGTTTTAATTGTAAATGAGGTCTATAGTTATCTCTTCCTGGATCAAACTAATAGTTATGTATTTAAATGTTTCTTAATTATCACTCATATATTAAAATTACTATACAAAATCTTATAAAAAACATGTTTGATAATGAAGATACCTATTGTGGTTTCTAAACGATAGAATATCATTGTATTGAGTATTAATAAGCACTTAGTGAGATTTTATCATTTTACAATCTTTAAATCTAAATACTTTCGATTATTTGTGGTGGTAATGGAAACGTTGAATTAAGTTCCACCTACTGGCCTCCATATTATACTTTACGGTATAATGTGTATTAATCTGTTGTTCCCAGGGACGGACCTATGTTGATGGGTAGGTGGGCGGGAGCACCCCTTGAAAAAATAAATTTTAGTGTATTTTTTAGGCAAAAACCTCGATCGCACCTCTTGAAAATATGGTTGACCCCTCATCCGCACCCTTAGAAAATAAATCTTGGATCCACCATTGGTTGTTCCAAACCTTAAGACTTAAGACTCGTTTTATTATGTCCCTCACAGCTTCCACTTGTTCCAAACCTTCGTCACAAATGGCTTATTGTTAATTATTAAAACACTTAAAAAGATCTTTTTTTTTTTAAGTTGTCATGTAATTAGGATCATAAGTTTTTGTTTGACTTCACCATGTTTAATACTTGGTTCCATTTAATGATCATGACGAAATCTTAAATGGCCATAAACTATGTCCATGTGTCATGTGATGATATTGCCCTACCCGACCCGAACCAGTCAAACCGACCCGAAAACTTTTATACCTGGTTCTATGACTCTCGACTTTTATACAAGATGTTTAATCAACTTGAACAAGTAATTAACTGACACGCATATGAATTAACAAAACGGTTAGCAAAATGCAATCAAATCGATTAATTTTAATGCATATCGAATAATGATGGCACGAGTTGCTAGAGAAGTCTTGAGACATCTTGATATGCTTGTGAATATATCAAACTATGGCGTCGAAACCCACATACAATGATTAACAAACATATACAAAGATATGAAACGTCTAAATGAGCACGTTTAACTTGTGTAGATTGATGGTGTCATACAAAATTCCCAAGTAGCTTCTTTATTTTTATTGTTGGTGACCATTAGTATACTGAATTTGTAGTGATGCCTGATAACATTGTTTAATAGTTTGACAATAAAGAAATCTCTATCTTTGCAATAAGCTAAGACTTGTTATATCAAGAGAAAACTGCCTGTAAAAGGAACCATCTAAGGATTCATTATACTATACATTAAAAGAATAAACCCGAAACGCTCTAAGAATATTTTCCAAAATGAGCAGGAGAAAAGGGTGTTTCAAGTACAACAGTTTTACTAGAGTTGTGCCTTCTACACCTTTGATTCGAGATAATATAATTTTTTTTTCAGGCAATATTGTAACTATTACACATCCTAGCATGATCTAGTTAGCCTATAAAACTGGTTGTCTTGCCAATGAGTCTACATTACCTTTGGATTCCAAGATCCTGTCCTTTAGATTATTTTTAACAAGATGGAGTACACTCGCACATCTTTCAGCCTCTTCAAACCGTTCTTGCGCAGCCATGAGCTCCACACATCTCTCTCGCAGATCCATTTGGGCGGCTTTTTCAACCACAACGGTGTTCACTCTCAATTCCATAAGCAAACCGCACTTCTTGCTGGCCTCCTTCCTTTTGAGGATGACATCCAAGTGAGCTCGAAGCCATGACACATTAATGTTGGCTGCCTCTGTAGCTAGCACTTGCTGTTCTATTTCTTCCATGTTGTCAATATCATCATTGGTTTGAATTCGACCGACAACTTCACAAACGATCTCAAGGAAAGATGATCTCATAGAGACGGGTTTGAATACACAATCTGCTGCAATGTCACCGTGTTTCTTGAAAATGTTCTCAAGAACCGGTGCAACACTTTGCTTCACTTTGTACCCTTGGACACAAATTATGTCGGATTGAGATGAAATCTTTCCTTCCTGTTCAGTAAAAGGATTAGATGTGGCAAAATGACTGGGTGGTCTAATGGGTCAAAAGAATTGGGTTGTTCAAATAACGTTCGAAAATAGCCAGAAAGAAGCTTGCTCGAAAAATAAACAAGCTGAGCTGGCTCGTTTAATCTTCGATCTAATTTCGAGTCAAGGTAAGCTAGCTTGTTTGGCTATCTCATATGTGCAAAAATAAATAAGATGACTCAAGCTTTATCCTAGCCGAGCTTGAGCAAAATTTCGGCTCGTTAAAAGTTTTCGAGCCAAGCCGGCTCGTTTAACCTCGAGTCCAAGCTTAAGCTGGTTTAGCTCGACTTCTCATCAAGTACTCTAGTTGACACAAAGCTTACAACTTTGAGATGAAAAATTTCCTGTATATAATAAGACGATACATATTGGAAGCTGAAAAACAAGCGAGGAAGGTTGATTTTTAGGTAACAGGTCAAACAGGTTTGGTTGGCACTATATAGATTTCGATGATTTACAACACGATCCTCTACGATGTGGTCAAATGAAGCAAGCAAGTTTGACGCCGTTGGCTTCTCTATCTTTACACAATCATGGCTCATGTGTAATAGATAAATATTATAAGATTTTTAAGTGATTATAAAGACAGAGTTTAGGACACTTACATCAACATGTGTGTCTAGACTAGTGAGACATGTCCACCCGGTACTTTGATGACTAGTGGTGTTGTTAGAGCTCGCCATGGTGTTGGTCCTGGCAATGTCATCAACGGGCATGGTGGTGCTGTCGGTATTGTCCTCTACAAGCATAGTAGTCGTGTTGCTAATGTCGCCTACCAGCTGATCACGTACCATAACCGACGGCTGAGGTACCGATGATAAGCGGGCCTTCTTCAACAACGGTGACGAATCATTAGCATAGCCGTCAAAAAATTGACAGCTAGCCCGCCACCAATCAGTGGCACACTCTGCAGGAGTTGGTGTCAACACTGGTAGTGGCTCAAATCCGGGCTGAAAATTAATGGCACACTTAATTAAGTAATGCTAATTACTAATAAACTAATTGAAATGATAAGAAAAACTAATGTACATACAACATACCACTGTGGCATCCACGACAAATGGTAGTGCAAGCTTCCACTTTATGCATTTGTTCTTGCCCCAGCTAATGGCCCTCGGAATCCCATCATGCTTGATAGCAAACCTCTTAGAGTATGGGAAAACCTCGAAGATCCATATCTAGAAAATCACAATATAATAAACTTCAGAAAAGTAAATTACAACAAAAAATATTTGTCTTAAACAAAATAGCATAACCTTAAAGGCCCAAATAAATACCTCTAGCGAATAATTAAGCGTCGAAAAAGCGCGTCGCGCAGAGCGTTTTGGCAGCGCATTATGTAGCTGCCTGTACACAACCTTCCAGACATATGAACCCCATGGAAATGTGTTCCATGAGTCCAGATCCTCAACTAGTTCCAGAGCATCCGAGTCAACCAAATCACGAGACTGACAGCCCATGAATCCGACCTCAAGCAGCATCAGCAGACAAAGTCGTACGGCATCAAGGTCCGATAACTGATCAAGAGAGCTATCAAAGACATTTTTGAGATCCGAAACCTTTACCCTAGCTTGTACATGACCAAATACCCTCCCCCTGAATGTCGTATTGGGCCCCATATGCATCCGATGTTGTCTCCAAAGTTGATGCAGACCGAATCGCAGTCCTGTGATGAGGCAAAACTCTTGAGGTCCAAACCACAACTCCTGACATTTCTTTTCATTCCATCCCTTCTTGCACCATTCATCAACACCACCACAACCCACCACCTTCGCCACCACCCACCACCACCACCACCACCCACCACCGACACCATCGCCGCCTCAACCCGCAACCCGTCACCGCCTCTGCCGCCACCCTGACAACCACCACCACCGCCGCCGCCACCAACCACCACCACCGCCGCCACCCACCACCACCACCACCACCACCACCACCGTCGATGCCACAACCACCAACCACCACCACCGCCGCTGCCACCAACCACCACCAACGGACGCCGCCGCCCCCATCACCGCCACCTCCACCGCCACTCGCCGCCTCCGCCACCACCCATCGTCGTCATCACCGTCGCCGCCACCACCCACCACCCACCACCCACCACCACCACTCACCGCTGAATTTACTCATTACCTAATTACCCTTACACTTAAATGCAAAATAGTAACAAAGTTAGCGTTAGGAACCAAAACCGTTATAAAATGCAACCTTGAGGTCTGATATGTTAAAATATTTCTTTTTGAGCTGAAAGGGTTAAAATGACTAAATCACAGGGGCCAACATAGTAATTTACTCTTATTTTTTAGTAAAATAATAAAATCACCCCTGATGGTCAGGGCCGGCCCAAGTGTGTAATTAGGTGAAAGTGTGAAATAATGGCCTAGTGCCGGCGGCAATTCTTGACACGATCCGTCAACCGGACCTGAACCCAATACGAAAAACACGGGTTTGGATCGACTAACATGACCTGTTTGAAAATACGCTTCGGGTTCGGGTTGACCCACATTATAAACGAGTTGAGTTCGGGTTGACCCGTATAAAAATGGGTTGACTCATTAACCCGTTTAACTATTTAGAATTTTTGTTTATATTTTTATTTTTGTTTTTGTTTTTTCCGTTTCTATTTTACATAGTTAATTATAATAATGTTAGTTTTGACACATATTATTTATTTGTCGCACTCATACTCATTATTAAACTTGTTATCGATAACCAGCTTAAAACCCATCAACTCGCTTATAAATCGTCAACTTGTATGACTCATTTAAAAATATGAGTTAAACGGGTCGGGTTGGGGTTGACCCGAATTTATATAGGTCGGGTTAGGGTTGAAATCTTTAACCCGAATAATAATATGGGTCGGGTTCGTGTTAAATATTTTAACCCATCAACCTAACACAATTAACACCCCTAAGCGTATAAATATTGTTGACGAAGAATGATAAATATTTTAACCCATCAACCTAACACAATTAACACCCCTAAGCGTATAAATATTGTTGACGAAGGATGATAAATAATAACTTTATTTTTATAATAATATATAGTTTTTTTCATTTATTTAATATATTATAATAGTTTACTATTATATTTACTTTTAATAACATATTTTTTTATCTTTTTTTCTTTTATAAAACCATATATTTCCTATACCATTTTTTTAATAATTCTTTTTTCTTCTTTTAGAAAATATATTAATTTATCGATTTATTTGATACTTCTTTAATAATTTACTTTTGTAACTTTTTTCTAAAACTTAAGTACGTAGTTGTGCTTGATTTCTTCCACAACATTCTTTATAAGTTTTGTTAAAAACGAAGTTGTACTTTAAATAAAGTATTTATTTGGTATCTGTTGACGAAGTATGATGAATAGTAACTTTATTTTTATAACAATATATAGTTTTTTTCTTTTATTTAATATATTATAATAGTTTATTATTATATTTACTTTTAATAACATATTTTAATTTTTTCCCTTTTTTAAAATCATATATTTCCTATACCATTTTTTAATAATTCTTTTTTTTCTTTTTTAGAACATATATTAATTTATCGATTAATTTGATACTTCTTTAATAATTTACATTTATAATTTTTTTCTAAAAACTTAAGTACGTAGTTGTGCTTATTTTTTTACCCGACGTTTTGTTATAAGTTTTGTTAAAAACGAACTTGTACTCTATATAAAGTATTTATTTGGTATTATAAAACGGTACGATGATAAACTATACGGTTCTAATGGTTTGACTTTCTAAACAATATGCTTTATTTTCAAATCACGTTTTACATTATCATTTGCTTAGTTTTTCCACAATGCGTGACATAAAAAAACTAGTATATATAGTTTATGAAGAACGATGAATCGTAACTTTATTTTTAAAATAATATATAGCTTTTTATTATTTTTTATTTAATATATTATAATAGTTTATTATTATATTAACTTATAATTTAATATTTTTAATTTTTTTTCTTTTTTTAAACCATATATTTCCTTAATCATTTTTTTAATAATGGTTTTTATTTTTATTTTTCTAGAACACATATTAATTTATCAAATAATTTGATACTTCTTTAATAATTTACGTTTATAACATTTTTTTTAAAAACTTAAGTACGTAGTTGTGCTTGATTTTTTCCCTCGACATTCCGTTATAAGTTTTATTAAAAATGAAGTTGTACTCAAAATAAAGTATTTATTTGGTGTCACAAAACGGTACAATGATAAACTAAAACGTTCTAATAGTTTGTCTTTCTAAACAACATGCTTTATTTTCGAATCTCGTTTGTTTTATATTATCATTTGCTCGGTTTCGCCGCAACGCGCAACGTCCAAAAATAATAATATATAGTTTTTTATTATTTTTTATTTAATATATTATAACAGCTTATTTTTATATTTACTTTTAATAATATTTTTTTCTTTTTTTAAAACCATATATTTCATGTACCATTTTTTAATATTTTTTTCATTTTTAGAACATATATTAATTTTTAAATTAATTTGATACTTCTTTCATAATTTACGTTTATAACTTTTTTCTAAAAACTTAAGTACGTAATTGTGCTTGATTTTTTCCCTCGACATTCCGTTATAAGTTTTGTGAAAAACGAGGTTGTACTCAAAATAAAGTATTCATTTGTATTATAAAATAGTACAATGATAAACTAAACTATTCTAATAGTTTGTCTTTCTAAACAATATGTTTTATTTTCAAATCACGTTTGTTTTATATTATCATTTGCTCGGTTTCGACGCAACGCGCAATGGTAAAAAACACTAGTATAAATAGTAACTATGAAAATTTTGATTACCAAAGTTTTTTTTTTTTCATGCTGCTAAAATCTTTTATTTATCTAGCATCAAAGGAGTTTAATTTGCAAAGTTCTAAAGCATAGATACATGATAATTTTTTAATAAAATTTGAAAGCAAGTTTCATTCCACTTGTTAGTGGTTAGTTTCTGTTTCTCATCCAGACAGAAATATTTAATTTAATACCAAATTATTTGTCTACTAATAAACTAAGAATAATTTTTCATGTTTTCTTGTTAACAAAGTCCTTCGTCAATTGTTATATTTATATACTCTTAAATACAAAGGTCGGTGACCCGACCAAATGACATACATGCCCCTAAGAAATGTGTCACCAAATGACAAAACTGCCCCTAAGAAATGTTGTCATTATTGTTGTGCCATTGTCTTCTTATCTACCTTTCGTCAATCCCCAACGCCAGATCACCTCTTTCTTCTCCAAATCACCCTCTTCAACATCCTCTCATCCTCCTTCTCACTCACCATCCTCTATTTCTAGCCCTAAACCTACAACTCCGTCGCCTCTACAAACCAAAAGCGCTAACGAATTAGTTATCGGCAATTCTCCTTCATTAGGATCATTTACAAACACTTAAAAACCACCACCACCACAAATCTGGAGAACCACATCGACCCACCAGAGATTTACGAGAGAGAGAGAGAGAAAGATAAGAGTTTCCGGTCACCGCAACGGCGGTCAGCAGCCACGACGCAAGTGGTCACTAGGGTTTCTAAGCTTGCGTCTTCATACTCTGCAACGCCAAAGGTAGATTCCATCTCTATATTCGTGTTCCTCTTTCCTTTCTTTCCAGCAACTCTAATCAACAACAAAGGTGAACGATGATGATTGTTATTTGTATTTTTGATGATGCTGCCTGTTATGGAAGGGGTTTGATTGCTCATAGAGATGGATCTGATGCACTGTAAGCCATTTTACTTGAACCCCATTTGTTCTTAGAATAAATTTGATTTTTATAAGGAAAATTGCTAAGAAAATAAGATCATGGTGGTTAATGATTGATTGAGGTGCTGTTCTATGTTTGCAAAGAGAATCCTTTGGCTCCTCTCATTTTACATCAATACACGATATAATGGGCTTGCTTCAGGAACATCAGGTATTGGCTTTTACAAGTTTTCATCACCAATACATATACCATTTGTTTAATTGCTTTACAAGTTCCTAAATTCATTATATTTTATAGGCTAACTGCATTAAAAAGTGACTAACTTGGGTCAATTATCTGTTTTGTTAAGCATTTTATTTAAGAAAAGAACCATTAAAACCATCCAAAATAATATTTAGATTAGATTAGAATTACCTGCTGTTATAGCTTAAAATTACTAATCAAATTTAAAATAATACTTAGCTTAGATTCCAAAACAATCAATGATGGTTGTGAAATCCTTGGAAGCCAGGAACGACAAGGTAAGTTAGACTTACAGTTTAGGTTATCGCAATTTGCAAATTATGTTTAGGTGTCCGTGTTGAATTTACAGACGAAACACTTTGCTGACATTGCATTTAGTTTTTGGAGATAATTTGTATGTGTGTTTCATGTTGATTATTATTTTTATACTTAATTAAAATAGGCAGCTTATTGAAGAAGAATGGTATACATGCTTCTCATACTCTCATACACATTTTTTGTATCTGGTATCGATTACTAATATTTTCTTTCTTATAGCCAGAAACATCGTTTTCAGATGGTTGCTTCAGTTTGGAGGGTTGGGTTTAAAGAACGTGTGCTTGCTGATGGTCTATTCTTAGCTAAAGTTGCCATGGAATACGGCGTTGGTATGTTAAAGTATCTTCTCTTTTTCTTCGGATGACCTAATATTTTTTGCAAATTTTTATATGCGAATTAGATGCCATTTTATAACCAACATTCCATGTTCTGTTGATAATTTTTATATCCGAATGTGATGCCATTTTATAACAACCATTCCATGTTCTGTTGATAGATTTTTTTTTTAAAAAAAATTAGTTATCTAAATTTTGTACGTTAGCTCTTTATACGTTGATTCTGCAGGAAACTACTGATAAGAATATGATTTTTTGTGTGTTTTTACTATATAGTTGAAATAGTTACAAAAAGTCTGATGTTGTCTTGGTATGTGTATGCATTCTTCATACATTTTTGGGGTTTGATGGTTTTGTTTTGGGCTTGCAGTTCTTTCATACGTTTTGATTCGATGGTATTTAATTCGAGTTAGTTTTTGTTTAAACCAGCCGCAATGAGGGAGGGATTGGTACGTTTTCTTTATCTTTTACTTGGTTCAACTTTCCATATAAATTTTGCTCAAGAACCACATATCTACGTTTCGAGTTAGTATAGTTTTTAACATAGCATTTTTTGGGCTAAAATAGAATATGTTTTTATTCGACGGTATAAATTCCAGTTACTCTATTTCGACGTAAATTTAGTTCGGAAAGAGTCAAGTACGCCGCCGCAACGCGCGGCGGGTGCAAATACTAGTTATAGAATAAATAGAAGTACCATTTAATTTAAGTCAAAATATAAAGTAACATGGTTTTTATTAACAAGAGAACTATTCATTTATGTTGGAAGTATATAAGTTTCTTCTTAATAATTTTTAGAGTTAAATGCCATTTTAGTATCTGTGGTTTAGGTCATTTTGTCAGTTTAATCCAAATCTTTCATTGGGTTCAAAAAGGTTTCACCGTTGCCATTTTAGTCCACTGGGTTAACTTCATCCTTTTTTTCTGTTAACGAGAAGGGCAAGTCGGTCATTTTATATGGCCGAATTGCCCTTCTAGTTAACAAAATTACATGAAAAATAACTGAATTGCCCTTTTCGTTAACAGAAAAAATAGATGAAGTTAACCAGTAGACTAAAATGGCAACGGTAAAACCTTTTTGGACCCACAGGAGAAAAAAATGAAACATTTGGACTAAACTGACAAAATGGCCCAAGCCACAGGGTCTAAAATGGCATTTAGCTCTAATTTTTATGTCAAATAGAAATCAATATAACTAACTCAATACAAATGAAAAAGACCCCTGATTTTTACTTCGCTTAGGGCCATCAAAAAGGTTTAAACAGTCCTAATGGTTGCCAAATTTGCTTGTTACATAAAAAAATCATATGAGCACATGACATTTTGATTTTGCTGTCCTTTCATCCAAATTACAAACCCAGTTAAAATGTATCGTTACTCAGGGGGCTTTTTGGACATTTTACCCATCTATTTTTATGTTTTCTAGTTTTTTAACCTTTAAATAAAAACAATAAAATTATTTATAATATATGCATACACACATTCTCTCTCTTCTCTCCACCGTTCACCACAAATCGAACCACCAGAACCACTACCATTTACCCTACTCAAAAAAACCCTAGCCGCAGCAACCAACAACGTCCTCACCATCAACGGTTGCAGACTGCCACTAAAAATATGCCTAGGGATGAGTATTTGGTATCGAGTACCAGTACCGAACCGGTATATTCGGTACCAGTACCGGTACCCACTTTCTCCGTTTTTCGGTACCGGTAAAACACTGGTAAATACAGGTATATTCGGTACCGGTACCAGTACCCACTTTTCCCGTTTTTGGGTACCGAACGGGTACCGTGCTCATCCCTAATTATGCCACCTACTTACACCCAAATTCGAAACCACACCACTCCTCACCATCCACCGGCTACCACCAACCAAAAACCCTAACCATCGCCACCTAAGAAAACCACCACTACCACCGCCATTCCCATCAGTAACCACCGTTCACAACCACCCAAGCCCTAAATTCATTGTCATCACACCTGCCTTCTCGTAAATCGACTAAACCATCTTTAACCTCCAACAAATGTGCGACTGGGGCTGTAAACAAACCGAACAAGGCCTAGTTCCTGTTCGTTCATTAGGGAATGAACGGTTCAAGAAACGCTCACCGAATGAGATTTCTTGTTCATGTTCGTTCATTAAGGAAAGGGACATGTTAATGAACACTTACAACGTAAATGAACGCAAACAAATGTTTATGAGCATAAATGAATACAAACAAATGTTATATATTTATTTTAAAATAAAAATGTGTATTTTTTTATCAGAAAGAATCCACCAAAAATAAATAAGTACTTAACAAAATTATCCGAACATAGTCTCCGTAATCATTATAAACATAATTAACACAAAAATTAAGAAGTTTGTCAAGTTTTAACACAAACTGAAATTAAAATGGTCAAATGAAGGATGTTAGCGGTTGCGTAAAATATAATTGTGGTTTCGTATTTTTAAGAAATAAAACCAATAAAATTCAATATAACCATATAAAACCTTTAAACGAATGGACACAAATAAACATAAATAAACACATTATCGAACGTTCATGAACATAAACAAACGAACACAACCTCTATTCATGTTCGGTTTTTAACTTATCGAACGGAATTTCTTGTTCATGTTTGTTCATTTATTTAACAAACGAACATACACGAACTTCCCCCGAACGGTTCACAAACCATTCGTCGAACGTTCTGTTTATTTACAACCGTTCGGCTAATTCTTTACCACCTGTTTCAAAATCGACCATCTACCACCTCAATTGAAGCTGCGATCTTCTTTGATTTTTTTATTGTAGTTGTCGAATCCCCAAATCCCTGGATGACGTTCAAAGGGTCTTCGCTGACGTCGTGATAATCCAGCTCTGGCTTGCTACAAAAAAGGAAACCGTTAGCCTCGTCACAGAGGGGCCGGGGGGGGGGATCCGTGACCAAGCTCCGGCATGAGAATAAGTAAACTTGTCGGAGAGTAAGAGAGCAACCTATTCCGATGAGCGTGATCACCGGAACAGTCTCTATGGTGTGAATCTGATATAAATATGTGTGTGTGTGTGTTTAATGTAAAGGAATTATGGTTTGAATAAATGTGAGAGCATTAAGTGAGATATATTGGACTTGTGTCGTAGATCCCTCTCTTACCTTCCTTATATAGCCGAAAGCCCTTATCTTTCCAATGGGACGATACCGAGACGATCCAACGGATTCTGATCGTCTTTGGGGGTCTCAGACACGTTTCTGAACCCCAATGGCAGGATTGTGCCTTCATTTAATGATACCGGCTCGGAAGTACAATGCCAGCCGGAGATCCTTTTCTTGTCATTCATTTAATGCTTCTTCTTCTTTGTAAATATCTCTTTTCCCACTCGTTTTATGAGAAAGTCCCTTAATGGGCAAGTATCGCTCTTTGTGTGACAACCCGTGATTTACGGCTCTTAATTACATGATTAACAGGTAATTAACGCGATAATAAATAGTGATTAAGACGAAGATTGACTTAATTAGGCCTTGGAGTGCCTAGAAACGGCTAACCAACTTTACAGTGCGCGTGTGGTGATTTACGGGAAATCTGCTGAACATGACGCAACAACGAACTGATACCGTACAAAATACTAACAACGCCGACAAGTATGATTGTTACACGAATATTTTATGTCTATGAAATTAAGTTTTGTGAATTTATTGGGCTTCCGTGCGACACAAACGCAAACAGGAACTAAAAACGCGATAGCAGGAAACGCATCGGCAACGAAACAGAAGCGACGGAGGCGCTTGTCACCTTCAGAACTTACATTTTACGCTATATTTAGCTCTGTAATGAAATTTTAGAAGCTACAGTCGAAATCGGATCGAAAAACGGATTAGAAACGACCTCTTGAGCAAATTTCGCGATTTTAACGCAACCGACGAACGAACGCCTCAACCGTCAACTTCCGACGCTATTTTACATATCCTTGATCCTAAAATGACATTTTACGACGCTACGGGGAGTTCGGGTCGCAAAAACGAGTTCATATGAATTACGGGCCACTTACACATGAGATAGGGCTTGTAGGCCCTGGGCCCAAGCCCGAAACCCACAAGCCTAAACCTGCATATAATATAGATCTTTACTACAAGACTTTCTTGTAAATCTTACTAAGATCTCTAAAAATATTTAGAAATCTATGTAAAATATTTACCAAGATTCACAAGATCTCTTATAGATCTCTACAAGATCCTTATAAAAGCCTACAACCTCTCCCTCTCTCGATACATACTGAAACACACACCCAAATGAAACAGATACATTATCTCCTCCACTCCCTCCCTCTGATTTCAGTCCGACGAACAACCACAGGGAACCGGTGGCTGCCGGTGGTCCTTTCAGGCGAAGACACCCCCCTTCTCGGTTCCCCTATAACCCGATAACCACCAAACACACCCCCTTCCCTTTCTTCTTCGACTCACAATCGGAGCACCACCACCACTGTCCGGTGGTGGTGTGGCGGGTACAATCAGGGAGGAGAGAGAGACGAGATAGAGAGAGGAAGAGGCCGAAGAGAGAGAGAGGGAGATGTGGCGGAGTGGTGGGTTTTCGCGGCAGTCGTGGTGATGTCCGAGGGCAGCAACATCGGCGGCGGAGGTGACGTCCGTCCGGTCATCGGAGACGGCTTCCAGTGGCTATCAGTTACAAACCCACGAGAACCCACTCAAATCGGTAAGTTAAATTCTGTTTTTGGCTTCGAAAGAAGCAAAATCGGGTAGGCATGTTCTTGCTTCCATAAAATCTGTGGCAACTAATGTCAAAATCAATAATCTAGGTTCTCTTGGTGGTGGTTCGGTAAGAGTTCCGACGGCTGTGGGTTCGGGGGTTGGGTGGTGACGGCACGGCAGTGGTGGTATTGTTTTGGTTCGGATCATGTTACGGCTCGGGTCAGATTTCAGTTTCGGGTTATTGGGTTTCGGTTAACAGGCGGCTCGGGTCAGAATGGTCACGAGTGCGGGTTTTGGTTCGGTTCGGGTCAAGGTCTCGGGTCTGGTCAACTCGGTCAAGTTCGGTCAACAGTGAGTTGACTCGGTCAAACCTAGTTGACTCGGTCAACTCAGTTAGCATTTCGACACGAGGAGATGGTAAATATTTAGGACGTGTTTATTATTTAAGTTATTTAGTTATAACTCATAACGTGAACGAGCTCGACCGATACCATTAACGACTATTTACATCTTATTTTGGCGTATTTGATTAAAAGCTATCATATATTTTGCGTGAGTTGATGGAATATTGTTGAATTTTGATGATATAACGACAACATTGGTTGTCCGGGGCGTCCAAAAACAGAGGAAACTTTGCCCGTTTTTCGAGAAAATCCGTAAAAAGGAACGCGTTTTATTATAAAACAAACATCGGATTCAAATGATATTTTGGAAAGACGAATACAAGCATATAGTTTCTTTCGATAACACTTTACAACTTACAATAAATGACGAGTCGGAAATTTATTTACAACAAATAAATATAATTATTATATTTATTATAAACTTCGGAATTTCGACAACTCCTTTCTAAAGTCAATATAATTATTTATATTGTTTCAAACGCCGAACACACATTCGTTTATAAAAATAAATATAGTTACATATTTATTTTCAAACACGACAATCCGACGATTCTTTCATGAATATGACTTTTAATATTCACGTCAAACGCCTAAATGGCATAGACATACACTTTGATAAATATCATACGAGACGTATATATAATACGAGTTTGTTATATGATATTTTCATAGAAATATTTTTTTATACACGTATGACTACTCGAGACGGCTAACACACTTACAACGATATATTTATATACTTTTATATAAATATTTATTCATTTTAAGTCTCTCGGAAACTAAGTCTTTTTCAAGACTTATTAAACTGCTACTGACATTAAACGAGACTTAACACGTATAACTTAATCTTTTCCATTAAGTTAACAACTTACTGTCGAATCGTTCGGCTAACGATTCGGTAGAGCTCGGTGACACGTAGACTAGTTACCGCTTTTGTTTAGAAACTTATTAGATATTCCATGTTAGGAATATTGTAGAATGCACGCTAGCAAGTCAAGCCTTGTAAACGATATCATCGAAGTCGTATATAGCTAGCTTTGCATAGGAATATTCAGGTGAGTTCATAACCCCCACTTTTTACTGTTTACATTTTTGTAAATGTTTTCGGGGTGGAAAGACATGCACGTTTTGCAAAAACATACAAAGTTCTGAACAAATGCAAAACTCGTATTTCTAAATCATATTACGAAGTGATTTCGAGGAACTCAAATGATTTACGAAAGGTTTATACTAAACATACCGGTTTTCAAACAAACGTATCTTTCGGAATATGCATACCCACGAATTCTAGTTTTCTAAACTACGGGTAAATACAAGAAGCACTCTTGGTGAGAACGAGTACCAAGTATGATGCGTTTTGAGGAAGGATCAGTCTTAGAGACTGGGGGAGGATCAGTCTTAGAGACTGGGGTAAAATACATGTTTACGAGTACTTTTTACATGGTATGGTTAGCTTAAGGAGGGTTAGAACGTACAGATCGTGTGAGTGGGTAGGCGCAACTTGGGATCATTAATCCTCATTGTAGGACCGAGGGACAGGAGCGGTAGATCTATTTGGGTGTAGCGAGCCCAGCCCCCAGGCCAAACAGAACGGACCTCGGGGTGACTTTGTGCCCGACGCATAAATTTGCTAGGTTTGAGTCTTCCTACTTGCACTTCACACATATCAATGGCCTTGCAAACCATTGGTGATCTCTTTATTTCCTTATTGCTACATACCAGGGACATATATACTTACGAAACCACTTGTTCATACAAATTAACTACCATGTTTTATACAAATTTAAAGCATTATGCGGGTATGGAGTCAAAGTCAGGGTGGGCATTGACGGTTATGCGAACATTACAAATACAAGGCTTTACAAATACATGGTTTTATGAACATAACGTGTTACAAACACAACGTTTCCATATAACTTGGCAAGAAAATGATTTTAAATTCATTTTCTCAATACTATTTCAAAAACCGGTTATTTCAAAGATTTATTTCAAACCTTTCACAACTCAAAAGATTTATCTCAAATCTTTTACGAACAAACTATGAACTCGCTCAACTTTATGTTGATTTTTCGCACGTTTCTTTCTCAGGTTACAGTTCTAAGACAAGGCCCGGTTGGAATAGGAGGACCATCGAGGATTCGAGTACTTAGCAGGCGTTCAATTTCTAGAAAGTCTTAGCTAATTTGCTTTCGCTGTGCAATGAAGATACCAGTCCAGTCACGCCAAGCTCTGATAATTTCGGGGTGTGACAGATTGGTATCAGAGCCATGGGTTACAGGGAATTAGGTTTCTGCAGAGATACCTAGGCTCTAACCTCACTTTCCTCTGGGAACTTAGATTATCGAAACCTGAATACATACAGAACGCCTAGTACTCGAATATGGTCTCCAACCGTTGCCGAAAAGAAAACAGTCACGATTTTGTTTTCAACCATACGCTAAAGTTGTGTTTTACACACGGTACACGAAACGATTACATACAGTACACAACACTCTGAGAGTTTAGGAAACATGCATTTAAGACCTTCGGAAAAGGGAGTTCAGCTGGGAGGATAGTCTAGTGGGACTAGGAAGTTCAGTCTGAGAGGCTGGGAGGATAGACTAGTGGGACTAGGGGATTACTTGATTGCTTATTGGTGACTAACATGGTTATTTGATTATATGATTGATTATTTGTGCATGTGTTTATTAAAGGTCATCACGTAGGAACCGCGAATATTAAATCGGGCACACATTATTATCCATATTGTCTGTGATATTTTAACTTCCCGAGCAGGCAGCCTACGCATAACAAAACGAGTGCACAAGAATACATGCAACTCAATCTTTACGTCAACGGATGTCGGGGCACATCACGTTCTACGCGGAACGAAACGCTAGTGCACAGGTATACGCGAAACTCAATATGTACGTCAACGGAGGTTGAAGCACGTCACATACGACTGTCGAGGCGAGGCCTTTGAGAAGGAACGATGAAGCAAATTTAACGACGATGCTAGATCCCTGTCAGCAGGAGAACTAACGATCAGGAAACGACAACTTGTCACGCGATCCTGCAACGACACGAATCACGCCAGGGAGAAGACGATTGTCTCCGCATTCCCCCTACCTAATTAACGACGAATACGCTATGTTCGACATTCCATGGTAATGTCACCTAACAATTGGTTGTCACACGAAACCCCAGGTAAAGTCCTCAAATTTCTTTATTGAAATTTCGAATTTCACACTCACTGAGTAGATTTTCGTATCTCTACTCCTCTTAATGGTCATTGTATCACGATCATTTCTTTACAAGTTACATACATGGTTTTTCGTTGTGACCATGTCGAAAGTTTTCTTGTCGATACAGATATTTATTGTCGGATTGCGCTAAAACCAAGTTCAACTGTTTGAACTTGCTCATTACACATATTCGATTCGAGACACCATATGATGTATTGGGAGCATCATATTCATATCAATTTTAACGAGCACTTCAGTTGTTCCGAGTCATGGTAAACTTGTTTGGTATTCGACTCCATTAAATTGTTGATTTCGACACCTTGTGGTGGTATTTTCACTTATTTGAACCTTGCGCTAAACTCGTTTACGCGTCTCATGCACGGATTTAATCATTTCTTTATTAATTTGTTTTAAATCCGCTTTGAATTATCATATTAAGGCAGTCTTAACACAATCGTGTGTTAAGACAATGGTACACAAATTCATTTCATATTCCGGTGTACCTCATAACAGTTCTTTCAACATCGATCGAATGCTTTGCGACATTCATTGCTTCTTCACCTTCGATCGAAAACATTATTTCTCTGATGTTCGAATTTCAATTGAAAATTCTACGATGTCATTTGAAACAAACTTTCAGATTCACTTTATTGCGCTTTCATTTGACTTCAAACACGGTGAATTTGTTTGATCACCGCTATTATTGAATCATTTGAGTCACTACGACACCTTGTGGTGTCAGTACAAACTTGTAGCTTCGGCTAACCATGATTGAGTGTTTCATGCAAAACACATGTGATACTTGTTCGATCACCTCTATTATTAAATTGTTTCATTCATTGCGACACCTTGTGGAGTCGGTATAACTTGCAGCTTGCGCTGATCACGATCGAACGTTTCATGCAAACTATTACATCTGAGATTGTTGATTCTAAGTTCATCCGTGGATGTGATTGCTTCTAGAACTCATTTACATGTTATAAACATTCATGTGGAATTCGATTGGTCGAAGTTCCTGTTCATTGTTGAATCCCTGTTAACTTAGTCACACTAGTGACTGTACCTATACGTCTCGTTTCTGTTGACATCAATTACTGAGACACGTTTCTTTTAAACCGTTGCGATTCCTATTGTGAAGGAATGTCCTTAAATTCACCTGATTCGAATAAGTCTTGTTTCGATTACGCGGTCATTCACTTTGTTACTATTCGGACTTACCTGCGAACAACACAATTCTGAGGAGATAACATAATCTAAATTTCGAGGACGAAATTTCTGTAACAGGGGGAGAATGTGACAACCCGTGATTTACGGCTCTTAATTACGTGATTAACAGGTAATTAACGCGATAATAAATAGTGATTAAGACGAAGATTGACTTAATTAGGCCTTGGAGTGCCTAGAAACGGCTAACCAACTTTACAGTGCGCGTGTGGTGATTTACGGGAAATCTGCTGAACATGACGCAACAACGAACTGATACCGTACAAAATACTGACAACGCCGACAAGTATGATTGTTACACGAATATTTTATGTCTATGAAATTAATTTTTGTGAATTTATTGGGCTTCCGTGCGACACAAACGCAAACAGGAACTAAAAACGCGATAGTAGGAAACGCATCGGCAACGAAACGGAAGCGACGGAGGCGCTTGTCACCTTCAGAACTTACATTTTATGCTATATTTAGCTCTGTAATGAAATTTTAGTAGCTACAGTCGAAATCGGATCGAAAAACGGATTAGAAACGACCTCTTGAGCAAATTTCGCGATTTTAACGCAACCGACAAACGAACGCGTCAACCGTCAACTTCCGACGCTATTTTACATATCATTGATCCTAAAATGACATTTTACGATGCTACGGGGAGTTCGGGTCGCAAAAACGAGTTCATATGAATTACGGGCCACTTACACATGAGATAGGGCTTGTAGGCCCTGGGCCCAAGCCCAAAACCCACAAGCCTAAACCTGCATATAATATAGATCTTTACTACAAGACTTTCTTGTAAATCTTACTAAGATCTCTAAAAATATTTAGAAATCTATGTAAAATATTTACCAAGATTCACAAGATCTCTTATAGATCTCTACAAGATCCTTATAAAAGCCTACAACCTCTCCCTCTCTCGATACATACTGAAACACACACCCAAATGAAACAGATACATTATCTCCTCCACTCCCTCCCTCTGATTTCAGTCCGACGAACAACCACAGGGAACCGGTGGCTGCCGGTGGTCCTTTCAGGCGAAGACACCCCCCTTCTCGGTTCCCCTATAACCCGATAACCACCAAACACACCCCCCTTCCCTTTCTTCTTCGACTCACAATCGGAGCACCACCACCACTGTCCGGTGGTGGTGTGGCGGGTACAATCAGGGAGGAGAGAGAGACGAGATAGAGAGAGGAAGAGGCCGAAGAGAGAGAGGGAGATGTGGCGGAGTGGTGGGTTTTCGCGGCAGTCGCGGTGATGTCCGACGGCAGCAACATCGGCGGTGGAGGTGACGTCCGTCCGGTCATCGGAGACGGCTTCCAGTGGCTGTCAGTTACAAACCCACGAGAACCCACTCAAATCGGTAAGTTAAATTCTGTTTTTGGCTTCGAAAGAAGCAAAATCGGGTAGGCATGTTCTTGCTTCCATAAAATCTGTGGCAACTAATGTCAAAATCAATAATCTAGGTTCTCTTGGTGGTGGTTCGGTAAGAGTTCCGACGGCTGTGGGTTCGGGGGTTGGGTGGTGACGGCACGGCAGTGGTGGTATTGTTTTGGTTCGGATCATGTTACGGCTCGGGTCAGATTTCAGTTTCGGGTTATTGGGTTTCGGTTAACAGGCGGCTCGGGTCAGAATGGTCACGAGTGCGGGTTTTGGTTCGGTTCGGGTCAAGGTCTCGGGTCTGGTCAACTCGGTCAAGTTCGGTCAACAGTGAGTCGACTCGGTCAAACCTAGTTGACTCGGTCAACTCAGTTAGCATTTCGACACGAGGAGATGGTAAATATTTAGGACGTGTTTATTATTTACGTTATTTAGTTATAACTCATAACGTGAACGAGCTCGACCGATACCATTAACGACTATTTACATCTTATTTTGGCGTATTTGATTAAAAGCTATCATATATTTTGCGTGAGTTGATGGAATATTGTTGAATTTTGATGATATAACGACAACATTGGTTGTCCGGGGCGTCCAAAAACAGAGGAAACTTTGCCCGTTTTTCGAGAAAATCCGTAAAAAGGAACGCGTTTTATTATAAAACAAACATCGGATTCAAATGATATTTTGGAAAGACGAATACAAGCATATAGTTTCTTTCGATAACACTTTACAACTTACAATAAATGACGAGTCGGAAATTTATTTACAACAAATAAATATAATTATTATATTTATTATAAACTTCGGAATTTCGACAACTCCTTTCTAAAGTCAATATAATTATTTATATTGTTTCAAACGACGAACACACATTCGTTTATAAAAATAAATATAGTTACATATTTATTTTCAAACACGACAATCCGACGATTCTTTCATGAATATGACTTTTTATATTCACGTCAAACGCCTAAATGGCATAGACATACACTTTGACAAATATCATACGAGACGTATATATAATACGAGTTTGTTATATGATATTTTCATAGAAATATTCTTTTATACACGTATGACTACTCGAGACGGCTAACACACTTACAACGATATATTTATATACTTTTATATAAATATTTATTCATTTTAAGTCTCTCGGAAACTAAGTCTTTTTCAAGACTTATTAAACTGCTACTGACATTAAACGAGACTTAACACGTATAACTTAATCTTTTCCATTAAGTTAACAACTTACTGTCGAATCGTTCGGCTAACGATTCGGTAGAGCTCGGTGACACGTAGACTAGTTACCGCTTTTGTTTAGAAACTTATTAGATATTCCATGTTAGGAATATTGTAGAATGCACGCTAGCAAGTCAAGCCTTGGAAACGACATCATCGAAGTCGTATATAGGTAGCTTTGCATAGGAATATTCAGGTGAGTTCATAACCCCCACTTTTTACTGTTTACATTTTTGTAAATGTTTTCGGGGTGGAAAGACATGCACGTTTTGCAAAAACATACAAAGTTCTGAACAAATGCAAAACTCGTATTTCTAAATCATATTACGAAGTGATTTCGAGGAACTCAAATGATTTACGAAAGGTTTATACTAAACATACCGGTTTTCAAACAAACGTATCTTTCGGAATATGCATACCCACGAATTCTAGTTTTCTAAACTACGGGTAAATACAAGAAGCACTCTTGGTGAGAACGAGTACCAAGTATGATGCGTTTTGAGGAAGGATCAGTCTTAGAGACTGGGGGAGGATCAGTCTTAGAGACTGGGGTAAAATACATGTTTACGAGTACTTTTTTACATGGTATGGTTAGCTTAAGGAGGGTTAGAACGTACAGATCATGTGAGTGGGTAGGCGCAACTTGGGATCATTAATCCTCATTGTAGGACCGAGGGACAGGAGCGGTAGATCTATTTGGGTGTAGCGAGCCCAGCCCCCAGGCCAAACAGAACGGACCTCGGGGTGACTTTGTGCCCGACGCATAAATTTGCTAGGTTTGAGTCTTCCTACTTGCACTTCACACATATCAATGGCCTTGCAAACCATTGGTGATCTCTTTATTTCCTTATTGCTACATACCAGGGACATATATACTTACGAAACCACTTGTTCATACAAATTAACTACCATGTTTTATACAAATTTAAAGCATTATGCGGGTATGGAGTCAAAGTCAGGGTGGGCATTGACGGTTATGCGAACATTACAAATACAAGGCTTTACAAATACATGGTTTTATGAACATAACGTGTTACAAACACAACGTTTCCATATAACTTGGCAAGAAAATGATTTTAAATTCATTTTCTCAATACTATTTCAAAAACCGGTTATTTCAAAGATTTATTTCAAACCTTTCACAACTCAAAAGATTTATCTCAAATCTTTTACGAACAAACTATGAACTCGCTCAACTTTATGTTGATTTTTCGCATGTTTCTTTCTCAGGTTACAGTTCTAAGACAAGGCCCGGTTGGAATAGGAGGACCATCGAGGATTCGAGTACTTAGTAGGCGTTCAATTTCTAGAAAGTCTTAGCTTATTTGCTTCCGCTGTGCAATGAAGATACCAGTCCAGTCACGCCAAGCTCTGATAATTTCGGGGTGTGACACTTTGGGCATTACCAATTAGGCCTACATGAAAGGAGCCCAAAACGGGTCAAGTGGGACGAACCGCTGGCCCGTCGTCAAGTCATCCATAGTCCCTGATTCTGAGATTCAAATCTCATGATTCAGGGCTGAGTCGTAACTGCTCATGGGGGTAGTTTTCTTGGGCTAAGAATGTGGGCCCACTTTTGGACAATCATCACGCGCCCCTTCTCACTTCTCGAGGACCATTAATCCTCAGATATCGACGGCGGGGGTTTAATCCCCTTAATACACGTGCAGGACAGTTTTAAATTTGAAAAGATGTTGATGTGACAGTTTCTTCCTTTCATGTCTGTTACCTTCTTTAAAAACCCTCACCGTCCCTTGAATTTCTTTCAACTCTCACCATTTTTCTTCCACACTTCCCCCTTTTCTTTCTTCCATTACATATTTCCGATCACCATTTAGTCTCGCTATGATCCGTACTGGCCGTTCTATGATCCGCTCTTTCTTGACGGCAAAGGATTTGGAATCCTTTGTCGAAACTTACAGGATACCAGAGCGTTTCTCCCCCACTTTACCTGGTCCTAACGACTCGGCAGAGTGCACCCCTGACCGGATTGTTCTCTATACTCTGTCGTTTTCTTCTTGTGGTGTCCGTTACCCGCTTTCACCTTTCAAGGTAGACCTGTTACGTCATTTCAAAGTTCATTTCTCCCAACTGCACCCTCTAGGGTTCATGAGGGTTGTTCATTTCGAGTTATCATATGTGGCGGTTTCTAGTAAGCCGTCGATTCCCCTGTTTTGTATGTTTTACAAATTGATTTCGGACGGGGACTGGTTTACCTTCGCCAAATGGAAGGACAGTGTATCTGAGCCTTGCTACTCCTTTATGCCGACCTCTACCTATCCTAAGGAATGTAAAAGCCGGTTTATTTTCGTTTCTGCCGCTATGATACCAGAATCTCCACCGATGAGGGACGCCAAGGCTGCTATTGAAGACAATGTTCCTATCTTGTCTGCTGATGAAATTGTCTAGTGGAAACGCATGTATGAGAATCCCACAAGAGCTTTTACTTTCTCCGAAGGGATCTTGGCTATGGGGGGGTTGAGCCCCTTCTACTCGGTCCGGCCAAAAGCTTTCTTTGGTAAGAAAGGTATTCTCTTGTTCTTGGCTTGTTGTGCTTATCTTTTTTCTGAAAATTTCCTAGGGGTTTGTGCAGTCATCTTTAGTGTTTCTTTTGTGTAGAGATGACCATGTGGGGATTGCTTCAGGGGGACTCCAGGAATGTTAAATTTGTGGTTGATGACAAAGTTGAACCGGGTTTGAGCCAGGGTGTCGAGAAGAGGGTTAATGAGGGATCGGTTCAGGCAGGGGATTCTGCTGCCGGGAGAAGGATGAGGTGGCTTCCTCTGATGAGAAAGAAGGTCCCCCCGGTTCCCTTCAAGTGAAGAGTTCTAGTGATGATGAAGAAGACCTGGAGAGCCGTTTGGCTCGTAAGCGAAAGGCTGTCAGTCCTAAGCAAGTTCCTGCCCCACGTGGTATCCGATTGAGACTCCGGAGTGCCAGTGGTCAAAAAGCCTTCCCTGCCGCAAAAGCTGCTTCTAAACTTCCCCCCGCTGGGGTTTAAGGCTCCTTGTCTAAGCATTTGTGATCTTCCAGTCTTACGAGTGAGCCTTTGTTGGTAAGTCCTCCACTTATCTTCTGTTTTGGTCGATGTAGTGGGCTCTCAGACCCTTGTTGATTTTTGGATTAACTTTGTTCTGATAGGTTTCTAATGTCCCCCCCCCCCCTTTTCTTTTTTGTGTTTGGAGCAGGGAAGCTCTCATGCTCCGATTGAGATTCCTACTGCCCCTTCCTCCTCCCGTGTCCGGGACAAGACTCCTGAAGTTAGGGTTGCCTGCATTACCCCAGCTTTTGATATTTCTCCTCACCATGCCACTGGGACTAGCAAACCCTCTCACTTTGAGGGTTTTACCTCCTGATCCCCTCTGGCTCCTTTGTTTGCTAACGCCCTTCCAGTTCCATACATTCCTAGATGGAAGATTACTCAGTCTTCAGTAGTGGGGACTCCTGAGATTGCCCGGGACTTCCTGGCTCATGTTGTTCCTCCTTCCCATAGATTTATGAATTCTGCTCTGAGGGATGATCTTTTTGATGGTCAATACAGCATGTCCCTCTGTGAAGGTCATTTATGGGGTGTTGGTATGTTACAACGAGTGGATGAACCGAGGAGGGAGAATGAGGGGCTCAAGAGTGATCTCAAGGCTTCTCAAACCGTTGCTGCTGAGCTTCGGTGTTGGGTGGTTGATGCTGAGCGTAAATTGCAGGAGGAGAAGGTGCATAGTCCTTCTCTTCCTCCCCCTCTCTTTTTTTTATTATTTAACCTTTTCGGGGCTTTTGCAACTTTTCTCTCAGGGAGCCGGTGCCATGCTGGAGCGGAAGGAACGTGCCTGGGAGAGGGAGATGGCAGCTCTGATTGAAGAGAAGGAGGAATTGGCCGCCGAACTGAAGCATCAGAAGGAGCTTGACTCCGTGTCTCAGAAGGAATTAGATGCTATGTATGCTGGGTGGGGGATAACTTCGGATGATAATCAAAAGTTAGCCAAGGAGAAGTATTGGTTGATCACTGAAGGCTTCGGGTCCTTCCTTACTGTTGTTTCCCAGTCTGAGGAGTTTAAAAGCAGTCTTGAGCAGATTTACAGGGCATACCGGGATGTGGGATATCAGTCGGGCTTGAAGGACAGATATGCTTACTCAGCTCAAGGTATAGGGAGGAAAGAGACCCCTATCTACAACTCTAAAGCCAAGAAGCGGCTGTCCAAGTTGGATAAGGGGTTTGGTGGAAAGACTCCTGCCCTTCTTGAGAAAATCCTTGAGCGTCCTTTGAAGTCCATTGATGAGCTTAAAGCCCTACTGACTCCCGCTGGTCCCTCTTCTCCGAAGCCTTTGTCTGGGGATGACTCCCAGTAGTTTTAAAACATTGACAATTTCGATATGGTTGTAACTAACACTTATGCACTTTGAATACTGTCGACTTTTGATGTATGGGGGGAGGGCCTTTGTGTTTGGGTCCTCCCGGTATCTAACGTATGGCCTGTTATCTTTTGACTGTATGTTGTCGATTTGTTTTTGTTGTCTTTGGTGTGTTGCTTTTGGCAGGTGTTCTTACCGAGGGTCAGCCCATCATCTACCTGAAGACCTTGGTTGTTTGCAGTGTGATTGCGAAGACTCTGTTAGTCTGTTTTACTAGGTTTGCTAGTGTTGTCACTTGCACATTTGTTTTTTCTCTTTTAGGGCTAGCAAGATCCCCTGTTGTATTTATGTACATTCGCTTTGTAGTTTATACAAACAGGCTCTTTGGTGCATATGTGTTAGTTCTTTTTTGTAGTTTGCTTACAAAAGTTTTTTTTTTTATATGTGGTTTGCTTTGTAAACCAGGATTGTCTGTTCGAGGACAATCCTTGGACAAGTTTATAACTACAGATTATGTTTTCTAACTTGTTTGTCCGCTTTCTTTGGGCTAGCTAAGCCCTTCTTTGCCCCACAGTTGGGCGTCCGGTATGTTGAATATACCTTTTACACGTGTGTTGTTTATCATTAGGTTTGTAGTTTATGGACGTCTGCCCTAATACAATACATGTACTCTTATCAAAAGGAACAAGTGGATTGTTCATTACCATACGTTTCTTGGGGACTCCGTCCTCCAGTACAAGATTTTAGAAAATATCTTTCTTGGGGTAATCCCCTAACTAGTAGTTAATATTTACAAAAGTGGCTCCCTAGCCGTTTTTCTTTGAAGGCATTTTTGTCTTTCACACATGGTATTTCCTAAGTTGCATAAGGTTCCAGGTCGTTGGGACTTCCTTGCCTTGAAGTGTTTCAAGTTTGCAGCTTCCCTTGCCATTCGCCCAAGTAACCCGGTAGGGCCCTTCCCAGTTAGGCCCCACTTTTCCGGTGCTCTCTTGCAAGCTAGCTTCATTTGCTCTCAGGACCAAGTCTCCAGGGACGAGGTTGAGCTTCTTCATCATGGCATTATAGTAGCTTTCAAGCTGCTTTTTATACTTGGCCTCCTTGATTGCCACTATTTCCCTTCTTTCTTCAAGCAAGTTTAGATTCATCCGGAGATCTTGCTCATTTTCGGCCTCCCTGAGCTTCATCCTTGCAGTTAGGGACCCTATCTCAACTGGAATGACAGCCTCCGTCCCGTAGGTCAAGCTGAAAGGGGTTTCCCCGTTGCAGTCCTTGGGAGTGGTCCTATATGCCCATAGAACGAAAGGCAGTTCCTCCAACCACCTTTTCTGCTTCCTTTCGAGCCTCCCCTTCATTCCTTTAATAACGCTTTGATTTGCTCTCTTTACTAACCCGTTGCTCTGGGCATGGGTGACGGAGGTGAATACCTGGTGTATGTGCATCTGTTCGCACCACGGCCTGAAGGGCTTTCCTGCAAATTGGATGCCGTTGTCGCTTACTAACTCCTTTGGGACCCCGTATCTGCATATGATGTTGTCCAGCACAAACCGCCTCATTTGTTCTCCAGTAATCTTCGCCAGAGGCCTTGCCTCTACCCACTTGGTAAAGTAGTCGATAGCGGCCACTACATACTTAACCCCTCCTGGGCCCTCTGGAAATGGCCCGATGATGTCAATGGCCCATTTCTGGAAGGGCCAAGATGTTGACACAGTTATCATTGGGTGCTTGTGGAGGTGCGTCATGGGTGCATGGACCTGCCAGTTGTCACACTTCTTGATCTCCTCTGATGCTGTCTCATACATTCTAGGCCAATAAAATCCCGCATTCATTGCTTTTGCCACCACTGTCCTTGGCCCAGAATGCATGTCGCAGATACCCTCGTGTATCTCTTTAATCACGTATCTGGCTTCTTCACTATCAACACATTTCAATGATGGTCCCAAGTAGGACCTTCGATAAAGTTCCCCATCAATCAGTTCGTACTGCAAAGCTTTAACCCTTATCTTCCGGGCTGCCTAGTCACCCTCGGGTAGTATCCCGTCCCTGAGGAATTTAACAATCAGTGTCATCCAGGTCTCTTGAGTGTTCTCGATTGTAGCGATTTCCTCGATGTTGACGGAGGGGGAGGTTAAAACCTCCACCTTGACCTCTCTTGCAAGGTGATTAAAGGCTACAGAAGCTAACTTGCTGAGGGCCACAGACTTTCTGTTCCTCCCTCAGGGTATGTATTCTAGCTTGAAGGTTTTGAACGCTTTAGTCATTTCCTTCACCCTAGCTACGTATTGGGCCATTGTGCTATCCTTAGCTTCGTACTCCCCGTGGTATTGCTTGACCACTAGCTATGAGTCAGTACTGGTTTCCATGCGCCTTGCTTTCATTTTTTTAGCCAGCCTCATTCCTGCTAGGAGGGCTTCATATTCTGCTGTGTTATTGGTGTTCTCGAAGTCCAGTCTGATGGCATAAGTTAGTTCAACTCCTTCGAGGTTGATCAGTGAGGCCCACTCCACTTCCTTCTTCGCTTGAGGCCCCATCTGTGAGTAGTTTCCATATTGCATCATCCTCCTTTTCTTTTTCTTCCTTCTCTAGGGCCTCCCACCTTAGGAGCTCTTTCTCTTCATCCTCCGGGACCTCAGCCAAGAAGTCAGCTAGTATTTGTCCTTTCATGGTTGTTCTGGCTTTATATTCTAAGGAGTGTTCTCCCAATTCAACCGCCCACTTGGCCAATCGGCCTGACAGTTCTGGTCTCCTGAGTACCTTTTGAAGTGGTTGATCCGTCATTAGCGTGACCTTGTGTGCTTGGAAATATCTTCTGAGTCTTCGGGATGCAAAGACCTCACCAGAGCTAGCTTCTCCAGAGGCATGTAGCGTTCCTCAGGACCCTTGAGAGTCCTGCTAATGAAGTATATGAGGATCTACTTTCCCTCTCTTTCCACCATCATTACTGCACTTATGGTTGTTTTCGAGGCAGACAAATACATGAGCAAGTCTTCCCCGGGAACCAGAGTGACTAAGGTTGGGAGCTTACAGATGTAATCCCTCATTTCTCAGAAAGCTGTCTCAGCTTCTGGAGTCCATCTGAACTTGTCTGTCTGGGGACAGTCCTTCAGCATTTTCATGAAGGGGAGGGTTCTGTTAGCTACCTTTGACAGAAAATGGTTCAGGGCAATTAACCTCCCATTCAGTTGTTGAATATCCTTTAGGGACTGGGGGGATCGCATTTCGACTACAGCTTGGGTTTTCTCTGGATTGGCCTTGATCCCTCCATTGGTGACCACTACTCCTAGGAATTTCCCTTCCTCTACCTCGAAGCAACACTTTCCCGGATTCAGTTTCATGTTTACGTCTTGCATGGCTAGTATGGTTTCAGCTATATCTTCTATCATGACCATCTCCGTGAGGCTTTTTATAACAATGTCATCGACGTACACTTCCAAGTTCCATCCTCGTTGCTCTCTGAAGAGGGTGTTCATAAACCTTTGGTAAGTGGCCCCAGCATTTTTTAGCCCGAAGGGCATTTTGGTGTAGCAAAAGGTTCCCTCGTCTGTGACGAATGCGGTCTTCTCCTCGTCTTCCATTGACATTAGTATTTGATGGTATACTTTGTAGGCGTCCAGGAAGCACTTCAGGTGTCGCAACCACCGATCCATAATCCCCGGGAACAGGCGGCCGCGAGCCAGTTGCAGTGGTATCTGGTAGTGTCTAATTTGGCAGCCGAATTTTCATCAGGACCGTAGTTAGGAAAAAATGAATCAGAGTAAAATACCACATTTTCATAATATTAAACACAGGGAATAAACCCAAGTTTGCAGTACACATAATTTCATAGGAATAAATCCTATTTTATTTAATAAAAACATCTATTTTATTTTAGGTAACTTTATTGTCACTTTTCCAAGCCTTTAGTGCTGTCCAGCTGGCTTCTATTTGGCTTTCACATTTTGTTACCTGAAACGCGTTTAAAAACATTTTGTCAGTGGGAAATATTGGTGAGTGAATCCCAGTTTAATCAAGTTTAAGTAAAATCCATTGTACAGTATTGAGGGCGATCTCGCAATTATATTTGTTTCCAAGTCATATCAATTATCACCCGTGGTACTGTCAGACCTGACTTGTGGATAGGTTACCCCTCCAGTAACAAATTTTGTATACAAAACCCCAACATACCCACGATAATTGTATCCTTACAAATACTCAATAACTGTTTAATATAAAATTAATCGTATGAGGTTTTGTAAAAACAGTTAACAAAAAGTTTACAAAAAGCGGATCAACTCACATTGCTGTCTTAGATTATCCTTTAGGGTTTCCTGGTGACAATCTATAATTTACACAAATGCACACGTGTTAGTATAATAACCCATTTTAACATTAGTAATACCCTCCCCGAGACGGCATTCCAACGACTACGTCGGGCAGAACCACGACAGCCGTTACGGAACCCTAGATCAATCGAGCAGCGTATCTAATACGTATCCAGGGGTTATAATACTTACAACGGAGCAGAACTTCGCTATTTAGGGGGGTATTATACCTGAGTATAATGTATACTACGTAGAAATTCAGAGAAGGAAAGAAAGTTTCAGCGAATTCGACTGAAGGCCCGAGCTCCAGCTTTATAGGAGCTGAGTTCGGTTCTACGCGGCCCGCGTAAAACAAGACAAGGGCCTACGCGGCCCGCGTCAACATCGGTCAACACTATAGCTGATCCGGGTCGTGGACTAGACCTGTCGGGTGTTGGGCCAGGTGGCGGCCCATGGTCGTGCTAGGTTTCACCTTCACGCAGCCCACGTAGGGGTTGAGGTGAGGCTTACGCGGCCCGCCTCAAGCCCAAAATTTCATTTTTAATTATTTTTAATGATATTTAAGATATTCGGGGCTCGTTTTCGTGTATGGGGTGTATTTTAGGATATATTGGGTTATTTTAAAATATTTTAGGGTATCGAAAAATTTATGAGGATGTCGGTTTAATTGGGGGTTGTTATATACTCCCCACCTTGTTTTAGAGCTCGTCCTCGAGATCTACTGGAACAAGTGTGGATATTTCCTTTGCATTTCTGATTCAAGCTCCCATGTGTACTCAGGTCCTCTTTTGGAGTCCCACTTCACTTTGACCAGAACTAATCTCTTATGCTTGAGGTTCTTAACTTTTCTGTCTTCAATCTGTAGAGGCCTTTCTACAAATTTGAGTTGTTCATTTACCTCTATATCCTTAAGAGGTACCATTAGCGATTCATCAGCTAGGCATTTCTTGAGATTAGATACATGAAATACACCATGTATTCCTGCCATTTCCTCTAGCAGTTGTAGCTGATAGGCTACAGGTCCTATTCTTCTAATAATCTCAATAGGTCCAATATACCTGGGACTTAGCTTTCCTCTTTTGATGAATCTTACTACTCCTTTCCAAGGAGAGACTTTTAACAATACTTTATCTCCTACTTGAAATTCCAAGGGTTTTCGTCGGTTGTCAGCATAGTTCTTTTGTCGATCACGTGCTGCTTTCAGTCGTTCCTTGACTTGAATGATCTTGTCAGTTGTTTCTTGTACTATCTTAGGTCCAGATAGTTGCTTTTCCCCGATTTCTACCCAACAGACTGGGGTTCGGCACTTTCGTCTATAAAGTGCTTCGAATGGTGCAGCGTTGATACTTGTGTGATAACTATTATTATAAGAAAATTCTATTAAAGGTAAGTGATCGTCCCAATTACCTCCAAAATCAATTACACAAGCTCTAAGCATGTCTTCCATTGTTTGAATCGTCCTTTCGCTTTTTCCGTCCGTTTGAGGATGATAAGTTGTGCTCAGATTTAACTTGGTTCCCATTGCCTTTTGGAAGCTTGACAAAAAATGAGAGGTAAGGCGGCTATCCCTATCAGAAAAAATTGATAAAGGAATTCCATGTAATGAAACTATTTCATTTACATATAATTTAGCTAATTGTTCCATACTGAAAGTTTCTTTCATTGGTAGGAAATGAGCTGACTTGGTTAGCCTATCTACAATCACCCAGATTGTATCATTACCTTTCCTTGTTTTGGGTAATTTGGTAACAAAATCCATTGTTATCAATTCCCATTTCCATACTGGCATTTCTAACTGTTGCAACAGACCTGAGGGTTTCTGGTGTTCAGCTTTAATTTGTGAACAGGTTAAACATTTAGAAACATAGGTTGCTATGTCCTTTTTCATTCCTATCCACCAGAAATTCTTTCTTAAATCATGGTACATTTTATCACTTCCTGGATGCATTGTTTATTTAGACTTATGGGCTTCTTCTAACATATGATGACGCACGTTCCCTAATTTAGGTATCCACATTCTTTTCTTATGGAATCTCCAAATTCCATCTGTTCCTTGTTCTAATTCCTTAATCATACCTTTTAGTTTTTCAGTATCATCCTTGATTACTGATTCTTGTGCTTTTCTAATTTGATCATTTAAATCTACTTGTAGATTTAATTTAAGAGAACGTACCCTTTTTGGCTTTTCATGGTATTTTCGGCTTAAAGCATCAGCCACTACATTTGCCTTTCCTTCATGATACTGGATATCACAATCATAATCACTAAGCATCTCCATCCAGCGTCTTTGTCTCATATTCAACTCTTTTTGCCCAAATACATACTTTAAACTTTTATGATCGGTAAATATGGTAAACTTACTACCATAAAGGTAATGTCTCCAAATTTTCAAAGCAAAAATTATTGCTCCTAATTCTAGATCATGGGTTGAATAATTCTCTTCATGATTTTTAAGTTGTCTAGAGGCGTAAGCTATAACCTTTTAACGTTGCATTAACACACATCCATAACCTAATTTAGAAGCGTCACAATAGACTACAAAGTCTTCAGTTCCTTCTGGTAACGCTAGTATGGGTGCATGGGTTAATCTTTGCTTAAGAATTCTAAATGCTTCTTCTTGTTTTGGTCCCCATTCAAACTTAATGGATTTACAAGTTAACTTAGTTAAAGGAATGGCTATTCTAGAGAAATCTCGAATAAACCTTATATAATAACTGACCAATCCTAAGAAACTTCTAACCTCGGTTGGTGACTCAGGGGTTTTCCATTTGGTAATCGCCTCGATCTTTGTTGGATCCACATGAATTCCTTCATGATTAACTAAATGTCCAAGAAACTGTATATGTTCTAACCAAAACTCGCACTTTGAAAATTTAGCATAAAACTTTTCCTTTCTTAATAGACTTAGAAGTGCGTGCAAATGCTTTGCATGATCTTCTTTACTTTTAGAATAAATGAGAATATCATCAATAAAAACAATTATGAATTTATCCAAATATGGCTTACATATTCGGTTCATCATTTCCATAAATGCGGCTGGGGCATTGGTTAAACCAAATGGCATGACAGTAAATTCATAATGACCATACCTGGTTCTAAAGGCGGTCTTAGGAATATCCTCTTCCGGTACCTTTAATTGATGATATCCTGACCTTAAATCGATTTTAGAGAAAAATCGAGCTCCTTGCAGTTGGTCGAACAGATCATCGATTCTTGGTAATGGGTACAGATTCTTAATCGTGACCTTGTTCAATTCACGGTAGTCAATGCACATACGCATTTATCCGTCCTTCTTTTTGACGAATAAAATTGGCGCCCCCCCATGGTGATGAGCTCGGCTGTATGAATCCCTTTTCTAATAATTCATCTAACTGTTTCTTTAGTTCCTGCATTTCGGCGGGTGCCAAACGGTAAGGTGCTTTGGCAATTGGTGCTGTTCCAGGTAGTAGGTGAATTCTGAATTCAACTTCTCTGTCTGGCGGTAGTCCTGGTAATTCTTCTGGAAATACATCTGAAAACTGAGACACTACTGGAATGTCTTTTAGTTCTTTTCCTTTAGTGTTAGTGATTATGGAAATCAAATACACTATAGATCCTTTTCTTATATAGTTTGCAGTTTTCATCACAGAGATGAATTTGTGGATCTAGAGGGCTTATCTCCTTTAATTGTGATCTTTTCACCCTTTGGTGAATTTACTTGAATTGACTTTTGATCACATAAAATACTGCCTTTATTGGCTATTAAACAATCCATTCCTAAAACAACATCAAATCCTGCCAGATTCATTGGGTAAAGGTTTACGATAAACTTTTAATTTAAAAATTCTATTCTTGCTCCCTGCAGGATTTCAGAAATCCTAACCATTTCTCCATTAGCTGTCTCTACTAGACATTCTTGTGGTAGTTTAGTTAATGATTGATTTAGAAGTTTGCAAAATGAAGTATTAATAAAACTTTGGTTTGCACCAGAGTCAAATAATACTTTAGCAAAAACATCATTAACTAAAAACGTACCAGCTATCACGTCTGGAATCATTTTGGCTTCATCTGCAGTCAGGACGAACGCTCTAGCATTGTTAGTGTTCCTGTTGTTCACAGCTGGAGCCAATTTCGGACAATTCGGCTTGATGTGACCTTTTTCTCCACAGTTGAAGCACAGTCCATTACTGGATTTTCTCCTGCAATCTTCTTCCTTGTGTCCGGGTGCTTTGCAGAAATTGCAAAGAGTGGAGCATTTTCCCGAATGCTTTTTCTTGCAGACCTTGCAGAATGGTGCAGAGTTAGAACCCGTATTCCTACGGTTGTAATTCCCGTAACGGAATTCTTGGGGTAAGCCTTTGGGTTAGGTTTCTCCTCTGGTCTTCTTCTCTAGTACGGATTAACTCATCTGTCAAGGTGTTGGCTAGTTCTACAGGTTCTTCTATAGTTTGAGGTCTAGCTGCCTTGACTACATGCCTAATCTCCCCGATTAATCCCCAGATGTAACGGGAGATTAGTACTGGTTCATGTGATGCAAGGGTTGGTACTATTCTAGCATATTCAAAGAATGTAGTAGTATAACCCTTACTATCTACCCCGGACATCCTAAGGTTCATAAATTTATTCGCTATTTGTTCCTTTTCATTGGGAGGGCAGAATTTCCTTTCTACCATATTCTTAAATTCCTCCCATTCCATGTTGTATACCCTATCACTTCCTCTTGATTGGAGGATAGTGTTCCACCATTCTAAGGCTGAGTTCTTAAACAAATTAGAAGCAAACATTATTTTGTCTTCTTCAGCACACTTGCTTATTTTTAAAACAGCCTCAGTCTTTTCTATCCAGCGTAGAGCTGCAATGGGTCCTTCATTGCCCGAGAATTCTATTGGTTTGCAGGACCATAATTCTTTGTAAGAACAACCATAAGGCACGGTTCTTCTTCTTTTAGGAATGGGCGCTTGAAGTACAGGTCCATTGTTCACGCTGTGTTCTGGTTCAATTGGTCGCTTACTGCTATGTTTACTTTTATTATTCGCTTCTTGAACCGTTTGAATAATAAATGGCATTGCATCTATTATTCCTTGTGCTACTATGTGTTGGATAGCACTATTATCCACTTGGTTTCCATTATTATTGATGCTTGGATTTTCATTAACCAAGTTAATGTTACTCTGGTTATCGTTATTCAGATTTTCTTGATTTCCTTCGTCGGCCATCTGAATTTTAAACAGTTACCACATATTAATATCACAAAATAATATTTAATATAGTAAATCACATGACACGCATTTTGGTCAAAAGTGTCGATCATTGCGACTTTACTCTATTCATATAATATGCATCTATTACACACCAGTACTGAAATTAAAATTACAATATCGACTGAAATAAAATTACACTAATAATAGTAGGCACCCATACACACATTTTTTTTCATACACATACACACATATTATATTATTTTATTATTATTACTACTACTACTGTCTCTACCATCATACTCATGGATATGGATTCATCCAGAAATCCATATTGCGCTCGTCATACTTCCAGACTAGTCGCTCTCCCACCTGTCTCATTCGTTCACTACTCTCTAAAATTCCCTCACCAAATGTCATAAATTCTTGTATGTTTTCTGCACTCATTGGGGGTGCAGATTCTAGGACTGGGTTCGGAATCTGGGGTGCGGGTTCCTGGTATGGGGGTGTAGGTGCTTGGAATTGGTAAGGATTATCTAAAATCACCCTAATGAATACATCGTGGTAATAGGGATCTAAAGGATCCAAACCTTGGTAGGCTCCTATGTTTGGAATGGGCATGTCTTCATGTATCGGGTAACATTGCTCATAGTCCCTATTGTCATCCCACCAGGGGTCGTAATTTGGGTCTAGGGGGTTTGGTGCTGGTACCCTAGGTATTTCTTCCGGATTGAAGTCATGCATTTCTACTTGATTTTCAGGGTTTTCCATTTCCATTGGTTGGTCAGAGATTGGTAGTTGTGGTTGGGGTGCTATCATTTGTTCCAGGTTAGGGTCAGCTGCAGTGGTAGCTAGGATGTGGATGTTGGCTATACCCCTATTAATCATTTCCTGGGCATAGGCATCGGTTTCTCTTTTGGCTGCTGCTAGTGCTCTCTGGTCTTGTAACTTTTTCATACGCTTTCTACGCTCGTGTGTCCCTCGACTGAACCATCCTCTCTTTTTCTGAGGGAATAGCTCCTCGGATTTAGCCTTAAACACGAATATTCCTTCTTCCATATCAGCAGAGTACCCTGAGAGGGCAGGCTGAGAAGAGGAGGTGCCTTCGCTTCTAGGCGAACCAGACAATTGATGATACGCGTCAGATGGTCCTTGGTCGCTCATACTGTAAACTAACAAATAGTCAAATAACACATAACAAGATATACAATTTTGCACGTATTCCCATAATTTAATTCCTAACAATTTGAATTTTGATGTCAGCAGAACGCTTCTGTGGCTGAATTAGTGGCTTAGCTTTGATACCACCTTCTGTCGCAACCCCCGATCCCTAATCCCCGGGAACGGGCGGCCGCGAGCCAGTTGCGGTGGTATCTGGTATTGTCTAATTTGGCAGCGTAATTTTCATCAGGACCGTAGTTAGGAAATATTGAATCAGAGTAAAATACCACATTTTCATAATATTAAACACAGGAGATAAAACCCAAGTTTGCAGTACACACATTTTTATAGGAATAAATCCTATTTTATTTAATAAAAACATCTATTTTATTTTAGGTAACTTTATTGCCACTTTTCCAAGCCTTCATTGCTGTCCAGCTGGCTTCTATTTGGCTTTCACATTTTGTTACCTGAAACGCGTTTAAAAACATTTTGTCAGTGGGAAATACTGGTGAGTGAATCCCAGTTTAATCAAGTTTAAGTAAAATCCATTGTACAGTATTGAGGGCGATCTCGCAATTATATTCGTTTCCAAGTCATATCAATTATCACCCATGGTACTGTCAGACCTGACTTGTGGAAATGTTACCCCTCCAGTAACAAATTTTGTATACAAAACCCCAACATACCCACGATAATTGTATCCTTACAAATACTCAATAACTGTTTAATATATAATTAATCGTATGAGGTTTTGTAAAAACAGTTAACAAAAAGTTTACAAAAAGCAGATCAACTCACATTGCTGTCTTAGATTATCCTTTAGGGTTTCCTGGTGACAATCTATAATTTACACAAAGGCACACGTGTTATTATAATAACCCATTTTAACATAAGTAATACCCTCCCCGAGACGACATTCCAACGACTACGTCGGGCAGAACCACGACAGTCGTTACGGAACCCTAGATCAATCGGGCAGCGTATCTAATACGTATCCAGGGGTTATAATACTTACAACGTAGCAGAACTTCGCTATTTAGGGGGGTATTATACCCGAGTATAATGTATACTGCGTAGAAATTGAGAGAAAGAAAGAAAGTTTGAGCGAATTCTACTGAAGGCCCGAGCTCCAGCTTTATAGGAGCTGAGTTCGGGTTCTACGCGGCCCGCGTAAAACAAGACAAGGGGCTACGCAGCCCGCGTCAACATCGGTCAATGCTACAGCTGATCCGGGTCATCGACTAGACCTGCCGGGTGTTGGGCCAGGTGGCTGCCCATGGTCGTGCCAGGTTTCACCTTCACGCGGCCCGCGTAGGGGTTGAGGTGGGGCTTACACGGCCCGCCTCAAGCCCAAAATTTCATTTTTAATTATTTTTAGTGATATTTAAGATATTCGGGGCTCGTTTCGCGTATGGGGTGTATTTTAGGACATATTGGGATATTTTAAAATATTTTAGGGTATCGGTTTAATTGGGGGTTGTTATATCAGGGGGTACTGAGATAGGGAGTCCACCTGGACGTCTATCTCCGGGAGGGGATAACAGTCCTTGGGGCATGCTTTATTCAGGTCTTGAAAGTCTATGCACATCCTCCATCCCCCTTCTTTTTTCTTGACCATGACTGGGTTGGCAACCCAGGATGGATACTTTACTTCCCTCACTATTCCTGCTCTGAGTAACTTCCTGGTTTCTTCACATGCTGCCTTTCTCTTGCTGGGACCCATGCTTCGTTTCTTTTGCTTTACCGGCTTCGCCCAGGTGTATGTATTAAGCCGGTGTTCGGTCAGACTTCTTAGGATCCCCGTCATGTCTCCACGTTGAAACGCAAATACGTCTATGTTGAAGAGAAGTAGTTCTTTGAGAGCACTTTTGCATTTGTCACTCAGGTGGCTTCCCACCTTAACTGTCTGCTCCGGGAACCTGTCGCAAAGGACTCATTCTTCTACTCCTTCTTTTTGAGGCTTCTCGGGCACTTCCCCCTCAGAAACAGAAGACACTAGCTCGTATGAATATTTTACCCAGGCCAAGCCCTTCGGCGTTTGGAATACCAGAGCTCCATGTGGGGTTGAGGCCTGTGCCAGCAAATCCCCAATCCCGGCTCTTTCTAGGATTGCATTGTATTTTGAGGGTGCCCGGACCACCGTGAAAGTAAGGGTTATGGTTCGGACGCGGTCCCCTACCCCAACAGTAAACGGGAGCCTGATTTTTCCCAGGGGGTGAGATACACTATTGTTGAAACCAACAAGGGGAATCGAGTCTTCCTCAAGTCTGTCCCTCACATCCCTGTCAAACCTTAGGAAACAACGTTCATATATTACTTTTACTCCACTTCCCCCGTCTACATGTATCCTGGCTACCTTGTGTCCGGCTATTATGGCTGAAATATTGAGGGGGAGCCTTTGCACCTCGTTTTCCTCCAGGTGTGGCATTAGGATGGGAGCTCTCATGCGGTCTAGGGGGCCTAGGACCCTAGCTTTTACGCTTCTAGTGGTGTCAAACTCGTCCCTTCTCCTTATCATGTCTACGTCTGCTCTTCCAGGCTCCCTCACGTCTTTTCCCTTACGATCTCCTCCTCCTTCTTTGATTTCTTTAACCAAGTGAGCCAATTTACCCGTTTGCGGCCTCTATTTCCCTCTTTAGGTACATACAATCATCGGTTTTATGGCTGAAGCCCCTATGGAAGTCACAGTATTGTTCGGCTGTGCCTTCAACCCTGGCTTTATGGGGGTGGCCTTGGAAAAGAATTCTTCACCCTCTCAGTAGCCAGGATTTCACTCGGGGTTTTAATGAAAGGGGTGAAGCTATCGGAGTAAGGGAGTGACCCCCTACCCCGGGGTCTGTATGGGGAGTATGCGGGTCTCATCCTGTCATGTAATGTCTTATCAAAAGTTGATTTTCCGGGAGTATGGTGTACCTTTTTCTGGAGGTTTTGGAGCAGGATTGCTTCTTCGGACCGGGACGTCCATCTCTTTAGCCTTGCTGACTGTGTCTTTTCCCCTGACAAAGGCCCTGACCCTATCCATGAGGTTATCGAAGGTGTGTGGGAACTCCTCTCCTAACTTCTCGCACAGTTGTGCATGCTTCAGCCCATTGATGAAGCTGCTGATTTTCATGACCTCAAGGACGTCTTTGATGTTCATACTTTCCTTGACAAACCTTTCCATGTACTGGTCTATCCGTTCGTTATCCTTCTGTCTTATATGCATGATTTTGTTTGGGTTCTTGACCACCTTCCTCTATTGACCAAAGTTCCTGAGGAACTTCTAGCTTAGTTCTTCATAGCTATCGATTCCTACAGGGGGAAGGCTGTCAAACCAGAGCCTGGCTCCCTCCGTTAAGGTTTGCACGAACATGTGACACCAGACTGGCATGGGCCACCGCCCTAATTGTCCGGCGCCCTTGAAGGCATGAAGGTGATCCTCTGGGTCCCGAGTCCCGTCATATCTGTTAAAGTTCAAGGGCAGCTTGAGCTTGGGGGCATGGGTGCCTCGGCTATTCTTTTGGTGAACTTTGAGATCTCAGCTAAAGCTCGAGGAAAATAGGGCTGATCTAAACCGTTGTCATTTTGGTACTCCTTCTCTTTTTGTTTTCCTTTCTGTCCCTTTCCTGTGATGAGGTCTTCTCTTTCTTCCGATGACATTTGCCTGAGGGCTACCAAAAAGGTTACTAGAGGGTCAGAACTATCGTTTTTGTTTTGTGGATCCGCTTCTCCCTTGTTAAATGGCGTGTCAAAGGACAGCCTAGCCCTGAGGCTATCGAGCCTTTCCTGCCTCTCCACGTTCTCAAAATGTTTCTTTAGCTCTTCCTTGTGCATGGCAACAAAGTCTCGGGTGATAGCCTCTTCTTTTTCCAGAGTTCTTGTTTGATTCTCGTTTTCTTCCTCGTGAGTAATGTCTTCTACTGTGACCCCATCGTGGTCGTTTTGCACCGTTTGGATGGTTCGTGAACTTGGTGGTGTTGCCATGTCTTTCTCTCGCAGATTGGGTTACCACGACCCCGGTGATTTTGAGTGGAAAAATCAGCCGGACTGAGATATCCCACGGATGACGCCAATGTCGAATCCCCACATCCCTGGATGACGTTCAAAGGGTCTTCGCTGACGTCGTGATATTCCAGCTCTTGCTTGCTACAAAAAAGGAAACCGTTAGCCTCGTCACGGAGGGCCCTGGGGGGGGGGATCCGTGACCAAGCTCCGACGTGAGAATAAGTAAAGTTGCCGGGGTGTAAGAGAGTAACCTATTCCGATGAGCGTGATCACCGGAACAGTCTCTATGGTGTGAATCTGATATAAATACGTGTGTGTGTGTTTAATGTAAAGGAATTATGGTTGGAATAAATGTGAGGGCATTAAGTGAGATACCTTGGACTTGTGTCGTAGATCGTTCTCTTACCTTCCTTATATAGCCGAAAGCCCTTATCTTTCCAATGGGACGATACCGAGATGATCCAACGGATTCTGATCGTCTTTGGGGGTCTCAGACACGTGTCTGAACCCCAACGGCAGGATTGTGCCTTCATTTAATGATACCGGCTCGGAAGTACAATGCCAACCGGAGATCCTTTCTTGTCATTCATTTAATTCTTCTTCTTCTTTGTAAATATCTCTTTTCCCGCTCGTTTTATGAGAAAGTCCCTTAATGGGCAAGTATCGCTCTTTGGGCCTTACCAATTGGGCCTACATGAAAGGAGCCCAAGACGGGTCAAGTGGGACGAACCGCTGGCCCGTCGTCAGTAGTCATAATAAAAGTCAACTGAGTGGTGGAAGTTTCAATTCATCATTAAGATTTGGGGTTTTGTAGATGATTTAACACACAAATTTGATTACTAAGAAGAATGATTTGAACAACAATGGTGTAAAAAAAAAGTAACCAGAAACTAAACTACGAGTGAAGGCTGTAAAAAAAGTAAAAGTGATGAAATTAGGGTATGTGGTTTTAATGTGTTTAGTCTTTGACTTGTCTACGCTGCAGGTGAACCTCATTTCAGAATGCTTCATTAGACCACTGTAGAGCCAAAAGCCAAAAGTCGGTAGAGCTAAATACACACTTACATCCAACTTAGAAGTGTAGGTTTGACCTCAAAAATTCAAAAGTCCAACTTAGAAGTCAAATCCTAAGTTTGACTTCGGAAGTCAAATCCTAAGTTTGACTTCGGAAGTCAAATTCGTTTGTTTCTGATTCAAACACCAATGATTGGAGCAATGAGTAAATGAGATTAATGCGGCATTTCTAGGAACACATATAAGTGAGATCAGTGCAACAAGCCACTTACAGAACTTGAAATTCCTAATATTGATAAATGGACTCTAGGTAGAAATTTGGTTGAAAGAAATGATAAATAAATATTTTCATAAAACCCCCCTTAAGTATTGAATTGCTGACCCCTTGTTTTCATGATTGTCTCATTATAAAATGATTCTTTGTTTAATTCATCCTTCAAATCGTTTCCAAAACTGGTTGCAAATCACTACAAATGTCAACAGTAGAATGATTATATGCTTTGAACACGGATTCAGACCAAAGACTTTTGTTAGTGAATTTCAAGTGAGGCTGATGAGTTTTGATCCAACCTTCATTTCTTAGCACTTACCAGGAAATTATGCCCACCAACTTCCCACGTGTCTTCTTTATGACCTTAAAATAGGCTATGAGGATAAGTTGGCATTTATATTTATACAATTTAATTCAAAAGCACGGGGATGAACTTGGTACCGGTATCGAAATTCGTCAAATATGGGTACCCGTATTTAAAGGCAAAATTCGGTAAAATAGTGGTACAGAAAACGCTAAAAATGGGTACCGATTTGGTACCGAAAATAAATCAGTACGGCAAATTCGGTATTGGCACCGTACGGTACCGATTCACGTAGTGGCGTAGCTCAGGGCCGGCCCGAAGGGTGTCGTGATGGGCGACAGCTCAGGGCCCAAACCCATCGGGGGCCCAATTTTTTTGTTTTTGTATACACTATAAAGTTAGAATATATACATAATGAATTGGAAAATTACCATCTTGAAGCACTTGGTTTGGTGGTTTGAAAGTCACTTTAATATTAAGAAGACACGGGTTCTAATCATAGCGTCCTCAATTTTTTTTATCTATTTATTAAATGCAAATGACATCAATTACCTAATTTTGTTAAGTTGCATTAAATGATTGGTATTGATTCAAATTATATTAATTCATTTTCACGTATTTAAATTTTTTATATATATGTTATTTTTAAAAAATTATTTTTAAGGGGCCCGTATTTTCTGTTCGCAGAGGGCCTAAAGATTTTCGAACATTTTCAGAGACGGCATTGGCGTAGCTTTTAAGGGACGGGGGTGCAACCCCCCCCCCCCCCCCCCCCCCCATATTTCGGTGAGAAGTGTAATATTTCTGATTTTTGGTCCGAAAATTTTAAAATTATATAGGTCCGCCCCCGTCTTTTATTATGCCTAAAAATCCCTTGCCTCTACCAAGTTTATTGTCAAAAATATTTATACATATTTTCATATTGAGTTAAAAAATGTGAATAACGGGCTATTAGTAAGTTTTATAATTGTTTATAAGGTTTAGGATCAAATACAAAGGCTCCTAAAAATAAGAAGTTTACAAAGTCTACCTGACCCCCGTCGTATTCAAACTCAATTTCATCATTGAAATCACCACCATGGTGAGCTTTCAGGGTGAATAATTCAGGCCAATTAGCTGTAGAATAAGAAAAAAAAGGTTCATTCAACATTGTCTTAGCGATTTTTGAAAAAATGGCAACAAAATTCCAAGTTATCAATCAGAAATACGTACCGTATTTTACATCAGGATCAAAAGGCGGAGCCTTCTTTTTGAACAGAGCAACTTAAATCCACATAATCGTCCATTGGAGAAGATGTTCGTAGAACAGAGGGTTTGGAGAAGATGATTTTTGGGGAAGATGGTAATATCTGTGCTTTTATGAGGTCAAGAGGTTATTTAATTTTATTAATTTAATTAATAACGTGTTATAATAAAATTATTATAACCATTTTGCCCTTGAGGAAAATGATAAAATAACTGGATTTATTAAACAAATATAAGTTGATTTCACTTTTGAACCAAAATGACAATAAAAGTGAAACCACAGGGACACAGATTCAAAAGGTTTGAGTTTTAGACTAAAGTGACAAAAGTGACCAAATCTCATACACCAAAATGGCAGTTTACTCTAGAAGCTTTGATCAAACCATCATTGCTCCTCTCTTTCCTACCACTTTACCAGGAAATCATGTCCACCAACTTTCGACGTGTCTTCTTTATGACCTTAAAAGGCTATGTCCAGGATCAATAAAAATTTAATAAATGTTTTTAATTTGGTGTGGTATATGTTTAAATCTACATTTAAATGAAAGGGTGTAGTTCCGATACATAGCCTAAATATCCTAAAAAGTGTAAAAAGTCGTAAAACATCGTAATGTCAGTCAAAAAACACACTTAATACCAACAAATAAAGAACGAATATTACTAGAACACGCTATTAGAACCCTAACAGTCCATAAAAATTTTAAGCACACCATCATACAACTACGAATATAAAACACACCATGATAATTAACATAATACACAATAATGTCAACCATTCGATAATTAGAGGCTTATCATCCAAAAAAAAAAAAAACAAATCAAAACTCATAGATATGGTGTTTTAATAATCTTTATTTTGTTATTTGTGGGTTTTGAATGTGTTATGACTAACATTAAGATGTTTTATGACTTTTTACATTTTTTAGTAGCTTTGCTCTTTCTAGCCAACTCTTACCCTTATATGCAAATATCAGGTGTGTTATGTACTATTGTAAATGTCATAATGTATACACTAACCACTTTTCAAATATAACATTAATTTTTCTTATCAAACATGTATTTTTTATGTATCTACTTTATTTTTGTGTATGTGCTAGATTTATTAAACATTGGTTATGTGTGTATATTTCAAGATATCTACAACGATAGGTGAACATCGAGTATTTACGTTAAATTTGCTCATGTTATGTATTTGTTGCTATAGACGTAAAATATTATCAGGGATAAAAAAAATTATCATATAAAGGTACCAAGAACGTGTTGTAATTTTCTATCTACTATATTTTGGTTTTCTCCATTTGATGACAGAATTTTGTAATAGGATGGAATAGTAAATTCGTGTGAAAAAAAAAAGTTAAATGACAATTATTATTAACTACGTTAATAAATAACTTGGTTGCATGATAATATATTCGAAAGCAACCACCAAAGTACAAAAGGACCACTCAATCCTTTTGGTGTCCACATAAATTTATGTTGAAATTTCCTTGCACCTTCCTGAGTTGACTTGGACTAATTCAGTCTTTGTAAATGTTGACGTTGACTTAGGATACTCGGTATGGGTGAGGCTCATCCTTGGAGGATGACCCTCCATGTCAGCGCCACGTAGGATGGGGCAAAGAGGATAGATCTAAGGAAATGGGAGATGGCCTAAAATTTATATGTATATGTTATATGTATATGTGTGTGTGAGAAGAAGATGCAACAATTTTGTCCTTTACCTCCCATCTCCAACGTCGCACCTCTGTCGTTCAAGACGACGACGAGCCTACCCGGGATGGTGTGTGTGTGTGTGTGGGGGGGGGGGGGGTCGCCGGTGCTCGACAGGGCTGGACGTTCCCCACACCGAGTACCCTTATATGGCCTTTACATCGAATAGAAATACTTGGAGCTTAAACTAAACTCCCACTACATCTTGTAAACTACAATCAAAAGATAATTTCCATAAAATACTTGGATTTCATTTTATGGAATTTAGATTTTATCTTAAAACTGTTGATGGTGGCTTTTGAGTTTTGATTCCAACTTCGGTTACGTTGTGCGTTGTGGTTTAACTAAAAAGTGTAATAACCCTGTCATGTCATTGCTACGTAGACAATAGATTTTAACTAACTCATCTTTTAACTAGCACGTTGCGGTCTAACTAATAATAAAACAAAAGAAAAAAATTGGTGATTGGCTGATGTGAAAAAGGAGGCACACTCTTTTCTCACTCACGCCGCAAAGGGGTTAACAACCCCCTTTGCACCCCCAATTTTTTTTTTTAAACCGGCCCATGTTAGAAGACAATAATCCCAAAATAAAAGATGTCTACTTTGTGTCTTGCCCAAAGCGCCACACCAAACAACCAACTTACTCGGCCCATAGTTATACCACATAAAATCACATCTCTGTGAAGTATTTTCTTTGGGCCTTCGTTAAATCCACAACCCAATAGTAATGTTTAAATGCTATGTGATTTTAGTTGGCCTGTTCTCCAAACATACTTAATTCAAGATGTAGAAATCCATTGTGTATCATAGACCAAATTTCGTTTCATGTTTCTGGTAATAACAGGCTGCTTGGTGTGTATTGGCCGTTTCAGTTCGGTTTTTATCATTAACCCTAACCGAACTTCGGTTACAGTTAATCGGTTATGAACTTGGTTATGGTTCGGTTTCGGTTAACTTTGGTGGTTATTAACCAAAGATTTAACCAAAACCTACTTTTTGGCTAACTAGTTAATGCAGTAAAATATCGGATATCGGTCATGGACTGATATTTGTGATATCGGTTATCTCGGTGGGATATCGATAATTTTAACCTTTTGCAACTTGCAAAACACTGACAATCGTAGAAAGTAGGAAGTGACTAACACTTAAAACACTAACATTTGAATAGTAACAACTAACAATTAAGACTTAAAACACTAATAGCAGCAATAAGAAGAAAGACGAATGGTAGAAATAAGAAGGTATTGATTTTGGGAGAATCGGTGATACATTGGTCAAATATCGGTCCAATATCCGTCAATATCCCCGATAATATCGGTACCGATATCCTGACTGATATTTGGCACTGGTATCTCGGTAGGGGACTGATAACCGATATATCACTGATATATCGGGATATTAACTACATAGATTTTCGGCTAAAGTTAAAAAGTTATATGCTATTGGGCCAACAAAATAAGAATGAAGCCCACCATATTGGACTTAGCTTAACTTTTTGGAAAAATTACAAGTTTTGTCCTTTACCTTATACCCTTTTTTCAGGCGCTGTCCTTTTCAACGATTTTTGACATTTTTTGCCTTTTATAGAGAATTTTGTTGCACGTTTTGTCCTTTAACCTTAACCCAGTTAGATTTTTTTTTTGTTAAATCTTGTCATGTGATTTGCACACGAGGGTAATTTTGTCAATTGACTAGTCTATATATATATATAGGGTAGGGATCAAGAGTGAACCATGTTTAAATTATGAAAAAAAAAAAAACGAATAGATCCTGGCCGTTGGATGATGAGATCTTGATTATAGGATTTAAATGGTTTTTTAATTAATAAAAAACAAAAAATTGCAACTTCATAACCGTTTAAGGGCATAAATATAAAATCCAATCTCTGAAATCACATTGAATGCCGCGTAACTTTGTAATGATTGAATGGAGAAATTTGAAACCCGTAATAATAGGCTATTCAGTTTTAGATTGTGTATAGCTTCAACCTATCAAAACCATCTTTCAACTCAATAAACCTCTTTCATCGAACAAAAAAGCAACCGTCTTCAACCTCTCACCCTTATAGGCGATTTCTGCTACAGGGAAAAACTCAAAGAAGCATCATTAAACCAAAGTATCATTACATATTGTAGTAATCGTTCAAGGATTTTGAATGTTCCGTCTTTATACACACTAAATTTCGCATTCTCAAAAGCTAGGGTTTTGTTCGGTCTGTGTAATCAGTCGTCTCGAACTGTTTCTCTCGTGATTTTGTAATGTAATGGTGTTATTTGGGTTATGTGTTCATATGTTTAATCCGATTACATATTTGTTCCGAGTGATTATGAGTTATTCTCCCTAATGTTCCGAAATACCTTTAATCCATAAGCTAGGGCTTAGTTTGCTGAGATAATTTAACCGATTAGGTGTGTAGCAGTTAAAAACTTATCCTATACCATCCATATATGTTGAATAGCAAGTGTATATACGTTATTGTTATTCTGCCTACTTGGGGATTACGAAATCTTTTCACTTTTTTCAACATTGGGATGGTTTGTTGTCTATAAAGAAAGTAGTATTTGTGTATTTTGTCACTTTACATAGTGTAACATACTGATTGGTATGTAATTATGTCAGTTTAGTAGAGTCTTCTACTTCAGATTCATAGTTTTGTGAAAAATTCATTTGAAAAGAGGTTGTTTTTAATTGATTTCACATGTTAGCTTAACTATTTTAGTTATACACATGTGTATGTGATAGTAGTACACATGTGTATACAAGTTGTTGAGACTCAAGGATTACATAGGATATGTGGGTGTGACGGGATACTCAAACTGTTATACCAATACACATGTGTAAGTTGTGGTAGTACACATGTGTATACAAGTTGTTGAGACTCAAGGATTACATAGGATATGTGGGTGTGAAGGGATACTCAAACTGTTATACCAATACACATGTGTAAGTTGTGGAAATACACATGTGTTTAAATATTGACCCGACTGATAGGTACATATATGTAGGTACTGTGATACCTGTTTTTTTTATTTGTTATCATAGAATTTAATATTTATTCCGAAAACAGTTTATGTTTAATCAACTTTGGTTCTAATACTTTGTCATTTTTTATTGTTTTCCATGGTTTCTTTTAGGTGATTTAAAAAGATCAAAATGAGGACTAGTAAGTGCATTTATCAGTTACTAATGAACTAAAAATCTTTAATCGAGAAAGTCTTGCTTTAAAAGATGTTGTTGATATAAACATGTAGTGCGGAAAAGGTAACGTATAGCTGGTAAATGGAAATCAAGATTTGTAAACAAAGCAGAAGACCCAATTATATGTTCAGATGATGAAGAAAGTAAAGTTGATGGGATCATTGTAGTTTTAATATGTTATTTGTTGGGTTATCTAGTAGTAAAAAGGGGAACGTTTGTACGACCCGATCTTCATCAACTAACTGGCTTTTGTTTTGTTCAGCTGACAAGATGAAGAAAGGTGTCCTCTGGAAAATTGACAACGAAAAGGCTACACGTGCGTTGTCTGATGATCCTTTCGAAACACGTATTAAAAAGATACACTACACTAAAATTTGTTTTGGTTTTTTATTTTCTGGTTGACTGTTTTATTTTGTTGTATAACTCTTATTTTTGTTTCACAGCAGAGAGGATTGAAGAAAAAAAACAGTTTATTTTAGAGAGAGCTGAGTACTTTCGTAGACTAAAAGAGAAATGGCGTAAAGAAGAGTGTAAGAGTATTTAACATGTTTTGTTTGTGTAAGATGTATAACTTACACTTAATTTCTGACCATATGATGTTGTTTTTTTGGTAACATGTAGCAGGCCATAAGAATACAGTGGGCGAAAGTACAAATGCAGCGATTGATGAAGAGTTCAACAAGAGTTTTGACGACGGTAATTCAACAACAAAGAATAAGAAAGGTAAGACCAGCAACGAAGGTAACTCTGTTAGTAGACGGTTGTGCAAAATTGTTACATGTTTTAGTTAGGTACAGTTTTTAAAACCTGAGGTTTGGTATGTGTACTTACAATGTTTAGTGTATTACATGAACAGTTGGTAAGCCAAGAGAACAACCGGAAGACTGTCCTTCACAGAACACGGAGTTACCAAACGAAGGGGACAATCAATCATTGAAACGGACAGGAAGACGAGCAAAAAGAGCGAACAAAAATAAGGTTAAGGCAATACGGGTACCGTTCATGGAGAAATTAGAAGGTTAGCAATCGATGTGTATTGATTTGTAAACGACAATATTCTGATTGGTGTTTTGGTTTGATTTTAAATTTCATGAATCTTTACTTAGGTGACAATAACGAAGAGACTGAAAACTAAGGTAAACCCACATATGTATAATGTGTTTAAACTTTTTAGTTGTGACTATCAGAATTGGATCGGTATCATATAATCTGTAGATTGACTCAGTTGGGCATTTTTTGGGTTGACTTAGGGAAATGTGCTGATGAGAGTGATACAATGAAGAAAAGAACACTACCTTCTGATGCAAGTGAAATGAAAGGTATGTACACCTTTTCGTTGAGAAATTGAATATATAATGTATGTGTACTAGTTTAGCAAACCGTGACGTTTTGTTATTTTTTTTATAACAAGGGAAACTGAATCTCGTTCAACCCTGCACAAAACAATATCTGGTGGGTTAGGAAAACGGAAGAGGACTAACAAGGATGACAGAAAAGGAGGTAATTGTGACAACCCGCACTAAACCAGGTATCCGTACAACTTAATTAATGATTAATTACTACTTGATTACTGTGCTTGATTGAACTAGCTGATAAACTGCTACCTGCATACTGATACATGCACTTACTTGCATCATACTTATTTGCTGTCACTACAATATTTACATGCTGAACCCTAGTGACAAACATGATGCACAAAAAGCACAGTAGCACTAAACGGATACACAGTGAACATGCTGATATAACCAGCATCAGGCAGACACTGCCTCTAAGGCCTGTTAAGAGCCTCATATATTTTGGCTACACTGGTAGTGAGTGTAGGATATAAGGGTTGTGTTACCGCGTCTCTAGGGATAAGATACACTGATTCGGATGTGCCAAAAACGTACTTTAAGTACCAAACACAGCACTTTAACAATTTAACCAGCTTCTAGCTGACTAGTAAAGTGCTAAAATATGAGAAAAATATCACTAGACACTTTCTAAAGTGTTGGAAATTAAATGGTGTCACTAAAAGTATCAAAAACGACACTTTAAAGCTTTTGTAACACCTTAACGGATTACTATCCAACCGAACAACCGGACACTACCCGGGACACGAAAATATTATTATTTTCACTAAATATTTTTTTTCTGAGCCAGTTAGGGTCCCTGATCACCCTAACACCCGTCATAACACGCAACATACAACTTACAAGGTTAAACACTTAACCTACCTAATTAACTAAACTAAACCCCTAACTAAACAAGCTTGGATCGAACTAGCCCCATCCCATTCCCTAACCGTCCCCTTGTGTGGGGGACATGGTTGTACAAGATTGATTTTTTTAATCTAGTAATGTTTGATATCAATAAGACACAATATCTAATGGACAACAACACCTAAATTATTTATAAATAGCACCATTAACTCATGAGATAATCACCACTACCTAAACCACATTTCACTCACTCTCTTGCTCCCTTAAAGCTCTCGGCCGAACCACCCCAGCCCCCTACACCCACTTTCGACATTCATCCTCATCATTCCAAGGTCATAAAAGTCCTAAGGGTTGTGTATTAGAAGGCTTGGTGCACTCGGGACACGGAGGACCTCAACCGCTAGCTTTTATCCACGCGCTTTTCGTCACGATTCTTCCCTAGCCCCGAGCTAGAGGTATATAACTTAAATCTTGTTTTTAAGCTTATCTAAAGTGGTTAAAAGGACTTTCGTCGGATAAATATCGTAAACATGCGTTTTGAATCTTTAAAGTCTACTAAAACTATAAAAATGGAGGTTAATAGCACATGTCTTGTGTAAAAGTCGTAGGACTTGAAATTTGTGTTTATCTAGACCCGATCTATAATGTGGTAGCTCGAATCTTCGTTTAACCCGACTTTGTAAAATCATGTATCATCACATAAGCTTGTTTTTGAAAGGTACAAGGGTTAAAAGTGAAACACTACCACATTTTAGAGACATGAACTTGTGAAGAAATATTTTTCTTGTGTAAAAGTATTTTAACCGGTACAATGGTGTTTAAAACTAGCGGATCTACGTATCCGCAGGTGGTATTTTAGAAAGACCACACTTTAAAGAAATCATGTTTTTCTAAAGATGGATCTTACACCAATAAATATGATTTTATAAACCACAAGTGTGTAGACACTTGTGAAATGGAAAGATCCGACAAATAACTATTTTTGGGAAAATGACTAGAAGTTGTAAAGACGAATTTCTTTAAACACGGGGTTTTTACAAGATGAAAGCTACTTTATATAAGGATCCATATATATAAAGGTGATTTACATTAAAGATGCGGAAAAACTACAAGTTCATGCGATTATGCAAATTTACATATTTATTGACTAGTTTGATGTGTCGGAAATTGTTTGATTGAATAAAGAAGATTGTTGAATTGATTTGTTAAAAGAAAATGATACGCTTGAAAGCGTGGCCACCTCCAGTTACAGAGGAAACTCTGGCGAAATTTTCTAAAAACCTAACACTTAGACTTTTATACAACAAGTGTTAGAACCATCTTTGGACATATTTTCAAAACATAAATTTCGCCAGCACCATATTTTACTAAATATTAAGAGGTGGGATTTTCACAAAGATTAACGTGATAGATATATTTGTCACAACACTGTTTATGATTATTTTGTGAAAATACATAAATATTATTTTAGAGTAAAAATAATATTTACAAGCGTTAATGATTCCAAAACTTTACGAACGCTTACACAAACATATAAGTTACACCGGTAATTACATTACCACAGGATTGACAAAACGTAACTTACGCACATGTATTGTATCCCCCATCCTTGGGAAGAAGAATAACTACCAAGTGTATACGGAATATAAACACGAAATAGTTGTCTAACTATTTCCCAAAGACATAAACTATAAAGCTAAGGCACGGCCGTCCGTCTAATAGAATTAGCACTTGTAGGTCGTTGCACAGCTTACTGTATTGGAGACACTTGGTAGAGACGCGCATTCACTGTGAGTTCATGTCCCCCTTTTCTCTAACTGTTTTCAGTTTTCTTAACTGCGGGGGTGAAATACATGTTACTTTGTTTACAAGTACTTTATACACGGTATGATTTACGTAAGGAGGTTTAGATCCTGTGAATGGGTAGTTAGAACACCGAGGGACTCGAGCGGTAGATCTATCTGGGTGTAGCGAGCCCAGCTCCCGGCCCAACAGAACAGGCCTCTCGGAGGACTAACAGAACGGACCCGGAGTGACTTGGTACCCAACGCAAAATCGGCTAGGGTGTGTCTTACTTACTTGCATTTCACAACATGCTAATGGCCTTGCAAACCATTGGTGATCACAAGTCCTCTTACACTGCTACATACCAGGAAACTTTTATACTTACAAGTGTTTTACTTACTCACTTGCACATGAACTCGCTCAACATTATTGTTGATTTTTCAACTCACATGTATTTCAGGAAATTAAACGGATCTGGCACGGTTTCCGCTGCATATTGTCATGAAGTCATCAGGGTTTAGGGGATGTGTCTCTTACCTGGACAAGACACAGTCTCTAAATCACGTTTATGTTATGTTTCAGTTTGTAATGTTGTTGAATAAGGTCATGGTTGTTGGTTAAAAACAATGGTACTGTATTTTGATTTTCAAAACTTAATGGATGACTTGCATGGTTTTTAAATTCATATAGCTTGTTATGATTAAGCTATGGTATTAAGAAGTCACACCAAAGTTAACCACGCTTCCGCAAAGCCAGGGTGTGACAGCTTGGTATCAGAGCTCTGATCATAGCGAACTAGGATTCTGTCTCGAGTCTAGACTATGATCACTAGGGCTCTCACGAAAACATTTTTCTGCATACCACTTAAGTCCAGATCCACACTTTTTACAAACAAATGTTGAGCACGTTTTCTTAATTATAGGCTCAGCTTGGAGGGCTGAGGATCGGTCTGGAGGATCGAGGTGATTAAGGTAGTTGAGCACGTTGGTTTATTATAGGTTCGATCTGGAGGATCGTGGCTTGGTCTAGGTGACCAAGGTAGTGGGCTAGCAAGGCTAGGAAGAAAAGGTTCAGCTTGGAGGGCTGAGGATCGATCTGGAGGATCGAGGTTTGGTTTAAGTGAAGGATAGAGCAGTCTGGTAGACTGGATGGTACTGGCTAGTAAGACTAGGAAGATTATGTGATGCCTTACTTGATGACTTATGTGATTACTTGATTTATGATTGATTATTTGTGCATGCTTGTGTATATGTTACAAATACATGGATTCGGCTGACTCAGGTGGTTCAGCCACCACCGACCCCAGGCATATTGTGTCGGATGACCTGGAGTTGTCAGAGCATGAGGTTTTTACATCAGACTTCACCAGCACGGATGATGACGACTTTCAGCCATTCGCCTTACCCGACGGCGTTGATGAGCTCCCAGATGATCTTCCGGCCGGGGATTTACCACTCGCAGTGATCCCTGCACCTGTACCCCTTGCATATTACCCTGCTTTACCCATCGACGACGAGGAGGACGACGTCGATATGTTCGAGGAGGAGCCTTTGGAGGATGCTCAGGGCGAGGCCCTACCTGCTGTTGCTCCCTTACTGATCGCAGATGCTCCGGCTGCGGAGTCACCTGCACATTCCCCAGTCGCGGACTCCTTTGAGTCTGTGGCTTCTGTACCCACGCATGCTCATAGTGCGCAGCACTTCTCCCATGGGTCCGATTCTGACCAGGCTTTTTCTGTTGCTTCCATACCTGGACTTGTTTTTGACCATGACGACGAGGAGGATTCCGACCCTATGTTTCCCCCAGGGTTTGACCCTGATCGTGACTTAGAGTTTGTTCCGATGGACCAGTTTATGGAGGATCCAGCAGATCCTATTGACCCTTTTGATCCGATTGATCCTGATTTCGATTTTGACATGGCATTTGATGACGTTGAGCCTGCCATTGCTCCTGAGCAGGCAGCCGCCCTTGATCCTTTACCGGAGCATGACCCTGCGCATGCTGATGTACCTTTGGAGCCCATTGCTGATGATCACCACATAGATGTTCCTGTTGATCCCATTGGTCCTTTACCCATTGTTGCTGTACCAGTTGACCCCCCTTTTGAGCACTTGGCACCCGTTCACCCTGTTGTTGCTCCCTTATTTGACCCCGTTCCCATAGAGCCCGGACATGCACCGTTCGCGGCACAGATGGATCCACCGGACGAGTCTGCACAGCACGGGTGGATACCGGCTGATGAGGACGTCCCACCGTTACCCCCACAGATCCCAGTCACTCGACACGTTGACTTTTCGTTTCAGGTTCCTATGTTTACACCTCCAGCAGGGCCTGGAGAGGGCTCTTCAGCACACCCATCAGGGCATGTACCGATGCCCATGCCTTTCACGCCTCAGATTCCTTTTGTTCCACCCACTACAGCTCCTTTTGGGGTGGCACCCTTTGACCCCACACGTGAGCCACTGCTGTGGTCACCATTTTCCCCTATGCCACCCACTGATCCATACCACAGGTTCCATGTGGGCCACACCATTGAGGATGTATTGATGTCGTTTGTATACCAGCATGAGTCGCATGAGCAGCGACTACAGGAGTTGGAGAGAGCCCATCTGCAGCCATGTCAGTGCCATGGCCGGGTACCCTCTCCGTTGCAGCCGTTTCGACCATTACCCCCTGACTTTGCTGCTCGTCTTACTACTTTGGAGCAGCAGATTGCTTCCATTATTCGCACACAGCAGGCGATGGAGGCGGACTAGTTACAGTTGCGCCGTTTGTTTTATACTCGTTTTCCCCCTCCTCCACCACCATCTGCTTAGAGCTCATCGGTGCCACTTGGGTAGGCGAGGTGATAAGGCGGCGATTGCTTTTTGATTGCACAACATTTTGGGGAGACTACGTTATGATTTAACTTTTGTTATGCACTTGATGTTGTATTGATACTGATGTAGCTTTTGACAGGGGTGATGTAGCCCTTAGTGATTGATGATTGTATGTATACACTTACGATGTGGTCTCATTTATATGGCAATCGCAGTTTTCTCACCATATTTGGATTCGTTTGATTACTTATTTGCATGGTTATGGTATGGGATGTTGTGTGATTGATATTTGTGATATGTGATAACATGAGATGTTATGTGATTATACTATTACTACCGTTATATACGTACACTATATTACGAACTGATTTACGTACTATAACAACGGAGCCTTACTATGGCCTAACCAACTTAAACCATCTTTTAGAAGATGCCGCCAAGACGCGAAACAAACATGCCAACAAATGAGGCAGAACTACAACAGATCATTGCCGCTGCCATAGCACAGTACGCAGCATCTCAGCCAGGAGCAAGCGGAAGTGTTAACCAGGGCAATAACAATCCACCTCACGGTAATACCACGCCATTCGAACCTACCATGTCCTAGCTGGACATCTTTAGCAATGATGCTAATGCCAAACACATGTTTTAACATACGTGCAGGATGCACCTACAAGCAGTTCTTAGACTGCAAACCAGTTAACTTCAATGGCACAGGAGGTGCAGTTGCCTTTACCCGCTGGGCTGAGAAAACCGATTCCGTTTTACGTATGAGCAAGTGTGCAGAGGATCAGCAAGTCACGTACATTTCAGGGCTGTTTTTAGACGGCGCCCTATCATGGTGGAACCTACAAGTCCAAACACTAGGCGAAGCTGCCGCCTACGCCCTGACTTGGGCCGAATTGAAAGAACTGATGCGCAAGAAGTACTGTTCACGCGCAGAAATTCAAAGGTTGGAGACTGAATTTTGGCACTTAAAGATGGATGGACCAAAGATTGCGGAATACGTCCAGAGGTTTCACGACTTATCTCAAGTGGTTCCTTACATGGTTACGCCTGAATACAAACGAATCGAGCGCTTCATTTGGGGTTTGGCTCCCCAAATAATAAGCATGGTAACCTCCTCCAAACCAGCGACTATCACTGAGGCCATCGATTTGAGCGTGGCTCTCACCGAGGAGGCGATTCGTCTAAACAAGTTTGGTGATGTTAAGGCAAAAGAGAAAGAGACTCATGTTGAGCCGTCGGGAAGTAACAAAAGAAAGTTTTCAAACTTCAAACAAAGTGTTAGCAGTGATGGTAGGAGAGGAGCACCAAGCACGCCAGCTCAGGGTGCAGCTGGCAGTGGAAGGAGAGGAAGGGGATATATGGGCACCCATCCCAGGTGTAACGCCTGCCAGCGTCACCATTCTGGTCAATGTGGGCTAAAGGTATGTGAAGCGTGTGGGAAACGTGGTCACTCTAAGGATACTTGTTGGGTCCCTACCGGCCGCGGAGGCCAGGGAGGATATGGAAATAGGAATGATAACCGTGGTGGAAATGGGAATCGCCCGCAAGGAAATTTTGGAGGAAACAGAAACCGAAGCAACAATGTAAATCGGGCTGGCAACGCCAACCAAAACAACACCCCAGCTGGAAACGGGGATGGAAACGGGCAGAGACTCGGATGCTATAACTGCGGGGAAATCGGGCATTTTAAGAAAGACTGCCCAACGTTGAATCAAGCCCGTGGTAGAGTGTTCCAACTTGAAGCTAGGGAAGCACGCCAAGATCCAAATGTTGTTACCGGTACGTTCCCTATCAATCAACGCTATGCATCCGTTTTATTTGATACTGGTGCCGATTATAGCTTCGTATCGCTAGAATTTAAGAATATGCTTGGGTTAGCTGCTAATAAGTTAGACATACCCTACTCGATCGAATTAGCTAATGGAAAGTTAGTTGAAGCCGACGAAGTAATCAGAGGTTGTGTAATAGAATTGGGAGAACGCGAGTTTGCTTTGGATCTACTACCAGTCCAATTGGGAAGTTTCGACGTGGTAGTAGGAATGGATTGGTTATCCGGAAACAAGGCGGAGATAGTATGTCACGAGAAAGTTGTTCGTATCCCAACTGACGATGGTGAGACGATTGTGGTTCACGGAGAGAAGCGTGACACACCACTAAGATTTATCAGCTGCTTGAAGGCAAGGAAGTGTTTACAGAAAGGATGTGTTGCTTTTCTGGCGCACATCGTGGACAAGAAGGCTGCCGAGCCAAGGATCGAAGACATCCCTGTCGTAAGGGAGTATCCAGAAGTCTTCCCAGAAGACTTACCCGGACTGCCACCTCAGAGGCAATTGGAGTTTCACATCGACTTAGTTCCAGGCGCAGCGCCTGTAGCTAAGGCACCGTACAGACTTGCGCTGTCTGAGATGCAGGAATTGTCGACACAACTTCAAGAGTTGTTAGACAAGGGTTTTATCCGACCAAGCTTCTCGCCTTGGGGAGCTCCGGTCTTGTTTGTCAAGAAGAAGGACGGAAGTTTCCGCATGTGTATTGACTACAAAGAATTGAACAAGCTAACGATTAAGAACAGGTATCCTCTGCCAAGAATCGACGATCTGTTCGACCAACTTCAAGGTTCAAGCTGTTACTCTAAGATCGATCTTCGATCTGGATACCATCAACTAAGGATTCAGGAGGAAAGTATCCCGAAAACAGCCTTCCGAACTCGTTATGGACACTACGAGTTCCTCGTTATGCCATTTGGGTTGACAAACGCGCCTGCGGTATTCATGGATCTAATGAATAGAGTTTGCAAGCCATACTTAGACAAGTTCGTGATTGTATTCATCGACGACATTTTGATTTACTCAAAGACGAAGTCAGAACACGAACAACATCTTAGAACCATATTGGAGCTGCTAAAGAAGGAACAGCTGTACGCCAAATTCTCCAAGTGCGAGTTTTGGCTACGCGAAGTCCAGTTTCTTGGACATGTGGTTAATGGGGATGGAATTCAGGTTGATCCCACCAAGATCGAGGCAATCAAAAACTGGGAAACGCCTACAACGCCAACCGAGATTCGGCAGTTCTTGGGTTTGGCTGGCTACTATCGGAGGTTCATCGAGGATTTCTCGAAAATCGCTCAACCGTTAACGCTCCTCACGCAGAAGGAAAGGACGTTTGATTGGGGAATCAAACAGGATGAAGCATTTCAGGTATTGAAAGATAAGCTTTGTAACGCGCCAATCTTAGCTCTACCAGAAGGTACCGATGACTTTGTGGTATACTGCGACGCATCGCGTCAGGGATTGGGTTGTGTGTTGATGCAACGCCAAAAGGTCATTGCTTACGCATCACGCCAACTGAAAGTGCACGAAAAGAATTATACCACACACGATTTAGAGCTTGGCGCAGTGGTTTTCGCTTTGAAGATCTGGAGACACTACCTGTACGGTACGAAATGCACAATCTTCACAGATCACAAAAGCTTACAACATATATTTAACCAGAAGGAGTTAAATATGAGGCAGAGACGATGGGTTGAATTATTGAACGACTACGACTGCGAGATAAAGTATCACCCAGGGAAGGCGAATGTGGTCGCCAATGCCCTAAGTCGTAAAGAAAGAATCAAGCCCATAAGGGTTAGGGCTTTGGAAATGATCATACGAACCGACCTTTCCTTGCGCATTCGTGCTGCACAAAAGGAAGCTCTCAAGGAGGGAAACCTTGAGGAAGAATATCTCCGTGGAATGGAGAAGCTTTTGGTACCAAACGAGGAAGGAACGTTATGTTTTGAGAAAAGAATTTGGGTTCCTCTGTTTGGTGGATTAAGGGAAGTTATTTTCGATGAAGCGCACAAGTCACGGTACTCTATCCACCCTGGATCGGATAAGATGTACCAGGATCTCAAAGATTACTATTGGTGGCCTAGGATGAAAGGCGACGTTGCTGTCTACGTGAGCAAATGTTTAACGTGCGCTAAGGTCAAGGCAGAATACCAGAAGCCTTCGGGACTTCTGCAACAACCTGAGATTCCCAAGTGGAAGTGGGAACAAATCTCCATGGATTTTGTTACGAAATTGCCAAGAACGCCAAGAGGCCATGATATGATTTGGGTGATAGTTGACCGCCTAACAAAATCCGCACACTTTCTGCCGATCAAGGAGAAAGACAGTACTAGTAAACTTGCGGAAATTTACTTGAGAGAGATTGTAGCACGTCATGGAGTGCCTCTCTCGATCATCTCTGATAGAGACGGAAGATTTGTGTCAAGAATATGGCAATCCTTCCAAGAATCTTTTGGCTCACAATTGAATCTGAGCACTGCATTCCATCCGCAAACTGATGGCCAGAGCGAGCGAACGATACAAACTTTGGAAGACATGCTGAGGGCATGTGTTATGGATTTAGGCGGTAGCTGGGATAAACACTTACCTTTGGTCGAATTCTCGTACAACAACAGCTACCACACCAGTATTGGTGTCGCGCCATTTGAGGCCCTATACGGACGCAAGTGCCGATCGCCACTATGTTGGTCTGACGCGGGTGATAGGCAGCTTGCTGGTCCCGAGATCGTCCAAGAGACGACAGACAAGATTGCGCAAATACTTAAACGCATCGAAGCCGCTCGCCACAGGCAAAAGGCCTACGCGGATCCAAACCGGAAGCACGTGGACTTCCAAGTCGGAGAGATGGTGTTATTGAAAGTTTCACCCTGGAAAGGGGTAGCGCGCTTTGGAAAGCGTGGAAAGTTAAATCCTCGCTACATTGGTCCCTTTAGAATTCTAGAAAGAATTGGGACGGTAGCATACAAGTTGGACCTACCCGCTGAACTAAATGGTGTTCACGATACATTTCATGTATCCAATCTAAAGAAAAGTCCAACTCAAGTTGACGTTGCCATTCCTATCGACGAGATTCATATTGACGACACGCTCCACTTTGTTGAAGAACCTGTTGAGGTCACGGATTGGAAAGTTAACAAGACCCGCAGGAGCAGTGTCAAACTCGTCAAGGTACGTTGGAATGCCAGACATGGTCCTGAATTTACCTGGGAACGTGAGGACCGGATGAAAGAGAAATACCCCCACTTATTTCCTAAGAACCCTGCTTCTACAAGCAGAACTTAAATTTCGGGACGAAATTTATTTAACGGGGGGAGAATGTGACAACCCGCACTAAACCAGGTATCCGTACAACTTAATTAATGATTAATTACTACTTGATTACTGTGCTTGATTGAACTAGCTGATAAACTGCTACCTGCATACTGATACATGCACTTACTTGCATCATACTTATTTGCTGTCACTACAATATTTACATGCTGAACCCTAGTGACAAACATGATGCACAAAAAGCACAGTAGCACTAAACGGATACACAGTGAACATGCTGATATAACCAGCATCAGGCAGACACTGCCTCTAAGGCCTGTTAAGAGCCTCATATATTTTGGCTACACTGGTAGTGAGTGTAGGATATAAGGGTTGTGTTACCGCGTCTCTAGGGATAAGATACACTGATTCGGATGTGCCAAAAACGTACTTTAAGTACCAAACACAGCACTTTAACAATTTAACCAGCTTCTAGCTGACTAGTAAAGTGCTAAAATATGAGAAAAATATCACTAGACACTTTCTAAAGTGTTGGAAATTAAATGGTGTCACTAAAAGTATCAAAAACGACACTTTAAAGCTTTTGTAACACCTTAACGGATTACTATCCAACCGAACAACCGGACACTACCCGGGACACGAAAATATTATTATTTTCACTAAATATTTTTTTTCTGAGCCAGTTAGGGTCCCTGATCACCCTAACACCCGTCATAACACGCAACATACAACTTACAAGGTTAAACACTTAACCTACCTAATTAACTAAACTAAACCCCTAACTAAACAAGCTTGGATCGAACTAGCCCCATCCCATTCCCTAACCGTCCCCTTGTGTGGGGGACATGGTTGTACAAGATTGATTTTTTTAATCTAGTAATGTTTGATATCAATAAGACACAATATCTAATGGACAACAACACCTAAATTATTTATAAATAGCACCATTAACTCATGAGATAATCACCACTACCTAAACCACATTTCACTCACTCTCTTGCTCCCTTAAAGCTCTCGGCCGAACCACCCCAGCCCCCTACACCCACTTTCGACATTCATCCTCATCATTCCAAGGTCATAAAAGTCCTAAGGGTTGTGTATTAGAAGGCTTGGTGCACTCGGGACACGGAGGACCTCAACCGCTAGCTTTTATCCACGCGCTTTTCGTCACGATTCTTCCCTAGCCCCGAGCTAGAGGTATATAACTTAAATCTTGTTTTTAAGCTTATCTAAAGTGGTTAAAAGGACTTTCGTCGGATAAATATCGTAAACATGCGTTTTGAATCTTTAAAGTCTACTAAAACTATAAAAATGGAGGTTAATAGCACATGTCTTGTGTAAAAGTCGTAGGACTTGAAATTTGTGTTTATCTAGACCCGATCTATAATGTGGTAGCTCGAATCTTCGTTTAACCCGACTTTGTAAAATCATGTATCATCACATAAGCTTGTTTTTGAAAGGTACAAGGGTTAAAAGTGAAACACTACCACATTTTAGAGACATGAACTTGTGAAGAAATATTTTTCTTGTGTAAAAGTATTTTAACCGGTACAATGGTGTTTAAAACTAGCGGATCTACGTATCCGCAGGTGGTATTTTAGAAAGACCACACTTTAAAGAAATCATGTTTTTCTAAAGATGGATCTTACACCAATAAATATGATTTTATAAACCACAAGTGTGTAGACACTTGTGAAATGGAAAGATCCGACAAATAACTATTTTTGGGAAAATGACTAGAAGTTGTAAAGACGAATTTCTTTAAACACGGGGTTTTTACAAGATGAAAGCTACTTTATATAAGGATCCATATATATAAAGGTGATTTACATTAAAGATGCGGAAAAACTACAAGTTCATGCGATTATGCAAATTTACATATTTATTGACTAGTTTGATGTGTCGGAAATTGTTTGATTGAATAAAGAAGATTGTTGAATTGATTTGTTAAAAGAAAATGATACGCTTGAAAGCGTGGCCACCTCCAGTTACAGAGGAAACTCTGGCGAAATTTTCTAAAAACCTAACACTTAGACTTTTATACAACAAGTGTTAGAACCATCTTTGGACATATTTTCAAAACATAAATTTCGCCAGCACCATATTTTACTAAATATTAAGAGGTGGGATTTTCACAAAGATTAACGTGATAGATATATTTGTCACAACACTGTTTATGATTATTTTGTGAAAATACATAAATATTATTTTAGAGTAAAAATAATATTTACAAGCGTTAATGATTCCAAAACTTTACGAACGCTTACACAAACATATAAGTTACACCGGTAATTACATTACCACAGGATTGACAAAACGTAACTTACGCACATGTATTGTATCCCCCATCCTTGGGAAGAAGAATAACTACCAAGTGTATACGGAATATAAACACGAAATAGTTGTCTAACTATTTCCCAAAGACATAAACTATAAAGCTAAGGCACGGCCGTCCGTCTAATAGAATTAGCACTTGTAGGTCGTTGCACAGCTTACTGTATTGGAGACACTTGGTAGAGACGCGCATTCACTGTGAGTTCATGTCCCCCTTTTCTCTAACTGTTTTCAGTTTTCTTAACTGCGGGGGTGAAATACATGTTACTTTGTTTACAAGTACTTTATACACGGTATGATTTACGTAAGGAGGTTTAGATCCTGTGAATGGGTAGTTAGAACACCGAGGGACTCGAGCGGTAGATCTATCTGGGTGTAGCGAGCCCAGCTCCCGGCCCAACAGAACAGGCCTCTCGGAGGACTAACAGAACGGACCCGGAGTGACTTGGTACCCAACGCAAAATCGGCTAGGGTGTGTCTTACTTACTTGCATTTCACAACATGCTAATGGCCTTGCAAACCATTGGTGATCACAAGTCCTCTTACACTGCTACATACCAGGAAACTTTTATACTTACAAGTGTTTTACTTACTCACTTGCACATGAACTCGCTCAACATTATTGTTGATTTTTCAACTCACATGTATTTCAGGAAATTAAACGGATCTGGCACGGTTTCCGCTGCATATTGTCATGAAGTCATCAGGGTTTAGGGGATGTGTCTCTTACCTGGACAAGACACAGTCTCTAAATCACGTTTATGTTATGTTTCAGTTTGTAATGTTGTTGAATAAGGTCATGGTTGTTGGTTAAAAACAATGGTACTGTATTTTGATTTTCAAAACTTAATGGATGACTTGCATGGTTTTTAAATTCATATAGCTTGTTATGATTAAGCTATGGTATTAAGAAGTCACACCAAAGTTAACCACGCTTCCGCAAAGCCAGGGTGTGACAGTAATTCAGTGTTGGAGAAAAAGTTACTTTTAATACACTGTTGTTTTGTGGAATCTGTTAACATAAAATTTGGTAGTTGACTATTGTACAACTGAGAAGGGAGATAAAAAAACCGTGTGTTGGATGAGTTATTTAAGTATAAAACACGGCATCCAAAGAAAGAAGATAGGCGCAGAAAATTGAAATCTGTAAAGCATCAAAGAGGAAAAAAATCATCAACTACCCGGGATTAGGACGCGAACGTCACCAAACAAGTTGTGTGAAGCAATTAAGAAGATGACTACAACGCAGAGGAATACTGTTAGACGAATGGGCTTCGGTAATATTCTGAAGCTAAAGGTGGATGAAATTAAATATGTTTTAGGGCTTTTTGTAGTGGATCGTCTAGATACCAAACACATGGTGATTAGGTTAGGCGAACAAACGATTAAGGTAGACAAGGAATCCGTACGGAAACTGTTGGGCTTACCATGTGGGGGAATTAGGGTAAACGTTGACAACAAGGAAGCTTGTAAGCATCCGTTGATTTCCCGGTGGAGAGGAAGGTTTAGTAGGTGTATCATTAGTTGCAAAGACCTAGTAGAAAAAAATACAGATAATGAATATGAGGACGAGGAAATGTTCCAGCTTGATTTTGTGATGTTGTTCATATCGATGATGGTTGGCTACACGATGAATGGCATAGCAATGTACACATTGTTGTACATGTTCGACATGGATCATGGCTTTAGAGAGCATGATTGGTGCTAGTTTATGATCGACGTTGTGAAAGTGTGTAAAAACCACTGGAAGAGGTGTGATAAAAACTCATGGTTCCGAGGACCCCTAACATTTTTAGTGGTATGTGTTACTAGTACCTTTTGTTTCTGTATTTGATACTAATAATAGATGCCATGAATAATATACAATGATGAAATCAACTTTAATCAATAACGATGCTTAAGGGTGAAGGTGCAATGCAAACAAGGCACGCGCTACAACAAAACACATGTGTATTTCTCCATAGTACATATGTGTATACGGTATACCCATATACATGTCCCACCCTACATTATTAACATTGTACATACTTACATCTTTATTGTTATTGCGAAGCCACTAGTTACTAGCAGAGCTAAGATATACTACTTTATTATTGTTTTGTAGTTGCTATACCTGGACGGAACAAGGTCCATTGGTTTTGATGATGAAATAACCGAGCCACCAATTTCTTACTGGAACACTGAAAGGATAAGTCAGAGACAACAAATGGAGATAAAGAATAGAGGATTAGGGTCTGTTTCTGTCAAGGAGCTGTTCAACGATGATAATGAATATGATACGGAAAGTGAGGATGAGGTAGTGGATATAACGCGTAATGATGAAGGGATGACAACTGAGAATGATGTTAGATATGAGATGAAGGTAAGGGTTACATAATGATGTTTATATTTGTTTTCCCATCAACATAGAATGGTCCTGATTATTTAGTATATGCCATTGATTCTTTCGAATGTTAGGCATACGTATCTAGTATCTACGCAATGTCTGATGAAGCAGAAGCTGTGAAAGGCAAATTAGAGCGAGCAATATCAAAGTTTGCATGCTGTCATCCAGAAACTGCGGAGGTTTAAAGCGTTGCGGAACGATACAAAGCATTATTCAACAAGACATTTGATGCCGAGGCCAAGTCAGCTGTGGAGAACTCTGTTGTTTGTACCGACAAAAAGGGAAATCACAATACAAGAATGTATTTTGTGTACTAGTCAATGTCATAATCTGATAACACTGACTGATTACGTATCATGGTTTGGGGTTAACGCTGTGTAGATATCACTTTTTTTTTAAATGTATGTTTGTAGGTGTAAGTCTAAAAAGCAACGAAGAGTGCAACACGCCTGGAAAAGATGACTCAGGCATCTTCTCAACACCGCATGTTGCGTCAGCGTGGACACAAAGTGCGATTCGGCTAGCTGACATTATTGAGGATATTGCATCTGGAAAGCTAGATGATGAAGGTGTGCCGGTGAATGATATCAGGAATGATAACGAAAAAGCTTCGTCGAGCCGCAGGACCGCACAAGATGTCCCGCCCTCGAAAGTGCGGGATATAAAGAAACCTCTGCCATAAGCAAATGAAGACAACAAAGGGAAGCGAAACAGAATACCTAAAATATCTGCATTCGGGAGATCGCCTTGGCTGGAGAGAGCAGTCAATATCTCCAAGGGTATCACAAAGGAAGAAAACATAGTTTGGGAATATGTCCTCGAGGGTGCAGTTGATACACAGTGAGTATCTAATATTATTTTACAATACATATGTGTATATCTCTTGGTTAACCAGTTTTTATATCCCAAACGTAGGGTGGCACAGCCAAGGGAAGATAGGAAAAAAGACGATGATAAAGAAGATGAAAGGTATGTATTTAATCCGTCATCTATTATAACGCATCGCTTTTGAATTAGAGGATTAGATAGTAAACAGTTGAATACTACTTGATTATGTTCATGTTGTTTCCTTTCTTTATGGGTCACGCAGAACTTTGGCTGATTGATAAAGGAAAAAAGAATTAACGCTAAATCTGATCGGGACAGAAAGGAGGAAAATGAGGTCCGAAGAACTATGGCGTAAGTGCTTAACTCAAATGTACAAAGGATGGTGCAATTAACAGATATGTATGTGTATTCTAATGTTTTTGTTTGCAATACGGATATGTACAGGAATGATACTTTCTGCACTGCTTATGAAACACATCTGATGCACTTCCATATATTGGATCTACTACTAAATGTTTGGCTGAGCACTTGCATCATTAACTGTTGGGCATCTATGCTTAATCATGACAAAGTCAAAAGACGAGAGTTTACAATGCCAAGGCTGATTTGTCATACCACCCTTTTTGTAAGAACATTTTATAACACTAATCATATGTAGTTAGAGCATTCCCTACGTAATTAGAATATCGGATACATTAATTTAATATTTTTTTCTGTTTGTTTCAACCACTAGACTGAGGAAATGCTGACCAAATCAAGTTATGATGACAACAAACGGTTAGATATGTTTACTAGCGCCTTGAGGGTTTTGTTGGAGGAAAAGGAGGAGTTAATGGACCTGAAAGAATATGGGAACCTTATTTTCCCAATTCTTGTCCGTGGACATTATTATTTAGTTTGCTTTGACCTGAAAAATCTGGCGATTACAGTTATAGACAATATGGATCGTTCTGAAAGTCCAGTTATGTCACACCCCGATTTCCACGTGTCACCGGTGGGCCCGGTGGGGGAATATCGTGACGTGGTTGGCAACATAATGGTCAAACAACACAATATATAAATATGCACAGCGGAAGCAAATGAGAAATATAATTCAACTTTAATAATATTGTAATATCGTGTATCACAACAGTTGAATGTTTGTCCATAGAAGGATCAAAAACAAATAATAGTTCAACAGACGGTAGGCATCTTAAGATTGCGAGACTTCTATCGATGCTAAGGAGACAATCCAGCCAATTACGTTTAGTACCTGCATTTAATCTTTTTGGGAAAAATACGTCAGTTTACACTGGTAAATACAATCAACTGACTCATTTTAAAAATGATTGAAAATTGATTTAGATGCACGTGGCATAAACATTTTATAATTTGATTAAAATGCACAGAGGCAAAATTAATCTTGTATACTTGGGAGAATTATTTAAATATATAATCTTGTAAAAGAATTACATGTTCCTTATGCGTTCAGTAGCCCGGATCGTGCCGGGTTAAAGATCAATAGACACACCACATTAATTATATGAGACACTGACGGGCGTACGCCTACGCCCCGTGCTTAGGTCGTGGCCATTTCGTAAAATGATGCCAAGGATATCCGGGACATGGTCATTAACCCCCCAAAGGCTTTAAGTAAACAAGACTATTTAAACGAGCTGATCAAATTATTCAATTAACCACCCAACGATGGAAGATTTGATGCCCGATCAAGCGGTATTCTATATACCGTAACCCAAGCCCGCATAGGGAAAATAAGTTAAAAGTATTTACCTGAGCAAAGTATAATTCACAATAAGCAAATGCAAGTAGCTTTTACTGGTCCTCCTAATCTGGAACGAAGGTTTATAATAACCTATTAGAATCCTAACGGGTCTTTAATTAAGCTTAAGCTTAGACCGGTTAGTTTCAAAGATACGGTTCGTACGCACGATTAAGCGAAGACCGGATAGAATGTGATTTAGACCCGACAAGTTCAGAGACTTGCTTAATATGGGAATTTCATACACATTCTGGATTTTGAGATAAAACCGATAAGGTTTGACCCGTTTCGGCTAATTTATGTAAACTAGTTACATAAACCGAACCGAACGCGTAATAAGCGTAACGGGTAATAATGAGAGCCATTTACAGGTTTCCTAAGTTAATATGCTCCAAATATGTTGTGACATCAGTGGGATGTCTTTTATTATGCCCGAAACGAGTTTAAACACAAACTATGCCCCGTAGGGGTAGTTTGGTCATTTACAAGTTTATAAAAGAGTTTAAGTGTTAACCTGAGTTACAGGTCTGATGTAATCAGAAAAATACTCAATTTACTAAGTTACATCAGTAGGGTATTGCATATATGTGAAATTTATCAATTATAACCAAACTATGCACCGTAGGGGCATTTTGGTAATTTCACATAAGCCGAAAAGCTCAAAACTGAAGTCTGAGTTTAACAACCTTTGATTACTGTTAAAATATTATAATTTGCCTAAAATATCAGTAGGTATCACCCTTTGTATGTTTAAAATAGTTCTAGTACATACTAGGCGTTAAAAACGCTTAATTAGGCGATTAGAAGCCGTTTCCGGGTTCTATATAGAAATCTGATATTTTTATACTTCCAGAAGGCTTAAAATAATTTATTAATCATTTGTAATCAGTAGCAAAAGGTTTGGGGTTGTTTAGATATGTAAAACCCATTTTATGGCCCGTAAGGGCAAAACCGACAATTACCGGATTAAGCCTACGACTATAAGTTATGCTCAGCCTAAAATTAATTAAAAATATTTAAAAATCCCAAAATAATATATTACATCAGTGGGTAATAAGTTTGATATCAAAAAGTATGTTTAAATAGGCTATACGCTAATTACGCCATTTAATTAACATAAAGCTTTCAATTTGCACTAATGAGCATAACTCTCAATCTACACCTCAAACTGATGTCAAACTTTGCATACAAGTTTATATATCAGTAATTAAAGTTTCTACTCTTTTACATTTTCAAAAATCACGTTTTAAGGTGAAAATGGCATAATGGTCAACATATGGGCAATTAACGGAATCATGCGTATTAATCGGTTAACTAATGAACCATGGTGTATAATCACAGAGGGTTATACTAGCATGTAACCTGGTCCAAATAAAGCTCTAAGGCATTTCTAAAACATACCATAACGGGTCAGAACTGAAAGTCAAAGTAAAAGTCAAACTATGCGACTTTCGGTTCCGAACCGGGTCTAAACAGGAAATTATCGGGTTGAACATGTTTAGACATGTTCTTACATTCATTACCAAGTTATATCAATGATCAAACAGGTTATAAGTGTTCTACATTGCTAATTATGCATAAATTGTAATTTAAACATCCGGTTGACTTTTTAATTACAAGTTTGACCCGACATTAGACCTAGTTAGATTGGGAATCAGGGGGAACCCTTTTAAGGTTTTATTACCCACATAATTACCAACTTATAACTACTTTTAATTCGAGATATGACTGAGCCATTATTAACTAATCTCGAAGTCAAACCGTAATTACGACGGTTTGACTTTTAGCTAAATAACTAAGCTAAACTCAATTAAAGAAAGGTTAAGTAAACTTACCAAGGTCCTATGCACGAATTATGACCACTTGAGTCTGCTTTGGAGCTCCAAGAATGATCAGAAGTGCAAGAGAAAGGTGTGAAGAATGAGTTGCAACTTCATGGCTTTATTTAGTGCTCCAATCACCATAGATTGTTGACAACTCAAGCTATCATGGACCATGAATCATCAACACATGTCCCTACGGTTCTAGGAGGCACTTGGGGGTCAAGCAAGATGTGAAAAATCGGTTAAAGGTCGAGCACAATGGCTATGGCAGACAAGGAAGCAAAAAAATCGCATCAGAGGGGCCTAGGCGTGACGCGAAGGACCCCCCCTGGGCCTCGTGTCGCGCGACACCATGTCTGACTCAAATCCAACTTTAGATTTTTATGTTTTGATCCTTGCCCTTTCAAACTTTGCTTAGACTTCCTTTATTGCATTATGAACCCTCCAAATTGATATATAAGGGCTTTAAAACGTATACCCATTTTGTTAAGTCCCTGGACACTTCCGGTTAACCCGAAAAGTCATAACTTTCAACGTTAACGCTTTAACCCCTTGCCTACGAATTTGATCATAACTTTCTCATACGATAACGAAACTTTATGAAATTTATGTCGTGCATTCTAGTGAGCATAATTAACAGTTACAAAGCTTCGGGTTTGTCAAAAGGTCACTCAGAGGTATAACTTAAACATGTTGACACATTTAACCCCTGTAGTTTGTAATCTCTCACTTTTTGCTTCATGTGATCCATGATTTATTCGTTTGATGGTATATACATCATGTAGGGTTATTGTACAATATATTTATTCACTGTTGACATTTTGAACACGTATATTCACATACTTTCCATGATTGTCAACTTTAGTCCTTTCAGAACATTCTTTCACACGTTCAATCACATGACACGTGTCAACACATTATAGGACGTGAATTTTCGAGGTGTTACATCCTCACCCCCTTAAAATAAATCTCGACCCGAGATTTACTGAAATAAATAAGGGTACTTTTCTTTCATCGTGGACTCAACCTCCCATGTGTATTCGGGTCCTCTACGGGCATCCCATTTGACCTTTACAATAGGCACATGCTTCCTTCGAAGCTTCTTAACCCGTCGATCCTCAATTGACAAAGGTTTTTCAACAAATCTTAAGCTCTCATCTATATGCACATCTGTATGTGGTATAACCAGTGATTCATCAGTGAAGCACTTCTTCAGATTGCAGATGTGGAACACATTGTGAATTCCACTGAGCTCTTCAGGTAAATTTAACTTATAGGCAACTGACCCGACACGTTCGATAACCTCGAAAGGTCCTATGTATCTCGGGCTTAGCTTGCCTTTCTTACCAAATCGCATCACTCCCTTCCAGGGTGATACCTTAAGCAACACTTTGTCACCTACTTCGAAGTGAAAGGATTTACGCTTTGGATCTGCGTAGCTCTTCTGCCTATCTCGGGCAGCTTTGAGACGGTCACGAATCTGGACAATCTTGTCCGTCGTTTCAAAGACTATCTCTGGTCCTGATAATTGGACATCTCCAACTTCTGCCCAACAAACGGGCGATCTACACTTTCTACCGTATAAGGCCTCGAAAGGCGCAGCCTTGATGCTGGTATGGTAGCTATTGTTGTAGGAGAATTCGATTAACGGCAGGTGGTTATCCCAACTACCACCTAAATCAATTACACATGCACGAAGCATGTCTTCCAAAGTCTGAATGGTACGCTCACTCTGTCCGTCCGTCTGAGGGTGGTAAGCCGTACTAAAATTCAAACGCGTGCCCAAAGATTGCTGGAAACTTTTCCAAAAATGTGACATGTATCTAGTATCTCTTTCAGAGACAATAGACACAGGTATGCCATGTAAGGCTACAATCTTATCAACATACAACTGGGCTAACATGTCGGAGCTATAAGTCTCCTTGATGGGTAGGAAATGTGCTGACTTAGTCAGTCTATCAACTATAACCCATATTGTATCATTTCCTTTCCTTGTCTTGGGTAACTTGGTGATAAAATCCATAGTTACCATTTCCCATTTCCAAGTGGGAAGTTCAGGCTGTTGTAGCAAACCTGACGGTTTCTGATGCTCGGCTTTGACTTGCGCACATGTCAAGCATTTAGCTACATAGGTGGCTACAGACTTCTTCAAGCCTATCCACCAATAATTTGCCCTTAGATCCTGGTACATCTTAAAAAATCCAGGATGAATGGCGTATTTAGAACTATGGGCTTCCTGGAGGATGACATCTTGAAGTCCTCCATGAATTGGAACCCATATTCGTCCATTTAATCTCAGAATTCCGTCCTTGCTGAGAGATAACTGCTCCTCAGTTACTCCTAGCTTTTCGTTAGGATAGTTAGCCTCCAACACAGCTTCCTTCTGTGCAGCTAACAACCTTTCAGTCAAACTGTTCTTTATCTCCATGCGCTTGGCATTGATTCGTATGGGTTTCACCCTTTCCTTTCGACTCAAGGCATCAGCGACTACATTCGCCTTGCCGGGATGATATCACAATCATAATCATTTAGTGTCTCCATCCAACGGCGTTGCCTCATGTTTAAATCCTTCTGATTAAACAGGTGTTGGAGGCTCTTGTGATCAGAATAGATCACAAACTTGATACCATATAAATAGTGCCTCCATAGCTTTAGTGCAAATACAACGGCACCCAACTCCAAGTCGTGGGTGGTGTAATTCTTTTCATGCACTTTTAACTGGCGTGAAGCATAGGCAATGACTTTGCCTTTCTGCATAAGCACACACCCCATCCCGGTGTGTGATGCATCACAATATACCACAAACTCCTCGATTCCATCAGGCAATGTCAGTACTGGAGCATTGCTCAACTTCTGTTTTAGAATATCAAAGGATTCCTGCTGCTTAGGACCCCAGTCAAACTTAATCTTCTTACGTGTCAGCGAAGTCAGGGGTGCAGCAATCCTTGAGAAGTTTTCAATGATTCGTCTATAGTATCCTGCCAATCCTAGAAAGCTATGAATCTTTGTAGGCGTCTTTGGCTCTTGCCAGTTCATGACAGCTTCAACTTTAGCGGGATCCACTTGGATACCATGCTCACTAACAACGTGTCCAAGGAATTGGACTTCTCGAAGCCAGAATTCACACTTCGAGAACTTGGCATAGAGCTTCTCTTTATGAAGTAGTTTCAGAATACATCGAAGATGTTTCTCGTGATCAGCTTGGTTCTTCGAGTAAATGAGAATGTCATCGATGAAGACGATGACGAATTTGTCTAAGTAAGGCTTGCAGACGCGATTCATGAGATCCATGAATGCGGCTGGTGCATTAGTGAGCCCAAAAGGCATCACTAGGAACTCGTAATGACCATAACGAGTCCTAAATGCAGTTTTATGTACGTCTTCATCTCTAACCTTCAGTTGGTAGTAGCCTGACCTTAAGTCAATCTTCGAGAAATAACTTGCCCCTTGTAGCTGATCGAACAGATCGTCGATTCTGGGCAATGGATATCTATTCTTTATTGTGACCTTATTAAGTTCACGGTAATCGATGCACAGACGCATCGATCCATCCTTCTTCTTTACAAACAGGATTGGCGCTCCCCAAGGAGATGAACTAGGTCTAATAAAACCTTTGGCTAGTAAATCATCTAGCTGCGTCCTCAATTCCTTCATCTCTGTTGGTGCCAACCTGTAAGGTGCTCTAGCAACAGGTGCTGCTCCGGGGATGATGTCAATTCTGAATTCCACTTGCCTATCCGGTGGTAAACCAGGCAGATCCTCAGGAAAAACTTCAGGGTATTCAGAAATGACGGGGATGTCTTCAATCCTTGGTTTAGGCTCATCAATTATCACTTGTGCCATGTAGATGACACAACCCTTCTTTAAACACTTGGAAGCCTTGAGCATAGTCACTTGCTCAGGCAGTCCATATTGGGTATCTCCCCGAATGGTAAGTGATTCACTAGACGGAGTCTTTATCACCACTTGCTTTTTGTTGCAGACAATTTGGGCTTGGTTATGAGATAACCAGTCCATACCCAAAACTATGTCAAAACCGGCTAACTTAAATGGAAGTAGGGACAGAGGAAAAGAGTGGTTCTTAATGGATATAACACATCCATCTAACACAGTAGAGACGGCTTCTAGTGTGCCATCTGCTAACTCCACCTCATAATTCACATTTAAGGTTTTGACAGGTAATTTCAACAATTCACAAAACTTATTATCTACGAAAGACTTATCAGCGCCTGAATCAAAAAGTACTTTTGCATAGACATCATTTACAAGGAAAGTACCTGTAATCACGTTATCATCTTGTACTGCTTCCTTTGCGTCCATTCTGAAGACTCTAGCATTAGTCTTCTTGGCCTCTTCAGGCTTCTTGGCGTATTTAGGGCAGTTGGTCTTAATTTGCCCCTTTTCATTGCAACGGTAACACGTTGCGTCCTTCAGCTTCTTGCAATCCAAGGTCTTGTGGTCCTTGGACTTGCATATTCCACATGCAAAGGTTTTCGACTGGGTCTGAGAGTTTGATTCAAACCTGCACTTTCCAAAGTGCTGTTTCTTGCAAATCTTGCACTTGGGCTTATCACCAGACTGATGCCCATCTTTCCTTGACTCAGACCCTTTTTGTGGTCACCGTTTCCTCGGTGCTTCTTGTTCGACCTCCGTGAATTATCATCTTCACGTTTTATCTTTTCAGTATCTTTGTTCCTCAGCGATCTTTACCTGACCGCATCCAGAGTTAGGGACAAAGATATGTCAGCTACTGATCTGAAAGTAGCTGGCCGGGAGGCCTTCACGCTTGCCTTAATTTCCGGGGCTAAACCACCGATAAAACGAGCTATTCGTTTTGGTTCCGGGGTTACTAGATATGGAACCAACCGAGACATAGTGTTGAAGCTCGTGAGGTAAGCTTGACAGTCAAGGTTTGTCATCACCAATGATAGAAAATCAGACTCTATCTTCTCCACCTCATGCTGAGGGCAGTAATTTTCCCTGATTAGGGCAGTAAATTGTTCCCAAGACATGTTGTACAATGGGATCTTCCTAGTGGCTTGAATCAGAGATCTCCACCAGGCTAAAGCCTCGCCTTTAAATGATTGCGACACAAACTTGACTATATCCCTCTCAGCGCACCCGCTGATATCCACAACTGTATCCATCTCATCTAACCATGTCATACAATCCACAACTCCTTTCTCCCCGGTAAAATCCCTGGGTTTACATGACACGAAGTACTTATAGGAGCAACCCTTGTTACGGGGTTCTTGATTTAGTACGATCTGTTGGGATGGATCACTTTTATGGTTAGAAGAGTGACGCTCGTCATCTTCCTTCTTGGGATTTTCCTTCTTGGAAGGTGGCTTCGAATGCGGTTTAGATAGGGTCCTACTTCGAGTCCCACTATACTCTTCGTACTGCCGCTCCAATGCCTTTGTAACTGCGTCGTCCACCAACGCTTTCAGTTCAGCACCCGTGAGGTTAATTCGGGCGTTATCAATATTCTCCACTGGATGGCTATTAATTTCATCTGAGTTAGCCATTTTAATTGAACTGTTACAGAAAACAAGGACAATAGTTTATTTGGGAGTTTAATATGGAATTGCCCCTTAGGGTAATTCATTAACCATGGTAAACAGAGACCATATTTGGTTAATTTATTAATCGTATTTAATTAGGATTTCAATTATATTTTATCCTAATCATAAACAATAACAATATATATTAGCACATAAGGCCTAGTCACAAGGACATTTTAAATTATAAGCTATGATTTCAGAGAATCAAGCATTGAAGGTATACTGGCACTATGGGCCTAGTCACAAGGACACTTATAAATTATAAGCTATGATTTCAGAGAATCATGCATGAAGGTTTGAACCTAGTTCATTACCTTTATCTGACAGGGAGTCATCGCTACCACTGTCTTTTGGCTCATATGGAAATGAGCAGGGCCCGTAGGCACTGTATTACCAACGTATGGTCCAAATATGATCATCTCAAGTGATGATCTAAACCCATGATTCAGAGATCATTAAATTGGGTTAGGAATCTTTTGAAGAATCCAATAATATGAATGACGTGTGTGATTTTAACAAATCACGTCTGCCAGGAGCGTTAACATGTTTTCAGATGTTAACAAGGATCCGAACCTTTTAAACAGGTCTTACCATCTTGGCCAGGTCTTTATAATGACACTCAGGCTAGGTTTCACTCTTAAGATTCGTGTTCAATATTTAATAGGCAGATTATTATCAAAAGGAATGGTTTTGATTCATTTATTTCATATATAATATTTATGCATATAATAGCAAAATGAAATTTATAAACATAACACTCCATTAATTATTTAATAGGTTACACGCCGCCCTAAACGGGACTTTTCAATAAACAAACTTACATAAACATGCCCACGCAGGGGTCGTACAGAAAGATATGCCCACGTAGGGGCTAAAATCATAAGTCCACGCAGGGACTAACACACTGATAATTGTCCACGCAGGGACTTAATAACAAACATACATAATAGTCCACGCAGGGACTTAAACAATAACATACCCTCGTAGGGGTTAACAGAAAGATAGACCCACGCAGGGGTCAAAACAAACAAGCATACCCACGCAGGGGTTTATACAACAAGACTGACCCATTAGGGGCTCAACAACAATTGGAAGGATTCAGTGGTCCTTCTTGTTCTTCCCTTTGATCAAGCTTGTCAATCCTTGGAAGAAAGTTTGTCGCTCCCTTCGGTCTCTATGAAATTCTCGTTCCACATGGTCTAGCCTCTGAAGAATTTCCTCCCGTTCTGGGGGAGAAAACCGTGGCGGCTGCGATTGCGTCCGTATTATAGGTCTTGCAGGTATCTGGTACCCATGAGTTGGGTACCCTACTCCCCATGGGTCTCCATACGGTCCTTGGGTGTTATAGTTAGCCGCTACCAAGTATGGGTCGGCTTCAGCGTAACCGTAGTGGGTGTGAGCTAGTGGCTCAAACGGGTTGTACGCCATAGAACCCGTGTATGCTGGAATCGGGTTATCAAAACCCATAGGCGGTGGTTGCGGTGCAACTGGGTGTGAAGGTCCAACCATTTGTGGGTCCTCCTGAAGCGGCGGGTAATAGCTGCCACTTGATTGTCGTGGAGAACTAAAATGTAAGTCTCCTGCTCGCGCAGACATACGCGCTCCGGTTCTCCTACGCCTTGGCGGTTGTGGAGGTGCCGGTTGAACTGGTGGCGGTGGAGGTGGTGGCGTGACTGCCACAAACCGCGAATCCACAGAGGGATCCTGCTGCTGCTGCTGATGAGGCGAAGAATGATGCGAGGGTGTGTAGTACCACTCGTGCTGGTTAAATATCCCCTGAAAGCTGTTTGGACCACCGTAGGGTGATCCGTGAAAAGAAGATCCGTCAGAGATCTCTATCGGGTGGTTTGGTGTACCACTGGCAGGTTCGACGGGATCTGTGTCCTCGTCCATATCATCAGCGTGATCTCCCGAGAAATGATCCTCCGGCCCCAATGGGTTAAAACCCGCGGGCTCTGGTATGTAATTGGCCGGGTTAAACCGGCCCCTGAAGACAGGTGTAGGGTCTCCAAAAGAGTTGTGCGATAAGGATCGTTGTAATGGTATGTAGGATGGTTGAGGGTTGTTGGGCTCATACTCCGGCTGTGGCCCGTAAGGGTTACGAACGGGAGGTGTCGAACTGTGCGAAACCGACCGTCTAGCCGGTTCGAAGAGGTTCCTCCGGTTCTGTCGAGGGTCGTCACTCTCGGTGGCAGAAGGAGCTCGCACATGCGAAGGTCCTGCCTCGTTGTCATTGGGGGCGCTGATTGGCCCCTTTCCTCGTCCTCTTCTTCGAAAGAATCTTGGCGGCATTTTCAATCCTGTCAATATTGCATGAGATAACAACAACAATATATATAAAATAAAGGACAGAACAAAATTAAAACAAGTAGAATTTGTCCTATGTTATATGTCTAGACTCGAAAGTTTTTGAAATGTGCAATTGTGTAACTGAGATTAAACACAGAAGGCTAGTGTTTAATTCACTCAGTGTTGGCTTTGATACCAACCTGTCACACCCCGATTTCCACGTGTCACCGGTGGGCCCGGTGGGGGAATATCGTGACGTGGTTGGCAACATAATGGTCAAACAACACAATATATAAATATGCACAGCGGAAGCAAATGAGAAATATAATTCAACTTTAATAATATTGTAATATCGTGTATCACAACAGTTGAATGTTTGTCCACAGAAGGATAAAAAATAAATCATAGTTCAACAGACGGTAGGCATCTTAAGCTTGCGAGACATCTATCGATGCTAAGGAGACAATCCGGCCAATTACGTTTAGTACCTGCATTTAATCTTTTTGGGAAAAATACGTCAGTTTACACTGGTAAATACAATCAACTGACTCATTTTAAAAATGATTGAAAATTGATTTGGATGCACGTGGCATAAACATTTTATAATTTGATTAAAATGCATAGAGGCAAAATTAATCTTGTATACTTGGGAGAATTATTTAAATATATAATCTTGTAAAAGAATTACATGTTCCTTATGCGTTCAGTAGCCCGGATCGTGCCGGGTTAAAGATCAATAGACACACCACATTAATTATATGAGACACTGACGGGCGTACGCCTACGCCCCGTGCTTAGGTCGTGGCCATTTCGTAAAATGATGCCAAGGATATCCGGGACATGGTCATTAACCCCCCAAAGGCTTTAAGTAAACAAGACTATTTAAACGAGCCGATCAAATTATTCAATTAACCACCCAACGATGGAAGATTTGATGCCCGATCAAGCGGTATTCTATATACCGTAACCCAAGCCCGCATAGGGAAAATAAGTTAAAAGTATTTACCTGAGCAAAGTATAATTCACAATAAGCAAATGCAAGTAGCTTTTACTGGTCCTCCTAATCTGGAACGAAGGTTTATAATAACCTATTAGAATCCTAACGGGTCTTTAATTAAGCTTAAGCTTAGACCGGTTAGTTTCAAAGATACGGTTCGTACGCACGATTAAGCGAAGACCGGATAGAATGTGATTTAGACCCGACAAGTTCAGAGACTTGCTTAATATGGGAATTTCATACACATTCTGGATTTTGAGATAAAACCGATAAGGTTTGACCCGTTTTGGCTAATTTATGTAAACTAGTTACATAAACCGAACCGAACGCGTAATAAGCGTAACGGGTAATAATGAGAGCCATTTACAGGTTTTCTAAGTTAATATGCTCCAAATATGTTGTGACATCAGTGGGATGTCTTTTATTATGCCCGAAACGAGTTTAAACACAAACTATGCCCCGTAGGGGTAGTTTGGTCATTTACAAGTTTATAAAAGAGTTTAAGTGTTAACCTGAGTTATAGGTCTGATGTAATCAGAAAAATACTCAATTTACTAAGTTACATCAGTAGGGTATTGCATATATGTGAAATTTATCAATTATAACCAAACTATGCACCGTAGGGGCATTTTGGTAATTTCACATAAACCGAAAAGCTCAAAACTGAAGTCTGAGTTTAACAACCTTTGCTTACTGTTAAAATATTATAATTTTCCTAAAATATCAGTAGGTATCACCCTTTGTATGTTTAAAATAGTTCTAGTACATACTAGGCGTTAAAAACGCTTAATTAGGCGATTAGAAGCCGTTTCCGGGTTCTATATAGAAATCTGATATTTTTATACTTCCAGAAGGCTTAAAATAATTTATTAATCATTTATAATCAGTAGCAAAAGGTTTGGAGTTGTTTAGATATGTAAAACCCATTTTATGGCCCGTAAGGGCAAAACCGACAATTACCGGATTAAGCCTATGACTATAAGTTATGCTCAGCCTAAAATTAATTAAAAATATTTAAAAATCCCAAAATAATATATTACATCAGTGGGTAATAAGTTTGATATCAAAAAGTATGTTTAAATAGGCTATACGCTAATTACGCCTTTTAATTAACATAAAGCTTTCAATTTGCGCTAATGAGCATAACTCTCAATCTACACCTCAAACTGATGTCAAACTTTGCATACAATTTATATATCAGTAATTAAAGTTTCTACTCTTTTACATTTTCAAAAATCACGTTTTAAGGTGAAAAGGGCATAATGGTCAACATATGGGCAATTAACGGAATCATGCGTATTAATCGGTTAACTAATGAACCATGGTGTATAATCACAGAGGGTTATACTAGCATGTAAACTGGTCCAAATAAAGCTCTAAGGCATTTCTAAAACATACCATAACGGGTCAGAACTGAAAGTCAAAGTAAAAGTCAAACTATGCGACTTTCGGTTCCGAACCGGGTCTAAACAGGAAATTGTCAGGTTGAACATGTTTAGACATGTTCTTACATTCATTACCAAGTTATATCAATGATCAAACAGGTTATAAGTGTTCTACATTGCTAATTATGCATAAATTGTAATTTAAACATTCTGTTGACTTTTTAATTACAAGTTTGACCCGACATTAGACCTAGTTAGAGTGGGAATCAGGGGGAACCCTTTTAAGGTTTTATTACCCACATAATTACCAACTTATAACTACTTTTAATTCGAGATATGACTGAGCCATTATTAACTAATCTCGAAGTCAAACCGTAATTACGACGGTTTGACTTTTAGCTAAATAACTAAGCTAAACTCAATTAAAGAAAGGTTAAGTAATCTTACCAAGGTCCTATGCATGAATTAAGACCACTTGAGTCTGCTTTGGAGCTCCAAGAATGATCAGAAGTGCAAGAGAAAGGTGTGAAGAATGAGATGCAACTTCATGGCTTTATATAGTGCTCCAATCACCATAGATTGTTGACAACTCAAGCTATCATGGACCATGAATCATCAACACATGTCCCTAAGGTTCTAGGAGGCACTTAGGGGTCAAGCAAGATGTGAAAAATCGGTTTAAGGTCGAGCACAATGACTATGGCAGACAAGGAAGCAAAAAAATCGCATCAGAGGGGCCTAGTGTCACACCCCGACTTTCCACGTGTCCCCGGTGGGCCCGGTGGGGAATATCGTGACGTAGTTGATATCATCATAGTCAAACAACACAATATATAAATGCACAGCGGAAGCAAAAGATAAATGTATTACAATCCGAATATAAAGTAATATCCAGTATTACAACGGAAAGTAAAGGATCCACAGGCGGATCTTAAAAACATAAATTCTATTCAACAGACTTTAGACGCCTAGAACTTGCAAGATTCCTTATTAACGTCCTGAGCAGCTTCCAGCCTATTACGTACTTATACCTGTCACTTAGACTTTTGAAAATACGTCAGTTTTCACTGGTAAATACACTCAACTGACTCATTTGAAAAGAGTTTAAGAAAATTGATTTAGATGCACCAGGCACAACACATTTTGACACTTTGATTAAAATGCACAGAGGCAAAATTAATCTTTTATACTTGATTAAAATGCACAGAGGCAAAATTTATCTTTTATGCTTTGGGACAAACTATATCTCATGTTATCAGTTTTACATAACTTGCTCTACATACGGGGCCCGGATCTATGCCGATTCATGATTAACCGACACACCACTATTCCCTTATTGGGCATAATTAATTAATTAGCATATAGCATCTGTCAGGTGTATGCCTACACCCCGTGCTTAAGTCGTGGCCATTGCATTTAATGAGTCAAGGATATCCAGGACACGGTCGCATTAATCCCCAATGTTTCAGTCAAGCAATACGAATTAAAACAGGTTATTTAGATTTCCCGACTTATTGGTCTTTGAATCCCATACCTGACCATGCGGTATTTATATTACCGTATCCCAAGCCCGTAATAGGGAAAATAAGTTAAGAGTATTTACCTGAGCTAGCTCCTGTCTTAAATAGCAAGAATTATAATAACTCAGCCGTATTCACTTAAGTAAGCGTAGGTACAATTTACCGGAAGGCTCTAGTCTGGAAAGATGGTATAAATACCCATTTAGAATGCTAACGGGTCTTTAATTAAGCTTAAGCTTAGACCAGTTAGTCTTACCGAAAGATACGGTTCAAACGCATGATTAAGAGAAGACCGGATAGAATGTGATTTAGACCCAACAAGTTCGGAGACTTGCTTAATATGGGTATTTCATACACATTCTGGATTCTGAGATAAAACCGATAAGGTTTGACCCGTTTAGGCTAATTTATGTAAACTAGTTACATAAACCGAACCGAACGCGTAATAAGCGTAACGGGTATACATATGAGCCATTTACAGGTTTTCTAAGTTAATATGCTTCATATATGTTGTGACATCAGTAAGATGTCTTTTATTATGCCCGAAACGAATTTAAACACAAACTATGCCCCGTAGGGGTAGTTTGGTCATTTAAAAGGTTATAAAAGAGTTTAAGTATTTACCTGAGTTACAGGTCTGATATAATCAGCAAAAATACTTAGTTTACTAAGTTATAACAGTAGGGTAAAGTATATATGTGAAATTTATCAAATATAACCAAACTATGCACCGTAGGGGCATTTTGGTAATTTCACATAAGCCGTAAAGCTCAAAACCGAAGTCTGAGTTAAACAACCTTTGCTTACTGTTAAAATGTTATAATTTTCCCAAAATATCAGTAGGTATCAACCCTTGTATGTTTAAAATAGTTCTAGTACATACTATGCGTCAAAAACGCTTAAAAAGGCGATTAGAAGCCATTTCCGGGTTCTATACACAAAGCTGATATTTTTGTTATTCCAGAAGGCTTAAAATAATTTATTTATCATATGCAATCAGTAGCAAAAGGTTTGGAGTCAATTAGATATGTAAAACTCATTTTATAGCCCGTAAGGGCAAAACCGACAATTACTGGATTAAGCCTACGACTATAAGTTATGCTCAGCCTAAAATTAATTAAAAATCTTCAAAAATCCCAAAAAATGTATTACATCAGTGGGTAATAAGTTTGATATCAAAAAGTAGGCTTAGATAGGCCATACGCTAATTATGTCGTTTAATTAACATAAAGCTTTCAATTTACGCTAATGAGCATAACTCTCAAACTACACCTCAACCTGATGTCAAACTTTGGGTACAAGTTTATATATCAGTGACTAAGGTTTCTACTCTTTTACATTTTCAGAAATCACGTTTTAAGGTGAAAAGGGCATAATGGTCAACATATGAGCAATTAACGGAATTATGCATATTAATTGGTTAACTAATGAACAAAGGTGTATAATCACAGAGGGTTATACAAGTATGTAACCTGGTCCAAATGAAGCTCTTTGGCATTTCTAAAACATACCAAAACGGGTCAGAACTGAAGTCAAAGCAAAAGTCAAAGCCTTGCGACTTTTTGTTCCGAACCGAGTCTAAACATTAAATTGTCGGGTGGAACATGTTTAGACATGTTCTTACACTAATTACCAAGTTATATTAATGATCAAACAGGTTGTATGTGTTCTACATTGCTAATTATGCATAAATTAGAAACTAAGTATCCTGTTGACTTTTTAATCACAAGTTTGACCCGACATTTGACCTAGTTAGAGTGGGAATCAGGAGGAACCCTTTTAAGGGTTTATTACCCACATAATTACCAACTTATAACTACTTTCAATTTGACTAATCACTGGACCATTAGTGATTAATCGTTAAGTCAACCGTTAATTACGACGGTTTGACTTTGAAGCTAAAACTAAGCTAAAACTTAATTAAGAAAGGATTAGTAAACTTACTGAAGTCCTATGCTTAATTAGGAAGGTCTTGTGTCTGCTCTTAAGCTCCCAAAGGCTCCAGAATTGCACAAGAAGTGAATGATCAAATGGTTGCAACTTCATGGCCTTATATAGTGAATTTTGATCCACAAAATGTTGACATGTAAGTCTACCAATGACCACAACTCTTCAACAAGTGTCCCTAAGTGCTAAAAATCAGTTTAGGCGGCCTTTGGTGATGTTAAGGGGCAAGATAAGTCGTTTGCAAGGCTGAACAGCCATTTAAAACGAGTTTCTGCATCTGGGAACTAGCTTACGGACTGTAAGCTTAATGATGTTGAGGTCCGTAAGGACCTTATCAGTCAAACAAAGTTTCATTTGTTGACAGTTTTAGTCCCTGCACTTCCAAATGCCATTTCCGACTCATCTAAGGCCCGTTAAACCATTTTTAAGGCTCTACAATGATGCCTAAGTAAGGGGAACATGAAACATGCTCAAAAATATGCCAGATGTCGGTTCGTTTGGTCGTACGGTCACGTTGTGCGGCTAATTACGACGAAACACGGACGGACGCGAAAAACAATCCAAACGACGCGACGAATGGAATTTTATTAAGCCAAACACTAAAATAAAATATTTTAGTGCTTACATAAATTTTTGGGTGTCTGGGAATATCCAGAATGTGAGATATGCGCGTAAACGCAAACTTGTGCGCTTTTTGACACTTTTAGTCCCTGCATGACTTAAAAGTTTATTTTTTTGCGCACTAAACACCTCAAAGCCTATATCTAAGCTATGAGAAGGATAATTAAGGTATGTATAACTCATGGTCATATTCCGGGAGGTCCGATAACATACGAATCGGTATACTCTAGCAGTTTGACGCTTTAGGTCCTTCTAATGCGCAAACTTGCGTAACTTATCATTTAATAGCATTGAAGCCTCATCTAATTCATATTAGGCATTCTTGAAAGTATTATTAAACATCATAATGCTTTGGGATTGATAGAAGGTCATTCAGAGGTATAATTAAACATATTGACACTTCTAGTCCCTTATACTTGCAAAGTTGCGCGTAACTTCACTTTTAGGCATAAAAGCCTTTGATTGCCAATGACTGGCATTCCCGAGAGTATAATCATATATCATGAGGCTCTCGGTTTGTTAAAAGGTCACTCAGAGGTAAGAATTAACATGTTGATGCTTTTAACTCTTTATTGCGCAAACTTTCAATTAATCACATAAACGGCTACACTTGATTAACAAGTGGCTCAATTGTGAATATAAAACTGTAAAAGGTTAATTAGGAACTTATTTTTGGTATGATAATACTTCCAGTTCTTTCATAGTCAAAGTTTTCGATTTTTTGAAAAATTAGTCCCTTGAATTCAATGTTTGACTTCATTAGGGTTTATTACACGTGTCAATACTTCATTGGACGTGATTTTATGAGGTGTTACATCCTCACCCCCTTAAAAGAAATCTCGACCTCAAGATTTGCTAGAATGATGGGAGTATTTTCTGAAGTAACATGGACTTACTTCCATAGTATATTTGGGCCTCTAAGGGTATCCCAGTTGACCTATACAATAGGTACATACCCCCTTTCGGAGCTTCTTAACCTGTCGATTCTTAGTCTATACAGGTTTATTGTCTAATCATAAAGTTTCATTTGTCTGCCTATCATTACGTGACAATGTTTTGCGGTTATTGGCGAAATACATCCTTTGGTTACTAGTGTTTAATGTATTGCGAGCTCCGGCAAGTTCCTTAAATAGGTTTTAGCTTATAAGCTACTTGATCTTGATACATTCGATTTCCTTCGAATGATTCTATATATTCAGAGCTTAACTAGCCTGATAATTTAACAAATTTGGCACACAGAGGTGTCAGAGATGTCCGTACACTCAGGCTTTGGTTCATCTATCGTTGTCAGTGTCAGATAAATGACACATTCTCTTTACAAATTGTAAGGATGTCCTAAGTAGAGATACTTATAAGGACATTTTATATTGGATATCTTCTTTGAATACTATTAGTCGACTTTAGCACAACATGACCATTGGGATATCTCAGGGGTTCCATGCATTAAACCTCCATACTGATCAGGCATGGAAGCAATCTATGGGACACACTAGGATACGCCAATCCTCATATGGCACTCTTATCAAACATAATTTGGCATTCGCAGGCGATATAAAATAATGCGGAAAATAATAGAATAAAATAATATATATTGTCGTACTCTTTCTGGGAAAGAGTACTCCAGATTCTTATGAAAGGATTTATCTCCGAGGATGGGAGAGAGGGTCTTTACTGGTAAATTATACCTTATTTTTAATATCTGAATTCTTATGAATGTAATCAGGAGTTTACTAGGCTTATGGTTTATTTAAAGGTTTATTATCCTTTGCATTAACGTAAGATACTTAGCAGAAACTATCAATGCTAAATGGTACGGGACGTACCTGATGCTATTATTGATATGTACTGTCTCTGTCATTCAATCGGTAGTTCAGGCGTTTCCTTTCTTATCCTTCCCAGAATTAGCTGCTCCTTCCTTGGCAGCCTCAGGGCAATTAGTACTGATGTGCCCCTTTTCACCACAGCTGAAACAGTTTGCATTCTTTATGTCCATACATTCGTGGGACTGGTGACCAGTTCTTTTGCAGATGCCACATTGCTTTATCTGTTGGTTTGATCGACACTATCCCCAGTGCCTTCTGTTGCAAGTTTTGCACGTAGGCTTCTTGTTGGAATCCTGTTGGTTATTGTTGAGCTTGGATTTGATCTTCTTAGGATTCTGGGAGTTATCCTCCTCCCTTTTACGCTTCCCATCTTCAGAAGCCTTGGCAGCCTTGTTTCTCACCACATCGAGTGTGAGAGATAGCGACAGATCTGCCGCTGACCTGAATGTAGTAGGTCTCGATGCTTTCACACATGCCTTTATTTCTGGGGCTAGACCCCCAATAAAGTGAGCTATTCGCTTTGGTTCCGGTGTGATCAAATAAGGAACCAATCGAGACTTGGTATTGAAACTTGTAAGGTATGCTTGACAATCTAAGTTCTCCATGACTAGTGTCAAGAATTCTGTCTCGATCCTCTCAACTTCATGTTGAGGACAGTAATTTTCTTTGATAAGACCAACGAACTGATCCCAAGTCCTGTTGTACAAAGGGATCTTCCCGGTGGCTTGAATTAACGATCGCCACCAGGCTAAGGCCTCACCTTTAAATGATTGCGACACGAACTTGACCACATCCCTCTCAGCGCATCCGCTGATATCCACCACTGTATCCATTTCATCTAACCATGTCATACAATCTACAGTTCCTTCCTCCCCAGTGAAATCCCGAGGTTTACATGAAACAAAGTACTTGTAGGAGCAACCCTTATCACGGGGTCCTTGATTCATATGATCTGTTGAGACGGATCACTGTGATGATTAGAAGAGTGACGCTCGTCATCTTCCTTCTTGGGTTCATCCTTCTTGGGAGGTGGCTTTGCATGCGGTGTTGATAGGGTCCTACTTCGAGTCCCACTATACTCTTCATATTGCCGCTCTAAGGCTTTTGTAACGGCGTCGTCTACTAACGCCTTTAACTCAGCACCCGTTAGATTAATTCGGGCGTTGTCAATATTTTCCCTTGGGTGGCTATTTATTTCATCAGAGCCAGCCATTTAATTGAACTGTTACAGAAAACAAGGACAATAGTTTACTTGGGAGTTTATTATGGAATTGTCTTTTATGGCAATTCATTAACCATGGTAACGGAGACCATATATGGTTAATTTATTAATCACATTTATTTAGGATTTACATTATAACTTATCCTAATTATAAAAACCATAACAGTTTTATTAGTGGCACAAAAGGCCTGGTCACATGGACATTTATAATTCTTAAGCTATGATTTTAGAGAATCAAAGCATGAAGGTATACTGGCACAACAGGCCTAGTCGCAAGGAAATTTTAAATTATAAGCTATGATTTCAGAGAATCGAGGCATTAAGGTTTGAATCAAAGTTCATTACCTTTTCTTGACAGGGAGTTGTAGGCTACCACTGTCTCTAGTCTCAGAGGACATTAACTATAGCCCGTAGGCACTTCCCTTCTAAGGGATGTTTATAATATGATCATCTTATAGGATGATATAAGCCATGATTTCAGAGAATCGAGGTATTAAGGGTTGAATCAAAGTTCATATCCTTTTCTGGACAGAGAGTCAAAGACATCAACTGTCTTTTGTCCCTTAGGACAATAAGTATGGCCCGTACGCATATTTATTGACATTACAAAACGATGTTTTTAAAAAAATAATAATCATCGCACTGATGATAGTAGTCATGATAGTATTGATCATATTGACTATGAGGCTTGGGCATAGCCCACCACCTTAGATAGGGAACCATAATGGTTACCACTGTCATTGTCGTATTGACAATATAATAAAGTATAGCCCGTAGGCACTTCATCACTAAGGATGTTAATAGTATGATCATCGTATTAGATGATATTAGTCATGATCACATTGATCATATAGACTAATAGGCTTGAGCATAGCTCACCACCTTAGACAAAGAATCATAAAGATTACAATGTCAATGTCTCAAATGGACAATACATTATAGCCCGTAGGCAAAACATCACTAAAGGATGGTTATTTCAAATAAGGGAATTTAGATTAACCCCGGTGGCCTGTGTGACTTTAACGATTCACAGTTTGCCAAAAATGTTAACATACTTACAGATTTTAACAGGGATTGGAATCTTTTGGATAGGTTTTACCGTCTTGGCCATGTCTGCAATGACATTTAGGCTAGGTTTTACCATCTTGGCCATGTCTGCATTGACATTTAGGCTAGGTTTTACCATCTTGGCCATGACTGCATTGACATTTAGGCTAGGTTTTACCTTTAAGATTCTTTTAATATTTAACGCAGAGCAAATCCTATTTTGAGATGTTAAATTATGGATCCGAACCTAATTATGGAACTATCATCTTGGCCCGGTCTTAAAATGACACGTGGCTAGGTTTTGTCCTTCTTAGGTTTTGCCATTTTATTATAATGGTAGATCTTATAAAAAGAATGTTATTTTTCATTTATTTCATATTTCATGTTTAGAATGAAAGTTTAAACTTAATCATTCCACTATATAAAATTTAAAAATCAGGTTTGCCCTAAATGGGACTTGAAAGGAATAATGTTGTCCTCGAAGGGACTGTAAAGATAAATATGTCCTTATAAGGACTATTGAGGAAATGATCTTCAGCAAAGGAGTTTCTTCTTCATTCAATTCCTGAATGCTTTCTCCTTGGTTGCACGTTTCATCCTGGTCGCGGTACGAAGCTCAGCATTTCAAGGCTCCAGATGTGGAGAATTTTTATTACAGCTTCTTCGCTTGGCGACGTATCCAATATATAAAAAAAATTGGAAGCAAAAATTCCAGATTAGGATTGAGATTATTCCTATGTTAAGTCTAGACTCAGAAGGTCATGGAATGTGCTACTGTGTCATTGAGATTAAACACGAAAGACTAGTGTTTAATTCACTCAATGTTGGCTCTGATACCAACCTGTCACACCCCGACTTTCCACGTGTCACCGGTGGGCCCGGTGGGGAATATCGTGACGTAGTTGATATCATCATAGTCAAACAACACAATATATAAATGCACAGCGGAAGCAAAAGATAAATGTATTACAATCCGAATATAAAGTAATATCCAGTATTACAACGGAAAGTAAAGGATCCACAGGCAGATCTTAAAAACATAAATTCTATTCAACAGACTTTAGACGCCTAGAACTTGCAAGATTCCTTATTAACGTCCTGAGCAGCTTCCAGCCTATTACGTACTTGTACCTGTCACTTAGACTTTTGAAAATACGTCAGTTTTCACTGGTAAATACACTCAACTGACTCATTTGAAAAGAGTTTAAGAAAATTGATTTAGATGCACCAGGCACAACACATTTTGACACTTTGATTAAAATGCACAGAGGCAAAATTAATCTTTTATACTTGATTAAAATGCACAGAGGCAAAATTTATCTTTTATGCTTTGGGACAAACTATATCTCATGTTATCAGTTTTACATAACTTGCTCTACATACGGGGCCCGGATCTATGCCGGTTCATGATTAACCGACACACCACTATTCCCTTATTGGGAATCCCTTATTGGGCATAATTAATTAATTAGCATATAGCATCTGTCAGGTGTATGCCTACACCCCGTGCTTAAGTCGTGGCCATTGCATTTAATGAGTCAAGGATATCCAGGACACGGTCGCATTAATCCCCAATGTTTCAGTCAAGCAATACGAATTAAAACAGGTTATTTGGATTTCCCAACTTATTGGTCTTTGAATCCCATACCTGACCATGCGGTATTTATATTACCGTATCCCAAGCCCGTAATAGGGAAAATAAGTTAAGAGTATTTACCTGAGCTAGCTCCTGTCTTAAATAGCAAGAATTATAATAACTCAGCCGTATTCACTTAAGTAAGCGTAGGTACAATTTACCGGAAGGCTCTAGTCTGGAAAGATGGTATAAATACCCATTTAGAATGCTAACGGGTCTTTAATTAAGCCTAAGCTTTGATCGGTTAGTCTTACCGAAAGATACGGTTCAAACGCATGATTAAGCGAAGACCGGATAGAATGTGATTTAGACCCAACAATTTCGGAGACTTGCTTAATATGGGTATTTCATACACATTCTGGATTCTGAGATAAAACCGATAAGGTTTGACCCGTTTAGGCTAATTTATGTAAACTAGTTACATAAACCGAACCGAACGCGTAATAAGCGTAACGGGTATACATATGAGCCATTTACGGGTTTTCTAAGTTAATATGCTTCATATATGTTGTGACATCAGTAAGATGTCTTTTATTATGCCGAAACGAATTTAAACACAAACTATGCCCCGTAGGGGTAGTTTGGTCATTTAAAAGGTTATAAAAGAGTTTAAGTATTTACCTGAGTTACAGGTCTGATATAATCAGCAAAAATACTTAGTTTACTAAGTTATAACAGTAGGGTAAAGTATATATGTGAAATTTATCAAATATAACCAAACTATGCACCGTAGGGGCATTTTGGTAATTTCACATAAGCCGTAAAGCTCAAAACTGAAGTCTGAGTTAAACAACCTTTGCTTACTGTTAAAATGTTATAATTTGCCCAAAATATCAGTAGGTATCAACCCTTGTATGTTTAAAATAGTTCTAGTACATACTATGCGTAAAAAACGCTTAAAAAGGCGATTAGAAGCCATTTCCGGGTTCTATACATAAAGCTGATATTTTTATTATTCCAGAAGGCTTAAAATAATTTATTTATCATATTCAATCAGTAGCAAAAGGTTTGGAGTCAATTAGATATGTAAAACTCATTTTATAGCCCGTAAGGGCAAAACCGACAATTAGTGGATTAAGCCTACGACTATAAGTTATACTCAGCCTAAAATTAATTAAAAATCTTCAAAAATCCCAAAATAATGTATTACATTAGTGGGTAATAAGTTTGATATCAAAAAGTAGGCTTAGATAGGCCATACGCTAATTATGTCGTTTAATTAACATAAAGCTTTCAATTTACGCTAATGAGCATAACTCTCAAACTACACCTCAAACTGATGTCAAACTTTTGGTACAAGTTTATATATCAGTGACTAAGGTTTCTATTCTTTTACATTTTCAGAAATCATGTTTTAAGGTGAAATGGGCATAATGGTCAACATATGAGCAATTAACGGAATTATGCATATTAATTGGTTAACTAATGAACCAAGGTGTATAATCACAGAGGGTTATACTAGCATGTAACCTGGTCCAAATGAAGCTCTTTGGCATTTCTAAAACATACCAAAAAGGGTCAGAACTGAAGTCAAAGAAAAAGTCAAAGCCTTGCGACTTTTGGTTCCGAACCGAGTCTAAACATTAAATTGTCGGGTGGAACATGTTTAGACATGTTCTTACACTAATTACCAAGTTATATTAATGATCAAACAGGTTGTATGTGTTCTACATTGCTAATTATGCATAAATTAGAAACTAAGTATCCTGTTGACTTTTTAATCACAAGTTTGACCCGACATTTGACCTAGTTAGAGTGGGAATCAGGAGGAACCCTTTTAAGGGTTTATTACCCACATAATTACCAACTTATAACTACTTTCAAATCGACTAATCACTGGACCATTAGTGATTAATCATTAAGTCAACCGTTAATTACGACGGTTTGACTTTTAAGTTAAAACTAAGCTAAAACTTAATTAAGAAAGGATTAGTAAACTTACTGAAGTCCTATGCTTAATTAGGAAGGTCTTGTGTCTGCTCTTAAGCTCCCAAAGGCTCCAGAATTGCACAAGAAGTGAATGATCAAATGGTTGCAACTTCATGGCCTTATATAGTGAATTTTGATCCACAAAATGTTGACATGTAAGTCTACCAATGACCACAACTCTTCAACAAGTGTCCCTAAGTGCTAAAAATCAGTTTAGGCGGCCTTTGGTGATGTTAAGGGGCAAGATAAGTCATTTGCAAGGCTGAACAACCATTTAAAACGAGTTTCTGCATCTGGGAACTAGCTTACGGACCGTAAGCTTAATGATGTTGAGGTCCGTAAGGACCTTATCAGCCAAACAAAGTTTCATTTGTTGACAGTTTTAGTCCCTGCACTTCCAAATGCCATTTCTGACTCATCTAAGGCACGTTAAACCATTTTTAAGGCTCTACAATGATGCCTAAGTAAGGGGAACATGAAACATGCTCAAAAATATGCCGGATGTCGGTTCGTTTGGTCGTACGGTCACGTTGTGCGGCTAATTACGACGAAACACGGACGGACGCGAAAAACAATCCAAACGACGCGACGAATGGAATTTTATTAAGCCAAACACTAAAATAAAATATTTTAGTGCTTACATAAATTTTTGGGTGTCTGGGAATATCCAGAATGTGAGATATGCGCGTAAACGCAAACTTGTGCGCTTTTTGACACTTTTAGTCCCTGCATGACTTAAAAGTTTATTTTTTTTGCGCACTAAACACCTTAAAGCCTATATCTAAGCTATGAGAAGGATAATTAAGGTATGTATAACTCATGGTCATATTCTGGGAGGTCCGATAACATACGAATCGGTATACTTTAGCAGTTTGACTCTTTAGGTCCTTCTAATGCGCAAAGTTGCGTAACTTATCATTTAATAGCATTGAAGCCTCATCTAATTCATATTAGGCATTCTTGAAAGTATTATTAAACATCCTAATGCTTTGGGCTTGATAGAAGGTCGTTCAGAGGTATAATTAAACATATTGACACTTCTAGTCCCTTATACTTGCAAAGTTGCGCGTAACTTCACTTTTAGGCATAAAAGCCTTGGATTGCCAATGATTGGTATTCCCGAGAGTATAATAATATATCATGAGGCTCTCAGTTTGTTAAAAGGTCACTCAGAGGTAAGAATTAACATGTTGACGCTTTTAACTCTTTATTGCGCAAACTTTCAATTAATCACATAAACGGCTACACTTGATTAACAAGTGGCTCAATTGTGAATATAAAACCGTAAAAGGTTAATTAGGAACTTATTTTTGGTATGATAATACTTCCAGTTCTTTCATAGTCAAAGTTTTCGATTTTTCGAAAAATTAGTCCCTTGAATTCAATGTTTGACTTCATTAGGGTTTATTACACGTGTCAATACTTCATTGGACGTGATTTTACGAGGTGTTACACCTAGGCGTGATGCGAAGGACCCCCCCTGGGCCCCGCGTCGCGCGACACCATGTCTGACTCAAATCCAACTTTAGATTTTTATGTTTTGATCCTTGCCCCTTCAAACTTTGCTTAGACTTCCTTTCTTGCATTATGAACCCTCCAAATTGATATATAAGGGCTTTAAAACATATACCCATTTTGTTAAGTCCCTGGACACTTCCGGTTAACCCGAAAAGTCATAACTTTCAACGTTAACGCTTTAACCCCTTGCCTACGAATTTGATCATAACTTTCTCATACGATAACGAAACTTTATGAAATTTATGTCGTGCATTCTAGTGAGCATAATTAACAGTTACAAAGCTTCGAGTTTGTCAAAAGGTCACTCAGAGGTATAACTTAAACATGTTGACACATTTAACCCCTGTAGTTTGTAATCTCTCACTTTTTGCTTCGTATGATCCATGATTTATTTGTTTGATGGTATATACATCATGTAGGGTTATTGTACAATATATTTACTCACTGTTGACATTTTGAACACGTATATTCACATACTTTCCATGATTGTCAACTTTAGTCCTTTCAGAACATTCTTTCACACGTTCAATCACATGACACGTGTCAACACATTATAGGACGTGAATTTTCGAGGTGTTACAAGTTAGAATATTTGGCGGTAACGATTTTTTCTTAAAGTCGACTCCGATGAAAGTGGTACGTGACTGTTGTTATGTAATACATAAGTGTACTGCAGGTTTACTTAACCAAGTTGTCTTGTGTGCAGAAAGATGTGGTCGTCAAGTACCTGAAGCATGTTCGTCATCCATGTTGTAATGATATTGCAGCTCGTCAACCTGTTCGTTTGGAGATAAGTTGGGCGACGATTGGAAACTATGAAGACTGCGGAATATACGCAATGCGACACATGGAAACCTGGATGGGGATCACTGAGGATCGCTGGGACGTTGGGTTCCTAACCGAAATGGCTAAAGCAAAAAAGAAGATAGCACAACTTAGGAAGAAGTATGCAGTGAAGCTGATAACTTCGGAGGCGAACAAACATCCCGAACGTATTCTAAAAGAAGCCTACCAATATGCCGGCATCAACAGAAAGAAATAGATAAAAAGACTGCTACTGGAATTTGTTTTTTGTAGTTTACTTTTTCTGATGTTGAAACAATATATTTACTTTTGTGGGTGTTAATCATGTTATGTCGAAATTTCATCTATGGGATAATGCTTAACGTAATCGTAACGTCCAGCTTCTATATTAGTGGACTGTATTATTATCCTAGGGTTAATTAATGTAAGCCCACGGGCTCGGTTAGGTTTCAGCAACATCCTTATGCTTTTCAACTGTTGCAACCTTAGAAGACTTGACTTGCTTCATTGCAATTTCGACAGCTTTACTTCCACCAATAAAATTCAGATACGAGCTGTTTATATAGTCCATCTCCATGTCAACGATGTGCCCAATCATCATCTAAGAAGGTTGAAGACCATCTCGTAAAAAATTCCCAGTAACATCATCGATTCGCTTTCTAAGAAACGGCAAAACCGTTGTAGCTCATGTACCATACATAGATGACTCATCTTGATTAACTCGTGATAACCAAAAAACAAATGGGCAATTTTACTTCTAATCAGTACCTCAAAAGGAACGTCTGGCACAAATAACGCGGATCTAGGACCAGTTACATTATGTATAGCGGTTCGTAAGTCATCATCAGTCAAGTCCACACATGGATCAGCCTCCTCCAAATGCTTTACGAATACTGACTGGAAAATGTAGTGTATTCTTGCTCCTCCGAATATCTCAAACCGACAAAGCCCAAGATTCTGAAAGAAGTATCAAGTCAAGCTCATTTATTGGCCGACAAGGCAATGTAGTCGCCACAGATCAGCATAAACAAGCTGGGGTCTAGCCAGCTGGTGAGGTTGAGAAACCGATATCTGGAAGCACAAGCTGGGGGACCTCATCCTTTTTTGGTGGGTTGGATAGTCAAACGTCAACCAAATCAAGTTCTGCAAACAAGCCATTAAGTGAACCTGCTCATACCATGGATCATATGGATTATTCATCTTCAATTATTCATTTGAGGGAGCCACAAACAGTTTTGAGACCCTCTGACGTCAGTTCAGATCAAGAGCCTAGCGAGATTCAAGTTACAAAATTATTAATGAGATCATATAACGATATTTTCAGGAAGAACATTGAGGACTGTCACGCTGATGTGCATTCCGAAAGTTGAAAAAAATAGTATATATAATTAACAGTCGGAATAATTTGAGCCTGTTAGGATCGGACGGTATCACACGAACACAATCAACTCACGCACGCTCAATCACAAGAACAACACAAAGATTTATAGTGGTTCGGTCCGGCTCTGACCTACGTCCACTCTCGGTAACTAGGAATTGTTATTTCTTTCTTGTGTGTTACAAGTTTTACAAATACAGAGATATCTCTTATATAGAGATTGGATAGAAGGAAAAGTTAAGAACGAGATTCGTGTTCATATTTATAGTCTGAACTGCCCATCCATTTCTATCTTCATATTGCTTGAAGTGTTCAGTAAACCCATACCTTGCGTGTTGAATCATCAATGAAAGTCACAAAGTAGCGAGCTCCACCAAATGAAGTTACTGATGTCGGTCCATACACATCTGAATGAATCAACTCCAACTTTTGAGCTTTAGGTGCTCTCCCTTTCTTCAGAAAAGTAACCTTCTTTTTCTTCCCGAGAATGCACGGTTCACAGAATTCAGATTCGACATGCTTTAATTCTGGAAGCTTTCCCCTGGTAACAAGCATCTTCATCCCCTTTTTACTCATGTGACCAAGTCTTTGATGCCATAACTTATCTCCCACTTGAAGCCACGGAATAATCTTCACCTGTGCTTCAACTGTGCATCAGTATATCTGTAAAAACTTTTGTTCTTTAGTATCTTCCTCGTTACCCGGCCTTCTCTTTAGTTATCCTGAAGGCCAGTTGAAGCTGTGCAAAGCTTCAACTTCTCTAAGGTGACAACCTTAGTCAACATATCAGCTGGATTTTCAGTTCCTTTGATCTTCTTCAACTTCAGAGTGCCATCTCTAACTTGCTCTCTGATAAAATGATATCTCAGTTGTATGTGTTTCGTCTTCAACTGGAAGACAGGATTCTTTGCAAGATGAATTGCACTTTGATTGTCACATAATAGTGCACAATCATCTTGTTCTTTGCCAAGTTCGTTGAGAACATTCTTCAACCATATAAGCTCTTTGCTAGCTTTAGCAACTGCCATATACTCTGCTTCTGTGGTTGAAAGGGCAGCACTTTTCTGTAGTTTGGACATCCAACTTACCGCTGTGTCTCCCACTGTAAAGACATACCCTGTGGTGCTTTTGAATGAATCTTTACACCCGCCAAGGTCTGCATCTGCAAAACCTTCCAGAATAACATCTTTCTTCTTAAATTGCAATGCCATCTTTGAAGTTCCCTTCAAGTATCTCAGCAACCATTTAACTGCTTCCCAATGTTCTCTCCCCGGATTAGACATGTACCGACTAACAACTCCCACTGCATGAGCTATATCTGGTCTCGTGCATACCATTGCATACATGAGGCTACCAACTGCAGATGCATACGGAACTTTAGCCATTTCTTTCTTGTATTCATCTGATTTGGGTGACTGATCTTTAGAAAGCTTAAAGTGACTTCCCAAGGGTGTGCTTCTAATCTTGGCATCTTTGAGGCTGAATCTTTCTAACACTTTCTCAATCTACTTCTCTTGAGAGAGTGTCAAAGAACCATCTTCTTTGTTTCTGAAAATACTCATCCCGAGTATTTGGTTTGCAGCTCCTAAGTCTTTCATCTCAAATTCTTCAGACATTTGTTCTTCAACTTCTTGATCTCTGTCATGTCTAAACCTGCAATCAACATATCATCCACATAGAGTAGTAGAATGATATAAGAACCCTTAAACCTCTTGATGTAACAACAATGGTCATTGTCACATCTCTTGTAACCAACTCTTCCCATGAAGTTATCAATCTTCAAATACCATTGTCTGGGCATTTGTTTCAGACCATACAAACTCTTCTTCAACTTACACACCAATTTTTCTTTGCCTTTAACCTGAAAACCTTCTGGTTGTGTCATGTAGATGTCTTCATCTAGGTCACCGTGTAGAAATGCCGTCTTGACATCTAGCTGCTCTAGATGCAAGCCTTCTGCTGCTACGATGCTGAGAACAAGTCTGATGGTAGTCATCTTCACCACTGGAGAGAATATTTCATTGAAATCAATTCCCTCTTTTTGTTGAAAACCCTTGACTACTAATCTTGCTTTGTACCGTTTGGAACCATCATGTTCATCTTTGACCCTGAAGACCCATTTGTTTTGAAGAGCCTTCTTCCCAGCTGGAAGCTTTGTTAATTGCCAGGTCTTGTTCTTCTCAAGCGACTTCATCTCATCTTTCATTGCTAACTCCAACTGCAATGAATCCTTCAACCCCATGGCTTCTGAGTAACACTGGGGTTCGCCATTTTCTGTCAAAAGAATGTAATTGACGGATGGTGAATATCTGTCTGGTGGTCTAATGACTCTGGAGGATCTTCTTAGTTGAAACTGAGGAGTTTCTGGGGATTCTGGAATTTGAGGAGCGACATCTTCTTCTTCTTCTTCTTCTTCTTCTTCTTCTTCTACAGAATCATTACTAGAATCACCCCCTGAGCTCCCATTGTCGCTTGACTCATTCCCATTTTCTGGAATGTCGACTGAAGCTTCTTTTCTTGTTTCACCATTTTCAAATTCAACATATTCTTTCTGAATTTCTGGTCCTTTGGTGTTTCTGTCTTTGTACAGCTCTACTTCATTGAACTCTGCATGCTTGCTTCGGACTACCTTTCTGTTTTCAGAATCCCAAAGCCTATAGCCCATCTTATCACCTCCATATCCAATGAAGATGTACTTCTTTGCATTAGCATCTAACTTGTCACCTTCAGGATTGATATCATAAGCACTGCACCTGAAGATTTTCAGGTGATCATACTCAACTACCTTACCCTTCCATTCTTCTTGAGGAATCTTGAAACCCAAGGGTACTGAAGGCCCACTATTGATAAGATAGGCTGCTGTATTAATTACATCAGCCCAGAACATCTTTGGGAGCCCTGCATTCAACCTCATACTTCTGGCTCTTTCACATAATGTTCTGTTCATCCTCTCTGCAAACCCATTCTGTTGAGGAGTTCCTGGAACTGTATTTATCATCTTGATCCCTCTATCAGCACAATAATCTGTAAACTCCTTGCTGATGTATTCACCACCGTTGTCAGACTTCAAGCACTTCACCTTCAAATCAGTTTCAAGTTCAACAGCAGATTTCCATTTCTTAAAAGTATAAAAAACTTCAGATTTATGTTTAAGAAAGTAAACCCATACCTTGCGTGTTGAATCATCAATGAAAGTCACAAAGTAGCGAGCTCCACCAAATGAAGTTACTGACGTCGGTCCATACACATCTGAATGAATCAACTCCAACTTTTGAGCTTTAGGTGCTTTCCCTTTCTTCAGAAAAGTAACCTTCTTTTTCTTCCCGAGAATGCACGGTTCACAGAATTCAGATTCGACATGCTTCAATTCTGGAAGCTTTCCCCTGGTAACTAGCATCTTCATCCCCTTTTTACTAATGTGACCGAGTCTTTGATGCCATAACTTTGACTTACTCGGCTCACTAGATACTGCATTCACTCCGTCAGTTGGTACTTCAACCATGTATAAAGTACCTTGCTTCTTTCCTCTAGCAACAACCATACTGCCTTTGACTACTTTTCATTGTCCTTTACCGAAGTAAACATCATATCCCTGATCATCAAGCTGACCGATGGATATTAAGATCCTCTACAAACCCGGAATAACCCGAACATCTTTCAGGATCCAGATTGTTCCCAATGACGTCTTCAACTCTATGTCTCCAATCCCTGTAATGTCTAGACTATGATTATTAGCCAAACGAACTTTACCAAAGTTACCTGTTCGTAGATTCTTCATCTTCTTCGTGCTAGACGTAGCATGAAATGATGCTCCTGAATCCATAATCCAGTCTTCAACAGTATTTTCGAGACAGCAGATAAGTGCATCTTCTGAATCTGAGGTTGTGGTAGCATTCACCTCCTGTTTATCTCTAGAAGGTTGTGTGCACTGACTTCTGAAGTGACCAAATTCCTTACAGTTCCAACACTGTATATCTTTTCTTGGCTTTGCAGGTCTCGACTTGCTTCTTCGTTTAGACGCCGACCTTCCCTTGTTTCTTCCTCTGTTATTACTTCTCCCTCTTCTTTCAGTACTGAGCAACGAGCTTGTTTCTCCAGAGTTCCTCCTTCTGGAATCCTCATTCAGTATTAAATCCCGAACCTTACTGAATGTGAGTGTCTCAATCGATCCAGTTACTACTGTGATCGTTCCTGACCAGCTGTCAGGTAATGAGGACAATAATAAACAAGCCTGTAATTCATCATCTATCTTAAAATTCACTGACGACAAACGTGTCAAATGAGATTTAAATAGATTAATATGCTCAGTGACATAACTTCCCTCTTTCATTCGATTGTTGACTAACTCCCGAATTAAGAACACCTTATTTGCAGGAGACGGCTTCTCGTACATGTTGTTCAAGGCTTCCATAATTCCACGCGCCGTGGTTTGTTCCGTAATGTTATACCTAACATTCATGGATAACGTAAGCCATATCGTTGACATCGCCTTCTTGTCAATCGATGCCCAATTACCCGGTACTGGTGTAGGAGGTTGTTCTAGAGCAGCATCCAACTCTTTCTGTATCAACAAATCTTTAATTTGCATCTTCCACCATCCAAAATTCTTCCCATCAAATACATTTACCCTGACTTTTTCTTCTTTAGTCATCATCTTGACTATATCTTTTTTTTTTTCTTAAAAAAAACTACCACAAAAAATATGGTTCAAACTAGATTTTGTTTCAATAAAAATTAAAAAAAAAAATCTTGATTTAAGGTTGAGGGGACTTCTTGTAAATAGATGAAACTTAAATTTCTCCACCACCAGAAATAAAAGATGAGGGGCAGTTTCTGTCAATACTTAAAACTTTGTAGACTTAAAAAAGGAATTCCTCTCTCTTTTTTTTTTTCTTTAGACAAGGTCACGTGGCCTTTTTACTTGGTCAAAAAGTTCCCTCAAAAGAAAAGTAGAGCCCCTTCACGTGGCTATAATCCACTTTCTCTTGTCTTCTTAACAAGACAAATTTCAGTACTTTATAAACCCACTTCACAACCAAACCTCCTGTATCACCCAAAAAATTCCAAGACTACTCACTTAGACATTACTCAAACAAGAACCAGCAATAAAACAAAACCAAAACCCTATTGGTTCGGTTTCAATCGACTGAGACTAGTTTATCGGAACCCTAAACGGGGTGGAGTAGCGGCGGCTTAGGATGGTTACAGTTTGGTGGTTGTGGCTGGAGCCCTAGCAATCGGCTAGGGGTGGCGGCGGCTGGTGGGTGGGAGCGGCGGGTAGCGGAGGTGGGTGGCTGCTGGTTTGTATACAGGTACGTCCTTCTTCTTGTTCAGTTCGTGTGAATCAAAGAGCCTATGCTCTGATACCAGTTGTTAGGATCGGACGGTATCACACGAACACAATCAACTCACGCACGCTCAATCACAAGAACAACACAAAGATTTATAGTGGTTCGGTCCGGCTCTGACCTACGTCCACTCTCGGTAACTAGGAATTGTTATTTCTTTCTTGTGTGTTACAAGTTTTACAAATACAGAGATATCTCTTATATAGAGATTGGATAGAAGGAAAAGTTAAGAACGAGATTCGTGTTCATATTTATACTCTGAACTGCGCATCCATTTCTATCTTCATATTGCTTGAAGTGGATTCACACTTAACAGAGCCTTATTCCTCACACATGTCTAACGCATTGTTAAACTGGACTCATCTATTTTGCAAAAAGATTATTGCTTAGAAATGGTTGCATACATCGGGATTCTAAAATAGGAGACAAGAATGCTGTCACTAAACAAAGCATAGAAATTGGATAAAAAAGTAAAAAAAAAACCCAGACTTCGTTACATCAGAAGACAAATTACATAAACATATAATCTAATGCAATAACCAGCAGAAATGTTTAGAAAAAAAGGCGAATGTTGTTACGGTTTACTGAAACTATTCTTCACTAATAGAATCCTCAGAGACAGATTCTTCGATTTCTTCATCTTCGTATATCTCATCTTCTTCGTCGGTTGCCGAGTCGTCCTTAACCGGCTCCCCCTTTTTGAGCGGCCAGTTCCTCTTATCATGGCCCCTTACGCGTTTTTTGCAGAAATTGCATTTCCTTCTCTGTTTTTTACTAATCTTGATTGCTTTCTCACCGGGACCAACTGTTCGTTTATGCTTTCCACATCCTTTGTTGCGTACTTTCCGCGGTGCCATGCAAGAAATCTCAGCTGGTTGTTTATGCGCAATTACATCCTCTATCACAACATCCTTTTTATTGATTGAATGATCGTACGGTATCTCACTGAAAAGCTTATCTTTAATAGCTTGAATCTGGTCACTTAACTCTTGTAATTTCTCAATATTGCCACGCACCCTATCTCTACACATGTTCACGTTATCACAATTCCCACGCCACAACACACCACTCCTACTTTGGTCGTCACATAACCTATTCTCCAAGAAGTGTACACTAGCTGGGATAGCATCTCTACACCATATCGGATGTATGTATCTAGCTGGAATCTGAAAAATGTTGTGATGCCTGATACGCAAAACACGTGTCGGCAAAGATACCCAACCCGGGTAAAACCCATACATACACATGAAACTGTAAAATCACTTTTGTTGAAAGTTACCTACAATATTAACAAAGACAATTAAAATTTGTTCAATAGAAACAAAGTTGTGAAGATTGTAAGAACTGTAGACACTAAAAGTGTAACTAACCTTAAACTCATTCACAATTTCTTTGGTGTGATCTTGATGAGCAACAAGATACGTATTAACTCCATCAACCATTCCTCTTTCGGCAACATAACACAAACTGTTAGACTTGTCAATCTCCTTTTGAACTTCCCAGAATAACGTGCGTGTATATACTTCATTGGCATGACGTTCTATCAGAACGATGTTTTGAAACGCTCGGGATTGGTTGTGTCTGTCTTATAAGACAGTTTGCGTTGTTTGTTACGTATCTTGTCCACCGATGTATCATAGCGAGGCATGAACTGCACCAACGTATTATGGGGACTAGAATTTGCTTTAAACATATGATTAGCACTTTCGCATCAAGAAGTGGTCTTCATAAGGCAACACATAGGTATATCACGAAAATAACATGGAATCCATTGTTCCCTTATAGCGTACATTTCGTTCATCCAAGCATGATCTTCCAAACCATACTCAGTCATGAGTAAATTCCATCTCTTTTCAAACCTGTGGGGTTCTATGTAAACATTCCACACCAGTTTGTGGATCTGTTTCTTTAACTCAACATTCGTTTCATCACTGCCCTTTATCTACACATAGGATATAGGATAAGTCATTGCATTAGTATCGTAATAAATACACCCGTCAAACAGCATACATAACTGTACATATGTGTATATCAAAAAAGTCAGCCATTTTTTAAACATATACATGACACATACATAACCTATACCCATACACGTATTTAAAATCCATTTTCATACCTTAGCTGGTATTTTATTGGTGATATGCCACATACATAGTCTGTGTACAGACTTATCAAATACATTGTTCACGGCTTGCTTCATGGCGCAATCTTGATCGGTTAATATGATAAGAGGTTGTTTTCTATCGTGCGCTTCTAAAAACCTTTGTAAAAGCCATGAGTATGAATCAATGGTTTCGTTGTGAATCAATCCAGCCCCGAATATTGTACAATTCTTATGATGATCAACCCTGGTAAAGGGGACAAATATCATATCGTACCTACAAAAAAAGATGAATAAATATAGTGTTTACATTAAAGACGTAGAAAAAAGCCAGATACTAAATGCAGAAAATATTTTAAAAACATTACATGTTTGTGTGATACGTTGCATCAAATGCCACTACATCGCCAAAAGCGTGATAATTTGTTTTTGAAACTCCATCACACCAAAACATCAACTGAAGTTCCTTTTCAACGATATGTGTATTAAACGTGTAATTTTGCTTGTTTTCCACACGTTCATTGAATTTGTCAACGACCAATTGTGCATCTCTGTCACTAATGAATTCTCGGATATCTCTTCCAAAGTTCTTAAACTCGGTAGTCGTTCCACAAACATTTTGGTGACATCCCTTTAAAACAACGTATATATTGTGTGCTTTCGTCGGGCCAATGTAAGCATTGCGACAATCAGCAATAAACTGTTTTGCCATAAAGTCTAGCTTCCTTTTCTTGCGTGATAAATCTAAGTTCTCAGGTGCTGTTAGACCATGGTTGTATTGTTCAACGAATTTGTAAACCACGTAATCCGTAGATCTTTTTACTCGCCTAATTTTAACACATGCCTTAAAATCTGTAGCTTTTATACTACGGCATCGTTCCGGTGAACTAGTATTACCCGCTTCCTGGTCTTTGGGATTATTAGCTCTAGAACACAAAATGTACCGGAGTTTGAATACTCCTTTAGCTTTATCTTTCTTAGACGTACCCAAACGGGTCGAAAAACTAGCCCTCTCTGCATAATGCTCATACATACCAACTGCTTCATCAATAGTTTGGAATCTGGCTCCTTCATACGGTTTTAAATCAGGAGGTACATTTGGTGTCCAATACTTTGTGCCATTAGGACTTTGATATACATTGCTAGCAATAGACTCTAAAATTTCAAACAAGGAATAAACGTCAGCAAATACAAGTAGCATACACCACTGATTTCTTATGAATTGTTCTGTCATAGAATAATACCTTGCTGCTCAATGGATGTTACCAACACATGATCTTGTACTGCTCGTTGATTGCTCGGAAGAGTTACCAAATCAGCTGGTCCGTCGGGCTGCTCGTTCGCATCTGTAATAACAGTAACCTCAGTCGAAAGTTTAAATTCATAAGTATTGTAAAAAAAAACACAACAAAAAAATATGTATAATACAAATACGTAACTTCACTTCAGCGACACACAAAACTAACTTGTATAAACAAATGTTTAAAAAATATACCTTGAAGATGATCTGCTTCTGGTTCAGCGCTCTAAGGTATTAACACCTTGGCGACAACGTTGGGCTGATCGATCGTCTCTGACATACGGGTACCCTCTATCGTAAATTATAAATCTTAAATGTTAGTTAAACGAATCAATAGACTATACAGTCATCTATTAAAATTACATCGACATTGGATACAGAATTGTATAAACAATTGTTTTAATATTATACCTTGATGACGATCTACTGCTTGATCATTGCTCCGAGGAACTAACAAATTGGCTGGAACATCAAGCTGATCCAGTTCGTATCTGTCAAAAACTATAAATCTTAGGGTTTATAGAAACTAAACCAAACAATACAGCTATGTAATCTATTTATCCGACACTTGAATCAAAGTTGTATACACAGATTTTTTAAGAATATACCATGATGTTGTTCTCCCGGTCGTTGAGCGGTCTGATGAATTAGCAAATTCTCAGAAATAATATTCTGATCAGTCGAATGTGTCATGATTGCTGAATTTCCTGTTGATAATCTGAAGAACGAATTGAATGATGGTGATGAAGAACGAACAAGAAGATTTGGCGCAGATTATGATCGATACAAATTTCAAATTGGACGATGTAGGTCCGGCTAGGGGAGGATCTAGTCGCCTAATCCTTGTTGTCAAACACGTCCGGTTGTGCGGAATCCAACCGGAGATGCAAACCGAGATAGAACACGAAAAATACACGACACACAAAGTTCACCGTTTAACACCACTGTATTAATACGAATGAAAGGTTCGGTTACAAGCACAAGGTTTACAAATCTATTCTGCAAACTCTCTCTAACTCTCGTGTGTGTGTGTTTTTGCTCTGAGTGTTCTCTCCTAATGTTCTTTTGTCCTTTCTTGTGTTCTCTATTGAGACAGAAACATAACATGTCTATTTATACACACAGACACAACGAAACAGAACTTGGCGTATCAAAGCTTTGCGAATCACATGATCATTGACGAAATGGAACAACAATTGACGAAACAGCATCATGGTCGACGAAACTGCTTTGTTTCGTCGACTTTACTTCACTTTCGCCAATAATGGGCTTAGGCCCAATCCAGTTTCGCCAAACAGTCTATGCAGCCCAAGACTTGTTTCTGTATTGCATGTTTGTTTATCTCAAAGCCCAAGTTCCAGACTTTTAATCTCGTGGCCCGATATGCTTGATCTTGTACACGACGGAGGAAAGTCGAGTCATAGCCAAGTCTCGAGGCGCGAGTCGCGTCCACAAATAATGTATCAACAAACTCCCCCTTGGACGCTACTCGCGAGATTCGCCTTTCATGTCTTCTAAGTCGGAGGATCTTCAAAGTCTTCACACGTCGTAAGTAGAAAGTGTATCAACAAACTCCCCGTTTTATGTAGAAAGTGTGTTGACAAACTCCCCCTTAACATAAGCTCCCCCTTGAGTTATGCTCGTGAATGACTTGATCTTTATAACTTGAGATCCTTGTGGTATTGATGATGGTCAACGGCAACTCGATCATCTTCATCACTTGAGTGCCTTTACGTCGTGTCTTCATTCCGAAGCTTGTCATCGACCATGTTCTCCTTGCCTTTAGAATCTGCACATGCAAGAAATCTAAACGCGTAATGAGAACAACCGCTTGGAATATAGTTAACATTTAAACAGATGACACATATGAGATCAAATCTCAATCAAACACCAACCGACAATATTTTGAAAATTTAGAAAAATATTCAATTTTAATCCTTTAACTTTCAAAACTTGTTAACTTCGACATTTTATGAAGGAGCAATTGTTTTCCGGCTTACAATCAGGATTTTGGGTAGGATAGACTCGAGTTCCAACATCAGTCAATCAAAAATAAACTAGAAGCAAAATCTTTTTGGATTTTATAAAGTTTATATTAAAACACACCTAAAATCCTTTTGAAGTTTTTCATTTTTCAAATGTAAAGACGGAAAACAATAAATAAATATATACAAAGATATATAAACTGAAAACAGTAAATAAATATCTACAGACATTCTTTTTACGAGTTTCGAGGGTAAGAGAATCATATCAGTGTACGGTCATGCCAAAACACTCTCGTTGTTCAGTTAATTAACATTAAGATAAGCATCCTATAACGATTATCGGTATTGTTGTCCACATAAACTCAACTTATCATTTGTAATCATGGCGAGGGGATATGTTAAGGTATGATTTATACTTACCGACCGGTGTTCATCCACATCACGACACATTCCCGTATCAAGGTATGCACGAGGGTTCATCTTACCGGTGAGTATACCGATTATCATCTGTTTGACCGTATATGATGTGAGATTCTCACTTATTTTGATTGAAAACAAGCCATATGTGATAGAATCACTTATTGATGAGGAACTTGATTTTCAGATGCATGAGGGCACAGGAGCAAGTCCGTGAACAGGTCAGTACTTTCGTACAGCAGAGAGACGAACTTGACTCCCGGATAAATGTGATATTTTATCACTTATTTGTTTGGACATGTGATTGTTGATCACTTATTGAGGTCGAATGCAATATGTACACGTATGTATGGTATCATGGAAGATCTAGACTTGCGTCCCCGTTATTTTTCGGTAAAAGATACAACCATGATACCCAGATGATAAGCAGCATAAAGACCGAATATCTCAGAACCTCGGCAATCTCTCAAACGAAATTTCGGTACTAAGACCATATGCCAATGAATGGTTCCCACCTGGTCTTCAGTCGGATTAAGTTTATATCACCCTGCACACTTTAAAATGATTGTGAGCCTACCGATACATCTTATATAGAGCTGCTTATCGTTCTTCATTTTGCATTTCAGTTTAAAGAGGTTTAGACAGACCACTGATGTACTATCATTTTCTCTTTTTCTCGCCAGGAAACTCATTTTTGCTTTTCTATTGTTTTTGTGCTTTTGAAATTTTTCGATGTTTTTGGATTTTTCAAATATGGATTTACTCCCCCTAAAATCAACAAACTAAGATAAAATTTAAAAACACAAAGGTATTTACAAAAATGACTTTCCGATGTTGGTTAACTCATGTTTTACCTCAATGCCGTTTACCAAAATTAATTTTTAATCTGAAAAGATTTATCAAATTTTGGAAAAATCAGTTGGCATGTCGGTTTGCGGTGCGGACCATGACAACATTGTCTGGCCAAAGAGTGCTGCGAGAGGATAACAATTTATAAAGTAGCTTAAATAACGACAAGTAAAGGAGAGATTAGAAATTTAAACCCGTATCCTGCAACTGCTTCATGCATTGCAAGGAATTTGAGTGCTCTCCCAAACTGGATATCCACCCGGTGTGGATTTCAAAGTCGATTCTTTGTAGCTACTGAGAAGTCTCTTGACAGCAACAAGATCATAAACCTTTGGGTCCGGCTGGTCTTCCATATTGCACCAGCGAAGGTTTTTGTCTTTTTCTTGAGAAGTAGTGTGCGGTTGTTCAACCCATGCCAAGGCATCCGCACACCCGGTTGGTTTGTTCAACAAACACATTTTCTTCAATCACACCGCGAAGAGATGTACACTGCACGTTCATCTTGTTGATTTTGAACTTCTGACGTGCTGCAGGTGCGTACATTTTGATTTGAATCTACCCTGGGGACCCGATCAAAGCCTTCAACCATCACTCTTTTGAATGATTTCCATTTTTGTCGAAGCTTTTCAAACTCTTTCAACAGACATTTCTGTTTCCCTTTTCATTTTCTTTTCTTCTCTCCATCAAAGGCAACAATTTCTTCTGTCGCCTATTTTGTGCATGGACACTCCACTATCAACAATCTTACGACTATCGAAAGTTCCTCCTGGAATATCCTACACACTCATTCAAAGATTAGACGGAGAGGGGGACCCAAGCCTTTGTGGACTTGGGTCGTCCTTGATCATCAAGAAAAGTGATTTCAATCACTTGATGATTGGGAAAAAGAACCTGCGGTGCTCCCCCTGATTGAATTACCTGTTTTTGCTTCCAAGCTGTTTTACCAGTATTTGTATTAATTGTTTTTGCATTTACTGGTTTTACCGTTGTAGATTTTGCTTGAACAGGTTTTTCTTCTTTGACCTCTGATTTTAAGGCCTTCTCAATTACCTTTTGATTCTTTTGTTTTAACTTCTTTTCCCTTTCTTTCAAGACACGCGGGTCTTGTTTCGGGGAAACTGATCGTTTTTGGTAATTGGTTTCTTGGGGAGCCTTCAACTTTTGCAGGTATGGGCAGTATCTTACAATATGCCCAATTGTGCCACACTCAAAACACATTCTCCGCTCTACAAACCTCGGAGAAACATGTTGATGACCAGACGAAGAACCAGACCATGAACTTTGTGATCTAGATGTACTTGAACCTATATCACATCCGTTGGTGTGTTGGGTGTAATTATTCTGTTCATTTCGTTTTAAAATTCTAACTTGTTTTATAAAATCAATGTTAGATTTATCCTGAAATGTTTCAAGTTTATCTGTACCCTTGGATCCAACAAAGTTCACTTTCTGTTCTCTTTTCTTAACAGGAGCTCTTTTGTTTTGCACCTTTTGCTGCTGAACTTTAGGTGCTTGAACATTCTTGTTCTGAGCCTTCTTTCCCTGTGTCTTACCTTTTCCGGAATTAACTTGTTGTTTTCGCTCAATTGGTTGTTTTTGGTTTCCGAATTGTCTTCTAACTTGTTCACACGGAATTGGATCACATTGAGTGACGGTGACTCTGCCACTTTTGTTTCCCAAAAACTTATCAATACATCCTTCAAAAATTTGCTCAATTAAATCTTGATTTACATTTTTAATTGGAAAATCTTTGTTAGAGTAGATTTTGTCATCTCCTTTGAGCGTGTACAACAAGTTATTCCCTTCACAGCTGGATACAAACGACTCCACTGCTTTTGACATTTCAGTCTTACTCGGTTCCACTGGTGGATCACACAAGATGTGATTCTCGATTGGAATATCTGTTGTAACCGAGTTAGACTGTTGATTCACAATTTCTACAGATTCATCATCCGAATCAGATTCATCATCCGAAGAATCAGTATCCACAACAATGGGAGGACTCTGTTCCTTAACACATGATGAATCTGTCACATTCTCAGATTCAGATTCGGATTGACCAGAGGATGATGTACCAGTTGTGAACCCGAGGCCTGCTGCAAAGTCATCAAGATTGAGTGGCACAGTAGGTTCAAAACGGGGCATATCCTCGTCATCAGGCAATTTGGAGTAATTGTGATTCATTGGGGGAGGACATGATTTGAATCCATTACACTTCCTATCCCCCTTTTTCTTTTGAACATCAATAATGTGATCCAAAACATAGCGGGAATTGGAATAGCTTTCCAATTTCTGCTTAATTGTCTCACATTCACATCTAGCTGTTGCTAACTCTACCATTTGCTTTTCAATTGTGTCAATTAAATCATTGTTAGCATGTTGTTTTCTCAAAACAGCCCTTTGTAATTCAGAAACATCATGTTTTAATGACGCAATTGTTGCTTTAAACTCCTTTTCATTTCTGGTTAAAAACAAGTTGGCTTCAGTTGCTTTAGCAAGATCTACAATCAATTGTTGATTGTGTTTGTGTGTGATTTCAAACTGACTTTCCTGTTCAGCATATTTAACCTTTAAACTATCACAATTTTCACAGCTAACTACAGTGGGTTCATCGACACTTACCTGATCTGATGAACTGTCGACATTAGCCGTAAAGGCTGAATGGAAAGAAAAAGATCCATCTTCAGAGAAGAACTTAGCAAGCTTCTCGGAAGTTCCAGCAGATTTCTGGCACAGAATAGATCTCCTCTTGCATAATACTTCAGCTTCAGCCAAAAGTTCATCAACCTTCAAATCTAAAGCATCACTTGATAAATCGCCAGCATCAAGTGATTCCCCATCCATGCTCCCACTATAACCCGAACTATCTTCATCTTCTGAAGACTCACCAGCAGACGCGGGTTCTACAACCTTCTCAGTCACCTTAGCATAACATGCTGTTCCACCATTTCCTCCTTCTCCAAGCTGAAGCGACCAATCACAGCCTTCATCCATTTGAACCACAAGTGCCCGGTTGGCATTTGACGACCCTGCTTGGCCTTGGTTGTTGACAGGTATCAACGTACGAACGTTGTTCCTGTTTTGGTTCTGCTGGTTGCCTTGATTTCTGAAGGGATTTTGGTTTCCATGTTGAGCTGGTCTTGTGCATTCCCTTTTGAAATGACCACGTTCACCACAGTTAAAGCATGTTACAGCTTGCTTGTCGAACCCATACTTGGTGTCTTTCTTGCTTTCCAAGTTGGTTCTCCCGGTCCTTTCCATAAACTCCTTTGCTCTTCGAATAGCACTAGCAAGAGCCCATTTGATATCCATCATTTCAAACTCATCTCTATCCACTTGCTGATAATCTTCATTGGTTAGATTGATATTCCCAATCTGACCTGCGATCAATCCACAATAAGCACTAACCAAGGTATTCAACATCTCCATATGCTCCTTGGCTATTTCGACACTGACTTTGGAAAAGTTGGAAGTGTCTAATCTGACTGTGTTTGGATTGGAAGTGGCTTGAAAGTTTGAAGAGCTTCCATAGAACCCTTGCTGTGGCGGTTGTTGTTGTTGAGCTGTCGGTGTCGGTTTCACATCTGGTCTTGGATACATCAAGTATGCTGAAGGATCAAACTGATCTGTTGTTGATGATCCGGTGTTTGAGATGAAAGCTGTTTGAAGCTTCGCGTGTTGAGAAGCTGGTTTTTCTCCACTGATACCCCCTGCAATCCCAAAATACATCTCTGGACTTTGAGGAGTTAGTGTTCTTTTTGCCTTAAGCTTTTCTTCCACATCCTTGTTCTCCAATTTTTGAATTAACTCATAAACGGTGATTGTGTCTAGAACACCATTTTCTTTGAGAATTTCAAGATAACTGCTCCACTTTGCTGGTAAGCTATCAGCAAATCTCTTCGTCATTTCTTGTGGAGTGGCAGTGGCTTTAAAAGCAAACATCTCGCTCAACAAGTGATGGAACCTTGTAGATAAATCAGCCAAAGTCTCATTCTCCATACACGTGAATCCTTCAAACTCTTTCTTCAGTAAATCTTGCTTGATCTTTCTAGATTGAGCATTTCCTTCACATCGTAACGTGAGCATATCCCACAAGCTTTTAGTAGTCGTGCAGTAAACAAACTGATGGTAAATATCTCTGTTAAGAGCCTGTGTGAGAATCATGAATGCTTTCTTCTCTAACTCAATTTTCTTCTTATCTTCATCAGACAGAGTGCTGTAAGTTTGTGGATTAGATCCTGCAACTTCCAATTCATTGTCAAATGGAGTGAAGAAACACATCCATAGATCTTGACCTTGCCCTTGAACATAAGTTCTCAGCCTTTCTTTCCACCATCCCCAATCATTGATGTGATTTAACTTTGGCGGTTTTGTGCTTGTACCAGTTTCACTGTCGTTCTGCATCATCGATTGAATGCTGCTGCTTTGATTTGTGACCAATGCCCATTGATTTGCAGTTATCATTGCAGCTTGAGGTGGGGCAATAGCTCGCAAGAATGCAGTTTTGTCGAACTCTGGCTCAGGTTGTGTAACTGATGATCGTGAAGATGTTAGAGTCCACGCGGTTGGATCCCACTGATCGTTTGTAGCTGATGATTGTGGAGTCGAAGTTATTTTAGTCCACGCAGTTGGATCCCACTGACCGTTTGTTCCCATTTTATAAAAATTAATATATTAAGTGAAAATTGATTTTTTTTTTTTTAATTTTCACAAACTATATTAAAATGTTGAAGAGAAACAAACAGCCGAAAGATCTCTGATCGAAAGACCTGAAACACACAAACAGTTAAACAACTAGTGCAAACCTTCTGTTTAAAAATAACAACTTTCACGACGAAACAAAACAGATTTGGGTGTATTGGGCTTTACGAAACAGGTTTTGCTTGATGTTATGCGACGAAACACAATAGGATATGGATGGGACGAAACTGATGTGATTTGTATGTTGACGAAACAGACTGATGTATGGGCCCAAGATTTGTTCGGCGAAACAACGGCCCAGTTACTAAGCCCACCTCAAAAATGACGAAACTGGCCCAGTTAATTGTTTGGCGAAACAGGCCTTACAATTTTGACTCAAATGAAATGGCGAAACAGGTTAGTTACTTGGGCCCTTTTAGTGATGAAAAAGAATTGCACTTTTGGGTTTTGAAAGTAAACGAAACACAGAGCCCAAACACCTAGTCAATTTATTTTGATGAAACAGATAGTTTGTTTGTGGGCTCCAACTTTGGCGAAACAGATTTGTCACTTTGGGCCTTTTAATTGACGAAACAGGTTATAAGCCCAACAAGGTCGACGAAAGTGAAATTCTGTTTCGCCGATGGGTGTTTCAGAGAGTTGGTAAACTTTTTGACTTTTATCTTAACCTGACACACGCAAACATGCTTTCGGCTACACCATTACCAAATTACCAACCAAATGATGACTTACAATATTTTAATCAGATTACAATTTTCAATGACACAAACACCTTATCACTTAAATTTTTAGGATCAAAAAGTGTTACTTTTGAAGAACACAATGAAGATTTCAAGAACACCACCCAGAAAAATAAGTTTTCCGGTGAACCGAAACTTTCCGAACACGCGATTTTGCTAAAATGTTTAATAAAAACCAACAACTAACATGAGAACATGATAAACAAACAAGGTTTTTAGTCAAACAAAAAGCAGAATAACAAGATTTTAACCAGATTTTAAGTTGTTTCCAGAAAAATATGAACTTTAACACCCGAAAACAAACCAAGAACACACTCGGTTTTAACAAGGAGAAGAGCCAAGGCTCTGATACCACTTGTAGGTCCGGCTAGGGGAGGATCTAGTCGCCTAATCCTTGTTGTCAAACACGTCCGGTTGTGCGGAATCCAACCGGAGATGCAAACCGAGATAGAACACGAAAAATACACGACACACAAAGTTCACCGTTTAACACCACTGTATTAATACGAATGAAAGGTTCGGTTACAAGCACAAGGTTTACAAATCTATTCTGCAAACTCTCTCTAACTCTCGTGTGTGTGTGTTTTTGCTCTGAGTGTTCTCTCCTAATGTTCTTTTGTCCTTTCTTGTGTTCTCTATTGAGACAGAAACATAACATGTCTATTTATACACACAGACACAACGAAACAGAACTTGGCGTATCAAAGCTTTGCGAATCACATGATCATTGACGAAATGGAACAACAATTGACGAAACAGCATCATGGTCGACGAAACTGCTTTGTTTCGTCGACTTTACTTCACTTTCGCCAATAATGGGCTTAGGCCCAATCCAGTTTCGCCAAACAGTCTATGCAGCCCAAGACTTGTTTCTGTATTGCATGTTTGTTTATCTCAAAGCCCAAGTTCCAGACTTTTAATCTCGTGGCCCGATATGCTTGATCTTGTACACGACGGAGGAAAGTCGAGTCATAGCCAAGTCTCGAGGCGCGAGTCGCGTCCACAAATAATGTATCAACAGACGACATGTAGAAGCGTGGGTGGTTTTATCAATAACTGCCATGAAAAATTTAAAAAATAAAATTACCTATAAAATTATAGATGTTAAAAGACGATCCTACCCTTATGTTAGATTTAAGAAGATCTATGGCCGGGTTTTGTTCATCACTTAGGAAGGGTTCACAAAAGAACCTAAACCCCTCTGTGAAACAAACACGTGAAACCCTGACGTACCTGCTCTCTCTCTACCTTACTCATCTCTCCCACCGGTGAAATAAACACAAAACCCTAACCGTTCATGATGAATCAAATCACAAAACTCACAAATCTAAGAAATTGATGAAATCAACAAGTAAAAAACTTATTGATGTTGTACCGTTGATTGAGTGATGAATGAACAAATGTTGATTTTGTGGGGGTGGGTTGCAGTTGATTTTGTGAAATAACACACCCACGGTGGTGGATGATGGCGTCGCCTCCATTGTTTCTGGGTTGGGGTTTTAGTCGGGTGGTGAAACGGTGGGTTAATGGCGGTGGCCGTTGGTTGATGGTGGTGAGAGGTGGGAGGTGGGAGGTGGTGGTGGTGGGATCTGAATGTTTGAGAGAGTATGCGTGGTAGAGAGAGCAGCAAAGAGAGGGAGAGAAGTAAAAGAGAGAGAGAGTGGTCTAGAGAGAGAAATAGAGTTTATATATAATATTAATAACAATAACAATAATATAATATTAATAACAATAATAATAATAATAATAATAATAAAGGGATAAAAAGACTAAAATGGGATTTAACAAAAAAATCTAACCGGATTAGGGGTAAAGGACAAAACGTGTAACAAAATTCACTATAAAGGGCAAAACCTGTCAAAATTCGTTGAAAAGGACACCGCCTGTAAAAAGGGTATAAGATAAAGGACAAAACGTGTAATTTTTCCTAACTTTTTTTTATTAGACAATTAAGACTATATTTTTGGTTGAACTATCAATGTGGAATCTCTTTTAATAAAGTAATTCTCAACAAAAAAAAAAAAAAAAAAAAAAAAAACTTGAGCCTATTTTGTGGGACGGTGGAATTTTCTAGTTTCCCACCTTGATTGTATGTTCATATGCAAATGCACTAAAAGAGATTTCATCGATGAAATTGTGTAAATTCAACAACTTCAATCAATTAATTATGTACTTAGTGTTATACAAAATATTAATACGATCATAACACCTCAGTTTTTCATCAAAATAAAGGGTATCTACATCAAGATAATTTTGTTACTAACATACTTTTATCTTAGTAAAAAGTCTCTACATGATTATTGTAGAACATGAAACCATTATATAGAATTATAGATTTAACATTACAAGTTCGGTTCGGTTTCGGTTATATTGGTTAACCAAAGCTTCATAACCGTAACTAGGGATGTTCAACGAATTGAATCGAGTATCAAATTTTTGACTTGCTCGAATTGAATTTTTTGAATAATTTATTTTTTTGCTTGAATTTGTATTCGATTGGATTAAGAACCAGCCAATTCGATTCGAATTGGTATTCGAATTAATATCCCAATTCGAATTCGATAAGAGAAAACTAATTGAATATGACACACAGGTGTAGACCCACATAGGGTCCAGATGGTTGATTGAGCCGAAGAAGTGTCAAAATGGATCATATGAATGCATTTGTGTGATTAATAACATAAAAAAGAGTCACTTAAATGAACATAAAACCTGGTCCGCCCCTGGGTAGAAATTAGGTTGAAAGAAATGATAAATACATATTTTCATAAAAACCCCCTTAAGTATTGAATTGTTGACCCCTTGTTTTCATGATTCATGTCTCATAATGATTCTTTGTTTAACTCATCCTTCAAATCATTTCCAAAATTGGTTGTAAATCATCCTTTGGTTAAGAACCAATACCATAGATTCTTTGTGTGATGATCACTTGGTAGAACAGAGGATATCAAAACAAACACAAACATGAAACATCAAATCAGACCCGTCTTGCCTTTTCCTTATTTGAATCCGCCCCGACATCACAAGCAAGTATCAATTCAAACAACCAAATAAAGCATCTAGTTGACTTCGGAAAGGCACACACTAAGAAAGTGCAGGTTTGACCTCAAAAAGTCAAAAGTCTAACCTACAAGTCAAACATTAAGTTTGACTTCGGAAGTCAAATTCGTTTGTTTCTGATTCAAATCACTAATGACTTGAGCAATGACTAAATGAGATTAATGCAGCATTTCTAGGAACAAACATAAGTGAGATTAGTGCAACAAGCCACTTATAGACCTTGAAATTCCTAATATGTTGATGATATTACTTTACAAAACATCAACTTCTAGCACGACCTAATGCAAGTAAGGGGCCACAACGATTACCATATCAGACAAGCGGCCATGACCGACTAACTGCTGACTGATGTCTACTACAAGGTCCATGACATGTCAAGGAGGATGCATTACTTCATAAACTCCAAATCATTCATATTTGCTTCTAGCTCATAATTCATCCATTTTTTCTGCTCTTGAAGCTCAGTATCTTCATCACACATATGTTTCATCACCTGCAGTTTCCCTTTTAATTCCTCAATTTCCATCTATAGTTGTTGTTTGGCATTGATGTGTGTAGTGTGTTATAAGTTTTTATGTATATTTTTAGCCCTTTTTAATACTTTAGTCAAGTTTTAAATTTATAAAACACGATATTCTACTAACACTAAACACACATAGGGGCAAGTGCACCCATCGTGAGCGTAGTATAGCGTTGGTAAGATACCGAGGTCGACCAAGGACACAAGAGCTTTTAGTACCGGTTTATCCTCAACGTCTAATCAAATCAAAATTTTGGAAAAAAGTTTTAAACATGAAAATAAAAACTAAAAATGCTGAAAATAAAAATAAAAACATATAGACAAGATGAATCAGTTGGATCCGACTCCCCTTTAGTGTAACCTTTGATGTTTTCCGCACTTTTGCACTTTTTAAGAGATTATCTTAGTTATAGTAGTAGGGCCCTCTTTTGAAGGTGACGTTACCCTCAACCCAGTAGTTTGAGTCAGCAAGGATACAATCCTAAAGGGTTGGATTATTGAAAGACAATTAATTAAGTTATTAATGCGTAATGTGGTAGGCCCCTCTTTTGAAGGTGACGTTACCCTCGGCTAAGTGGTTTGAGTCAGCAGGGATACAATCCCAAGTAGCCGGGTTAAGTATTAATAGTAGTTTACATATGAGGGGATCAAACCATTCGCACCCCTGCCATCCAATACCAGTGGGTATTGAAGGAGGTCCTAGTAAGCTTGACCCAGGTCCTTGCAGGATCTATACACTGAACAAGGCAAGAACCTTACCAAACCATTCCCTTAAACCCCGACCAGGTAGCCAACATATCTCTATATAGACCGTAGAGATATGAATGGTGTAAATCTTTAATTTTATATAGACAGTAAAATAACTCCAAGACACCACGGACAAATAATAAGGAAGTTTCACCTTCAACATAAGAAACTAGTTATTAAAGTCATTAATACAAAACCAAATAAAAAGTGTGAAAAGATTAAAAAAAACAAAAGTATTACACTAAATGCTTGTCTTCACCAAGTGATGTAAGAGACTTAAGCAAACATGGCCTTTGATTGTCAAGAACTGTTACTATCAATCTTGGATCCCGAGACTACTACACACACTCTATGATGGATGATGGATGATGGTGGTGGATGTGGGTGTTGTGATGGTGGTGGATTGTGGGTGAAGTGGGAGAGAGGTGGTTTGTCAACGGATGCCTTTGAAGTGAACCAAGCACCTCTATTTATAGCCTGCATAGAAGCCCGGACACGGCCCCATGTCCATCCACTTTCTCTTTCTTCATTAAATGCAGTTTGTCTGCATTAGTTGACCACGCCCCCGTGTCCACTAGGCACGGCTCTGTGTGCAGAAGTGTATCTATACTATCAAGATTTGCTTGGATTCTGGGAATCTTAGCGTTGACCACGACCGTGTTGAGCTGGGCACGCCCCCGTGTTGGGAAATAGAAGCTTATACAACTTTGTCTTTTCTGCCAACACTTGGGCACACCCCCGTGTCCGCTGGGCACGGGGCACGTTCAGCCTTCTGATCTCTTATTTTTGCTTGGGAAGATGCTGTCGGGGGGTCGGGCATGCCATGTTTTATTCCTTTCCTTGTATTTATGTTAGATTTAGCTGTATTTTTGCTTCTTTTGTCCATTTACGCTCATTTGATACTGAAAATACAAAAGGAAGACAAAAGCACACTTTTTCCAACATTAGTACTAAAAAGGGTTAATTTTATGCCTCATTTGATGTAATTTATATGTTGCATTTTACATACATCAGCATCTAGTTGTCCCATTAACTCACGCACTTGAATTAAAACCACATCCTCTCTTTCTGGATCCAGTTAACATAAGTTAGCAAAACACGATGTCCTAATCATTATAACTTTTATAAATAATTAGTGTGTTCAATATGACACACAGGTGCAGATGGTTGATTGAGCCAATGAAGTGTCAAAATGGATCATATGAATGCATTTGTGTTATTAATAACATAAAACAGAGTCACTTAAGTGAATATAAAACCTGGTCAGAGCGTACTCATAAATGGACTCTAGTAGAAACAAGTTCTCATGATTGAAAAATACGTGAAAAAGATTATGAAAATGAAATAAAAATGGTTTAGGTTTAGGGATTGAAGTGGTTGAGGAGAAGAGTGAATGCGGGGCAAGACATGTGATGGTATTTAATTTATAAGCTTTCCTTGTTTCGTTTAGATGACAGCTACGCTCTCCCACCCTACACATGGGTGCACTATGTCCTATTGACCTACACCTTTGTGCACGTAAAATAAACCATTACTTCCACTAAACGGTTATTTCATATTTTATAGTGTAGGTCCACCCGGAGGATCGAGTAACCTCTATTCCCTGTTTTCCGACAAACCCGAAAGTGCGGAATCCAAACGGGTAAGTTAAACCAAGTTACGAACACGTAAGACACAATATTCAACGATTAACACTCAATGTATTAATGCTAGAAAACGGTTACAATGCGGTGTTTACAAATGGTCTCTGTAAACTCTCAGTGTGTGTGTTACAATGTGTTCGCTCAGTGAAATCTATTCAGACTTCTCTATGTGTTATGTCTGTTGTCTGTGTATATATACCAACATGCTTGACGAAATCAAATGGCCCACGAAAACACATGACGAAATCTAAGATCTGCCTTGATTTCGTCCCATAGTATTTTCGTCCCTTTTGGTTTTCACCAAAAGGGTTTTCATCACAATAGTGTTTTAACCAAAACAGTGTTTTCATCACAAAGTGATTTCGTCACTTTGTGTTGGGCTTGGGCTCAGACTTCTCATGAATGGGCTTTAGGACTTCTTCACATGTGTTGGGCCAAAGAGACTTCATCACTTGGGCTTTGACATAGATGGGCTAGATAAACAAACAAACAAACAAACTATACTAAATAATAATCTAAAATGCATACTGCACACACGCAGTCGCATTTACATCGAACGTTACGAAGTCAATCGCATACCGAGTCAAAACAGGAGGATGTCTTGACTACGGCCTTCACTTCGTAGCCGAGTCGAACCGAGCCGAGCCGTATCCACAAAATATGTATCAACAAACTCCCCCTTGGATGCTGCTCGCGAGGTTCATAATCTCGTTCTCCATCTCTTGATGGTGCATTCATTCTCGTAAAGGATCTTCAAAGTCTTCACGTGAAACAATCAGGGAGTGTATCAACAAACTCCCCCTTGAACGATACTCGTGAATCTTTTGAACTTCAAAACTTTAGATCCTTGTGGTGTTGATGATTGATCAGCGGCAACTCGATCATCTTTATCATTTGAGTGCCTCCACGTCGTGTCTTCACATTACGGCTTGTCATCTGACACGTTCTCTTCGCCTTTAGCTGATTCTGATGTCGCATCTGCACATACAAGAAAGCTAAACACGTAATGAGAACAACCGCTTGGAATTTAGACAAATTAAACAAACGACACATATGAGATCAAATCTCAATCAAACACCGACCGACAACAGTTTGAAAGTTTAGAAAATGATCAATTTTTTAATCCTTTAACTTTCAAAACTTGTTAACTTCGACAGTTTATGAAGGTGCAATTGTTTTCCGGCTTAGAATCAGGATTTTGGGTAGGATAGACTCGAGTTCCAACATCGGTCAATCAAAAATAAACTAGAAGCAAAATCTTTTTGGCATTTATAAAGTTTAAATTAAAACACACCTAAAATCTTTTTGGTATTTTTCATTTTTCAAATGTAAAGACGGAAAGCAATAAATAAATATATACAAAGATGCAGAAACGAAAGCAGTAAACAAATATTTACAGACATTCTTTTTGCGAGTTTCGAGGGTAAGAGAATCATATCAGTGTACGGTCATGCCAAAACGCTCTTTTTGTTCAATTAGTTAACATTTAGATAAGCATCCTATAACAATTATCGGTATTGTTGTCCACTTAAGCTCAACTTATCAGATGTAATCATGTCGAGGGGATACGTTAAGGTATGATTTATACTTACCGACCGGTGTTCATCCACACACGACACATTCCCGTATCAAGGTATGCACGAGAGTTCATCTTACCGGTGAGTATACTGTTTGTCATCCGTTTGACCGTATAAAAGAATGTGAGTAACTCACTTATTTTGATTGAAAACAAGCCCTATGTGATAGAATCACTTATTGATGATGAACTTAATTTTCGATGCATGAGGGCACAGGAGCAAGTCCGTGAACAGGTCAGTACTTTCGTACAGCAGAGAGACGAACTTGACTCCCGGATAAAGAATCTGTGATATATTATCACTTGTTTGTTTGGACATGTGATTGTTGATCACTTATTGAGGTCGAATGCAATATGTACACGTATGTATAGTATCATGGAAGATCTAGACTTCGTCTCCGTTATATTTCGGTAAAAGATACAACCATGATACCCAGATGATAAGACAGCATAAAGATCGAATATCTTAGAACCTCGGCAATCTCTCAAACGAAATTTCGGTACTAAGACCATATGCCAATATGCGGTTCCCACCTGGTTTTTAGTCGATTAAGGTTTATATCACCCTGCACACTTTAAAATGATTGTGAGCCTACCGATACATCTTATATAGAGCTGCTTAACATTTTTCATTTTGCATTTCAGTTTAAAGAGGATTCAACAGACCACTGATTTACTATCATTTTCTCTTTTTCTTGCCAGGAAACTCATTTTTGTTTTTCCAATGTTTTTGGGTTTTGAAATTTTTCGATGTTTTTGAATTTTTCAAATTTTGGATTTACTCCCCCTAAAATCAACAAACTATGATAAATTTTAAAAACACAAAGGTATTTACAAAAACGATTTCCCGATGTCGGTTAACTCATGTTTTACCTCAATGCCGTTTACCAAAATTAATTTAATCAGAAATGATTTATCGAATTTTGGAAAAATGAGTTGGCACGTCGGTAAACGGTGCGGACCATGACAACATTGACGAGTTTCATTGTGAAACAATCACGTGTGAGGTGATATTTGAGTTCAACGTGTCAGGCCAAAGAGTGCTGTACGAGATGATAATAATTTATAAAGCAGCTAAAATATCGACGAAGATAGGAGAGATTAGAAATTCAAAACCGTATCCTGCAACTGCTTCGTGCATTGCAAGGAATCTGAGTGCTCTCCCAAACTGGATATCCACCCGATGTGGATTTCAAGGTCGATTTTGTAGCTACTGAGAAATCTCTTCACAGCAACAAGATTAGAAACCTTTGGGTCCGGCTGGTCTTCAACATTGCACCAGCGAAGGTCTTTGTCTTTCTCTTGAGAAGTAGTGTGCGGTTGTTCAATCCATGCCAAGGCATCCGCACACCCGGTTGGTTTGTTCAACAAACACATTTTCTTCAATCACACCGTGAAGAAATGTACACTGCACGTTCATCTTGTTGAGTTTGAACATCAGATGTGCTGCAGGTGCATACATTTTGATTGAATCTATCCTGGGGACCCGATCAAAGCCATTAACAATCACACTTTGGAATGATTTTCATTTTGTCGAAGCTTTTCAATTTCTTTCGACAGACAATTCTGTCTTCTTTCCTTTTTCTGTCCACCAAAGGCAATAAGTTATTTTGTCGCCAATCTTGTGCATGGACACTCCACTATCAACAATCCAATGACTATCGATAGTTCCTCCTGGAACATCCTGCACACTCACTCAGAGATTAGTTGGAGAGGGGGACCCAAGCCTTCATAGACTTGGGTTGCCCGTGAGAATCAAGAAATGTAATTTCAATCTCTTGATGATTTGGAAATTTCACGCCCCCCTGAACCTTCACCCGTTTTAGGTTTCCAATACTGTTTTCATTTACCAGATTGTGCATTATTAACAATTTTTGGTGTTAACAGTTGTGATGAACTTGGTTCCCTTTTAACAGATTCCGGTTTTAAAGCCTTTTCGATCACCTTCACATTTTGACGTCGTTGTTTTGTTTCCTGTTCTTTAACAGTGCGTTTATCAGTTTTTGGTGACACAGGACGACGTTGTTGGTGACCTTGTTCAGAAGGGGCTCTTTCTACAAAATTTGGTTTCGGAGAGTTTGTGCAATTTCTGATAATGTGGCCAAACTCCCCGCATTTAAAGCATGATCTCCTTTCAACAAAATAAGGAGATTCTGTTCGATGATCTGACGTTGAATTTGTAGACCCCGAGGTACTAGCTTCACACCCATTTGTGTGTTGGGTGTAATTGTTATCACTATTACGTTTCAAAATGTTGACTTTTTGAACAAAATCGATATTTGACTTATTTTCAAAAGTCTCCACTTTATCAGTACCTGTTGAGGCCACAAACTTAACGTCTTTTGCTTTCTTCTTGTAACGAGCTCCTTTTGATTCAACCTTAGCCTTAGGCTTTTGAGCTCGTTGTTGCTGTTGTTTACCCTTAGAAGCAATATGTTGTTGCTTTGTCGGTTGTTTTTTATTTCCAAATTGTTTTCTGATTTCAGCTTTTGGGATAGGATCACACTGAGTTACAGAAACTCTCGGGATCCCTTTTTCCAAAAACTTACTTGTAGTATCTTCAAACACTTTGTCAATCAAAGATTGATTGACGTTTCTGATTGGAAAATCGTTGTTTGAATAAATTTTATTATCACCGACTAAAGTATACAACAAGTTATTGCTTTTAACAGCAGACACACATTCATTGTCATCTTTGACATCCTTGACAGGATCTATCACTTGCTTGGCAACAGGTTGCACGGCAGGAGTAGGAGGATCACAAAGAATATGATTCTCAATTGGAATTTCTACTCCTTTCGTCTCATCAAGTGATTCATCCTGGTCATTCACATCTGATTCATCATTCGACGAATCATAGTCCTCAACGGTTGGAGGACTTTGATTTGAAGCACATGATGACTTTTCTTTGTTATCAGATGAGCCCTCCGATGAATTGTCCGGTTTGAACCCTAGGCCAGTAGTAACTTCCTCATAATCAAGAGGCACACTGGGTTCATACCGAGGCATATCCTCTTCATCGGGCGACTTGGTATAGTCGTGTCTCAAAGGGGGTGGACACGCCTTATACCCAACGCCTTTCACGTTCCCTTTCAGCTTTTGAACGTCAATGATGTGATCGAGCACATATCGGGAGTTAGAATAACTCTCCAATTTGAGCTTGATCGCTTCATATTCACACTTGGCCACGGCTAGCTCTTTCTTGGTTTCCTCAATGATATTAATGTAGTTATTAATACCAATTTGTTTGTTAAAAACAGTTTTTGTTAATTCGGAAACACTTTTCTTTTGGGTTTCAATAACTGTTTTAAACTCCTTTTCATTTCGAGCTAAGGCCATGTTTGCCTCTTTGCACTTTGACAGTTCAATAACCAAACTCTGATTGTGACTGTGAATCTTTTCAGATTCTTGTTTCAATTCAGTACATTCATGTTTCATATCAGCACAATCACTACATATGCTAGGAGTTTCAGATTTTACCTGACTTGTAGAAGCTGTGACATTAGCCATAAAGGCAGTCTGAGAAGAGAAAGATCCATCTTCAGTGAGAACCTTCTCCATTTCTTTTGAAGCAGCAGCAGCTTTCTTGATCAAGTCAGATTTCTCCTTAGCATCATTCGGCAAACTATCAGCTTTAGAATCCATTCCTACTTTCACGTTCGATTCTGAACTGTAATCACTCACACCTGAACCATCTTCATCGGTACTGCCACTATATCCTGAACTGTCATCATTTCCCGAAGATTCACCATCATTGACATTCTTGACAATTTCAGCACAAAACACAGTTCCTCCTTGATCTCCACCTCCACATTATACAAACCAGTCACACCTTTCATCAGTTTGATTTGAGGTGGCCGTGGATGTATTTGTTTGATTTCCGAAAGGATTTTGGTTTCCTTTTTGAGGTTGGGCTTGAGGTGGTTTAGAAAAATAAGCAGTTGGATCAAATTGGGGTTGAGGTGTGGCAACTTGAGGTTTCGGAAGATAGGATTTATATCAAATTGGGGTTGAGGTGTGGCAACTTGAGGTTTAGAAAAATAGGCAGGTGGATCAAATTTGGGTTGAGGTGGTGCAACTTGAGGTTTAGTAAAATAGGAATTTGGATCAAATTTGGGTTGAGGTGGTGCAACTTGAGGTTTAGAAAAATAGGAATTTGGGTCGAAAGCATTTGACACATAAGCTGTTTGTATCTTTGTACAACTCATGTTTGGTTTTAGAACAATTGTACCTGCTTAAAAACTTGAAAACACAAAGTTAGATACCTTTTGCAAGCCCTCTGTTTAAAATCACAAAAATAAGAATGTTTCATGAAATCCAATTGTGATTTCGTTGATGTTATGTTTGACGAAAACATAAATTGTTTTCAAGTGTTTTCGTCAATTTTAAACAACAAGTGATTCCGTAAACAAGTGATTTGGTTCAGACAAGATGTGATTTCATTGATAAGGGATGTGATTTCGTCCAGGTGTTTAAAGAAATAGGTGTTTTCGTTGAGCTGGGAATGATATAGTTGACAAAGGGATTTTGTCCAGACCAATACCAAGGTGATTTCGTGGGGTCTGATTTCGTCCAAGAGATATGTATGACGAAATTAGATTTCGTCCAAGCCTGATCTATAAATGGTTTTCGTTACACTTGCTTTTTGACTAAAATGTGATTAGATATTTTGAAAGACAAACTACACAAGTTAGGTGATCCTTTTTCAATTTTCAAAGAAGACTTATCTTCTTCTGACACAAAAAGCTTCCTTTTTCAACAACCATCAATGTTCACTATATTCAAACTACACCTTACCCTGCTTTTCGAAATTTGCAATTTCAACCAAAGATCATCATGATGTACACTATTGTCAAACAATATTATAATAATCAATATCGCTTTAATTTAAACACAATTTCAGATCAAACATAAATATTCAAGAACAGTTATGAATAAATGATGAACACTTTAAAGAAAGACAAGAAGAACTTGAATATTCTGGCCAAGTTTTCACCAGACAAATTTAAATTTTCGAGTCCCAAATTTTTGCTAAAACTTTCAATAAAAACCCACCATAACATACAAACATGTAATATAACAAGGTTTTATATGAACTAATAAGCAAAACAACAAGATTTTCAAGGATTTCAAACAATTTTCCAGAAAAATATATGATTTTTATATTTAGAACTCATGAAAAACACTTTAAAAACCATGAAAAATCAAGAACACAAACTTGGTTTTAACAAGGAATCGAGCCAATGCTCTGATACCAATTGTAGGTCCACCCGGGAGGATGTCTTGACTACGGCCTTCACTTCGTAGCCGAGTCGAACCGAGCCGAGCCGTATCCACAAAATATGTATCAACATATAGTAACTAGGTTTTTCCCGCCCGCGTTGCGAGGCATTAAGCCGAATATTTCTTTCTCATAGCATGTACGTCTGTGTTTTAGTTACTTGTACATACTACTCGTAACACGATCTCAAAAAAAATTACATTGAGTAAACAAAGTAAAAGAAAATACTACCATACTTTTGCTAAAAAAACTAAAACGATGGAAAAACTGCCACTTGGCATGACGAATAAAATTAAATCAAGCCAACCAATTAAAACAAAACACTACCATAGTCTTGTAAAAAAAAAAAAAATACTAAACACTACATTATTGTAAAATAAGCTTCTCCTTCATCAGTTTGATTTGAGGTGGCCGTGGATGTATTTGTTTGATTTCCGAAAGGATTTTGGTTTCCTTTTTGAGGTTGGGCTTGAGGTGGTTTAGAAAAATAAGCAGTTGGATCAAATTGGGGTTGAGGTGTGGCAACTTGAGGTTTCGGAAGATAGGATTTATATCAAATTGGGGTTGAGGTGTGGCAACTTGAGGTTTAGAAAAATAGGTAGGTGGATCAAATTTGGGTTGAGGTGGTGCAACTTGAGGTTTAGTAAAATAGGAATTTGGGTCGAAAGCATTTGACACATAAGCTGTTTGTATCTTTGTACAACTCATGTTTGGTTTTAGAACAATTGTACCTGCTTAAAAACTTGAAAACACAAAGTTAGATACCTTTTGCAAGCCCTCTGTTTAAAATCACAAAAATAAGAATGTTTCATGAAATCCAATTGTGATTTCGTTGATGTTATGTTTGACGAAAACATAAATTGTTTTCAAGTGTTTTCGTCAATTTTAAACAACAAGTAATTCCGTAAACAAGTGATTTGGTTCAGACAAGATGTGATTTCATTGATAAGGGATGTGATTTCGTCCAGGTGTTTAAAGAAATAGGTGTTTTCGTTGAGCTGGGAATGATATAGTTGACAAAGGGATTTTGTCCAGACCAATACCAAGGTGATTTCGTGGGGTCTGATTTCGTCCAAGAGATATGTATGACGAAATTAGATTTCGTCCAAGCCTGATCTATAAATGGTTTTCGTTACACTTGCTTTTTGACTAAAATGTGATTAGATATTTTGAAAGACAAACTACACAAGTTAGGTGATCCTTTTTCAATTTTCAAAGAAGACTTATCTTCTTCTGACACAAAAAGCTTCCTTTTTCAACAACCATCAATGTTCACTATATTCAAACTACACCTTACCCTGCTTTTCGAAATTTGCAATTTCAACCAAAGATCATCATGATGTACACTATTGTCAAACAATATTATAATAATCAATATCGCTTTAATTTAAACACAATTTCAGATCAAACATAAATATTCAAGAACAGTTATGAATAAATGATGAACACTTTAAAGAAAGACAAGAAGAACTTGAATATTCTGGCCAAGTTTTCACCAGACAAATTTAAATTTTCGAGTCCCAAATTTTTGCTAAAACTTTCAATAAAAACCCACCATAACATACAAACATGTAATATAACAAGGTTTTATATGAACTAATAAGCAAAACAACAAGATTTTCAAGGATTTCAAACAATTTTCCAGAAAAATATATGATTTTTATATTTAGAACTCATGAAAAACACTTTAAAAACCATGAAAAATCAAGAACACAAACTTGGTTTTAACAAGGAATCGAGCCAATGCTCTGATACCAATTGTAGGTCCACCCGGGAGGATGTCTTGACTACGGCCTTCACTTCGTAGCCGAGTCGAACCGAGCCGAGCCGTATCCACAAAATATGTATCAACATATAGTAACTAGGTTTTTCCCGCCCGCGTTGCGAGGCATTAAGCCGAATATTTCTTTCTCATAGCATGTACGTCTGTGTTTTAGTTACTTGTACATACTACTCGTAACACGATCTCAAAAAAAATTACATTGAGTAAACAAAGTAAAAGAAAATACTACCATACTTTTGCTAAAAAAACTAAAACGATGGAAAAACTGCCACTTGGCATGACGAATAAAATTAAATCAAGCCAACCAATTAAAACAAAACACTACCATAGTCTTGTAAAAAAAAAAAAAAAATACTAAACACTACATTATTGTAAAATAAGCTTCTCCTTCATCAGTTTGATTTGAGGTGGCCGTGGATGTATTTGTTTGATTTCCGAAAGGATTTTGGTTTCCTTTTTGAGGTTGGGCTTGAGGTGGTTTAGAAAAATAAGCAGTTGGATCAAATTGGGGTTGAGGTGTGGCAACTTGAGGTTTCGGAAGATAGGATTTATATCAAATTGGGGTTGAGGTGTGGCAACTTGAGGTTTAGAAAAATAGGCAGGTGGATCAAATTTGGGTTGAGGTGGTGCAACTTGAGGTTTAGTAAAATAGGAATTTGGATCAAATTTGGGTTGAGGTGGTGCAACTTGAGGTTTAGAAAAATAGGAATTTGGGTCGAAAGCATTTGACACATAAGCTGTTTGTATCTTTGTACAACTCATGTTTGGTTTTAGAACAATTGTACCTGCTTAAAAACTTGAAAACACAAAGTTAGATACCTTTTGCAAGCCCTCTGTTTAAAATCACAAAAATAAGAATGTTTCATGAAATCCAATTGTGATTTCGTTGATGTTATGTTTGACGAAAACATAAATTGTTTTCAAGTGTTTTCGTCAATTTTAAACAACAAGTGATTCCGTAAACAAGTGATTTGGTTCAGACAAGATGTGATTTCATTGATAAGGGATGTGATTTCGTCCAGGTGTTTAAAGAAATAGGTGTTTTCGTTGAGCTGGGAATGATATAGTTGACAAAGGGATTTTGTCCAGACCAATACCAAGGTGATTTCGTGGGGTCTGATTTCGTCCAAGAGATATGTATGACGAAATTAGATTTCGTCCAAGCCTGATCTATAAATGGTTTTCGTTACACTTGCTTTTTGACTAAAATGTGATTAGATATTTTGAAAGACAAACTACACAAGTTAGGTGATCCTTTTTCAATTTTCAAAGAAGACTTATCTTCTTCTGACACAAAAAGCTTCCTTTTTCAACAACCATCAATGCTCACTATATTCAAACTACACCTTACCCTGCTTTTCGAAATTTGCAATTTCAACCAAAGATCATCATGATGTACACTATTGTCAAACAATATTATAATAATCAATATCGCTTTAATTTAAACACAATTTCAGATCAAACATAAATATTCAAGAACAGTTATGAATAAATGATGAACACTTTAAAGAAAGACAAGAAGAACTTGAATATTCTGGCCAAGTTTTCACCAGACAAATTTAAATTTTCGAGTCCCAAATTTTTGCTAAAACTTTCAATAAAAACCCACCATAACATACAAACATGTAATATAACAAGGTTTTATATGAACTAATAAGCAAAACAACAAGATTTTCAAGGATTTCAAACAATTTTCCAGAAAAATATATGATTTTTATATTTAGAACTCATGAAAAACACTTTAAAAACCATGAAAAATCAAGAACACAAACTTGGTTTTAACAAGGAATCGAGCCAATGCTCTGATACCAATTGTAGGTCCACCCGGGAGGATGTCTTGACTACGGCCTTCACTTCGTAGCCGAGTCGAACCGAGCCGAGCCGTATCCACAAAATATGTATCAACATATAGTAACTAGGTTTTTCCCGCCCGCGTTGCGAGGCATTAAGCCGAATATTTCTTTCTCATAGCATGTACGTCTGTGTTTTAGTTACTTGTACATACTACTCGTAACACGATCTCAAAAAAAATTACATTGAGTAAACAAAGTAAAAGAAAATACTACCATACTTTTGCTAAAAAAACTAAAACGATGGAAAAACTGCCACTTGGCATGACGAATAAAATTAAATCAAGCCAACCAATTAAAACAAAACACTACCATAGTCTTGTAAAAAAAAAAAAATACTAAACACTACATTATTGTAAAATAAGCTTCTCCTTCATCAGTTTGATTTGAGGTGGCCGTGGATGTATTTGTTTGATTTCCGAAAGGATTTTGGTTTCCTTTTTGAGGTTGGGCTTGAGGTGGTTTAGAAAAATAAGCAGTTGGATCAAATTGGGGTTGAGGTGTGGCAACTTGAGGTTTCGGAAGATAGGATTTATATCAAATTGGGGTTGAGGTGTGGCAACTTGAGGTTTAGAAAAATAGGCAGGTGGATCAAATTTGGGTTGAGGTGGTGCAACTTGAGGTTTAGTAAAATAGGAATTTGGATCAAATTTGGGTTGAGGTGGTGCAACTTGAGGTTTAGAAAAATAGGAATTTGGGTCGAAAGCATTTGACACATAAGCTGTTTGTATCTTTGTACAACTCATGTTTGGTTTTAGAACAATTGTACCTGCTTAAAAACTTGAAAACACAAAGTTAGATACCTTTTGCAAGCCCTCTGTTTAAAATCACAAAAATAAGAATGTTTCATGAAATCCAATTGTGATTTCGTTGATGTTATGTTTGACGAAAACATAAATTGTTTTCAAGTGTTTTCGTCAATTTTAAACAACAAGTGATTCCGTAAACAAGTGATTTGGTTCAGACAAGATGTGATTTCATTGATAAGGGATGTGATTTCGTCCAGGTGTTTAAAGAAATAGGTGTTTTCGTTGAGCTGGGAATGATATAGTTGACAAAGGGATTTTGTCCAGACCAATACCAAGGTGATTTCGTGGGGTCTGATTTCGTCCAAGAGATATGTATGACGAAATTAGATTTCGTCCAAGCCTGATCTATAAATGGTTTTCGTTACACTTGCTTTTTGACTAAAATGTGATTAGATATTTTGAAAGACAAACTACACAAGTTAGGTGATCCTTTTTCAATTTTCAAAGAAGACTTATCTTCTTCTGACACAAAAAGCTTCCTTTTTCAACAACCATCAATGCTCACTATATTCAAACTACACCTTACCCTGCTTTTCGAAATTTGCAATTTCAACCAAAGATCATCATGATGTACACTATTGTCAAACAATATTATAATAATCAATATCGCTTTAATTTAAACACAATTTCAGATCAAACATAAATATTCAAGAACAGTTATGAATAAATGATGAACACTTTAAAGAAAGACAAGAAGAACTTGAATATTCTGGCCAAGTTTTCACCAGACAAATTTAAATTTTCGAGTCCCAAATTTTTGCTAAAACTTTCAATAAAAACCCACCATAACATACAAACATGTAATATAACAAGGTTTTATATGAACTAATAAGCAAAACAACAAGATTTTCAAGGATTTCAAACAATTTTCCAGAAAAATATATGATTTTTATATTTAGAACTCATGAAAAACACTTTAAAAACCATGAAAAATCAAGAACACAAACTTGGTTTTAACAAGGAATCGAGCCAATGCTCTGATACCAATTGTAGGTCCACCCGGGAGGATGTCTTGACTACGGCCTTCACTTCGTAGCCGAGTCGAACCGAGCCGAGCCGTATCCACAAAATATGTATCAACATATAGTAACTAGGTTTTTCCCGCCCGCGTTGCGAGGCATTAAGCCGAATATTTCTTTCTCATAGCATGTACGTCTGTGTTTTAGTTACTTGTACATACTACTCGTAACACGATCTCAAAAAAAATTACATTGAGTAAACAAAGTAAAAGAAAATACTACCATACTTTTGCTAAAAAAACTAAAACGATGGAAAAACTGCCACTTGGCATGACGAATAAAATTAAATCAAGCCAACCAATTAAAACAAAACACTACCATAGTCTTGTAAAAAAAAAAAAATACTAAACACTACATTATTGTAAAATAAGCTTCTCCTTCATCAGTTTGATTTGAGGTGGCCGTGGATGTATTTGTTTGATTTCCGAAAGGATTTTGGTTTCCTTTTTGAGGTTGGGCTTGAGGTGGTTTAGAAAAATAAGCAGTTGGATCAAATTGGGGTTGAGGTGTGGCAACTTGAGGTTTCGGAAGATAGGATTTATATCAAATTGGGGTTGAGGTGTGGCAACTTGAGGTTTAGAAAAATAGGCAGGTGGATCAAATTTGGGTTGAGGTGGTGCAACTTGAGGTTTAGTAAAATAGGAATTTGGATCAAATTTGGGTTGAGGTGGTGCAACTTGAGGTTTAGAAAAATAGGAATTTGGGTCGAAAGCATTTGACACATAAGCTGTTTGTATCTTTGTACAACTCATGTTTGGTTTTAGAACAATTGTACCTGCTTAAAAACTTGAAAACACAAAGTTAGATACCTTTTGCAAGCCCTCTGTTTAAAATCACAAAAATAAGAATGTTTCATGAAATCCAATTGTGATTTCGTTGATGTTATGTTTGACGAAAACATAAATTGTTTTCAAGTGTTTTCGTCAATTTTAAACAACAAGTGATTCCGTAAACAAGTGATTTGGTTCAGACAAGATGTGATTTCATTGATAAGGGATGTGATTTCGTCCAGGTGTTTAAAGAAATAGGTGTTTTCGTTGAGCTGGGAATGATATAGTTGACAAAGGGATTTTGTCCAGACCAATACCAAGGTGATTTCGTGGGGTCTGATTTCGTCCAAGAGATATGTATGACGAAATTAGATTTCGTCCAAGCCTGATCTATAAATGGTTTTCGTTACACTTGCTTTTTGACTAAAATGTGATTAGATATTTTGAAAGACAAACTACACAAGTTAGGTGATCCTTTTTCAATTTTCAAAGAAGACTTATCTTCTTCTGACACAAAAAGCTTCCTTTTTCAACAACCATCAATGTTCACTATATTCAAACTACACCTTACCCTGCTTTTCGAAATTTGCAATTTCAACCAAAGATCATCATGATGTACACTATTGTCAAACAATATTATAATAATCAATATCGCTTTAATTTAAACACAATTTCAGATCAAACATAAATATTCAAGAACAGTTATGAATAAATGATGAACACTTTAAAGAAAGACAAGAAGAACTTGAATATTCTGGCCAAGTTTTCACCAGACAAATTTAAATTTTCGAGTCCCAAATTTTTGCTAAAACTTTCAATAAAAACCCACCATAACATACAAACATGTAATATAACAAGGTTTTATATGAACTAATAAGCAAAACAACAAGATTTTCAAGGATTTCAAACAATTTTCCAGAAAAATATATGATTTTTATATTTAGAACTCATGAAAAACACTTTAAAAACCATGAAAAATCAAGAACACAAACTTGGTTTTAACAAGGAATCGAGCCAATGCTCTGATACCAATTGTAGGTCCACCCGGGAGGATGTCTTGACTACGGCCTTCACTTCGTAGCCGAGTCGAACCGAGCCGAGCCGTATCCACAAAATATGTATCAACATATAGTAACAAGGTTTTTCCCGCCCGCGTTGCGAGGCATTAAGCCGAATATTTCTTTCTCATAGCATGTACGTCTGTGTTTTAGTTACTTGTACATACTACTCGTAACACGATCTCAAAAAAAATTACATTGAGTAAACAAAGTAAAAGAAAATACTACCATACTTTTGCTAAAAAAACTAAAACGATGGAAAAACTGCCACTTGGCATGACGAATAAAATTAAATCAAGCCAACCGATTAAAAAATATTTAGAAAGTTAAGAGGTTGTAAGAGTCAATGCTAAAAATTAAAAGGTAAAAATAAAATAGAAAAAAAAAACCATAAAAAGAAAAGAAAGAAAGAAAAAGGAAAAAAAAAGAAAAAAAATTGACAACACCACTGTAGCAAATTAAATCAAGCCAACAAATTAAAACAAAACACTACCATAGTCTTGTAAAAAAATACTAAAACGAATTTTATACTGGGGGCAAAGTCGTAAATAAACACAAAAAAAATCATGTCGAAATGTAAATCAACTTAAGTTTATAGCGACACATAAATAAAAATAAAGACGTAAAACTCGATTAAAAAATATTTAGAAAGTTAAGGGGTTGTAAGAATCAATGCTGAAAATTAAAAGGTAAAAATAAAATAGAAAAAAAAACCATAAAAAGAAAAAAAAAAGAAAAAAAAATTGACAACACCACTGTAGCAAAGTGGTGTTGTCATTTGATATATATAATAATTTGGTTGAAAGAAATGATAAATAAATATTTTCATAAAACCCCCTTAAGTATTGAATTGTTGACCCCTTGTTTTCATGATTCATGTCTCATTATAAAATGATTCTTTGTTTAATTCATCCTTCAAATCGTTTCCAAAACTGGTTGTAAATCATCATTTGGTTAAGAACCAATACCATAGATTCTTTGTGTGATGATCACTTGGTAGAACAGAGGATATCAAAACAAACACAAACATGAAACATCAAATCAGACCCGTCTTGCCTTTTCCTTATTTGAATCCGCCCCGACATCACCAGCAAGTATCAATTCAAACAACCAAATAAAGCAACTATAATATAATGATTCACAACCAAACAATTTGTTTCAAGTCATCACAGATAATTCGCAAAGACTACAAATGTCAATAGTAGAATGATTATATGTTTTGAACACGGATTTAAGACTAGTTTCAATATGCCCCTCAGCTTCCACTTTTCCCCGCTGTAATCTTTCACAAAGTTTCATTAGTGATCCTCCATCTTTCGTTCTTTAACCTTGTCACCTACAAAACCATAAATATATTTCAAATACCTCTCTCACTAGAATATATGCTATTCAGTGAGTTTATAACATTATATATTTCAACAAAAACCTGCATCGCTTGTTGTTGCTTCAGTATTGGCCCTTCTCCTTTCGGGAGCAAATGTAATATGTTGTTCTTGAAATAGAATTGCATCTGGATCAATCTTTCTTTCGTATCCAGTAATTTTAAGATCTTTCAACAAAGAAATGCTATCGGGAAGATGACTTATAGGAGTATCCGTTAGATCTAATCCTTCCAAACTTTCTAAATCTCCTAGGTTCTCTGGTAATTTCTCAAGGATTGAACATTTAGCAAGGTCAAGCTGCTTGAGATGTTTTAACTTACAAATGCTGGATGGAACCTCTCTTATCTTTGTATATGATACCCTTAGTGTATTCAAACTCTCTAAATCTCCTAGGTTCCCTGGTAATTTCTCAAGTTCAGAACAATAAGAAAGGTAAAGCTCTTTGAGATGTTTTAACTTACAAATGCTGGATGGTACATCTCTTATCTTGCTAAATCTTAGATCTAGTTTGCTCAATGAATCTATTTGACCAACATCCACGGGTAACTTACGAACTTTACAACCACATAGATTGAGAGTTTTAAGATGTTTCAACTTACAAATGCTATCTGGGATATGTTTAATTTTTGAATATGTTAAATCTAGCTCTTCTAAACACTCCAACTTGCCAATGTTCTCAGGCAATTCCTCTACGCTACACTGTTGAAGGTTAAGAATTCTTAAATGTCGTAAACTACAAATGCTTCCAGGAAGACTTTTGAGTTTTCTGCACCAACTGAATGATAGATTAACAAGCTTATGAAGATTTCCAATTGATGAAGGTAGGTTTTCTGTATCATTCCCGCTGAAATCAAGCTGTTGCAGATTACTGTTGGAGTGGCACAGGATTATATTCTGGAACTCCTTTAGATGTAAGCCACTTACAATAAGAAACTCAAGTGATTCCAAATCCTTGATAAATGAAACAGAATTCAACCTCTTACAATGATCGAGGTTTAGGTAGGTAAGCCTTTTTAAGCATCCAACTGGCACATGAAGTTCTTCCAAATCATAACAACCTCGAAGATCTAACCTCACAAGATTTGGTGTCAACCCAAGGTCAAGGGTCTTCAACTTTGAGCGGGACAGTGTAATGGATTTGAGCTTCTTAAGAACCTAATATCACACCAAAAAGAATGTAATATACTAATAACTGATCAATAAATAAATTAAAATTATTTATCAATCATCCTACCTTTCCTCCCACCCAAAGTTGTTCGATTCTGCTCTCAGACATGTGAAGCTCAACAAGATTATTTGCTTGAAAGGTTTTGGGTAAACACCCATGAGGGTAATATTCCCAATTCAAGTATCGTAATGCATTTGGAAAGTATTGACCAACTTCATCAATCTCCACAAAGTCATCACAATCGTTGTCTATTTGATCTACAATAAGGCATCTTAGATTCTTCATGTTTCCAAGACTTTCCAAAACAATATTAGGGGTGACCTTTAGACGTATACACCTTGTCGATTCAGAACCCTGTAATTCATCAATAGTTCATGTCATAAGTAAAAAAATTATGTTTGTCTCATCTCTATGTTACAAGTAAATCTAATTCTTACCAAGTCAGTATCCAACACATTTTCAATTTCTTCCTGAATCCATAATCTGCTATGTTTGTTGGGCTCATCTGGGTGCAAACGACGTACGATATTCTTGCCCATTTCTTCAATATGGTCATGCATGCTCAAGAAAGTGCCAAAACGATAATCATGAAAAGTTATTAGAGATCTCTGCTCAAGAACTCTTAAACCAATTCTAGCTTGAAATCCACAACTTTCAAGCATACTTATAGCTTCGTTTTTCTTCAACCCCTTCAATATGCATGCAACATCGAGGAATATTTCCTTGTAATCATCCTCCAGACTTTCATAGCTTAATTCCAATTTTGCAAGAGTCTCTTTCAACGGAATTCTTTTGAGTCTTGCTAATGCATCTATCCACTCATGCTTGTCTTTACCACACAAAAATGAACCCAAAACTTTGATTGTCAAGGGAAGACCAGCAGCATAACGTACAACCTGTAGTGATTCCGTTTCATACTCTTGAATTGGAAGATCTTTCCCAAATGCATGCTTACAAAATAGGCCAATCACTTCCTCATCTGATAATAGAGTGACATCATGAATCCATTTCACTCTATGTGCTATCAACACTTGCTGATCTCTTGTTGTAATGATAATTCTACTTCCAGGCTTGAACCAGTTAAGATCACCGGCTAATGCCTCAAGCTGCTCTTGATGATCCACATCATCAAATACCACAAGAACTTTTCTACCACGCAGCTTTGTTTTCATCATGTTTGTCCCGTCATGAACACTACTTACGTTGTTGCCTTGGCCATTTAGCAAATCCGAAAGGATCTTTCTTTGTAATGACAACAAACCGGACAACGACGCTTTTGAAACTTCCCTAACATTCTCAACAAAGCTTTTAGCTTCAAAGTGAATTGATATTCTATCAAACACAGCTCTGGCTAGTGTAGTCTTACCGGCACCTCCCATCCCCTTGATCCCTATCATGCGAACCTCGTTCGACGCGATATCTAAAGACTTCTCAAGGTCCTGTAGCCGGGGTTTCATGCCTATTAATTTATCATCAAGGTCCGCATTAATGGGTCGTAACTCAAGTGAGATCCGCTCAATTATTAACTTGATGACTTTGGCTTCATGCCTATGAAGTATAGAAGATTCAGTTAGCTAACTCAAGATCCCACATAAAAAGTTATATTTCAGGTCAAAATACGAAGTGTAAGACGTAATAGCATATCAATAGCGACAATGCTTGAGCTTTCCTCAAAATAAGAAAGAAACTAAAAAAGAATGAATAGTTTCATAGAGAAATGATGAAAGAAATTACCCATCAGCAGTGTTCCTTAAATCCCAGCCGGACAGATTGGCTGCTTCTTTTAGAGCTTCTATCCATTTCCCCATCTCTATATTGGTATGTTTGGCAAGGGCTTCTCTAACTGGCCCATGTTGTTTGCGAACCTCCGAAGGATCCACATCGTAAAAAACAGGGTAAGCAATCTGGTCGTTCGACTTTTGGCATTCCATAATCTTTACAAGTTCGTTTAAGCACCAAGACGAAGATGCATATTTCTTTGAGAAAACTATGATGAACAACTTGGACTCCTCAATAGATTTCAAAAGTTGCTCATTGATGCTTTTTCCTTGTTTAAGTCTCTCATCGTCCTTGAAAGTGTGAATGCCGTGTCGCTCAAGAGCATCATAAAGGTGATCCACAAAGTTCTTACGAGTGTCTTCACCACTGAAACTCAAAAACACATCATACTGATAGCTCTTCTTAACGAATGATGCAGAAGAAGACAACGCCATTGGAGGTATGTTTTGTCGAAGTTGACTGCAAAGAAACACAGATACTGATAGCTCTTCATATAAAGGTACCAAGAAAATGTTGTAATTTTCTATCTACTATACTTTGGTATATATGGTTATGGTTTTCGCCATTTGATAACAGAATTTTGTAATAGGATGGAATAGTAAATTCATGTGAAAAAAAAACTTAAATAACAATTATTATTAACTACGTTAATAAATAACTTGGTTGCATGATAATATATTCGAAAGCAACCACCAAAGTATAAAAAGACCACTCAATTCTTTTGGTGTCCACATAAATTTATGTTGAAATTTCCGTGCACCTTCCTGAGTTGAGTTGGACTAATTCAGTCTTTATAAATGTTGATGTTGACTTATATGGCCTTTACGTCGAATAGAAATACTTGGAGCTTAAACTAAACTCCCACTACATCTTGTAAACTACAATCAAAAGATAATGTCCATAAAATACTTGGATTTCATTTTATGGAGTTTAGATTTTATCTTAAAACTGTTGATGGTCGCTTTTGAGTTTTGATTCCAACTTCTGTTACATTGTGCGTTGTGGTTAAACTAAAAAGTGTAATAACTGAAACTTAACTGATTACTTCCCTCTCCAAAAACTAGTTGCATAACAAAGCGGGTTCTATAATACCCGGTAGTTTGATTCGTTGACTGGAACTGGTTTTGTGCACCTCTATGGGATAATGTTCAAATTCAAATAGAATTGGATTTTTGATTTGAAGCAGTGAATCACTGAATCGCTAGTTAAGTGATCATTTTTGGAGAGAAAATCAAGAAGCCCATATGTCAATGAATCATGTCATCATTTTCAACTTAAAGAGACTTTTCATCATAAAAGCAGAAATAAATAAAGATAGAAACAAAAAAGTGGCATCATCCATATGTGTATTATTTAAGTGTCATGATTGACTTGACTCATAAAGTCAATAACGGAATTCCAACTTCAGTTTTCATATAACTAAGTGAGATTCGTGCAACAAGCTGCTTACGGAATTTTAAATTCCTAATATGTTGATGATATTACTTACAAAACATCAACTTTTAGCAAGCCCTAATGCTAGTAGTAAGGGGCATATTAGACAAGTGACCATGATTGAAGGGGTATGGTCCCAAATCTCACACCAAAGTGGTCGCGAATGACCGTTAAGAAATATGGACTCAAAATTTTAAACTCGTATCATTCCCAACGGACTCAGTTGAGAAATATGGAGTTTGTAATACTACAATATTTCCACCACAAAAACTGTCATGGGAAGACGGAGATTACAGTCCTCAAACCAGTCGGCAAACATGTTGACATACCTCGCCGGAGCATCACCGACGGTGACACCTTGGGGATACATAGCCCCATAATTTTCAGGCTTTTGGATGCCCGTCATCAAGGTCTGAAAGGCCGACTCGGTCCATCTCAACACATGCCAGCTATCACGCGCGCGTAATAGCCCCATAATTCTCTGACGGTTATCACGCGCGCGTGACCGCCCACGCGCCTGACAGTACAAGACCTTTTACACTACTGCTACAGTGCATTTATTACCTTGGGCAGTGTAAACGTACTTTCATTTCAGCACATGCCAGCTAAATCTCACCAACTTCCACCAACCTACACGTGCGGTCTATCACGTGTACAATAAGCAAAAAGCGACGACAACCTTCAGTTAAGCGGCATGCGGTTTCTCAGGTATTCCGCACCATAACCCATACCGCATGTCGTTTTTTACATACCCCCTCAAAAAAGAGAATATATATATATATATATATATATATATATTTTTTGCACCATATAAAGGGGGATAACCAATATCTTCATATCTCCACTTCCACATGTGGAATATGCGTAGATGACACACACGAGCCCGCACAGGTGTGTAAGATACTCAGAACTAGCAATATTCTTTGAACTGCGAAAACCTCATTTCACAAACAGGCAAACCACAATGCCTTAAAGCTTTTTCAAGCTTCAAATCCCTCGTTTCCGGTTCACAACCACAGAGGAGAAACAAACAGCTTCTCCATAGGGAAATGATAAGTATGATGAGCGACCGCACATCAGCAACCCTGACTCCTGAACCTTCAAGAGCTACATCCAAGTGCAACACTCTTTTAAATCGAGTCTTCTGTTACAAACCGTAGACACTCATGAGTCGCTGCGGCCGCACATGACTACGAGAACGTTAGCTAAGGAAGAGCCATGACTAAGTCATCACACAGATGATCAAAGCTACTTCAAGGAAGACGGCTCTATAACTTCCTATGAAGGAAAGTGGCTACAGAACGAATGCAGAAGAGTTTCACCCAGATTCCTAACTATCTGCGGTGATCTCATTGAGCAACAAGCCAAGCAATGATGGTAACAAGTCTGCTTATGACTTTGTTTACCTACCAATTGGCCATATAGAATAAACAATGGTGGGCACAAGCATGCCTATAACCAAGTTTATTTGCCCATAGTTCAACTGAACTACCCGCATTATTCGACCAAACACGGCCAACAATGAAGGAAGTTTGTCACATTGTTCGATCAAACATGGCCAACAACGTTCAGGAACGAGGTAACCGCAAAGGATGGGCGGTTACTTGAGAGCTAAACCGGAAGAACACGAATACCCCACAGGGGAGGGATCATTGTTTCATGTCCAGTTCATAAACATAACGCGCCGACATGGCACTCAACGCATTGCATCCGCAACCGCAAACGCTAGAGCTAGAGTTGCGGGTACTGACATCTTCAGTCACCGTCTCAAAGGTTGATTCGGCAAACCAACAGGTGGCAACCAAGCCAGATGACATCAAAAAAAGGTAGACCACACTACCTAAGTTATCAACCGACAGCATCAGCCTGAACTTGCTCACCGGTACGGAAAAGACTCCACACTACTATACCGGATCTCCAATTTAATTTACTCGAAGCAGGAGCAACCAATCGAGCCTAGAATCTTCTCCAATCCAACTTTAAAGGTGCCCACTCGACCTAATAGTCCAGTATTCCTCCCACCTGCATGTTACATGAGGAAACAACAATGGACTGGGGGACTTAAAGGGGTATGGTCCCAAATCTCGCACCAAAGTGGTCGTGAATGACCATTACCCTTATCAAATACTCCCACTGGCAAGAACTGATCTGCGTCCGTGCGGGCCGGTGCGAACGCAGCTGTCGAACCCAATCGGTCAAGTGATGAGAAGACTTACCTAGTGTATAAAAATGAATGTTGCACATAGCGATGCAGCTTAGCACCGCATCCTATGAACATTTTCGTCACAACAAGGGATAAGATAACAGCAGTTACCGCATATGGCGATGCGGCTCTGCACCGCATCCCATAAATATCTTCGTCAAACCAAGGGACGCGGAACCAACCGCGGTCACCACAGATAGCGATGCGGCCTAGCATCGCATCCTATTGACGACGCAAGTGGGACTGACACCTTGACTCAGGTAGCCAAAACAGCAAGTGGCACTGATGACAGTCATCTGTTAGCCCATACGTAAACGACACTGGCACACAGACTGACAACCACAGTGGGACGTGGCATCACCTCCGTAACAGACAACCCTGACACACCTGCAAGTGGCTGCGCGTTGTCAGTCTAGCCACTCAATTACCCTCCTTCACTCCTCGGCTATAAATACCCATCACGGACCAGGTTTGAGGTATCGCTTATCAAACTCTCTCACTTTTACTACAATCACACACTTTGCTCTCAAGCAAATTACTGATTCTCACGCCGGAGAGTGGTAACAAGGAGCACCACCCACCCCATCCTCCTTGTTACGAGTCACGGTGTGTTTTCTTTGTGTAGGAGACAGATCAGCGGACGATCCAGCCACCGATCCTGGGAAAGAAGGGATTAACCCTACTTGACGAGACCAGTGAATTAACCTCCCTTGGTTAACCACTGTTTCATCAATGATAGTCTACTACACAAGTACAAAAACACGTTCAGAAGGTAAAGGAGGATGTACTACTTCATGATTGCCAACGTGTATAATCGGTAGCTCAGCTATCTGTATAAAATAGTAGAGATCACATAATCAACCCACTTATAAGAATACGAGTAAATTCAGATTGTATTTATTAGATAACATGTACTGTAGAACGGCTTAAGCAAGGGAAAAGTTGTCATACACTTATAAGTTATAACTTCCTATATATATTTATTTTTAATGTCATGTTATTATTCTGATGAAATGACTTAATGCATGGTCTGCATTGAAGGTGGCAAAATGTATGAGGACTGTACTATGTTGGGTAAAAGATTAAAATGAATATCTTTTCATACTAGCAAAGCTAGTTTGTGTTGACCCACAAACACAAGGGTTTTGCAATTTTTATAATATTTTAGTTTATAATTAAACATGTTAATGATGATTTGGAAAGATGAAAGGATCACAACAATAAAGCTAAATCTTTGGATAAAAGAATGTAGAGGGTTGTATCCCTTAACACTACAGACTTTAGGAGAGTCTAAGCCTGTTTGACCCGTTACCCATTTTGTTAAGCTATTCTACTTAAACCCAAATCAACCCACTCATAACTATATAGATCGAACTTGCTTCCTCTAATTGGCATGGTAAAAAAACACAACACCTTGGAAATTTGTCGGACATTAGAAAGCAATACCTTAATAAACGCTAAGCACGAGTTTGATTCATGACTTCCATTTCCTTCATCTTTGCTTCCAGCTCATCATTCATATTTTTTATCTGGCCTTGAAGTGCGGTATCATCTTCATCTCCCGAAAGTTTCACGACCTGCAGTTTCTCTTTTAACCCATCAATTTCCATCTCTAGTTTCAGTTTGGCATCTAGTTTCAGTTTGGCATCTAGCTTTCTATTTAACACAGGTAACTTCTTCGAAAGCTTCTCCTTCTCTCTCTGTGATTCAAGAACCAGTCAACATTATTAGCAAATCATTATTGTAAATCAAAAAGTATCAAGACTAGAGATAGCAAAGCGGTGCGGGTTGAATGATAAATGTAAACCGATTCTCATCAAACGGGTTAACTTAATGTGCTTGTTGAAACAAGGTTAGGTTGAATCAAAACCCTTATAACCATTTGACGGATCAAGAGACATATAAACCCTTGTTACCTTTTGCTCTACAGCAATCCATAAGAGGCGTGAACGAGCTTTTCTCTGCTCCATACGCAGAAACTTGTTATGCATGTCACTCGTATTGATTGTGTGATCAAGCATCATATCAGTCGACACCTGAAACTGAAGAAAAAATCACAGATTATTTATCATGAATCCAAACTTGTATTTGCATCAAATTATTAATACGAGTGAAAAGGTGCTCACGACCTCTAATCAATACCTTAATCAACTCTAAACGGGCTTCTTCCAACTCATGGTTAATTTGCGATTCCTTAACCGCAAGAGTTCGATTCATAACCTCCGGTTCCTTCATCTTTGCTTCCAGCTCATCATTCATCTTTTTAATCTGCCTTTGAAGCACATTATCATCTTCATTGTCCAAATGTTTCATCACCACCAGTTTCCCTTTTAGTTCCCCAATTTCCGTCTCTAGTTGCTGTTTGGCATCTTGCTGTCTCTCTAAGTCATGCATTTTCTTCAAAGCCTGCTCCTTCTCTTTCTGTGATTCAAGATCCAGTCAGCATAAGTTAAAAAAAACATAAATGTCAATCAGAATAAGAATACATTGGTACTAAAGGTGGAGTTGAGCAATCTTACCAGTTGCTCCTCAACAAGCCTTATGAGCTTCTCATCAGCTTTTTCTGCTCTACAGAGTCCATATGCACAGACCTATTATTATAATTATTATTATTATTATTATTATTATTATTATTATTATTATTATTATTATTATTATTATTATTATTATTATTATTATTATTATTATTATTATTATTATTATTATGCATAAGTCATCAAGATTCATATTAACCAACATTCTAAACTCAAGAAATAATATTACACACTTTACACCGGACAAATACGTGTATTTTACCACACATCAAATACCCCCACACTTAACCGTTTTTCGTCCCTGAAAAAGACTTATGCAAACGGAATCAGAACTAGGATCACTGGCTTCAAAAACTTTAAGTTACTTATTTAAAAGACTCAAGAACGTTTAACCACGATTAGCGGTATAAAAACTAGTTATTATTATTATGCATGTCATCAAGATTCATATTAACCAACATTCATATTACCGGTAAAAGCCATGAGTATGAATCAATGGTTTGGTTGTGAATCAATCCAGCCCCGAATATTGTACACTTCTTATGATGATCAACCCTGGTAAAGGGGACAAATATCATATCGTACCTACAAAAAAAGATGAATAAATATAGTGTTTACATTAAAGACGTAGAAAAAAGCCAGATACTAAATGCAGAAAATATTTTAAAAACATTAATGTTTGTGTGATACGTTGCATCAAATGCCACTACATCGCCAAAAGCGTGATAATTTGTTTTTGAAACTCCATCACACCAAAACATCAACTGAAGTTCCTTTTCAACGATATGTGTATTAAACGTGTAATTTTGCTTGTTTCCACACGTTCATTGAATTTGTCAACGACCAATTGTGCATCTCTGTCACTAATGAATTCCCGGATATCTCTTCCAAAGTTCTTAAACTCGGTAGTCGTTCCACAAACATTTTGGTGACATCCCTTTAAAACAACGTATATATTGTGTGCTTTCATCGGGCCAATGTTAGCATTGCGACAATCAGCAATAAACTGTTTTGCCGCAAAGTCTAGCTTCCTTTTCTTGCGTGATAAATCTAAGTTCTCAGGTGCTGTTAGACCATGGTTGTATTGTTCAACGAATTTGTAAACCACGTAATCCGTAGATCTTTTTACTCGCCTAATTTTAACACATGCCTTAAAATCTGTAGCTTTTATACTACGGCATCGTTCCGGTGAACTAGTATTACCCGCTTCCTGGTCTTTGGGCTTATTAGCTCTAGAACACAAAATGTACCGGAGTTTGAATACTCCTTTAGCTTTATCTTTCTTAGACGTACCCAAACGGGTCGAAAAACCAGCCCTCTCTGCATAATGCTCATACATACCAACTGCTTCATCAATAGTTTGGAATCTGGCTCCTTCATACGGTTTTAAATCAGGAGGTACATTTGGTGTCCAATACTTTGTGCCATTAGGACTTTGATATACATTGCTAGCAATAGACTCTAAAATTTCAAACAAGGAATAAACGTCAGCAAATACAAGTAGCATACACCACTGATTTCTTATGAATTGTTCTGTCATAGAATAATACCTTGCTGCTCAATGGATGTTACCAACACATGATCTTGTACTGCTCGTTGATTGCTTGGAAGAGTTACCAAATCAGCTGGTCCGTCGGGCTGCTCGTTCGCATCTGTAATAACAGTAACCTCAGTCGAAAGTTTAAATTCATAAGTATTGTAAAAAAAACACAACAAAAAAATATGTATAATACAAATACGTAACTTCACTTCAGCGACACACAAAAACTAACTTGTATAAACAAATGTTTAAAAAATATACCTTGAAGATGATATGCTTCTGGTTCAGCGCTCTAAGGTATTAACACCTTGGCGACAACGTTGGGCTGATCGATCGTCTCTGACATACGGGTACCCTCTATCGTAAATTATAAATCTTAAATGTTAGTTAAACGAATGAATAGACTATACAGTCATCTATTAAAATTACATCGACATTGGATACAGAATTGTATAAACAATTGTTTTAATATTATACCTTGATGACGATCTACTGCTTGATCATTGCTCCGAGGAACTAACAAATTGGCTGGAACATCAAGCTGATCCAGTTCGTATCTGTCGAAAACTATAAATCTTAGGGTTTATAGAAACTAAACCAAACAATACAGCTATGTAATCTATTTATCCGACACTTGAATCAAAGTTGTATACACAGATTTTTTAAGAATATACCATGATGTTGTTCTCCCGGTCGTTGAGCGGTCTGATGAATTAGCAAATTCTCAGAAATAATATTCTGATCAGTCGAATGTGTCATGATTGCTGAATTTCCTGTTGATAATCTGAAGAACGAATTGAATGATGGTGATGAAGAACGAACAAGAAGATTTGGCGCAGATTATGATCGATACAAATTTGAAATTGGACGACATGTTGAAGCGTGGGTGGTTTTATCAATAACTGCCATGAAAAATTTAAAAAATAAAATTACCTATAAAATTATAGATGTTAAAAGACGATCCTACCCTTATGTTAGATTTAAGAAGATCTATGGCCAGGTTTTGTTCATCACTTAGGAAGGGTTAACAAAAGAACCTAAACCTATATATATATATATATATATATATATATATATATAATAGACTCAAACGCTCGTTCAATTCACAACATGGGTCTATCTTTCAGAATCAATCCGGTTGCAAGTGATCATATAATACCGGAGGTAACACCTCCGCTGCCACCCACCTTCACCCTTATCACCACCACAACACCCACCTCCACTGCCATTGCTTACACCACCAACCCCTGCCATGCCAGCACAAAATCACCACCCACACAACCTTCACCCACCACCACCATGAGTAATCACCAATCAACCCACCAACAACTTCCCACCTGAAACCTCCGCCGCACCTAAACCCCTCTGTGAAACAAACACGTGAAACCCTGACGTACCTGCTCTCTCTCTACCTTACTCATCTCTCCCACCGGTGAAATAAACACAAAACCCTAACCGTTCATGATGAATCAAATCACAAAACTCACAAATCTAAGAAATTGACGAAATCAACAAGTAAAAAACTTATTGATGTTGTACCGTTGATTGAGTGATGAATGAACAAATGTTGATTTTGTGGGGGTGGGTTGCAGTTGATTTTGTGAAATAACACACCCACGGTGGTGGATGATGGCGTCGCCTCCATTGTTTCTGGGTTGGGGTTTTAGTCGGGTGGTGAAACGGTGGGTTAATGGCGGTGGCCGTTGGTTGATGGTGGTGAGAGGTGGGAGGTGGGAGGTGGGAGGTGGGAGGTGGTGGTGGTGGGATCTGAATGTTTGAGAGAGTATGTGTGGTAGAGAGAGCAGCAAAGAGAGGGAGAGAAGTAAAAGAGAGAGAGAGTGGTCTAGAGAGAGAAATAGAGTTTATATATAATATTAATAACAATAACAATAACAATAATATAATATTAATAACAATAATAATAATAATAATAATAATAATAATAATAATAATAATAATAATAATAATAATAATAATAAAGGGATAAAAAGACTAAAATGGGATTTAACAAAAAAATCTAACCGGATTAGGGGTAAAGGACAAAACGTGTAACAAAATTCACTATAAAGGGCAAAACCTGTCAAAATTCGTTGAAAAGGACACCGCCTGTAAAAAGGGTATAAGATAAAGGACAAAACGTGTAATTTTTCCTAACTTTTTTTTATTAGACAATTAAGACTATATTTTTGGTTGAACTATGAATGTGGAATCTCTTTTAATAAAGTAATTCTCAACAAAAAAAAAAAAAAAAATCTTGAGCCTATTTTGTGGGACGGTGGAATTTTCTAGTTTCCCACCTTGATTGTATGTTCATATACAAATGCACTAAAAGAGATTTCATCGATGAAATTGTGTAAATTCAACAACTTCAATCAATTAATTATGTACTTAGTGTTATACAAATTATTAATACGATCATAACACCTCAGTTTTTCATCAAAATAAAGGGTATCTACATCAAGATAATTTTGTTACTAACATACTTTTATCTTAGTAAAAAGTCTCTACATGATTATTGTAGAACATAAAACCATTACATAGAATTATAGATTTAACATTACAAGTTCGGTTCGGTTTCGGTTATATTGGTTAACCAAAGCTTCATAACCGTAACTAGGGATGTTCAACGAATTGAATCGAGTATCAAATTTTTGACTTGCTCGAATTGAATTTTTTGAATAATTTATTTTTTTGCTTGAATTTGTATTCGATTCGAATTCGATTAAGAACCAGCCAATTCGATTCGAATTGGTATTCGAATTAATATCCCAATTCGAATTCGATAAGAGAAAACTAATTGAATATGACACACAGGTGTAGACCCACATAGGGTCCAGATGGTTGATTGAGCCGAAGAAGTGTCAAAATGGATCATATGAATGCATTTGTGTGATTAATAACATAAAAAAGAGTCACTTAAATGAACATAAAACCTGGTCCGCCCCTGGGTAGAAATTAGGTTGAAAGAAATGATAAATACATATTTTCATAAAAACCCCTTAAGTATTGAATTGTTGACCCCTTGTTTTCATGATTCATGTCTCATAATGATTCTTTGTTTAACTCATCCTTCAAATCATTTCCAAAATTGGTTGTAAATCATCCTTTGGTTAAGAACCAATACCATAGATTCTTTGTGTGATGATCACTTGGTAGAACAGAGGATATCAAAACAAACACAAACATGAAACATCAAATCAGACCCGTCTTGCCTTTTCCTTATTTGAATCCGCCCCGACATCACCAGCAAGTATCAATTCAAACAACCAAATAAAGCATCTAGTTGACTTCGGAAAGGCACACACTAAGAAAGTGTAGGTTTGACCTCAAAAAGTCAAAAGTCTAACCTACAAGTCAAACATTAAGTTTAACTTCGGAAGTCAAATTCGTTTGTTTCTGATTCAAAGCACTAATGACTTGAGCAATGACTAAATGAGATTAATGCAGCATTTCTAGGAACAAACATAAGTGAGATTAGTGCAACAAGCCACTTATAGACCTTGAAATTCCTAATATGTTGATGATATTACTTTACAAAACATCAACTTCTAGCACGCCCTAATGCAAGTAAGGGGCCACAACGATTACCATATCAGAGAAGCGGCCATGACCGACTAACTGCTGACTGATGTCTACTACAAGGTCCATGACATGTCAAGGAGGATGCATTACTTCATAAACTCCAAATCATTCATATTTGCTTCTAGCTCATAATTCATCCATTTTTTCTGCTCTTGAAGCTTAGTATCTTCATCACACATATGTTTCATCACCTACAGTTTCCCTTTTAATTCCTCAATTTCCATCTATAGTTGTTGTTTGGCATTGATGTGTGTGGTGTGTTATAAGTTTTTATGTATATTTTTAGCCCTTTTTAACACTTTAGTCAAGTTTTAAATTTATAAAACACGATATTCTACTAACACTAAACACACATAGGGGCAAGTGTACCCATCGTGAGCGTAGTATAGCGTTGGTAAGATACCGAGGTCGACCAAGGACACAAGAGCTTTTAGTACCGGTTTATCCTCAACGTCTAATCAAATCAAAATTTTGGAAAAAGGTTTTAAACATGAAAATAAAAACTAAAAATGCTGAAAATAAAAATAAAAACATATAGACAAGATGAATCAGTTGGATCCGACTCGCCTTTAGTGTAACCTTTGATGTTTTCCGCACTTTTGCACTTTTTAAGAGATTATCTTAGTTATAGTAGTAGGGCCCTCTTTTGAAGGTGACGTTACCCTCAACCCAGTAGTTTGAGTCAGCAATGATACAATCCTAAAGGGTTGGATTATTGAAAGACAATTAATTAAGTTATTAATGTGTAATGTGGTAGGCCCCTCTTTTGAAGGTGACGTTACCCTCGGCTAAGTGGTTTGAGTCAGCAGGGATACAATCCCAAGTAGCCGGGTTAAGTATTAATAGTAGTTTACATATGAGGGGATCAAACCATTCGCACCCCTGCCATCCAATACCAGTGGGTATTGAAGGAGGTCCTAGTAAGCTTGACCCAGGTCCTTGCAGGATCTATACACTGAACAAGGCAAGAACCTTACCAAACCATTCCCTTAAACCCCGACCAGGTAGCCAACATATCTCTATATAGACCGTAGAGATATGAATGGTGTAAATCTTTTATTTTATATAGACAGTAAAATAACTCCAAGACATCACGGACAAATGATAAGGAAGTTTCACCTTCAACATAAGAAACTAGTTATTAAAGTCATTAATACAAAACCAAATAAAAAGTGTGAAAAGATTAAAAAAAACAAAAGTATTACACTAAATGCTTGTCTTCACCAAGTGATGTAAGAGACTTAAGCAAACATGGCCTTTGATTGTCAAGAACTCTTACTATCAATCTTGGATCCCGAGACTACTACACACACTCTATGATGGATGATGGATGATGGTGGTGGATGTGGGTGTTGTGATGGTGGTGGATTGTGGGTGAAGTGGGAGAGATGTGGTTTGTCAACGGATGCCTTTGAAGTGAACCAAGCACCTCTATTTATAGCTTGCACAGAAGCCCGGACACGGCCCCATGTCCATCCACTTTCTCTTTCTTCATTAAATGCAGTTTGTCTGCATTAGTTGACCACGCCCCCGTGTCCACTAGGCACGGCTCTGTGTGCAGAAGTGTATCTATACTATCAAGATTTGCTTGGATTCTGGGAATCTTAGCGTTGACCACGACCGTGTTGAGCTGGGCACGCCCCCGTGTTGGGAAATAGAAGCTTATACAACTTTGTCTTTTCTGCAGACACTTGGGCACACCCCCGTGTCCGCTGGGCACGGGGCGCGTTCAGCCTTCTGATCTCTTATTTTTGCTTGGGAAGATGCTGTCGGGGGGTCGGGCATGCCATGTTTTATTCCTTTCCTTGTATTTATGTTAGATTTAGCTGTATTTTTGCTTCTTTTGTCCATTTACGCTCATTTGATACTGAAAATACAAAAGGAAGACAAAAACACACTTTTTCCAACATTAGTACTAAAAAGGGTTAATTTTATGCCTCATTTGATGTAATTTATATGTTGCATTTTACACACATCAGCATCTAGTTGTCCCATTAACTCACGCACTTGAATTAAAACCACATCCTCTCTTTCTGGATCCAGTTAACATAAGTTAGCAAAACACGATGTCCTAATCATTATAACTTTTATAAATAATTAGTGTGTTCAATATGACACACAGGTGCAAATGGTTGATTGAGCCAATGAAGTGTCAAAATGGATCATATGAATGCATTTGTGTTATTAATAACATAAAACAGAGTCACTTAAGTGAATATAAAACCTGGTCAGAGCGTACTCATAAATGGACTCTAGTAGAAACGAGTTCTCATGATTGAAAAATACGTGAAAAAGATTATGAAAATGAAATAAAAATGGTTTAGGTTTAGGGATTGAAGTGGTTGAGGAGAAGAGTGAATGCGGGGTAAGACATGTGATGGTATTTAATTTATAAGCTTTCCTTGTTTCGTTTAGATGACAGCTACGCTCTCCCACCCTACACATGGGTGCACTATGTCCTATTGACCTACACCTTTGTGCACGTAAAATAACCCATTACTTCCACTAAACGGTTATTTCATATTTTATAGTAACTAGGTTTTTCCCGCCCGCGTTGCGAGGCATTAAGCCGAATATTTCTTTCTCATAGCATGTACGTCTGTGTTTTAGTTACTTGTACATACTACTCGTAACACGATCTCAAAACAAATTACATTGAGTAAACAAAGTAAAAGAAAATACTACCATACTTTTGCTAAAAAAACTAAAACGATGGAAAAACTGCCGCTTGGCATGACGAATAAAATTAAATCAAGCCAACCAATTAAAACAAAACACTACCATAGTCTTGTAAAAAAAAAAAAATACTAAAACGAATTTTATACTGGGGGCAAAGTCGTAAATAAACACAAAAAAATCATGTCGAAATGTAAATCAACTTAAGTTTATAACGACACGTAAAGAAAAATAAAGACGTAAAACTCGATTAAAAAATATTTAGAAAGTTAAGGGGTTGTAAGAGTCAATGCTAAAAATTAAAAGGTAAAAATAAAATAGAAAAAAAAACCATAAAAAGAAAAGAAAGAAAGAAAAAGGAAAAAAAAAAAAGAAAAAAAAATTGACAACACCACTATAGCAAATTAAATCAAGCCAACCAATTAAAACAAAACACTACCATAGTCTTGTAAAAAAAATACTAAAACGAATTTTATACTGGGGGCAAAGTCGTAAATAAACACAAAAAAAATCATGTCGAAATGTAAATCAACTTAAGTTTATAGCGACACATAAATAAAAATAAAGACGTAAAACTCGATTAAAAAATATTTAGAAAGTTAAGGGGTTGTAAGAATCAATGCTGAAAATTAAAAGGTAAAAATAAAATAGAAAAAAAAAACCATTAAAAGAAAAAAAAAAAAGAAAAAAAAATTGACAACACCACTGTAGCAAAGTGGTGTTGTCATTTGATATATATAATAATTTGGTTGAAAGAAATGATAAATAAATATTTTCATAAAACCCCCTTAAGTATTGAATTGTTGACCCCTTGTTTTCATGATTCATGTCTCATTATAAAATGATTCTTTGTTTAATTCATCCTTCAAATCGTTTCCAAAACTGGTTGTAAATCATCATTTGGTTAACAACCAATACCATAGATTCTTTGTGTGATGATCACTTGGTATGTAGTATTCGTTGGAGAATGGTCCACTCAAAATGCCTTAAATCTCAATAGAATTTTAAGGTGTTTTTACCTTTCGTCGGGCCTTAGGGTGAACTTGAAGAAGAGTAGCATTTTTGGAATTGGGGTAGATCAAAACCAAGTTAGTTCGATGGCCTCGGTTTTGAGATGTAAGGCCGAATCGTTACCTTTTAAACACTTGGGTCTTCAAGTGGGAGCCAATATGAATCTAATTCGGAATTGGGATCCCGTGGTGAGTATTTTCAAAAAGCGTTTGGCTACATGGAAGGCTAACACACTTTCGTTTGGTGGCCGAATAACTTTGGTTAGGTCGGTTCTAAATGCCCTCCCAACTTATTACTTTTCGTTGTATAAAGCGCCGTGTCAAGTGATAAAACAATTGGAAAGGCTTCGGAGAGAGTTTCTTTGGGGTGCAACGCCGGGTCAACACAAAATGAATTGGGTTGCGTGGAGGAATTTTATGACACCAAAGGATTTTGGAGGAATGGGGTTTGGATCGCTTCGGGATGCAAACGTGGCCATGTTGGCTAAATGGTGGTGGCGGTTTAAAAATGAAAGAGATAGCTTGTGGAGAAAGGTGATTTGGAGTCTTCACAACAATACAAGAACATGGAACTTCATCCCGGTAAAACTCTCTGCACCTGGACCTTGGAAACAAGTGGTAAAAATTTCTAGCGATTTTGAGGAATTAGGAATTGATTTTCCTGGCATGTTTCACGGAGTTCCGGGTCAAAGCACACAACTTTCATTCTGGAAAGAGACCTGGGTTTTCGATGAGCCGTTAGCAAAAAAATGTCCAAATTTATTTGTTCTCGAGCGATACAAGAACGTGGGGGTGTCGGAACGAGTTATTGTGGAGAACGGGTCTATTTCGCTCATTTTTAATTGGGTCAGACAACCGAGCAGCCAGTCGGAGGTAACAGAGCTGAATATTTTGACAACGACAATAAATTCTTTTACTTTTGGGGCAGGAGAGGACAAGTGGACCTGGAAACTTGAGTCGGCTGGGTTCTTTTCTGTTAAAAGTATAAGACGCATGCTGGAACAAAAATCCTTTTCAGATTTGGGTTTAGGCTTCATTTGGAATGGATGGGTCCCCTTAAAAGTGAATTTTGTGACCTGGAGACTTGTTCAAAACCGGCTACCAACGAACACGAAACTATTTCGCAGGAATGTACATATTCCAGACGTGCGCTGCAAATTTTGTCTTGAGGAAGATGAAACCGCGGCCCATCTATTTGCAGGTTGTAGCATGTCGCAGCAGGTATGGGACTTTGTTGTAGCGTGGTGCCGGATTAAACCGATTGTCATTTTGGAGCTGAAAGACCTGGTGTATATTCCAAATGAGAACAAGGGATCGATGAAGTGGCGGAAACTGATCTTGACCGTTGTTCAGGTGGTTGTTTGGGTTCTATGGAAGACACGAAACGAAGCCACGTTTAATCATAAGCAGCCAAGCATCGGAAAGATAAAAGAAGAAATAAAGATTTTTAGCTATCTATGGGTCAAGAATAGAGCGAAGCGCATAAATCTTTCGTGGGTGGATTGGTGTAACTTTGATCTTGTATCTATGGGTGTGTAGATTGTATGTTTTTGTCTTTCTGTTTGGTGGATGTATGTCACTCCAGGTGAACGGTTATGTTGACCGGTGAGTGCTTTTTTTAATAAAAATTTCGTTGGCCGTTCAAAAAAAAAAAAAAGAACAGAGGATATCAAAACAAACACAAACATGAAACATCAAATCAGACCCGTCTTGCCTTTTCCTTATTTGAATCCGCCCCGACATCACCAGCAAGTATCAATTCAAACAACCAAATAAAGCAACTATAATATAATGATTCACAACCAAACAATTTGTTTCAAGTCATCACAGATAATTCGCAAAGACTACAAATGTCAATAGTAGAATGATTATATGTTTTGAACACGGATTTAAGACTAGTTTCAATATGCCCCTCAGCTTCCACTTTTCCCCGCTGTAATCTTTCACAAAGTTTCATTAGTGATCCTCCATCTTTCGTTCTTTAACCTTGTCACCTACAAAACCATAAATATATTTCAAATACCTCTCTCACTAGAATATATGCTATTCAGTGAGTTTATAACATTATATATTTCAACAAAAACCTGCATCGCTTGTTGTTGCTTCAGTATTGGCCCTTCTCCTTTCGGGAGCAAATGTAATATATTGTTCTTGAAATAGAATTGCATCTGGATCAATCTTTCTTTCGTATCCAGTAATTTTAAGATCTTTCAACAAAGAAATGCTATCGGGAAGATGACTTATAGGAGTATCCGTTAGATCTAATCCTTCCAAACTTTCTAAATCTCCTAGGTTCTCTGATAATTTCTCAAGGATTGAACATTTAGCTAGGTCAAGCTGCTTGAGATGTTTTAACTTACAAATGCTGGATGGAACCTCTCTTATCTTTGTATATGATACTGTTGGTGCATCCGTCTGTCGTCTACGTCTTCAGTCATGTCTCGGTACGTTGCGAAGAATGTTCAAGTATGATGTCATGATGACATCACCAAAGCAACATCATCATGACATCATTACACAAGAAGACAAAAGAGATTGCATGAAATTGGATAGTGATTTCGTACATATGGTCAAAGTTTTTCATGTGTTTTAGTCTGGACCGCTCGAATGTCATTATGTGGATCGCTTTTATGTCAAGTATTCTGGACCGCTTATTTGGCATGTCGTATAAGCGGACCAGAATGTCTATATATAGGCTGAGCGTGTTCATTAGTCGAAGAGAGTTCGAAGGTGTGTTCAGAGAGACCGAGGTATTGCCGGTTCTCCATTTGATTGTAATCTGTTATAAATCAATCAGAAAGGTGTTAAAAGTGAATTGCTTGCTGTTTCGTTATCGGTTACGTGTTTTCCGCACTCGTGACTGATAAAACTCCTCTGAAACGACTCGTTCGGGGTCGGTATTCGATCCTACAATTGGTATCAGAGCCAAGGAGGAGGAGATCTCGCATATACAGCTCGTTTTCATCATTTTTTCTGCTTCTACATCTTTCTTTTTCGAAAAACAAAAATTTTTTACGGTCAAAATCATTTCAAATTTACACAGTGTGTTCGTAATCATGCATAAGTAAATCCTTGAAAGTTTCAAAGCTTGAATCGACCTAAAACATCGGATTTTTGAAAATTCGCTCATACGGACTCGTGATATTGATGATGTCATCAGCTGGTTCGCTTTTTAGGTCCGCTTATTAGGACATGTTTGTCGACAGATCAGATCATCTGGTCCGCTCGTAGTTACAGTCTTTTGAGATTTGTTTTTCTGGTCCGCTTATCCGGACATTATCTAGTCCGCTCATCTGGTCCGCTCTTTTGAACAAGTTGATTCCGCTCTTGTGACACCTTGGGTTCCGCTTTTGTGACAACTAAGAGTTGTTACTGTTTCCGCTCCTGTTGACCATTGCAGTTTAATTCCACTCAAAAAGAGGGTTGTCGATTTGTATGTGTGTTGGTCGGTTTGCATATGATAGACATTTAAGTGTGTCAGTACTTTGGGACTAGAAATCAAGAGGTTTTGATGTCAGTCGGTCACGTGAATGCCTAGTTCAAGAAATACATGTGATGTGTCAGGTCTTGTTATTTGAAGTGTATATAAAAGTTGATAAAGATGAGTTAATCAGTTTGCATGTGATGTTGCCAGCTTAAGTGTTTCAGTGTCACGAGATTGCTTTATTCAGATTTACATGTGATAATGGATATCTCATATTCTTGATAACATCAATTTTCAAACAAAGTGTCAGCTAAGTGGATTTGGTCTGTTCATTGCATGTTGTCAGCCTACTCAAATATTGGGGTCCAATTATATTGAGAGGTGTATTAAAATTGTCGGATATTTTTGTTTGAGTGTGAATGTGAAAAGGTATTATTGTTGTCGGCAAAAGTGTTTTGTTATATCAATATATCTTAGGTCCACTAAAGTCAAAGTTGGTGATATTATTTTGAGTATAGACGGCTCATGTGATCCATAGTTGCAGCCCAATCATCATCATTAAAAGCCCAAACAAGTGTATCGGCTCATGTATTGATATAAAAGATTTACTGGTGATAGTTGCTGTCAGCCCACTACAAACGGCCCAGTCATTGAAAGTAGTTGAATATGAATTAAAGGCGGCCCAATCAGCTGACATTTACAGCACATGTGATTTGCATAATTGTGTTTTAGATTTTGTATATCCCAAGGCCATTTTCAAAAGGATAAAACTTTGAGAGTCAACATATATCGAATCATGGATATAAATTTGTTTAATATGACTAGTGAAACATTTAATAGAATAAATGTATTAATGAAAGAGTTTGATTTGTTTTCAGGTTGTCCAGGAGAAAGTACAAAGAGTATCATTGAGAGGTATAGCCATCTTGTTCGCTCAATGTCCGAGAAGGGTATTAAGAAAAGTCCAAAAGAATGGGTTGAGAGATTAGCCAATTCCATACCTCAACAAGAATGGTGTACATATCTGTTGGATTTAAAAAGAACTGGAGAATATTCTAGATTGTCAATTTGTCAATTCATTAAGAAGCTTGAAGAACAAATGGAGAACAATGATGTGAATAAGAAGAATCAAGAAGAAAAATCCGTTTTTTCAGATGAAAGTTCCGAAAGAGCATTAGTTTTTGATCAAACACCATCTGATTCTGGTTCTTCGGATGATAGTTCTGACAAATCAGATCGACTGGAGAAGCTGAAGGAGAGTTGTGCAGCAAAAGAACAGAATCAAATGAAGACTAAAAGTGAAGATGAAAGATCTGTTTCATCAGAAAATAGTTCATCAGAAACAAGTGATGATGAAGAGATGGAACAGATAGATCTTGGAAAAACTCACTTATCTTCTGACATTTTTGAATTTTATTGTGCAGAAAAATTAAAGAAACTGAAAGAGAAGAAAGCTGAAAAAGAATTGAAAAATGTCAAAGTGATTGAGAAGATTGTGGAAGTTGAAAAAGTTGTAGAGGTTGGGAAGATCATTGAAGTCACGAAACCTTGTCTTAAATGTTCAGAATCATGCAAACAGTGTATAGAAAAAGATGAGAGGTTTAGTGAGTCAGAAAAGATGAAAGAAAAGTTGTTGTTTGATGTAAAGAATTTGAAAAAGTCGTATGATGTTTTGAACAGAACTGTAAATAATCTGGAGAAGACTAACTCTGAAAGAGAGAAAGCTTTGAAGATGCTGAATGCAACAATGATGACAAAGCAGAAAGAAATAAACTTGTACATTGAAGAGTGTGCTAAATGGAAACAAGAAGTGGATACTGAAAAGAATGAAAATGAAAGAATCAGAAGATTGCTGCAAAGTTACAAAGGTTGTGACTACATAATTGATAGAATTTATCCAACAGTTGAAGGATTTGAAGCGTTTAAAGGTGAAGAAACAAAGCCAAAGAAGAAAAAGGATACTGGTAAGAAACAGGGTGTCTGTTATAATAAGTGTCCGCCTCCAATATGGGAAGGGTATTCACCTAGAAAACCGAATGAGGAAGAACTAAAACAGGCGGTTAATATTAAATTAGAGTCTGAGTTAACAGATGTTTTACCGGACAACATTGATGTCATGTTCACAGTGTCCGACACAGATCATGAGTCCGAACTGATAAAACGAGTGGTCGATCAGGTGTTGGATAAAGATGAGGAGTCAGAGTCAAAGTCCGAGTCCGAAAGTTCGTGTCAGTCAGTCAGGAGTTCGAGTTCGTCCGGAAAAAGTTCAAAATCATCGGGAAAACGGGTTTACAGTAAAGAGTTTTTGTTGTCAAAATCTAATTTGAATGATGAAACATTTGAAGTTGTATATACTTTGAATGATTCTGACAAATTATATTTTGATAAAGAGTTTCCAATAAGAAGTGTTCGTTTTGACATGATCAAAAAGGTTTTCAAAATGACAGAAATTAATATTTCTGAAATAAAAGATTTAAATCTTACTGAAAAACCTAAGAAATACACTTCAAGAGTTCAACAGCGTTTAAACAAGAAAAAGATTTACGGTTCTGGTTCTGGTTTTCAAAAGAAACCTAACCAAAATCGTAATTACAAAAAGAAAGGATTAGGTTTTACTCCAACAGAAAAACAGAAAAATGAAAAATATGTTCGAGATTTTAAATCAAAAATGACATATGTTGCAGGAACTAGTCATGAAGAAGAATCAAAGGGCTCATTCTGGAGACAATCAAATGAAGAATTTCTTGCTGAGAAGAAAAAGAATGAATTTCAGAGAAAAGAAACCAGAACCTGTTTTAGATGCAATGAAGTTGGTCACATTGCATGGAACTGTCCAAAAGCTATTAATACAAAACAGGGAGTTTCTGGAAAACTGAAAGAAGTTGTTGTTGACAAAATCGAACCACCAACTAAGAAATTTAAGATTTTCAAAAATTCTACATATGAAGTTGGTGAATGTTCGAAAAGATTTTACAGAAGAAGTGTGAAATCTGACAACCAAGCTTGGGTTGTTAAAAAATCTGAAGTAAAATCTGGCGATGAATCTGATTCCACAAAATCAGAGGAGCCACAGTTTGATGAGAGTGTTGAAAAATCAGTTCTTTCAATGGATGATGAGAATTTTCCACCATTGAAGATTGAGAATTTTAAATCAAAAGTCGGGAAAGTTGAGATTTCTAATCAACTTTATTCTGATAAGAATGAATTTGATGTTGAGAAAGCTTTTAATGGGAATGTGAAGAAAATTTTCGGAAAAATGGTTGAAGGGAAAGCGAACACTACGTCAAAAATGGCCTACGGCCACACATATCTCAAAACCGCCCTGCCACACGTTTGAGTAAATGTGTGGCTAAAGGTCATTTATAATATTCTAAAACACATTTAGCCACACAATTTATTATTAATGTGACCATTGATAACAACTAAAAACCTTTAGCCATACATTTTATTACTAATGTGACAATTGTATAACACTTCAAAACCTTTAGCCACTCATTTTACTAATAATGTGACCATTGTATAACACTTCAAAGCCTTTAGCCACACTTTTAGAAGAAAATGTGACATTTACTAGCCATAACTCGAAAAGTGTGGCCAAATGTGACTTATTGCCACAATATTTGTTTGATTCATGTGACGAAACACATCTTTTAAAAACCTTTAGTCACACTTTCAATTAAAAATGTGACAGTCACTAGCCACAGTAGAAAAGTGTGGTCAAAGGTTACTAACTATCATAATTGGTTTTTAATGATGTGGCTAAACGATAACACGTATAGCCACTTACAAATTTGTATGACCAAAGATTATGTTTTTATTCATCACTTATAAGTTTTTACGTGTGGCTAAAAATTATTAAGAGTGATTGCAAAACAAAATATGTCATTGTTACTGACTCAATGGTCACACCTTAATTGCTTCATGTGACCGTCCACCCTCCAACTCCCAATTGGAAACCTAATCCATCACCTGCTGCCATACCTTCACCTTCACCATTGTCACCACTTACCCTTGATAATATCCAATTTCCACCGATCATCAACATCCATTGAAGCTCATCTTGGTTTGCTAGGTGATTTACAACAAAATTTTGAGAAAACTGGGTGTACTATAGTTTTGATGAAATTTCGATGTTGAATGGGTAATAACTCCGATTAAGTACATTCCAACAACCATAGCAGATTCAATTTAATCGGTTGCGTTGTCTTTACGATTCACGCAAACATTTCTCTTTCACTCTCTAACATTTCTCAAACAAGAACAGAGATGGTGAAAGATCCAGGTCTCTCTCTCGATATCGACAAGAAAGCCAAAGGTAATTTATCATTTTTAGGCAATTTTAGTTCCGGTTTGTCAATTTGTTATTGATTCGTTTTCATCTATGTATCTGTTTGTTTGTTTTCGATTTTTGTTATGATAGCTTTTTAGGTCATTTGAACTGTACAGTTTGTTGATTTTGCTTCGTTTTAACTTTTAAAGGTAGTTAAAGTTACATGATGTTAGAAGCAGACACAAACTGACCCTAGTTCTCTCCAAGGTACTTATTGTTTCTTATAAGATCTTTCTTATGCATTCATCGAAGTTTAATGATAGTGGCTCTTGTGATCTTCTCATATGTGATGAAGTACACAGACTCAGACCTTGACTAATAGGGTAAGAATGGTAAACTAATAAAAGTTTGGATTTTAGGGAAATGTAGAGGTGGGTCATGCACACCAGGTGTTTGTTAAAATGACTGAGGGGTTATATACTTATTTGTTCTGTACATTCGTTTTTGATGTAAAGCCTCTTTGATAAATATATCAAGTTTGTTGAAATTTACCTTTATTTGATGGCAGATTGGCAGCTCTATCAATTTCACAAGTAAACTTGTTTCTTCTCCGGAGAGTGTCTACATTTAGAGTAATTCAGGTGTAGAAAAAGCGATAACCAAACCGAATAGTACCCGAAACCGACCCTAATAGAGTAATTCAGGTGTAGAAAAAGCTCTGCATTTGCCCATAAATTGGTCAAATCTGATATCATACTGCATTCTCAGTTATGGTTTTGTCGAATCCGTGTGCTTTCGGAAAGGTAACATAACATGATTCTTGTATTCAGCTTTGTATTTCTGTCCAAATGTTGATTTTTGTCAAAGTCAACATACCCGTCTGCAAAAACTTTAAGTTTGATTAATGTTTGTATCTATCTATCTATATGTGCGGTTCTGTGCTCACTGTTCAGGATAGTATAGCTTGCTTATTGTATTTGACTAAGTTAATGCACCAGTTTTCTGTCTAAATTTGACCAATTCAACATACCCAATTTGCCAAAGCCTACTTTGATTTTGACTTTTATTATTGGTTTATCATGAATGCAGAGATAACCTTTATTTATTTGTTTGTGTTTGGCTTTAGAAGGGGATGGTTGTTTTGGTTGATTAGGAGAGATCCACATTTTTTGGAAACACCAGACTATGTAATTTTATTATTATTAATGATTATGTTGTTTTATTTCCGCTGCCAATTGTACTCTGAATCCGAAGGCCTGGCGAGGGTTTTACAGCATCTTCGGCGTAGGTACCGATGCATGTCCCTGTTATGCCATTACCGGTGAGTCGGGGACTTTTGGCATTTGGCGATTGTACGCTTCTCGGATGAATCAGGAGGTAATAAGTTTTGTATAATGTATCTATTATATGATCAACAGTACACAAATTTATTTGTTTAACGTTTTGCATATCGTAGGAAGAATGGTTAGAGTCGCTATAGAGGGACCACACCGGTCAGCAGGCCTGTTCGCAGCTTATTCGCAGACTGCTCGCAGCCGGTACGCAGGCCTGTCCGCAGCCGGTACGCAGGCCTGTCCGCAGCCGGTACGCAGGCATGTCCGCAGCCGGTACTCTTGACTAAGAAAGTATTGATCTGAATTTGTTAATGATATTGCTAGCACAAAATACCATGGGGAACTCAAAGAAAGATTAAAGAAGTTAATGGAATAAACAACACAAAGTGATGATATCATTCTTTTTATTGATGAGGTTTACGCTTTAATTGGAGCTGGAGCAGCAGAAGTTGCTATTGATGCTGCTAATATATTAAAATGAGCCCTTACCATAGGTGAATTGCAGGTAAGCAATTATATTTTTCATAATTTGGTACTAAACTTTGCTTCATGTTACATATATTCAGTTTGTTTTTTTAAGTTATTTAGTTTATTCTTTCTATTGATGCATCTTAGGTTGCAGTGTATACACTTGATGAATACCGAAAACATATTGAATAATATCCATTGTTAGAGAGATATCCAGCGTTAGAGAGACGGTTCCAGCCAGTTAAGGTACCCGAGCCTTCTTTCTTTGTTTATAGTTAAGTGATAAAGTTGGTGGGTTGGGCATGTTGGGTGAACTCTAACCTGGTTAAATGGTTTAGCTTTGTGGAGCCATTTACAATCCGTTTGTATGGCTAGTGTCATTGGCATAGTGATATCCTTTTGTAATTTATAGTTAGATACCAAACTCAACCCGGTAGCTTGGTTTAATAAGCGTGAAGCACTAAGCCGTTTAGGTCCCAAAAGCAAAAGCGAGAGCTATATCTTATTTTTATTGAAACCCAAAGATATGGTACCAAACTCAGCTATATCTTATTTTTATCTTTTCACATATCTATGTCAAATCAAAATCGAAAGGATGAATTTGGGCATTTAAAAATGTTATTTTTTTCAGAAAGGGCCCTAGTTTTTTTTTTCCGGCTTTGGGACTCCAAATAGGTTGAGCCGACTATGTTGGTAAGACGGTGAATATACTTGAGAGTTGAGATGCATACTGGTTCATTCATTTTGGTTATAACGTTGATTTGCAAGTTTACATACATTTGAGCAGATTCATTAAAGTTGTGTATCAAAGTTACCAAGGTAGCAAATGGTCGGTAGCAAATAGATCAGCTAAAGTTACGGGAATATAATTGCTTGCAAGGCTGGAAGATTGACAAAAAAGCACTGGAAGTCTGGTGACAAGGGTTGTCCATCCAGTCAAGATCATGTCAAAGTTTGTCTGTAGAACAGAACAAGTCTATGTTTTCCATGATTTCTGTTACTGCATGCATGAATTCGTAGATGTTAGTATGTAGTTAAGTGTCTTATTGTGTATTTAAATTATATACTGGAGAAACTAATCCGAAAACTCTCTCTTTCCCTTTGAAATTCTGGGAGAATTGCCATCTTGAATCAGTTCTATCAGACACAAATGCAAAGAGGTCTGATGCTTGTTCCCTGACTAGATAAGAACCAAACATATCTATCCAATGACCGAAAACAAATAGATTAGTTACCTTGCATACATCCGACTCGAGCTCGATTGAAAACATATCCTTTGAATAAAAAGGACGATGAAGTTAGTGCTTTTATAAATTAAAAACTGATTAATTGATAAGCTGATGAAGTGGTTAAGTGGTTTTGGTGCGTGTGAAGCAATCAAGGGGTCGCGGGTTCGATCCTTGTTTATGCCTGGTTTTTAGGCGATTTTTTTTTAAATTTGAGTTCTTTTATTTTGCAGTTAAATTGTTCAAATTATCTTTTTTTCTTGTTGGTCAAGACTAGACCTAGCAAGCGGGTCGGTTCAGGTCAGGTCGGGTCATGTGTCAAAACGGGTCAATTATCAAAAAGGGTGTTTTGGTTCGGGGCACTGCATTGAAGACTACAACTTAAATAAAAAATGTTAAGCCAAAATTATGTGTTACTTGGATTTTCTTTTAAATGAGAAATTATTATTGGAGTATTAAATAGTATGTCGTGAGCTTTGTATCAACCAATCATTCCCAAGTCACCTTGACCGCTGCAGGTCGGGGTGTGACAGATTTCCTACCTTAGTTTTCCTATTGGTGGGATTTACTGAATATGATGATGATACAAAAATCTTACAACAAAAAGTCATATATGGCTTAATGGACGATATTGAGCCTTATTGGATCACAATGGACACTAGTATGTCATAGAGTTGCATAAATTGGTTAATTTCAATAATCGGTTCGGTTAATCGGTATAACTGGTCAATTAGAACCAGTCATTTAAGCCCAATTATGGTTATTTGGGTTCTTAAAGGCCAATTAGGCCCAATGAAGGCCAGTTAGGGTTGTTGAGCTCAATGATTGTCAATTAGGCCTAATGACGGTCAATTAGACCCAAGAATGGTAAACTAGGTTCAATGAAGGTCAGTTAGAGTTGTTGAGGCTTAGTGATGGCCAATTAAGCTCAGTGGTGATCAAATAGACCCAATGATGCTCATTTAGGCCAAATGATGGTTAATTATGGTTTTTGAGCTCAATGATGGCCCATTAGGCCCAATGAAAGTCAACTAGGTTTCATGATTGTCAGTTAGCTTCAATGATAGTTAGTTAAGCTTAATAAATGTCAATTAGGCCTAATGAAGGCTAGTTAGGGTTGTTAAGCTCAATGATGGTCAATTAGGCCCAATGACGGTCAATAGACCCAACGATGGTAAACTAGGTTCAATGAAGGTCAATTAGAATTGTTGAGGCTCAGTGATGGCCAATTAAGCCTAGTGGTGATCAAATAGACCCAATGATGGTCATTTAGGCCAAATGATGGTTAATTACGGTTTTGAGCTCAATGATGGTCAATTAGGCCCAATGAAAGTCAACTAGGTCAGATGATTGCCAGTTAACTTCAATGATAGTTTGTTGAGCTTAATAAAGGTCAATTAGGCCTAATGAAGGTCAGTTAGGGTTGTTAAGCTCAGTGATGGTCAATTAGACCCAATGAAGGTCAGTTAGGGTTGTTGACCTAAATGACGATTAATCAGGGCCAATAAAGGAGAATTAGTTGTTAGATTGCTCTAATGAATAGAACGTGAATTCTAACACGACCCGACAAATAACACGAACCTAATGAAGGTCAGTTAGTGTTGTTGAGCTCAATGGTGGCCAATTAGGCTCAAAAGGTCAACTAGGCCTAATGATTATCAGTTAGCCCTAGTGATAGTCAGTTAGGCTTAATAAAGGTCAATTAGGCACAATGAAAGTTAGTTAGGGTTGTTGTTGATACATTATATTGTGGACGCGACTCGACTGGATGTGTATAGGATTAAACACGGCTTTCCTCCGTCGTGTGAAAGATCAAGAAACAAGACTTTGGGCTATACCATCAGCTAATCAAGTCTTGGGCTGCATATGAAGAACATGAACATGGGCTGCTCACTGGTTGGCGAAACAAACATTGGGCCCAAGCCCAATGTTGGCGAAACAGATGGATCTTGACGAAACAAGTCAGTTTCGTCAAGCATGATCCAGTTTCGTCAAGTTGTTCTTTATTTCGTCAAGTTTCTGTTTCTCCAAGCTGTGATTCGTCAAGTGAGAGTCTGATTCGTAGTGTCTGTGCTATAAATACACTGTCTGTGGATAAGAAAATAGAGAGAACACAGGAGAGAACACTCAGAGCAAAAACACACACACACGAGAGTTAGAGAGAGTTTGCAGAATAGATTTGTAAACCTTGTGCTTGTAACCGAACCTTTCATTCGTATTAATACAGTGGTGTTAAACGGTGAACTTTGTGTGTCGTGTATTTTTCGTGTTCTATCTCGGTTTGCATCTCCGGTTGGATTCCGCACAACCGGGTGTGTTTGACAACAAGGATTAGGCGACTAGATCCTCCCCTAGCCGGACCTACAAGTGGTATCAGAGCCTTGGCTCTTCTCCTTGTTAAAACCGAGGTGTTTTCGGGCTGTTTTTCGGGTTTTGAAAAGTTCATATTTTCTGGAAAAACTTGTTAAAATCGGCTTTAATCTTGTTGTTTTGCTGGAAGTTCTTATAAAAACCTTGTTATTTTTCTTTATCACATGTTAAAAGTTGGTTTTTAGTGAAGTTTCGAGCAAAACCGCGTTTCGGAAGTTTGTGGGTTTACCGGAAAACTCATATATCTGGGCTGTGTTCTTGACATATTCAAGTGTTCTTCATAAAATAACCTTTTTGATCTTAAAAATTTAACTTGTAAAAGTGTTTGTGCATTGGAAACTGATATAGGATTAAAATATTTGCAACCTTACTTGTTTGGTTAAAGCATCATGTCTTAGCCGAAAGTTGTCTGGTGTGTCAGGAAGATAAAGTCAAACATATCAACTTTTTCACCAACCCAGTTACCTTTTTGATGAAACAAAACATCAACGAAACAAAAGCCTATTTCGTCATTATCCTTGGGCTTTGAATTGTTGGGCTCGTTTCCTGTTTCGTCAAGCCCAGAAGGCCCCCTTTGTTTCGTCAAATTAGAAGGCCCACAAGACCTTCTGTTTCGTCAATAGTAAATTGTGTTGTGTTTCGCCGAAAGTATAGTTGGGCCTTTATCTCGTCAAGCCCAAATTAAGTTTCTATTTCGCCGGACTTGTTGGTTTCTATTTCGTTAAAAACAATTAAACCCTGTTTCGTCAATTGTTTGACCATAACAAATACTTGGGCTGTTTCGTCAAGATTTTTATTTCGCCAAAAGTGTTTACAAAAATTCAGTTTCGTCAACATTCTGTTTCGTCGTGAAAGTTGTAATTTTTAAACAGAAGGTTTGCACTAGTTGTTTAACTGTTTGTTTCAAGTGTGTTAATCTGGTTATCATTCGAGATATTAACATAGTTTGTGAAAATTAATTTTTCAAATTTTAAATCAATTTTCACTTAATATATTAATTTTTATAAAATGGGAACAAACGGTCAGTGGGATCCATCCGCGTGGACTCTAACTCCACAATCATCAGCTACACAACCTGAGCCAGATTTCGACAAAACTGCATGGATGCGAGCTATTGCCCCAACTCAAGCTGCAATGATAACTGCAAATCAATGGGCATTGGTCACAAATCAAAGCAGCAGCATTCAATCTATGATGCAAAACGACAGTGAAACTGGTACAAGCACAAAACCGCCAAAGCTAAATCATATCAATGATTGGGGATGGTGGAAAGAAAGGCTGAGAACTTATGTTCAGGGGCAAGGTCAAGATCTATGGATGTGTTTCTTCACTCCATTTGACAATGAGTTGGAAGTTGCAGGATCTAATCCACAAACTTACAGCACTCTGTCTGATGAAGATAAGAAGAAGTTTGAGTTAGAAAAGAAAGCATTCATGATTCTCACACAAGCTCTTAACAGAGACATTTACCACCAGTTTGTTTACTGCACGACAACTAAAAGCTTGTGGGATATGCTCACGTTACGATGTGAAGGTAATGCTCAGTCAAGAAAGATCAAGCAAGATTTACTGAAGAAAGAGTTTGAAGGATTCACGTGTATGGAGAATGAGACTTTGGCAGATTTATCTACAAGGTTCCATCACTTGTTGAGCGAGATGTTTGCTTTTAGAGTCAATGCCACTCCACAAGAAATGACGAAGAGATTTGCTGATAGCTTACCAGCAAAGTGGAGTAGTTATCTTGAAATTCTCAAAGAAAATGGTGTTTTAGACACAATCACCGTTTATGATTTAATTCAAAAATTGGAGAACAAGGATGTGGAAGAAAAGCTTAAGGCAAAAAGAACACTAACTCCTCAAAGTCCAGAGATGTACTTTGGGATTGCAGGGGGTATCAGTGGAGAAAAACCAGCTTCTCAACACGCGAAGCTTCAAACAGCTTTCATCTCAAACACCGGACCATCAACAACAGATCAGTTTGATCCTTCAGCATACTCGATGTATCCAAGACAAAATTCTTCTTCTCAACAACAGTACGTGCAACCGACAGCCCAGCAATTCACACCACCGCCTTTCTTAGATCCAAGCAGAGCTCAGAAGCAACAACCGCAACAGCAAGGATTTTATGGAAATTCTTCAAACCTTCAAGCCACTTCCAATCCAAACACAGTCAGATTAGACACCTCCAACTTTTCCAAAGTCAGTGTCGAAATAGCCAATGAGCATATGGAGATGTTGAACACCTTGGTTAGTGCTTATTGTGGATTGATTGCAGGTCAGATTGGGAATATCAATCTAACCAATGAAGATTATCAGCAAGTGGATAGAGAAGAGTTTGAAATGATGGATATCAAATGGGCTCTTGCTAGTGCAATTCGAAGAGCAAAGGAGTTTATGGAAAGGACGGGGAGAACCAACTTGGAAAGCAAGAAAGACACCAAGTATGGGTTCGACAAGCAAGCTGTAACGTGCTTTAACTGTGGTGAACGGGGTCATTTCAAAAGGGAATGCACAAGACCAGCGCAGCATGGAAACCAAAATCCCTTCAGAAATCAAGGCAACCAGCAGAACCAGAACAGGAACAATGTTCGTACGTTGATACCTGTCAACAACCAAAGCCAGTCAGGGCCATCAAATGCCAACCAGGCACTTGTGGTTCAAGTAGATGAAGGTTGTGATTGGTCGCTTCAGTTGGGAAATGATGCTCCAGGTGGAACAGCATGTTATGCTAAAGTGACTGAGAAGGTAGTTGAACCCGTGTCAGCTGGTGAATCTTCAGAAGATGAAGATAGTTCGGGTTATAGGGGGAGCATGGATGGGGAATCACTTGATGCTGGTGATTTATCAAGCGACGCTTTAGATTTGAAGGTTGATGAACTTTTGGCTGAAGCTGAAGTATTATGCAAGAGGAGATCTATTCTCTGCCAGAAATCTGCTGGAACTTCCGAGAAGCTTGCTAAGTTCTTCTCTGAAGATGGATCTTTTTCTTTCCATTCAGCCTTTACGGCTAATGTCGACAGTTCATCAAGTCAGGTATGTGTCGATGAACCCACTGTAGTTAGTTGTGAAAATTGTGATAGTTTAAAGGTTAAATATGCTGAACAGGAAAGTCAGTTTGAAATCACACACAAACACAATCAAGAATTGATTGTAGATCTTTCTAAAGCAACCGAAGCTAACTTGTTTTTAACCAGAAATGAAAAGGAGTTTAAAGCAACAATTGCGTCATTAAAACATGATGTTTCTGAATTACAAAAGGCTGTTTTGAGAAAACAACATGCTAACAATGATCTAATTGACACAATTGAAAAGCAAATGGTAGAGTTAGCAACAGCTCGATGTGAATGTGAGACAATTAAGCAGAAACTGGAAAGCTATTCCAATTCCCGCTATGTATTGGATCACATTATTGACGTTCAAAAGAAAAAGGGGGATAAGAAGTGTATGGGATTCAAATCATGTCCTCCCCCAATGAATCACAATTACTCCAAATTGCTTGATGACGAGGATATGCCCCGTTTTGAACCTACTGTGCCACTCGGTCTAGATGATTTTGCAGCAGGCCTCGGGTTCACAACTGGTACATCATCCTCGGGTCAATCAGAATCTGAATCAGAGAATGTGACAGATTCATCGTGTGTTAAGGAACAGAGTCCTATCATTGTTGAGGATGCTGATTCTTCGGACGATGAATCTGAAGAAATTGTGAACCAACAGTCTAACTCGGTTACAACAGATATTCCAATTGAGAATCACATCTTGTGTGATCCACCAGTGAAACCGAGTAAGACTGAAACGTCAAAAGAAATGGAATCCCTTGTATCTAGCTGTGAAGGGAATAACTTGTTGTACACGCTCAAAGGAGATAGCAAAATCTACTCTAACAAAGATTTTCCAATTAAAAATGTAAATCAAGATTTAATTGAGCAAATTTTTGAAGGATGTACTGATAAGTTTTTGGGGAACAAAAGTGGCAAAGTTACCGTCACTCAATGTGATCCAATTCCGTGTGAACAAGTTAGAAAACAATACGGAAACCAAAAACTACCAATTGAGCGAAAACAACAGGTCAACTCCGGAAAAGGTAAAGTACAGGGAAAGAAGGCTCAGAACAAGAATGTTCAAGCACCTAAGGTTCAACAGCAAAAGGTGCAAAACAAAAGAGCTCCTGTTAAGAAAAGAGAACCGAAAGTGAACTTTGTTGGATCCAAGGGTACAGATAAACTTGAAACATTTCAGGATAAATCTAACGTTGATTTTGTAAAGCAAGTTAGAATCTTAAAACGAAATGATCAGAATAATTACACCCAACAAACAAACGGATGTGATTTAGGTCCAAGTACATCTAGATCACAAAGTTCATTGTCGGGTTCTCCGTCTGGTCATCAACATGTTTCTCCGAGGTTTGTGGAGCGGAGAATGTGTTTTGAGTGTGGCACAGTTGGGCATATTGTAAGATACTGCCCATACCTGCAAAAGTTGAAGGCAAAAACGAGTGCTCCCCAAGAAACCAATTACCAAAAATGACCTGTTTCCCCGAAACAAGACCCATGTGTTTTGAAAGAAAGGGAAAAGAAGTTAAAACAAAAGAATCAAAAGGTAATTAAAAAGGCCTTAAAATCAGAGGTCAAAGAAGAAAAACCTGTTCAAGCAAAACCTAAAACTGTAAAACCAGTAAATGCTAAAGCAATAAATTCAAATACTGGTAAAGGACAAACAGCTTGGAAGCCAAAGCAGGTAATTCAATCAGGGGGAGCACCACAGGTTCTTTTTCCTAATCATCAAGTGATTGAAATCACTTTTCTTGATGATCAAGGACGACCCAAGTCCACAAAGGCTTGGGTCCCTCTCTCCAACTAATCTTTGAGTGAGTGTGTAGGATATTCCAGGAGGAACTTTCGATGATCGTAAGATTGTTGAGAGTGGAGATTCCTTACACAAGATAGGCGACAGAAGAAATTGTTGCCGTTGATGGAGAGAAAAATGAAAAGGGAAACAGAGTTGTCTGTTGAAAGAAATTGAGAACTTCGACAAAAATGCAAATTCTTTAAAAGTTTGATTGTTCAAGGCTTTGATCGGGTCCCCAGGATAGATTCAATCAAAATGTACGCACCTGCAGCACGTTTGAAGTTCAAAATCAACAAGATGAACGTGCAGTGTACATTTCTTCGCGGTGTGATTGAAGAAAATGTGTTTGTTGAACAAACCAACCGGGTGTGCGGATGCCTTAGCATGGATTGAACAACCGCACACTACTTCTGAAAGAGAAAGACAAAAACCTTCGCTGGTGCAATGTGGAAGACCAGCCGGACCCAAAGGTTTATGATCTTGTTGCTGTCAAGAGACTTCTCAGTAGCTACAAGAATCGACTTTGAAATCCACACCGGGTGGATATCCAGTTTGGGAGAGCACTCAGATTCCTTGGAATGCACGAAGTAGTTGCAGGATACGGTTTTAAAATTCTAATCTCTCCTATACTTGTCGTTATTTAAGCTACTTTATAAATTGTTATCCTCTCGCAGCACTCTTTGGCCAGACAATGTTGTCATGGTCCGCACCGCAAACCGACATGCCAACTGATTTTTCCAAAATTCGATAAATCTTTTCAGATTCAAAATTAATTTTGGTAAACGGCATTGAGGTAAAACATGAGTTAACCAACATCGGAAAGTCATTTTTGTAAATACCTTTGTCTTTTAAATTTTATTTTAGTTTGTTGATTTTAGGGGGAGTAAATCCAAAATTTGAAAAATCCAAAAACATCGAAAAATTTCAAAAACACAAAAACAATAGAAAAACAAAAATGAGTTTCCTGGCGAGCAAAAGAGAAAATGATAGTACATCAGTGGTCTGTCCAAACCTCTTTCAACCTAAACTGAAAAACGATAAGCAGCTCTACATAAGATGTATCGGTAGGCTCACAATCATTTTAAAGTGTGCAGGGTGATATAAACTTAAATCGACTGAAGACCAGGTGGGAACCACTCATTGGCATATGGTCTTAGTACCGAAATTTCGTTTGAGAGATTGCCGAGGTTCTGAGATATTCGGTCTTTATGCTGCTTATCATCTGGGTATCATGGTTGTATCTTTTACCGAAAAATAACGGGGACGCAAGTCTAGATCTTCCATGATACTATACATACGTGTACATATTACATACTGCATACAACCTCAATAAGTGATCAACAATCACATGTCCAAACAGAATAAGTGATAAAATATCACAAATTCTTTCCGGGAGTCAAGTTCGTCTCTCTGCTGTACGAAAGTACTGACCTGTTCACGGACTTGCTCCTGTGCCCTCATGCATCTGAAAATCAAGTTCCTCATCAATAAGTGATTTTATCACATAGGGCTTGTTTTCAAATCAAAATAAGTGAGAATCTCACATCATATACGGTCAAACAGATGATAATCGGTATACTCACCGGTAAGATGAACCCTCGTGCATACCTTGATACGGGAATGTGTCGTGATGTGGATGAACACCGGTCGGTAAGTATAAATCATACCTTAACGTATCCCCTCGCCATGATTACAAATGATAAGTTGAGCTTATATGGACAACAATACCGATAATCGTTATAGGATGCTTATCTTAATGTTAACTAATTGAACAAAAAGAGCGTTTTGGCATGACCGTACACTGATATGATTCTCTTACCCTCGAAACTCGCAAAAAGAATGTCTGTAGATCTTTATTTACTGTTTTCAGTTTATGCATCTTGTATATATTTATTTATTGCTTTCCGTCTTTACATTTGAAAAATGAAAAATTTCAAAAAGATTTTAAGTGTGTTTTAATATAAAACTTTATAAAAGCCAAAAAGATTTTGCTTCTAGTTTATTTTTGATTGACTGATGTTGGAACTCGAGTCTATCCTACCCAAAATCCTGATCGTAAGCCGGAAAACAATTGCATCTTCATAAACTGTCGAAGTTAACAAGTTTTGAAAGTTAAAGGATTAAAATTGAATATTTTTCTAAACTTTCAAAATATTGTCGGTTGGTGTTTGATTGAGATTTGATCTCATATGTGTCATTTGTTTATATGTTAACTATATTCCAAGCGGTTGTTCTCATTATGCGTTTAGCTTTCTTGCATGTGCAGATGCTAAAGGCGAGGAGAACATGTTCGATGACAAGCTTTGGAATGAAGACACGAAGTGGAGGCACTCAAAGGATAAAATGATCGAGTTGCCGCTAACCCATCATCAACACCACAAGGATCTCAAGTTATAAAGATCAAGTCGTTCACGAGCATAACTCAAGGGGGAGCTTATGTTAAGGGAGAGTTTGTCAACACACTTCCTACATGAAACGGGGAGTTTGTTGATACACTTTCTGCTTACAAGACGTGAAGACTTTGAAGATCCTCCGACTTAGAAGACATGAAAGGCGAATCACGCGAGTAGCGTCCAAGGGGGAGTTTGTTGATACATTATATTGTGGACGCGACTCGACTGGATGTGTATAGGATTAAACACGGCTTTCCTCCGTCGTGTGAAAGATCAAGAAACAAGACTTTGGGCTATACCATCAGCTAATCAAGTCTTGGGCTGCATATGAAGAACATGAACATGGGCTGCTCACTGGTTGGCGAAACAAACATTGGGCCCAAGCCCAATGTTGGCGAAACAGATGGATCTTGACGAAACAAGTCAGTTTCGTCAAGCATGATCCAGTTTCATCAAGTTGTTCTTTGTTTCGTCAAGTTTCTGTTTCTCCAAGCTGTGATTCGTCAAGTGAGAGTCTGATTCGTAGTGTCTGTGCTATAAATACACTGTCTGTGGATAAGAAAATAGAGAGAACACAGGAGAGAACACTCAGAGCAAAAACACACACACACGAGAGTTAGAGAGAGTTTGCAGAATAGATTTGTAAACCTTGTGCTTGTAACCGAACCTTTCATTCGTATTAATACAGTGGTGTTAAACGGTGAACTTTGTGTGTCGTGTATTTTTCGTGTTCTATCTCGGTTTGCATCTCCGGTTGGATTCCGCACAACCGGGTGTGTTTGACAACAAGGATTAGGCGACTAGATCCTCCCCTAGCCGGACCTACAGTTGTTGACCTCAATGATGGTCAATTAGGCCCAACCATAGGAAAATTGACCAATAGGGACTAAATTAGTATGGTCATTATTAATTAATTATGATTAGGTCAATTATTCAGGGGTGCTAAACGGGTCGTGTTCGCGGGTTGACGGGTTCAACCTGAGCCGAACCCGAAAATTTTACACGAACCCGACCCGAACCCAAAAATCGTATCATACATATGAACCTGAACACGACCCGAACTTTTGTGGGTTGACCCGAACAAGACTCGTTTAACCCGTTTTTTTTAAAGTAATTAAAATTAAAATTTACTTAAACAATACAAATGTATATAATAATATTATATTGATTATTATTTTGTGTAATGTATATAACTTTAATTTAATTTAATTTTCGTTTCCCACCACTTCCCCTGAAAAATTCTAATTTCCCTCTCCATTTCTCTTGTATCTCCTCCTAAAACATAAAACATGTTCATTTTTACTTTCCCCCTTATTTTCATTTAACCCTAAATGGATTCCCCTCCCAAAATTCATCCCCAGATCTCGATCTACTGATACCCCTCTTCTCTTTTTGTCTAATCTCTCCTCTAATTGATCGCGAACCGAAGGAAGAGGAACATAAATCGAAAGCCTTCCGATTCTAGACCTTAATCGGATCTCTGAAAACCAATTAAGGACTGACGTGATTAAGGTAAGTGTAAGAACCCTATTTTCTTCGCATTTATTCAAAAAGCGTTTTGTGGTTGTTTATTCAGAACCTAGTTAGCTAATTAGGTGAAAATTTGTAGTTAGTTTCAGTTTTGCATTGATTTGTAACTATTACTATAATGTCGGTTAATATTTCTACATTTTGTCAGTCATGTTTTAATTTTGTTGCCCTGATCTGAAATCTATTATTTACCCCATATTTGTATCATTATGTTTGATGATTTTGATTGATTCTTTATGTGAAAGATGCCTCATAATTATGCTTCATGTGATCATATCAGACATTTGTATTCGCTCATTTAGATTGGTTCGAACAGGAACTTTAGGTATATTTAGAGGGATTGGTTTGTGAACGGTTTCAAAAGATTCTGCATTAGTCAATTATGTATGAGGCTGGGGTGGCCTGTTGAATGCCCAGTCGTTGTGACTGGTAATCACGCAATGATACTTTAAACAAACATAATGTTATAGACGGCGATTCGTTATGAATCCTACTCTATCATCGTGTCCGGTGATTTGTTATTGTTCTTCTATTAAAAATAATCTAGCTTTACGTTTTCTATATGAAAAAAATTAAATTAAACTGATTAAAAGTCATAAATTAAATTAAACTGATTTAGTTCGTTTCTTTTTTCATTAGCTGACTCCCTGTTTATATGCTATGAATAATGTTTACAATTTCTATGTGGACGACATGTTGTTTGTTTATAGAGTCTGAAGAATACAATTGCAAATTCATGTTAGTCTATAAGTGTTCTTGTTGGTACAGTATTAACAACACAGATTGGGGATTAATATTTTGGATGATGTAATATTATCCCACATGTTTTAAGCTTGTTGTTAGTCCCTAATATGTTTTTTTTGTTGAAAAATATGTCAAACGCATTCAATCGGCTATATAGCTCACGTTTAGAGGCGAGAGCCATGGAAGATAGTCCCCAACGTTTAGAATTTAGTAATCAATAGTTTGTTTAGTAAACGAGCCCGAGCTTCACTTATCGAGCTTGGTCGGTCTCGGGCTCGGCTCGTTTGCACCCCTACTTTTGGTCAAAAACAAGGTATGTTAATTTTCTTTATTATGCTTTATTATCTAAACTTTATTATCTAAACTTCTTTTAATCCTTGATTTAGAGGAAATAGAGAGGATATACACATCAGGAGGGAGTGTGTGCGAATCAGATGATGAGCCAGGAGGGTCTAGGATTCGAGCTTCAATCGACGAGACACCAGAAGGTCCAGGACTCGCGCTTTCAAGAGCTTTCGGTGACTTTTTTTGTTAAAGATTTCGGTCTTATTTCCGAGCCTGACGTGATGCAAAGAGCCTTAACCACACGCGATCGTTTGGTTATTTTGGCAACTGATAGGGTATGATACTCCTACATCATACATATATATATATATATATATATATATACACACACATGGTTGCATTATTAAAGTGATTATTAGTTGATTTTAGATTTATATGAATAACAATCTGCAGGTATGGGATGAAGTCTCAAATGAAAAGGCGGTGGAGATTGTTTCATCATCAGTAGACGAAAGAGACGAATCAACAAAACTTCTGGTTGAGTATGCAGCCGCTCAGTGAAAATGTAAACGACTGGGATTCGAAACAGATGATATCTCAGTTGTCTGCATATTTTTCAACAATCCATCATCTTCTCAAGATTAACGATCTATATATGCATGGATGTTGTATATGGTGACCGGCTGACCGCTGAGCAATGTCTTATTGCTAGCTTATTAGTCTCCACAATGAAGTTCTAATATATATATATATATATAAAATGGATGACCACAATGAATTATTAAAGTTTTTTCGATTACAATTTAATGATGGGGAAATACCATAAAAAACACTATACTTTCTAGTTTTTTTCACAAAAGTCACTCAACTTTTTTTTACACATGAAAACCACTCCACATGTAAATTTTGAACAAAAATGTGACATAACTTGTCGTAACTTGTTTCTAGCCAAAATGTCATTTGAAGAGAAAGACTTGAACGGTGATCTCACTGGTCTCGGTGTGTTTTAGCTTGAGGCATTGCAAGATTGGGAATACAAGTTCATGAACAAGTACGTCAAGGTTGGGACCATCAAGAAACCCGCACCCGAGCCATCAACCAATGATCAACCAGCCGAGCCATCCGCAACCGAACCTGCTGAACCATCTGCAGCCGAACCGTATCAAAAACTTACCTGCACTCATTATGGCCCATTACTCGACATGTCTTGACTTGAAACATAAGATTTTTTATTCTTATGTGCTTACCCATTTGTTGCGGTATTTAACCACAGTTGGCAGAATTGATAAAGAAAGGATCGGTTAAAGTAGGAGAAGTGAGCAAAGTATTATGTCACGACCTTAGCAAACACTGCAACTCGTCAACAAGGTAACTTTCGAATCTTTAGTTGTATGATTCTACCTGGGTTCTTTTTGTTTGTGTTCAGTTTTACACTTCATAATTTTATTAATACAGTGTATTTCTGATTAGATATGTAATTTGGATGATTTATTTTATCTATTTATGTTAGAGATAAAATATAAACCAAAATCAACCTACTGCATGATGGCTTGAAATAGAATCTGATGTCTTAACGTTTGACTGCAGTCATGACCATGAGTCAAGTCATGAAGATGATGAAATTCATGGAGAACTTTGAGAACCTGTGATCATGAACTGTAATACGAACTGCTTGTGACAGGCGAAACCAAAGAACACTTACGAATTCCAAGCCACAGTGTGTAAGCTTTGTTTATCAATTCTGCCAAGTGTGGTTAAATACCGCAACAAATGGGTAAGCACATAAGAATAAAAAAATCTTATGTTTCAAGTCAAGACATGTCGAGTAATGGGCCATAATGCGTGCAGGTAAGTTTTTGATACGGTTCGGCTGCAGATGGTTCAGCAGGTTCGGTTGCGGATGGCTCGGCTGGTTGATCATTGGTTGATGGCTCGGGTGCGGGTTTCTTGATGGTCCCAACCTTGACGTACTTGTTCATGAACTTGTATTCCCAATCTTGCAATGCCTCAAGCTCAAACACACCGAGACCAGTGAGATCACCGTTCAAGTCTTTCTCTTCAAATGACATTTTGGCTAGAAACAAGTTACAACAAGTTATGTCACATTTTTGTTCAAAATTTACATGTGGAGTGGTTTTCATGTGTAAAAAAAAGTTGAGTGACTTTTGTGAAAAAAACTAGAAAGTATAGTGTTTTTTATGGTATTTCCCCTTTAATGATATGTGTTCATGTTTTCGTCATATGTAGAGGTTATACAGCCCTATTATGTCATCAGGGGGAATTGTTTGAAAAGGCCGACATACAGTTTCATAGTTGTGGTTCTTAAGATCATTTGCTGTAGGAGACACTGATTTTACACTTTCACCCGAATTGCAATATCTCCCAGATTATGTAAGTCATTCGCAATCTTCTAAGTTGATTTATTGAATTAAACTAGATCTTATTTTAGTTTATGTAATCAAGTATATTGCACTAGTTATGAATGAAATCTATAGAAAATGGATAAACAAATGTTGCCAAGTCAACCATATGTTACTCATTTTGACCCGTTTACCAACCGCCTATTTTGTTACCTATGTTTATTCTGAAAATGATGTTGTATGTGATGAATTTGATATAGGTCGGTCCAACGTCATTTTACTTGGAAAGGACCTAATCGACCCGCATGCAGATAAAGCATGTATGGATGTTTTTCTTGTTATTATTGTATATATTAATATTGTCTGTTTGGAATAACTTACGTCTTATGATGAAATGCACGACTTTGTTTTGTAAAGGAGTTTTGATTGGCTAAGACAAAAGGGCAAGCTAATGGCCAAAATGAAAACATGAAGAGTTTTTCAAGGAATGAGAGAAGGTTACTTTGCAAGTGCTTCGAGGAGTGATGTATGTTGAGTCAAAAGTGTTGTTGCAAGTGTTGCTAGGATTGATGCAAGTTTATGTATTTAGTATTCAAATTGACAACTTATGTATGAATATTGGTTTACTATTGTTAATATTATTAATTTTGTTTTGTAGGTTTGTTCATTTTTGCTATTGTTTTAATTCTACGAAAAATTGAAAATAAAATTGCTAATTACATGAAAATGGCCACATAGCCACAACGATATATGTGACTATAAAATAGAAAAGACCACACTTACAGTAAATTCGTGTGACTGTTAATACAATTTTGTCACACTTAATGGCCTATTTTCTTAATTACAACAACCTTTTTGTCACATTTTTTTTAAATTCATGTGGCTAAAACAATTTTTTTAGTGACTATATAATAGAAACAGACACACTTATGGTAAACTCATGTGACTATACAATAGAAACGGCCACACTTAAAATAAATTCATGTGGCCATTGATACCATTTAGTCACACTTAATGGACCATTTTGTTAATTACAACAACATTTTTGCCACAGTTTTTTTAAATTTATGTGGCTAAAACAAACTTTTTAGTGACTATATAATAGAAACAGCCACACTTACAGTGAATTCATGTGGCTATATAATACAGACGGCCACACTTACAATAAATTAATGTGACCATTGATACCATTTAGCCACACTTAATGGACCATTTGCTTGATTACAACAACCTTTTTGTCACAGTTTTTTAAAATTCATGTGGCTAAAACAAACTTATTCGTGACTGTATAATAGAAATGGCCACACTTATATTAAATTCATGTGGTTGTTGCTACCCGTTTAGCCACACTTATTTGACAAAATGATTGATTTCAACAAGACCTTTTAGCCACAGTTTAAGTTGCTATGGCCACACATAAGTGAATGTGGCCGTATGATGCCTACGATGACTGGACCTTTGGTCACACTTGAGCTGGAAAAAAAAAAGTGTGGCGAAAGGCGTATGGTCACACTTTTTTTATGTGGCCGTAATGCTAAAAAGAAAGCAACTTACACTCCAACTGCTTCTGAATTGAAAACACCCAAGGCTGGTCAGGCTTGGGTGGACATTTTCTTTGCTTGAAAAACCTGACGTGCCGGAGATCCCAAGTTTGTAATCGTGGATCAGGAATCGGCATCTTTCTTAGTAATTGATTGTGTGATTGAATCTTATAATGGTTAAATTTTGGCAAGTCATACTGCAGGAATTGCCGGAGCTTCCAGGTTGGTAAGTGCGAAACAGGAATCGGCATCTTGATTGGTAAAATGGTTTGTGTAGAGGTTTATTCCTACATAGGCTTGAATGTTGAGAATATTTTTACAAGAGGTACAAAGGTTGCATACATGCAAGTGGTAAATCAGGGACATTAAGTTGTACTTGATTTGCTACAAGTGGTTGAATGTGAAACAATGTGATGAACCCCTAACTTTATAAGTGGTAAAATCAACAAAACTTATTTTCCGGAAAAATCATTTTGGTTAAAACAAACTTAAGTGTTTTGAAATCATAATGAGAAAATAGTTTTGTGAAAGGGGGAGTTCTGATTGTTTATGCCAAGTGGATGGCGAATTGAGGTGATTTGATATCAGTTGTCACTTTCTGTATAGTTTGTTTTCAAATTTCCTGAAATGAGTTTGCATTTTAGGGGGAGTAAAAATTTCAGAAAATCCAAAAACATTTGAAAATTTGAAAAAGGCAAAAACATGATAAAATCAAAAATGAGTTTTGGTGTCAAAGAAGAGGAAATGATAGTACATCAGTAGACAGTCACAGTATGCTAAAGAAATGTAATGTTTGAATAGCGTTAAACAGTCTCACTGATGATATGCCGATAGGTTTTTACACATTTAGTAAACTTTTTCGGGATATAAACTAAATTTCAAACTTGCTTATTTCGTGGGGAACACTACTTGGATATATAGGTAACCCCTGAAATCTCGTTTGAAAGGTCCCTTATTCTGAGATACTAGGTCTTTATGCTCAGTGATATCTGGGGTATTATCCCGGGACTTTTGCTGAAAGAAATTTCTGACCTAGTCCCCGTAGAATACTTTCCGCATGCTTGAAATATAGCGCAGCCCTCAGCAAATTGATGAAACAATAAAATTGATAGTCATTGCTGTTGTAATGTAAAAGATCCTCTAAAGGGGACACACCAAAAGTCGAAGCCGTCATCTCTCTGCGTATCGAAAGATCGACCTGAGCTCTCACGGCCCTCGTACTATAATTTATTCCCCTGACAGATATCATTTGTGGTATACTCACCTGTAAGACTGAATATTGGGATCTGGATACGGGAGTATATTCAAGAGGTGGGACACATGAGTGAGTTTAAGTCTTTAAAACACCTAACTCATATCCTGAATTAGTTGAAATTTGTGTGAAAATTTAAGTGGATCAGTATATAGGCAATCTAAGTGAATTGTTTAATTCTTAATGTGTATCTAAGCTCAACGGTACTCGTGACTTGTCAAAAACTGATATGATCCTCTTACACAAAACTCACAAAAATATTGTCTGTAAATATTTTTTATTGCATTTCTTTTCACTCAAAATTACAAAAAGATTTTCGGTGTGTTTTAGCATAAACTTTTGAAAAAGTCAAAAAGATTTTCGACAACTGATGTTGAAAAGCTGATTTTCAAAATTCCGAGTGCTAAACTTGATGACATTGTTGTGAGGGGGAATGTATCTTAAATGTCAAAATATGTTTTTAAATCAACAAGTGGTTCATCATGTATGTGATCTGATGGAGAGTGATTGTTTATGTTTATGAGAGGGAGTCGTCTGATTATTTCAGAGTGTTTACATTGAATTGTTAAATATGTAAAATTTACTTTTAGGTAGAGTGTGTTTGTGCAGGTTTAAGTATGAACTGGATTGATGATCCTGAGATGGATGATAGTCAGGTTGCGATCTTGGAACAACCTCAGAAAGAACCAGCCAGATTACGATCCTGAAGCAGATGATGCTGAAGAACTAACGGAATGCCAGCACATTGCAAGGGGGAGTCTGTTAATTTTGAGAGAAAGAATGAAGCTCAAAGACTGATTAAGACTAAAGATGCAAAGACTTGACACTGAAGACTCCGTCAACATCCGAGGGGGAGTTTGTTGGTGCATCCGTCTGTCGTCTACGTCTTCAGTCATGTCTCGGTACGTTGCGAAGAATGTTCAAGTATGATGTCATGATGACATCACCAAAGCAACATCATCATGACATCATTACACAAGAAGACAAAAGAGATTGCATGAAATTGGATAGTGATTTCGTACATATGGTCAAAGTTTTTCATGTGTTTTAGTCTGGACCGCTCGAATGTCATTATGTGGATCGCTTTTATGTCAAGTATTCTGGACCGCTTATTTGGCATGTCGTATAAGCGGACCAGAATGTCTATATATAGGCTGAGCGTGTTCATTAGTCGAAGAGAGTTCGAAGGTGTGTTCAGAGAGACCGAGGTATTGCCGGTTCTCCATTTGATTGGAATCTGTTATAAATCAATCAGAAAGGTGTTAAAAGTGAATTGCATGCTGTTTCGTTATCGGTTACGTGTTTTCCGCACTCGTGACTGATAAAACTCCTCTGAAACGACTCGTTCGGGGTCGGTATTCGATCCTACAGATACCCTTAGTGTATTCAAACTCTCTAAATCTCCTAGGTTCCCTGGTAATTTCTCAAGTTCAGAGCAATAAGAAAGGTAAAGCTCTTTGAGATGTTTTAACTTACAAATGCTGGATGGTACATCTCTTATCTTGCTAAATCTTAGATCTAGTTTGCTCAATGAATCTATTTGACCAACATCCACGGGTAACTTACGAACTTTACAACCACATAGATTGAGAGTTTTAAGATGTTTCAACTTACAAATGCTATCTGGGATATGTTTAATTATTGAATATGTTAAATCTAGCTCTTCTAAACACTCCAACTTGCCAATGTTCTCAGGCAATTCCTCTACGCTACACTGTTGAAGGTTAAGAATTCTTAAATGTCGTAAACTACAAATGCTTCCAGGAAGACTTTTGAGTTTTCTGCACCAACTGAATGATAGATTAACAAGCTTATGAAGATTTCCAATTGATGAAGGTAGGTTTTCTGTATCATTCCCGCTGAAATCAAGCTGTTGCAGATTACTGTTGGAGTGGCACAGGATTATATTCTGGAACTCCTTTAGATGTAAGCCACTTACAATAAGAAACTCAAGTGATTCCAAATCCTTGATAAATGAAACAGATTTCAACCTCTTACAATGATCGAGGTTTAGGTAGGTAAGCCTTTTTAAGCATCCAACTGGCACATGAAGTTCTTCCAAATCATAACAACCTCGAAGATCTAACCTCACAAGATTTGGTGTCAACCCAAGGTCAAGGGTCTTCAACTTTGAGCGGGACAGTGTAATGGATTTGAGCTTCTTAAGAACCTAATATCACACCAAAAAGAATGTAATATACTAATAACTGATCAATAAATAAATTAAAATTATTTATCAATCATCCTACCTTTCCTCCCACCCAAAGTTGTTCGATTCTGCTCTCAGACATGTGAAGCTCAACAAGATTATTTGCTTGAAAGGTTTTGGGTAAACACCCATGAGGGTAATATTCCCAATACAAGTATCGTAATGCATTTGGAAAGTATTGACCAACTTCATCAATCTCCACAAAGTCATCACAATCGTCATCTATTTGATCTACAATAAGGCATCTTAGATTCTTCATGTTTCCAAGACTTTCCAAAACAATATTAGGGGTGACCTTTAGACGTATACACCTTTGTCGATTCAGAACCCTGTAATTCATCAATAGTTCATGTCATAAGTAAAAAAAATTATGTTTGTCTCATCTCTATGTTACAAGTAAATCTGATTCTTACCAAGTCAGCATCCAACACATTTTCAATTTCTTCCTGAATCCATAATCTGCTATGTTTGTTGGGCTCATCTGGGTGCAAACGACGTACGATATTCTTGCCCATTTCTTCAATATGGTCATTCATGCTCAAGAAAGTGCCAAAACGATAATCATGAAAAGTTATTAGAGATCTCTGCTCAAGAACTCTTAAACCAATTCTAGCTTGAAATCCACAACTTTCAAGCATACTTATAGCTTCGTTTTTCTTCAACCCCTTCAATATGCATGCAACATCGAGGAATATTTCCTTGTAATCATCCTCCAGACTTTCATAGCTTAATTCCAATTTTGCAAGAGTCTCTTTCAACGGAATTCTTTTGAGTCTTGCTAATGCATCTATCCACTCATGCTTGTCTTTACCACACAAAAATGAACCCAAAACTTTGATTGTCAAGGGAAGACCAGCAGCATAACGTACAACCTGTAGTGATTCCGTTTCATACTCTTGAATTGGAAGATCTTTCCCAAATGCATGCTTACAAAATAGGCCAATCGCTTCCTCATCTGATAATAGAGTGACATCATGAATCCATTTCACTCTATGTGCTATCAACACTTGCTGATCTCTTGTTGTAATGATAATTCTACTTCCAGGATTGAACCAGTTAAGATCACCAGCTAATGCCTCAAGCTGCTCTTGATGATCCCACTAGTACAAATTATGATTTTTCTGAGCTCAAAAATTATTAATTTAGGCGGTTAGACACATAAACCGCCCAAAAATCAGCACAATAAACTTACACCCACGTTTTTTTGAGCTATATGGCTCAAAAAAATGATTTTTTTGAGCTCTTACAAATTTTAGCTCAAAAAAATAGGTTTTTTTGTGCGAGCATAACAACCTAGCTCAAATAAATAAAGGGTTTTTATCATATTTAAAAAAACTCTACGAAAATCCCATCTCTTTAATTATTTTTTTCTCTTTGCAAACCCTAGCTAGCCTAGCCTCTGTTTCTTCAATTTAATTCATTCTTCATTCTATTCAAACATTACTTTAGTAACAGGTATATATCATATGTATTCTTGTATATACATATATTAATTTTTTGATCAATATGTATTAATTAATTAATTATTTGTTGTTATTTGATTGTAGATAAAAATTGAATTATTCTAGCTTTTATTCTTCATTAAATCAAATCAAGAGGTTAAAGGTATGAACTTTTGTTTCTTATTATCTTTGTTGTTGATGTATTTTATTTTTTATGCATAATATGTATGTATACATATATGACAAATTAGATTTAGGTGATGCTCGTGGTAAATATGATCAATGGCCACGTTTTGCAATAAAGGTAATTTCGGGTTTACGTAACATTTGTGGTTTATAGTTTCATGTTTATTGATTGTTTCAGACAGTTAGTAAGTGTGTTGTTTTGAATTAGGTTTATTTCGGGCTTACGTAACATTTCGTTAGGTTAAGTTCGGTTTTATTGTCATGAGTCTTTTAGCGATTTTAGAAGTTTTTTTTTGGAATTAGGTTTTAAGGGTAATTCAAAGGTCTGATTGTGATTGTAAATGTAATAGCAGATGAGATGGTAAATGAGAAATGTTAGAAAATACTAAAAGACTATTTTTAGTATAATTAAAAGTCATTAGCCATTAAAAAAGATTGTAGGTGACTAGAGATTTTTACCCATCTGATGGATAGGCTCCTAATACAATCATATGATTCTCTCATATTTGACAAATGAAAGAAAATAATGTATGTTTTGTTAAATTGTAGCTTTTGAACACAGAGACAACTTCCCCAAACCAAGACTTGACACAACAGTTGGAGGACGTCACATGTTATGAGCCACAGGTTAGTGGTTTGGTATTACTTTGGTCCGGGTAATATATATTTTATATTAATTTTATTTTATATTGCAACAATTTCGTTTGTTGTAGTTTGAGGAATCTGATGAACTAAATCAAACTCAACATTATCATATTGATCCGACTACTATAGAAAATTTTGATGACGAGGTAATCAACAACTCAAATTTTCATTATATATATATACATAAACAATGCACAAATAATTAGTTTTTCAATTAATGTAGTTTGTTTCTCGCGCATTTTTTCCCGATCAACAAGATGTACACATGTCCGAACGACTCGATGCGATGGTAATCAACAACTCGAACATGTTATTTGTGTGTGTGTATGTGTGTATATATACTCTTAAAAGCGTTTGTTTAATTATGTAGTTCGATGAAGAACCTCCCGCTCCAAAGTTGTCAACGGCTGAACAAAAAATACAAAATGCCTTGTTGAAGATAGAAAATGAGCGGCCTGAAAATATTAGGTTATGGGCTGCACGATTAAAGGATCTCTTTAATGGAAAGATGAGCATTGAGATTAATTTGCCTAAGGAGATGTACCCCAAGACTTCGTTTGATATCGAAGTTGAATCCATCGAATATGAGGGGATGTTACAGTTTTTGGCGAACGGGTTGCTTGAGGCTAGCTTTTTGCATTGGTGTCAAATGTAAGTTTTTTCTTATTATTTTTATTTCGTACAATAAATTTATTTTTTAACACAGCTGAATTTTTAACCTTGTAATTTTTTTTTGTTTGATATCAGATATTTGTATAACATAGTATTTTATAAAATAGTTTCAGAAGACCCTAAAGTTACCTACTTCAATATCCTCAAAATAACCTTGTTATTTGATTTCTTTTTAGATTTGGACCCAGACAACAAGCGTAACACAAGAGGAAATCGACATGTTGATTGAAAACATCATGACGCGGTTTTTTAAGAGTAAGAGTGTAGGTTGGTTGGGTTAGGTTGGTGTAGTTATTTGAACTACTTTGGAAGATGGGTTAGCTAGGTTAGTGGTAGTTATTTGAACAACTTTGGATTATTATGTTTAGAACAACTTTTGTAAAATTTGGAAGTTATGGAATCAAGAGGTTCTATGATGTTTGCTGAGTTTTTGATTGTTTTAGTTCTGTGTATCTATTATCCACTATTTTGAGCCAACACATTATTTTCTCTTTCTGTGTATATAGCAGCCATTATTTTGAGCTCTCCCCATTATTTTGAGTTAAATATAGTCATTATTTTGAGCTCTGCATTATTTTTTTTGGGCGGTTGGGATATTAAACCACCGCTCAAAAACACAAAATCACAAAATTATTGGCATATTTTTTTGGGCGGATTTTGTATTATTTTGGGCGGCTTTTTAACCGCTCAGATTAATTAAACATTTTTTCCTGCGACATTTGTTTAGGCGGTCATAAAACCGCTCATAATCTTCATTTACACCGCCTAAACAAATACTTTTTGTAGTAGTGTCCACATCATCAAATACCGCAAGAACTTTTCTACCACGCAACTTTGTTTTCATCATGTTTGTCCCGTCATGAACACTACTTACGTTGTTGCCTTGGCCATTTAGCAAATCCGAAAGGATCTTTCTTTGTAATGACAACAAACCGGACAACGACGCTTTTGAAACTTCCCTAACATTCTCAACAAAGCTTTTAGCTTCAAAGTGAATTGATATTCTATCAAACACAACTCTGGCTAGTGTAGTCTTACCGGCACCTCCCATCCCCTTGATCCCTATCATGCGAACCTCGTTCTACGCGATATCTAAAGACTTCTCAAGGTCCTGTAGCCGGGGTTTCATGCCTATTAATTTATCATCAAGGTCCGCATTAATGGATCGTAACTCAAGTGAGATCCGCTCAATTATTAACTTGATGACTTTGGCTTCATGCCTATGAAGTATAAAAGATTCAGTTAGCTAACTCAAGATCCCACATAAAAAGTTATATTTCAGGTCAAAATACGAAGTGTAAGACATAATAGCATATCAATAGCGACAATGCTTGACCTTTCCTCAAAATAAGAAAGAAACTAAAAAAGAATGAACAGTTTCATAGAGAAATGATGAAAGAAATTACCCATCAGCAGTGTTCCTTAAATCCCAGCCGGACAGATTGGCTGCTTCTTTTAGAGCTTCTATCCATTTCCCCATCTCTATATTGGTATGTTTGGCAAGGGCTTCTCCAACTGGCCCATGTTGTTTGCGAACCTCCGAAGGATCCACATCGTAAAAAACAGGGTAAGCAATCTGGTCGTTCGACTTTTGGCATTCCATAATCTTTACAAGTTCGTTTAAGCACCAAGACGAAGATGCATATTTCTTTGAGAAAACTATGATGAACAACTTGGACTCCTCAATAGACTTCAAAAGTTGCTCATTGATGCTTTTTCCTTGTTTAAGTCTCTCATCGTCCTTGAAAGTGTGAATGCCGTGTCGCTCAAGAGCATCATAAAGGTGATCCACAAAGTTCTTACGAGTGTCTTCACCACTGAAACTCAAAAACACATCATACTGATAGCTCTTCTTAACGAATGATGCAGAAGAAGACAACGCCATTGGAGGTATGTTTTGTCGAAGTTGACTGCAAAGAAACACAGATACTGATAGCTCTTCATATAAAGGTACCAAGAAAATGTTGTAATTTTCTATCTACTATACTTTGGTATATATGGTTATGGTTTTCACCATTTGAGAACAGAATTTTGTAATAGGATGGAATAGTAAATTCATGTGAAAAAAAAACTTAAATAACAATTATTATTAACTACGTTAATAAATAACTTGGTTGCATGATAATATATTCGAAAGCAACCACCAAAGTATAAAAAGACCACTCAATTCTTTTGGTGTCCACATAAATTTATGTTGAAATTTCCTTGCACCTTCCTGAGTTGAGTTGGACTAATTCAGTCTTTATAAATGTTGATGTTGACTTATATGGCCTTTACATCGAATAGAAATACTTGGAGCTTAAACTAAACTCCCACTACATCTTGTAAATTACAATCAAAAGATAATGTCCATAAAATACTTGGATTTCATTTTATGGAGTTTAGATTTTATCTTAAAACTGTTGATGGTCGCTTTTGAGTTTTGATTCCAACTTCTGTTACATTGTGCGTTGTGGTTAAACTAAAAAGTGTAATAACTGAAACTTAACTGATTACTTCCCTCTCCAAAAACTAGTTGCATAACAAAGCGGGTTCTATAATACCCGGTAGTTTGATTCGTTGACTGGAACTGGTTTTGTGCACCTCTATGGGATAATGTTCAAATTCAAATAGAATTGGATTTTTGATTTGAAGCAGTGAATCACTGAATCGCTAGTTAAGTGATCATTTTTGGAGAGAAAATCAAGAAGCCCGTATGTCAATGAATCATGTCATCATTTTCAACTTAAAGAGACTTTTCATCATAAAAGCAGAAATAAATAAAGATAGAAACAAAAAAGTGGCATCATCCATATGTGTATTATTTAACTGTCATGATTGACTTGACTCATAAAGTCAATAACGGACACTACTACAAAAATAGGTATTTGCTACAGCTAAATCCATAGCTATTCCGTAGCAAACACCCATTTTGCTACGAATTAGCTACGGATTTTGTCCGTAGCTACAAGTCTCGTCGCTAATTTATTTGCTACCAACATTAGCTACGGAAATGATATTTGCGACGATTTTAGCTACAAAAATAAACGTCGCTATTTTACCTAGGGATTTTGCTACAAAAATGATCGCTACGCATTTTGCTATGGATATTTAGCTATGGCTTTCTTGCTACGGTTTTTGCTATGGGTTTTTAGCTACGATTTTCACTACAGAGTTTGCTACTGATTCTAACAACGATTTTTGCTATGAATCTTTAGCTACAATTTTTGGTACGGACTTTTAAGTACAATTTTGCTATGAAACTTTGCTACGCTTATCGCTATGGATTTGATTACAATATTTGCTATGAATATAGTTACTAGTGTTTTAGTTTTAAAAAGGTATACTCGTCGTAATAAGAAAAGTTAATGTAAACAACAAACTTTAATCCCCAAAAAATATAAGAACAACATATTCAATTCAAATTCAAACATAATACAAAGATTATTTTAACAATATAACAATTAAATAAAAAATATGAGTTTTCTTCCTATTTTCATAAGTCATCAGCATGACATCCTCTAAAAATTGTATCTCAAAATCTCTCGATCTCTAACTACATCCCGTCTCTTCGTATATCTTATCATCTATAACCATGAAGACGGGCCAATTAAGCTCATTTTGTCACGAACAGTGGAGTTTTTTGTATTACATCTGAAGTCGTCTGAACTAATTAACATCATCCGATTCATCACCACTGCGGAAAACAGCATCAATAACCTGTAACATTCATTCCAAAAATTACTTGAAAGTTGAAACATTTGCGTTTGAAATAAAAGTTAGGAAATTTCTTTCCCAGAACCACCAATTTAAGACCATGACATACTTGCAACAAGTTGTACAAAAAAAAACTAAATTAAATGAAAATTTAAGAGTAATTTATAGGCTGGAGATATTTGGACACCCATCGTGCCTATTTTCACACCTTTTGTGCCCTAGACGCCTCGTATAGACCTATACGAGGCGTCTAAGCACTGAATTCAAGGGGGTCTGCGAGGGTGTCAGGCACAAAGTTTAAGTAACCCTAGACGCCTCGTACAGACCTATACGAGGCGTCTAGGCTTGGGTTTTTTTTTTGGCTGAAATGAGGGTTGTTTTGGTGGGTTTTGGTATGGTTTTTTGGATAGTTTTTGAAGATGTGATTTTTGGTTAAATTTTTTTTTGGTTTTTAAAAAACTTTTGTTTTTTAAAAATCAACTATTTTAAAAATCGGCTCACTCTATTTTAAAAACTTTTGTCTTTTTTAAATATTATAATGTTTTTTAACATTTTACCTTTTTAAATATTATTATTCCGATTAAATTTTTTTCTCGTTCAAATATTGTTTCCGTATTATATTCAAAACATATTTTGTTTCCGTATTATCTCAATTTAAGACAACAATCATTAGGTAACCGAATAACTGAAAACAAACATAAATATGACATATATAAGATAACTTTGTACATCCATAACAAAAATATATAAGATAAGTTTGTACATCCATGATAAAAATAAAAACAACAACAGGTCTATGCATCCAAATCCGAATCCGAATCTGGATGTGGCTGCTGCGGCTGCTGCTGCTGCTGATGTGGTGCTCGAGCCGGTGGAAGCGGTATCGGGGGCACCCCCTCTCTCTCTCGTCTATCCTGCTCGCACCGTACCAGCCAACGTACCAAATCGTGGAGGCTGTCAAGCTCGGCTCGTACATCCGGATGTAGCGCAGCTCCTGGGGCATGACCTGGAATAGCGTGACGTGGAAACTGAGGCGCCCCGGCAGGTGGCGGTGGCTGTGGCATCGCTGCACCGTCTACATCCTGCGGAGGCTCCTCCACGGGCACTACATCAGCAGGATCTGCAGGAGGATAAACGGGCTCGAAATGCTCTGGTAGGGCCTCCTCTGTCCATATGCCCCCGTTGCGGTTTTTAAACCGCGGGCCAACTGCGAACCTCCTGATTACCCTCATCCCCCACAGCGACTGCATGCCCATCCGCGTCGGCATGACTGGCGGCGTCCGTAGATGTGGGTCCTCGTGCAGTACGAGGCCAAATGAACGGGCAATGACGGTCACGTACGCCCCGCCATACAAAAATCCGCGCTCCTGTTTGTGATGGGCGGAGGCGTAGTACTGGGCTAGACCGTGTGCTAGCGCGCACGGCCTCCTATACAACAAACAATAAAGGAAAAAAAGATCTGTAGTCGTACACCACTCACGGCTGTAGCCGCGCGCTGAAATCGAAGTAGCGAGCAAATGGTGCAGATACCTGCAGATAGTGTTAGCGAAATACAGAAACAGAGATTAATAAACAATGCACATAATCACAATAATTGCCGTAATAAATGTACGTACCTGTACAGTGGGTCCCTAACAAATGACACCCTCCCCTTCGACTTGTCGTGCTCCCAAACAATCCGGTCGAAATACGTATCCGAGGCGTATAGAGGTGTATTCTCCGTATGTGTGTGTGTTTATTGTTTGGGGGCTACAACCAGCCTCGTATAGACCCCCCAGCCTTATACGAGGCATAGACGCCTCGTATAGGTCTATACGCGTCGTCCCCACTTTTTATTAAATGACCATTTAGCCCCTGGTATGCCCCCAGTATAGGCTTTATTCAGGGGCAAAATGGTAATTAACCATTCCAAAAAGATATTTCTGGAATGGTTAATTACCATTTTGCCCCTGACTAAACCCTATACTGAGGGCTTTACTGGGGCAAAATGGTAATTTAATAAACCTTTTTTCAAAATTAAAAAACAAAAACTTTAAAAAGTTGCCGCCTTCCAAGACGACACGTATAGCTCTATACGCGGCGTCTGGTTTTACAAAATTACCTTTAAGCCCCTGTTAAAGGCCTATACTGGGGACTTTCAGGGGCAAAATGGTAATTAACATAAAATATTTTCAAAATTCAAATTTTAATTAAAAGAATTGTTGCCGACACTGTAGACGACTCGTATAGATCTATACGAGGCGTCCTAAATCAAAAAATTCAAATTTTGATTTTCAAATTTTCAAAATTCAAAATTTCAAAAACCCGCTCAAATAGACGTCTCGTATAGATCTATACGAGGCGTCTGTGGATTAGGAAATGACCTTTTAGCCCTTGAAATAAGCCTAGATTGGGGGCATACCAGGGGCAAAATGGTCTTTTGGGCATAATTATACGACGCGTATAGCTCTATACGTGTCGTATATTTGTAATTTTTTTTTAAAAACGATATTAAACTGTTTTAATTATTGAAAAATGATACAAATTATAAAAAAAATTATAGAAATTGTAGAAAATTATAGGAATTAATAAAAAAAATACATTCAAATTACAAAAATCATTCTTCCGTATCACTATCGATGTAATTAAGACTGGGGTTTGATCTTGGCGGAGGATTCATTATCGATGTATACCATTCTAGACGTGGCAAGTACATATCTTCCCATTGTTTCGTATGGGGTGTTCGGTGGGTCAACCATAGCCCGTGTGCTGGTGGCATTGGATAATCCCCTTCCAGGCTTAACATGTATGAAGTGGTTCTCGTTTACATGTGTAAGCGTTATGAACAATGGTTGTTGATTAGCCGGAGGACTTAGTATCGGGAAGAAAGTGGAACTCGCACCCATGGTTGTCGTTAACAGGTGCACCCCGATACCGTACGTTTGTGCAATAAGAAGTCCTGCATAGGGGAAGTCCATCCAGTGATCCCCCCCACAACCAGACACTGAATCCCAAATTAGGCCCTGACGATGCGTGTAAAAATAACCTTTATCCCATGCTTCAAATATTGGGAACCAGATCGATTTGTTCTGGTCCATTTCTTGAACAAGGTGCATTCGAATGAGCCCCCATGAACTCTGTTCCATACCTAAGCCCACAGCCACAGACCGAAACCCACAATGACCGTCCGGCATCACATCTCGTATGCACGAGACGTACGGATGGAACACTAGCGGAATGTCATCCTGAAACTGTTCGATGATTCCCACGTACTCGTCCCCAATGATTAACGGAAAACCGTGAGCATCTCGTGTCTCTTTCTTCTTAGAACTCTTTGAACGACTTAGGCTCGCTTTGGGTTTTTGGGACCTTATAACCGACTGTTGAGAGGCCTGTGACGGAACGTACGAGCTGTGACGAGGTTTGTCGTACTTACTTTGCCGGGAACCTTCAAAGCACGTGTTTGCATCACCGAATGAGCTTCTCCTCAATTCTTCATCTATACGAGAGGCCTCGTCCAACCTTTGTTGTACCTGCTTTGTTGTTGGTCGGCCACGAGTATTTTGTTGGACAACCGGTGGTTTCTTGGTAGATTTCTTTGGAGTCAACACCGCTTTAATCTTTGAAATCAGGCTTTTTTGCTGAGCTGGGGGGTGCGACTCTAATTGTTGTCTAACAATATTTAGCTCTTCGACCACGTCCACATCATCGTCTATCAATTTACAACTTTGGAAGTTAAGTTTCCGCCAGAAGACGTCCACGTCTTCGAGTTGAATCGGACGCTCTACACGGTTAAAAACAACATTGTTTAAGTCACATGATTAACGGAAATATATCATACAAGTGTTGTACGTTTAACAATTATTACCTTCAGGGCTAGGTCTCTATCCGTTAAAATCACACGTGGCTCCATACATTCATCCAACATTGACTTGACCCTCTCAAGCACCCACACAAAGTTATCACCCCGTTCTTTACTAACAACGGCATGCGCGATAATAAACGATTTGTTGGTAGGCGTCATACCAACAATCTGGATAAAGGGCATATTGTATATGTTTGTCTTGTACGTTGCATCGATCAGCATGATGTGGGGGAATGCACGCCACATGTCTCTCGAGTACCGGTGAAGAAAGAAGATCTCTGTTACGATCTCTGTTCCGGGTTCCTCCCGTGTCTCGTAAATAAAGTCGTGGTTTATCAGCTTGTTTTCTAGTGACTGCATGGGAGTCAATCCTTGTCTTTGTTCGGCTCTAATCTTCGCCACAACATTTTGAACGTCTTTCAGAACATGAAACCTGTCGGGGTCCTGCTTCCTTATCGTTTGAAATATTTTGCGCGACTCCATGTTTTGAGCTGTCAGCTGCTCGATCAGTTTCATTTCGCTTGGAGTAAACCTTCGCATAAACGCGTGGGCCGACAGGTCCACACAAAGTTCGTGGTTATGTTCAATTTTTCCGTCTTTAATCTCCCAGGTTTCATACGGGTGGTTTCGCACAGCCAGCAGGTAAAACGGGCAACCGGTTTTTTTGCTTCCGGCTTTTCTAAGTGTTGCTGTAGTCTGGTGCTCACCACCACGATCACATTCAAGCCATACCCTCCGGATTCTTCCACCGGTTTTCTTTGATCGACGGGTGACAATAACAAAACCATCCGCGTTTGCTATTTCTTGTATCCGATTCTTTAGTTCATCTAAAGAGTTGAAAACCTGTAACATCGACAATAATAATAAATAATTTTAATAAATAAATAAATAATAATAATAATAAAAATATTAATAATAATACTAATAATAATACTAATAATAATAATTAAATAATTAATTAATACAAAAATAGTAATTAATACCTGCTTTTTTAAGTACGGACTGTCCTGGATGGGAGGTGTCTCACCACCATATCTACCATATCCACCATAACCACCGTCTCCTCCGTATCCACTGTATCCACCATCTCCTCTGTATCCACCATCTCCTCTGTAACCACCGTCTCCTCCGTATCCACTGTCTCCTCCGTATCCACTGTCTCCTCCGTATCCACCGTCTCCTCCGTATCCACCGTCTCCTCTGTAACCACCGTCTCCTCCGTATCCACCGTCTCCTCCGTATCCACCGTCTCCTCCGTATTCACACCCGTATCTATAATCCGGATACCCTTGTTGCGTCGGATAACTTGGTTGACAAGCATGGTATGAGTCATCTACAAGGGCTATTTCATCAACAGGGGGATGATTGTTCAAATCTAGAAACGCTTTGTTTTGTTCTCCTTGTATACTAGACACAACCTCCTCTTGCTCATTAGAATCGGGAACGCAAGACTCCTCCAAAATAAAGAACCGTATCATCATTAGTAAATAATAAACTAAAACAAAAACTAATTAAAACATTTAAGTACCTGTACTGTTACCGGATCGCTTTCGGGCACCCAGTTCTCGCTATAATACTGCCCGAAGACATAGTTGCCGTCCCAGTATGATGACATTTCAACACTTCGGGATGATAAGAACACAAATTAAATGCCGTCCCAGAATGAAAGAAGAAGAAGATGTAGCAGAATGAAAGAAGAAGAAGAACAAGAACAAGCGTAGAGACATAATACATGTCTTAAATGTTGGATGCTCGGGACAAACCATACACTGTATGATGCACTTTTTCATAAGCCTTAGACGCCTCGTATAGCTCTAGACCCCTCGTATACATTTTTGTCAGCTGTAGAAGACGCCTCGTATAGGTCTATACGAGGCGTCTTAGTGCCTCGTATCCATCCCTCGTACAGACCTAGACTCCCCGTCTGATGTGACTGATTTGACATTGTGCTTTGGTGCAGAGATGGTCGGAAAAGTAACCCTATACGCCTCGTATAGGTCTATACGAGGCGTCCTGAAGGGTGTCAAAATAGGCATGAAGGTGTGTAAATATGTAGACCCAATTTATATCTATATATATATATATAGCAAAACTGTTAGTCAGAAACAAGCCCAACAACAAAATCGAGGGTAGTAAAGGTGACCTTAAAATGATCTGAGGCTGTCAACCGCACAGAATAGACGGGCATTCCTTCAGCAGCTTCATTATTTACATGAGGCTTGGCTTCTTCAGCTATTAGCGTTTGTCTGCAGCGGCTTGCTACAGTGGAGAACCGTCGCACACGTACGGAGGTGTGTCAAAAACGCTCGGTTTGATCTCCTGTGCTAATTCTAGGCGGAATCAGGAAATTTATCAGTCACCGGAGAGTCGTCTGGTTAAAACATGGTGGGAGATTTTGAGAGAAAACAAAAATGAACCAAATCTAAAAAGAGAGTTGATGTGCGATTTACTTATAGGTCAAATTTAAGCTTGATTAGGGCGTGCCCGGCAATCTCGGTTGTAACGTCGACGGTTAAACACGAGTGGAATTGATTTACAATAGGAGGAAAGAGCCCACGTTCGACGGTTAAACACCAATGGAATAAGCTGTACACGTTAGTTTTTTTTAAATGTAATTTGCTTCCACATACACACATAGGAAATTATTATTTTTAATCATAGGAAATTATTATTTTTAATTTGAGGTTTAAAATTACTTTTTTATAACTTTTTTTTTTGTTTCAAAATATAAAAATGTTTTTGTAGTTCTGACATTTCTCAATGGATTTATTAAATTAGGTTAGAACCCAGTGTATTAAATGAGTTGAATAATTGTAATTTATATACTTTGTAATACAAAAAATTATATTTTTAAAAATACGTATGTGTTGCACGGTTTAATAAACAAAATGTAACTGGTCAACACATAACGTCTGTTAAGATATAGCTTTTTTAAAAAAATGAACTTTGATATGTTATTTACTTATTATAAGAGCTTACTTTTTTTATTTATAGCTTAATAGAGTGGAGAAGGAGATGGGCTGGTGGGCCTTGGGCCGGACTTCGCCAACAAGGAATATTCAGTTTGTTTCCGACCCTTAATGGTTGCAGAGGGTTGAGACGTTGGCGCACGGTGATTGGTACCACATGGCTTGTCAATTGTCCTTGTTGTCGAATCCGTCACTAGCTGTGAGTGGAGATTGCGGAGTAGTGAATGGTGAACGCTGATGGTTACTTGTCACTATCCATTTGTACTTCTTGTCTCCAGAACGATTGATCATCGTGGGAGCTGTGTGGGCAGAGTGTCACACCCCAACCGATGGCGGAACCATCGGGACGCGACACTGAGCGAAACAGATTGTCCAGGAGAAATCCATAACAACTAATATTACCAAATATCCTTAAGTTACTTCCCATACCATAACATATTCAGTAAAATAAATTATTACAGACAGAGCATCTCAAAGACAAGTAAAATACTATCCCGACAACTCAGAACATAAATTGTTTGTTTCTAGACTCTCCTACTTGATTCCACATAGCAAGCATCCTAGCGTCTCAAACACCTGTCACATACGTTAAAATAGAGGTCAATACACATAGTGTAAAGGTGAACATATAGGTTTAATAGTATAATAGATAGCGAAAACGTTTTACGCATAACCAACATGTAACATGTAGCAAAGTGAAGCTAGTAGGTTATCGACAATGAAATATGCAAAGACGTGATTGCGAGTTGTAGAATGCGCAACACATATCACCACTGTGACATGTGAAGTAAAGCCCTTAACAACCCCTGTCCATGACAGGTGCTGAGTCCAAACTATAGTACTATCGTTGCTAAGGTGTCAGGCAACAATCACTGTGTAAACATAACATACAAGCATTCATCGAATAACACGTATAACATGCAGTAAAGGTCAGCGTATAAAAGTGTTTGCGTTGTGTATCGATTGTGATTTGAATAAGTAACGTATGTAACACCCAAAAGTGCGTAAAGCAAAAAGGGTTCGAGTATACTCACATATCGTGTTAAATGAATAACACAGTCTTGGATTGGATTGGATTGAAGGGAGCGCTAGAAAATTAGCCTGATTACAGAACGATAGCATAAGCGATGACGGTGCGTTAAGCGCTGACGAGTGAACATAATGACGAGGAACCATTCGATCGGATGACAATCCGGACAGATGGTCATTCGGTCGGATTGCCCTTCGTTTGGGATGGATGTGTTTGTGTATGATGGCTTTGAAGTTTTCGTTGTAGCATTTTAAAAACAGAGAAGTATCTCTACCTTTTAGGTCGTCTGGTCGAACGGTCATCCGGTCGGATGGCCGTTCGCTCGGATGGCGATCCGTTCCAAGTGAGACATTTCAAAACAAGTTCACAGCAGAATAGTCATTCGATTGGATGGTTATCCGATCGGATGACAATTCGTCAGAAACAGATGATCTTTGATAATTTGTAAAAATGTTTAAGTGTTGAGATCTCAAGTCATCCGATCGGAGTGTCGTTCGATCGGATGGCAATCCGATCGAACGGCAGTCCGTTTGGTGACTTGCTCGTTTTGAAACTTGCAAAATTTTGTTTAGTTTAGAAAGTTTGCGGTTTGACCGAGATGGTATGACAACGTGTTAAACAACAGGAACTCCATCAAGCCTAAGTCATCCGATTGGACGGGAATCACCCCAGTCTGATCAGTTAACTGTTCTTGACGGTTGTTCCTGTTCAACCCGTGAATCGGTCGTCTCTCAGATAGGAATCAGTTCTCAGACCGACACTTCACTAGAGAAAGAGTGGAAAACTTGAGTGAGCTCCGATCCTATCAGTTTTGAGTGCAAGAGTGTAAAAGTGTTGAAAGAAAAGTTATGAAAACATCTTTCTATCCTTTTAATCTTGAAAATGTTTAGATTTAGGTGAAATCAGTGTTTAAACATGTTGAAATCTCTTATATCTGAGTTGTTCTTGGTGGAATGAGGTCAAATCTTGAGGTTCATAAGAACCTAAGAACCCCATGATGACATCATCCTAGGACACCTCAAATCAGCCGATTTCATGGTGAAAAATGAAGATTTGATGGTGAAAAAGATGAAGAAGTGTGTGTAGGTGTTAGATGTACAAGAATTGAGGTAGAAACTTACAAGAATCGCGAGAAATCGAGAAAAAATGGCCACAAGTGAGCTGGTCGCACAAGAGCTATCACATCACTGTTCAAGTGATGTGACAGGTGCTATTTATAGGTAACAAAATAGGAAAGGCAATGTAGTGTGACGGATCGGAGGGCAGTTCGATCAGATGGCCATTCGATCGAACGTCTCCGGCGAGTTGAGTTTTGATGTTTCGTTTCTTGCGTTGAGTGTTGCGATGCGTTGAATCAAGGGTCGATTAAGCGATGCGATAGATTTAAATAATAGTCACACAAATAACATAACTAATATACAACAACATAAATAAACTTGCTTTTTACGTTTGCGATTAGATTGCGTTGCGATAGTGTTGCGATTGCGTTTTCGATTAATTACTTGAAACATATAATAAACTTGCACAAGTAACACATAAGTAGCACACACACGTAAAACAATATACAAAACCTACGATTCAAGTTGCGTTGCTATTGCGTTGCGATTAGCGATGAATAGATTAGCGATTAACCTCGATTAAACTGCGATTATTATAGATACTCCACATAATACAACTAGAGTATACAAAACTAAAGAATTCGATTACAAGTCAAGGTGTACAATCAATAATTAAGCAAGGAGTGACAGATCGCATTTAGCAATCTTTCCTTCCTTTGACTTTGACTTTGACTTGTACGTTGACTTTCAAAACGCGGGTTGTTACACAGAGCCTGGCGCACACTGATTGGTTGTAGCTTCTACCGTCTGTTCCATCTTTACTTGTATTACTATTACTGCATCACGTGCACATACGATGGCTTGCGCATTGGCTCTTTGCGCGAAATTTAGAACCATACCCTAACATCAACTATATAAGCTTTTAAGAGTTATGGCATCTGTTAATATGACATTATTAACCTTATTGTATCATATTAAGCCAATGTTGTAGAAGGCGTTGGGAGCTAGTCGGGCGATGAGGTACCGCCTAGGGTTTAGTCGGGATTAATAGGGATTAATGGGGATTAATCGGAATGGACTTTTTATGTATATTTTAAAAAAAATTATATAAATATATAGTTACATTTATACTTTTTATATACAAATTTACAAGTTTGGGAGCCATATGTAAAGTTGTGAAAGATAGAAGGGGTTAAATGTTAAAATACACAAACTTAATTAAACCTAACCTACCATATGTTTCATTATATGCCGTTCTTCCCTCTCACCAGTCGCCGCTCTTCACTCCTCATCAGACATGGCGCACAAGAAAGAAACCCTAGCCCCAATTTTGGTTCCAAACAAGGTAAGAACTCATTCTATTAGATCGATTTGGTCAAATTTTGACCGATTAGGTCCGATTTTTGACCGATTTTCCCTGATTTTGACCACTGCCGCCTAGTTTTTTATTAAGTGATTTAATATATTTTCTCGATTTTACTACGAAATTTGCTACATATTTTATTCACTTATTTCTAATTATTTTTGAATATTATTGTTAGAATTTTGCTACGGATATTGCTATGAACTTTATTAAGTTGTTTATTAAATATTTATTTTCTTAATTATACCAAGACCTTTGCTACGGATGTTTCCTCGCAACAAAATAGACGTAGCTAAACCGTAGCAAATATCTTTGTAGCATTATTTTGCTATGGATTATGCTACCAATTTGATTAAGTTGCTTATTAAAAAAATGTATTTTTTAATTTTGCAACCGACTTTTGCTACAGATGGTTTTTGCAATGGAATATCGTAGCTAGATCATAGCAAATATTTCCATAGCAAAAATTTGCTACGGATTTTGCTATGGATATTTTTTGCAACGGAAAATCCGTAGCTAAATGGTAGCTAAATATGTTCGCAGCGAATCCATAGCTAACCCGTAGCAAAGTTGCGACAGATTTTTTTCCGTAGCAAAACTTCGTAGCTAAAGCCTGTTTGTCTAGTAGTGGGAATTCCAACTTCAGTTTTCATATAACTAAGTGAGATTCGTGCAACAAGCTGCTTACGGAATTTTAAATTCCTAATATGTTGATGATATTACTTACAAAACATCAACTTTTAGCAAGCCCTAATGCTAGTAGTAAGGGGCATATTAGACAAGTGACCATGATTGAAGGGGTATGGTCCCAAATCTCGCACCAAAGTGGTCGCGAATGACCGTTAAGAAATATGGACTGAAAATTTTAAACTCGTATCATTCCCAACGGACTCAGTTGAGAAATATTGAGTTTGTAATACTACAATATTTCCACCACAAAAACTGTCATGGGAAGACGGAGATTACAGTCCTCAAACCAGTCGGCAAACATGTTGACATACCTCGCCGGAGCATCACCGACGGTGACACCTTGGGGATACATAGCCCCATAATTTTCAGGCATTTGGATGCCCGTCATCAAGGTCTGAAAGGCCGACTCGGTCCATCTCAACTCTGGCAGGCTCTTGCTAGGATCATTAACTTCAGCCTCCTCCTCCTCCGCCGCCGTCGGCGACGACGGTTCAGGATTTTCAAAGGCAGTAAACAAAGGGTTGGAAGCTTCAGCCATTGAGAAAAGAAAACAACAAACGAGTTCAGGAAACTCTGAAAATCTCACCGGAAAATTTTTGAAATTTCAAAAAATGAGGGGAAACCCTAAACGGTTTCCTCTTTTATACTTATCGCAATTAATGCGATCACGGTAACCGAACAGACATGCAAATTCGGAGCCCGTCATGCGTCGCTACGTGTGAAGCAACGGTTTCTCTAACGGTTATCACGCGCGCGTGACCGCCCACGCGCCTGACAGTACAAGACCTTTTACACTACTGCTACAGTGCATTTATTACCTTGGGCAGTGTAAACGTACTTTCATTTCAGCACATGCCAGCTAAATCTCACCAACTTCCACCAACCTACACGTGCGGTCTATCACGTGTACAATAAGCAAAAAGCGACGACAACCTTCAGTTAAGCGGCATGCGGTTTCTCAGGTATTCCGAACCATAACCCATACCGCATGTCGTTTTTTACATACCCCCTCAAAAAAGAGAATATATATATATATATTTACACCATATAAAGGGGGATAACCAATATCTTCATATCTCCACTTCCACATGTGGAATATGCGTAGATGACACACACGAGCCTGCACAGGTGTGTAAGATACTCAGAACTAGCAATATTCTTTGAACTGCGAAAACCGCATCTCACAAACAGGCAAACCACAATGCCTTAAAGCTTTTTCAAGCTTCAAATCCCTCGTTTCCGGTTCACAACCACAGAGGAGAAACAAACAACTTCTCCATAGGGAAAGGATAAGTATGATGAGCGACCGCACATCAGCAACCCTGACTCCTGAACCTTCAAGAGCTACATCCAAGTGCAACACTCTTTTAAATCGAGTCTTCTGTTACAAACCGTAGACACTCATGAGTCGCTGCGGCCGCACATGACTACGAGAACGTTAGCTAAGGAAGAGCCATGACTAAGTCATCACACAGATGATCAAAGCTACTTCAAGGAAGACGGCTCTATAACTTCCTTTGAAGGAAACTGGCTACAGAACGAATGCAGAAGAGTTTCACCCAGATTCCTAACTATCTGCGGTGATCTCATTGAGCAACAAGCCAAGCAATGATGGTAACAAGTCTGCTTATGACTTTGTTTACCTACCAATTGGCAGCATAGAATAAACAATGGTGGGCACAAGCATGCCTATAACCAAGTTTATTTGCCCATAGTTCAACTGAACTACCCGCATTATTCGACCAAACACGGCCAACAATGAAGGAAGTTTGTCACATTGTTCGATCAAACATGGCCAACAACGTTCAGGAACGAGGTAACCGCAAAGGATGTGCGGTTACTTGAGAGCTAAACTGGAAGAACACGAATACCCCACAGGGGAGGGATCATTGTTTCATGTCCAGTTCATAAACATAACGCGCCGACAGGGCACTCAACGCATTGCATCCGCAACCGCAAAGGCTACAGCTAGAGTTGCGGGTACTGACATCTTCAGTCACCGTCTCAAAGGTTGATTCGGCACACCAACAGGTGGCAACCAAGCTAGATGACATCAAAAAAAGGTAGACCACACTACCTAAGTTATCAACTGATGTTCCAGCATCAGCTTGAACTTGCTCACCGGTACGGAAAAGACTCCACACGACTCTACCGGATCTCCAATTTAATTTACTCGAAGCAGGAGCAACCAATCGAGCCTAGAATCTTCTCCAATCCAACTTTAAAGGTGCCCACTCGACCTAATAGTCCAGTATTCCTCCCACCTGCATGTTACATGAGGAAACAACAATGGACTGGGGGACTTAAAGGGGTATGGTCCCAAATCTCACACCAAAGTGGTCGTGAATGACCATTACCCTTATCAAATACTCCCACCGGCAAGAACTGATATGCGTCGGTGCGGGCAGGTGCGAACACAGCTGTCGAACCCAATCGGTCAAGTGATGAGAAGACTTACCTTGTGTATAAAAATGAATGTTGCACATAGCGATGCGGCTTAGCACCGCATCCTATGAACATTTTCGTCACAATAAGGGATAAGGTAACAGCAGTTACCGCATATGGCGATGCGGCTCTGCACCGCATCCCATCAATATCTTCATCAAACCAAGGGACGCGGAACCAACCGCGGTCACCACAGATAGCGATGCGGCCTAGCATCGCATCCTATTCACGACGCAAGTGGGACTGACACCTTGACTCAGGTAGCCAAAACAGCAAGTGGCACTGATGACAGTCATCTGTCAGCCCATACGTAAATGACACTGGCACACAGACTGACAACCACAGTGGGACGTGGCATCACCTCCGTAACAGACAACCCTGACACACCTGCAAGTGGCTGCGCGTTGTCAGACTAGCCACTCAATTACCCTCCTTCACTCCTCGGCTATAAATACCCATCCCGGACCAGGTTTGAGGTATCGCTTATCAAACTCTCTCACTTTTACTACAATCACACACTTTGCTCTCAAGCAAATTACTGATTCTCACGCCGGAGAGTGGTAACAAGGAGCACCACCCACCCCATCCTCCTTGTTACGAGTCACGGTGTGTTTTCCTTGTGTAGGAGACAGATCAGCGGACGATCCAGCCACCGATCCTGGGAAAGAAGGGATTAACCCTACTTGACGAGACCAGTGAATTAACCTCCCTTGGTTAACCACTGTTTCATCAATGATAGTCTACTACACAAGTACAAAAACACGTTCAGAAGGTAAAGGAGGATGTACTACTTCATGATTGCCAACGTGTATAATCGGTAGCTCAGCTATCTGTATAAAATAGTAGAGATCACATAATCAACCCACTTATAAGAATACGAGTAAATTCAGATTGTATTTATTAGATAACATGTACTGTAGAACGGCTTAAGCAAGGGAAAAGTTGTCATACACTTATAAGTTATAACTTCCTATATATATTTATTTTTAATGTCATGTTATTATTCTGATGAAATGACTTAATGCATGGTCTGCATTGAAGGTGGCAAAATGTATGAGGACTGTACTGTGTTGGGTAAAAGATTAAAATGAATATCTTTTCATACTAGCAAAGCTAGTTTGTGTTGACCCACAAACACAAGGGTTTTGCAATTTTTATAATATTTTAGTTTATAATTAAACATGTTAATGATGATTTGGAAAGATGAAAGGATCACAACAATAAAGCTAAATCTTTGGATAAAAGAATGTAGAGGGTTGTATCCCTTAACACTACAGACTTTAGGAGAGTCTAAGCCTGTTTGACCCGTTACCCATTTTGTTAAGCTATTCTACTTAAACCCAAATCAACCCACTCATAACTATATAGATCGAACTTGCTTCCTCTAATTAGCATGGTAAAAAAACACAACACCTTGGAAATTTGTCGGACATTAGAAAGCAATACCTTAATAAACGCTAAGCACGAGTTTGATTCATGACTTCCATTTCCTTCATCTTTGCTTCCAGCTCATCATTCATATTTTTTATCTGGCCTTGAAGTGCGGTATCATCTTCATCTCCCGAAAGTTTCACGACCTGCAGTTTCTCTTTTAACCCATCAATTTCCATCTCTAGTTTCAGTTTGGCATCTAGCTTTCTATTTAACACAGGTAACTTCTTCGAAAGCTTCTCCTTCTCTCTCTGTGATTCAAGAACCAGTCAACATTATTAGCAAATCATTATTGTAAATCAAAAAGTATCAAGACTAGAGATAGCAAAGCGGTGCGGGTTGAATGATAAATGTAAACCGATTCTCATCAAACGGGTTAACTTAATGTGCTTGTTGAAACAAGGTTAGGTTGAATCAAAACCCTTATAACCATTTGACGGATCAAGAGACATATAAACCCTTGTTACCTTTTGCTCTACAGCAATCCATAAGAGGCGTGAACGAGCATTTCTCTGCTCCATATGCAGAAACTTGTTATGCATGTCACTCGTATTGATTGTGTGATCAAGCATCATATCAGTCGACACCTGAAACTGAAGAAAAAATCACAGATTATTTATCATGAATCCAAACTTGTATTTGCATCAAATTATTAATACGAGTGAAAAGGTGCTCACGACCTCTAATCAATACCTTAATCAACTCTAAACGGGCTTCTTCCAACTCATGGTTAATTTGCGATTCCTTACCCGCAAGAGTTCGATTCATAACCTCCAGTTCCTTCATCTTTGCTTCCAGCTCATCATTCATCTTTTTAATCTGCCTTTGAAGCACATTATCATCTTCATTGTCCAAATGTTTCATCACCACCAGTTTCCCTTTTAGTTCCCCAATTTCCGTCTCTAGTTGCTGTTTGGCATCTTGCTGTCTCTCTAAGTCATGCATTTTCTTCAAAGCCTGCTCCTTCTCTTTCTGTGATTCAAGATCCAGTCAGCATAAGTTAAAAAAAACATAAATGTCAATCAGAATAAGAATACATTGGTACTAAAGGTGGAGTTGAGCAATCTTACCAGTTGCTCCTCAACAAGCCTTATGAGCTTCTCATCAGCTTTTTTCTGCTCTACAGAGTCCAATGTCCATATGCACAGACCTATTATTATAATTATTATTATGCATAAGTCATCAAGATTCATATTAACCAGCATTCTAAACTCAAGAAATAATATTACACACTTTACACGGGATAAATACGTGTATTTTACCACACATCAAATACCCCCACACTTAACCGTTTTTCGTCCCTGAAAAAGACTTATGCAAACGGAACCAGAACTAGGATCACTGGCTTCAAAAACTTTACGTTACTTATTTAAAAGACTCAAGAACGTTTAACCACGATTACCGGTATAAAAACTAGTTATTATTATTATGCATGTCATCAAGATTCATATTAACCAACATTCTAAACTCAAGAAATAATATTACACGTGATTCCAAAACACGGATCCTCATGTTTTATCATGAATAGACTTCAACCCTCATGAATCTAATCTGGTTGGTAACTTCGGACGACACAAGTGGGCTGTCAATGATATTGGGCCGAGTAATTGGAGTCGTTGTTTAGCAAATAGCGATTTTATTACAAACGAGTATTTATTGTTAAACCGAACAAAAAGAGCCTTAAAAGGCATTAAACTATGTACGATTAATGTTACGGCATGTTAACTCACAATGCAACGATTATTTCATTTTAAATAATTAATTATATACAGAAATGGTAAGTATATAGAGATACTTTGAGTAAAATAATATAAAATAAATGTATATAAATACATGTATGTAATAAAGATAAAGAAAATAAATATGAATACAACATGAATAAGATATCAAAATTAAAATCTTTAACTTACAAAAAAAATAATATTCTTTATACCTTTTTGAATAAGCTTAGCAAAACAATTTGATTTAGGGGTGGGGGTGGTCACTAGTGATAGAATTCTATCCCTCACAAGCATCCAATCAAGTTCCGCCATGTCATCAACCATTTTTTCATCACTCACAACTTTTTTTAGTGGCAATGGTCATCACTCACCACCACACCCAACAATAGGGGTGAGCAAATATCGGTCCTACCCGAGAAAAACCCGAAAACCGACCCGAGAAAACCCAGAACCGTACCTTACCCTATATAATTCGGTTATGTATCGGTTATCTATGTATACAAATTTCGGTTTCGGGTCGGGTTCGGTCCAAACCCGAGACTTTTACATGAAACCCGAACCAGCCCGATTTGTTGCATAAACAGAATAAAAACCCATATGATGTTGCTCAGCCATCCATATCAGTTAAAGAGTTGTTTAGGGTAAAAAGTGACCGAGTCACAAACTTAGGGTTTTTTGAGTTAGTTTTTTTTATCCTAATTTGAGTCAAAAAAGATTTCTTGTTTAGGTTATATATAATGGAATTTATGTAACCAGTTGATGATCGATCATTAATAATAAGAACGAGTGAATTTTGATTCAATACCTGAGTACTGTACCAATTACTATCTTACAAAGCTCGGGTAAAAAGTGACGGAGTCACAAACTTAGGGGTTTTTTGAGTTAGTTTTTTTTTTATCCTAATTTGAGTCAAAATAGATTTCTTGTTTAGGTTATATATAATGGAATTTATGTAACCAGTTGATGATCGATCATTAATAATAAGAACGAGTGAATTTTGATTCAATACCTGAGTACTGTACCAATTACTATCAATTTGGTATCAGAGCACAAGGGAGATCGATCAAGAAGGCAGTGATTAAGATCATCAGTGAAGAGAGTCTGGCAAGAAATCGATTCGCAAAGGACTAACGATCGATTATTGCGACGGGTTCAAGAAGGCACTAGCGATCAGGCGGGTTCAAGGAAGTACCAGCAAGCAAAGGGTGTTGGTATTGAACAAGACTAGCGGCTGGAATTCTCGTGAAGAAGAAAAGAGGAACAGAAGGATAATTAGTGTTTTTCCAAGGCTGCTGTTGTTTCCAAAAGTCAAAAGAAGTGTTGTGCTGCTGCGATTAAAAGAAAAAACACAGTGAATAGGTTTTGTTTTTTTTTTTGAGTTCTTTTTCAACAAAGTAAACAGGAGACTATTCTTTGTTTGAAGACCTTTTTTTTTTGGGGTTTATAAAATTGCTTCAAGTCCGAGTACCCCTCTTACTTACAACAGGCGAAACCGAAGGATGGGTGATAACATGAATCGGGTTCCTCCTGCTAAGGAACATCTGCCTAGTCTTCCATGTCCAATGCTTACGAGTACGAATTACGCTGTTTGGGCTATGAAGATGAAGTCTATCTTCAAGGTTTATAAGGTTTGGGAGGTTATTGATCCAGGAACGACAGTAGATGAGAACAAGGACTCAATTGCAACTGCCTTACTATTCCAAGCGTTACCCGAAGAGCTAACTTTGCAAATCGGTAACAGTGATTCAGCAAAAGAGATGTGGGAAACCGTTAAGTCCCGCAATCAAGGAGCTGATCGAGTAAAAGAAGCGAGACTTCAAACCTTGATGTCTGAGTTTGAAGCCTTAAAGATGAAGGAACCTAGCACCGTTGCTGACTTCGCAGGAAAGATTTCAGGGATGGCTTCTAGATCTGCTTCTCTTGGAACGGTGATTGAAGAAGAGAAACTGGTTAAAAGGTTTCTACATGGCTTACCGAAAAGGTTTATTCATATGGTTGCTTCTCTTGAGCAATCTCTTAACCTTAAGACAGTTGGATTCGATGATGTCGTGGGTCGTCTTATAGCCTACGAGGAACAGGTTAAACTTGAAGAAAATGATCAACCAACTAAAGGTGATCAATTACTTCTTACTTATGAAGAGTGGGAGGCAAAGAAGAAAAAGGAAAAGGGTTATGGGAGGGGTAAAACGGGAGCCGAAAGTAGTCAAGGTGGTCGAGGTCGGGGGCGTGGTAAATCTGGGGGCGGGGAAAGGGCAAGGAACCGGAACAAAAACAACAAAAAGACCGTTCTAAATTGAAGTGTTTTCGTTGTGACGGTTTAGGTCACTTCTCTTCAGATTGTCCCACAAGTAAGAAGACCGAAGAAAGCAACCTTGCACAACAAGATGGTCCTGTACTCTACATGGCAAGTCACGAGAAGGAAGTTGTGTTATTGAATGAAGAACGGGTCGATCCGAGGAAGTTTGCATTAATTCCACATGAAGATGATACATGGTTCTTGGATAATGGGGCCAGTAATCATATGTCGGGTAATCTCGAGTGGTTTACTAACCTCGACCGTCACACGGTTGGCAAAGTAAAGTTTGGGGATGGATCGTGCGTTGAAATCAAAGGCCGAGGAATGATCATCTTGGAAGGAAAATCTGGGGAACAAAGGGCGTTGCACGATGTTTATTATATTCCATCACTAAAAAATAATATAATCAGCATCGGTCAACTTGACGAGATTGGGTACAAAATCACGATTCAACATGGCGTACTTTGGATGTTCGAAGAGGATGGAACATTGTTGATGAAGGTACCTCGTTCACCGAATCGTATTTATAAAATTAACTTAAAAGTTGTGTCCCCAGTGTGTTTACAGGTTAAGCTAGACGACGAGGCTTGGATTTGGCATGCTCGTCTTGGGCACCTTAACTTTGAAGCACTCAAATCTTTATCCAAGCATGCAATCGGGTTGCCTACAATATCACATCCCATGCAAATATGTGATTCTTGCATAATGGGGAAGCAAACACGAGCCGCCTTCCAAAAGAAGAGTCTTTACCGTGCGACCAACTCGTTGCAACTATTATACGCGGATGTTTGTGGTCCAATCACACCGAAGACGAATGCGGGAAATCAATGCATACTCCTTGTAGTCGATGATTTTAGTCGCTACATGTGGGTAACATTGATAAAAACAAAGGATCAAGTGCCGGGTGTTCTAATCGAGTTGATTTCAAGGATTGAGAACGATTTTAGCAAGAAAGTTAAAGCATTACGAACCGACAACGGGGGTGAGTTTACGTCACATGTCTTGGGTGATTTTTGCAAACATAAAGGAATTACGCGTCAGTTTACAGCTCCTTACACCCCGCAACAAAACGGGGTGGTCGAAAGGAGAAATCGGACGATTTTGGGCACCACACGAAGTATGTTGAAGGCGAAGGGGCTGCCACCAATTTTTTGGGGTGAAGCGGTACATCACTCGATTTATCTTTTGAACCGATCACCGACAAAGGCTTTAGAAAACTCGATTACTCCGTATGAAAAGTTGAAGGGTAGAATGTAACACCCCGGCCGGAGGCGGAAAAGCCAAAGGTGTCACGAAACTTGATAGAATGCATTTGAGCACATGGATATTTAATTAAGTTGAAATATGATTAAGGTTCAATTAAATAGATTGCATTCAAATCCAAAAGAATTTCTTGAACATAACCAAAGTACAACATAACAAATAAATCACAATTACAATTGATTTCGGATTTAGTCTAAGGCATAAGTCTTGATCAATCCTATATGAAATATTCTTGCAAATCATAGCATCATACATCGTCACCTGAAACATATGTTAGGAGTAAAAGGATCAACAAAGGTTGAGTGAATTCATAGGTTTTGTTTTGCAAAAATATTAATGTGATAGAGATAAAGTTTCAAAAAAGTGGTTGTCGATATGTCTTTATAGCAAAAGAGTAATACAAGTAGTCACTTAGTGGTACATTCAAGCCTACGTTATGACGTAACACGGGTCTATCATCTCACTTCTAAGTTTCAAATTATGTTCCAACAATATCAAATATTGCGATAAAATGAGAAGTGTGACGGGTCTCGCTTACACTTCTAAGCAACAAAATGAGAAGTGTGACGGGTCTCGCTTACACTTCTAAGCAACAAACTGAGAAGTGTGACGGGTCTCGCTTACACTTCTAAGCAACAAAATGAGAAGTGCGACGGGTCTCGCTTACACTTCTAAGCAACAAAATGAGAAGTGAGATGGGGCGTCAATCCTATAGCGCTATAATATAACCGTTGGGCTTTTGCAAGTTAATGAACGTAAACTTCTTAAAGCAACAACAACAAGTATTAAGCAAATGCAAAGGCAATCGGGGGAAACCACAAAATAGCAAATAGTTTGTATCACATTGTAACATACGTATCATCCCAAAATAATGTAAAAAGGGACTATGAACTCACCTTGATTTCGGGTAAGTCCAAACAAGTATGCAAAGTGTGAGAGTTCTTGGAAATAAGATTCCACGTCACTCTAATTGATTGAACATGCAACAATGTGGAAAACGTATCAACAATAATGTTTAAGTGAATAATTGGAAAATCCTAAATCTATAGGATTTGGTAGTGTTTTGTTTAAATGGTAATTATGTGGGTTGGATAACCTAACAAGAGGACTCGGAAAACGTATATGTTATAAAGGAATTAATTATCAAAAATATTTGTTTAACATAAATAATTAGATTGCAAAATTATGTAATTGATTTAATATAAACATTTGTGATAATAACTCAAATATAATTAACTTGTATAACTAAATAACATAGTTAAATAAAATAATTATTATGTAAGTATATATTATGTGTGGGAATATATATATATATATATATATATATATATATATATATATATATATATATATATAGTTTGTAAATTAAATCCTTGTAAGTTAAGTCCAAGAGTTAGATTGTTATGTTAATGTCCAAAATCACACATCAATACAAAGATGATCGGACGGTATGATTTACCATCACCTATCACCATGAGTATGATCGGATTGTATCACATATCAATACAAGTATGATTGGACGGTATAAATTACTCATCTCTTATCAATACAAGCATGATCGGATTGAAAGAAAAATAACAACATAATAATAGAGTTTGTAGTTGAGTTAGCTTAACCCAAAACACAAATCTTATCACAAGAATTATGGTAGACTCGGTTGGAAAACCAAAACACTTGCCACCACAAGACTATGATAGATTTGTATGGTTTTAATGTTTGTTCTTGTAGAATTATGGTAGACTCGGTTGGAAAACCAAAACACTTGCCACCACAAGACTATGATAGATTTGTATGGTTTTAATATTTGTAGTTATGTTAGTCATTAATAACAGAAAGTTAAGAGGGTTTTCACACCTCTAAACTCATGAGAATTAATCATACATAGGTGTCTTAAACATGGTTTTGATTAGAAGTATGGTAGATATAAGATTCATGCAAGTTAGTATGAATAAAAATAAAGTATAAGATTAATCATCAAAAACAGTAAGTTTGGGTCATGAAATGGTGTTGTTGTACCTTAGATTAACAAGATAATCTGTTGGAAACAATCCTAGGGAAGATCCAAGCTTTGTAGCAGAAGATTTGATGAAGAAATGATGAAGAAAAATGAGATTGAACTCACTTGTATACTAAGAAAAATTCTGCACTTGTTCTTGAAAATGCAGAATTTGAGAGAGGATTTTGATGATTTAGAAGTGTTTGGCAAGTGAAATGAGGTCTAGAGAGGTTGTATTTATAGTGTAGGGGGTAGGTGAGAGCTTAAAATGAGTCAAAATGGCTGCAATACGCGTATAAATGTCAAAATACAGCTAGAAAACGTGGCTGGTCGTAGTTACTATTCATCCAGCGTTTTTTTTTTTTTTTTTTTAATACTATGGATTAAAACAAGCACTTTTTATAAAAGGGACCTATGCTAAAACAATTTCTAAAAATTATTAAAAATCATTTTGTAAAGTTTTACGCTAAAATTTATTAGAAAAATATCTTTGTATAGTTTTTCGGTTTCGCAACGAAATTAAGTGTTTGTAACGTAGAATTGAATCTTGAATATGTATACACTAATTTATTATAATTAAGGCCTCAAAAATAGGATACAAATATGGATAAAGATACGAAAATACAGGGCGTTACACAAATACAGTAATTGTTGCATTGCAAGTCAAAACAAATACAAGTATGAAAACCAGGGTGGTTACAGTCTCCCCTACTTTAGAAAATTTCGTCCCGAAATTTATTCGAAAGAGACCATAGAATGTAATTGTAAGGATTGAATAGATGAGCAAAGTGTTAGTTTTTAGAGCATCGTTTGGTGTTGATAGTTTTTGAGGATCATTGTATAAAAATTGTTTTGCATGACACTATGTTATGCTGGATTTGTAATGTAAATATTATGCAAACAAATGTGTGTACAAATAAGCAAATAATGGATGATCACATAACCACATAATGTTTTTTTTATATGCCATCTTACTTAACAAGGCTTACTATGATTCTCATGCGTTGAACCTCGTAATTAAGTGTGCACCCAAAATTACGCGTTTTGTCGCATGGTCCACATAGCACTTCTAATTAAGTGAGGAAAACAAATAAGATTGAAGCATTGTTTAAATCAAATAAGCATCAATATAACACAACATTAATTGAATCAAAACATAGATAGCATTGTTTGTTTGACGGTCTATCATGCAAATTACATTTGAAACATGTCATGTAATGGATCAATTTCAGACTCAAAACTATCAGGTAGTGGAGGTAGTGGATCCAGTTGCATACGAGCAGCTAGCATGCTTTCCAACCATTGATTCCGTTCTGTCAGCCATTGTACTTGTCGTGACAAATCTTGGACCTGATTGTTTAACCTAGCCATTTCAACTACCATTTGATCTGGATGTAGATCCATTTGAGGCACCGTACTTGGGCCTGCTATATCAGTTGGTGGCAGTTGTTCTACTTCGTTCAATAGTGCTAGGAAAGACTGTGGCAGTAACGGTGATTGCAAAAATGATTCCGATCCTAATTGATCTTGGATCATCATGCTTTCATCAAACAATTCTTCTTGCGTCGTTGGAGCCTCCTCGAAGACTATCGGTGAGAAGCCTTGTGAGACGTTTGGTGTTAATGGTTGGGGTGGGTTAGTTGGAATATGTCCGTGTATGTATGGCAGCTGTGGTTGCATATCATAACGATAAAAAGACGATGGAGGAAATTGTAACAATGATTGTTATAGATTTTGTGTGGGGGTACTGTCTAAGACAAATAGAGCTCCCTCCGACTGAGATGGTTGAGTTGGTGTTAGCCTAAGGACAGGGGTTAGCCTAATGGTGTTACAATTTACAATCCCAGGTACCTTTGGCGGAGATAATCCTTGGATAATCTGGTCACTTAAGACACCTAATGATTTTGCCATTCTTGTAATGTAAGACCCTCCCATGAGACTTCTCAGGGGATTGGTTTGTTGACTAAGAAAATATGCAGCAAGCTCGTGGGCAATATTACAAGGAACTTGCTCAAAAATACTGTACAGATGGAAGACTTCGGTTGACCTAACCCTTTATTGATTAATTTGGCGCCCCGTGATAGTGTTGGCTAAAACAAGGTGCATATATCGATAACGAGGGTCTTTGAAGTTATTAGAATTATTGTAGCTGCACCATGCTTTTGATGTATGGTGTCGCCAATATTCTCTTATTTTCACAGAGGCATAGGAGGTTAATGCCCTCGTAAAAATGGGCTGTGTAACTTCTTCATCGGTATATATACCCAGACGAACTGCAAATTCTGTTAATGACATGTTGCAAGGTTGTCCACAAATCCAAAAATGAATGGACTCCTCGGTAAGGCTTTTATTAGGTTTGTAATAGAAAGTGGACAGGAATTCGTATACCAGTTCATCATATGATGGCTCTAAGATGTCGAAGAAACGGCGCCAGGGTGTATTGGGTGATAGTAATATTGCCAGTGAATCACTGGGGTCAAGCATTTCTATTCGAAGCCAATCAATACCGCCAATGGTAAAAACTTCAAGATCTTTGAGTTTCTGATACTTCTCACGAGTGGGTAGCTCAGCAAACCGGAGGAATGGATGAATTCCTGCTGCATTTGAGGATTCAGCATGTGCTACTAGGAAGTATGCCATTTGAATATTGGGTTTAAGTGGTGAGTTTCTCCGGCGAGTGTGTGAGTGATATGGAGTTTAAGAAGGTGTTGTGGTGATGTGAGAAGGTAGAACGGTTTGGTTTTTATAGCTCATGCAAATCTCGTAAAGTCTGGAATGATTTATGATGAGCCGCAATTGTGCTATCAAAAGTCTAGGTTCACACTGATCGACAAAATGGAAACGCGTGTTCAAATCAATTACCGAGAAATCAGGAGCCGGAAAAAAAATCGGCGCAGATATGTTTGAAAAAGGAAATGGTTGTTGCTGTCATGTTCTTGGCGGCAATTTTGAAAGAATCAACGAAATTGTTGCTTAAAATTTAAAGGTTAGGTAGTTTGAATGATCAGAAGGCTTGGCTGAGTGGTTAATGTGTGTATTTGTGAGAGTAGCGACTGAGTTCGATTCTGGGCGTTGTCCTTTTTGATCCCTTTTTTTTTCATGATACGTTTCAAAACAGTTTACTGTAGCTAGTTTGAAAATTTGAATTTGTATGATCTTGAAAATAATTTGAATTTGAAAAGAGTCTTGGGAAAACGATCCTATATTATTTATAAGACCTTATAGACATGTGAGAAAAGTTGGTTTGGTTTCCGCTTGATGGCGGATATCTTTAGTAAAATGATGTAGTGTGATCGTGTTTTAATGACTATGTTAAATAGGAAATTCATGGGCAAGAGAGTCGTTGGACTTGATTAAGTATTTATAAGCGGTAGGGGAAAACATAAAGTCATAGGAATCAAAACGAAATGTTTCTGGTGGAATAGTTTCATAAAATCAATGATGAGGATAGTAAACACATAATAAGATGGATATCATTTATTCCACGAATAAACGACATCAATGACAAGTCAAAGTAGTTGGGTTCTTATAACTTAGTGAAGTCATGCTTTAGCCTATAAGTGGACACCCATCCCAAGAATTCCCAGGTAAGCACAACTGGTTCCTCGAGTTGGAATTTATACAAAGTGCTTGCCTAGACAGAAAACCCAGAATACAGGCATCCACCCTTCCAGATTGCACGAGTTCGTTATTAGAGCCCAAGACTTTGATGAGAATTTAAAAATCAGAAGAGGTTTTGAAAATATTCACCTAAGGATAGGCGATGAACATTTGTAAAATCTAAAGATTCTAAAGATGAGATCTGCGGTGATGAGACATTGGTTACAAAAGATAAGGATAGGGATGAAGACAAAGGCAAAGATAACGGAAGAGTTTGCTAATGGAAAAGTGTCCTAGGTAGTTATAGTCTAGGTCAAAAGTAATTTCTAATAACCTAAATCCCTATAACCATGGCTCTGATACCAATCTGTAACACCCCGGCTGGAGGCGGAAAAGCCAAAGGTGTCACGAAAGTTGATAGAATGCATTTGAGCACATGGAGATTTAATTAAGTTGAAATATGATTAAGGTTCAATTAAATAGATTGCATTCAAATCCAAAAGAATTTCTTGAACATAACCAAAGGACAACATAACAAATAAATCACAATTACAATTGATTTCGGATTTAGTCTAAGGCATAAGTCTTGATCAATCCTATATGAAATATTCTTGCAAATCATAGCATCATACATCGTCCTGAAACATATGTTAGGAGTAAAAGGATCAACAAAGGTTGAGTGAATTCATAGGTTTTGTTTTGCAAAAATATTAATGTGATAGAGATAAAGTTTCAACAAATGTGGTTGTCGATATGTCTTTATAGCAAAAGAGTAATACAAGTAGTCACTTAGTGGTACATTCAAGCCTACATTATGACGTAACACGGGTCTATCATCTCACTTCTAAGTTTCAAATTATGTTCCAACAATATCAAATATTGCGATAAAATGAGAAGTGTGACGGGTCTCGCTTACACTTCTAAGCAACAAAATGAGAAGTGAGATGGGGCGTCAATCCTATAGCGCTATAATATAACCGTTGGGCTTTTGCAAGTTAATGAACGTAAACTTCTTAAAGCAACAACAACAAGTATTAAGCAAATGCAAAGGCAATCGGGGGAAACCACAAAATAGCAAATAGTTTGTATCACATTGTAACATATGTATCATCCCAAAATAATGTAAAAAGGGACTATGAACTCACCTTGATTTCGGGTAAGTCCAAACAAGTATGCAAAGTGTGAGAGTTCTTGGAAATAAGATTCCACGTTACTCTAATTGATTGAACATGCAACAATGTGGAAAATGTATCAACAATAATGTTTAAGTAAATAATTGGAAATCCTAAATCTATATGATTTGGTAGTGTTTTGTTTAAATGGTAATTATGTGGGTTGGATAACCTAACAAGAGGACTCGGAAAATGTATATGTTATAAAGGAATTAATTATCAAAAATATTTGTTTAACATAAATAATTAGATTGCAAAATTATGTAATTGATTTAATATAAACATTTGTGATAATAACTCAAATATAATTAACTTGTATAACTAAATAACATAGTTAAATAAAATAATTATTATGTAAGTATATATTATGTATGGGAATATATATATATATATATATATAGTTTGTAAATTAAATCCTTGTAAGTTAAGTCCAAGAGTTAGATTGTTATGTTAATGTCCAAAATCACATATCAATACAAAGATGATCGGACGGTATGATTTACCATCACCTATCACCATGAGTATGATCGGATTGTATCACATATCAATACAAGTATGATCGGACGGTATAAATTACTCATCTCTTATCAATACAAGCATGATCGGATTGAAAGGAAAATAACAACATAATAATAGAGTTTGTAGTTGAGTTAGCTTAACCCAAAACACAAATCTTATCACAAGAATTATGGTAGACTCGGTTGGAAAACCAAAACACTTACCACCACAAGACTATGATAGATTTGTATGGTTTTAATGTTTGTTCTTGTAGAATTATGGTAGACTCGGTTGGAAAGCCAAAACACTTGCCACCACAAGACTATGATAGATTTGTATGGTTTTAATATTTGTAGTTATGTTAGTCATTAATAACAGAAAGTTAAGAGGGTTTTCACACCTCTAAACTCATGAGAATTAATCATACATAGGTGTCTTAAACATGGTTTTGATTAGAAGTATGGTAGATATAAGATTCATGCAAGTTAGTATGAATAAAAATAAAGTATAAGATTAATCATCAAAAACAGTAAGTTTGGGTCATGAAATGGTGTTGTTGTACCTTAGATTAACAAGATAATCTGTTGGAAACAATCCTAGGGAAGATCCAAGCTTTGTAGCAGAAGATTTGATGAAGAAATGATGAAGAAAAATGAGTTTGAACTCACTTGTATACTAAGAAAAATTCTGCACTTGTTCTTGAAAATGCAGAATTTGAGAGAGGATTTTGATGATTTAGAAGTGTTTGGCAAGTGAAACGAGGTCTAGAGAGGTTGTATTTATAGTGTAGGGGGTAGGTGAGAGCTTAAAATGAGTCAAAATGGCTGCAATACGCGTATAAATGTCAAAATACAGCTAGAAAACGTGGCTGGTCGTAGTTACTATTCATCCAGCGTTTTTTTTTTTTTTTTTTTTTTTTTTTTTTTTTTTTAATACTATGGATTAAAACAAGCACTTTTTATAAAAGGGACCTATGCTAAAACAATTTCTAAAAATTATTAAAAATCATTTTGTAAAGTTTTACGCTAAAATTAATTAGAAAAATATCTTTGTATAGTTTTTCGGTTTCGCAACGAAATTAAGTGTTTGTAACGTAGAATTGAATCTTGAATATGTATACACTAATTTATTATAATTAAGGCCTCAAAAATAGGATACAAATATGGATAAAGATACGAAAATACAAGGCGTTACACAAATACCGTAATTGTTGCAATGCAAGTCAAAACAAATACAAGTATGAAAACCAGGGTGGTTACATAGAAAACCAGATCTCTCCTACTTAAAGGTATTTGGTTGTTTGGGTTTCGTGAAAGACTTCACTACCGGGCTGAAAAAGTTGGATGATAGAGGTATGTTAATGGTGCATTTGGGTTCTCAACCGGGGAAGAAGTACCGTATGTTCGACCCGATTAAAGGACGAGTACATGTAGCTAGTAGTGGAGATATAAAGTTTGATGAAACAAAGAGTTACAAGTGGGAAAAGTACTTAAAGGGCTTTGATACAAGTAAACCGGGATGGAAAGAATTTATTATTCATGCTGAAAATAGCGACCAAACAGATCAGTCAGCAACAGCACTTTGCGACCAGTCTGATCAGTTAGCGACAGATCAGACTTTTAGCGGCCAGTCTGATCAGTTAGCGACACAATCTGACTAGTCAGCGACAGATCAGACTTTTAGCGACCAGTCTGTGTCAAACCAGTTTTTCAGCACATCGACAGGTTCAGAAGGCTCGTATCAGGTCCAGAACAGGTTCCAATTGCAGCAGATGATTCAAATGAGTTGCGAAGGTCGATGAGACAGACCGTAGTGGCTAAAAGGTTCGATGATTTTATCGTAGAAGGGTTACCAGGTTCTTCAAGTCAAAGTTCAAGTTTGGAAGAAGGAAATTTGTTACTTTCAATTGATGACGAACCAATGAACTTTCAGGAGGCAATAAATGAAGATCATTGGAAAAAGGCGATGGATTGCGAGATAGCTTCAATTGAAAAAAATAAAACTTGGAAGTTGGTTAACCCTCCACCATATGTAAAACCCATTGGGGTGAAGTGGGTGTACCAAGTAAAAAAGGATGCAAAAGGGTCGATAATAAAGTATAAGGCACGACTTGTGGCTAAGGGATATGTCCAAAGGTTTGGGATTGATTATGAGGAGGTTTTTGCACCGGTGGCACGTATTGAAACCGTAAGGCTTATGCTTGCTTTGGCGGCTAACCGGGGTTGGGAAGTACACCACTTAGATGTTAAGTCGGCCTTCCTTCACGGTGAGCTAAAGGAGGATGTTTATGTTCATCAACCAGAAGGCTATGTGAAACGGGGTCAAGAACGCCAAGTTTATAAGTTGATAAAGGCTTTGTATGGGCTTCGTCAAGCACCGAGAGCATGGAATACACGACTCAACTCGGCGTTAAAGGAACTCGGTTTTACTAGGTGCAAACACGAGCAGGCGATTTATAGACGGGAAAGGAACCAACGTTTGCTGTTAGTTGGTACCTATGTTGATGACTTAATTGTGATCGGAGCAACAAATCAAGACATAGTTGATTTCAAGAAACAAATGGAAGCTCGCTTTGAAATGAGTGATCTTGGTTTACTCCATTATTATCTCAGGATCGAAGTTAATCAAGGTGTTCGGGGAATTAGCATCAAGCAATCCGGGTATGCAACTAAAGTTCTAAAACAGTTTGGTTTATGGGAAAGTAACTCGACCCAGTTCCCACTTGATCCTGGATTAAAGTTGACGAAAAAGTGTTGGTGCACTTGTGTCTGTACTTTGTCTGTATTTTGTCTTGTTACGAAACGATGTCTTATTAGTCTTGTAAGTTTGACCAAGTCAACCATCCTCCGGTTTAACTTGGCCAAACAGTTTGAACATTGGTTGTAAGATGTCTGGGTCGAAAGATGTGTGTGTCATCGAAGGATTGTTCAGATCCTTCGATGAGCCCGAAAGATAACCTTCGATGGATGGACCTCGAAAGATCTCATCCTTCGAGGTACATGTTGATCCTTCGACAGGTTTCTGGTCGATAGATGATCCTTCGGACATCTATCTGATCCTTCGACACAGACATGCTGTGTTCGGGTATATATACCCAAGTGTTGTGTTCATTTCAGTATGATGCACATAGACAGAAAGATACACTCGAGAGATAGTGAGAGCATTCTGTCGGAACACACACACACGAAAGTTAGAGAGAGTTTGCAAAACTGATTTGTAAACATTGTGCTTGTAACCGGAACCTTTCATACGTTTAATACAAGTGGTGTTAATCGGTGAATATTGTGTGTCTTGTGTTTGTGCTTGTTCTTGCTTGTTCTACTCCCGGTTTGCATGCTAGCTTGGATTCCGCACTCGCTAGTGTGTTAGATATAACAAGGAATAGGTTGAACCTCATCCTCCGAGAGGGACCTACAAGTGGTATCAGAGCCTTGGCTCTTCTCCTTGTTAAAACCGAGTGTTTTGGGGTTGTTTTTCGGATTTGAGAAGTTCATATTTTTCTGAAAAATCTGCTTGAAACTTCGAAATTTATGGTGTTTTTGCTGTTAGTTCGCATCAAAACCTTGTTATTTTTCATTTTCACATGTTAAAAGTTGGTTTTTAGTGAAGTTTCGGGCAAAATCGGGTTTCGGAAAGTTGTCGGTTTACCGGAAAATTCAAATTTTCTGGGTTGTTCTTCATATCTTCAACAAATATTCAAAGTGTTCTTCATGATTTAACCTTTTTAATCCTGGTCAAGTGATTGTGATGGTTGTTTGTATTTTTGAAAATTGTAATTTTATTATAAAAAGGACATCATCATTTGTTTGGTAAGATTGGGAAGAGTGAACCGAAAGTGAGTTGAAAAGTGAGCTTACTTTGTGTCAGGAGGTTAAAAGTCAACAAATTGAATCACACAAGTAGTTTGGAACGTACAAAGATAATCAGTCGCACAAGGGACTGGGCTTATAATTTGGGCTTTTGATTACTTCAGTCACCCATTCTGTTTGGGCTTCAGATTGGTCGCATAAGAACAGTGGGGATCGCACAAGAGTTGTGGGCTCGCACAAGTAGCTGGGCTTCAGTTTTGGGCTTCTGTTTCGTCATTGGGCCTGGGTTGTTTCGTTGAAGTGGAAGCTCAAAGGATTATTGGATTTCTGTTTCGTCACACAACAAACATCAACGTGTTTCGTCAACCCCTTTGGGCCTTTAAATAATTTTTGGGCCCATTTCGTCGATCATCACATAACTTAAAAAAAAAAATAAAAAAAAAAATAAAAAAAAAATAAAAAAAAAATAAAATAAAAAACCGTTTCGCCAAGCCCATTTTTATAAAATCTGTTTCGTAAAAGTTACAAAACAATTTCAGTTTCGTCAACAAAGCCAAAGTCTGTTTCGTGGGACTGTGTTTCGTCGAGACACTTGTAATTTTAAACAGAAGGTTTGAAGAAGGTGTTTAACTGTTTGTTTGAGGTGTGATTTTCAGGTTTTGTTATTTTTGATAAAAAAAAAATGAATCCAAGATGGAATACTCCGGTAAATACAGACATGTATGGAAATCCGCTTGAACCAGTTCCTCAACAGCAACAGCAAAGCCAACGACCTCTCAGACCAACTGATATGTTCGGAAATCCATTACCTGTTCGATCTACCGGACCAACTGACATGTATGGCAATACTATCCAAGTTCCGGTCCCTCCAAAAACAGACATGTATGGAAATCCGCTACAGCCAGCTCCACAACAGCAAGTCTATCGGCCATCTACTGTAATCGCTTGTTTTGCTGAGGTTGTCAAGGATCTTAAACACGCCAGTGGTGGAGAATCTTCCACCAATGGTGATGAATCTTCTGAAGATGAAGACAGCTCCGGTTACACTGGAAGTTCAGATGAAGAGTCCTCGAGTTCAGGGAATGATCAGGGAGATGACACATCAAATGCGTCAGTCGATGCAGTTATTGATGAGCTTTTGGGAGAAGAAGCTGCAGCAGGAATTCAAAGAAGATCTATTTTGGTGGATCAAGCTGCTTATTCTTCGTCTTCTCTCCATTCAGCCTTTATGGCTAATGTCGACAGTTCATCCAGTGAGGTATGTGTCGATGAACCTACTGCTGTAAATTGTGATAATTATGATAGATTGGGTGTTAAATGTGCTGATTTAGAAGCAAACATGTCTGAGTTGCAAGGCAAACATGATGCTTTACAAGCTAGTTTGTTTGACTTGCAAGACAAACATGTTTCGTTGAATGATAAGTGGTGTGAATTGCAAAGCAAACACGAGGCTTTGCAAGAGAAATATGATGTGACATTCATCCACAATCAGAAGTTGACCGTTGATCTTTCTAAATGCACTGAAGCCAACATGTTTTATGAAAACCATGAAAAGGACTTTAAGTCGATGATTGAAACATTAAAGAAAGATAAAACCGAACTGACAAAAATGGTTTCAAGAAAACAAACGGAAATAAACCTTTACATCAGTAGGCTTGAGATAATGCAAAAAGAAATGGCTTGTGTCAAAACTGAAAGTGAGGCGATCCGACTCAAGTTAGACAGCTATTTAAGCTCTAGCTATGTGTTGGATCACATCATTGATGTACAGAAAGAGAAACGGGATGTCACATGCATAGGCTACAAGAAATGTCCACCACCCGTGAGAAACAATTATGATGCCATGCCCGATGAGGAGTATAGAACTCATTTTGTACCATCTGTTCCTCTAGATGTTAAGGAATTTGCAACAGAATGTGCAACAGGACTCGGATACAAGAAAGAGGAATCATCAGATTCAGATGTGTCAGCAGATACATGTGTGTCCTCTGCTGAACCGAATCAGGTTCCTCCAGCTGTAATATACAGTGAGGATTCTGATTCTTCTGATGATGAGTCTGATGATACTGATTCAGCAAAGTCTGATGCGGTGATAAAAGAAGAGGACATACCTCTTGAGAATCATATTCTGTGTGATCCTCCTGCAAAACCCGCTAAGACTGTTGCAGTTGAGTCCTCGTCTGCAAAAGAGTCGGAGAGTGTGGATTTGCTGTACACTCTTGTTGGTGATGATAAAATTTATTCAGACAAAGATTTTCCTATTAAAAATGTTAATCAATCTTTAATCAGTAAAGTCTTTGAAAATTCGACAAATAAGTTTTTGGGAAAGACAGGATCACGTGTTACAGTAACACAGTGCCCTCCTATCCCAAAGGCCGAAGTTCGAAAACAATTTGGAAATAAAAAATTACCAACAGTGCAAAAACAGCAAAATCATACCAAACCAAAAGGAAAAGCACCGACTCAAACTCAAAGGAAGCCGAATCAAAAGAAGAAAAAGGATGTGAACTTTGTGAAATCTAAGGGAACGGACAAAATTGAAAAGTTTGAAAACCAATCTAACTTAGATTTTGTCAAGAAAGCAACGGTGATGAAAAGGAATGAACCAAATAGTTCAAAACCTAGTACCTCGAGATCACAAAGTTCATCTTCATCATCGGCAAGACGATCACATGATACTTCGCGGTTTGTTGAACGAAGATCATGTTTTGAATGTGGCACAATTGGACATATCATTCGAAATTGTCCATATCTTCATAAGTTGAAAGAAAAAGTTGATGCCCCCCATGGTAACAATTACCATAAAAGATTTGTTTCACCAAAACAAGACCCTCGTCTTGTTAAACAACAAGAAGTGAAACAGAGAAAGAAACAACGGAAAAATGTTGAAAAGGTTTTAAAACCAGAGGTTGTCCAAACGCAGTCTGTTAAGTTAGAAATTAAAAATGAAAAACAAAAACAGATTTGGAAACCAAAATCGGTAACTGTTTCAGGGGGAGCTACAGCAATTCCGAATCATCGGGAAATGGATGTTACAATCCTCGATGATGACGGACGACCCAAGTCTGTGAAGGCTTGGGTCCCCCTCTCCAACTAATCTCTAAATGAGTGTGCAGGATGTTCCAGGAGGAACTATTGATAGTCTTAGGATTGTTGATAGTGGAGTGTCCATGCACAAGATCGGCGACATAAGACTCCGAAACATCATTATATCTAGGAGTTGTTGCCTTTGATAGAGAGGAAAGAAAAAGAAAAGAAGAAGAATTTGCTGATGAAAGAATGTGGTTGAATGAAGTTGAAAAATTCGACAAGATGAAGATCATTCCAAAAATTGGCTGTTATGGTTTTTTTTTGATCGGGTCCTCAGGAAAGATTCCAATGAAAAGTATACGCCTGCAGCACGTTTGAAGCCTTTTTAAGGTTCATGGATTTTTTCTTCCACAAGAAGTTCAAAGTCCACAAGATGAACGTGTAGGGTACTTTTCTCTACGGTGTGATTGAAGAAAATGTGTTTGTTAAACAAACCAACCGGTTGTGCGGATGCCTTGGCGTGGATTGAACAACCGCACACTACTTCTCAAGAGAAAGACAAAGACCTTCGCTGGTGCAATGTGGAAGACCAGCCGGACCCAGAGGTTTATGATCTTGTTGTTGTGAAGATATTTCTCAGTAGCTACAAAAATCGACTTTGAAGTCCACACCGGGTGGATATCCAGTTTGGGAGAACACTCAAATTCCTTGCAATGCACGAAGCAGTTGCAGGATACGGTTTTGAATTTCTAATCTCTCCTATACTTGTCGATGTTTAAGCTGCTTTATGAATTATTACCATCTCATACAGCACTCTTTGACCTGACACGTTGATCTCGAATATCACCTCACACGTGATTGTTTCACTATGAAACTCATCAATGTTGTCATGGTCCACACCGATGACCAACGTGCCGACCTTTTTTACCAAAGCATTTGACAAATCAAGATTTGACTATTTATTATTGGTAAACGGCATTAAGGTCAAGCAAGAGTAAACCAACATCGGAAAATCATTTTTGTAAATACCTTTGTGTTTTAAATTTATCTTAGTTTGTTGATTTTAGGGGGAGTAAATCCAAAATTTGAAAAATCCAAAAACATCGAAAAATTTCAAAAACACAAAAACAATAGAAATACAAAAATGAGTTTCCTGGCGAGAAAAAGAGAAAATGATAGTACATCAGTGGTCTGTCTAAACCTCTTTAAACCTAAAATGAAAAATATGTTAAGCAGCTCTATATAAGATGTATCGGTAGGCTCACAATCATTTTAAAGTGTGCAGGGTGATATAAACTTAAATCCGACTGAAGACTGGGTGGGAACCATTCATTGGCATATGGTCTTGGTACCGAAATTTCGTTTGAGAGATTGCCGAGGTTCTGAGATATTCGGTCTTTATGCTGCTTATCATCTGGGTATCATGGTTGTATCTTTTTCCGAAAAATAACGGGGACGCAAGTCTAGATCTTCCATGATACCATACATACGTGTACATACTGCATTCGTCCTCAATAAGTGATCAACAATCACATGTCCAATCAAAATAAGTGATAATATATCACAAATTCTTTCCGGGAGTCAAGTTCGTCTCTCTGCTGTACGAAAGTACTGACCTGTTCACGGACTTGCTCCTGTGCCCTCATGCATATGAAAATCAAGTTCCTCATCAATAAGTGATTCTATCACATAGGGCTTGTTTTCAAATCAAAATAAGTGAGAATCTCACATCATATACGGTCAAACAGATGATAATCGGTATACTCACCGGTAAGATGAACCCTCGTGCATACCTTGATACGGGAATGTGTCGTGATGTGGATGAACACCGGTCGGTAAGTATAAATCATACCTTAACGTATCCCCTCGCCATGATTACAAATGATAAGCTGAGCTTAAGTGGACAACAATACCGATAATTGTTATAGGATGCTTATCTTAATGTTAATTAATTGAACAACAAGAACGTTTTGGCATGACCGTACACTGATATGATTCTCTTACCCTCGAAACTCGCAAAAAGAATGTCTGTAAATATTTATTTAATGTTTTCAGTTTCTGCATGTTTGTATATATTTATTTACTGCTTTCAGTCTTTACTTTTGAAATATTCAAAAATTCCAAAAAGATTTTAGGTGAGTTTTAATATGAACTTTATAAAAGCCAAAAAGATTTTATTTCTATTTTATTTTCGATCGTACGATGTTGGAGCTCGAGTCTTCGTTACCTGAAACCTGAACGAAAACCGAAATGACTAAATCTTCATAAACGGTCGAAATTTGCAAAGTATTGAAAGTTAAAATTGAAATTGATAAAATACTTTAACTTTCAAACTGTCGGACGGTGTTTGATTGAACAATGGTCACATGTGTGTCGTTTACTTATGATGTTCCAAGCAGTTGTTCTCATTACGCGTTTAGATTTCTTGCATGTGCAGATTCTAAAGGCAAGGAGAACATGGTCGATGACAAGCTTTGGAATGAAGACGCGATGTGAAGGCACTCAAAAGATGAAGATGATCGAGTTGCCGCTGACCCTTCATCAACACCACAAGGATCTGAAGAATTGACAAGTCAAAAAGATTCACGAGCATGACTCAATGGAGAGTTCAATCTAAGGGGGAGTTTATTGACACACTACCTAAATGAAAAGGGGGAGTTTGTTGATACACTTTCTGCTTTCAAGACGTGAAGACTTTAAAGATCCTCCGACATTGAAGACATGAAAGGACATCAAAGTTGAAGACACAAAGATCGAGACAAAGTTATAAAGATAAAGACAAAGCTACAGCCAGACAAAGCTACAGCCAAGGGGGAGTTTGTTGGTGCACTTGTGTCTGTACTTTGTCTGTATTTTGTCTTGTTACGAAACGATGTCTTATTAGTCTTGTAAGTTTGACCAAGTCAACCATCCTCCGGTTTAACTTGGCCAAACAGTTTGAACATTGGTTGTAAGATGTCTGGGTCGAAAGATGTGTGTGTCATCGAAGGATCGTTCAGATCCTTCGATGAGCCCGAAAGATAACCTTCGATGGATGGACCTCGAAAGATCTCATCCTTCGAGGTACATGTTGATCCTTCGACAGGTTTCTGGTCGATAGATGATCCTTCGGACATCTATCTGATCCTTCGACACAGACATGCTGTGTTCGGGTATATATACCCAAGTGTTGTGTTCATTTCAGTATGATGCACATAGACAGAAAGATACACTCGAGAGATAGTGAGAGCATTCTGTCGGAACACACACACGAAAGTTAGAGAGAGTTTGCAAAACTGATTTGTAAACATTGTGCTTGTAACCGGAACCTTTCATACGTTTAATACAAGTGGTGTTAATCGGTGAATATTGTGTGTCTTGTGTTTGTGCTTGTTCTTGCTTGTTCTACTCCCGGTTTGCATGCTAGCTTGGATTCCGCACTCGCTAGTGTGTTAGATATAACAAGGAATAGGTTGAACCTCATCCTCCGAGAGGGACCTACAAAAAGGATAAAGCCAAGAAGACTGATCCAACCGAGTATCGGAAGGTTGTTGGATGCCAACGGTACTTAACCCACACACGACCGGACTTGTGTTATTCGGTCGGTTATGTTAGTCGTTTTATGCAAGAGTCAACACAGACTCATGCTCAAGCCGTGAAGCAAATCTTGAGGTACTTGAAGGGGAGTATCGACCTCGGTATTTTCTATCTAAAAGGTGGAACCAAGACGTTACATGGGTTTAGTGATAGTAGTCACTCGGTGGATGACGACGATGGGGGAAGCACAACAGGAATAGTCTTTTATTATGGTAATGCACCTATTACGTGGAGTTCTCAAAAACAAAGCACTGTTGCATTATCATCTTGCGAGGCGGAGTTCATGGCAGCTACCTCAGCCGCGTGTCAAGCGTTGTGGCTTCGAGGATTACTATCGGAGATAACCGGTGAAACGGAGAAGGTGGTGACACTAAGGGTGGATAATTTATCGGCTATTGCTTTGATGAAAAATCCGGTATTTCACGGAAGGAGTAAGCATATACATACACGTTACCACTTTATACGGGAATGCGTTGAACGGGAGCAAATTAAAATGGAACACGTGAGCGGGGATTTACAACGGGCCGACATCCTCACTAAAGTCTTGGCACGGTTGAAGTTCATCGAGATGAGAGGACTCATTGGTTTCACAAGATTAGGGGGGTGATTGTTAGTCTAATCTTGTGTAAGTTCGGGTAAAAAGTGACCGACTTACAAAGCTCGGGTAAAAAGTGACCGAGTCACAAACTTAGGGGTTTTTTGAGTTAGTTTTTTTTATCCTAATTTGAGTCAAAATAGATTTCTTGTTTAGGTTATATATAATGGAATTTATGTAACCAGTTGATGATCGATCATTAATAATAAGAACGAGTGAATTTTGATTCAATACCTGAGTACTGTACCAATTACTATCATGGACGAAGAGCCGGTGACGAAGTAAAGAAGACGTCGATAACTATGCTTGTTGGCCGGAGATAGAAAATGAAATAGAACTGTTAAAACTTTGAATATAAGATAAAAGATAAACCTAATTCACAATGCAATACAACTTTTATAAGGTCGGAGAGAGATGTGAAACAAAAGTATTATTTTTATTTATTCTTCAAACTAGAATTACCACCCGCCGCAATGCGGCGGGGATTCATTAGTTATATATCATGTTAGATGAAAGGCAAATATTTCTCACATGACCACGAGCCTATGTATAAAACCGATAAAAAATAATTAATTGCACGTTGGGACAGACCTATTAAATAGGAAAAATAGACGCGCTGCGACGGACATGTCAAACAGGAAAAAAAATAGATGAAAAAACGTTGAACACCACGCGCACGTTGCGACTTGTTAACTCGGAAATTTAGAACGACACGTTAAACGGAGAACTTATGAAAGATGAAAAGTATATAAGAGACTAAAGTTGAAAGTAAAAAAAGTGTTGAGATTAAATTGCGAAAGACGAAAAGCTTTGGGTTGAAAGTAAAAAAAATTAAAGGGGTTAAATTGCAAAAGATGAAAACTTTTGAATTAGAAGTGAAAAATCAAATTAATCAAAGGGGTTAAAATACTAAAGATTGAAACTTTAGACTTAAATTGCCAAAGATTGAAACTTTAGAGTTAAAAAAGAAATCAATTTCAGATTATGAAAACAAAAGAGATAAATAGATTTAGTTACATTGATTTAGTTTTTCATGAGAATGGGCCGCCACGTCAGCACCATGTAGGAAGGGCTTGCAGAGGATGGACCTAGGGGGATGGAGGATGGGGTCCACACTATTATAAAAACAATTAAAATATATAAGTTGTTTGTTTTTTTAGAGAGAGACAGGACAGAGAAAGAAGAGAGAGAGAGAGAGATCGAGGCCCGTCATCTTCGTCTTGCTGCAGCCGGTTTTCACATGCTAGGCCAAGGGGGGCGGTGTGGGGGACCGGCGCCGGCCTTCGCCGGGCCTAAGCCGGCCCCCATACCCCTTGGTCTTAGTATAATCAATTTCAGATTATGAAAACAAAAGAGATAAATAGATTTAGTTAAATTGATTTTTAATATTAATATTATTTATTTAATAAAAGAGATAAATAAAAAAATAAAGGTGAGAAATTACCAGAGAATGACACGTGTACAAAAATAATTTTTGTTTATTAGGATAGAAATATGAGATTTTAGAAAATTTAATATTTGTAGTTTTCAAGAATTTTGGGGCCCGAGATTGTAAGGCATAGTTACTTTATCAACAACTTTCTGATATTTTTATTTTTCCAATATAAACTTTATGATATATTTATTTTTACAATATACTTTAACTATTTTTTAGGCACAAAATGCACCATTACTTGAGAGAGTTCATCGGTTTCCATAGTGAGCTTCAATTCTTCAAACTTAATCAATCAAAATAACCACCCAATAGATCATCAATTTTAAATTAAAGTTGGTGGGTTTTCTTATCTTTTAGAGAGTAAAAGAGTTAACGGCCAGTTGATGAAGAAATGAAGTTGGTTTCACAAAAGAATGTGAGCTTATGAAACAACTTTGAAGAGGTTATGTGAATAACAGTTGAAGGTTTGAAGATGGTCAAATAAAACTTGTCAATCGGTTCTTTGACCAAAGTGGAATCTTACCCAAGAGAAAAAACCGAACCGAGGCCGAACCGACCACCTGCTTGTAGGTCCTATCTTCGGTCTTTATTTTACTGTCATCACGGTTTTCGGTCCGGGTCGGGTCGGGTTTTTGAAAATGCTCACCCGACCCAACAATTTCCCCCCAACCAACAATTACCCTCACAAAATCTGGCCATCACGCGTTGAAAAAATCACGCGTTAAAGATATTTGCATTTATCACGCGTTATAAACAACTGGTGGCGGTGGGAATGATAAGTCTATCACGCATTGAACTTGTTGCCACCCCCAGTGGCCTTAGTAAGGTACACAACTACACATTCTTTATAAAAGAATAGAAACGGTTGTTGTTGTCTAGGTGTTAGAAGAGAGAGAGAGAGAGAGAGAGAGAGAGAGAGAGAGAGGTGACCAATTAAAATGAAGAAATGTGGAGTTTTGACCAATCAATAGTAAAAGTAAATTGAATAGTAGAATGTGAGGAGGAAGAAAACTTGCAAATTACTAGAGGGGAAATAGCTCACAAACGATGGACTCGTTTATATTTAATTTGACATTAATTATCGACCAACTTTATAAGTATTTTAATCTAAGTGAAATAATAACCTTTTTAGCTTTGGCTGAGAGAAACATAGGCTCAAGATGTCAAGAAAAAACTATTACGCATCGTGATACTAATTACGTGCTTGTGTTTATGGAAAACAAGAAATCAAAAGGCATTCTCAAATTTGCAACCCTCCATACAAAAATAAAATAAAAAAATATAACATTTCAGACGTCTAGGTCGTTGGTGCATCGTGGGTGAATTTGAGATCAACAAACGCGGGCCCTATGCAAATGGGATAAACCCGACCTGCACAACTAAGCCCAATCACATATTTGCATTATGAAATCTCAAAAAACAATCAAACAGTCAATTTACAAATTAAAAAAAAAACACACACACACTAAAGTAGTAAAGGCCATCTTTAAAAATCTCAAAAAACAATCAAACAGTCAATTTACAAATTAAAAAAACACACACACACTAAAGTAGTAAAGGCCATCTTTAAAAATCTCAAAAAACAATCAAACAGTCAATTTACAAATTAAAAAAACACACACACACTAAAGTAGTAAAGGCCATCTTTAAAAATCTCAAAAAACAATCAAACAGTCAATTTACAAATTAAAACACACACACACACACTAAAGTAGTAAAGGCCATCTTTAAAAGATGCAATCGGCCCATGCAATTGCATGATCTCACACCTCAAATAAAACTAACACCGGCTTATAAAAGGCCACATAAATACGCCACATATGAGATAATACTCTTTGGGTCTGTTCAATCCACAAGTACATAACCCACTCCAGTAGTCCAGTAGTAATTTTTAAGTGCTCTAGGTGAGCCTATTCTTCAAACACACTTAATCTAAGATGTAGAAATCCATTGTATAGCCTGTGTATCATAGCCCAATGCCTCAATCTTCGTTTCATGGTTTTGGTAGTAACAGCCTGCTTGCACCACTGAGCCAGTACGGGCTTATTTCTGGCCCGTTCATCCCTAAACTTGACTACCCATCCAAAACATGCCCAGTGCAATGGTCGAGAGTATTCGAAGAACTGTGCACAATACAAATTCGAATAAAACCAAGACTCCTTTCCACCGTTGACCACTGTTGACTCGATGGACCACTTTGACAAAAATAAAAAAACATACTTTGACTATTTTGACCCAAAACACAAGTGTCCTGTATGACTACAAAAGATTGATTTAGACAAGGGCTGGGTTCTATGATCGTTGATTGAGCACATGAATTGTGAAAACAGATCATATGAATGCATTTGGGTGATTAATTAAACATAACTGAGTCGCTTAAGTGAACATAAATTCTGGTCATATCCTATTGAAAGAAATGATATATAGATATTTTTCATAAAAGCCTCTTTTAAGTATCAAATATTCACATGTTATTGCCAAACAAACACATTGATTTGGAACTAATGGCAATTATTTTCAGATGTTTTGTCCAGTTTCTTATATTTTTTTTATTAAATTTTCTCTGCTGTATAGAACCATATGCAGAGACATGTTTTGCATGTCATCAAGCTTCATATCAATCAACATTTTAAACTCAAGAAAATATCATACATTATTCCAAACACACAGATCCTCATGTGTGTCTAAAGAGCAACAAATTAATTATCATGGTTCAAACCCTCAAGAATCTAATCTGGTATTATTAGCAAAATTAATAAAAAAAATATCCAGAAAATACGAGTGAAGGCTGTAAAAAAGTAAAAGTGATGAAATTAGGGTATGTGGTTTTAATGTGTATAGTCTTTGACTTATCTTGTTGTGTGGGTATGTAAGGAAGTTGTGGTTACCGATCATTTAGGAAGTTCTAACTAGCTTTCGGTTCTCATGAGTTCTACGCTGCAGGTGAACCTCATTTCAGAATGCTTCATTAGACCATTGTAAAGCCAAAAGCCAAAAGTCGGTAGAGCAAATGAGATATTAGAAAATCATAATGGAGAGGCACACACTAAGAAAGTGTAGGTTTGACCTCAAAAGTCAAAAGTCTAACCTACAAGTCAAACATTAAGTTTGACTTCGGAAGTCAAATTCGTTTGTTTCTGATTCAAAGCACTAATGACTCGAGCAATGACTAAATGAGATTAATGCAGCATTTCTAGGAACAAACATAAGTAAGATCATAAACTCCAAATCATTCATATTTGCTTCCAGCTCATCATTCATCCATTTTATCCGCTCTTGAAGCTCAGTATCTTCATCACACATATGTTTCATCACCTGCAGTTTCCCTTTTAATTCCTCAATTTCCATATCTAGTCTAGCTGTCCCATTAACTCACGCACTTGAATTAAAACCACATCCTCTCTTTCTGGATCCAGTTAACATAAGTAAGCAAAACACGATGTCCTGATCATTATAACTTTTATAAATAATTAGTGTGTTCAATATGACACACAGGTGCAGACCCACATAGGGTCCAGATGGTTGATTGAGCCAATGAAGTGTCAAAATGGATCATATGAATGCATTTGTGTGATTAATAACAAAAAACAGAGTCACTTAAGTGAACATAAAACCTGGTCAGAGCGTACTCATAAATGGACTCTAGTAGAAATTTGGTTGAAAGAAATGATAAATAAATATTTTCATAAAAACCCCCCTTAAGTATTGAATTGCTGATCCCTTGTTTTCATGATTCATGTCTCATAATAAAATGATTCTTTGTTTAATTCCTCCTTCAAATCGTTTCCAAAACTGGTTGCAAATCATCCTTTGGTTAAGAACCGATACCATAGATTCTTTGTGTGATGATCACTTGGTAGAACAGAGGATATCAAAACGAACACAAACATGAAACATGAAACATCAAATCAGACCCATCTTGCCTTTTCCTTATTTGAATCCGCCCCGACATCACTAGCAAGTATCAATTCAAACAACCAAATAAAGCAACTACAATATAATGATTCACAACCAAACAATTTGTTTCAATTCATCACAGATAATTCGTAAACACTACAAATGACAACAGTAGAATGATTATATGGTTTGAACACGGATTTAAGACTAGTTTCAATATGCCCCTCCAGCTTCCACTTGTTCCCCGTTCTAGTCTTTCACAAAGTCTTATTAGTGATCCTCCATCTTTCGTTCTTTAACCTTGTCACCTACAAAACCATAAATATATTTCAAATACCTCTCTCACAGTGAGTTTATAACATTATATATTTCAACAAAAACCTGCATCACTTGTTGTTGCTTCAGTATTGGCCTTTCTCCTTTTGGGAGCAAATGTAATATGTTGTTGTTCTTGAAATAGAATTGCATCTTGATCAATCCTTCTTTCGTATCCAGTAATTTTAAGATCTTTCAACAAAGAAATGCTATCGGGAAGATGACTTATAGGAGTATTCACTAGATATAAATATTCCAAACATTCTAATTCTCCTAGGTTCTGCGGTAGTTTCTCAAGTCCAGAACAATTAGAAAGGTAAAGATGTTTGAGATGCTTTAGCTTACAGATGCTGGGTGGAATATCTCTTATCTTGGTATCTATTACACTAAGTGTATTCAAACTTTCTAAATCTCCTAGGTTCTCTGGTAATTTCTCAAGTTCAGAACATTTAGAAAGGTCAAGATAGTTGACATGCTTTAGCTTACAGATGCTGGATGGAACATCTCTTATCTTGGTATATGACACCTTTAGGTTATTCAAACTTTCTAAATCTCCTAGGTTCTCTGATAGTTTCTCAAGTCCAGAACAATTAGAAAGGTCAAGATATCTGAGATGCTTTAGCTTACAGATGCTGGATGGAACATCTCTTATCTTGGTTGATGTTACACTTAGTTCATACAAACTTTTTAAATCTCCTAGGTTCTCTGGTAATTTCTCAAGTTCAGAACAATAAGCAAGGTTAAGATATTCGAGATGCTTTAGCTTACAGATGCTGGATGGAACATCTCTTATATTAGTTGATCTTAGATCTAGTCTATTCAAACTTTCTAAATCTCCTAGGTTCTCTGGTAGTTTCTCAAGTCCATAACAATTAGAAAGGTCAAGCTCTTCAAGATGTTTTAACTTACAAATTCTGGATGGAACATCTCTTATCTTGGTGTGTGTTACCCTTAGTGTATTCAAGCTTTCTAAATCTCCTAGGTTCCGCGGTAGTTTCTCAAGTTCATAACATTTAGAAAGGTCAAGCTCTTTCAGATGTTTTAACATACAGATGCTGGGTGGAATATCTCTTATCTTGCAATATCTTAGATCTAGTCTATTCAATGAATCTATTTGACCAAAATTCTCGGGTAACTTACAAACTTTACAACTACCTAGATTGAGAGTTTTAAGATGTTTCAACTTACAAATGCTATCCGGAAGATGTTTAACATTTAAATCTGTTAAATCTAACTCCTCTAAACGCTTCAACTGGCCAATTTCCTCAGGCAATTCCTCTATGCCACAACATCCAAGGTCAAGAACTCTTAAATGTTGTAAACTACAAATGCTTCCCGGAAGACTTTTGAGTTTTCTGCAACAACTGAATGATAGATTAACAAGCTTATGAAGATTTCCAATCGATGATGGTAGGTTTTCTACATCATTGCGACTGAAATCAAGCTGTTGCAGATTACTACTGTTGGAGTGGCTCGGGATTATATCCTGGAACTCCTTTAGATGTAATAAGCTTACAATAAGAACCTCAAGTGATTCCAAATCCTTGATAAACAAAACAGATTTCAACCTCTTACAACTCTCAAGGTTTAGGTACGTAAGCCTTTTTAAACATCCAACTGGCACATGAAGTTCTACCAAATCATTACAAAATGAAAGATCTAGCGTCACAAGATTAGGAGTCAACCCAAGGTCAAGGGTCTTCAACTTTGAGCAGGAGAGTGTAATGGATTTGAGCTTCTTAAGAACCTAATATCACACCAAAAAAGAATGTAATATACTAATAACCAAAAAAGAATGTAATATACTAATAACTGATCAATAATAAATTAAAATTATTAATCAATCATCCTACCTTTCCCCCCACCCAAAGTTGTTCGATTATGCTGTAAGGCATGTGAAGCTCAAGAAGATTATTTGCTTGAAAGGTTTTGGGTAAACACCCATGAGGGTAATATTCCCAATTCAAGTATCGTAATGCATTTGGAAAGTATTGACCAACTTCATCAATCTTCACAAAGTTATGATCTACAATAAGGCATCTTAGATTCTTCATGTTTCTAATACTTTCCAAAGCAATATTAGGGGTGAGCTTTAGACGTATACATCTTGTCGATTCAGAACCCTGTAATTCAACAATAGTTCATGTCATAAGTAAAAAAAATTGTGTTTGTCTCATCTCTATGTTACAAGTAAATCTTATTCTTACCAAGTCAGTATCCAATACATTTTCAATTTCTTCCTGAATCCATAATCTGCTATGTTTGTTGGGCTCATCTGGGTGCAAACGACGTACGATATTCTTGCCCATTTCTTCAATATGGTCATGCATGCTCAAGTAAAGATCATTAACATAATCATTATCATCATCGTCATGAAAAGTTATTAGAGATCTCTGCTCAAGAACTCTTAAACCAATTCTAGCCTGAAATCCACAACTTTCAAGCATACTTATTGCTTTGTTTTTCTCCCACCCCTTCAATATGCATGCAACATCTAGGAATATTTCCTTGTAATCATCCTCCAAACTTTCATAGCTTAATTCCAGTTTTTCAAGAGTCTCTTTCAACGGAATTCTTTTGAGTCTTGCTAATGCGGATCCCCATTCAAGCTTGTCTTTACCACACAGAAATGAACCCAAAACTTTGATTGTCAAGGGAAGGCCAACAGCATATTGTACGACTTGTTTTGATTCCTTTTCATACTCTTGACGTGGAAGATCTTTCCCAAATGCGTGCCTACTGAAGAGGCCAATCGCTTCCTCATGTGATAATAGACTGACATCACGAATCCGTTCCACTCTATGTGCTATCAACACTTGCTCGTCTCTTGTTGTTATGATAATTCTACTTCCAGGCTTGAACCAATTAAGATCACCAGCTAATGCCTCAAGCTGCTCTTGATGATCCACATCATCTAAAATCACTAGAACCTTTCTACCACGCAGCTTTGTTTTCAACATGTTTTTCCCGTCATGGACACTACCTACGTTGTTTCCTTGACCATTTAGCAAATCTGAAAGGATCTTTCTTTGCAATGACAACAAACCGGACAACGATGCTTTTGAAACTTCCCTGACATTCTCAACAAAGCTGTTAGCTTCAAAGTGAACTGATATTCTATCAAACACAGCTCTGGCTAGTGTAGTCTTACCAGCACCTCCCATCCCCTTGATCCCTATCATGTGAACCTCGTTCGACGCGATATCTAAAGACTTCTCAAGGTCCTGTAGCCGGGGTTCCATGCCTACTAATTTATCATCAAGGTTCACATTAATGGGTCGTAACTCAAGTGAGATCCGCGCAATTATTAACTTGATGACTTTGGCTTCATGCCTATGAATTATAGAAGATTCAGTTAGCTAACTCAAGATCCCACACAAAAAGTTATATTTCAGGTCAATATACGAAGTGTAAGACATAAATAGCAACAATGCTTGAGCTTTCCTCAAAATAAGAAAGAAACTAAAAAAGAATGAGTAGTTTCATAGAGAAATGATGAAAGAAATTACCCATCGGCAGTGTTCCGTAAATCCCAACCGGACAGATTGGCTGCTTCTTTTAAAGCTTCTGTCCATTTCCCGATCTCTATATTGGTATGTTTGGCAAGGGCTTCTCCAACTAGCCCACATTGTTTGCGAACTTCAGAAGGATCCACATCGTAAAAAACGGGGTAAGCAATCCGGTCGTTCGACTTTTGGCATTCCATAATCTTTACAAGTTCATTTAAGCACCAAGACGAAGATGCATATTTCTTTGAGAAAACTATGATGAACAACTTGGACTCTTCAATAGATTTCAAAAGCTGGTTATTGATGCTTTTTTCCTTGTTTGAGTCTTTCGTCGTCCTTGAAAGTGTGAATACCATGTTGCTCAAGAGCAGCATAAAGGTGATCCACAAAGTTCTTACGCGTGTCTTCACCACTAAAACTTAAAAACACATCATACTCAAAACTCTCCTTAACGAATGATGCTGAAGAAGACGCCGCCATTGGAGTTATGCTTTACGGGTTCTACAACTTAATCAAATCTTTTCTTGGAAGATGACTGCAAAGAAACAACGGATCACACTTTTAACCCATAAGAGTGTATTTTATTTATTATATGTAACTAGGATTTTGCCCGCCGCGCGTTGCGGCGGCGCGCGACGGGTGGAAACATATAGTAAGACAAAACACGATTCATAAAACGAAGTGCGTAAAAGACAATTAAAAAAAGTGTAAATCATAAAGGAAGACACAAAGCGTACAACACAATGCCAAAGACATTTAGGAAAACACAATGCATTGGCATTTGCAAAAGTAGGAGTTGTAGTCTAGGGATTACAATTGGAATTTTTTTTTAAAGTTTGCGGGTGTAAAAATGGAGTAATAGTGCAAGAGGTAAAGAAAGAAAGTCTAAAAAAGACAAAGTGTAAAAGTATAGGGGTGGTGGCGGAAATGTGTAAGAGCTAAGGTGTGTTGGTGGAAATGTAAAAGAAGAGGGTTGGTGGCGTAACTATGTAAGAGCTAAGGGGGGTGATGGTGGAAAACCAAAGTACACGGTTGGTGCTGGCAAACTTTGAAAGATGAGGTTGTGGTTTTGGAAATCCAAAGTAGAAGGTTTAGGGACTAAATTTGTCATTTTATGAAACTTTGAAGATACCAAAGTCAAGAGGCTAAAATTGCAACATCGTGAAAGTACGGGGGGCAGGGAGGCAAAGCCAGTGGGAAACCCGCGTGCGTTGCAGCGCGAGTACATTGCAAACATCGAATAGATTAGTCGAAGCGTTATGTAATACGGTAAACATGTGAAAACGCACATTTTGACGTATCCAATTTAACTCAATAGCATTGTAGCTGGATAAAAATGTGAAGTATATCGTATTTATATGTGACCCGACTCATACATAGGAAATGTACAAAAAAGCATAAAATGTGTATCAAGGGAAGAATAACACGTGTAATAAAAAGTGATATTCATATCAACGGAAAAAATTATACCCTTAGTGTGTTGCGGTAGGGTCGAAACGTAGAATTGGAAACGTACATAAAACAATCAAAAAACAAAATACATTTGACCTGACTTGTTCCCCCAAAAAGTTTACATCGAAACGTATACCAACTCGAATTTATACAGACAATTTTTTTTTTAATATTTATAATACAACCCGCGGGCGATGCTTCGTGGCTACATTGCAAACAGAATAGTCCAAGCACTATGTCATGCGCAAACCATATGAAAGTGCATGTCTTTACGTATTCAATTAAACTCAATGTATGGTTGAATCCAAACGTTTAGTTTTTAAAAAAGAAATTTAGTGAACGAAGATGGAAAAAAATGAATATTTGTGTTGTAATCCCTATGAATTTAAATATTATAAAGTATTAATACCCATTGCAATTGGCTGGAATGGAATCAGAGAAGACATGTGGGCTTGAAAGTGGGCTTGAATGTTTTCATTTGGGCTTGAATGGAGGCAAAGTCGGTGGAAACCCCACCGACTTTGTGCTTTAAGATTGTAGAGAATAAGCTGGTAATCACACGTTACAGCTTAATTATCAGGGTTAATAAGATATGTGTATCTGATTTCAAATGCAAAAGTTTGACTTTGTCAAAGTCAAACAATTGAACCAAGTTAAAGAATGGTGATCTTGGGACCTAATGAATAACAATATGTGTATCTGATTTCAAGTGATCCATTTGATAAACAAGATTCAGTTCCGGATGTGATCAGATTTAAAAACCAGAATTTGACTTTCTTAGAAAAGTCAAACCATGGTATAACATCTTCTTTACCTGTTGGGGTCAAACCCCATCGGCTTCAGACATTTTAACAACCGATTCGTTACTAAAATCAAGATGCAAACTAAATTATAATACTTTCAAACATCATACGACTTTGAAGAATCATAAAAAGCAACCTTTGTTTGAACCAAGAAAACCACCACCGTAACCATTCGAAATAAAATAAAATCTGGGGATCAATTGACTTAAAAAAAACTGATAAACCATCACTACTTGATAAATTTAAAGAAGCGAGTTTAAAACTAACCTCAAAATAGTTGCTCAAAACCGCACCCAAATATTCTTGTTCTACTTTCTGATCGGTTCTTAGACCATGTGTAGTGGTGAACTAACATAATGCCCCCACCATGGGGCATTATCCGACACGTGGCATCCTAGTCAGCGTTGGGGCATTATAGCAAAAGTGGCGTAGTGGGGCATTATGCCAATAACGCCCCTTCCAATCAATAAACAATTATTTTTTATAGAGAAAAAAAAAAACAAAAAAAAAAAGAAATGCCACCTTTACACTTGGTTAACTCCCATTGGCCACCTTTACACTTGCATTTGACCATTTAGCGTTATTTTAAAAACGCCGGCCACCTCCAAATTCAATTATAACGCCGGATAACGCCCCATGTAATGGGGGTGGTGGCGTTTTGGGGCGTTATTTTGCAATTTTTTTTTAAAATCACGCCCCACTACGGGTGGTCTTATAAGGAAATTTTATGCCCAACACGCAACAACTTCCAGCTTGACTTGTTCAATCGTTGACTTATTGTTTTTATATTTGTTTATATTTTGATTATTATCGATGTTTGCTTACCTTTTCTCATTGGCCTGGTCTATTCGCACACGCCATTTGTCTTTTTGCACATCCAAAGCGCCCCTCTTTGGCCATAGCACGACGCTTTGGGTGTGCAAAAAGACAAATGGCGTGTGCAGTGGAGTTTGTGTTGTTTTTTTGTTGGAAATAGGTGGGATGTGGGTTAGTTTGGTAGTGTTTTTTGGAGGAAAAAATTGTATTTGAGTTTTATTATTATTATAAAATATTAGTATTACATATAATTCATAGTTGTTTTATAATTACGTTTTTTTACGTCATTATTTTTATAGAACGTATATAATATAAGTGCGTCTTTATAAACTGTTAACCTAGTTTATTTTGTTAAATTAAACGAACACGTTAAATAAAATGTACAGAAAGCCATAAGAATTAAACGTAAATAATCCAAAACCAACGTGATGTAAATAGAAGATTAACTGCAATATATATATCAGTTTGTACATACAAAACAAAAAGGTACAACTGAGTACATAATACATAACAAAACACTATACAAACAAACCAAGGTACTAATCCTCGTGCGGTGGGGACGGTGGGAGGGGAAGTGAAGGCAACCTGGCGAGCTCTCGTAGAGCAACGAGCGTCTCGACCATCCAGTCAATGAGTGCGCCCTGGCGTCTGAGGCGCCGGTCGAAGTCCCGAGCCACCTCACGCGCTGCCGGAGGCAGTTCAGCGTAAACGTGCTGCGGGTACTGTGGCGGCTCAGAAGCTGGCTGAACTGGTGGTACCGGGATCTCCTCGACATGCTCCTCATGAGCCGGATCCTCGAATACAGGCTGAGCCTGAGCCTGAGCCTGAGGCTGGCCCTGAGGCTGATCGAGGCCCAGAGCCTGTAGCTGAGCCTGCAGCGGCCTCCTGAACATGAGCAGGCGCTAACACTCCATCCCTCACCTCAATAACAACCGGGATGACCTCCGGCAACACCTCCGCATGCCAAATCTGCCCGTCACGGCCCCTAAACCTCAGACCAACATCAAAGGTACGGGTGATCTGCATGCTAGATACTGACGCGCGGCCCAACCTAGTTGACGGGATCGGCGCGGACAGCTCCGGATCACTCTCGGGCACTATCCCTAGCGAGTGTGCAATGGCGGTGATGTATGAGCCACCGTGCAGCTTCCCGAGGAGCTGCCGGTGGTATGCACCTGCAAAGTAATCTGCCAGGCAGGCTGCTAGATCGCAGGTCTGGCCGCGAAGTAGCCAGTATAGAAAGAAAAGGTCACTAAGGTTGACCTTCTCCCTGCTAGTACCCCGCGACACGATAGATGACCCGATGATATGGTGCAGGTATCGGTACAAGGGGTCTCTAATAGTGGTGGCCTTTTGCGAGGATTTCCCAAAGGGAACCCTGGAAATGGCCCTCCAGAAACTAATAAGCGTCTGCCTGTCTATCGCCCTAACCCCCTGCGTATATAAATCAGTATCAAGCTCGGGCTCTGTGTACAAACCTGAATGGACAGCAAACTCCCGCACACTCATCTCAAACTGCTGACCGGCGAGACGGAATGTAACCTCGTGGACTGGAAAATTCGGGTCCTCCACGTAATCCGCCGGATGCGGCGCGTATGTAAACGTAGAAAGAAACTCGACCGTAAGCTCACGGTACGAGTCCTCCATCGCTATCTGAAAGAGGCGCGACCAAGGAGTATCTAGTCCAACTATATCACGCGTCCGCGCGGCCTCTCCCACGGTCTCCAGCAGGTCCCAGTCTATCCCTACATGCCCCCCAATCTCCATGGTGCGCAACCTAGCGCATCTCCTCGCCGCCCGTGACCCCTGCTCAAACTGCAGGTACGGACATACCTCCTCTCCCTCAGCCTCCATATGCTCAATCTCCTCCGCCACCTCGTGATCGGAATCCATCCCTGCACGTTTAAATACAAATACAATATTAAACAATATCGTTTGGCCGTGTGTAAATAGCATGATCCTAAATAAAAGATAATAAACAAATAATATTATTAAACAATTCAAATACACAAATAATATTAAATAAAATATAATAAACAAATAATATTAAATAAAAGATAATAAACAAATAATATTAAATAAAAGATAATAAACAAATAATATTATTAAACAATTCAAACAATAAATAATAGAAAACCCGATCATCTCGAACGGGCAGCCTATTTTCTTGCTACCCGTTTTCCTCTGTGTAGCTATACTCTTATGCTCCCCACCAAAAGTACATTGAAACCAAATCTTGTAATTCTCTCCTCTTTTATTCGACCTCTTAATCACAATGAGGTAACCATTGTCTTTTGCCGTGTCTTGTACCCAACGCACCAACTCTTTACGTGACGAAAAGGTCTGCATTGTATCAAACGAAAATGTAACCGGGTAACAGCCTTCCTCGTCAACGGACACATCCTCCGGCTCACCATCGTCACCGAGGTCCGAATAGACTTGATGTTCAAAGCTCTGTTGACAACCGTAACTGTGGTTTGGATAACACTCCTGCTGTACAAAGCTGTGCTCGCCACCGTAACCGAAATTCGAATAACCTTGTTGTGCGTAAGGGTCCTCTACAGGGGTATTCAAATCCAGCTTCACCGTGTTATCACGATAACGAATGCCAGATACAACCTCTGCCTCCCTCAAGTTGGACGAGACCGGTTTCTCATACGAGTCAGAAATAGCGGTCCCTCGTAAGAATCAGGAACAACTGACTCGTTAGAATATTGACCGAAAAGATAGTTGCTTAACCACGACATCGTTTTTTCAAGACACGTAACTAATACAGCAAAACCGCGCGTTATTTTGAAGAAACACAAGTAATTTAGAAATCGACAAACAACAAAACCCCTGTATGTTTGTAAACAACATATTGAGTGCTTTATGTCTCGAACGCTAAATGTTGTGTCTGAGCAGCTTTTAAAAGTGAAAATTTGGGGTCGAAGCGCCGCGCTATGGCCATAGCGCGGCGCTTAGGGTCCATAGCGCGGCGCTTAGGGTTCACGAGACGCCTGAAACCTCGTTTCAGCTTTATGTCTCTCAAACAGCAACTTATGTCTCAAACGTCAGTCAAATCACCTTTTGTCGAGCTAAGCGCCCCGCTATGGCCATAGCGCGGCGCCTTGAGGTGTGAAAATAATTTTATCCGTGTGTAAATAGCATGACCCTTTCTCATTTCCTAAAAGGTGTAGTTAGAAAAATTATTTACCTATATAGGCACTTTAAAAAATATGTAGCAAAATGAGTTTTTTTTAATTAATTATTTCTCTCTCCTAATCTTAATCGATGAAATAATTTTCTTTTCAAAAATATGTTATTTAACATGAGTTAAAAGAAAAAAAATTATAGTTCAATAAAAAAACAGGCCGTAAGACTTTGAAAAGGTTTTTAAATGTTATTTGAATTATTTTATTAATTAGTATTGAAAAGGTTTTTAAATGTTATTTGAATTATTTTATTAGTATTAATATTTCCTTAACTAATTTTCAAGAACGGTGGCTTTATTCTTTCTTAAATATTTTTTGAACTTACCTAACAATAGTTTTCATAAGTGTTTGTCATCAATCATTTTAAAATGTTACACATATCATTCAATTTACGGGTATTGAAGGGTCATGTTTTCGGCGAGAAAGAGACTCAACCAAGTAATTTTTTGACATAAAACATATATCAATAGGTCAAATAGAAAATGGGTTAAACGGGTCAACCTACGAACTAGTCGGACTGACACGAAACTGACCAGCTACCTAATATGTTTATAAATTTACTTGAAACTAACCTTACTATAATAAACCAAACTCGCGAATTTTACGTTAGGTTTGTGTTAGTGGTGGCAAAGTGAGCAAGTTTGATAGGTTTGGTTAATGGGTCAAGATGGATTTGGGTTAAAATATGTATAGCTCAGGATGTGTATTTTAAAAAAAAGGTTGGATAGGTAATGGGTCAAGACGGGTTTGAGTTAGAATGGGTTTAGGTTAATATAAGTTTGGGTAAAGATGAGATGAAAAAATAATTAAAAAATTAAAAAACATAAAATAAAAAATACAAAAAATAATAAAAAATATAAAAATTTCTAAAAAAATCAAAAAATTCTAAAAAATAAAAACAATTCTAAAAAATCTTAAAAATTCAAAAAAATCCTAAAAAATAAAACAAATAAAGAAAAATTAAAAATTAAAAAAATTCTAAAATGTCAAAAAATCCTAAAAACTCAAAAAAAAATCTAAAAAATCAAAAAATTTTAAAAATAAAAAATCCAAAAAATAGAAAAAACTCTAAACAATTAAAAAAAACATCTAAAAATCTATAAAAATTCTAAAGAAATTCCAAAAAATAAAACAAATAAAAAATTGTAAAAAATCAATAAAATTCAAAGAAGTAAAAAAAATTCTAAGAAATCAAAAAATTTCTAAAAAAAAAAATCTAAAAAGAATCATAAAAATTCTAAAAAATCCAAAAATTATAAAAAAAAATTAAGAAATCCTAAAAAATCAAAAAAAATTTAAAAACTCAAAAATATTCTAAAAAATCCAAAAAATTCTAAAAAGTAAAAAAAATCATAAAAAACCAAAAAAGTTTATAAAAAAATAAAAAAATTCTAAAAAAATCATTAAAATAAAAAAAATAAAAAAATCTAAAAATTCTAAATAAAATCCTAAGGCCTTTTTTTTTATTTTTAGAATTTTTTGACCTTTTAGATTTTTTGGATTTTTTATAATTTTTTGGATTTTTTGGAAGTTTTATGATTTTTTAGAATTTTTTGGATTTTTTATGATTTTTTGGAATTTTTTATTTATTGTTTATTTTTTATAATTTTTTTGAGATTTTTTAGAATTTTTTTTTAATTTTTAGAATTTTTTTTATTTTTTTGAGTTTTATGATTTTATAGATATTTTTTTTTACTTTTTAGGTTTTTTAGCACTTTTATGATTTTTTAGATTTTTTAAATTTTCTTTGATTTTTTAGATTTTGTTTTGGATTTTTTAGAATTTTTATTACTTTCAGAATTTTTATGATCTTTTAGAATTTTTTTGAGTTTTTTAGAATGTTTTTTATTTTTTTATTTTTTAGATTTTTTTTTAATTTTTAGTATTTTTCTGATTTTTTAGAATTTTTTTTATTTTTTATTTTTTAGAATTTTATATTTTATATTTTTTATTATTTTTAATATTTTTATTATTTTGAAACGAAGAACGACGGGAGAGTACTACGGCAGCGATTGGTGAAGTTGCAGTTGTGAATAGATTTATCTACGAGTAGTAATTAGTTTAGTGATTTTATCTCATACCCATCCTGACTCGCTTGGGTCCATCCTAACCTGGTGACTAATTTTGTTTGGCCCATTTTAACCCATCTTAAAATTTAAAATACCTATATTAACCCAAAATGAAATGTATGGGCTTGTTTTGCCACGTCTAGAGTGTACCATTGTGACGGGAATTAAACTATAAGCATTAGAGCATTCACGATATATCTAGGTGTTGGAAATTAATGTCTCTTCTTAAATGGTAAGGATTTAAGTCTTGTAGTAATTAGTACGTGTAGATTTAAGAGAAATAATAAAAGGGTTTGTGAGTTAGTTATTCTCATATAATTAGGGTTGTAAACGAATCGAGCGTTCAGCAAACTGTTCATGAACCGTTCGGCGGAAGTTCGTTTATGTTCATCCGATTAGCTTAGCAAACAAACACGAACACAGGTCTCGTTCATTCGACTGCGTTCGTGAAGGTTCGGTAATATGTTCGTTTGATTATATTAAAAAATAATAAATAATAAACCTTTTATCTAAACATATTGAAAACTTGAAACCCTATTTTTTCTAAGTTAGCTAAAATTTGGATATTCTAAGACATTTTTGGGGATAATTATGTCTAAGTTAGTTAAACTTTATTCATCATTTGGTGGTGTTGTAGACTTCTTGTGTTTTGATTTATGTCACACCCCGATATTTCCACGTATTACCGGTGGGCCCGGTGGGAAGTATCGTGACGTAGTTGATATCATCATAGTCAATTAATCACAGTTCAATGCACAGCGGAAGTCTAAAGTAAATATATTACAAACCGATTCGAAAGTAACATCAAATATTACAAACGGATTGTAAGATAGATCCACAGGCGGATCTTAAAACAGAAACATAAACACAGTTCAACAGACTTTAGATGTTTAGAACTTGCAAGATTCCCTATTAACGCCCTGAGCTCCCAGCCAATTTACATACAGTACTTGTCACTTAACCTTTTTGGAAAATACGTCAGTTTACACTGGTAAATACAATTAACTGACTCTTTTGAAAATCTTTATGAAAATTGATTTAAATGCACAAGGCACAAAAATTCTTTTATAACTTGGGACAATTATATTAATAACAATCTTGTATCAGATTTACATGTTTGTCCAACATTTAGGGCCGGTGATTAAACAAACCGATCAAGATTAATCGACACACCACAAATATAACTCACAAGAAGTTACCTCACGAGTGAGTATATCTTTTACATACATAATAGGAGGTGTTATGCCTACACCTTGTGCTTAAGTTGTGGCCATTTACATTTTTTAAATGAGCCAAGGATATTCAGGACACGGTCATTAACCCCCAATGTTATTTGTTATCAAGCAATACTGATTAAAACTGGATTATGCAATTTAATCATCTCCGATTAAAAGGTTTCTACACCCGACCAAGCGGTATTTTTATAATACCGTATCCCAAGCCCGTATAACGGAAAATAAGTTAAAAGTATTTACCTGAGCTTAAAATGCAATTTATACTCAACCGTATATTCTAATCAGCAAGCACAAGTACCTCTACTGGGGCTCTCAATCTGGAGCGAAGGTTTTATTAAACTATTAGATTCCTACCGGGTCTTATTTAAGTTGTAACTTAGACCGGTTAGTTTTTAAGGAAAGTTTTACGGTTCAAAACACAAGATTAAGCGAAGACCGGATTAGAATGTGATTTAGACCCGACAAGTATGGAGACTTGTATAATATGGGTATACTAAGCACATTCTGAATTTTGAAGTAAAAATGATAAGGTTTGACCCGTTTCGGTTAATTCATGTAAACTAGTTACATAAACTGTACCGAACGAGTAAAATGCATAACGGGTAACCAAATGAGTCATGAACATGTTTCACAAGTTAATATACCTTAAGTATGTTGGGATATCAGTAGGATACCTTCCATTATGCCCAAAACGAATTTAAAACCAATTTATGCCCCGTAGGGGTATTTTGGTCATTTTAATGATTATAAAAGAGGTTAAATAATAATCCGAGTTTTTGGTCTAAATAATCAGTAAAAAATTTATTTTATCAAGTCATATCAGTAAGATATCTCACATATGTGAAATTTATCATTCATGGCCAAACTATGCACCGTAGGGGCATTTTGGTCATTTCACATAAGCTTTAACGGTTAATTTTGGAAATCTGAGTTCAAAACTTTTATTTACTGTTAAAGTATAAAAAATTATTCATAACATCAGTAGGTATCAAGCTTTAGATGCCTAATATGGTTTTAAACCATACTATGCGCCTAAATCGCATAAAAGTCGGTATTTGACGATATTCGGTTTAAATAGGGAAATCTGAGATTTTGACCAGCCTTTATAGTTTAAAATAACTTATTTATTATATAAAATAAATAGAAAAAGGTTTGACTTGTAAAGGATGTATAAAACTCATTTTATTAGCAGAAAGGGCGTTATCGTCAATTAACGAGCCTATGCGAGAACTCTATGTTATGATCATCTTAAAATTTAATAAAAATTTCCAAAAATCCCAAAACATTATATTACATCAGTAGGTAAAAGGTTTGATGTCAAAATTTGAGTTTAAATAGGATTTATATCGAATATGTCGTTTAATTAATAAAAAAGCCTTTATTTACGATATTGAGCATAACTCTCAATTTAGACCATAAACTAATGTCAACTTTTAGGACATACTTAAATATCAGTAACAAAGGTTTTTGTCCTCTCACATTTTCAAAAGTCTTGTTTTAATATAAAAATGGCATAATGGTCAACTTTTAGGCATTTAACGGAAACATGCAATGAACTAGGATTTCTAAGGAACCAAGTTGTATAAACTCAGAGGATTATACTAACCTATAACATGGTCCTAAAGGAACCCTAAGGCATATCTAAACTAAGCTAAATCGGGTCAGAACTGAAAGTCAAATTTTGCGACTTTCGGTTCCGAACCGAGCCTAAACTTAGAATTGTTGGGTTGAACATGCCTAGACATTTTCAATTAATATTTACCAAGTTATTAAAGTGACAAAACTGATTTTATTGCCTTTACATCATTAGTTATGTATTTTATTTAAAAACCGACTCGTTGACCTTTTATTTTAATTACTTTGACTCGACAATTAACTAAGCAAACGTGGTAATTAGGAGGTGCCCTTTTGAGGGTTTAATACCTACCTAATTATGATCACGTAGCCATGTTCGTTGCGAACATTGGCTAGACCGTACAAGGTCTAACTAAAAGTCAAAGCGTTTATCGAAAACGCTTGACTTTTCGGCTTTAAGAGCCAAATAAAATAACCAAGCACGAAAGGAACACTTACAAGTGGTCCTTAGGACTAAAAAGAACTCAAAAGGGGGTTCCAAATGATCAGGACCCTCAGATTTGAGTAGGAGAGCAAGAATTCAAGAAATGAGTAAAATGAAATGGAGGATTTCACCTCTATTTATTGTGTTTGGAGGGTCTTTAGATGATCAACAAGTGTTATGAGAAGTTACAGGATGATTACAGGTGTAATACCAGCTTTCAAAACCATCAAAGACCCCTAGAATTATGGCTGTAAACGAACCGAACGAACACGAACAAGGCCTTGTTCGTGTTCGTTCGTTAAGGAAATAAATGTGTTCACGAACGGTTCATGAACACTTAACGAACGGGATTTTATGTTCGTGTTCGTTCATTAAGGAAATGAGCGTGTTCACGAACGGTTCACGAACACAAATAAATTTGGCGAACGCGACGAAGGATAAAGATAGATGGCCCAGAGAGTAGCACTCGAACTTGAATCCCTTATTGTGGAACGGAGGTCGTTCGTATTCGCTGATGTAAATAATGAGAAATGAAAGGGAAATGATGCATAAACAAGGTGAAAATGGGTTTCCTAGTTTAATTGTTAGAGTAATAAAATAAATAAAAGTTTAATAATAGAAAAAGTACAAATAAAATATAAGAAAGTACAAAGATCTTCAATTAAAACCCAATCATACGAACATATACGAACGCAAATCAAAGAATGTTCACGAACACCTTACCGAACGTTCACGAACACAATCGAACGAACGAGACCTCTGTTCATATTCGTTCATTTAACTAATCGAACGAAATTTCTTGTTCATGTTCGTTCGTTTATTAAACGAACGAACATAAACGAACTTCCCGCCGAACGGTTCACGAACTGTTCGCTGAACGTTCGGTTCGTTTACAGCCCTACCTAGAATCAATTATGTGAGACAAGGAAGCAAAACCAAAGCTGGTTTTCAAAATTCTGTTGCTGGAAATGGTATACGAACCGTAAGGGTCCTGTATACGGTCCGTAAGGACATGTACAGCTCACACAAAGTTTCATTTGTTGTCACTTTTGGTCCCTGCACTTGATAAATGCCATTTCCGACACATTTAAGGCCCGTTAAACCATTTTTAAGGCTCTACAATGATGCCTAAACATAGGGAACATGAAATATGCTCAAAAATATGCCGGATGTCGGTTCGTTTGGTCGTACGGTCACGTTGTTCGTCTAATTACGACGAAACACAAACGGACGCGAAAAACGAACCAAATTACGCGACGAATGGAATTTTATCAAGCCAATCACTAAAATAAAATAGTTTAATGATTACATAAATTTTTGGATGTCCGGATATATTCAGAACGTAAGATATGCGCGAAAATGCAAACTTATGCACTTTTTGACGCTTTTAGTCCCTGTTGATCAAATAAGTTTATTTTTGTGCACCAAACACCTCAAAGCCTATTTCTAAGCTATATAAAGGATATTTAGGGCATGTTTAACTTATGATCATATTTCGGAAGGTTCGATACCATACGAATCGGTATACTTTTGCAGTTTGACGCAAATAGTCCCTCTAATGCGCAAACTTGCGCATATCATCGTTTAATAGCATCGAAGCCTTATCTAATCCATATTAGGCATTCTTGGGAGTATTATTAAATATCACGATGCTTCGGGTTTGTTAAAAGGTCACTCAGAGGTAAGAATTAACTTGTTGACGCTTTTAACCCTTCATCGCGAAATCTTTCAATTAATTACGCAAACGCCTATACTCGATCAACAAGTGGCTCATTTGTGAATATAAATGCCGTAAGAGGTTATTTAGAAACTTATTTTAAGCATGATAACACTTCTAGTCCTTTCATAATCAAAGTTTTTGATTTTTCACAAAATTAGTCCTTCATAGTCAACGATTGACCTTATTAGGGTTTTGTACACGTGTCAACGTATCATTGGACGTGATTTTACGAGATGTTACAATTTATTATTTTATGATTGTTTTCAACTACTTATATCCAATGGTTAAAGATAACAATATTTTCATTTTTTTATTTTCAAGTTAAATGTTCGTTTGCGTTCATTTTTATTTGCTTACGTTTGTTTGTGTTCGAGACCAGTGTTCACGAACTATTCGTGAACAATTGAATTTCATTAACGAACGAACACGAACATAAACTTATATTCGGTATGCGTTCATGAACAGTTCGCGAACATGTTAATTCCCTTAACGAACGAACTCGAACATGGCCTTGTTCGTGTTCGTTTACAGCCCTACGTATAATACAAAATAAAATTAAGAGATAAACATGGTTAATTAAAAAAACTAAGTTTGAATTTGAACAATATATTAAGTTGGACGTATTTCAGTGCTAAAACTATCACTTTTTATTTTATGGAATTAACTATTAGGTGTTGGTCACAACGGTTTCAACTTTAAAAATAACCATTGGTGGTCCTATCTTTTCATATACTGTAAAGTAATGGACCTTTACTAAACCGAATAGGATAAGGAGACAAAAATAATTTAAGCTTTTGTTAGTAAAAGTCCATTAGTTTACAGTATATGAAAAGGTGGGGCCACTACCGGTTATTTTTTTAAGTTGGGACCGTTGCCGGCCAACGGCTAATAGTTTGGATTATTAAAATCTATTATTTCTTATTATATATATATATATAATTTTTTTAAAAATAAATAATTTAAAAAAAAATGAGTGAACTAATACTTTTTACAAATAAAGTTTGAGCTTAATATTTTAGCTTATTAATATAAATGAGCAATCCGAGCTTAGCCTACTCGTCTTGTTTACAACACTACTCCAAATGGAGCACTTGTACTATATGGTTGAACTAAACGAAAATACCATTTGTATGGTTTCTCCATTTGTGACAGAATTTTGCAAGGAGATGATGGAATGGTAAATAAAAAAAGACTTCAGCAATATTTTTTATTAGATACGTTTAAATATTTATCTATTTTGTTTCTATACGGATATTTTATTGCATGATAAATTAATAAATTGGAATGTCAATTCACCTTTACCTAATATGGTTTATTTATTCATTCAAATATGTCACTGATTACGTCCACGTAAATTGTTTTTTCTTAGGATTTTCCATGCACCTTCCAGAGTTTGCTTGGACTAATTTAGAGTTTATAGATGTTGATTTTGACTTATTATGGAATATAAATACTTGGAGCTTAAACTAAAAGAGACAATTTCCATGGAATAGAAATAGAAGACCTTAAAATAATAAATTAAGTATTTTAATCCATATTCCCTGCCAATTATATCGTTTTTATTGAGTTTAGATTATTAATATGACTAGTGTTTTTTATTAAGATTTCTGTTATAGTGAAATGCCAGCCTTAACGTAAACTTAATTGGATTTTTTTAGTAAAGAGGACGGAATATTGAAAAAATTGTAAATTTACAAAAATAATTACAGGGAGAAAAGGATTTGAAACTTGCTTGGGACATGTCCCCAAAGATATGTCCAAATTAACGAAACCCAGGGATATTCAACATACATGAACCCTATAAAAATCGGATGAACCCGACCAGTGGCGGAGCTCAACTAAAAGTTCCGAGGGGGCGGAAAATCATGTGACCCAATTTATATATTGTATAAATATTTAAGCAAAGTAATTGGGGGACGATCCTATATAATTTTAAAATTTTCGGACGAAAAATAGGAAATTTTACGCTTCTAACCGAAACATGGGTGGCGTGGGGGGTGGGGGGTGGGGGGTGGGGGGGGGGGGGGGGGGGGTTGCACCCTCCACTTCACACTAAGCTACGCCGCCCGACCCACACAACTAAACCCAATAACATTTTTGCATTACAAACTCTAAAATACAAGTCCATCTTTAAATGATGCACTCGTCCCATTGCGATAGTGATATGTCTGTATACGCCCGATCCACTGGCCTAGTGTGCCTGGTGTACCATATTGATATTCCAAGTAAGCCGAAAGCCAACATTTTTAAGCCGGAAGGTTGCCATCACACGGATTAAGAGTTCCTTTCAATTCTAGCCATCGATAGGCTATATATGCCATTAACAGTTGGGATTATAATATTGGCCAAAACGAACTTTGAAACTGATAACCGAATTTATCCCTACGCCTATATCCAAGGGTGGACCTACCCTTTGGCCAGGGTGGGCAGCCGCACCCCTTGAAAAAAAAAATTAGTGTATATTTTAGGCAAAAAATCCGACCGTACCCCTTGAAAATATGATTGAACACCTCATCCGCACCCCCGGTAAATAATTTCTGGGTCCGCCAATAACCGCTTACATTCAAACAACCGTGTATATGAATTTTTTGATAAAATTAGAAATGAACTTTATACACCTTGCTTAATCTCTACAGCTTTGTTGTGGAAAAACGTTAATGGTGAACGCGTAATATGTATCTCAGTTTGTAACTAAAAGAGTATATGTTGACCTCAAAAAGTCAAAAGTCTAACCTAGACGCCCAAAAAAAAAAAAAAAAAAAATCGCATCCAACATCCATATGCATGTTCATGTGACATGATTGACTTGACTCTTTAAGGTCAGGATAACTATATTCTAGCTTCTTTCATATGATTTATATAACTTTAAAACATTTAAAATACTATTAGAGTTTTAGAAATGTTTGTGAAGATATGCAAATTCTAAGTTTACTTCAAAAGTATTTTTTTTTTATGATTCAAACACCAATGATTCTAGCAATGGCTAAGCAAGAGTGATGCAACATCTCTAGAAACAAATATAAGTGAGATTTGTTGGGTTAATCGCAGTGGCGAAGCTTGACCCGAATGACGAGGGGGGGGGGGGGGGGGTCGAAAACGTATATACCCAAAAAATTCTATACGAAAACTATATATATAACACTACTGAGCGAAAAGTTCGGGGGGTCGGGCGCCCCCTCCCGCCCCTTCAATACTTCGCCCCTGGTTAATCGGGTTCGTTTACGGGTCGTGGGTTGACACGTTATCGGTCCCGTTTCAAATGGTCAACATGGATATTTATGTTTCATGGTTTATTCTAATAGCTTATTAGGTAGAATTTGGTATATACTTTTGACCATGTCTTCAGGAAGTTTACGTGAGGATATGAAATGGTGCACATGGTGGAAGAGGGGGTGCCATTGTACCTATTTCCTAGGAAGACTTGGTTTATTTCGGTTTGTTTGTTAGTGTAGTATGCTATATATATAGCTCAATTATTTAATGAAAGATACATCCATCTTTCTGTGATTATCGAATACATACAGCAACAACTTTCATTTTCCTTCTTTTATATTTCCTCTTCTCTACAATTTTACATACATACGTGATTTGTGTAGAGTGTGAAAGGGGCGTGAACCAACAAGATTAGTGCAACAAGCTGCTTAGAGAACTTGAAAGTGCTAATATGTTGATGATATTACTTTACCAAACATCAACTTCTAGCAAGCCCTAATGCCAGTAAAGGACCACAGGGATTACCATATTAGACAAGTGGCCATGATAGACTAAATAAGTTCAGTTCATCACCCAAATGTTTCATCACCTGCACTTTCCCTTTTAGTTTCTCAAGTTCCATCTCTAATTGCTGTTTGGCATCTAGCTGTCTCGTTTAACTCTCTCTGTGATTCAAGATCCATTCAACATAAGCAGCAAATCAGAAAGCATTAATGTTCTTTTTCATGTAATAAATATAGAGTGTGCCTATTGGCACACTAAAGTGTCTATTGGCACACCAAACCCTAGCAAAATTAGGGTTTATCTACGCTGCGTATTGGTCAATACGCAGCGTATAGGGTTAACGCTATACGCTGCGTATTGACCAATACGCAGCGTAAATAGACCATAGATCTCAGTGCCTGATAACCAACCATTGCACAAAAAACAAGGTATATATACGCTGCGTGTAGGTCAATACGCAGCGTATATAAAAGAGCTGCAAATTTGGGTTATATACTTATAATTATTATTATTATTATTAACGTAACTTTTTTTTAGCGTTTCATGTCTCTAACTGCTTTGAAGAATTGGGTACAAGAAACGGGAAAGAAGTATGGTTACGTAATTGCTACCCGCCGATCAAAAAATATACGCTGCGTATTGACCTATTTGGTCATTTTATGAAACTCATACTTCAGGGACTAATATGGTCATTATTGAAACTATTTTAACTGAATGGTTTAGCCAGGTTAACTTTCATATAAAGATTTCTTCTTTAAACACTAACTCAGTTAGCATACTTAACTGAACAGTACAGGGATCATTTTTGTCAATTTTCGAAACTTCAGGGACCGTTTTTGTAAATTTTCGAAACATCAGGGACTATTTTTGTAAATTTACGAAACTTTAGGGACCAATTTTGTCAATTTTTGAAACTTTAGGGACCATTTTTGTAAAAATTGAAACTTCAGGGACCAAAGTGTAACAATATCAAAAATCGGTTAAAAGGGGGTCTTCTTTAAAGAACCGGCCCTTGCAAGGATCGAACTCGTGACCTATCGTTTAGAACCGCAACGCCTTAACCAGTTTATCCTCCGTCTCGGAGCTGTTAGAATATGAAACTTAATTCCTTATATAAACTAGTTAGGTTATACGCTGCGTATTGACCTATACGCAGCGTATGCCAGGTTTATATAGGCTGCGTATAGGTCAATACGCAGGGTATATATCCTTCCTCAATTTTTTATTCACACCTGAACATGATAAACATCCAGAATTTTATATAACCTGTCAGAATTTTATATAACCTGCCAGAATTTTATATAACCTACCAGAATTTTATATGTACACCATAGTATATATATAACCTTTCAGAATATACAAGAGTTTGATATATACAAGAAAAGTTTGTGCATACATAACAAAATGATAAAAATGATAAAATATTACTGCTGCTGCTGCTCCTGCTGCTGCTGCTGTTGCTGCTGCTGATGCTGATCCCATTCCGCATCCGTAATGAAGGGTAGTAGAGGTAACCCGTCATGTTGTCGCTGCTGCTGTAGTGCCGCAGCCACCCACTCAAACAGATAATTGTTTCTTTCAGCTAACCGAAGCTGCCGCTAATGTGATGGGTCAGGACCGGGCCAAACATGGCGTGGGAACTGAGGCGCCCCTGGTGGTCCACGCGGCGGTGGTGGCTGCGGAATGAAGACGGCCAGCTCATGCGGCTCCGGCACCTCCAGATCACGCGGGAGATATACCGGAGGGAACTGTTCCGGCAGCTGTTCAAGCTGGTATTGCGTGCCGTCCGGCTTCTTAAACCGCTTCCCGTCTGGGAAGTCTTTGGTAACGTGCATTCCGGATATAACGTTCATCCCCATCCGCTTCGGCTGTGCCGGCGGGCCTACATGGTCGCGGTCACTCTCCGGATGATAGCCCAACGAAAGGGCTATCCTAGTCACGTAGGCGCCGCCAAATAACTGTCCGCGCTCCTGTCGATGATGCGCGGAGGCGATGTATTGCGCCAACCCGTAGGCAAGAGCGCACGACCTCTTGTATAAGAGGCAATATAAGAAAAATAAATCACCGCTGGTGCACCACTCCCGGCTTTTGTTTCGAGCAGTGATCGAAGTGGAAATCATTTTGTGCAAATACCTGCACAAAAGGAAACCAGTCAGTAAATAATAATCAGACGACATCGACTAAGATCGTCGTTAAATTATAATTTTTTTATTATTTAGTCTACGTCGTCCGTAAGGCGCGTACGGGCCTAACGAGCGTCGAAACTAAATTCGTCTTCATCGTTAAAGTATAAAACGACGAACTTAGTTTCGACGCTCGTTAGAGACCTACGCGCCTTACGGTTCGACTTCGACTAAATAATTAAAAAAAAATATGTTTAAAAAAATAAATCTGTTTAAAAAAATTCTGTTAAAAAAATTATGTTTGAAAAAACAGTTTTCTGTTTAAAAAAACAGTTTAAGTTTAAAAAAAAATTTCTATTTAAAAAAAACAGTTTTCTGTCGACGCTCGTTAGGGACCTACGCGCCTTACGGTTCGACTTAGACTAAATAATAAAAAAAATATATATTTTAACGACGAACTTAGTTTCGACACTCGTTAGGCCCCTACGCGCCTTACGGTTCGACTTAGGCCTAACGAGCGTCGAAACTAAGTTTGTCGTTAAAATATATATATTTTTTTATTATTTAGTCGAAGTCGAACCGTAAGGCGTGTAGGTCTCTAACGAGCGTCGAAACTAAGTTCTTCGTTTTATATTTTAACGTCGAACTTATTTCGACGCTCGTTAGGGACCTACGCGACTTACGGTTCGACATGGACTAAATAATAAAAAAAAAATATAATTTAACGACGATAAAGAAATGTTTTGACGCTCGTAAGACGCGTACGGGCCTAACGAGCGTCGAAACGAACATTTCTTTATAGTCTTTGAGCCAGTTTTCGTAGACGTAATCATAGACACCTACAAAAATAAAATAATGAAATGTAAAAGCGTGTGTAAAATATAATAGATTGGGTGAGTCGTTTGTTGAAGGAACACTTACTTTCTCGGTTGGCAACCACGAGTCGGTTATACATTTTCTCCAAGTTGTACTTGTACATGGGTTCTAAAGAAGATTCGCACAATCTCCGCCAGTACGACATAAATTTCCCCCAATCTTCTTTATTGAACCCTTCCTTGCACTTTTTAGCTATATTTTGTTGGATGTGAAAGTGGCATAGAAGCCTGGTTGCGTTCGGGAATACTTTAGAACACGCGTTAATTAGGGCAAGCTCCTTATCCGTGACTATCACATGCGGCATCATACATTCATGCAATATTGACTTGATCCGCTCAAGCACCCACACGTAGTTACCCCTTCGTTCTTTACAAATAACGGCATGTGCGATACAAAAAGACTTGCTGGTCGACGTCATACCCACAACCTGGACAAATGGCATGTTGTAGAGGTTTGTTTTGTAGGTCGCATCGATCAACATCACGTGCGGGAATGCACGCCACATAGTGATTGAATAAGGATGAACAAAGAAAATCTCTGTTACGACATCTGTTTTGGGTTCCTGTCGGGTGTCGTAAATGAATCGGTGGTCATGCAGCAGGCTTTCCAGTGCCTGCATAGGAGTCTTTCCGTCCATTATTGTCGCTCTAATTTTTTGTACCGCATTTTGCACGTCTTTCTGAACATGCAGGCTGTCGGGGAACTGCTTTCTTAGGGTTTGAAATATGATACGTGGCTCCATGTTTTGAGCCGTTAGCTGCTCCACTAGCCTGTATTCGGCTTCAGTAAATCTTCGCACAAAAGCGTGGCCCAACAGACTCGTCGTAGGTTCGTGGTTATGGTTCGCGTCGTCCACTTTTAACTCCCACGTGTCATTCGTCACGTCCCGGATGGCGAGTAATGAAAATGGGCAACCGATTTTTTTGCTACCAGCTTTCCTAACTGTTGTTTTACTACGGTGCTCACCACTACGGTCGCACACAAGCCATACCATCCCAGTAGTACCGCCAATATTTTTCGATCGGCGGGTAACAATTACGTAACCATACGCCTTTCCCGTTTCTTGTACCCAATTCTTCAAATCAGTTAGAGACATGAAACGCTAAAAAAAGTTACGTTAATAATAATAATAATAATAATAATAATAATAATAATAATTATTATTATTATTATATTTTTAATAATAATAATTATATTTTTATAAAAGAAATAAATATATATTTTTAACAACAATAATAATTATATTTATGTTTATAATATTTTTAACAATAATAATAATTATTATAATTATAATATTTTTAACAACAATAATAATTATAATTATAATTATAATATTTTTAACAATAATAATAATAATTATTTTAATGTGATACCTCATTTATTTGAAACGGATTGCCCGGGGTAGATGGTTCATAAAGTGATGTGTTACGGGGCTCATAACCATATCCACCATGTTCTTCGTATCCACCATAGCCTCCATATCTATCGTATCCACTGTATCCACCTTCACCGCCGTATCCACTGTATCCACCTTCACCCCCGTATCCACCTTCACCCCCGTATCCACTGTAACATCCGTATCCACCTTCACCCCCGTATACCGCGTAACCCGGATACGATTGCTGCGTCGGGTAATATGGTTCATCAACAGGTGCATTCTCAGCACCGTATCTACTTTGTTGCACGTACGGAGATTCATACCCGTATCCGTAATCCGGATACACTTGATGCGCCGGGTAATTTGGTTCATCAACAGGTGGAATGGGAGTCTTGTTCAAGTCTGGCAACTGTTTTTTTTTTATCAACAGGGACTCCAGACACAACCTCCTCCTCCTCATTGGCATCATTTGCTCCCTATGTGTCGTTAGAATAGCGATTACCGAAATAATTCTCGGTCCAAAATGATGACATTTTAACAAGATTGAGCAAAAAATAGAACAAATGATTTTGGTTTGTGGTTTAAATTGTTTACTGAAGAAAAATATGAAAAACAGAAGAAGAAAGAAGTCATGAACTACGAATGCAGATGAAAAGAAAGCAGCGCTAAATAGACTTTCAATTTTACTGAAATAGGCAGCGTATAGCTCTCTACTCCCCGTATTACTTTATTGCCGTGCCTGGACAACATCGCATCAGTGTTAAATCAGTCTGACATACACTGCGTATTGAGCAATACGGAGCGTATAGGGTTACCTCTATACGCTGCGTATTGGTCAATACGTAGCGTATGTCAGACGGATTTGGTTTGACTGTCTACCTGCCCCATACATACGCTGCGTATAGGTCAATACGCAGTGTATAACCTAACTAGTGTATATAAGGATTAAGTTTCATATTCTAAAAGCTCCGAGAGGGAGGATAAACTGGTTAAGGCGTTGCGGTTCTAAACGATAGGTCACGAGTTCGATCCATGCAAAGGCCGGTTCTTTAAAGAAGACCCCCTTTTTTCAGATTTTTGATATATTTACACTTTGGTCCCTGAAGTTTCAATTTTTACAAAAATGGTCCCTAGAGTTTCGAAAATTGACACAAATGGTCCCTGAAGTTTCGTAAATTTACAAAACTGGTCCCTGGTGTTTCGAAAATTTACAAAAACAGTCCCTCAAGTTTCGAAAACTGACAAAATTGGTCCCTGAAGTTTCGAAAATTTACAAAACGGTCCCTGAAGTTTCAAAAATTTACAAAAACGGTCCCTGATAGGCGGGTAACAATTACATAACCATACTTCTTTCCCGTTTCTTGTACCCAATTCTTCAAATCAGTTAGAGACATGAAACGCTAAAAAGAAAGTTACGTTAATACAAATAATAATAATTATAATTATAAGTATATAAACCGGGAAAAATTTTGACACTTCAAACCTACGCAAACCTACCAACAGGAACCCAAATTTGCAGCTGTTTTATATACGCTGCGTATTGACCTATACGCAGCGTATATAAACCTTGCAAAAATTTGACACTTCAAACCTACCAAAATGACCCCAAATTTGCAGCTCTTTTATATACGCTGCGTATTGACCAATACGCAGCGTATATACACCTTGTTTTCTGTGCAATGATTGGTTATCAGGCACTGAGATCTATGGTCTATCTACGCTGCGTATAGGTCAATACACAGCGTATAGGGTTAACCCTATACGCTGCGTATTGACCTATACGCAGCGTATTTAAACCCTAAGTGTGCAGATAGGCAAACTGAGTGTGGACATAGTTAGGGCCTAAATATATACTGTGAGAGACTTTCAACCCATTTGCTTTTATAGTATTCTTCATTTTACTTGTTTTGGGTTGACCCAAAAACACAGTGTCCTAACAACTTAGAACTTTTATAAATAACTAATGTGTTCGATATGACTGATTTAAGCATTTGTGTGCTTAATAAGAAAAACTGAGCTACTTACGTGAACATAAAATCTGGTCAAAGCCTACTGGTAAATGGATTTTGAGTAAATTATTGGTTGAAAGAGCTGATAAACCAAAATTTCTATAAAAGCCCCCTTGGGTATCAGATATTCAAATTTTCTTTTCTCAAACAAACACATGCATTTGAATTAAATGGCAAACATTGTTAAATGTTTTGTTAAACCAACACCTGATGGCTGATGGTTTAGATATATGTATTTGTAACAAATGGCATATGGGGAACTTTTTTTGCATAACAACCCATTTTGTGATTTTGTTTCAGCTATTTTAAGTATACAAATAAAAATTCAAGATAATCAACCCGTATATTTCAATATAGATTGTCAATAAAAAACATAATAAGAGAGACTATATATAGATTACATAAATGCACTTAGCTACCCTCTAGAATAAACATTTGTCTAACATATTTATTTGTCTAACATTCTCCCGCAAGTTGAGGGTGGGGAACGACCTGCAACTTGGACCTCAAAAAATCGAATCTTTGTGAAGACAGAGGTTTCGTGAAAGACATCAGCGACCTGATCATCGGTCTTGATAAACTGAATATTTAGATTTCCTTTAGCAACCTGTTCACAAACAAAGTGGAAATCAACTTCAACATGCTTAGTGCGAGCGTGAAAGACAGGATTCGCTGAGAGGTAAGAGGCACCAAGATTATCACACCAAAGTGTTGGTTTTGCAGATTTAACACCAAGTTCTTGTAAAAGATATTTTAACCAGATTATCTCAGCAATAATGTCAGCAATTGCTTTGTACTCTGATTCTATGGAAGACCGAGAGACAATCTTCTGTTTTCGAGCAGACCAAGAAACTAAGTTTGATCCCAAATAGATAGCATATCCCCCCATGGATCGACGGTCTACCTGGCAGCCAGCCCAGTCAGAATCAGAGTAAGCTTGAAGAGGTACCAGATGGTCATCCCAAAATGAACCCGAAAACGCATGCAGAAGCGAAATGGAGTTATGTTTGAAGAGAAGCCCAAGATTAAGAGTGCCTTTGAGATAACGAATGAGGCTTTTAACAGCTGTCCATTGATTATCAGTGGGTGCATGCATGAATTGACAGGCTTTATTAACCGCAAAAGCAAGATCGGGACGAGACAAGGTGGCGTATTGCAGGGCACCCACAACTTGGCGATACCGAGTTGGATCGTCAAAAAGAGGGCTATCTCCCGGTAATAAAACAGACTTAGGACACATTGGCGAGGCCACGGGTTTGGAGTCAGATAAGTCTGCATGTTGAATAAGATCAAGTAGGTATTTCCCTTGAGAAAGAACAATACCCGATTGGTGGTGAAGAACTTCAATACCAAGGAAATAGTGTAACCGACCCAAGTCTTTGATAGCAAGCATCGAACCAAGCTACCAATGATAGCAGTGACAGCACGATCATTGCTTCCTGTAATAATAGTGTCATCAACATAAACCAGCATACAGATAATAGAACCAGCCTATTGGAGGATAAATAGAGAGGGATCGGTTTTCGATCCATGGAAACCAAGCTGTTGAAAGCTTAGTAAACCACGCCCGAGAAGCCTGTTTGAGACCATAGATGGATTTTCGAAGCAGGCACACATGATCAGGCTTCGAAGGATTCACAAAACCTGGAGGCTGAGTCATATAAACAGTCTCTTGTAAGTCACCATGAAGAAAATCATTTTGAACATCTAATTGCCTTAAAGACCACCCTCTGGAAATAGCAATAGATAAAACCATGCGAATGGTAGCGGATTTGACCACCAGACTATACGTTTCATTGTAATCAATTCCAGACTGCTGATAGAAGCCTTTTGCCACTAGACGGGCTTTGTAACGACAAAGATTACTGTGTTGGTCCGACTTTAACATGTAAACCCATTTACAATCTATAACATTAGTGTTGCGAACAGGTGGAACCAAAGACTAAGTTCCATTCCGAAGCAGAGCCTGAAACTCATCGGCCATGGCACGATGCCACTCCAGGGAGTTGTTAGCCATGGTAAATGAGGTTGGTTCAGTTGGGTGTGGGGTTGTATGAGCTACATTGGCCGAAGGGTCAAAGAATGTTGTACGTTTTGGGTTAGGACATAGATGAGATGGACGAGTGTGGGTAGGCGGTGGGGGTGGGGTGGTGATTGTGGCGTTGGGGATTAGGTTTGGGGGGAGGTTTGGGTTGGGGGTGGTGATGGCTGTATAGTGGGTGAAGAAGGATCAATAGGAGTGGGATCAGAAAAGGTGGAAATGGTAGGATCATGGAAAATAGAAACATAAGGAGATGTAGAAGTGTTAGTTTGTTTAGGAGAGGATGGGGATTCTTGGTAAGGAAATATAGTTTCACTGAAACGTACATGTCGGACAACATAAATACGTTCAATTTTCAGATAAAAACATTGGTATATGTGGTGAATAGGACTGCATCCAAGGAATATACATGGGATAGATTGTAAATCAAGTCTATGGCGATTATAAGGACGGAGGTAGGGAAAACATTGGCATCCGAAACACTCGTAGGAATGAGTTATCCGACTTTCGATTAAAGACAAGCTGAAAGGGAGAGCAATTTGAGGAGACATGAGAGGGAAGTCAATTAATGAGATAGACAGCCGTTTGAAAGGCAAAGGACAAAACGTTGTGGTAATCGTGATTGAGCAAGGAGTGCAAGACCAGCTTCAACGACATGACGGTGTCGGTGCTCGACGAAGCCATTTTGTTCACTCGTGTGTGGGCATGAACGGCGATGAACAATGTCGAGGGAGGTAAAAAAGGAGGAAAGATTTCGAAATTCCCCATCCCCTCCCCACTCAGCTTGGACACTTTTAAGTTTGGTGCTAAACTGTCGCTCAGCCATACGAACAAAGTTAGTAAAGGTTGCAAACACATCAGATTTGTAGACAAGGGGAAATACCACATATAACGAGTGTGATGATCAACACATAATAAAAAGAAACGATAACCATCAAGTGACATAGTAGCATGACCCCAAACATCGCAATATGACCAGATCCAATATATTATTACTACGAAAAGTAGAGTTTGGTAAATAAAGTTTTGATGACTTGCCCAACTGACAAGAAGTACAAAAAGACAAAGACAATTTATTTGTAACGGGTAAAGAACAAGACGAAACAATTAAATGAAAAAATTGACTATGTGGATGACCAAGCCGTTGATGCCAAACAGAATAAGAAGCTTTAGTAGTGTGAATGCAACCTTGGGAATGGACTGAAAAGTGGGAAGTCGGATGGAATATAGACCCTGCTCACTGGGACCCGTAAGGAGGGTAGCCTGGGTAGCCTCGTCCTTCACAACAAAAAACAAAGAGTGAAATTCAAAGAACACATTCTTATCATAACAAAACTTTTGAACCGACAATAGATTCTTTTTAAGAGCAGCAACATGTAGAATATCTGATAGGGTAAACGTTTTATGTGAAGAGGAAAAAGTTTTGGAACCAACATGGAAAATAGGTAATGGGTTACCATCACCAACTCGGAGATGTGAAGAGGAAAAAGTTTTGGAACCAATATGGAAAATAGGTAATAGGTTACCGTTACCAACTCAGAGAGAATTGTTACCATAATATGACTCAGAGTTGTGTAGGATAGCCAAGTCTGGAGTGCCATGGTGATTAGCTCCTGTCTCTAGATTCTAAGTTGTATAAGTGTCGGCTTTAGATTGAGCATAATGAGCTTACGGTTGTGCCTGGGAAGTAATGGCCTGATTAGGATATTGTGAGGGTAGATGGCCAATACCGCATCGGTTGCAATGACCATACACCATGTTTTGAGTGGACGTCCACAAAAATTGCCTGCTGCCTTGGTTTGCTTGGTTACCACGGTTTCTACGGCTACCTCGGTTGTTTCCGCAGCCCCCTCGGTTGGTACGATTATTGGTATTAAAGGACTGAGAAGAGAAATTAGCCTGTGGCATTGCAGATTGAACCGGATTGAGTTGGTATCCAAGTTGGGCTGCCATGAGTTGTAATGATTGGAGTTGTTGATCGATATTATCAATGGCTGGTTGAACCACTGCAGGGGCGGTTGTAGCAGCAGCAACAAACGGTTGAGAAGCAACAACTGTAACACCCTGTGTTTCGAAAGTCAAAGTCAAAGTCAAGATTGAAGTCAAAGGAAGAAAAGATTGCTAATTGCGATTTGTCACTCTTTACTCAACTCCTGTTTTGACTTCTTTGACATGTAGATAATCTATTTATTTATCGCATTAGTTGTATTATGTGGAGTACTTGTTAATAATCGAGTTTTAATCGCTATTTATCGCATGTTTTATCGCTTATCGCATCGCAATCGCATTCGCAACCCGGATTATGCGTTTTGGGATATTGTTTTACGTGTGTGTGCTAGTTATGTGTTACTTGTGCATGTTTACTTATGTTTATATTGTGGTGATTAATCGAAACGCAAGAAACTCTATCGCAATCGAATCGCGGACGCTAAACGCAAGTTAATTATAGTGATTGTATGTTAGATATAGTAGTTGGGATTAATTCATAAACTCGCTTAAACGCATCGCAAAACCCAACGCACGAAATGAAGCATCGAAACTCTAAACATCGGAGCCACTCGATCGAGTGACAACTCGATCGGCTGGCCATCCGATCGGATTGCCACCCGATCGGATTGCCACCTGATCGGACAGCCACCCGATCGGCGACCCACTCGATCCTCTGCACACTATCCTTTTTGGGAAACCCTATAAATACCAACCTGTCACATCATTTGTGATGTGACAGCTCTCACTCGACCCAGCCGCACTCAAGTTCTTCTTTCTCTCGATTCCTCGCGATTCTTGTAAGTTTTTAACCTAAATCTTGTACTTCTATCATCTACACGCACTCCTTCACCTTTCTATCTTTTAAATCTTAACTTCTAACCGTGAAATCAGCGGATTTGAGGTGTTCTAGGGTGATGTCATCATGCGGTTCTTGTGAACTTCATGTTTTGGCTTCAATCCACCAAGAACAGCTTAGATCTGGACGATTTCCACACGAATAAACAAAGATCTTGCATAGATCTGAACATTTTCATGGTGAAAAGGATTAAAAGATGGTTTCTAACTTTCTTTCAACTCTTTTACACTCAATTTCTGATCTTCTACTCTTTCATAGTGTTGTGTCGGTTCAAGATCTGAGTTCTATCAATGAGACAACCGATCTCGGGTTAAACATGAACCGTCGTCTCAAACAGCTGACAGACCAGACTAGGGTGATTCCTACCCGATCGGGTCACCTGGGTGTTGATAGGGTTCTGTTGTTTGGCACGTTGTCACACCGTCTCGAGAAAACCGCAAAACTTTCAAAACAAACAAGTGTCAGGACGATCAGGCCACCGGGACGGATTGCCATCTGATCGGATTGCCATCCGATTGGATTGCCATCCGATTGGATTGCCACCCGATCGGACAGTCGTCCGATCGGCTTGCACTTGGCCCCACACTTAAACTATATTTCAACTCTTCCAAAGTTCTGAACACCGAACGGATTGTCATCGGATCGGATTGCCATCCGATCGTACGACCATCCGACCATGTGATGTTTTGAACTTCAGCACTTAAACAATTTTCAGCATGTTCAATGCATAGTCAGTTCCAAACGGATTGCCACCCGATCGGATTGCAATCTGATCGAGTGACAAATTGCTGTGAACTTGTTCACACTAAGTGTCCAACCCATCGGATCGTTACTCGATCGAACGACCGTTCGATCGATCGACCTGAAAGGTAGAGATACTTCTATGTTTTTAAAATGCTACAACAAAAACTTCAAAACACAAACCATCATACACAAACACATCCTCACCAAACGAGATGTCAATCCAATCGAATGAATCGGATGACCATCAGAACGGATTGACATCCGATCGACTGGCCATCCGATTGGATAGCCATCTGATGGGATTACCGCCCGACACTTGGTACCATTTCACCGTTTTACACGCTGCTTATTGTTTATGCTATCGTTAACTGTTCAGGCTAATCTCTCAGTGCTCCCTTCAATCCAAGGCTGTGTTTATTTGTTAAACACAATCTGTGAGTATACTCGATCCCTTTTTGCTTTATGCACTTTTGGGTGTTACATACGTTATCTATATTCAAATCACAATCGACACACAATGCAAACACTATTTATTCGCTAACCGCTACTGCATGTTATACGTGACTTGAAAAATGTCTGTTTGTTATGTTTACACATTGATTGCTGTCTTTAGCAACGATAGCACTATAGTTTGGACTCAGCACCTGTCGTAGACAGGGGTTGTTAAGGATATTACTTCACGTGTTCGCAGTGGTGAACATGTGATGCGCACTCGTTACTCGCAGTCAAATCGTAGTCATTGGTATTGATAGAATCTTTGTCGATAACTTACATGCTTCACATTATACGTTGTACATGCTGGTTATGCGTAAACGATTTCGAACTCTATTATGCTATATCAAACTTGTATGCTCACCTTTACACTAAGTGTATTGACCTTTATTTTGACGTATGTGACAAGTGCTTAGGATGCTATCTGCTAGGATGCTTGCTTTGTGGAACCAAGTTAGGAAGAGTCTAGAAACAAACGAACAATTTATTATTATTTGAAATCTGAGTTGTCGAACATGTTTTGTTTGGAGAATATCAATGTCTGTAATAATTAGATTACTTAATGGGTTATGGTATGGGGCATAATATTAACTATTTGGTAATTTAGTCGTTATGGAATTTCTCTTGACAATCAGTTCACTCAGTGCCATGCCCCGAGGTTTCCGCCTTCGGTTGGGGTGTGACAGATTGGTATCAGAGCCATAACTATAGGGAATTAGGCAAGACTCGACCTAGTCCGGGTCGATGTCTTAGAAACAACCTAGTCTATAGTCTAAGTATCAATAGACCGACTTGTGCAAACCCATTAGGGGTTCCGTACGAGCTTATTACTATTTCTCGATCGCCTCGTACTCACGCTATACTACTACACTGCCTTTCCTAAGGTAGTCGCACTGCACTATTTTCAAAAATGAGCGAGTGATTAGATCAAGATTAGGTGTGAAAACCGCAAACTCTCGATTAAATCGCTTGTTCGACCCGCATTTTATCTATAAACAGGAGAATTTGCGTTGAACCAGGAGTGAAATCCGCACTTTAACGCATATTTTCTCCTCTATTTTATCAAAACAGGAACTAAGCTATTAAGTTAGGGGTGAAACCCGAACCTTGACGACTTGTTCTGATTTCTCTTGGTTTTTACAAAACCCTCACCAAAGTCTCGACGGACTCCAACGACTTGAAGTCACTTTGTAACTGGAAGGATGCGTGCCATTCGCCCAAAATGAGGCGAGAGCACAGTCCCGAAAGCCAAAGTGTGTACCAAAAGTCCTTGTGAATAGTCGAATCACTTTGGGTAGTCAACGTCTATCGAGCCTAAGATAATCTATTTTCGATTTAAATCTCGCATTTCGCCGATTTTATGTGTTTTCGATACTGAGCCCGCAACGGCTGACTCTGATATTTGCCGATTTTATGAGGGTTTTATGTGTTTTATGTAATTAACTTGTTTATGTGTTTCGATTTTGGTGCTTTATTCGCTTTTCGTTGTACGCTTTGATCGGCACACACGAATCGCACTGCACATCTATCTCAACACGCTAACGAATCGTTGCTACTCATGGATGATCGCATTGCTATGTTACTCGCTTATGCTATACTATACGTTGTATGCTCGCTAATCGCAATCGCTATTCTCGAATGCGCGACCTTGAATGATAGGTTTCTGTATTCTGACTGCTTCTTGTGCTTATGTGCTTCTATGCTTTACGTGCTTCTATGACTTATGTGCTTCTACATGCTTATGTGATTATGTGATTTTTTGATTATGTGCTTGTATGGTAGACGTGTTCCTGTGCTTTATATAAGGTAGCTTTTGGTGATTCGCTAGACAATGCTAGGGTTAATCGAAATAGCGTTTTGAATCCATGACGCTGTCTATTGTAGACAATGTCATCATTTGGATCATTTCACTCACGCGCTGCTCGCCAAAAGCATGATGACAAACGCATCGCTCTCTGGTCGCTAATCAGATAGCGAAAGTCATCCCCAGATCGTCAGTGAATTGAACGAAAACGCTAGCAAATCGTCCGAAGAGTCCCGGACAGATTCGCCGAAGTCTGCTTTCAGCTTTAGGCAATTCAAAGCTTGCGGTCCAAAGGAATTTACCGGCGAAGATGGTCCTACGGCCATGTTTCAATGGTTCGATTCGATTGAAGTCACTCTACGTCAGAGCAACTGTCCTGACAACGTCAGAACTATTAACGCCACCGGCGTCTTCTAGTCCCGCACTCTAGACTGGTGGACGTCCGAGAGGAACAAGAGAGGAAACGACGCAGCTTATGGTTTAACATGGGATGAGTTGAAGGACCTGATGATGAAAGAGTTCTGCCCTCCCCATGAACTCCAAAAGCTAGAGGACGAGTTCTGGCATCTGAAACAGAAGGATGGTGAAAACGCAGCTCTGACTGCTCGCTTCAAGCAGCTTAGCATAATCTGTCCTGGCCAGGTGAAAACGCCCGAAATCACCATCAAAAAGTACATCCGTGCTCTGCCGGATTGTGTGGCTGATTTCGTCCAGGCTGCCAAGATAACGACGATCGGGGAAACGTTTCTACTCGCTGCTGAAATCAATGATAAGCGAGTCAAAGCTGGGTTTTGGGATAAAACTTCGAAGAATCTGCACCAAGCAACAACCGCTACCACCGCTGAAACCGCCACCGCCGCTCCGCAGTCATCATCAAGATCCTCTCGTCGCAAGAGGAAGAACAACAACTCCAACAACAAGAACTGTGCTGTTACAACCGCTGCCCCACTCCAAGCTGTTCCAACTCATCAACAGCCACAACACCGATAGGCTGCAGCACCAGTTACCTATGCACCGCCTGCAAAGCGTGCATATACTAGTCCTCACCCTGCCTGCCCAACGTGTACTTATCATCATCCGGTCGGTATAGCCTGCAGACACTGCGTACATTGCAACATGTACGGTCACTTCACTGCCAATTGCCGTACTGGCCCTCGTCATACCGCAGCTCCAGCTCAAGCCCCAGTTCCTACTCATCAAGCTCTCCTCCCAACTCCTTAGGGACAACAAGCAGCTCCTGCACCCGCAATCCACGCTAGAGCTTGCTTCGCATGTGGCGATCCTAACCATTTCGCCAACATGTGCCCTAACAGAGTGGTGAAGCAAGAGCCGCAACAGCAGCAACCCAAACAACAGCAGCAACATCAAACAGCATGCGGACGCACCTTCAACATCAACGTCCGTCAAGCTCAAGCCGACAACAATGTGGTTAATGGTACGTTCCTTGTGAATGGTATATATGCTTCATGTTTATTTGATACTGGAGCCGATAACTGTTTTGTGTCATTAGAATTCGAAAAGCTCCTTAATCGTAAGCGCGCCCATCTCCCTTCGTCATTCGATGTTGAAGTTGCCACCGGAAGAATCGTCGCCATTAATTCTGTTCTTCGTGATTGTACTCTCGAACTCAACAATCACATCTTTTCTATCGACCTTATTCTGATGCAGCTCGGTAGTTTTGACATCATAGTAGGCATGGATTTTCTTCGTGAAAATCGTGCTGAAGTTGTGTGTTTCGATAAGATGATTCGCTTTTCGCTCGCTAATGGTGATTTATTATGCGTTTATGGTGAAACTGCTTCGAAAGGTCTCAAGCTCATGTCATATATCCAAGCTAGCAAGTATCTCCGCAAGGAATACAGAGCTTTCTTGGCTAACATCGTAGTAGCGGAGAAGGAAAAGAAAGGTATTCCTAGAGTGAAAGATGTCCCCTTTGTGTGTGAATTCCCCAACGTTTTTCCCGATGAGTTACCCTGTTTACCTCCAAGTCGTGATATCGCCTTTCGTATCGACCTCATTCCTGGAGCTAATCCTGTTGCTAAAGCACCTTATCGCCTCGCTCCCTCCGAAATGCGCAAACTCTCGAGTTAGCTCCAGGAATTGCTTGATAAAGGCTTCATTCGCCCTAGGACCTCTCCTTGGGGCGCACCAGTCATTTTCGTAAAAAAGAAGGTGATGCGTGTCGTGTTATATAGTTTTTAATGTATATTTTAAACCCTTTATAACACTTTAGTCAAGTTTTAAATTTATAAAACATGATATTTTACTAACACTAAACACACATATGGCAAGTGCACCCATCATGAGTGTAGTATAGCGTTGGTAAGATACCGAGGTCGTCCAAGGACACAAGAGCTTTTAGTACCGGTTTATCCTCAACGTCTAATCAAATAAAAAAATTAGAAAAAGGTTTTTTTTTAGCTGCTGCTAGTGCTCTCTGGTCTTGTAACTTTTTCATACGCTTCCTACGCTCATGTGCCCCTCGACTGAACCATCCTCTCTTTTTTTGAGGGAATGGCTCTTCAGACTGAGCCTTAAACACGAATATTCCTTCTTCCGTATCAGCAGAGTACCCTGAGAGGGCAGGCTGAGAAGAGGCACCTTCGCTTCTAGGCGAACCAGACAATTGACGATACGCGTTAGATGGTCCTTTGTCGTTCATACTGTAAACTAACAAATAGTCAAATAACACATAACAAGAAAATACAATTATGCACGTATTTCCGTAGTTTAATTTTCTAACAGATTGAATTTTGGTGTCAGCAGAACACTTCTGTGGCTGAATCAGTGGCTTAGCTCTGATACCACCTTCTGTCGCAACCCCCGTCCCCCTATTGTCCCGGGAACGGGTGGCCGCGAGCCAGTTTTGGTGGTATCTGGTATTGTCTAATTTTGGCAGCGGAATTTTCATCAGGACCGTAGTTAGGAAATATTTTATCAGAGTAAAATACCACACTTTCATAATATTAAACAGATGGGATAAAACCCAAGTTTTTAAGTACACATATTTTCATAGGAATAAATCCTATTTTATTTAATAAAACATCTATTTCTTTTTAGGTAACTTTATTGCCACTTTTCCAATCCTTCAGTGCTGTCCAGCTGGCTTCTATTTGGCTTTCACATTTTGTTACCTGAAACGCGTTTAAAAATAATATGTCAGTGGGAAATACTGGTGAGTGAATCCCAGTTTAATTAAGTTTAAATAAAATCCATTGTACAGTATTGAGGGCGGTCTCGCAATTATATTTGTTTCCAAGTCATACCAATTACCACCCGCGGTACTGTCAGACCCGACTTGTGGAAATGTTACCCCACCAGTAACAAATTTTGTATACAAAACCCCAACATACCGACGATAATTGTATCCTTACAAATACTCAATAACTGTTTAATATATAATTAATTAAGTGAGGTTTTGTAAAAATAGTTAACAAAAAGGAGATTACTCACATTGCTTTCTTAGATTATCCTTTAGGGTTTCCTGGTGACAATTTATAATATACACAAATGCACACGTGTTAGTATAATAACTCATTTTAACATTAGTAATACCCTTCCCGAGACGGCATTTCAACGACTACATCGGGCAGAACCACGACAGCCGTTACGGAACCCTAGATTAATCGGACAGAGTACCTAATACGTATCCTGGGGTTATGATACTTACAACGGAGCAGAACTTCATTATTTAGGGGGGTATAATACCCGAGTATTATGCCTATACTTCAGAAATTAGAGAAAGAAAACGTTTGTGAGCGATTCTCGACTGAAGGCCACTGCCCTCTACTTATAGGGCCTGTTTTCAGGTTTTACGCGGCCCGCGTAAAGGTTAACCAAGGGCTTCGCGGCCCGCGTCAAAGGTAGTCAACGGCGTAGCTGATCCGGGTCAGCATATAGGGTCGACATGTGTTGGGCCACGTGGCAGCACCGGGCTGCGCCACACTTTTGATCTCTAGCGGCCTGCGTAAGATCCCTAAGGGGTCTACGCGGCCCGCGACAAACCCCAAAAATTGGTTTTTAGTTATTTTTAATAATATTTAAGGTATTTGGGGTCCGTTTTAACGTATGGGGTGTATTTTAGGACATATTGGGATATTTTAAGAATTTTTAGGGTGTCGGAAAATAATTCGAGGGTGTCGGTTTTCTTTAGGGTTGTTATATCTTCCCCACCTTATTTTAGAGCTCGTCCTCGAGATCTACTGGAACAATTGTGGATATTTCCTTTGCATTTCTGATTCAAGCTCCCATGTGTACTCAGGTCCTCTTTTGGAGTCCCATTTCACTTTGACCAGAACTAATCTCTTATGCTTGAGATTCTTGACTTTTCTGTCTTCAATCTGTAAAGGCCTTTCTACAAACTTGAGTTGTTCATTTACCTCTATATCCTTAAGAGGCACTACAAGTGATTCATCAACTAGGCATTTCTTGAAATTAGATACATGAAATACATCATCTATTCCTGCCATTTCCTCTAGCAGTTGTAGCTGATAGGCTACAGGTCCTATTCTTCTAATAATCTCAAAAGGTCCAACATACCTGGGACTTAGCTTTCCTCTTTTGATGAATCTTACCACTCCTTTCCAAGGAGAGACTTTTAACTATACTTTATCTCCTACTTGAAATTCCAATGGTTATCAGCATAGCTCTTTTGTCGATCACGTGCTGCTTTCAGTCGTTCCTTGACTTGAATGATCTTTTCAGTTGTTTCTTGTACTATCTCAGGTCCAGATAGTTGCTTTTCCCTAATTTTTGCCCAACAGACTGGGGTTCGGCACTTTCGTCCATAGAGTGCTTCGAATGGTGCAGCATTGATACTTGTGTGATAACTATTATTATAAGAAAATTCTATTAAAGGTAAGTGATCATCCCAATTACCTCTGAAATCAATTACACAAGCTCTAAGCATGTCTTCCATTGTCTGAATTATCCTTTTGCTTTGTCCGTCTGTTCGAGGATGATAAGTGGTGCTTAGATTTAACTTGGTTCCCATTGCTTTTTGGAAACTTGACCAAAAGTGAGAGGTAAAACGGCTATCCCTATCAGAAACAATTGATAAAGGAATTCCATGTAAAGAAATAATTTTATTTACATACAATTTAGCTAGCTGTTCCATACTGAAAGTTTCTTTCATTGGTAGGAAATGAGCTGACTTGGTTAGCCTATCTACAATCACCCAGATTGTATCATTACCTTTTCTTGTTTTGGGTAATTTGGTAACAAAATCCATCGTTATCAATTCCCATTTCCACACTGGCATTTCTAACTGTTGTAACAAACCTGAGGGTTTCTGATGTTCAGCTTTAACTTGTGAGCAAGTTAAACATTTAGAAACATAAGCTGCTATGTCCTTTTTCATTCCTATCCACCAAAAATTCTTTCTTAAATCCTGGTACATTTTATCACTTCCTGGATGCATCGTATACTTAGACTTATGGGCTTCTTCTAATATACGATCATGTAGGTTTCCTAATTTAGGTATCCACATTCTCTTTTCATGAAATCTCCAAATTCCATCTGTTCCTTGTCCTAATTCTTTAATCATACCCTTTAAATTTTCAGTATGCTCCTTGATTACTGATTCTTGTGCTTCTCTTATCTGTTCATTTAAATCTACTTGCAGATTTAATTTAAGAGAACGTACCCTTTTTGGCTTTTCATGATACTTTCGGCTTAAAGCATCTGCCACTACATTTGCTTTTCCTTCATGATACTGGATATCACAATCATAATCACTAAGCATCTCCATCCAGGGTCTTTGTCTCATATTCAATTCTTTTTGTCCAAAAACATATCTTAAACTTTTATGATCGGTAAATATGGTAAACTTACTACCATAAAGGTAATGTCTCCAAATTTTAAGGGAAAAAATTATTGCTCCTAATTCAAGATCATGGGTTGAATAATTCTCTTCATGATTCTTAAGGTGTCTGGATGCGTAAGCAATAACCTTTTGACGTTGCATCAACACACATCCATAACCTAATTTAGAAGTGTCACAATTGACTACAAAGACTTCATTTCCTTCTGGTAACGCTAATATGGGTGCATGGGTTAATCTATGCTTAAGAATTCTAAAGGCTTCTTCTTGCTTTGGTCCCCATTCAAACTTAATGGATTTACAGGTTAACTTAGTTAAAGGAATGGCTATTCTAGAAAAATCTCGAATAAATCTTCTATAATAACCGGCCAATCCTAAGAAACTTCTAACCTCGGTTGGTGACTCAGGGGTTTTCCATTTGGTAATCGCCTCGATTTTTGTGGGATCTACATGAATTCCTTCATGATTAACTAAGTGTCCAAGAAACTGTACCTGTTCTAACCAAAACTCGCACTTTGAAAATTTAGCGTAAAGCTTTTCCTTTCTTAATAGACTTAGAAGTGCGTGCAAATGCTTTGGATGTTCCTCTTTACTTTTAGAATAGATAAGAATATCATCTATAAAGACAATTATGAATTTATCCAAATATGGCTTACATATTCGGTTCATCATGTCCATAAATGCAGCTGGGGCATTGGTTAAACCAAATGGCATGACAGTAAATTCATAATGGCCATACCTTGTTCTGAATGCGGTTTTAGGAATGTCCTCTTCCTGTACCTTTAATTGATGATATCCTGACCTTAAATCGATTTTAGAGAAAAATCAAGCTCCTTGTAATTGATCGAACAGAACATCGATTCTCGGTAATGGGTACCGGTTCTTAATCGTGACCTTGTTTAATTCACGGTAGTCAATGCACATACGCATTGATCCGTCCTTCTTTTTAACGAATAAAATCGGCGCTCCCCATGGCGACGAACTTGGATGTATGAATCCTTTTTCCAATAATTCATCTAACTGTTTCTTCAGTTCCTGCATTTCGGCGGGTGCCAAACGGTAGGGTGCTTTGGCAATTGGTGCTGTTCTAGGTAGCAAATGGATTCTGAATTCGACTTCTCTGTCTGGCGGTAGTCCTGGTAATTCTTCTGGAAATACATCTGAAAACTGAGACACTACTGGAATGTCTTTGAGTTCTTTTCCTTTAGTGTTAGTGATTATAGAAATCAAATACACTATAGATCCTTTTCTTATATAGCTTGCAGTTTTCATTACAGAGATGAATTAAGTGGATCTAGAGGGCTTATCTCCTTTAATTGTGATCTTTTCACCCTTTGGTGAATTTACTTGAATTGACTTTTAATCACATAAAATATTAGCTTTTGTCACACCCCGATATTTCCACGTATTACCAGTGGGCCCGGTGGGGAGTATCGTGACGTAGTTGATATCATCATAGTCAAACAACACAATTTAAATGCACAACGGAAGCAAATGATAAATATATTACAATCCGATATAAAGTAATATCAAAGTATTACAAACGGAAAGTAAAGGATCCACAGGTGGATCGAAAATAAAATGAAACATTGTTCAACAGACATTGGGCATCTAAGCTTGCGAGACTCTTTATTGATGCTAGGAGTAGCCAGCCTATTCCGATTAGTACCTGCACTTAGCCTTTTTGGAAAATATGTCAGTTTACACTGGTAAATACAATTTAACTGACTCATTTTGAAAATGTTTAAGAAAATTGATTTGAGTGCGCATGGCACAAAACTTTTTATAACTTGGGATAATTATTTATATATAATACTTGTAAAAGAATTTCATGTTCCTTATGCGTTCCGTAGCCCGGATTGACACCGGGTTAAAGATTAATAGACACACCACAGGTATAATGCCCACAAGGTTGAATCCTTTAAGTGGGCTACCAGTTTTTACATATGCATCAGTCAGGTGTACGCCTACACCTCGTGCTTAGGTCGTGGCCATTTCGTAAAATGATGCCAAGGATATCCGGGACATGGTCATTAACCCCCCAAAGGCTTTAAGCAAACAAACATTTTCAAACGGGACATTTCAATGATTTAACCTTCATACAATTAAAGATTCAATGCCTGACCAAGCGGTATTTTATATACCGTACCCCAACCCGTATAAGGGAAAATAAGTTAAAAGTATTTACCTGAGCTAAATATAAATTCAATCCCAGCCGTATATCAAATCAGCAAGTACAGATAGCTTTTACTGGGCTCCTAAATCTGGAACGAAGGTTTTTAATAACCTATTAGATTCCTAACGGGTCTTTAATTAAGCCTATGCTTAGACCGGTTAGTTTTAAAAGGGGATACGGTTCAAAACGCATGATTAAGCAAGAACCGGATTAGAATGTGGTTTAGACCCGACAAGTTTGTATACTTGTGTAATAAGAGTAAACTAAACACATTATGGATTTTGAGATAAAAATGATATGGTTTGACCCGTTTCGGCTAATATATGCAAACTAGTTACATAAGCCGATCTGAACGCGAAAAGTGCGTAACGGGTAACCAAATGAGTCATACACAGGTTTCCTAAGTTAATATGCCTTAAATATGTTGTGATATCAGTAGGATACCTTCCATTATGCCCAAAACGAATTTAAAAACCAATTTATGTCCCGTAGGGGTATTTTGGTCATTTTAAAGGTTATAAGAGAGGTTAAATATTAATCTGAGTTTCAGGTCTGATATAATCAGTAAAAATACTTAATTTAATAAGTTATAACAGTAGGGTATAGCATATATGTGAAATTTACTATTTATAACCAAACTATGCACCGTAGGGGCATTTTGGTAATTTCACATAAGCTTAAAAGGTCAAAATTAGAGAATCTGAGTTTAAAACTTTTCTTTACTGTTAAAATATATAAATTTACTTAAAACATCAATAGGTATTAAGTTTCTTATGCCAAAAATAGTTTTAACTCATACTATGCGTTTAAAACGCGTAAAAGTCGGTTTTAAGCGATTTTCGGGTTTAAATAGGAAATATGAGTTTTTGATAAGTTTATAAAGTTCAAAATATTTTATTTATGATATAAAATCAGTAGCAAAAAAGTTTGGTATCAAAATATTATGTAAAACTCATTTTATGGCCAAAACGGGCAAAACCGGCAATTACCGAATTAAGCTTAGAACCCTATGTTATGCTCAGCCTAAAAATAAATAAAAATCTTCAAAAATCCCAAAATATTATTTTATATCAGTAGGTAAAAGGTTTGGTATCAAAATTTTGGGTTTAGATAGGCTTTATGCTAATTGTGCTGTTTAATTAATAAAAAGCTTTTCATTTACGCTAATGAGCGTAACTCCTAATCTAGACCTCAAACTGATGTCAAATTTTAAGGACAAGTTTATAAATCAGTAATAAAGATTATTGTCCTCTCACATTTTTAAATTTCTCATTTTAGGGTTAAAATGGCATAATGGTCAACATTTAAGCATATAACGGAAACATGCAATGAATAGGATAACTAAGGATCCAAGTTGTATAACCTCAGAGGGTTACACCAACCTATAACATGGTCCTAAAGGAATACTAAGGAATATCTAAACTAAGCTAAATTGGGTCAGAACTGAAAGCCAAAGCAAAATTCAACTTTTGCGACTTTCGGTCCCGAACCGAGCCTATACTTAGAATTGTCGGGTTGAATCATGCTTAGGCATGTTCAACTAATATTTACCAAGTTATTAAAGTGAGAAAACTGATTTTATGGTTTCTTATATTAATACTTATGAATTTATTTCAAACTAACCCGTTTGACTTTCATTTGACCCGACAATTTAACTAAGTAAACGTGGTAATTAGGAGGTGCCCTCTTGAGGGTTAATCACATACCTAATTACGGTCACGTAGCCATGTTCGTTGCGAACCATGGCTCAACCCTTTAAAACTCAAAGCTTTTATTGAAAACCATTGACTTTTCGGTTTAAAACGCTAAATAATTAAACTAAGAACGAAAGGACACTTACAAAGGGTCCAAGGACAGAGGGAGGTTCTCAAAAGAGTTTAAGATCCTCACAATTCAGAGAGTATATCAGATTTGAAGGAGAGGTTCAAAAGAGAGCCAAAAATTCATTGGGTATTTATAGGTTTTTGAGGACCGTTAAGATCTTTTCTTGGTAAACGTGATCAAATCTGGACCGTACACTTTTACCCCCTGTTTTGGTATACTATGGACTGCCCAAGGATTGAAAAATACCATGAACAAGAGCTGGATCAAGCTGGAACAGGCTTTTAACAGCTGTAAACTGATTTTTGCTGATCTGCAGGTCTTAGGCGCCCCGCGTAAGACCTCAGGGAGGCCTACGCGCCCCGCCTGGGCTACATAATTCCGCAACAGCTTTCAATAATGACAGAAATGGTCCCTGTGAGCTCATAAGGTCATTTTAGGCACGTTTAAGGCGCGTTAATCTCATTTTAAGGCTCCAATATGATGTTTGAACATAGGGGACATGAAACATGTTCAAAAACATGTCGGATGTCGGTTCGTTTGGCCGTACGGTCACGTTGTGCGTCTAATTACGACGAAACAAGAACGGACGCTAAAAACGAACCAAACTACGCGACGAAAGGGATTTTATCAATCCAAACACTAAAATAAAATATTTTTGTGCTTACATAAATTTTTGGGTGTCCGGAGATATACAGAACGGAAGATATGCGCGAAAATGCAAACTTGTGCACTTTTTGACACTTTTAGTCCCTGGTGGACTTGAAAGTTTATTTTTGCGCACCAAACACCTCTAAGCCTATATCTAAGCTATATAAAGGATAATTAGGGTATGTTTAACTCATGGTCATATTCCGTAAGGTCCGATACCCTACGAATCGGCATACTTTTGCCGTTTGACGCAAATAGTCCTTTAATTGCGCAAAGTAGCACGAAATGCTGTTTAATGATAACCAAGCCATCCATGGCCCATATTGATCATTCCCAAGCATATAAATAAATTTTACTATGCTCCCGTTCACTTAAATGGTCACCGAAAGGCGTAGATTCAAAAGTTGACGCTTTAGGTCCCTCTATTGCGCAAACTTGCGCATCTCATCATTTAATATCATCGAAGCCTCATCTAATACATATTAGGCATCCTTGAAAGTATTATTAAACATCACGATGCTTCGGGTTTGCTAAAAGGTCATCCAGAGGTATAATTAAACATACTGACACTTTTAGTCCCTCTGACTTGCAAAGTTGCGCGTAACTTTACTTATAGGCATAAAAACCTTAGACGGCCAATCTTTGGCACTCCTGAGAGTATAATCAAATATCATGAAGCTCCCAGTTTGTTAAAAGGTCACTCAGAGGTAAGAATTAACATGTTGACGCTTTTAACCCTTCATTGCGCAAACTTTCAATTAATTATGCAAACAGCTACACTTGATCGATAAGTGGCTCATTTGTGAATATAATCATCGTGAGAGGTTATTCAAAAACTTATTTTTGGTATGATAACACTTCTAGTCCTTTCATAATCACGGTTTTTTTTATTTTTCGAAAAATTAGTCCCTTAATTTCAGTGTTTGACTTCCTTAGGGTTTATTACACGTGTCAATACATCATTGGACGTGATTTTTCCGAGGTGTTACATCCTCACCCCTTAAAAGAAATCTCGACCTCGAGATTTGTTAAATTGATGGATGTACTATTTGTCGCATAATGGACTTAACTTCTATAGCATATTTGGGGCCTCTCCAAGCACCCAAAGTGACCTTTCTATTAGGTACATGTATCCTTTTGGAGCTTCTTAACCTGTCGATCCTTAATAGACACAGGGTTCTCATCATATCTTAAATCTGCATATCATTATGTGATAATGCTTCTCGACTTATTGGCAAAACACATCCTTAAATCATTAGTGTGATGCATTGCGAGCTCCGCCAAGCTCCTTAAATAAGTTTTAGCTTATAAACTAATTGATCTTGATACATTCGATTCCCTCGAATGATTCTATATATATTCAGATCTTAACTAGCCTGATAGTTAACAAATTGGCAAACCCTTCCAGGGTGATATCTTTTGTTGAACCTTATTTCTTAACAAGAACTTAGGAGGGTTGCTACTTTCATTAATCCTTGATTTTCTGCTGAATACTGGCAACTTACAGATGATTATGGATTTGTATGATTTTATTCGTTGTTTCCAAGGAAACTTTCAGATCCTGATAATTAGACTTACCAATCTTTTATCCAACAATAAATTTTTAACATTCCATCTATACAAGGTCTCCAAAGAAGCAGCCTTGATACTTATATAACAACTATTATAGATAAGCTTATTTTAAGGTTATTCCAACCACTGCTTAAACTAATCTTAAGGAATAGCTAATCCTTGCAGTTAGTCGAACAATTCGACGATCCTGGGCAGCTGATGGCGATTCTTAATTGTCGCCTAAATAGGGTTGCGGTAATTAATGCATAAGCAAGATGAACCGTCTTTCTTAATTAACTATACCGAATTCTCAGATTATTGAGTTAGGCTATATGAATCCTCTATTTTAAAACTTACCTAATCAGGGTTTCGATTCTTCCAATGATGGTACTAGCCGTCTTGGAGATTTCATAATAATACAGCCCTAAATGGGATATAAATCTTAACTCTACTTGCCTCTCAGGAGGTAAACAGGGTAATCTTAGGAGAAGATAATCAAGATACAAGGAGGTTACAGAGATTTTCCAAATCTCAGGCTCCAGTTCATCCATCATTGCTTGTGTCAAATAAGTGACACGCTTATGCTACAACACGAATTCCTTAATCGGGAACATTTACTTGGACAATTCCATTCTGGATATCTTCTTTGAATACTATTAGCTGACTTTAGCACCATATGACCATCGGAATATCTTTGTGGTCCCATGCATTAAACCTCCATAATGATCAGGCATGAAAGCAGTCTATGGAACTTTTTAAGATACATCAATCCTCATGTGGCGCTTTTGTCATACCGTCTGGTATTCGCAATCGATAGATATCAAAGAGATATCAACTATATATGCTGACGTACTTCCTCTAGAGAGAGGATATTTCTAAAATTATACGACTGAAGGTTTCAGGCAGGAACAGAAGAAATAATTCTTATGCTTTTGCCTGTAAGTTTTACCTTACACTTAATATCTGGGGTTCTTACATGAGAGTTTCTAAAGGTTTGCTAAACTTATGGTCTTATGAGAGACTTGGCAGCACCCGAAACCAGACGTAACTCCTAGCAATAAAATTACAATAAGGAATTTATCTGGTGTCATTAATGTGAGCTGCCTCTAATCCTTCACCAGGAGGGTTAAACGCATCCATTCTTAATCCTTTTAAACTTAGCTGCGAAATCTTTGACAAATTTTAGGGCAGTCTTAGCTTTGACTGGTTATTTCTTAATCTATATAACGCGAGTAGCTGAGGTAGATCCATAATGGATGTATAATGTGCAGGCTTTGAAACCTTAATGTGCCCTCTTATTGCCGTTGCTAACCACCAATAATTATTGCATTAAGCTTAGATTTTGGGTAAACTGAATAGGGCACTATCTCAGCCAATGCATTAAAATTTGTAACATACTGTTTATAACCTAGAACTTTTATGGCGAGAGTCAGTAAATTCCTATTCCATCTTTTTCCATCTTGTGATGTGGATAATAGGTTTTTATAATAAGGTCCTTAAAACTTGGACCATCCCATAATGTATAAGAGAATCCTTCTTGTGGACTTCATTAATGTCCTTACTAATCAAGGGTATTGCCATCGAATGACTGTGATGCATACCTCACCGTGTCCTTTCCAGCATAACTGCTGACATACCTAATGGTTTCTACTTCATCCATAATTCCCTGCAATCGATGGCCCCTTTTTACTATTGAAGTCTCTTGACTTCCAAGAGACGAAGTACTTTTAAGTACATCCTAAAAGGAATGGGCTCCTTGCCACATATGATTTTGTTTGGGTTATTCTTCACATTTGAAGCCTGAATAAAGCTCTTCTTATGAGCAGCGACATGTGTTTTAGAGTGTGCAACATCTGGCTTCTTGAACCTTTTCATGACTTTTCTCATAGCCTTTCTAATAGCTGCGTTAATCACAGTTTTGGAGATTAACTCCATTAACATTGAGATTCACATTGGATGCACCATTAACATTTGTCGCATCTCCAGCATCGCAACTGTTGTTTGTCTCTTCTGAGTTTTCCATACTCGAATCTTTGGTATTAAATATCATATTCAACAAGTGCTTAGGCAATCCATACCCAGTGTCTCCTTGAATTGTCAAAGGCCCGCCATAAGGAGTCTTGATAACTATTTGCTTCTTATCACATAAAGTATGGGCTTGGTTACAGGATAACCAACCCATTTCAATTATTATATCGAGTCCCTCTATTTTAACGGAAACAAGGATAACGGAAAAGAATGGTTCCTAATGGATATAAAACATCCATCTTATATTGCTGAAGCAGTCTCTGAGGTACCATCGGCTAATTCTACTTTATACTTAACGCTTAGAGTTTTAACAGGAAGATTTAATGATTTACAAAATCTAGTGTCTACGAAAGACTTATCTGAACCTGAATCAAATAATACTCTAGCATGAACGTTATTGATAAAGAAAGTACCTGTTGTGACATTGTCATTCTGAATAGCCTCTTGAGCGTCCATTTGAGAGCTTCCAGCTTTGGTCTTCTTAGCCTCCCCAGGCTTCTTGGTTTTATTTGGGCAATTTGTCTTGATGTGCCCTATTTCATTGCAACCATAGCAGGTTGCGTCCTTTATGTCTTGGCATTCCAAAGTCTGGTGCCCTTTCTTATTACAAATTCCACAAGGCCTAGCTTGTGACTCCAAAGTGCATTTCTCTTAAGTTGTCTTCTTTGGGCAGCGGGTCTTTATGTGCCCTTTCTCGCTGCAACCATTGCATATGGCGTCCTTCAAGTCCTTGCACTCAAGGGTCTTGTGATCCATTTCTTTACAAATGCCACATCCCCCGGTCTGTTCATAGAAGCATTTTCCGAAGTGCTTCTTCTTGCAGGTTTTACATTTGGGTTTTGCCTCATTTGGCTTGGAATGTTATAGTTTGAACCGGTCTTACCCTTTTTACAACCTTTATTTGGGGTATTATCGCACTTTCGCTTATGATCCTTCAACACACGATCCACAGCGTTGTTTACGGTTGTATCTATCATAGCCTGTAACTCGGTGCTTGTTAAGTTCAGTCTTACATCATCCTTCTGATCAACTGGATGATTGTGAGCTTCAGAGGAGTCAGCCATGGTGAAGCTTTGAAGGCTACAAACCAAGTAGTAATAATTTGTTTAATTATATAGGGAGTCGTTGAGCTTGATGATTAAATAGCCATGGTGTAACTCAACCATATAGGTCAATAGATAGTATTAAATTTATTTGATTATGTTTTGCCTAGGTTTTTAAATAATCCATCTTTGGCGCTTAAACGGAATATAATCCTTCATATTTATTAGACAGGGGACATAATTCACGACTGTCAATGTCGTACCGACATTTTATATAGCACAAGGGCTTGTTCCAAAGGACTTTTTGATGGCATAGAGGCCTTGTCACTAGGGAAATTTTAAAACATAATCGATGATTCCTTTGGATCGGAAAATTTCATAGTTCATTGTCTTGACAAGAAGTTATGAAATAAAACTATCTTTTTCATGTATACATCTTTGCCCGAAGGTATTCATCCCAGTGGATGTTTTGATGTGTTCATCATGTTCGACGTTTATTAGCCATGATTCCTCTTGATCATTTACGCTAAACAAGGGGTTTGGAAAATCCTAATATGAAGATGACAAGTGTGATTTTATCGCATCACTGTTGTCAGGAGTGTTAACATATTTTCAGATGTTAACGAGGATCTGAGTTTCTTTTAAACAGGTCTTACCATCATAGCTAGGTCTTTAATGACATTCAAGCTAGGTTATACCTTTTAAGATTTTCTTTTAATATGTATACTGGCAGGAAAGGAATGATATTTATTTTATTCAGGATTTCCATTATAATTATCCTAGATTTAATTAAGATATAACTAAGGCACAAAAAGGCCAAGTCACAAGGGCAACTTTAAATTATAAACCATGATTTTGTAGGATCAAGGTATTTAGGCTTGAACGTTGTTCATGCCTTTTCTTGACAGGGAGTTGTAGGCTACGACTGTCTTTTGTCTTATATGACAATGAATATGGTCCGCAAGCATTATATCCCTGATGGATGCTTAATTCACAAAATAAGAAAGGATTTCGGGAGGATCCAGTATAAAGATGATTTATGCGATTATGTTGAATCACATCTGCCAGGAATGTTAACATGTTTACAGATGTTATCAGGGATTTGAATCTTTTGAATAGGTTCTACCATCTTGGCCTTGTCTGAAATGACATATAGGCTAGGTTTACCTTTAAGATTCTTTTAATATTTAACGCAGAACAATCCTAAATCGAGATGTTAATGAGGATCTGAATCTAATTGAGGAACTGCCATGTTGGCCCTGTTCTTAAAATATCATATGGGCTAGGTCTTGTTCTTCTTAGATTTTTCCATTTTATTATAATGGTAGATCTTATAAAAGGAATGATACTTTTCATTTATTTCGTATATTATATTCGTATATTTTGATAAAATGAAATTTTGATAAAGCATTCCAATAATTTTAAAAGAGGTACAAAATTGCCCTAAACGGGACTTGAAAGGAAAGATGTTGTCCATGAAGGAACTGAAGATAAGCACGCCCTTATAAGGACTTACTAAGAAAACGAACTTCAGCAAAAGGAGTTTCTTCTTCATTTAATTTCTGAATGCTTTCTCCTTGGTTTCACGTTAATCCTAGTCGCAGTGCGAAGCTCCGCATTCCTATGCTTCGGATGGGGAGGATTTCCATTACGGCTCCTTTGCTTGGCGACATATTAAAAGTATATAGAATTGAAACAATAATTCTCCGAATAGAGATGAGAGTATTCCTATGTTAAGTCTAGACTCAGAAAGTCAAGGAATATGCTACTGTGTCATTGAGATTAAACATAAAAGACTAGTGTTTAATTCACTCAATGTTGGCTCTGATACCAACCTGTCACACCCCGATATTTCCACGTATTACCAGTGGGCCCGGTGGGGAGTATCGTGACGTAGTTGATATCATCATAGTCAAACAACACAATTTAAATGTACAGCGGAAGCAAATGATAAATATATTACAATCCGATATAAAGTAATATCAAAGTATTACAAATGGAAAGTAAAGGATCCACAGGCGGATCGAAAATAAAATGAAACATTGTTCAACAGACTTTGGGCATCTAAGTTTGCGAGACTCTTTATTGATGCTAGGAGTAGCCAGCCTATTCCGATTAGTACCTGCACTTAGCCTTTTTAGAAAATACGTCAGTTTACACTGGTAAATACAATTTAACTGACTCATTTTGAAAATGTTTAAGAAAATTGATTTGAGTGCGCATGGCACAAAACTTTTTATAACTTGGGATAATTATTTATATATAATACTTGTAAAAGAATTACATGTTCCTTATGCGTTCAGTAGCCCGGATTGACACCGGGTTAAAGATTAATAGACACACCACAGGTATAATGCCCACAAGGTTGAATCCTTTAAATGGGTTACCAGTTTTACATATGCATCAGTCAGGTGTACGCCTACACCTCGTGCTTAGGTCGTGGCCATTTCGTAAAATGATGTCAAGGATATCCGGGACATGGCCATTAAACCCCCAAAAGCTTTAAGCAAACAAACATTTTCAAACGGTACATTTCAATGATTTAACCTTCATACAATTAAAGATTCAATGCCCGACCAAGCGGTATTTTATATACCGTACCCCAAGCCCGTATAAGGGAAAATAAGTTAAAAGTATTTACCTGAGCTAAATATAAATTCAATCCCAGCCGTATATCAAATCAGCAAGTACAGATAGCTTTTACTGGGCTCCTAAATCTGGAACGAAGGTTTTTAATAACCTATTAGATTCCTAACGGGTCTTTAATTAAGCCTATGCTTAGATCGGTTAGTTTTAAAAGGGGATACGGTTCAAAACGCATGATTAAGCGAGAACCGGATTAGAATGTCGTTTAGACCTGACAAGTTTGTATACTTGTGTAATAAGGGTAAACTAAACACGTTATGGATTTTGAGATAAAAATGATATGGTTTGACCCGTTTCGGCTAATATATGCAAACTAGTTACATAAGCCGATCCGAACGCGAAAAGTGCGTAACGGGTAACCAAATGAGTCATACACAGGTTTCCTAAGTTAATATGCCTTAAATATGTTGTGATATCAGTAGGATACCTTCCATTATGCCCAAAACGAATTTAAAAACCAATTTATGTCCCGTAGGGGTATTTTGGTCATTTTAAAGGTTATAAGAGAGGTTAAATATTAATCTGAGTTTCAGGTCTGATATAATCAGTAAAAATACTTAATTTAATAAGTTATAATAGTAGGGTATAGCATATATGTGAAATTTACTATTTATAACCAAACTATGCACCGTAGGGGCATTTCGGTAATTTCACATAAGCTTAAAAGGTCAAAATTAGAATCTGAGTTTAAAACTTTTCTTTACTGTTAAAATATATAAATTTACTTAAAACATCAGTAGGTATTAAGTTTCTTATACCAAAAATAGTTTTAACTCATACTATGCGTTTAAAACGCGTAAAAGTCGGTTTTAAGCGATTTTCGGGTTTAAATAGGAAATCTGAGTTTTTGATTAGTTTATAAAGTTCAAAATATTTTATTTATGATATAAAATCAGTAGCAAAAAGTTTGGTATCAAAATATTATGTAAAACTCATTTTATGGCCAAAAAGGGCAAAAACCGGCAATTACCGAATTAAGCTTAGAACCGTATGTTATGCTCAGCCTAAAAATAAATAAAAATCTTCCAAAATCCCAAAATATTATTTTATATAAGTAGGTAAAATGTTTGGTATCAAAAATTGGGTTTAAATAGGCTTTATGCTAATTATGCCGTTTAATTAATAAAAAGCTTTTCATTTACGTTAATGAGCATAACTCCTAATCTAGACCTCAAACTGATGTCAAATTTTAAGGACAATTTTATAAATTATTAATAAAGATTATTGTCCTCTCACATTTTCAAATTTCTTGTTTTAGGGTCAAAAGGGCATAATGGTCAACATTTAAGCAAATAACGGAAACATGCAATGAATAGGACAACTAAGGATCCAAGTTGTATAACCTCAGAGGGTTACACCAACCTATAACATGGTTCTAAAGGATTCATAAGGCATATCTAAAGTAAGCTAAATCGGGTAAGAACTGAAAGTCAAAGCAAAAGTCAACTTTTGCGACTTTCGGTCCCGAACCGAGCCTATACTTAGAATTGTCGGGTTGAATCATGCTTAGGCATGTTCAACTAATATTTACCAAGTTATTAAAGTGAGAAAACTAATTTTATGGTTTCTTATATTAATAGTTATGAATTTATTTAAACTAACCCGTTTGACTTTCATTTGACCCGACAGTTTAACTAAGTAAACGTGGTAATTAGGAGGTGCCCTCTTGAGGGTTAATCACCTACCTAATTACGGTCACGTAGCAATGTTCGTTGCGAACCATGGCTCAACCGTTTAAAAGTCAAAGCATTTATAAAAAACGCTTGACTTTTCGGTTTAAAACGCTAAATAATTAAACTAAGAACGAAAGGACACTTACAAAGGGTCCTAGGACAGAGGGAGGTTCTCAAAAGAGTTTAAGATCCTCACAATTCAGAGAGTATATCAGATTTGAAGGATAGGTGCAAAAGAGAGCCAAAAATTCAATGGGTATTTATAGGTTTTTGAGGACCGTTAAGATCGTTTCTTGATAAACGTGATCAAATCTGGACCGTACACTTTTAGCCACTGTTTTGGTATACTATGGACTGCCCAAGGATTGAAAAATACCATGAACAAGAGCTGGATCAAGCTGGAACAGGCTGTTAACAGCTGTAAACTGATTTTTACTGATCTGCAGGGCTTAGACACCCCGCGTAAGACCTCATGGAGGCCTACGCACCCCGCCTGAGCTGCACAATTCAGCAACTGCTTTCAATAATGACAGAAATGGTCCCTGTGAGCTCATAAGGTCATTTTAGGCACGTTTAAGGCCTGTTAACCTCATTTTAAGGCTCCAGTATGATGTTTAAACATAGGGGACATGAAACATGTTCAAAAACATGTCGGATGTCGGTTCGTTTGGCCGTACGGTCACGTTGTGCGTCTAATTACGACGAAACACGAATGGACGCTAAAAACGAACCAAACTACGCGACGAAAGGGATTTTATCAATCCAAACACTAAAATAAAATATTTTAGTGCTTACATAAATTTTTGGGTGTCCGGAGATATACAAAACGGAAGATATGCGCGAAAATGCAAACTTGTGCACTTTTTGACACTTTTAGTCCCTGGTGGACTTGAAAGTTTATTTTTGCGCACCAAACACCTCTAAGCCTATATATAAGCTATATAAAGGATAATTAGGGTATGTTTAACTCATGGTCATATTCCGGAAGGTCTGATACCCTACGAATCGGCATACTTTTGCCGTTTGACGCAAATAGTCCTTTAATTGCACAAAGTAGCGCGAAATGTTGTTTAATGATAACCATGCCTTCCATGGCCCATATTGATCAATCCCAAGCATATACATAAATTTTACTACGCTCCCGTTCGCTTAAATGGTCACTGAAAGGCGTATATTCAAAAGTTGACGCTTTAGGTCCCTCTATTGCGCAAACTTGCGCATCTCATCATTTAATATCATCGAAGCCTCATCTAATCCATATTAGGCATTCTTGAAAGTATTATTAAACATCATGATGCTTCGGGTTTGCTTAAAGGTCATCCAGAGGTATAATTAAACATACTGACACTTTTAGTCCCTCTGACTTGCAAAGTTGCGCGTAACTTTACTTATAGGCATAAAAACCTTAGACGGCCAATCTTTGGCACTCCCGAGAGTATAATCAAATATCATGAAGCTCCCGGTTTGTTAAAAGGTCACTCAGAGGTAAGAATTAACATGTTGACGCTTTTAACCCTTCATTGCGCAAACTTTCAATTAATTACGCAAACGGCTACACTTGATCGATAAGTGGATCATTTGTGAATATAATCATCGTGAGAGGTTATTCAGAAACTTATTTTTGGTATGATAACACTTCTAGTCAATTCATAATCATGGTTTTTTTGATTTTTCAAAAAATTAGTCCCTTAATTTCAGTGTTTGACTTCATTAGGGTTTATTACACGTGTCAATACATCGTTGGACGTGATTTTTCCGAGGTGTTACAGCTTTATTGGCTATTAACCAATCCATTCCTAATACGATATCAAATCCTGCCAGATTCATTGGGTAAAGATTTTCAATATACTTTTGGTTTAAAAATTCTATTCTTGTTCCCTGCAAGATTTCAGAAATCCTAACCGTTTCTCCATTTGCTGTCTCGACTAGACATTCTTGTGAGAGTTTGGTTAATGGTTGATTAAGAAGTTTGCAAAATGAAGTATTAATAAAACTTTGGTTTGCACCAGAGTCAAATAATACTTTAGCAAAAACATCATTAACTAAAAACGTACCGGCTATTACGTCCGGAATCATTTTGGCTTCATCTGCAGTCAGAACAAACACTCTAGCATTTTTAGTGTTCTTGTTGTTCGCGGCTGGAGCTAGTTTCAGACAGTTCGGCTTGATGTGACCTTTTTCTCCACAGTTGAAGCATAGTCCATTACTGGATTTTCTCCTGCAATCTTCTTCCTTGTGTCCTGGTGCCATGCAGAAATTGCAGTGAGTGGAGCATTTTCCCGAATGCTTTTTCTTGCAGGCCCTGCAGTATGGTGCAGAGGTAGAACCTATATTTCTACAGTTGGAATTCCCAGAATGGAATTCTTGGGTAAGCCTTTGAGCTTGGTTTCTCTTCTGGTCTTCTTCTCTAGTACGGATTAACTCATCTGTTAAGGTATTTGCTAGTTCTACAGCTTCTTCTATAGTTTGGGGTCTAGATGCCTTGACTACATGTCTAATCTCCCCAATTAATCCCCAGATGTAACGGGAGATTAATATCGGTTCAGGTGATGCAAGGGTTGGTACTATTCTAGCATATTCAAAGAATGTGGTAGTATAACCCTTACTATCTACCCCGGTCATCCTTAGGTTCAGAAACTTAATTGTTATCTGTTCCTTTTCATTGGGAGGGCAAAATTTTCTTTCTACCATATTCTTAAATTCCTCCCATTCCATGTTATAAACCCTATCACTTCCTCTAGACTGGAGGATAGTGTTCCACCATTCTAAGGCTGAGTTCTTAAATAGATTAGAGGCAAACATTATCTTGTCTTCTTCAGCACACTTGCTTATTTTTAAAACAGCCTCAGTTTTTTTATCCAGCGTAGAGCTGCAATGGGTCCTTCATTTCCCGAGAATTCTATTGGTTTGCAGGACCAGAATTCTTTGTAAGAACAACCATAAGGCATGGCTCTTCTTCTTTTAGGAATGGCCACTTGAGGTACAGGTCCATTGTTTACGCTGTGTTCTGGTTCAATTGGTCGCTTACTGCTATGTTTACTTTTATTATCAGCATCCTTAACAGTTTGAAGAATATATGGCATTGCATCTATAATTCCTTGTGCTACTATGTGCTGGATAGCACTATTATCCATTTGGTTTCCATTGTTATTGATGCTCGGATTCTCATTAACCAAATTAATGTTACTCTGGTTATCGTTATTCAGATTTTCCTGATTTCCTTCGTTGGCCATCTGAATTTTAAACAGTTACCACGTATTAATATCACAAATAATATTTAATATAGCCAATCACATGACACACATTTTGGTCAAAAGCGTCGATCATTGCGACTTACTCTATTTTCATATAATATGCATCAACTACAAACCAGTACTGAAATTAAAAATTACAATACCAACTGAAATAAAGTTACACTAATAGTAGTAGGCATCCGTAGGTTTTTTTTTCATACACATACACACATATTATATTATTTTATAATTATTATTATTATTACTACCGTCTCCACCATCACATTCATGGATATGGATTCATCCAGAAATCCATATTGCACTCGTTGTACTTCCAGACGAGTCGCTCTCCCACCTGTCTCATTCGTTCACTACTCTCTAAAATTTCCTCACCAAATATCCTAAGTTCTTGTACGTTTTCTACACTCATTGGGGGTGCAGGTTCTAGGAATGGGTTCTGAAACTGGGGTGCAGGTTCCTGGTATGGAGGTGTAGGGGCCTGGTATGGGTAAGGATTCTCTAAAATCTCCCTAATGAATACATCATTATCGTAATAGGGATCTAGAGGATCTAACCCTGGGTAGGCTCCTAGGTTCGCCATGGGTATGTCTTCGTGTATCGGGTAATGTTGCACATAGTCCCTATTGTCATCCCACCATGGGTCATAATTTGGGTTTAAGGGGTTAGGTGCTGGTACCCTAGGTATTTCCTCCGGGTTGAAATCATGCATTTCTACTTGATTTTCAGGGTTTTCTATCTCCATCGGTTGGTTAGGAATTGGTGATTGTGGTTGGGGTGCTATCATTTGTTCCAGGTTAGGGTCAGCTGCAGTGGTTTCTAGGATATGGATATTGGCTATACCCCTATTAATCATATCCTGGGCATAGGCATCGGTTTCTCTTTTAGCTGCTGCTAGTGCTCTCTGGTCTTGTAACTTTTTCATACACTTCCTACGCTCGTGTGCCCCTCGACTGAACCATCCTCTCTTTTTCTGAGGGAATGGCTCTTCAGACTGAGCCTTAAACACGAATATTCCTTCTTTTGTATAAGCAGAGTACCCTGAGAGGGCAGGCTGAGAAGAGGCACATTCGCTTCTAGGCGAACCATACAATTGACGATACGCGTCAGATGGTCCTTGGTCGCTCATACTGTAAACTAACAAATAGTCAAATAACACATAACAAGAAAATACAATTATGCACGTATTTCCGTAGTTTATTTCCTAACAGATTGAATTTTGGTGTCAGCAGAACACTTCTGTGGCTAAATCAGTGGCTTAGCTCTGATACCACCTTCTGTCGCAACCCCCGTCCCCCTATTGGCACAGGAACGGGTGGCCGCGAGCCAGTTTTGATGGTATCAGGTATTGTCTAATTTTGGCAGCAGAATTTTCATCAGACCGTAGTTAGGAAATATTTTATCAGAGTAAAATACCACACTTTCATAATATTAAACACATGGGATAAAACCCAAGTTTTTAAATATACATATTTTCATAGGAATAAATCCTATTTTATTTAATAAAACATCTATTTCTTTTTAGGTAACTTTATTGCCACTTTTCCAACCCTTCAATGCTGTCCTGCTGGCTTCTATTTGGCTTTCACATTTTGTTACCTGAAACGCGTTTAAAAACACTTTGTCAGTGGGAAATACTGGTGAGTGAATCTCAGTTTAATTAAGTTTAAATAAAATCCATTGTACAGTATTGAGGGCGGTCTCGCAATTATATTTATTTCCAAGTCATAAAAATTACCACCCGCGGTACTGTCAGACCCGACTTGTGGAAATGTTACCCCTCCAGTAACAAATTTTGTATACAAAACCCCAACATACCGACGATAATTGTATCCTTACAAATACTCAATAACTGTTTAATATATAATTAATTAAGTGAGGTTTTGTAAAAACAGTTAACAAAAAGGAGATTACTCACATTGCTGTCTTAGATTATTTAGGGTTTCCTGGTGACAATCTATAATTTACACAAATGCACACGTGTTAGTATAATAACCCATTTTAACATTAGTAATACCCTCCCCGAGACGGCATTCCAACGACTACGTCGGGCAGAACCACAACAGCCGTTACGGAACCCTAGATCAATCGGGCAGAGTACCTAATACGTATCCAGGGGTTATGATACTTACAACGGAGCAGAACTTCGTTATTTAGGGGGGTATAATACCCGAGTATTATGCCTATACTTCAGAAATTAGAGAAATAAAACGTTTGTGAGCGATTCTCGACTGAAGGCCACTGCCCTCTGCTTATAGGGCCTGTTTTCAGGTTTTACGCGGCCCGCGTAAAGGTTAACCAAGGGCTACGCAGCCCGCGTCAAGGGTAGTCAACGGCGTAGCTGATCCGGGTCAGCATATAGGGTCGACATGTGTTGGGCCGTGTGGCAGCACCGGGCTGCGCCACACTTTTGATCTCTAGCGGCCCATGTAAGATCCCTAAGTGGTCTATGCGTAGTATAGCGTTGGTAAGATACCGAGGTCGTCCAAGGACACAAGATCTTTTAGTACCGGTTTATCCTCAACGTCTAATCAAATCAAAAATTTAGAAAAAGTTTTTTTTTTTTTTAACAAGAAAGTAAAACTAACTTAAAAATGCTGAAAAATAAAAATAAAAATAAAAATAAAAACAGATAGACAAGATGAATCACTTGGATCCGACTCGCCTTTAGTGTAACCTTTGATTATTTCCGCACTTTTTCACTTTTTAAGAGATTATCTTAGTTATAGTAGTAGGCCCCTCTTTTGAAGGTGACGTTACCCAAAACCCAGTAGTTTGAGTCAGCAAGGATACAATCCTAAAGGGTTGGATTATTGAAAGATAATTAATTAAGTTATTAATGCGTAATGTGGTAGGCCCATCTTTTGAAGGTGACGTTACCATCGGCTAAGTAGTTTGAGTCAGCAGGGATACAATCCTAAATAGCCGTGTTAATGTTTTAATAGTAGTTTACATATGAGGGGATCAAGAAATTCGAACCCCCGCCATCCAATACCAGTGGGTATTGAAGGAGGTCCTACTAAGCTTGACCCAGGTCCTTGTAGGATCTATACACTGAACAAGGCAAGACTCTTACCAAACCATTCCCTTAACCCCCGACCAGGTAGCCAACATATCTCCATATAGACCGTGGAGATATGAATGGTGAAAATCTTTTATTTTATATAGACAGTAAAATAACGCCAAGACACCACGGACAAATGATAAGGAAGTTTCACCTTCAACATAAGAAACTAGTTATTAAAGTCATTAATATATAACCAAATAAAAAGTGCGAAAAGATTAAAAATAAAAAGTATTACACTAAATGCTTGTCTTCACCAAGTGATGTAAGAGACTTAGGCAAACATGGCCTTTGATTGTCAAGAACTCTTACTATCAATCTTGGATCCCGAGACTACTACACACACTCTATGATGGATGATGGTGGTGGATGTGGGTTGTGATGGTGGTGGTTGTTGGGTGAAGTGTGAGAGAGGTGGTTTGCCAATGGATGATTTGCAAGTGAGCCAAGCTGTAGGATCGTTTACAGACCCGAACGAGTCGTTCAGAAGAGTTTTTCTCAATATGAAAGGCGGAAACAGACGTATTGAGGTCAATTCAGCAAGAATGTCACTTTAAACTGTCGTTATATTGATTTGATAATGTCTTACAGCGAGACGACACTTCGGCAGCACTTCGTGGCTCAAACCGGAATCGTTACAAATGATTTCGCTTGAACACTATTTATAGGCCCATAATTCCGTTTGAAACCATTCCAAACGAGATTAGATTTCATGCGGAATCTAATTTTCACATGTCACAGGAACCTTTTGTGCATTAGCTTCTGCTTCAACTTTGAACTCTGGAATGTTCTTCACCTTTTTCCTTATCACTAGAACTTCCTCATCATCACTGCTGACTGGTATTTTGACCTTTTTCTTTTTCTTTTTAGCTTTTTCATCTTCACTATCACTTTCTGCCATCATTTTCAAATAAGCTGCCATTCTTTTCGCATAATACTCAGTATCATCATCACTATCTTCTACAATTCGAGCAGCAAAAGCTTTGGCTTTTATCATTTCTTTATCTGGACAGTAATCATCCCAACTAAAACCTTCCCAGTTAAACCCTTCTTGTAACTTTTCATCATCTTGGTTTATCAGGCATGATTTGTTATCAGCTGAAATATATTTCTCCCAACTGAATTCTTTCGATGATTTCTGATCTTCTTGATGCACCATACATGCTCTCTTTGATGACTCCTCGATTACTTTCCTACCATGTGCCACTTGTGGTTCTTGTTGTTGTTGAGCAACTTGATGATGGATGGCCTTCCGGTAGTAATCATTGTTGTTGAACGGATTTTGAGCTCCACTTGCTTCGCGATTAGTGCACTCCCTCTTGAAGTGTCCTTTTTCCCTGCAACGAAAACAAGTAACTTTAGATTTATCAAAACCTAAATTAGAAACACATGCATCACGGAAGTCATCTCTTCCTGTGATCTGTTTGAATTTCTCAGCTCGTCTCATCACACTAGCCAAACACCATTTTATATCCATTAATTCCATCTCTTCAGCATCAATCTGATCGTAATCCTCTTTTGTCAACATTGGATTCCCGATCCGACATGCCACTAAACTTCCATATGACTCCAACACGGTTCCCAACGAAGACATATGGCATTTTGCAACTTCTTCAGAATAATCTTGATCATTTTCAAGATTCAATACAATGTTGCATTGTAGCTTCTTGCCATTCTTGATTGCTGAAATGTTCTGATCAAATGATGGATATGATGAAAAACTTGTGTTGCTGTTTGATCCTTTGGATGAACCTCCCGACGAACTCTTTGCATTGAAAGCCGTTTCAACCTTCGGTGACACGTTGGTGGTTTTATCACTGACACCACCTTTGTAATAAAGACCAATGTCTTGTTCACCATCAAAATCTTTCATTCTTAAGACTTTTCTCTGTTCCATCTCCTGAGCTTCAAGTTTCTCAATGAACTTGCTCAATGTCAGACTGCTAAACCCTTTCTTATTCCTTAACATCATGAGATATGTGCCCCAAGTCTCGTGTGGCAATGCATCAGCCAATTTTTCGATCAACTCTTCATTATCTTTGTTGATGCTCAATCTCTTCATGTTAGCTAACAAATTGCAATATCGTTCAATAATTTGCTTTGTGCTTTCATTTTTCAACCCACGAAACAGATCAAACTCTTTCTTCGAAAGTGATTTTTTGTTCTTGACCATCTCTTGACTTCCAACAAACTTCGATCTTAATGCTTTCCATATTGAATAAGAAGTTCCATTGTGTTGCAACAAAACCAAGATATCTTCCTTCACAGCTTGTTGTAGTAGATTCAACATCATTTTTTCATCTTTGTATTTCTTTCTATCTTCAGCACTAAGATCTTTTATCGCAATAATCTCCTCATCATCAGTCATTGGTCTAACATATTTCGTTTCAACACATTCCCAAGCATCCAAATAATTTGCTTGAACCCAGTTTTCAAAACGTCCTTCCCAACCTTTATACTCCTCAATGTTCATGAGTTTAGGCGGTTTTTGCATAGTCCCTGTTTCATTTTCCAACATTGTGTTCTGTGCAAGAGTAATCGGGATAACCGGAGAAGCAAAAGCGTTATAAAATTCCTCTTCCATGTTTCGGATTTCAAGAAATTTTCAAAACAGTCCTGTTCAAACGAAATTATCTTTCAAACGGAAACACTCAGTTCAAACGGGATTAGCCTTGAAATGAAATTACCCTAATTTCGTTTGAGGTAACACACTTTCAAACGGAATAAGAATTTTCAAGCGGAATTAGCTAATTCCGTGTGAACTTTCAAACGGAAATACCCAGTTGAAGCGAAATTAGTGATTCAAACAGAATCACTCAAACGGAATTATCTGTTTCAAACGGAATCAACCAATTACTCAAGCGGAATACCGGTTTCAAGCGGAATTAAGGTCTAATTCCGTTTGAAATGCTGCTGACGTCATCATTCGCGAAGTGTTTTTGAAACGGAATTACAAATATTATCAGTTTTAGATCGAATTAAGGTCTAATTTTCTCAAGGATTTATTAAAATAGTTTTGCGCACATCGGTGTGAAAATTAGCTGATTTTAACCATGAAAAATTGTGAATTTTGAAAAAGAAGGTGTAGAAATCAGAAATTGCAGCTGAATTGGTATGAACTCTTCTTCCTGAGCTCTGATACCACTTGTAGGATCGTTTACAGACCCGAACGAGTCGTTCAGAAGAGTTTTTCTCAATACGAAAGGCGGAAACAGACGTATTGAGGTCAATTCAGCAAGAATGTCACTTTAAACTGTCGTTATATTGATTTGATAACGTTTTACAGCGAGACGACACTTCGGCAGCACTTCGTGGCTCAAACCGGAATCGTTACAAATGATTTCGCTTGAACACTATTTATAGGCCCATAATTCCGTTTGAAACCATTCCAAACGAGATTAGATTCCATGCGGAATCTAATTCCGCGCGGAATTACCTCAGTGATCTTTCAAGCAGAATTACTACCTTTCAAGCGAAATTACCTTATCTCGAACTACGTGCGCTGATCTAACATTCTAAGTACAAGACTCGATATAAGACGAAGTCGACAGACGAATGCACCAACACAAGCACCCCTATTTATAGCCTGCACAAAAGCCTGGACACGACCCCGTGTCCATTGGGCACGGCCCCGTGTCCACCCATCTTCTCTTTCTTCATTAATTGCAGTTTGTCTGCATTAGTTGACCACGCCCCCGTGTCCGCTGGGCACGACCCCGTGTGCAGAAGCGTACCTGTACTATCAAGATTTTCCTAGATTATGCGAATCTTAGCGTTGACCATGGCCCCGTGTCCGCTGGCCACGCCCAGTGTTGGGAAATAGAAGCTTCTACAGCTTTGTCTTTTCTGCAGACACTTGGGCACGCCCGCGTGTTCATTGAGCACGGGGCGTGTTCAGCCTTCGGATGTCTTGTTTTTGCTTGGGAAGATGCTGTCGAGGGGTCGGGCATGCCACGTTTATTCCTTTTCTTGTATTATTGTTAGATTTGGCTGCATTTTTGCTTCTTTTGTTCATTTAAGCTCATTTAACCCTGAAAATACAAAAAGAAGACAAAAGCACACTTTTTCCAACATTAGTACTAAAAAGGGTTAGTTTTATGCCTCATTTGATGTAATTTATATGTTCCATTTTGCACACATCAAATACCCCCACACTTGAATGTTTGCTTGTCCTCAAGCAAAACTCTTTATTTTGTGGCTTACGCATCCAAATGGAATGGGTAGAAGAGAAGGTTTTGGGCTTGTCATAGAGTGTCGGGATTCCAAGATTCTTTATTAGGTTTTATTTTTATTTTATTTACAATCCTATTCGTTATGATTTATTCAAAACATTACATAAGAGAAATTATTTATTTGGGCATAGCATGCCTCTTTAAAATTCCATTTATATACAGGTTCACATACCACACGGGAGATCACTCAACACTCGGCCGAAGATATATTTTTGTGAAGCACTCGAGAGCGGCATGGAACTTACTTCTACCATATGCTTGCCAAGTAATCAATCCTCCTCCTTTTTAACTATACACCTTTGTAAATATCAAGAGGACTTTTTTGGGGAAGGGTTAGGCTTGGGTTAAAGGTAGGTGGTTGGGTTAGTGGTTAGTAGAAAAGGGCGAAAGGCTTAAAAAGCATCGGTTTTCCTAAGACTTTTTACTTTTATGACTTTTTATTCTAATGAAGCAATTCTTCAAACAAAGTTCTTTTTGATGAACTTGTTTATTTCTTGGCTTCATCATCATATAAATATTTTTTTTGTAGGGAAGTCACATGAAAACCGAGCATTGTTACTAAAATAAAGGGTTTAAAATGAAAAGGGTTTTGGTGGGTAAAGGGTGTTTGTTTTATGGGTTAAGAAATGAAAAGGTTTAGGCTCAAAGGGGTTAACTAGGGGATTTTGGGTAGGTGGTAAAAAAATAATAATAATGGTGTTGAAAAAAAATGGTTAGTCCTAATGCCTCCATCATTTACTTACTTGGATTTAAGTTGGTAAGGACCGGGAATGTATCGTCATGGCAAGTTCTAGAGTCGTAAGAAACCAAGCGGCTATTCACACAAGAAACGAAAAATGAGCATTTAATTTAAATATGTGTATTTGTATGCTCAATAAAGGCTCAAAACTCACTTTTTGTGGGAATGGGTTTTTATGTGATCAAGCATATATAATCAAATTTTAACTAGATTTGTCATGCCGTTTCATAATTTTCTTATGTTGGTTCTTTTTATCACGACACTATCGGTTGTAAATTTGTAAAAATATAACCTTTTTAGAACTTGTAATTCCCAAATTAAACCAAGACAAGTAAAAAAAAAAAAGAAAAGTTTTTTGAAAAAATTTGGGGTGTTTAGCGGTTCCAATAGAGTTTTGTGTAAGGCTTGTAATTAGGACTTGCAAAATTCAAGGTTTTAGCATCCCCCCATACTTAAATTACACATTGTCCTCAATGTGTTCCAAAAATATGTTTTTAGGTTGATTGAATGTGTAAATGGTGTGTTAAAAACAAACTTTTATGTTACTGGGCATCTGGACACGGGCCCGTGGTGTCCGGACACGGCCCCTGTTCTGGTTGCCAGTAACAAAAATCAACAAAAAGTAACAGAAGGCTGGGCACGGGGGCATGTTCAGCGAACACGCCCCGTGTCCAGTTACCTGAACTGGGCGATTTTCTGCAGATTGTTCAGCACGGGGCCGTGTTGGCTGAGCACAGCCCGTGCTGAACTTGCTGTAACGAAGAAAAATTGTCGGGAGGCTCTGGTTTTGTGCATGGGGTACTAGTTCAAGTCTCCCTTAGTATCCTTCACCATCCCGAGTGTGTTTTATTCCTGAAAATTAAAACTAAACTAGAAAGCATAAAAATTAATCTAAACTAAACTAAGGATAGTTCCGTGGAATGCCGTGCGCCACGTTTATAAGGGTCCTTGGCTAGACCCTCCTTATCGGGTGGTTCTGGATCATCTTCAATTAGGGGGTCGTCATTGTCGATTGGATATTTCATTGATCGTTCAAGATCGACACATCTTTTGAAGACCCCTAATTGAATGGGTAAGTTGTTTTTCTTCCGATTAATCAAAGCTTTGTGGGTTTTCACAAAAGGTTGTCCCAACACTAGAGGAGCGTCATCAAGGATGACAAAGTCGGTTGGGATTACCATTTGATTTGTTTGGACCAAGACATCCTCAACTACCCCTATTGATTTTATTATTTTCCGATTAGATAGAAAAATGGGTATTTGAAGTGGAGAAAAATCACCAATACTTAATTTTTTGAAAATGTAGTTTGGCATTATATTAACACAAAGATCTTTATCAATTGTAATATTACTAATAAAGGAGTTTTGAAAAAAAAACATGGAACCGGTGTAATGTTAATTTCAAATGGATCTTCTTTTATTAGCGTAGTTTGTGTTGATACACTTTTGAGTGGAGGCGGCACGTTCGGTTCAAGCCTTTAATGGAATGAAGACCAAGTCGGATATCCTCCTATCGCACTTGGGTCCGACAAGTTTGTCCCATTTAATTTGTAACGTATAAATGAACTATGCATGTTGCATTTAGGGTATTATTTGTTTGTGTGTTTATTTAGTTGATGGGCCAAATCTTCTTTGGGCTTTGACTTCACTTGGGCCCAAACATGATCTTGGTGAAACACCCCTGATCATGACGAAACATGAAGAAACACAAAGTGTTTCACCCACTACAGGACAAAAACATGATGAAACAAAGTGTTTCATCATGCTACATGACGAAACACGGCGAAACTCTCTTGTTTTGTCGTGTGATTGGGCTTCTTCAGGCCCAATGACTGGCCAATGTTGTTTCGTCGAGCCCATGTGCGTTTCGTCGTAGTTAAGGCCCAGGTTACTATATAAACAGCTTTCTGGTTTCACTTTGAAACTAGATGAGAGCATACCCTGAGAGTTATACTGTAAAACTGTGTGTGTATCAGTTGTTCTTGGTTCTCATCCCGTTTAATCAATAGATTGTGTTTCATTGGTTATTCTGTGTTGTTACTATCCATGTTTGGTTTGGCATCATTACGGGGATTCCGCACCCGTGACCGTGTTTGCTGTAAACAAGGATTCGGTTTTCGTTATCGATCCTCAGATTTCGGGACCTACAAGTGGTATCAGAGCATTGGCTCTTATCCTTGTTTAAAACCAAACTTAGTTTGGTTTTTATCAAGTTTGAAACTGATTGTTTATGTTTTTTCTAAAAACTGTGTTCTTGAAAGTTCACATATTTCTGGAAAACTCATCTTAAAATCTGTTAGATATTGTCATGTGCTAAAAGTTTTATCCAAAACCTTGTTGTCTTGATTGTTCACGTTGAAAAACCGGGTTTTTAGTAAAAGTTTTAGGCAAGTTCGTGTTTCGGAAAGTTGTTTGGTGACCGGAAAGTGCATAAAATCTGGGTTTGGTCTTTATATATTCAAAGAACATTCAAAGTGTTCTAAATATTCATTGAATTTTAAATTTAAAAAAAAATAATTAAAGGATTTGATTAATATATTGAGAACATGCTATTAGGTGACATAGGCATGTGCTAGTTTGAAAAAAATGTACATGTGACGTGATAATGGTTTGAGAGATAAGCAAAGCATGGGTTGAGATGAAAATGATGTCTTGTGTCAGACATAAGATAAGGCTTCATTGAAAAATCTCACCAATCTTACCAACTTTCTGTCCACTTTGTGATCTTATCCGAAAGTCCTTTTATTTTCGTCACATTACAAACTGATTTCGTCGAAGTGGTTCACATAAGGTTTAGTTGCCAAACATTAATTAAATTAAAGGTGTCGTCGATTCAGCAATCAGGGAGTTTCGCCATTCTCAACATTTAATTATAAGATCCTGTGAAGTTTCGTCTTTAGCTGAGTTAAACAGGATTCGTCCAAGATCAAATCAGTTTCGTCGACATTGAATCATCAGTGTTTCGTCGTCTTTGTTTATCATTCTGTTTCGTCGCAATACAAATAGCATTCTGTTTCGCCGCAATACAAATATCAAATCAGTTTCGGCGCAATACAAATATCATTCTGTTTCGTCGTATAACAAACACTTTTGAGTTTTGTCGCCAATAACACAAAGGAGTTTCGTCGTTCAGTTTCGTCGATCAGGGTCTTACAATTGAGTTTCGTCAGATCTTATCCAAAATTCACTTTCGTCGTTCATCACATATCATCCAGTTTCGTCGACCATAGTTCAGCCTGAGTTTCGTCGAGAAACTTGTTATTTTTAACAGAAGACTTGCAAAAGTGTTTTAACAGTTTGTTATTAAGTGTGTGACCAGGTTTTCACTTTCATATATCAAACATGAGTTGTACTAGCCCTTGGGATTGGAGTACAGACTCACAACCAGATCAAAAACCGACTTCGATGGCCGAATATTTAAGGAGTACCATACCTCAACAACAACAATCTATTAGTGCAAGTCAATGGGCAATGGTGTCGAATCAAAATCAGAGCATTCAAAATCTTTTGCTTAGCGAGAGTGAAACGGGTAGCAACAATCGCCCGCCAAAGCTGAATCACATGAACGACTATCCATCATGGAAGGGTCGTTTCCAAAATTACGTTCAAGGGCAAAATACAGAATTATGGACGTGTTTCACCTCTCCATTTAGTCAAGCTCTTGAAGAAGCAGGACCAAATGCAACAACTTTCAATAATATGCAAGAAGCTGATAAAAAGGCATATGATCTGGAGAAGAAGGCTTTCGCTATTCTCACTCAAGCACTTCACAAAGACCTCTATCATCAATTCTCTTACTATAAAGACACGGAAACATTATGGAATGCCTTGGTAGCGAGAGGATAAGGAAATGCAGCAACTAGAAAGAAACGCCATAATTTATTGAAGAAAGAGTTTGAATCATTTCAATTCTTGGATAATGAAACTCTAAATGATATGACTTCTCGCTTTTATCATTTGATTAGTGAAATGTGTTCTTATAATGTTGTTGCAACTCATCAGGAAATGATTGCACGGTTTGCTAATGCTCTACCTCCTAAGTGGAGTCCATTCATTGAACTTCTAAAGCATACAGGAGTTTTGGATGCGGCCAATGTTTCTCTCTATGAATTCATTCAGAAGTTGGAGCACAAGAACGAAGAGGAAATTCGAAAAGCTAAAAGGATTACACCTCCTCAAAACACAGAAATGTATTTGCCTGGTTTTGGTCCTTCAGCTAGTTCTAGTTCCATTCAGCAACCGAAGCTTCAAACGACGTTTGTGTCCAATACAAGCTCATCACCGTTTCAACAGTGGAATCAAAGTGCTTACATGTCACAATCCATACCCCAACCTCAAGCCTAACCACAGCAACAACAAGCGCATTATACCAACAATCCTTCACCCCAAAACACCAACACTGTCAGAGTTGATACTTCAAATCTTTCAAAAGTCAGTGTAGAAGTTGCAAAGGAACATTTGGAACTTCTCAACACAATGTTCAGTTCCTACTGTAGATTGGTAGCAGGTCAAATTGGAAACATCAATATGACCAATGAAGATTATCAGCAGATAGACCGTGATGAAATGGAGTTAATGGATATCAAGTGGGCGTTTGCAAGTGCTGTTAGAAGGGCAAAGGAGTTCATGACTCGAACTAGAAGAACAAACTTGGAAGGCAAAAATGATACGAAGTACGGGTTTAATAAAGATGCGGTTACATGTTTCAATTATGGCGAAAAGGGTCACTCCAAACATGAGTGCACCCTACCAAGCAAACAAGGCAACCAGAATCCGTTCAGAAATCAGATGAGTACTTCTAATGCAAATCAAGACAATCGTGAAAGAAGGATAGTAGCAGTGAACAACAATCAGAACCAGTCTGGACCATCAAACACCAATCGAGCATTGACCATTCAAGCTGATGAAGGGTGTAATTGGTCTGTACAATTCGGAGATAATAATCAAGGAGGTGGAACCGCATGCTATGCAAAAATCATCAATCACATCAAGCATGTTCACAAGGAAGAGTTTTCTGAAAGTGATGATAGCTCGGGTTATAGCGGGAGTTCAGATGAAGAAAGCTCGAATGCGGGAGATTATAATTCTGAAGATGGATCTTTTTCTTATCAGACTGCCTTTATAGCAAATGTCTCGGCCTCGACAAGTCAGGTAAATTCTGATCCTCCTACTCCTAGTGTTTGTAATGCTTGTGCAGAATTGAAAGAGGAATCTGAAAAGGTTCACAGTCATAATCAAAGTTTAGTGATTGAGTTGTCAAAGTGCAAAGAGGCAAACATGGCTTTAGCTCGAAATGAAAAGGATTTTAAATCTGTAATTGAAACTTTAAAGAAAAGTGTTTCCGAATTAATAAAAACTGTTTTCAACAAACAAATTGGTATTAATAACTACATTAATATCATTGAGGAAATAAAGAAAGAGCTAGCCGTTGCCAAATGCGAGCATGATGCGATCAAGCTCAAATTGGATAGTTATTCTAACTCCCGATATGTGCTTGATCACATCATAGATGTTCAAAAGCTGAAAGGGAACGTGAAAGGCGTTGGGTATAAGTAGTGTCCGCCCCCTTTGAGACACAATTATACTCGAATGCCCGATGAGGAAGAAATGCCACGGTATGAACCCAATGTACCTCTTGATTATGAGGAAGTTACTACTGGCCTAGGGTTCAAATCAGACAGTTCTTCAGGTACATCATCTGAGCAAACAGAAACTTCAACATCTACGAAACAAAGTCATCCAATCATTGAGGACTATGAGTCGTCTGATGATGAATCAGAATCAGATGTGAATGACCAGGATGAATCACTTGATAAGAAGAAGGGAATAGAAATTCCAATTCAGAATCATATTCTTTGTGATCCTCCTATTCCTGTTGTGCAACAAGTTGTCAAACAAGTGATAGATCCTGTCAAGAATGACAAGAAATCTGTGTCTACCATTAAGAGTAATAATATATTGTACACTTTGGTTGGTGATTCCAAAATCTATTCAGATCACGATTTTCCAATTAAAAATGTCAATCCATCTTCGATTGATAAAGTTTTTGAAGATAATACAAACAAGTTTTTGGGAAAGATAATTCCAGGAGTCATTGTAACTCAATGTGACCCAATTCCAAAAGCTGAAATCATGAAACAATTTGGAAATAAAAAATCACCAACAAAGCAACAACCTATTGCTGCTAAGGGTAAACAACCAAAAAGGCGAGCTCAAAAGCCTAATGTTTCTCAAGCAAAATCTGAAACAAAAGGAGCTCGTTACCAGAAGAAAAACAGTGATGTCAAGTTTGTAGCATCGAAGGGTACTGATAAAATTGAGACTTTTGAAAACAAATCAAACACCGATTTTATCTAACAAGTCAAGATTTTAAAACGTAACAGTCAAAACAATTACACTCAACATACAAATGGGTGTGATGAAAGAGCAAGTACCTCAGGTTCTACTGGTTCGACATCTGGTAGTCGATCAGATTCTCCTAAGTTTGTTGAAAGGAGAACGTGTTTTAAGTGTGGGGAGTTTGGACATATCATTAAAAATTGTACAAATACTCCCAAAGAGAAATTTGTTGAAAGAGCACCACCTGAAAAGGTTCACCCACAACGTCGTCCTGTTTCACCAAAACATGATAAAAGAACCGTTAAAGAACAAGAAACAAAACAACGACGTCAAAACGTCAAAGAAGTTGAAAAGGCGTTAAAACCGGAGGTTGTCCAAACAAAGTCTGTTAAGTTAGAAATTAAAAATGAAAAACAAAAACAGATTTGGAAACCAAAATCGGTAACTGTTTCAGGGGAAGCTCAATCCATTCCGAATCATCAGGAAATCGAAGTCACAATCCTCGATGATGAAGGACGACCCAAGTCTGTGAAGGCTTGGGTCCCCCTCTCCAACTAATCTCTGAGTGAGTGTGCAGGAAGTTCCAGGAGGAACTATCGATAGTCATAGGATTGTTGATAGTGGAGTGTCCATGCACAAGATCGGGGACAAAAGAAATTGTTGCCTTTGATGGAGAGAAAAAGAAAAGAAGACAGAATTGTCTGTCGAAAGAAATTGAAAGCTTCGTCAAATTGAAAATCATTCCAAGAGTTTAATTGTTCAAGGCTTTGATCGGGTCCCCAGGGGTAGATTCAAATCAAAATGTACGCACCTGCAGCACGTCTGAAGTTCAAAATCAACAAGATGAACGTGCAGTGTACATTTCTTCGCGGTGTGATTGAAGAAAATGTTTTTGTTGAACAAACCAACCGGGTGTGCGGATGCCTTGGCGTGGATTGAACAACCGCACACTACTTCTCAAAGAGAAAGTCAAAGACCTTCGCTGGTGCAATGTGGAAGACCAGCCGGATCCAAAGGTTTATGATCTTGTTACCGTCAAGAGATTTTTCAGTAGCTACAAAAATCGACTTTGAAGTCCAAACCGGGTGGATATCCAGTTTGGGAGAGCGCTCAGATTCCTTGCAATGCACGAAGCAGTTGCAGGATTACGGTTTTGAATTTCTAATCTCTCCTATACTTGTCGATATTTAAGCTGCTTTTTCAATTATTATCTCGTACAGCACTCTTTAACTAGACACGTTGATCTCGAATATCACCTCACACGTGATTGTTTCAATAAGAAACTAGTCAATGTTGTCATGGTCCGCACCGCTTACCGACGTGCCAACTGATTTTTCCAAAATTCGATAAATCAATTCTGATTAAATTAATTTTGGTAAACGGCATTGAGGTAAAACATGAGTTAACCGACATCGGGAAATCGTTTTTTGTAAATATCTTTGTGTTTTTAAATTTTGTCTTAGTTTGTTAATTTTAGGGGGAGTAAATCCAAAATTTGAAAATTCAAAAACATCGAAAAATTTCAAAACCCAAAAACAATAGAAAAACAAAAATGAGTTTCCTGGCGAGAAAAAGAGAAAATGATAGTACATCAGTGGTCTGTCGAAACCTTTTTGAACTGAAATGCAAAATGAAAAATGATAAGCAGCTCTATATAAGATGCATCGGTAGGCTCACAATCATTTTAAAGTGTGCAGGGTGATATAAACTTAAATCGACTGAAGACCAGGTGGGAACCATTCATTGGCATATGGTCTTAGTACCGAAATTTCGTTTGATTGATTGCCGAGGTTCTGAGATATTCGGTCTTTATGCTGTCTTATCATCTGGGTATCATGGTTGTGTCTTTTACCAAAAAATAACAGAGACGAAGTCTAGATCTTCCATGATACTATACATACGCGTACATATTGCATTCGACCTCAATAAGTGATCAACAATCACATGTCCAAACAAATAAGTGATAATATATCACATTTATCTGGGAGTCAAGTTCGTCTCTCTGCTGTACGAAAGTACTGACCTGTTCACGGACTTGCTCCTGTGCCCTCATGCATATGAAAATCAAGTTCCTCATCAATAAGTGATTCTATCACATAGGGCTTGTTTTCAAATAAAAATAAGTGAGTTTCTCACATTCTTTTATACGGTCAAACGGATGATAAACGGTATACTCACCGGTAAGATGAACTCTCGTGCATACCTTGATACGGGAATATGTCGTGTGTGGATGAACACCGGTCGGTAAGTATAAATCATACCTTAACGTATCCCCTCGCCATGATTACATCTGATAAGTTGAGCTTATGTGGATAACAATACCGATAATCATTATAGGATGCTTATCTAAATGTTAACTAATAGAACACCAAGAGCGTTTTGGCGTGACCGTACACTGATATGATTCTCTTACTCTCGAAACTCGCAAAAAGAACGTCTGTAGATATTTATTTACTGCTTTCGTTTCTGCATCCTTGTATATATTTATTTATTGCTTTTCGTCTTTACATTTGAAAAATATTAAAATTTTCAAAAAGATTTTAGGTGTGTTTTAATATAAATTTTATAAAAGCCAAAAAGATTTTGCTTTTATTTTATTTTTGATTGACCGATGTTGGAACTCGAGTCTATCCTACCCAGAACCCTGGTCGTAAGCCGGAAAACAATTGCATCTTCATAAATGGTCAAAGTTAACAAGTTTTGAAAGTTAAAGGATTAAAATTGATTATTTTCTAAACTTTCAAATTGTTGTCGGTCGGTGTTTGATTGAGATTTAATCTCATATGTGTCGTTTGTTTAATTTGACTATATTCCAAGCGGTTGTTCTCATTACGCGTTTAGATTTCTTGCGTGTGCAGATACTAAAGGTGAGGAAAACATGTTCGATGACAAGCTTTGGAATGAAGACATGATGTGAAGGCCCTCAAAAGATAAAAATGATCAAGTTGTCGCTGACCCTTCATCAACACCACAAGGATCTGAAGAATTGACGATCAAAAGATTCACGAGCATGACTCAATGGAGAGTTCAATCAAAGGGGGAGTTTGTTAACACACTTTCTAAATGAAATGGGGAGTTTGTTGATACACTCCCTATTTGCGACACGTGAAGACTTTGAAGATCCTCTGATATGAAAGACATGGAAGTTGAACCATCACAGCAGGGTCCAAGGGGGAGTTTGTTGATACGCTTTTGAGTGGACGCGGCACGTTTGGTTCGAGCCTTTAATGGAATGAAGACCAAGTCGGATATCCTCCTATCACACTTGGGTCCGACAAGTTTGTCCCGTTTAATTTGTAATGTATAAATGAACTATGCATGTTGCATTTAGGGTATTATTTGTTTGTGTGTTTATTTAGTTGCTGGGCTAAATCTTCTTTGGGCTTTGACTTCACTTGGGCCCAAACATGATCTTGGTGAAACACCCCTGATCATGACGAAACATGAAGAAACACAAAGTGTTTCACCCACTACAGGAAAAAAGCATGATGAAACAAAGTGTTTCATCATGCTACATGACGAAACACGGCAAAACTCTCCTGTTTCGTCGTGTGATTGGGCTTCTTCAGGCCCAATGACTGGCCAATGTTGTTTTGTCGAGCCCATGTGTGTTTCGTCGTAGTTAAGGCCCAGGTTACTATATAAACAGCTTTCTGGTTTCACTTTGAAACTAGATGAGAGCATACCCTGAGAGTTATACTGTAAAACTGTGTGTGTATCAGTTGTTCTTGGTTCTCATCCCGTTTAATCAATAGATTGTGTTTCATTGGTTATTCCGTGTTGTTACTATCCGTGTTTGGTTTGGCATAGTTACGGGGATTCCGCACCCGTGACCGTGTTTGCTGTAAACAAGGATTCGGTTTTCGTTATCGATCCTCAGATTTTGGGACCTACAGTTTGATCATTTGTTAACTTAATGCTTACCGTTTCGTCAATTTTAGTGTTAGTGTTTAACTCTTTTAAAAACTTAGCATGAGTGGGTACTAAACAATGATTTTCGAAAGAAGGTGACAAGATATTAATTTCTTTAAAATTAGACTCTTCTTGAATTTTAACGTTGTCGGACTCACCTTTTTCGTTGTTTAGCTCATGTGTCGGCTTTTCACTTATTTGTTCTTCCATTTTTACATTTTCAACTATCTCTTCTTTATTACGAGTTAATTCTTCCCTTGCACGGTACTCCTCTTCCCTTGCGCGAGATTCTTTTATGCATCGTTCGATAGTTTCAATATGTTCTATTATCTTATCGGCTATGTGGGTGATAGAGTAAGGATCGGGATCCTCAAAGCTTGAATCCGGATGTTCGATCCTTTGTTCCTCATAATACTCATAGGAAGTAGATGGTTCACACCACTGTTCTTCATTGTAAGTATTTGATGGATAAGGGTCGTAATTTTGTTCTTCATAATACTTATATGAGGTGGGTTGTTCACACCATGGTTCCTCATAATAAGCATATGAAGGTGGTCGCTCATATCTTGATTCCTCAAAGTATGAGTATGAAGGCTCATACCTTGGTTCATCAAAATATGAGTATGAGGGAGAAGGTTCATACCTTTGGTCTTCATAGGATGTGTATGAAGTTGATGGCTCGTACCTGGGCTCCTCATAGTAGGTGTATGAAGTGGATGGTTGAAATAAGTCACAATATTATACCGAGTGAGGGTCACCACAAATGGTGCAATAGTCTTCCCTATAATCATCCTCCTCATAGGTGTAGTTGAAGCCTCCTGAGTATTGATCCATAAGAATCACTCAGCAGCCACAACAGAGTCTCGAGACCAGAATACAAAAATAAAAAAGGAAACAGAGGCTGGAAACAGCCCCGTGTTCAGTGAGCACGGCCCGTGTTCAGAATCCGTAGCTGGGCGTTCTAATAAAAGTAACTGGTTTTGTGCAGCACGGGGGCGTGTTCAGTGAGCACGACCCCGTGTTCAGACTCTGTATCTGGGTGTTTTATAAAAAAATGCAGCACGGCCCCGTGTTCAGTGAACACAGCCCTGTGTTCAGGCTACTGTAAACGCAAAAACTAACTAAAATGCAGAAAAATGCGACGTTTTGAAAAAAGGTTTTGAAAAACTGATTAGGCCGTCGATTTTAAGTTTTCTTATAATCTTTGTGTCCCCGGCAACGGCGCCAAAAACTTGACGCGTGTCGTGTTATATAGTTTTTAATGTATATTTTAAGCCCTTTTTAACACTTTAGTCAAGTTTTAAATTTATAAAACACGATATTTTACTAACACTAAACACACATAAGGGCAAGTGCACTCATCGTGAGCGTAGTATAGCGTTGGTAAGATACTGAGGTCGTCCAAGGACACAAGAGCTTTTAGTACCAGTTTATCCTCAACGTCTAATCAAATCAAAAATTTAGAAAAAGGTTTTTTTTTTTTTTTTTTTTTTTTTTTTTTTTTTTTTTTTTTAACAGGAAAGTAAAACTAACTAAAAAATGCTGAAAAATAAAAATAAAAATAAAAACAGATAGACAAGATGAATCACTTGGATCAGACTCGCCTTTAGTGTAACCTTTGATTATTTCCGCACTTTTGCACTTTTTAAGAGATTATCTTAGTTATAGTAGTAGGCCCCTCTTTTGAATGTGACGTTACCCCCAACCAAGTAGTTTGAGTCAGCAAGGATACAATCCTAAAGAGTTAGATTATTGAAAGATAATTAATTAAGTTATTAATGCGTAATGTGGTAGGCCCATCTTTTGAAGGTGACGTTACCATAGGCTAAGTAGTTTGAGTCAGCAGGGATACAATCCTAAATAGCCGGGTTAATGTTTTAATAGTAGTTTACATATGAGGGGATCAAGAAATTCGAACCCCCGCCATCCAATACCAGTGGGTATTGAAGGAGGTCCTACTAAGCTTGACCCAGGTCCTTGCAGGATCTATACACTGAACAAGGAAAGACTCTTACCAAACCATTCCCTTAACCCCCGACCAGGTAGCCAACATATCTCCATATAGACCGTGGAGATATGAATGGTGAAAATCTTTTATTTTATATAGACAGTAAAATAACGCCAAGACACCACAGACAAATGATAAGGAAGTTTCACCTTCAACATAAGAAACTAGTTATTAAAGTCATTAATACATAACCAAATAAAAAGTGCGAAAAGATTAAAAATAAAAAGTATTACACTAAATGCTTGTCTTCACCAAGTGATGTAAGAGACTTAGGCAAACATGGCCTTTGATTGTCAAGAACTCTTACTATCAATCTTGGATCCCGAGACTACTACACACACTCTATGATGGATGATGGTGGTGGATGTGGGTTGTGATGGTGGTGGTGGGTGGGTGGGTGAAGTGTGAGAGAGGTGGTTTGCGAAGGGATGATTTGCAAGTGAGCCAAGCACCCCTATTTATAGCCTGCACAGAAGCCCAGACACGGCCCTGTGTCCATTGGGCACGACCCCTTGTCCACCCATCTTCTCTTTCTTCATTAATTGCAGTTTGTCTGCATTAGTTGACCACGCCCCGTTGTCCACTGGGCACGACCCCGTGCGCAGAATCTGTACTATCAAGATTTGCCTAGATTATACGAATCTTAGCGTTGACCACGGCCCCGTATCCGCTGGCCATGCCCCCGTGTTGGGAAATAGAAGCTTCTACAGCTTTGTCTTTTCTGCAGACACTTGGGCACGCCCCCGTGTTCATTGAGCATGGAGCGTGTTCATCCTTCTGATGTCTTGTTTTTGCTTGGGAAGATGCTGTCGAGGGGTCGGGCATGCCACTTTTATTCCTTTTCTTGTATTATTGTTAGATTTGGCTTCATTTTTGCTTCTTTTGTTCATTTAAGCTCATTTAACCCTTCAATTTAGGTAAGAGGAGGTTCAATTCCTCGGTCACATTGTTAATAGTCAAGGTATTCACGTCGACCCCTTGAAGATCGAAGCTGTTAAGAGTTGGGTTACGCCTAAGAACCCGTTTGAAGTCCGTTCTTTTCTCGGACTAGCGGGCTATTATCGCTGATTTATTGAAGGATTCTCAAAAATCGCCGTGCCGCTTACTTCTCTCACGCATAAAGACAGACCTTTTGTCTGGGGAACTGGACAAGAGACTGCCTTTCAAACCCTCAAGCACATGCTCTGCAATGCTCCCATCCTTGCTTTACCCGAAGGAAACGATGACTTTGTTGTCTATTGTTATGCCTCAAACCTTGGTCTTGGTTGCGTTCTTAATTCTCATGCAACGGGACAAGGTTATCACTTACGCATCTCGTCAGCTCAAGATCCACGAGAAGAACTATACAACCCACGACCTCGAGCTAGGCGCTGTTCACCGACCATAGGAGCCTACAGCACATCTTCAGCCAGAAAGAACTGAACATGCGTCAACGCCGATGGGTAGAACTTCTCAACGATTACGACTGTGAGTTTCGTTATCATCCTGGCAAAGCAAATGTCATAGCCGACACCCTCAGCAGACGAAGCTATTTACATAGTGCTCGTAATATCCAAGTCCAGCATCATCTCGAAACTCTCATCCGCGAAGCCCAACATGCTTGATTTACCGAGCGTACTTTGAAGAAGGAAAGGATTCTCAACGATGGAGCCCAACTAGTGAATAAGTCGAATGGGATATTCCATTATCTGGACCAAATCTGGATCCCTAAGCGGACTGATTTACGAAAGATTCTGATGGACGAAGCCCATAAGTCTCGATATTCTATTCATCCCGGTGCCGACAAAATGTACCAGGACCTTCGCTACAAGTACTGGTGGCCGGGCATGAAGAAAGATATCTCTCTCTATGTTTCGAAGTGCCTGACTTGCTCGAAAGTCAAGGCCGAGCATCAAAGACCCTCTGGCTTACTCGTCCAACCCGAGATTCCCATGTGGCAGTGGGAGAGTATAGCTATGGACTTTATAACGAAACTTCCGCGCACGCCATCAGGTCACCACAGCATCTGGGTTGTCGTTGACCGCTTGACTAAATCTGCTCACTTCCTGCCAATTCGAGAAGACTACAAGGTAGAAAAATTAGCCCGAATCTACACCAATGAGATCATTAGTCGACATGGGACGCCTCGCGACATCATCTCTGACCGCGATGGTCGGTTTACCTCGCGTCTTTGGGAAACGTTTCAATCTGCTCTCGGTGCTACGCATAACCTAAGTACCGCATTCCATCCCCAAACCGACGGTCAGACTGAAAGAACGATTCGTACCCTTGAAGACATGCTCCGTTCGTGTGCCATAGATTTCAGTGGTAATTGGGATGCATACTTGCCTTTAGACGAATTCTCGTACAATAACAGTTATCATTCTAGTATACAAATGGCACCGTTTGAGGCATTGTACGGAAGAAAATGTCGATCGCCAATTGTGTGGCATGAGATCGGAGATTCGTAAATAACCGGTCCTGAGCTACTGCAAGAAACAACTGAAAAAATCCTCCAAATTCGAGACAACCTGCTGAAAGCTCGGAGTCGTCAGAAAAGTTACGCCGATAGACGACGCAAGCCCCTTGAATTTGACGTTGGCGAACATGTACTCCTAAAGGTATCACCTTGGAAGGGTGTGGTCAGATTCGGCAAGAAAGGAAAGCTCGCGCTTCGATATGTTGGACCCTTTAAGATTCTGGAAAGGATCGGAAAGGTGGCCTACAGACTCGAACTACCGGAGGAACTTAGCAACGTCCACCCGACTTTCCATGTGTCGAACCTCAGAAAGTGCCTGGCTGAGCATGATTTGTACGTACCGCTAGAAGATCTTCAAGTGAACGAAACACTACACTTCGTGGAGAAGCCTGTCGAAATCATGGACCGACAAACCAAGCTGCTCAGCCGCTCACGCATTCCCATTGTGAAGGTTCACTAGGAAGGCAAGCGAGGCACGGAGTTCACTTGGGAACTCGAAAGCGACATGAAGGCGAAGTACCCGCAGTTGTTTGTTATGGCTGAAGCCTAATTTCGAGACGAAATTCCCTCAACTAGGGGAGACTGTAACACCCCGTGCTTCGAAAGTCAAAGTCAAAGTCAAAGTCAAGATTGAAGTCAAAGGAAGAAAAGATTGCTAATTGCGATCTGTCACTCCTTGCTCAACTCCTGTTTTGACTTCTTTGACTTGTAGATAATCTATTTATTTTATCGCATTTGTTGTATTATGTGGAGTACTTGTTAATAATCGAGGTTTAATCGCTATTTATCGCTTATTCGCTTATCGCATTCGCAACCCGGATTATGCATTCTGGATATTGTTTTACGTGTGTGTGCTAGTTATGTGTTACTTGTGCATGTTTACTTATGTTTATATTGTGATGATTAATCGAAACGCAATCGAAACTCTATCGCAATCGAATCGCGGACGCTAAATGCAAGTTAATTATAGTGATTGTATGTTAGATATAGTAGTTGGGATTAATTCGTAAACTCGCTTAATCGCATCGCAAAATCCAACGCACGAAACGAAGCATCGAAACTCTAAACGTCGGAGCCACTCGATCGAGTGACAACTCGATCGGATGGCCATCCGATTGGATTGCCACCCGATCGGACAGCCACCCGATCGGTGACCCACTCGATCCTCTGCACACTTTCCTTTTGGGGAAACCCTATAAATACCAACCTGTCACATCATCATTTGTGATGTGACAGCTCTCACTCGACCCAGCCGCACTCAAGCTCTTCTTTCTCTCGATTCCTCGCGATTCTTGTAAGTTTTCAACCTAAATCTTGTACTTCTATGATCTACACGCACTCCTTCACATTTCTATCTTTAAAATCTTAACTTCTAACTGTGAAATCAGCGGATTTGAGGTGTTCTAGGGTGATGTCATCATGGGGTTCTTTTGAACTTCATGTTTTGGCTTCAATCCACCAAGAACAGCTTAGATCTGGAAGATTTCCACACGAATAAACAAAGATCTTGCATAGATCTGAACATATTCATGGTGAAAAGATTGAAAGATGGTTTCTAACTTTCTTTCAATTCTTTTACACTCAATGCACTCAAAACCGATAGAATCGGAGCTTATTCTAATCTTCTACTCTTTCTTAGTGTTGTGTCGGTTCAAGATCTGAGTTCTATCAACGAGACAACCGATCTCGGGTTAAACACGAACCGTCGTCTCGAAAAGCTGACCGACCAGATTAGGGTGATTCCTGCCCGATCGGGTCACCTGGGTGTTGATAGGGTTCTGTTGTTTGGCACGTTGTCACACCGTTTCGAGAAAACATCAAAACTTTCAAAACAAATAAGTGTCAAGACGATCAGGCAGCCGGGACAGATTGCCGTCCGATCAGCTTGCACTTGGCCCCACACTTAAACTATATTTCAACTCTTCCAAAGTTCTGAATATCAAACGGATTGTCTTCCGATCTGATTGTGGATTGCCACCCGATCGGACAGTCGTCCGATCGGCTTCCACTTGGCCCCACACTTAAACTATATTTCAACTCTTCCAAAGTTATGAATATCAAACGGATTGTCGTCCGATCGGATTGTCGTCCGATCGGATTGCCATCCGATCGAACGACTATCAGACCATGTGATGTTTTGAACTTCAGCACTTAAACAATTTTCAACATGTTCAATGCATAGTCAGTTCCAAACGGATTGCCACCTGATCGGATTGCAATCTGATCGAGTGATAAACTGCTGTGAACTTGTTCTCACTAAGTGTCCAACCAATCGGATCGTTACTCGATCGTACGACCGCTCGATCGATCGACCTGAAAGGTAGAGATACTTCTCTGTTTTTAAAATGCTACAACAAAAACTTCAAAATACAAACCATCATACACAAACACATCCTCACCAAACGAGATGTCAATCCAATCGAATGGTCATCCGATCGGATGACCATCCAAACGGACTGACATCCGATCGACTGGCCATCCGATCGGATTGCCATCCGATCGGATTGCCATCCGATCGGATTACCGCCCGATACTTGGTACCATTTCACCGTTTTACGCCCCACTTATTGTTTATGCTATCTTAACTGTTCAGGCTAATCTCTCAGCGCTCCCTTCAATCCAAGGCTGTGTTTATTTGTTAAACACAATCTGTGAGTATACTCGATCCCTTTTTTCTTTACACACTTTTGGGTGTTACATACGTTATCTATATTCAAATCACAATCGACACACAACGCAAACACTATTTATTCGCTAACCACTACTGCATGTTATACGTGAGTCGATGAATGCCTGTTTGTTATGTTTACACATTGATTGCTATCTACCTGCCTTAGCAATGATAATACTATAGTTTGGACTCAACACCTGTCTTGGACATGGGTTGTTAAGGATATTACTTCACGTGTTCGCAGTGGTGAACATGTGATGCGCACTCGTTACTCGCAATCAAATCGCAGTCATTGGTATTGATAGAATCTTTGTCGATAACTTACATGCTTCACATTATACGTTGTACATGCTGGTTGTAGGATCGTTTTGTGACCCGAACGAGTCGTTCAGAAGAGATCTAATTCGTTTCAGAGGCGGAAACTAAGAAACGAATGATGAAACAGCTTGCAAATCACTTTAAATCTCTTGTATATTGATTTATCAACGATTACAAGCACAAAATATACCGGCAGCACTTCGGTACAAGTTACAAGGCTCTGATCTGTTCTGACCTGATCGCTTCAAATGAAAACATGACAATCCTATATATAGTGGTCAGGCTTTCGCTTGAAGAAACACATATCATCTTCAAGCGAAACCTCTAGATGCCTTCAAGCGAAACCCACATGCTTTTATCTTCAAGCGAAATACAAACAAATATTAGAATCTGATTCGGATATGTATGCTATTCTATGTGATGATGTCATATTCATTATGTCATGGATGATGTCATGAGTGTGATGTCATCATTAGATATGATGACATCATCCTTGATTAGAGCTGCAATGTAATCGAGACTCGATATAAGACGAAGACGACAGATGTGTGCACCAACAGACTCCCCCTCAGATGTTGACGAGTCTTAAGTGTCGAGTCTTCGCATCTTCAGTCTTTATCAGTCTGTTCACTTTCTTCAAAATTCTCCATTGTAAGCATCCTCAATCAATCTCTTACTCTTTCTCGTAATCTTCAGGATCTGAATCTGGCTCTACTATCGTCAGACTCCCTCTCAATGTCCTCAGACTCCCCCTTTCGCTAAGCTAGGATCGCAGTCTGGAATTCACTTTCCACAGGTTCTTAGATCGTAACCTGGCACTTCATCAAACTCAGGTTTCGGAACCTGGCTAACCTGCATAAACTCTACCCAAAAATAAATTTTCTGATAATCATTGGTGGATAAGATTTTCAAATCTAATTTACCACTTGCAGGAATAACGTTTTTATTGCAAAACCTTTTCTCATTTCATTTCAACAATTCTCAATTACTTTCACCCAAACCATTTGTTCTTCATGTTTATCACTCGGAATTTTGAAAATTAGTTTTCCAAAATCAGTTGTCGAAAATCTTTTTGGATTTTTCAAAATTTATGCTAAAACACACTAAAATCTTTTTGGATTTTTCAAAATTTATGCTAAAACACACTAAAATCTTTTTGGATTTTTGAATGTAATGAAATGCAATAAAGAAAATATTTACAGACAATATTTTTGTGAGTTTGTGCAAGAGGATCATATCAGTTTTTTAGACAAATCACTAACACCGTTAAGCTTCATTTCATTTTAAGTTTTAAACGATTCACCTAGATTGTCAGTATACTGGTCCACTTAAATTCTCACACAAAGTTCAACTGTTTCGAGATACCATATTAATCTATTAAGTACTTAAACTTAATCGCGTGTCCACCTCAGAATATACTCCCGTATCCAGATCCCAATATTCAGTCTTACAGGTAATTATGACACAAATGATATCTGTACATAAATTAGGTAATGCGAGGGCCGAGGGATCTCAGATCGATACATCCGTATACGCAGAGAGATATCAGCTTCGACTTTACGGTATGTCCCCTTTAGAGGATCTTTTAGCTACAACAGCAGCGACTATCAATTTTATTGTTTCATCAGCATGCTGAGGGTTTATGCTATGTTTCAAGCATTTGTGGAAAGTATTATCCAAGGACTAGGTCAGAATTTCCATTCAGCAGAAGTCCCGGAATAATACCCCAGATATCTCTGAGTATAAAAACCTAGTATATCAGATTATGAGACCTTTCAAACGAGATTTCGGGGGTTACCCATATATCCGAGAGATGTATCCCCACGATATAAGCAAGTTTGAAATTTAGGTTTATATCTCGTCACAATCTACTAAATGTGTAAAAACCTACTGGCACATCATCGGTGAGATCGTTTATCACATTTTTAACTTTCCAATTCTTTAGCATGTTGTGATCGTCCACTGATGTACTATCATTTCCTCTTTTATGCAACAAAACTCATTTTTCATTTTATCATGTTTTTGGCTTTTTCAAATTTTCAAATGTTTTTGGATTTTCTAAAAAAATTTATTTCTTACTCCCCCTAAAATGCAAACACATTTTAGGAAATTTGAAAACAAACTGTACAAACAACGTGACAACTGATATCGAATTGCCTCAATTCACCATCCACTTGGCATAAACAATCAGAACTCCCCCTCACAACAAACTATTTTCCCATAATGATTTCAAAACACTTAAGTTTGTTTTAATCAAATGGTTTTTCCGGAAAATAAGTTTTGTTGATTGATTTTATCCATTTGTAGGTTAGGGGATAAACTCATCATTTTGTTTCTCAATCACTTGTAGGAAATCAGATACAACTTAATGTCCCTGATTTACCACTTGTAAGATCAATTTGATCCAAATTCTGAACCACTTGTAAAAATCACAACCATACAACTCAAACCTGCTTTTCAACCAATTTACCATTTGTTGGTTGAATTCTCAAGATGCCGATTCCTACTCCACGCTTACAAACCTGGGAGTTCCGGCAAGTCCTGCTTTACAAAAACATATTAAACATGATAAAGAATGATGCCGATTCATGATCCACGATTACCAACTTGGGATCTCCGGCAAGTCAGTTTTTTACTGTTTGAAAAATATATCCACCCAAGCCTGACCTTCCTTGGGTGTAACAACATTTTCTTCTTCATCTTTTCTTTCAACAGACTTGTGAACACGTCTTTTAGAAGCATAAAATTCTTTGATGCTTTTGGCCTTACCATTGACCATTTTGCCAAAAATGTGTTTCACAGTTCCGTTGAAAGCCTTATCAACATCAAATTTCTTCTTATCAGAATAAAATTGATTTGATATTTCAACTTTTCCAACTTTCTTCATAAAATTTTCAGCACACAACGGTGGAAAATTTTCATCGTTCATAGTTGGAACTGATTTTTCAACCTTTTTCTCAACACGTGGCTCCTCTGATTTTGTGGAATCAGATTCATCACCAGAATTATTACCTGAACCTTTCACAACCCATTTTTGATTTATCAAATCTTCTTTTCTTTTCAAAACATTTTTTGAACATTCTCCTTTTTCAAAAGTTGAATTTTCAAAACCTGTAAACTTTTGGGTTTTCAGTTCAGTGTTATCCACAACTTTCTGTTTCATTTTACCAGAGACTTCCTGTTTTGGTTTGAAGGTTTTTGGACAATTCCTAGCAACATGACCAACAGTTTTACACTGAAAACAGGTTCTGGTTTCTATCTTCTTTGGAGCATCATTTTTCTTCAACTCTTCTTGCTTCTTGGCAAGGAATTCTCGATTTGTCTGCTTTCTGAATGATTGTTCTTTCTCAGCCTCTGTCGTTTTCCCTGAAACAAACACAGTTTTTGGTTTATACAATTTTTCATTTTTATAGTTTTTCGGTGGTACAAAACCTAATCCTTTCTTTTTGAAATTACGATTATGGTTTGGTTTCTTTTGGAAACTGTAACCATAATTGTAACCCATTTTCTTGTTAATTCTTTGTTGATCTCTTGAAGTGTATTGTTTAGGTTTTCCATTAAGATTTAAATCTTTTATTTCAGAAATATTAATTTCTGTGATTTTGAAAACCTTTTGAATCATTTCAAATCTGACACTTCTTATTGGAAAAGCTTCATCAGAATATAATTTGTCAGAATCTTTCAAAGTATATGCTACTTTGAATGATTCATAATTCAAATTAGATTTTGATAGCAAGAACTCTTTATCATAAACCCGTTTGTCCTTTATTATTGTTGACTTTGACGCATCGGACTCAGATTTTGATTTGAATTTGGACTCCGGTTTTGACTCCTCACAGTCATCTTTATCTAACACCTGATCAACTACACTTTTTATCAACTTTGACTCATGATCAGTGTCGGACGACGTGTACGTGACATCAATATTTTCTGGCAAGTTATCCGACGGCCCAGACTCCCATTGTAAGTTTATTGCCTTATCGACTCTTTCGGAATTTGGATTTCGAGGTGAAAATCCATTTTCGACCGGGGGCGAACATCTATTGTAAGCCACACTTGGTTTCTTACCAGAAATCTTCATTTTATCTTCATCTTTTGTCACAGATTTCTTTTCGTCGGACGTCTTCACATCTTCAAACGTCTTCAAATTCTCCACAACTGGATAAATCCTGTCAACAACAAAAGTAGAACATGAGTAACTTTCTAATAACTTGTTGACTCTCTCAGTTTCTATCTTTTGTGTTGCTAATTTTAACTCTAGATCAGCACATTTCTTTATGTGAAAGTTGACATCATCCAACTGTCTCAGGTATGCTCTCTTCAGCGTATTCTTTGCCACAACTTGTTCACCGTTTGAATCAGTATACTTGTTGATTTCTCTGTTCATTGTATCATAGGATTCTTTCAATCTGTTTATATTGTGCAGCAACTCATTGTTTTGTTTGATTAAAGAATCACAGTTCATGCACTTTTCAGAAACTTTCACAGGTTCTGCATCAACTTTGACTTCAAATTCAGGAACCTCTTTGACTGTTCGGTTTGATTGTAAAAATTCAGCTCTTCTCTTTTTCTCAGCTTTAGCTTCAGCTTTTAATCTCTCTTCTTCTTCTTCTTCCTCTTCTTCAAGCTTTCTCCGTCTTGCTTCAGCAACTTCCATGACTTTTCTGCACTTTTCAGCACATTTCAAATCATAAGCATTTGCAATGAAAGTGTTAGCATATGAAGTGTCTTTGGTCATCTCTTTGGCCATAAGTTCTTGATCTGGGCAAAAGTTGTCCCAACAGAAACCTTCAGCCAACTTTTCATCGTCTTGTTCTGCCAAACACACTTTGCTGTTTGTTGGAAGATATTTATCCCAGGTAAAATTATCATACTTGCCCTGATTGACTAGACACGCTCTTTTTGAACCTTCAATTATATCTCGTCCATGAGCAGTTTGTGCCTGATGCGATGCTGGTGGTGTGATTTGATGATAAATCGCCTTTTTGTGATAATCGTTGTTTCCAAAAGGATTCTGGGCTCCACTAGCTTCACGATTTTTGCACTCCCTCTTGAAATGCCCCTTTTCCCTGCAACGAAAACATGTAACTTTAGATTTATCAAAGCCTAAAGTTGAAACATTTGCATCACGGAAATCATCTCTTCTCGTAATTTGTTTAAACTTCTCAGCTCGTCTCAACACACTTGCCATGCACCATTTAATGTCCATCAATTCCATTTCCTCAGCATCGATTTAATCGTAATCCTCTTTCGTGAGCATTGGATTATTGATCTTTCCTGCCACAAAACTACTATATGATTCTAAAATCATTCCCAACAAAGACATTTGATTTTTAGCAACCTCGTCAGTATAATCTTGATCATTTTCAAGACTTAGAACAATATTGCACTGAAGTTTTCTTCCATTCTTAGTTGCAGAAATGTTTGGATCGAATGATGAAAATCTAGTGCTGCTTGATCCCTGGGATGATTTCTTTTCAGAAGAATCTTTTGCACTGTAAGCAGTTTCGACTTTTGGAGAAAAATTTGACTTTTCGTTGACACCACCTTTGTAATACAAGCTGATATCCTGTTCTCCATTGTAGTTTTTCATCCTGGCGATTTTTCGCTGCTCCATCTCTTGAGCTTCCAGGTGTTTGATGAAATCTCCCAGTGTCAACTTTTTATAATCTTTTCTGTTTGATCTCAGCATCATCAGGAATGTTCCCCAAGTCTCATGTGGTAGTGCATCAGCAAGTTTCTCAATCAGCTCATCAGTATCCTTTTTTATTCCCAATTTTGACATATTTCTCACCAAGTTACAATATCTTTCAATAATTTGCTTGGTATTTTCAGATTTCAAACCACGGAATAGATCAAATTCTTTCTTCATGAGCGACATTTTGTTTTTAAGCATATCATCGCTTCCTACAAATTTTGCTTCTAGTTCAGTCCAAATCGAATAAGCAGTTCCATCATGTTGAAGCAAGATCAAAATGTCCTCTTTGATTGCTTGCTGAAGTAGACTCACCATCAGTTTTTCATCTCTATATTTCTTTTTCTCTTTGGTACTCATTTCTCTAAGTGTTTGCTGAATACCATTCGTTGTGGGTCTAACATATGGTTCTTCAGTGTGTTCCCATGCATCCAAATGATAAGCTTCAACCCAATTTCCAAAACGTTCAGACCAACCATTGTAATCATCAATATCCAAGAGATTTGGCGGTTTCTGTGATGTCCCCGTTTCATTCTCAAGCAATGTACTCTGAGTGATTGATATCGGGCTAGCAAAAGCACTGTAAAACTCGTTCTCCATGTTTCGTTTTTCAAAATTCACAAACAAACTGTTTCAAACGAACTGGTTCTCCTCGTGAAACACCTGAATGACAAACAAACAAAACACAATCAGTTTAAAGATTTATCAATTAACAGAATAAAACAGGTACTCGAACTGATGAAAATTCTGTGCGGACTGAAAGTTGACACACTGTGCAGACTGCTATGACCCGGATCAAAATCAAACGACCAGACCCTTTGAAACCTTTGAACTCCAAACTGTGCAGACTAGAACTAACTTGTGCGACCTGGAGATTTAATACGAACTGAACAATTTGGTTGACTTCGTGTGATATGTGATCAAAACTCCACGCGAACTGTAGACACTTATGAAATTCGTCTGACAACTCGGTATTAGGACAAGACTTAAATGGGTCAGACACTTTAAATGGGCCGATGATATACAAATAAAATTGGGCCGAATTCAACTTAATTCTTGATTGGGCCGTTTATATGTGAGCAGACAACAAACAATTTTAATTTGTGAACATGTCCAACAACTTTCAATTATTTAACAATTCAATTGGATCTCTAAAAGTTTATCACATGTAAACCGAATCTCTATATCTCGAGACCTTTGATATTAGATATTATTACCGACAAATTTGATACTAAACAATTATGATTGGACCACTTTTAGAATGTGGCCAACACCTTGTGACAATCACTAGACTTCAAACAATGTATATTCTTTAATAATATCCGAAAACTTTGATTGTTCAACACAAACAATAGAGTTTGATTGGGCCGAGAATATTGGTCAGATCACGTGCACTTGTATCAAACAAGAACCAACAAAATCAATTAACACATCGATTTTCAAAACACACATGCCACATCTCTTTACTCTAATTGAACCGATGATAAGGACTTCACATGGGCTATCATTTTTAATCATATCACATGGCATACAATCACTATATCAACACAAAATGATTTGACTGACTCTTTGTATCATGTGCCGACCTCAAATCAACTTTTAATACATCTCACATGCAAACTGATTTAATTCACATGATCTCATTTTCCAATGTACTGACAACTTCGATTAAAGTTTCACAAAACTCGATACGTGTTTTCAAGCGAATGCCAGATTCAAGCGGAAGCCGACACGTATTTCAAGCGAAAGGGCGTTTTTAAGCGAGATGACGTCAGCAAATAACGAACAGATTTCAAGCGAAACACTGATTTTAACCTATTTTAAGTTGATTTTCGTTCTGAAACTTTACAGGATTTGTTTAATCATGATTACGCACAATATGTGAAAGTTTGAGCCTTTTTTAGCGTGAAAAATTTTTAAATCTGAAAAAGAATGGTGTAGAAATCAGAAAAAGTGACGAAAACGAGCTGTTTTTACGAGATCTCTTCCTCCTGAGCTCTGATACCACTTGTAGGATCGTTTTGTGACCCGAACGAGTCGTTCAGAAGAGATCTAATTCGTTTCAGAGGCGGAAACTAAGAAACGAATGATGAAACAGCTTGCAAATCACTTTAAATCTCTTGTATATTGATTTATCAACGATTACAAGCACAAAATATACCGGCAGCACTTCGGTACAAGTTACAAGGCTCTGATCTGTTCTGACCTGATTGCTTCAAAAGAAAACATGACAATCCTATATATAGTGGTCAGCCTTTCGCTTGAATAAACACATATCATCTTCAAGCGAAACCTCTAGATGCCTTCAAGCGAAACCCACATGCTTTTGTCTTCAAGCGAAATACAAACAAATATTAGAATCTGATTCGGATATGTATGCTATTCTATGTGATGATGTCATATTCATTATGTCATGGATGATGTCATGAGTGTGATGTCATCATTAGATATGATGACATCATCCTTGATTAGAGCTGCAATGTAACCGAGACTCGATATAAGACGAAGACGACAGATGTGTGCACCAACACTGGTTATGCGTAAACGATTTCGAACTCTATTATGCTATATCAAACTTGTATGCTCACCTTTACAATAAGTGTATTGACCTTTATTTTGACGTATGTGACAGGTGCTTAGGATGCTATCGGCTAGCATGCTTGCTTTGTGGAACCAAGTTAGGAAGAGTCTAGAAACAAACGAACAATTTATTTTTATTTGAAATCTGAGTTATCGAACATGTTTTGTTTGGAGAATATCAATGTCTGTAATAATTAGATTACTTAATGGGTTATGGTATGGGACATAATATTAACTATTTGATAATTTAGTCGTTATGGAATTTCTCTTGACAATATGTTCGCTCAGTGCCATGCCCCGAGGTTTTCGCCTTCGGTTGGGGTGTGACAGTAACAGTTTGAACAATAGGCTACAAGCGGTTAAGTAAATAATCATGATCACTAAGTAAACCATGTAACTCATTAAACCTTACAGCAGGAGAACTGGCAAGCAGGTTGCTTTTAAGGCCGTGATACTCTTCACGGAGGCCAACAATGGTAAGCATAACAAGGTCTTTATCCTTCATTGGTTCACCGATATTTGCAAGATCCGTAGCGTATTCTTGAGCACGGATTAGATAATCCACGGGTTTCTCATCACTTTTCATGGTAATCTTGAGTAATTGGGTTTTAAGAGTAAACTCATGTGATGATGTTGTAGGGGCGTAGGCCTATTCCAAAGAGAGCCACACATCCCGGGATGTTTTTCCTTAAATATCTTGAAAATAAACTTCTGAAACAGTGGATATGATAAGAAACTCCGTGTCCGCCGTTTGCAATCCATCCACGATAGCTAGGGTTATCTGTGGTAGCATCCTCAGTGGCGACTTTTTCTGGTGGACAAGGAATGGTGCCATCGACATAACCAAATAGATGGTTAGAGGTAAGAAACAGTTCGATCATCGATTTCCAATAGCCATAGTTGGTATGGTTTAGGGTGAAGATGAATTTGTGTGAATTATGGGTTGTTTTATCTTGAGTAGAAAAAGGGGTTATCGCCGCCATTGTTGAGAAGAACAAAAGAATCGATGATGATTGTTGAAGATAGCCGATGTTTGTTGAGGATTTTGATCAGCAGAATTGTGACTGGACGCAGTGAAAATTTTAGGGTTAAGGGTGATTGGTTCTGATACCAAATCAACCCATATATTTCAGTATAGATTGTTGATAGCTATCCTCTAGAATAAACATTTGTCTAACTTATTTATTTGTCTAACAAAGATTAGTTGTTTTATGGAAAGTTATATATATTCTTAACAAAATTTTAAACGAATACAAATAGCCTATTTCGAAAATTAGGTATACTTTATTGGCTTTTTTAAAAGATGTATAGAAGTAACCCTCAAAACCATTTGATGGATCAAGTGACAGAAATAAACATACATAAGAAGAATACGTAGTCAGGCTGTATCTACAACATGATAATACTAGGTTAAAACCCGTGTGGTACACGGGGTTGGGTAACATGAAAAACTGAAATAGAAAGTTATAAAAAATAAATACATATCGTAATTGCAAATTCTTTATTTATAATTACATATCATATTTACAAGCACAACTAAGAAATCTATAGATAGAAATACAAATTACAAATCTCTAAAAACTTCTTTATATACAACATTCAGTGTCGTATTCGTAAATTTACCATCTTTATCAACAATTACTAGTTTGAGTCCATCTCTGCTTTTAACTCTAGACAAAGCGACGTAAAGATGACCATGAGAAAAGACTGGTTGTCTGAGAAAAAGACCTACTTTGGATAACGATTGACCTTGACTTTTATTTATCACTTATAGAAGCATGAAAATCGAATTTAAAAAACCTACATTATCAAAAAACCATTTTTTAACCTTAAATAATTACTTACAGAACCAAGAAAATTGGGGATTCAAGAAATTACTTGCCGCAAGAGACACAGGAAGAGAATTGAGGAATTTCCATTTCTGCTAAAATGCAGCTATTGATGGCCATTACTGCTTTGTGGATTTGATTAGCGGAGTCACGTTTTTTTCTCAAATGATTTCGGGCTTTTTCCAAGAGTCCTTCGGGGCTCACGCAAGGAATGGGCAACCACTGTTTCTTGTTTTTTCTCTGAGGCAGAGGAATTTTTCGAAATGACCCCGATCTTGAATTTCCCCACATGCTTCCTTGCTCCGCATACCAAAATTCTGTCTCTTTGAAGCTATCCAATATTTCCTGTAATAAACAAAAAAAAAAACGGAATTTTGTTAACAATCACAAATTTAAAAAGAATCATATCTTGATGAGAAGAAAAGGGTGTTTTGTTCTTACCAACAGGAGCGCGTCGAGCTTCTTTAACGCTGGAAGGTTGATATAAATATCCGACCTTGGTCGGCTAGACATCAGCTCTATGGCTTTTCCGTTCTGTAAACTATGTGTCGTTAGGATAAATTCAACGATGTAATCACAAACCGATAGTAAGCAGTTAATCTCCCATTTCCACATCATCTTCTTCTCGAGATGCAACGACTCTAACTTTTGATGTTGGCCGAACATAGAAGCTACAAAGATCGAAAACAAAACAGCCACCTGAGAGATTTTCAAGCCCATGTATGAAGCAACGTGAGTTCTCAGGATCAGAAGACTCTTAAAAAGGGTTAGAGAATCTATTTGATGGAGAGCGTACATCATGATGATCATCTGAACTATCATACATGTCCATATCGTCCCAAAGGTTAAAATCTTCATTTGGTTCTCGGATTCTCACTACAGTGATTTTCAGGCAATTGATGTTAGTGTCGATATATACAACCACACAATATAATTTGTTAATTTAGTAGTATATGGTTATGTACCGTGCATGGGTTCACCCTCATTATCATGCTTGTTTTCTCTTCTCATTGACGATGAACTTGACCCTGAAGCTGGAGGCTCTTCCTTGTGTTTATTCCACAGATAATTGGTTATTGAAACAAACCGGCATGCAAGTTTATGCATTATGGCTGAGTCAGCATCTACATCATTTGTTAGTGTCAGCATGGCAGCTGTTTGTAACCTCATAATTGAAGCAACCGAAAGGCGTGATGAAAATTCCTTATCATACACAATGCTGCAGCAGATATAGACAATAATCAAGTAATCAACAACTGGTTGGGGACATAAATAGCAGAAAATTAGCAAGAATAATTACCTTGTGACAAAACCTGAACATGTGTTTGCTAAGACTGAATCTACACATGGAAGCGGTACATAACTATATACATGTAATCGAGGATATCGTCCGTATAACTATTCATAAGAATAAAAAATTAGATGATGGCATGTCTAGGGACAAAATTGTAATTTACTCTAAATGAAGATATAAGACCATACCTTCAATCCTAGCATCGCAGCAATAGCCCCTCCAAGGGAATGTCCCACAACACGAAGGTTGTACCCTTCACACTTGCATCCCACTCCCAGTAACGATAAAAGGGTCGTTGACCGCAACAACCTCGAAATCATCTCTAAATGTTACTATCTCAATACCAGCCTTCCAATTCTTCCAAAACCTGCAAGGTTAACACGGCAATGCTTTTCAATCTCCACCCTTATAGAACATAACAAACAAAATTATATACATGTTCACTTTCATAAGATAATGTAATTTGCAAAATGAAGCCCCAATTTCAATCTTATCCACCTTAAATGTGCACAATTAGCACATAAATTGCCTGAATATCACATCACCATCCTTAAAAAGAAGAATTAAAAACAACAATAGCATACCATTAATTCCAACCTTAGTCTTCCCACTGGTACCAGACTCTATAAAACATTCAATTTGTCAGAAAAAAGTAAGAAACAGTTGAAGCATTTAATCAAATAGGTAGAGTGCACGTTATAAACGCATTAACATCTTCTTACTCGTAACAATTGACGGCATCTGTGTAGCAGTAGCCTTAAATATTAAACAATTTCTTCGTGAATGCAGTATCTCCTGGTCTGGTGTGAACTTTTGGTTTTCATTTTAATCGAATTTGCCTCGTAAGATGTTTAAATACTCTCTTTTCCAACCATCGTATTGTTCGTTCACGAAAATAAGAGCGGTGGTTGGTTTACTTTGAATCCTAGCTTTAATATTGCTACCTTTCTTTGAACCACCAGAAGCCTGCTTCGAAAGAAGCCTGCTTCGAAAGAAGCCTGCTTCGAAAGAAGCCTGCTTCGAAAGAAGCCTGCTTCGAAAGAAGCCTGCTTCGAAAGAAGCCTCCTTCGAAAGAAGCCTGCTTCGAAAGAAGCTTCCTGAAAATAATAATCAACTTCAAATACATAAGCTTGTTCTCGTAAACAAACATAACCTGAAGACAAATTCTGATAAATCAAACTGAACCACACGATTAAAATGCTACAAGGCTTCAGATCATCATCACCGATAGAACGTGTGACCTATATGATTAAAAAAACCATCATTTCATTAATAATCTAATATTACTATTAACATGACACGTTTATAAGTAAATAAATGAAAGAAATGTCACCTGTAGGGCAACAGGACCAACCCTCCATGTATCAAATTGTCATTTGACTTGACCACCAAGATTGGTAACATGTTCTTTCTCATCAAGACAACTTGCAACATGGTCCTACCAAAGAAAAAAAAGAAACTAATAACCACACACACGTCAAGAAATACGTAGACCAATTTTTATGGAATTTCGTATAGTAAATGCGGGTTAAATAACAAATTGATCTGATACCAAATTGATCATGTAACACCACATAAAAACGTGTTCAATTATGTAAAGACACGTGTCCTAAACTCTAAATATGTAAAAATTTGAGTTTGAAGGACTAAAGTTGACAAACGATGAAAATATGTATCCGAAAGGACTAAAAGTGTCAACATGCCAAACTTGTGCCTCTGAATGACCACACATGAAGAATATATTCTTAAACGAGTAATTATTTAGATATAAGAAGCCGTTTGTGAAAATAATTGAAAGATTATAAACTACAGGGGTTAAACATGTCAACATGTTAATTCTTACCTCTGAGTGACCTTTTAACGAACCCGGGGCTTCGTAATGTTCAAATATACTCTCAAGAATAAGTGATATCAGTTTCACGTGGTTTTGAAATCGTTGTGCAAGTTTCCAAGAACTTGGGTTAAAAGCGTCAATGTTAAGAAACTTATGATTTCGGTGATTGTTTAACGAAACCGGGACTAATGGAGTTTGGTTACACTCCCATGATCCTTCATGAACTAACTACAAGGGTTAAAAGTGCCAAAAATGAAGTTAAATGAAGTTATAAAGGACCAGGGACTGAAACTGCCAAAGCTGAAACAATTTTAACCTGATTTCAAGGTCATCGCGGGGCGCGTAGACCCCCCTTAAATCCTACGCGGCCCGCGAGAGATGCCCAGTTCAGCATTTTGTTGCCAGCTGCAGGTTTCTGCTGTTACACCGCCTCAAACACTTCCAAATCAATTCCAGGAGCTTGTTGACGGTTTTATAATACCACTAGGATACCTGGGATGATCCTAAAGATCCCCATAACACCTGTTATGATCTTGATTCATGGTCTTCAAGTATAAATAAGCCTTCATGTGAACCATTTCATTTGCATATATCATTCAAATCTTCTCTTCTCTCAATTCTGGAGGTTCCTGATCTGAAAGGAAGCTCATTTTAGTAGAAAAGATTGCTAGGACCCTTTGTAAGTGTCTTAGTCCCCTCTTTAGTTCAGTTTTGTCAAAGTTACGTAAATTAGCTTAGACTCCCGGTTTAAACTCAAATGGTCCAGCCATTGTTCGAGATGAATATGGTTATGTGACCATAATTAGGTTGGTGTTAAACCCTTAAAAGGGCACCTCTTAATTATTTTGTTTGCTTAGTTAATTGTCGGGTCAAACTATTTAGTTAAAAAGTCAACTGGACAGAATTGTAAATAATAATTAAAACTAATAATGCAGAGGTTATAAATTATATTTTCACACTCTAATAACTTAGTAACTATTATTAGAACATGTTTAGGCATGTTCAACCCAACAATTCTGAGTTTAGGGTCGGTTCGCAACCGAAAGTCGCAAAAGCTTGGCTTTTGCTTTGACTTTCAGTTCTGACCCGATTAAGCTTAATTCTTATATGTTTTAAGCTTCCACTAGGACCATATTATGTTGTAGTATAATACTCTGAGTTTATATTACCTGGTCATTAGTATCTTGAATTATATGCTAGTTTCCGTTATTATGCTTATAAATGCCCGTTATGCCCTTATGTTATATAAACAAGATTTTTGAAAATGTGAGAGGACAAAAAGCTTTATTATTGATATATAAGTATGTCAAATAAATTTGACATCAGTTTCTGGTCTCAAACTAAAGTTATGCAAGATATCGTAAAATGAAACTTTTTATTAATTATATTACGATATTTTGCATAAGGCATGTTTAAACATAGATTTTGATCCAAAAATCATTACCTACTATTAAGATATTATTTTTAGGGATTTATGGAATTTTTTGTCAGATTATAAACTGACCATAGCATAGAGTTCTTGTATAAATTCTTAATTGGCGATAATGCCCTTTTTACTAATAAAATGAGATTTACATCTGATTAGCATACCAAACCTTTTTCTACTGACTTGATATGAAAAATAAGATATTTTAAGCATACAAGGCTGGTCAAAATCTCAGAATCACATAAACATCTTAAATATCGTCAATTAGCGATTTTACGCTAATAAGGTGCATAGTATGGCTTAAAATCATAATTAGCACCCAAGACTTGATACCTACTGAATTTTTAAATAAATTTTAATATTATTACAGTAGGTATAAGTCATGAACTCAGACTTCCAAAATGTCCTTAAAAGCATATGTGAAATGACCAAAATACCCCTTTCGGAGCATAGTTTGGCCATAAATCGTAAACCTCACATATAAATGATATCTTACTGTTATAACAATATAAAATAAATATTTTTGCAGATTATTTAAGACCAGAATATCAGTTTACTATAAAACCTCTTTTATAAATATTAAAATGATCAAAATGCCCATACGGGACTTAAATTGGTTTTAAATACTTTTTGGGCATACATGTTAAACATCCTACTGATGTATTAACATATTCTAAGCATAATAACATATGAGACTCGTATATAGTTCATTTGGTTACCCGTTAAGCATTTATGCGTTCGGTTCGGTTTATGTAGCTAGTTTACATAAATTAGCCGAAATGGGTTTAACCTTATCATTAAATCTTCAAAATCTAGAATGTGTTTAGTTTACCCATATTATACAAGTATCCAAACTTGTCGAGTCTAAATCACATTCTATTCCGGTCTCCGCTTAATCTAGCGTTTCGAACCGTAAAGTATCTTTCAAACTAACCGGTCTAAGTCTTTGACTTAAATAAAGACCCGTTAGTATCCTAATAGGTTAATAAACCTTCCATATAGATTGAGTAGATTCGGTAGAAGGTATTTACATAAGGCTTTAGGAAATATACAGCTGAGTTACATCCTTTCACATCTAGCTCAGGTAAATACTTTTAACTTATTTTTCGTTATACGGGCTTGGGATACGATATTATAATAATACTGCTTGGTTGGGTATGAAATCATTTAATCGGATTGTGATTAATAAATTTACATAACCCGTTTTAATCTGTTTTGTTTGATAACATAAGCATTGGGGGTTAATACGACCGTCTCCTGGATATCCTTGGCTCATTTCATTTGTAAATGATAACGACCTATGCACGGGGTGTAGGCATGCACCTAACAGATGCAAATGCTAAATAACCCACATGTTGGGGATAACTCCTTTGTGGGTTTTATGGTTAATCAAGACCGGCTTCCAAACCGGCCCCATATGTATGACAAACATGTAAAACGATATACAAGATTATCTTAAATAATTGTCCCAAGTTATAAATGGTTTGTGCCCCTAAATCAATTTTCATAAACTCTTTTCAATTGATTCGGTTAATTGTATTTACCAGTGAAAACTGGCGTATTTTCCAAAGACTAAGTGACAAGTACCTCTCAAAATTAGGCTGGAGCTACTTGGTGTCAAATAAGAGGATCTTGCAAATCCTTAGATGCCTGAAGTCTGTTATTTCAGTTTTCTTGTATTTTGTTTTATGATCCGCCTGTGGATCTCTATTACAACCAGTCTGTATATTCTTTTATTTGGACACTCGGACACTATGGTTTGTAATAGTAAATATCTACCAAGACTTCCATTGTGCTATTATATTGTGTGTATTGACTATGATGATCTCAACTACGTCACGATACTCCCCACCGGGCCCACCGGTAATATGTGAAAATATCGGGGTGTGACAGATCAGTTCATAACCAAACAGGTGAAAAATAGAAACTGAAGCTAAAATTCCACCTGAACTGAGTGTATGAATCTGGAACCAACCCGAATAACCAGAATTCAAATAATACTAACATTTTTATTTTTTAAATTTTTGTATCATTTTTTAAATTAATTTTTTTTTTGTAATTTGGTTTATTTGAATTCGGTTCATATTCGAATTCATCTAAATGAAACTGAATTGGAACATCCAACCCTATGCAAAAACCCCTTCTATAAACAAAATATATTTATAACCCTAACCTCATTACCGATTTCCTTCATTTCATTCCCTTCTCACCAGACAAACAAACCGCAACCAGATCACCTGAACCATCTGAATCCTCAACCGCCTGAATAACAAACTCTCTCTTCGCACTCTAGAAACACATGGTACAGGATAATCTAACTCAATCTTGTAAACATACACAAACTGCAACTTGTTAGTAATCCCTATCCGAAAGAGAAACATACATCGAGTTAATCAAGTCCGAAAGAGAAACATACATCGAGTTAATCAAGTCCGATTGAAAGATGAAAGCAGAATGAGCTCTGATTACAAATTCCAGAAGATATAGACCTTCATTAACATCTATTCACACCCTTATACATATGAAAAACATATAATAAAGAAAATCTGAAAACCTTACATGTTAAGATAGCAGAAATCGTATGTTGAAACGGAGGAGGATGTAGGAGACGAAGATACAATGAATCACTAGAAGAAGAAGAGTTGAGGCTTCAATGGAGAGAACACAGAGAGAAGAAAGAGGTTGAATGAAGTACCGGCGGAGGAACAAAATTAGGGTTAAGTTAAGAACGGGTCGAGAGAGATGGGTATGAAATATCTTGCTTATGCACTACTAGAAAATTGCCAAGTTTGTGACAACCAAATTTGTAGCAAATTTGTCTGAAATTGGCCTTACCCACAAATTTCCTACAAAAAAATTCATAGGAAATAAACTTGTGGGTAACCGGGTTAGCTACAAAAATACGACAAAATCTGCTACAAAATTCCTACAAAATCTCTCGTCGCAAAATTTGCTACAAAATACTGACAAATCGCTCTTCTTGCAAAATTCCTACAATTCTTCCACGTTTTTGCCTTTTTTGTATATTATTTTATTATATTTTACTTTTAAAATTAATAACATTATTAAAAAAATATTCATAATTTTTTATTTTCCCGACAAAATTCCTACAAATTATAAAACGTTATTGCGACAAAATTCCTACAAATTATAAAACTTTTCTGCGACAAAATTCCTACAAATTATAAAACTTTCTTGCGACAAAATTTCCTACAAATCATAAAACTTTCTACAAGTTTCCTACAAATTTATAAATTTTCTCTAAACAATTTGCTACGAAGTATCTACAAAACTAACGGTTTCCAACAATTTTCCTACAAAGTTATCAAAACATTTTGCGACAAATTTCCTACAACTAAAAAATATATTTTTAATGTAGCTACAAATTTCCTACAAACAGTTAAAAACGTTCTGGCGACAAAATTCCTACAAATTATAAAACTCTTCTGTGACAAAATTCCTACAATTTATAAAACTCTTCTGCGACAAAATTCCTACAAATTATAAAACTCTTCTGCGACAGATTTGTGACAAAATAACAATATCAGAGAATTTTAAAAAACCATTTTTTTTGTATAAAAAATGCAGCAAAATATAAAATATTCCAAAAAAAATTGCAGCAAGCAAAATTATAAAATATTCCAAAACATTTGAAACAAGCAAGATTCTAAAACATTCCAGAAGTTCCAAAACACACAAAAAAATCCTAATTAAGAGCATGTTTTTTGATTCAAAACTAATCCAACATTCTAATACTTAACAAAACGAGAGCTTTGTTTACTTCTTTCCGATGTTTTTCACCAATTCTTCCATATTTTTTCGCCATGCGTCTTGGTCGGCCCGCTCTTTTTCACGCTCTTGTTGAAATAGTTCGAAACGGGCTTCTATGTTTTGTCGAGCCTCACGTTCTCTTTCTAGTTCCGCCTGAACTTTTTGAAGCTGAAAATTATAAAACCGTAATCATCACATATCAACCCGAACAGGTCGATCAACACAACCCTACAATAATCTAACTAACAACGTAAAAATCCCTTATAACAAAATACAAACACACATACATATTAAAAAAATGAAGTATCATATTAAAATGTTGTTATTTATTTGTACTTAATTATTTTAATAAATTATTAAAAAGTATTATAAGTACGCAATTCCTTATGTTTCTTGCAATTTTACTTTTATTAAACATATTTATACATGAGTGGTAAAAATCATCTCGACTCGTGCTTATTTTGTAAAAACTCCTAACACAAAGCAAATAAATCTTGAAAATGAACCCTTCTGACCCAAATCAAAATTGACGTGAACCCGTTCTAACCCGAATCAAATTAACCCTGTTTAAAAATAACCTATTCTGACCCAATCCATTTTGACCCGCACGGCCCATTCTGACCCGTGACCCAAACCCGCCCATAACAAACCTATTCAACCAGCAATGTACTCAATCAATCACAAACAAGCTACCTTCAATACGACCATATGAAACCCATATCAGCAAACTCATTCTTCCCATTTAAAGCCTAAACTATTACCTTCACTAATGGAACTATCTTAAAAATGTTTATGCTATCTAAATAACAAGAATAAATGATGATACCTCTTGCTAGTGTCGAGCATCATCGTTAGAACCGCAAATTGTAAATGATTTTTTTCCGGTCACCAGAAAATCAGGATCAGAAGATCCTATCCCGAACATCTTGCGACCCTTACACTTAGGATGCAAACTTTTCCACAAGTCTAAATCATCGCAATCCACGTCCCCATACAAATCTTTAAGTTGTTGCGAGTATGCGACCTATAATTTTATCAAGTGAAAGTTATCAGCCGGTAAAAGTAACACCATATGAACGCTTTGCCCGCCGCGAAGCTCGAAGCTCGAAGGAATTCCACTAGTTATAAATAAATGATAGAAGAGAGCTTACATATGAACGCTTTGCACGGTCGGTAACAAACTCCAACGACGCAAAATCATTTTCACTTATCTCCCCATCTTGTAACATTTTTTTGCACCTCTTAGTGGCGTTGGTCTGTAACAATACTTTCTTGTATCCAACTGTTTTACCCTCTTCTTTGTCCTACACAAAAAGGAGTATTGTAAATTATAAGTGTTAAATATAGAGATGGTTAATAATATTTAGCTTACCAAGTTGATACGATGTTGATCAAATCGTATTAACCCGCCTGTATGATGGCACAAGTCATTTTTGCGGTTTGCTCTCCCGGCTATTGACTTTTTTTTTGCCATTTTTCAGTGTTCCAATGCTGTAATGATAAAAATTAGGGTGAGTCTGGAAAAAAAAATAATTTGCATCAAATCGAGCACCATATCACTCATTTTGACTCGCTACCCAACCCGCTAATGTTTTCATTAGGGGTGTGCATGGTTCGGTTCGGTTTTTAGGCGAAAGCAAAACCGAAACCGAAATGTTGGTTTTTGGTTTTTGAAAACCGTTCGGTTTCGGTTTTGGTTTTTTCGGTTTTTACATCGGTTCAGTTCGGGTTTTCGGTTATTTCGGTTTCTTAAAAAAAATATGTAAGATTCAAAAAATATAAAGTATAATTAAAATTTAAGAATATTTCTTAAGTAATTATATATAACCTATTTAACGAAATGACACACTCATCACATATTACATTGGCTGTATGGAGAGGCTATACCATTCTTAATGGAGGTTGCAAAAACTTGCTGAAGATGATGCTACAGGATAGAGGTTTATCTATACTCATCTAGCATAAGTTTTTAACCAATGTATAACGTATATTTTAGTTTTGGAAATTCACGTAGGATACCAATATCGTATCCTTCATCTGGTAGTTCACGATGTGCCTCCTTAGCCATCTGTTTAGATAATTCTCTCAAAGTTTTCATGTTATCTCTAAAGCGGTCTTTGATCAGGTCGATAAATGTGTCATATATGGCCTGCTCAGCTCGGGGATTCCATTTATACTTGGTCTGTAAAGTCAAGGTAAAAATGTCATAACTAAAACAATTAATCAAAACATAGACATATAATTAACTGATAAAATACCCGAAAGCAATCAAACAAACGCATCCTAACGTTTTGTGGGATCTTTTTAAATGTGACCCAATCTCCATCATAACATTGGTCAAATATATCCTTCACACGTTTTTTTACAGTTTTGTCTGTAAACCTACAATATTGAAAAAACCATATAAGTATATTACTCAATAATAACAAAGAACATCGATTCTTATCTACAGTAACTGCATATCAAATCTGGCAACTTGGGCGTCGACGGTTCATAAGGTTTTTATGTCATGTTTGTTGGATTATTCGGGTTCGTTTACGGGTCATCCGGTTCAGCATATGGGTCAGCGGGTCAGAAGCCGGTCAAACGGGTCATATGGGTTGTTGAAGACCTGGAGTAGATGACCGATTAAACTGGAAATGAACGATGGTTTGCTGATAATAAGAACATGGGAATTAAATATTTTTTTTTAAATGTTGGTTACAGGACCTGATAAACAAGTAAGAAGAATTAATCAATTCCCATGTTCACCTTATTATCAGCAAACCAATATCTATTTCCAGTTTAATTGGTCATCTACTACCAGGTCTTCAACAACCCATATGACCCGTTTGACCGGCTTCTGACCCGCTGACCCATATGCTGAACCGGATGACCCATAAACGAACCCGAATAATCCAACAATGTTATCCCTCCCAAGCTCATAAGTATTCTATTTTCAAGGTGGTTGCAATGAAATTATCCAGATGAATTCAAGAGTTTAATGGTTTCAAAATTGAGATTAGCAGGCCAAGATGCCAAGATGCCAAAAATTTGGGTTCACGGTCATAAGTATTCTATTTTGTGAAAAGTCATGGCCAAGATGCCAAAAATTTGGGTTCACGGTCAAAGCAGTCAAAATTTTAAAACCACATAACTAAAATTTCACTATAACTAGAAGCATTTGAGCATGTGCCTTTAAGATATATTGATAGACTGATAGGCTCTATAGTGAATTCTAACTCTACAAGAGAGGTGTCTTGTTGAGGTTTTCACCACCTCTTTTGACCATCAAAGCAACCCTCTAAATGGCACCTCATGATAAGTTCTAATAATGCAATTCACTTGTTAATGTTTTAATCAAGAGGGGTATTCAAGGAATTGATCATTTGATACGAGATAAATCATAAAATTCTCATAACAAATATATATGAGGCATGACTAAAACTGTTAAATCATGAATTCAGGGCTAAACAATTAGTCAACTAAACACGATAAGGAAGCGTACATCGTAACCAATGGGATGTGGTGAAGGAAGAGAACAGCACGAGATCTCCATCAACGTAAACCGAACAAATATTTGGCTTCCTTGAAACATCCTCATAGTGCGTGTTATTGCTAGAGGACCCTTATTGTTGAAAATAAACATGACCACCCATAGCTTCCGCCCTTGGTGACAATACCAATCTCCATATAAAGGTTCTGATCAACAAATATTGTTGTCATAAAAGAAACTCAAATGTTTTTCAGTTTCGATATAGATATTCAGACCATGAAGAAACTAAAAACTTACTGCCAAATAGAAGGCATGTGAGAGTATCAACTGCTCTCCTGTTAACCGTAATTCTGGATCCAAAACTATAATGCAATATGCCACTAATGGCCAGTTCCAATACCCGCAATATAATCTAGATGAGCCAGCCCTACTATACCTAGTCAAATTGTGTATAAAAATGAAGAGAAAACTAATTTGTATCCACAATAAATCTACAGATGATTGAAAATACAGAGATCACACTATTGATTCCTCATTAGTAAATTAGGGCAATACACAAGCAAATGAGCAATAAATTGAAACTTAGGATGTCTAATCAGCACCAACCATTTCTTTTACAAAAACGAATCCATTTAACAAATTACAATAACAGCAATTAGAAATTCATAAATCAAATCAAACAAGTATCACACAATTAGATATAACACAACTGAAGATAAAAACTAATCGAAAACAAATCACTAATCGATACAATCTGAACTATAGACCAACGGTTCTTATCAGGAACATAAACATCAAAACGATTAACTCACCTTGTTTTGCGGGATCGGTTTGACGAAGGATCACAAATCCCTAATCGAACACAAACATGAATGATGAGTTTGAATACAGAGAGGAAAGTAAAGAAAAATATATAAAAAAAAACAACACATAAACTTGTGACGGACATGAGATAGGGTTTGAATCCAGCAGAAATCGAACTGTCGTCTGTGAGGCTGACCAAATCTGATCATCTTGAAACCCTAGAAATTGAGATGACTTTAATCGATTTTGAGAGAAGCGGCAAATTGAAAGTGGTTGATTTTGTGAGAAGCGGGCAAAGTGATTCAGTGAAAGTGTGGGAGTTTTAGGGTTTGAGGCATTTTGGGAGAAGCGGGAAGGTGAAAGTGATGAAATAGTTAGCAGGAATTTTTAATTTTTATGGGCAAAAGGAGAGATAGAGCATCGTATCCGTTCGGTACTCAAAGTATCGGTGTCGAAAAACGTGAAAATTGATATCAATACCCAATATACCGGTAGGGTACTCATATTTACTAGTGATTTACGCGTAAATACCGGTATTTACCATGTTTTACTAAAAAGCAGAGAAAATGGGTAACAGTACCGAATATACCCGGTTCCAAATGCTCATCCCTAGTTGAAAGTGATGAAATAGTCAGGGGGAATTATAATTTTTAGGCTTCTATTAACTTTAGGGTGTATAAACAGCGAGGAGCGACTCAATAATTACTCGTGATCAGATCGCTAAAAAACTCGAATGAGCCCGAGCTCGAGCCTGAAATATTACCCGTTTAGTTAACGAGCCCGATATTAAGTTTTAGATAAAAAAAAACTTTGTTACGCTCACGAGCCTAAACAAGCCCAAACAAAAGTTATATCATATTTATATATATAGTATACCTACTACTAAACAATAACGAGTCGAACTCTAGTTGATCTTTAACTGGTCTAAGCTGTTGAAGCGAACTTGAGCCAAGATTTTAGTTCATTTATAATTATTATCCAATTACCTTCAGCCGAGCCAATAATGATCCGTTAAGAGCTATGATATTCGTTAATGACCAATGCGGTGTATTAATACATATATGGTCCACAATGTTCCACTAAAACCTATAATGACTATTAAGGTCCAATACGATCCATTAAGACATGTATGATCTAATATTATTAATTGATATCCATTAAGGCCTAATATGAACCATTAAACCATGTATGATCTACTATTATCCGTTGTGATCTAGTAAGGCCTAACATTGTCCACTTAGACATGCATGATCAACTTTTATCCATTGTGATCCATTAAGGCTCAATATAGTCTATTAAGACATGTTTGATCTACTATTGTCTATTGTGATCCATTAAGGTTCAATATTGTCCATTAAGACATGTTTGATCTAATATTGTCCATTGTGATCCATTAAGACCCAATATGGTCTATTAAGACAGATATGATCAACTATTGTCCGTTGTGATTCTTTAAGGCCCAATATGGTCTGTTAAGACAGTATGACCAATTATTGGCCATTGTAATCCATTAAGGCTCAATATGATCGATAAAGACATGTTTTATCTACTATTGTTCATTGTAATCCATTAAGGCCCAATATGGTATATTAAGACATGTATGATCTAGTATTGTTCGTTTTGATCCATTAAAGCCCAATATAGTCTATTAAATTACAAATATAAGTTTTGAAGGAAATTATTATTGGCCATTGTAATCCATTAAGGCTCAATATATCCATTTTGCATAGGCTATTTATCAGAACAATTATATAAAATTAAATGCATCTTGCTCGTGCTATGCGGTAAGAAATCGTCCGTATCGGTTCGATTCGTTACACAAGGGATTCGGGGTGGAAACGTTCGGAATCGTTATAGGACCTGCCCTCGGTTTAAAATCATGATATGTTTGTACAATATAGTGCAGTACAATACATTATACTGTAGTGTAGTTTTGCATAGTACAGGATCGTATCGTATCGTACAATATAGTATATTATAGTATATTACAATATAGTATAGTGTAGTGTAGCATAGTATATGATCATATCGTATCTTACAATATAGTATAGTATAGTATCGTATACTATATGATATAATATATTATAGTGTAGTATTGTATAGTATATGATAGCATCGCACACTACAGTGTAGTATTGTATAGTATATGATAGCATCGTACACTATATCGTATAGTATAGTGTCGTGTCATGTTGTGTCGTGTCGTGTAGTGTCGTGTCGTGTATAAGATTGTATCGTATGGTACAACACAATATGGTATAGTATGGTATGAGGTATGATATAGTATAGTACAAAATCGTAGGGTCAGTTGCCATAAATTTCCGACAAATTTGACATTTTATAATTTAAAATTATATGTTTTTTTCTAAATTGATAAATTAAAATTACCTTTTTTTGTAGGAAATCAGTAGCAACTGATGTTCATTTGCTACAAATTTTCGACAAACTTAACATTTTATATTTTCAAACTATGTTTTTTTTCTTTAAACAACTATTTTGTAGGAAATTTGTAGCAACTTGTGTCAATTTGCTACAAATTTCCGACTAATTTATTATTTTATTTTCTAAAATTATCTATTTTTCTAAAATTGATAAGTAACAAATTAAATAACTTTTTTTCGTAGGAAATATGTAGCAACTGCTGTAAATTTGCTACAAATTTCCCACAACTCTAATATTTTATTTTTTTTAAATTATGTTTTCTTCTTAATTTGTTGAATAATAGAGATTTTGTAGGAAATTTGTAGCAACTGCTGTCAATTTGCTACAAATTTCCTACAAACTTATCATTTTATTTTGAGTAAATTGCCATTTTAGTCCCTGAGTTTTGTCCAAATTTGCCATTTTAGTTCAAATAGTTTTTTTTGTGCCTCTGTGTCCCTGACTTTTACATTTTGTTGCCATTTTGATCATTTTGTCTAACTCCATCCAAAAACCCAGTTTGTGCTTAATCACTAATGTTTTCAGTTGCCATTTTGATCCAATTCCAAAAAATAAAAAAAATCCCAAAAAATTCAAAAAAATCTAAAAATAAAAAAAATTCTAAAAAATCATAAAAATTCTAAAAAATTCAAAAAAATCTAAAAATAAAAAAAATTCTAAAAAATCATAAAAACTCTAAAAAAACCAAAAATCATTAAATGTTTCGGCACGAACCGTTTCGACCCGTACCGTTTCGAACCGAACCGTTTCGACCCGTACCGTATCGAACCGAACCGTTTCGACGCGAACCGTTTCGAACCCGTACCGTATCGAACCGTACCGTTTCGAACCCGAACCGTTTCGAACCGAACCGTCCGTTTCGATACGGTACGGTTCGAAACGGTTCGCGTCGAAACGGTTCGGGTTCGATACGGTACGGGCTCGAAACGGTTCGCGTCGAAACGGTTCGGTTCGATACGGTACGGGTCGAAACGGTACGGGTCGAAACGGTTCGCGTCAAAACGGTTCGCGTCGAAACGGTACGGTTCGAAACGGTACGGGTCGAAACGGTTCGGGTTCGAAACGGTACGGTTCGAAACGGTACGGGTCGAAACGGTACGGTTCGATACGGTACGGGTTCGAAACGGTTCGCGTCGAAACGGTTCGGTTCGATACGGTACGGGTCGAAACGGTTCGGTTCGAAACGGTTCGCGTCGAAACGGTACGGGTCGAAACGCTTCGCGTCGAAACGGTTCGGCTCGAAACGGTTCGGGTTCGAAACGGTACGGGTCGAAACGGTTCGTGTCGAAACGGTTCGGCTCGAAACGGTTCGCGTCGAAACGGTTCGGTTCGATACGTCGAAACGGTTCGGTTCGATACGTCGAAACGGTTCGGTTCGAAACGGTACGGGTCGAAACAGTTCGTGCCGAAACATTTAATGATTTTTGGATTTTTTAGAATTTTTATGATTTTTTTGAATTTTTTAGATTTTTAGATTTTTTTAAATTTTTTAGAATTTTTATGATTTTTTCGAATTTTTTTTTTTTAGATTTTTTTGGAATTTTTTTGATTTTTTGGAATTGGATCAAAATGGCAACTGAAAACATTTTTTAAGGAAATCCCCAAAATACCCCTGTTACAAACTAGGTTTTTGGATGGAGTTAGACAAAATGATCAAAATGGCAACAAAATGTAAAAGTCAGGGACCCAGAGGCACAAAAAAAAGTATTTGGACTAAAATGACAAATTTGGACAAAACTCATGGACTAAAATGGCAATTTACTCTTTTATTTTTTAAAATTATCTATTTTTCTAAAATTGATAAGTAACAAAACTTTTTTTTGTAGGAAATATGTAGCAACTCGTGTAAATTTCCAACAAATTTACGACAACTCCAATATTTTTTTTTAAATTATGTTTTTTTTCTTAATTTGTTGAATAATAGAGGTTTTGCAGGAAATTTGTAGCAACTGCTGTCAATTTGCTACAAATTTCCGACAAACTTATTATTTTATTTTCTAAAATTATGTATTTTTCTTAAATTGATAAGTAACAAATAAAATAACTTTTTTTTTTGTAGGAAATATGTAGCAACTGCTGTAAATTTGCTACAAATTTCCCACAACTCTAATATTTTATTTTTTTAAATTATGTTTTCTTCTTAATTTGTTGAATAATAGAGATTTTGTAGGAAATTTGTAGCAACTGCTGTCAATTTGCTACAAATTTCCTACAAACTTATCATTTGATTTTTTAAAATTATCTATTTTTCTAAAATTGATAAGTAACAAAACTTTTTTTTGTAGGAAATATGTAGCAACTCGTGTAAATTTGCTACAAATTTCCGACAACTCCAATATTTTATTTTATTTTAAATTATGTTTTCTTCTTAATTTGTTGAATAATAGAGGTTTTGTAGGAAATTTGTAGCAACTGCTGTCAATTTGCTACAAATTTCCGACAAACTTATTATTTTATTTTCTAAAATTATGTATTTTTCTAAAATTGATAAGTAACAAATAAAATAACTTTTTTTTTTTTGTAGGAAATATGTAGCAACTGCTGTAAATTTGTTACAAATTTCCCACAACTCTAATATTTTTTTTTTTAAATTATGTTTTCTTCTTAATTTGTTGAATAATAGAGATTTTGTAGGAAATTTGTAGCAACTGCTGTCATTTTGCTACAAATTTCCTACAAACTTATCATTTTATTTTTTAAAATTATCTATTTTTCTAAAATTGATAAGTAACAAAACTTTTTTTTGTAGGAAATATGTAGCAACTCGTGTAAATTTGCTACAAATTTCCGACAACTCCAATATTTTATTTTTGTTAAATTATGTTTTCTTCTTAATTTGTTGAATAATAGAGGTTTTGTAGGAAATTTGTAGCAACTGCTGTCAATTTGCTACAAATTTCCGACAAACTTATTATTTTATTTTCTAAAATTATGTATTTTTCTAAAATTGATAAGTAACAAATAAAATATTTTTTTTTTTGTAGGAAATATGTAGCAACTGGTGTAAATTTGCTACAAATTTAATATTTTATATTTTTTAAATTTTTTATTTTGTTGTTGTTACAAATTATATTAAATTTTATGATTTTTGTCGGAAATTTGTCGAAAAGGTGAGAAATTTTGTGACGAAATTGCTACAAATGCTTATTGTGTGGCAATTTTGTAGGAAATTTGTGGAAACGTTTTGGGTTTTTTTTTTTTTTTTTCTTTTTGGTCAAAAAATTGTAGGAAAATTGTAAAAAAAATTCAGTTGTGGAAAATTTGTAGGAAACTTTTGTAGGAAAAAATGAAGTTTTCTAGTAGTGATGAGGGTGACAGGTGTCAAAATAATAGGTGAGTTTATGTATGGATGACACGTAAGTTAAAATAATTTTAATATATTAGAATAGATAGATAGCTGTTGCTTAATTTTACTTGAGCAAAACTTGGGTTTTACTTGAAAAAAGTTTAATGAACCAATAACAAAAATTAGATTTACTAGCAAAAACCTTAAAAGTGAGCTGGACATTAGAAAGCAATACCTCAATCATCTCTAAACGGGCTTCTAGAACCCATTGGTACTATGCCATTCATTTTCTTCAACCGCAAGAGTTTGAGAAATAACCTCCCCTCCATATCATCCGGTTCCTTCATCTTTGCTTCCAGCTAATCGATCATCTTATTAATCTGTTTTTGAAGCGCAGTATCACCTTCGTTTAACCGCAATGTCCCTTTTAATTCCTCAATTTCCAACACTAGTTTCTGTTTGGCATCGTTGTCTCTTTAACACAAGTACTTTCTTCAAAAGCTTCTCTCTCTCTCTCTCTCTCTCTCTCTCTCTGTAATTAAAGATCTAGTCAACATGGTGGGTCGAATGACAGGTCAAATGTCAAAACACATTCTCATCAAACGGGTAACTTTTTGTGCATGTTGAAGCGGGTTAGATTGAGCCAAAACACTCATGTGTCTTACTATATTATAACGGAACCTAACAACCGGTATACATATCACTTTATACAACGACAAAGGTCATCACAGACTTAAGATTAGTTTCATTATGCCCCACCAGCTTTCACCGGTTCCAGCTTTAGTCCTTCACAAAGTATCACTTCCGATCATCCAGCTTTCATTCTTTAACCTTGTCACCTACAAAACCATATATGTATTTCAAGTACATGATCCAATAAGAAAAATATTATTCAAACCCAACGGTTACTTGAGAATATGATGAGAAGAGAGTACTATCAACTTACCTACAAGCGGTTACTTGCGTGCTGACGTGGACCCTAACACGAAATCATTCCATTTTTGTTTGGCATCTAGCTGTCTCTCTAACACAAGTACTTTCTTCAAAAGTTCCTCGTTCTCTCTCTCTCTCTCTCTCTCTCTCTCTCTCTCTCTCTCTCTCTCTCTGATTCAAGATTCAGTCAAAATGGCGGGTCGAGTGACGGGTCAACTGTCAAAACACATTCTCATCAAACAGGTAACTTTTTGTTAAACGGGTTACATTCAAGATCCTTCAAATCGTTTCCAAAACTGGTTGCAAGTCATGTTGTTGCTTCAATATTGGCCCTTCACCTTTAAGTAGCAAATAGAAGTGCATCTGGATCAATCCTTTTTTTCTTTATATCCAATAATTTCAAGGCCTTTCAACAAAGATATGCTATGGGGAAGATGCCTTATTGAAGTACCCCCTAGATGTATCCATTCCAAACATTCTATATCTCCTAGGTTCTCAGGTAATTTCTCAAGTTCAGAACATCCATAAAGTTCAAGCTCTTTGAGATGTTTTAACTTACAAATGCTGGATGGAACATCTCTTATCTTAGTACATGTTACAAGTAGTATATTCAAACTTTCTAGATCTCCTAGATCCTCAGGTAATTTCTCAAGTCCAAAACAATTAGCAAGGTAAAGCTTTTCAAGATGTTTTTACTTACAAATGCTGGATGGAACATCTCTTATCATGTTGTATGTTACGCTTAGTATGTTCAAACTTTCTAAATCTCCAAGGTTCTCCGGTAATTTCTCGCGTTCAGAACCTCCAGCAAGGTAAAGCTCTTTTAGATATTTTAACATACAAATGCTGGATGGAACCTCTCTTATCTTGGTATATATTACACTTGGTAAATCTCCAACGTGCTCCATGAATTTCTCAAGCTTATAACATTCAGACAGGTCAGGCATTTCATAATATTTTAACTTACAAATGTTGGGTGGAATCTTTCCTATCCTCGAAGATCCTAGATTGAGAATATCAACAAATTCCAACTTACATTTGCTATCAGGTGGATACTTAACTTGTGAATTTATTACATATAGCTTTTCTAAACACTGTAACTGGCCAATGTCCTTAGGTAATTCCTCTAAGCCACAATGATTAAGGTTAAGAACTCTTAAATGTTGTAAACTACAAAAGCTTCGTGAAAGACGTTTGAGTTTGTAGCACCAACTCAAGGATAGATTAACAAGCTTATGAAGATTACCAATTGATGAAGGTAGGTTTTCTATATCATTGTGACTGAAATTAAGCTTTTGCAGATTACTGTTGGAGTGGCTCGGGATTATATCCTGGAACTCGTTTAGATGTAAGCCACTTACATCAAGAACCTCAAGTGATTCCAAATCCTTGATAAACGAAACAGATTTCAACCTCTCACATCGATTGAGCTTTAGGTATGTAAGCCTTTTTTAAACATCCAACTGGCACATGAAGTTCTACCAAATCATCACAAAATTGAAGATCTAACCTCACAAGGTTTGGAGTCAACCCAAGGTCAAGGGTCCTCAACTTTGAGTAGCAGAGTATAATGGATTTGAGCTTCTTAAGAACCTGATATCACACCAAAAAGAAGGTAATATATTAACTAATAACCAATTAACAAATAAATAAAAATTATTAATCAACCATCCTACCTTTCCCCCCACCCAAAGTTGTTCGATTCTGCTGTAAGACATGTCAAGCTCAACAAGATTATTTGCTTGAAAGGTTGTGGGTAAACACCAATGAGGGTAATGGTGCCACTTCAAGTATCGTAATGCATTTGGGAAGTATTGACTAACTTCATCAATCTTCACAAGGTCATCACGATCCTTATCTTTATATTTATGATCTACAATAACACATCTAAGGTTCTTCATGTTTCCAAGACCTTCCAAAACAATACCTGGGGTGAGCTTTAGACGTATACATCTTGTCGCTTCAGAACCCTGTTTTTCAAGAATATTTCATGTCATAAGTAAAGAAAAATGTTTTGTTTGATCTCTATGTTACAAGTAAACTTGATTTTTACCAAGTCATTATCCAATACATCTTCAATTTCTTCCTGGATCCATAATCTGCTATGTTTGTTGGGTTCATCTGGGTGCAAACGACGTACGATATTCTTACCCATTTCTTCTATATGGTCATGCATGTTCACATGATTATCATCACAAGTTATAAGAGATCTCTGCTCAAGAACTCTTAAACCAATTCTACCATGAAATCCACAACTTTCAAGCATACTTATTGCTTTGTCTTTTTCCCACCCCTTTAGTATGCATGCAACATCTAGGAATATTTTCTTACAGTCATCATCCAGACTGGCATAGCTTAACTCCAATTTTTCAAGAGTTTCCTTCAATGGTATTGTTTTGAGTCTTGCTAATGCATCTACCCATTCAGGCTTGTCTTTACCACACAAAAATGAACCCAAAACTTTGATTGTCAAAGGAAGACCAGCAGCATAACGTACAACTTTGAGTGATTGCATTTCATACTCTTGAATGGGAATATCTTTCCCAAATGCATGCCTACCGAAGAGGCGAATCGCTTCCTTGTCTGATAAAAGATTGACATCAAGAATCCATTTCACTTTGTGTGCTATCAACACTTGCTCATCTCTTGTTGTAATGATTATTCTACTTCCAGGCTTGAACCAATAAAGATCACCGGCTAATACCTCAAGCTGGTCTTTATGATCCACGTCATCTAAAATCACCAGAACCTTTCTACCACGCAGCTTTGTTTTCAACATGTTTGTCCCGTCATGGACACTACGTACGTTGTTGTCTTGACCATTTAGCAAATCTGAAAGGATCTGTTGTTGCAATGACAACAAACCAGACAATGACGCTTTTGAAACTTCCCTAACATTCTCAACAAAACTTTTAGCATCAAAGTGAACTGATAATCTATCAAACACAACTTTGGCTAGTGTAGTCTTACCAGCGCCTCCCATCCCCTTGAACCCTATCATGCGAACCTCGTCCGACGCGATATCTAAAGACTTCTCAAGGTCCTGAAGCCGGGGTTCCATGCCTACTAATTTATCATCATGGTTCACATTAATGGATCGTAACTCAAGTGAGATCCGCTCAATTATTAACTTGATGACTTTGGCTTCATGCCTATGAATTATAGAAGATTCAGTTAGCTAACTCAAGAACCCACACAAAAAGCTATATTTGAGGTCAATATACAAAAGTGTAAGACATATTAACATATCAATAGTAACAACTATGTAGTTAATATCTCGATATATCAGTGATTTATCGGTCCCCTGCTCAGATATCAGTGCAAAACATTGGTCTGAATACCGGTACCGATAATATCAGTGATATTGACCGATATTGGACCAATATTTGACCAATATATCACCGATTTTCCCGAAATCAGTACCTTTCGTCTTAGTTCTACCATTCGCCTTTCTTCTTATTGTTGCTATTAGTGTTTTAGTATTAATTGTTAGTTGCTAGTGTTAAATGTTAGTCTTTTAAGTCATAGTCAGTTGCTACTTGCTACAATCTTTAGTGTTTTGCAACTTGTAAAAGGTTAATTTTTAATGGTAGGAGAGTATGCCGAATTGTTAGTGTTAAGTTGCTATATATATAAATTTAGCATGATAGTGAAATTACCGATATCCCACCGCGATAATCAATATCTCAAATATTGGTCCTTGACCTATATCCGATATTTTACCGCATTAACTACTTAAAGTAACAATGCTCGAGCTTTCCTTAAAACAGGAAAGAAACTAAAAATGAATGAAAATTCCCAGAGAAAGGTTGAAAGAAAGTACCCATCAGCGGTGTTCCTTAAATCCCAACCGGACAGATTGGCTGCTTCAGTCAGAGCTTCTCTCCATTTCCCGATATCTTTATTGGCATGTTTGGCAAGCGCTTCTCCAACTGGTCCACGTTGTTTGCGAACTTCGGAGGGATCCACATCGTAAAAAACAGGGTAAGCAATCTGGTTGTTTAATTTTTGGCACTCCATAATCTTTACAAGTTCGTTTAAACACCAAGACGAAGATGCATATTTCTTTGAGAAAACTATAATGAACAACTTGGACTCTTCAATAGATTTCAAAAGCTGGTTATTGATGTTTTTTCCTTGTTTGAGTATCTCGTTGTCCTTGAAAGTGTGAATACCATGTTGCTCAAGAGCAACATAAAGGTGATCCACAAAGTTCTTACGTGTGTCTTCACCACAGAAACTCAAAAACACATCATACTGATAGCTCACATTGATAAATGAAGTTGAAGACGATGCCATTAAGGTGATGCTTTATGGGTCCTACAACTTAATCAACTTTTTTCTTTGGGAAATGCTTTTTGAAAATGCCTGCAAAGAAATGAAGGATCAGAGTATAACCTTCGGGAGCGCATTTTATGATAAGGATTAGGCTGTTAATTACACATTACATCTTGATTACCAGTGTTATTAATGTCACAAACGTTTGATTATAAGTATAAAATGAGCCTAGATGCATATAATAAAATACTAAATGTCTATAATGTAAACATAAGGAACTAGTATTGTCGACTTAAAAGTAATTATAATTTAAATCCACAATTTACAAGGTGTCTATATATGTCTATCCAAATTGATTATTACACTAGATGATTTAGTTACAACAGAATGATTATAGTTTGAGCAGGGGCGGATCTATTGTATAACAAGGGGTAATGCCCGCTACCCCTTGGCGCTCCGGCGGTAGTGTAAATTAGTGTAAATTTTAGAAAAATTTGACGTTTTTTCTATTTCGTTACCGCTTATTTATAAAACGTTAACGCTTGGCGCGAATCCTAGATCCGCCACTGAGTTTGAGTAGTTAGGTACTTTTATAGCTGGTTTTGTTTCAACAAACCCCTCACACGTCTCTAAAAAGTTGGATTGCACTGAAACTCAAAAACACATCATACTGATAGCTAGTGGCGGAGCCAGAAACTTTTTCTTATGATGTCATTTTTTATGGATACCCCAGTTTATAGTAATCCAAAGTCGAACTTTTGGATCGGTTCGGATCTAGTCGGGTCGAATCACATAATAAAAGCAAATATCACAGTAAAAGTAAAACGTCAATGAATAAAAGCACATAATAAAATTATAAAGTCATTTGAAATATATAAAAAATTTCATTTAATAGTTGCTCAGTACGCATTTTCGTGTTTTGAAAACGACTCATAATGTTTTCAACTAGTATTCAAGCATGCGCTTCGCGGCGGGTTGTAGGAGGTTGATGGTGAAGATTGGAGCCCACGCTTCGCGGCGAGGTCATAGGGTTGATTGCGAGGATGTATATATTTCATGACGGTAAAATTAAGCAATCAACACAGTTAAGTAAACAATTTAGAGTTAAAAGTTCCATTTAACTATAATAAGGTAAATAAAAAAATGATAATTATTGTTATCTTGTATATTTTATATTAAAGGGTTAAAAAGCAACATGATTAAATAACCATATCTAGAGTTAAAAGTTAGCTTTAATTATAATAAGTAAAACAAAAAAGAACTAAACCTATAAAAAGGATAAAAGAACATATATTTGTTAAAAAAAGAAAAAAAAAATAAGTTTATTAACTTTATTAAACTTTAAGGACCGTATGATAACTCTATTAAAATTTGGGGGTCGAAACATAAATCGTTTATAAAAAAATATAATTATTATTAAACTTACCTATGGTGAATCTATTAAAGTTCAAGGGTATATGTAAATCATTTATCAAAAAATTATTATAACTTAGAGGTTGTGTGATAACTTTATTAATGTTCAGGGTTAGAAAGGGTTAGAAACGTAAAATAATTTTAAAAAAGACAATAATATTATAGCCTTATAATTATGAATTAAACTATTAAATGACCAAACATAGATTTATTACTATTCATGTTTTGATTGTTATAGTGTAGAATGGCAACTTGCGAAAAAACATCTTTGTCCATTATAACAAACAAGCATCATTCAGATGATCGTCAATCATCTAGTTCCGGTTGGGTTAAACAATTGAAACAAAACCAATTAGACATGGGTCTATAATGCTTACAAAATTAGGAAAAAAAATTAAGCATGAACCTCTAATGATTTAAAGTATACTAATTAAATTCAAGTAAGTGAGCTTAATTTTTGAACTATAAATTTGTTTATTATCTAATTCTTTTAGAAGAAAACAAAACAATGGTGTTGATTGTAAAAGGCAATGGTGTCGCTCATAAAAAAACAATGGTGTCGCTCGAATTTTTCTTATTAAACGTTGTATTTGCTACACAAAATTCAATAGTCAAAGTGTGGCTCCGCCACTCTTGATAGCTCGCATTGATAAATGATGTTGAAGACGATGAAATTAAAAGTAATGCTTTATGGGTTCTACAGCTTAATCAATTTTTTTCTTGGCAAAGGCTTTTCGAAGATGCCATTCTGAAGGATCACACTATAACCCTCAGGAGCACATTTTATGATAAGGATTAGGCTGTTAACCACACATTACAGCTTGATTACCATGTTATTAATGTCACAAACGTTTGATTATAAGTATAAAATGGGCCTAGATGCATATAAAATATGTCTATGATGTCAACATAAGGAACTAGTATTGTCGACTAATAAGTAATTTTAATTTAATCCACAATTTATAAGGTTTTATATATGTGCATCCCAAGATTTCAAACATTATATGACTTTGAGGGCATGTTTGGCTAAGCTTATTTTACTTAAAAAGGACTTTTTTGTTGTGAAAAAAACTTATTGACTTATGACTTTTTGACAATAAGTTTTTAAAAAAGTGTTTGGATTGGGATCACTACCAAAATAATCTCTCTCTCTCTAATGGGGACCCGGGAGACAAAACGTCAACCTGACCAAAGCAGGTACGGTAAGAGAACCAGGATTAACAGAAGAGTGTATCAAGACAGAGATGGTTGGTGCAACTTCATCAGCAAGCAAGAACGACTACAGAAGAGAGAACAACGAAGCCAAGAGGGAAAGATGACTCAAAGACACCATAACTTTCTATGTGTCCAATCTGCCCCTAGATTGCACTAGTCAGCGTTTATGGATTTGTTTTCAGCATTTTGGCAGGATAGAGGATGCTTTTGTTCCAAGAAAAAGGGATGGAGGTGGTAATGCTTTCGGTTACGTTAGATTTTCCGGGGTGCGGGATGTCGAGGAATGGGTGAAATGCATGTCGGGGGTGGTTCTGGACGGTGCAAAGTTGGGAGTTAATGTAGCAAGATTTGCCTTCCATGGGAAACAGGTTGTTGCAACGAGTAATAATTCAAGTGGAAAGATACAGGTTAAGGGAAAAATGGTTCACAGGGAGGCTAACCTACAAGCAACACATGGGAGCAATCGCAGCAATGGTGAAACTAGCGGTGGTCCTAAGGAAGCCTATCTCAACGTTTTGAACGCGGGGAAGGATGCTAGTAACCTGGAAGAGGACGTAATTCGTTTGCCTTTTGGTGAAACCGAAGCGAAGGCGAAATGGGAATTTCGTTCACTAGTGGGGGAGGTTGAAAATTTTGATGCTATGATGAACTTGGGAACCCTCCTTCACAACGTTAAGTTCATGGGGGCGGCAATCCGGTACCTAGGGGGTCTTAAGGTTTTGTTAACGTTTTCGTCGAGGGAAACAGCGGATTATTTCCTAAGGAGAGAAGCCGAGTTTTGGTCCACAATATTTTCGAGGCTATATGTTTGGGACGGCGGAACGGTTTTGTTCGAACGACTAGCATGGATCAGAATAACAGGGGTTCCATTATGTTTATGGGATAATAAGGTGTTTGACTTAATAGGAGAAAAGGTGGGGAAGGCGGTGAAAAGATCTCTGGCAAGTATTGGTGATGATACGGTGGACAATGAGAAAGTAGCTGTCTTAGTATTAGACGGTAAGAGAATTTCCAGGTCCTTCAAACTTAACTGGGCGACAGGTGAGTCAAAAATCTGGGTCAAGGAATGTGATGAAGGATGGGTTCCACCGATGTTCTAGCCGAAAGAGGTGCCAGAAGAGACGATCGGGATAAGGGAAGTTCAATCGATCGCGGTCGAAAAAGACGAGCAGGCGACGGCGTGTAACTTGCATGGGGAAGAGGTGCTTGGGCGGGATGCCCTAGGTGTGGATTCACGAGAGGCGGCTGGATTAGGAGCGGGGCCCAAGACAACAATTCCCAATAATCTGTCTCAAACTGGACATCTCTCAACTGGGCCACAACAACAACCCACGGATAATGGGCCCACCTTTTCTCATTTGGACCATGAAAGTCAGCATGAAGGCCCAATCGACCTTAATAGGGAACCAGATGACCCTTTTGGGTTAGAAGACATCATCCGTGATACTTCAAGGGTTACGATTAGAAAGAAGAAGAAAAAGAAGTGTCCGCAGGTAAGTCAGTCTGGTTGCCGGTCGGAGGCTGTTCCTCTGAGCAGCCGAGATGCAGAGGCGGAGGGGTCGGAGCAGAGATCGCAGATCAATAACAACAGGGAAGGGGAAGTACAACCAGATTAGTCGGAAAAGGAAAATGAAGTAACAGAGACTATTCGTTTTGGGGAGGCTGTCGGCATATCTATGCAAGGTTTCGACCATCAAGTTAAAAAGTTGGTTCAAGGTGAAAAGGTGAAGTCGGTTCCCTCATGAATCTGCTTTCAATTAACCTCAAGGGGGCCGGAGGATCAGATAAACCGGCGTGGATTAGAAAGTTGAAAAGAGTGAATAATTTTTCTTTCTTAGCTCTTCAAGAGACTCAGATGGGGGGTCTCTCGAAAGCCTTCTTTGAAGGGTACTGGGACAAGTCGCCGCTGGCAGTGGAAATTGTAGATTCAGATGGGAGAGCAGGGGGTTTAGCCTCCCTTTGGGACCCGAGCGTCTTCAATATGGAGGTAATCACCAAGGGTCAGTCCTTTATTGTTGCGTCTGGCAAGTTGGTGAGTTCTGGCGAACCCATTAACATTATGAATATCTATGCTCCCGTTGATTTTAATCGTCAACAAGGGTTATGGGGTGACATTTTAAGACTTAAAGAGTGTAAATGAGACTGGTATGGAAAGAAAGGAAATCTGAATTGTATTGATTGAATGTGCATTTACAAATGAAGAGGATCCCTCTATTTATAGGGGAAGGAGGGACCAATAAGTAAATATTAATTACATGTAGAGACCTCTAGTTAACAACTAGGTCCTTCAACTATTTACAACTAACACTCCTCCTCAAGTTGGAGCATAGATGTTAATCATGCCCAACTTGTTACATATGAAGTCTATTTGTGGCTTCCGGAGTGGTTTCGTGAAGATATCCGCTAGTTGGAATTCCGTCCTAACATGGATTGGCTGAATCGATGGAGGATCCTTTTGAGTACCGACTACCCGATCTCTGATTAGGTGATAATCAACCTCAATGTGTTTAGTTCTCTCATGGAATACTTGATTTTTGGCTATATGTATAGCTGATTGATTATCATAGTACAATCGCTTCAAGTCTTCAGAGATAACCCCAAGTTCTCTAAGAAGACGACGAACCCATATCGTCTCCGATGTAACATCTGCCATAGCTCTGTACTCTGATTCAGCACTTGATCTGGATACGGTGTGTTGTTTCTTACTCTTCCAGGACACAAGGTTTCCGCCAACGAAAACACAATACCCAGTGGTGGATCGACGGGAAATAGGACAGCCTGCCCAATCTGCATCTGAAAATCCAGATATACGTCCATCTCCATCTTCTGTGAAAGCACCCACACGACAATGACCCTGATCAGAGTATAAGATCCCTAGACCTGGTGTGTTCTTGAGATATCGTAAGACACGAAGAGCAGCATCCCAGTGTCCGGTGTATGGAGTGGCCATAAACTGACTTAGGACACTGACGACAAAGGAAATATCTGGTCGTGTAACTGTCAAATAATTAAGCTTTCCAACCAATCGTCTGTATCGTTCGGGATCCTTCAATGGACTCCCATCCTCTGGAAGGAGCTTCCTCGTAGGAAGCATAGGACTATCAACTGGTTTGCAACCCAATAAGCCACACTCAGTTAGCATATCAAGGACATACTTCCGCTGAGAAAGGAGTATTCCTTGTGGGGAACGAGATACTTCTATGCCAAGGAAGTACCGAAGTCGACCTAAGTCACTAATCTGAAACTGAGACTGAAGGAACTGTTTGAGCTTGGTAATCTCATCTTCATCATCCCCTGTAATTATGATATCATCCACATAAACAACTAGAATAATCCTTCGGCCCTGATGATGTCTAAAGAATACAGAGTGATCATATGCACTACGAACCATCCCAAACTCTCCCATAACACTAGAGAAGCGACCAAACCATACCCTTGGAGACTGTTTGAGACCATATAGGGAACGGCGTAGTCTGTATACTTTTGAGGCCTCCTCCTCAACAATGAACCCAGGTGGCTGCTCCATATAAACCTCCTCCTCAAGAACACCATTGAGAAAGGCGTTCTTGACATCAAGCTCGTGGAGCGGCCAATGATGAATGGCAGCAAGAGCAATACAAATACGCACAGAGGGCATCTTGGCAACCGGGTAGAAAGTCTTGTCATAATCAATACCATAAGCTTGAGAATGACCTTTAGCTACTAGACGAGCTTTCAGAAGATGTAGCGAACCATCAGGGTTAAGTTTTACTGTGAAAACCCAACGACAACAACAACACGCTTACCAGGAGGAAGTGGTTCAAGATCCCAAGTCTGATTGGCCCGTAAGGCCCCAATCTCGTCTTCCATGGCTTGACGCCATCCTGGATGAGCCAGAGCTGTCATCACATTCTTGGGAATCGGGTAGGAATCCAGGGAAGTGGTAAAGGCATTTGACTCAGTAGAGAGATGAGCGTAGGCAATATAATTCTGAATGGGATAACGAGTGGAACGTCTAGGTTCTTTACGGAAGGCAATGGGTATATCAGGATATGGTGCACCCGGAGGGTCATAAGCAGGGGTACCTGAGGTAGTATCTGGCAAGGATATGTCAGGTTCGGTCATGGCAGGCAGAGCTGAGGACGTACCAGAGGCATGGGTAGGCTGGGGATCAAGGGTCGCTGAGGTCTGATCCTTACCTCGTCGAGAATATGTGTAGAGTAATGGCGGAGGATCTGTCGGAAGCCCGAAGCTATAGGAGCTGGAACTGTGGTGTCTGAGACCGAAGGGGTAGAGGGAATAGATGACACAGGAAAGGTAGGAATGATGTGAGACTCAGGTATATCAGGATCAGGAAACAGGTCAGAAACAGGAATGGAAGATTCTGGAAAGAAAGGGCACAACTGATCAAAAGTGACGTCAGCACTGGTAAAATATCGACGAAGAGAAGGACTATAGCACCGATAACCCTTCTGGACACGTGAGTAACCCACAAAGATACAACGAATGGCTCGAGGGTCGATTTTAGGGACTCCGGGACGATGATCATGGACATAAGCTACACATCCAAAAATTTGAGGCTCAAGAGGAAATGGAGTTCCTCTAGGAAATAAAACAGAGAACGGGGTTTGACCATGAAGAACAGACGATGGCATACGATTAATCAGATAAGCCGCAGTAAGAACAGCATCACCCCAAAATTGACGAAGAACATGAGAATGAATCATGAGTGTGCGAGTAACATTCAACAGATGGCGGTTCTTGCGTTCAGCAACACCATTCTGTTGAGATGTATATGCGCAAGAAGTCTTGTGAATAATACCTTGTGATTTGCGATGTGTAGAGAAATCGGTGGACATATATTCTTTAGCATTATCGGTGCGTAAGGTTTGGATGGATGTTTTGAACTGGGTCTTGACATATGCATGGAATTCACGAAAGATCGAGTTGATTTCACTATGGGATTTCAATAGGTAAACCCATGTGGCACGAGAATAATCATCAATGAAAGTAACAAAGTATTGAAAGCCCAATGTAGTCTTAACTGGACATGGACCCCATACGTCTGAATGGACAAGTTCAAATATGGAAATGGTTCGGCTTGACACTTTTGGGGGATAAGGACGTCGAGTATGTTTACCGAGCTGACATGACTCATAATGGAAGTTATCGGGAATAGAGATGCCAGGTCTCATTTGTCGTAGGACGGCTGCTGAGGGATGGCCTAACCGACAATGAGTTTCAAAGATACTAGACTCACAGATGTTTGCTTTGGGATGCGACAATGAATACCTTCGATAGAGACCTCCTGATTCGAGGCCGGTACCAATTACTCGGTTAGTACCTAGTTCATTAAAGGTACAATGAGTAGGATAAAAGGTAACGGAACAATTATTTCGTTTAGTAATCTGACTGACAGATAAAAGACTGGCAGGGAAGTTAGGAACAAGAAGAACAGAAGACAGGTTTAGGCTATCTGGGTTCTGAATGGATCCAATGCCGCGTACGGGGCATGAGGAACCATCTGCAAGTTTAACCGGTTGGTAAGAGGTATTATGAAGGCTAGTGAGGATTCCTTGATTCGCAGTCATGTGATGAGTAGCTCCAGAATCAATAATCAGGATAAGTCAAAGCCAGAAAACGTACCTGGTTGTACTGAGTTGGTTTGAGGACCCGATGACCAAAAGGCAAGGAACCGTTGAAGCAAATCATACTCCTCCTTGGTGCATGTAATGGTTTGATTTCGTTCATCACCCATTTGAGAAGATGTTCAAGTAGAAAAGCGGAAAGCTGAGATGAAACCCGAACACACGAACCGAGGCAGAAAACAATGTTGCTCAGATCGGAAAACCGATTTCACGGAAATGATCGGAAACAAATTCCGACGAAGCTGGAAAAATACGGTACCGGATGAACAGTAACCCCTGGATTTGAAACTTGGCAGATCAGATCTGAACAGATTTGGATCGGGTGAACAGTACCCTGCGATGAATAGTACCCGAGAACAGAAAAAATAGAGATGACCGGAAATGGTATGAAAAAGAAGATCCGTTTCTGATGTGGAAGATCAGACTAAGCTGCAACCACAGAGCATACTATGAACCTTCTAAACCGAGACTGGTGGTGACCGGAAATTTAGCCGGAAATGGTCACCCGAAAAGATGCTCGTGAGCTAAGAGACCTTTAGCTCTGATACCATGTAAATGAGACTGGTATGGAAAGAAAGGAAATCTGAATTGTATTGATTGAATGTGCATTTACAAATGAAGAGGATCCCTCTATTTATAGGGGAAGGAGGGACCAATAAGTAAATATTAATTACATGTAGAGACCTCTAGTTAACAACTAGGTCCTTCAACTATTTACAACTAACAAAGAGGAATTACCAGGGCTTTGGGTGGCGATAGGGGACTTCAATGATGTTCGGTGCGAGGAGGAGCGTTTTAACTCGTCCTTTGACCATAATCTCGCTTTTCTTTTCAATAATTTTATTAGCGAGGCAGGTTTTTTGGAATATCGGATGCTCGGGAGGCGATTTACGTACATGTCTGAGAATGGCCTTCGGTTAAGCAAATTGGACAGGGCTTTTGTCAATTTGGATTTTATGATGAAATGGTCCCTGGCTTCTTTAGTGGCTTTGCCACGTGGCCTTTCCGATCACTGTCCCTTACTGCTTCGATGTGACGGCTCGGACTTTGGTCCCTCACCATTTAAATTTTATAATAGTTGGCTGGGAGTTGATGGTTTAGACGATTGTGTGGATGCAGTTATGAACTCTTTTAGCAGTTCTGGGGGTGGGGATAAAGGTTTCGCGAAATTGATTAAATTGTTGAAGGTTAAGATCAAAGATTGGAGAATCCATGTTAAAGAGCTGGAGGAGCGGTCTGTGAGGAGATGTGAACACCTCATTGATGAGCTGGAAGTTACGGCTGAACAGAGGGCCCTCACGGTCCAGGAACAAAGCCTACGGGCTCAGCTGAGATTAGAATTAAAGAGCCTTTACTTGTTAAAGGCGAGTGATTTGAAACAAAAGGCGCGTGTCAGGTGGGTTAAAGACGGCGATGAAAATACGGCTTTTTTTCACGCTATTATAAAAAACAACAAAAGGAGAAATCGTATAAATGGGCTCGATTTTGATGGTCGATGGGTGACTGATCCGGCTGAATTAAAGGAGGTTGTTATGAAGTGGTTCAAAAAGAAGTTCGCCGAGCCCATCAGGAGAAGGCCCACCTTTGTGGATTCTGGCCTCAAAAAGATTTCAGTTACAAAAGCCAGTTCTTTAGTTGCGCCTTTTTCTGAAGAAGAGATCCGAAAGGCTATATGGGGTTGTGATGGAGGCAAGGCGCCCGGTCCTGACGGTTTTACCTTCCGCTTTCTGAAACATTTTTGGGAGAAGCTGAAACCTAACATTATGTCACTTATGCACCAGTTCTTCACTGATGGGAAGTTAGACTTTGGATGCAATCCGTCGTTCATTGCGCTGCTGCCGAAAACCGCAGACCCGCAAGTCATCTCTGATTTTCGGCCGATCTCGTTGATAGGGCTGCTATACAAAATCGTGGCCAAAGTCCTAGCAAACAGGCTAAAACCGTGCCTAAACACGCTTATTTCTTCATCTCAGTCAGCCTTCGTGGGGGCGAGAAACATTCTCGACGGTCCGTTGGTCGTGAGCGAAGTCCTTTCTTGGGCTAAAAAAGCTAAGAAAAAAGTCTTAGTTTTTAAAGTGGACTTTGCAAAGGCTTACGACACGTTTAATTGGAAATTTCTCCTGTAGGTTCTCGAGTGCATGGGGTTTCCGGAGATGTGGGTTAAATGGGTTTCGGGTGGTCTAAAATCCGGGCGAGGGTCGGTTTTAATAAACGGCTCGCCTACCGACGAATTTGCATACAAGAGGGGACTTCGTCAAGGAGACCCCCTCTCGCCATCCCTTTTTATCTTAGCCATGGAGACCTTGGAGATGTTCATGAAAAAGGCGAACGAATTGGGGCTGATTAAAGGCATAAAACATCCCAATAATGGCCCAGTTATTACTCATCTGAGCTATGCGGATGACGTTATCTTCCTATGCGATTGGTCGGTGGAAACCGCCAAGAATCTTAAAAGATTTTTGACGTGTTTTAACTTACTGACTGGGCTGAATGTGAACCTGAACAAAAGTATGCTGCTGGGGGTAGGGGTAGATGATGTTGAAATCGAGAACGTTGCCAATGTCCTAAAGTGTGGTGTGCGAAAATATCCGTTTATTTACCTCGGACTCCCGATAGGGTGCAACATGAAGCATATCAAGTTCTGGAAACCGGTTATCAAGAAGTTCCAAAGTAAACTTAATGCGTGGAAGGCGAAAACTCTATCTTTTGCGGGTCGAGTTACTCTAGCGAAATCCGTGCTGGGTAGTTTGCCTTCATACTACTTGGGAGTTTTCAAAGCCCTTAAAGCAGTTTTAAACGTGCTAGAAGGCTTGAGGCGATCGTTTATTTGGGGTACAACGGGGACTAGAAACAAGATCAGCTGGGTGAGATGGGGTAAAATAACGAAGCCAAGGAAACTTGGAGGGATTGGTATAGGTGAGTTGGAGGGTTTTAATCTTGCGCTTCTCGCCAAATGGTGGTGGAGGGTGAGGGAAGAACCAGAGCAGCTATGGGCAAGGGTTATTAACGCAATACACGGTCCTAGAAAGTCATCAAAATGCATCCCGTGCAATAACTCGGTAGCAGGGTGGTGGAAGGATATTGCAACTATTGATGGCCTCCTGTGGAAAAAAGGTATAAAGGTTAAGGATAAACTGAAAGTGGATGTAGGGGATGGTAGATCCGTCTCCTTTTGGTTTGATGATTGGACGGGACAAGGGCCTTTAAATTCAATATTCCCTCACATCTTCAGACTGGCGGCAAACAAGAAAGTGGCGGTGGCGGAATGTATGGAGACAACGGGTCGTGCTATTCAATGGCGTTGGGGCTGGGCAAAAAATCTTACTTCGAATATTGAGTGGATCGAAGTGGGAGATGTTATGCGGCTCCTCCAACAGGTTAAAGTTTCAGGTGGCAAAGATAGCTGGGTCTGGGCGAACAATGAGGGACAAAAGTTTTCCACAAAGAGTATCCGGTGGGAAATAGAGTTATTTGCTTCTGTTCCTAACGACATCAACTTGTTTAAATGGAACCCTTGGGCTCCATTAAAGGTTAATTACCTTGGGTGGTGGGCTGATTTGGGGAAGGTGGCTGCCAAAACAGCATTGGAGAGGCGAGGAGTGGTTATTCAGAGCAACATCTGCAGCAGATGCGGGCTGGAACCGGAAACAAGCGACCATATTTTTGTTAAGTGTATTTGGGCAAGGAGTGTTTGGTGGTGCGTGTTCAGATGGATGCGAATCCTGGTGCTGTGCGAAATTGATTCGGTTAGTGACATTCTGGAGTATATAGCAACTCAGATTGGTTCAAAAACCTGGAAGAAAATTGTCCATATGGTTGTTCTGGGTTGCCTTTGGAGAATTTGGTTAGCGCGCAATGAGAAATAGTTCAACTGCAACATGATCCCAGTGCCGAAGATTATAGACCAGCTTAAGGAATAAACTTTTCTCTGGCTGAATAACAGGGCGTCCAGCAAAGTGGAGTGGAACAAATGGGTTGAGTTTGACATTTGTATGATCATGTGATTGTGTCGTTTGTTCTCGTTTGCTCTTTGTTTTTTGTCTTTTCAGCTTCTTGCTGGCGCTATATTAATATATAGTTGGTGCGGTTCAAAAAAAAAAAACTTATAGGGTGGGAAAAGACAAGAAGTCAATAAATTGTTTTTTAAAAAGTGTTTTGCTTAGCTTATTGATATAAAATGACTAAAAGCTAATAAGTCAATAAGTTGATTCAAGAAGTCATAACATCCTAATTTCTCAAAAATGACTTTTCCTCCTATACAAAAAGTCATTTTAAAAAGTCATTTTAGGTTTGATAAACACAAAATCTCTTTATTAGCTTAAAAAAAAAAGCTAATAAGTCAACTAGTTGAGTCAAGAAAACCAACCTCTGTTTCGGGTTTCCACCAAACCACCACTACTTCAATAATTTAAAATGTAAAATAAAAAAAGAAAAGGAAAAAAAAAAAAAAGAAACTAACCTGATAATAGATACTGAGACTGGAGCCTTCGGTTTGTGAGTGTGAGTCAACTGTGTTGAGGTTAAATAGGGTGATTAATTTGGATCCTGCCATCACTTTTCTCTCCTCTTACTTGCTACTTACCCCCCACCAGATTCCGACAAATCTTATTTCTTAACCTTATTATATAAAAAATATATTATTAAATAGATAGAAAATGACAACATATTATATTACATATTTCGGTTATTAAATAGATGTAAAGCATGGATTTAAAAGACTACGTATTTTTTAGAATATTCAAGTTCATCACATAAATAAACATGATGATTTTAGTGATTTTTGCTTCTTAAATTGTTGAATCTTGAATCTTGATGATTTAAATAAAATAAACACATGTTTTAAAAACATGGGAAACCTCAATTTTTAGGTGAAACTATGTAAAACATTTTATAAAATTTTGACACTTAGAAAAATATAAGTTTTGGTGAAACTTTCTTTACAAAAATTGTCCCAAAAATATATACCAAGGTTTCCTAATTTTTATACTAAAATACAAGCCAAGAAAATAAGGTTTTCTTCAAGGATAAAATCAATTATAAGTATGTATATTTTAGGAAAAATATATATATTTAGTGGTCACAAAAATTATGTGCTAAGTGTATATTATGTGTATTATATGTATTAATGAATGTTAGGAACTTGAAAATACACTAAATACTCCAAAGGAGTATAACTACCAAAATACACATAAAAATACATAAGAAATACTTAAGAATATATGTATACACCAATTTACCCATGAAAGGGTATATGGACAAATACAAAAAAAAATATATATTAATAAAAATATATACTTCACAAATACATGGATTTGGACAATATTTGGACATTATTGGACAATTATATACATTTATGGACTTATATATAAATAATCACTACAAATAATAAAGATTATACAAAAACAGACAAGTGAAGAAAATAAATATATATATTTAACGAGTATGACAATATATACATACATACATACATATATATATATATATATATATATATAAAACAAGTAAACGTTAAAAATATAGTATTTTTAAGAAATATAATTCCTGAAATTATTAAAAATCAAAAGAATTTATTTTTGGCAAATAATGTAAAATACATAAGTATTTACACTTAAATACAAGTATACTTTCCTAGGGTGAGGATCAAATATGAAGTTTATTTTGGCTAGGAAGTATAGGAAGCAATATGATTAGGACATGTGCCAAAATTTAAAATAAAGAGTAAGGGTATTTTAGTCAATCTTATCCTTTTCTTTTTCCTTCTTCTTCCCAGTAACATCAAAACCCATCATTTTCAAAACCCACCATCTTCAACCATTTCTTCACTTTCTATCTCAATAATCACTACATTATAGTGCGATTCTCGTCACCAATCAATGATTCAAACACCCGATCAACGTGTTCTTCAGCTTTTTTGAAGAAAACCCAGTTTAATTTCATACAAAATCTCGTTTTTTCCGGTGATTTTGAAGATAATCACTCGATCCGTTCGATTCGATCTCTGATAAGTGTTTCAATCATTCAAATTCCGTCAATCATTGAAGAAACTGACTTTGATCCATGTAAGAAGTTCTTTAATTTCATTTTTATTATCTGGATTTTTATATTTAGTCATTGTGTTTTACGATCTTGGCGGGGATCCGGGGGCAGCGCCCCTGGTAGCAGGGTCCCAGGGGCGGCAGCCCCTGGCGGGGTCCAAGGGGCAGAGCCCCTGGCTCAGAAAAGTTAATTTTCTGTAAATTGCCTCTGGAAAACTGCATTCGTAAACTGCATTGGTTCAGACAATTCACAGCACAGACAAAACTATTGTCCTGGTTCAATACGTTTTAGAAAGAACACTTTCTTTGGTGTTTTTAGGCCATTACGTTTTAGAACTAAGACATTTTTATGTGTTTTCTAGCCATTGCGTTTTAGAAAAACACATTTTTGAAGTGTTTTTAGTCATTGCGTTTTAGGTAAAACACATTTTTTGTTGTTTTCAGTCCATTGCGTTTTACAGAGAACAATTTCTTTTGTTTTTTTAGGCCATTACGTTTTAGAAAGGAGACATTTTTAAGTGTTTTCTGGCCATTGGGTTTTATAAATAAGACATTTCTTTGTGTTTTTGGTGTATTGCGTTTTAGGTAAAACATATTTTTATGTGTTTTCAGTCCATTGCGTTTTAGTAAACAGACATTTTAAGTGTTTTCTAGCCATTGCGTTTTAGAAATAAGACATTTGTTTGTGTTTTTTGTGCATTGCGTTTTAGGTAAAACACATTTTTATGTGTTTTCAGTCCATTGCGTTTTAGAAAGTACAATTTTTTTTGTGTTTTTACGCTATTGCGTTTTAGAAATAAGACATTTCTTTGTGTTTTCTGGCCATTGCGTTTTACAAATAAGACATTTCTTTGTGTTTTTGGTGCATTGCGTTTTAGAAAAATGTCATTTTTTAGGTTTTTTTTTCATTGCGTTTTACGCAACTGGGTTTTTTCATTGCGTTTTACGCAACTGGGTTTTAATTTTTTTTTTTCAAAAATATAGCAATTGTATACTCGTTTTAGAGATAAAAACGCTCGTTTTTTGGTGCAATTTTTATAAAAAAATAATGTCGTATGAAAGAGTTATCAACGTTTAAAAAATGGGGGGGGGGGGGGAATTAGAGGAGAGAGAAACTATTGACTTGGATTGACTAGAATGCCCCTAAACAAACACACGCGCCTCTTTTCTTCCTTTCATTTCTCTCATTTAATCTTAGCCCTTGATTAACTAAATGGATGGTCAAGATTACTTCCTAGCCTTCTTAGCCAAATAAACTTCCTATTATATACTAACCCATAGTATACTTATACAAAAATAATATTAGAAATATTATTTGTTAAATTACTTATATCTATTTCGAAAAATAATATAAGTATCATATATTCGGACGAGTTAAAACTATATTATTCTTAACTTATATCGCTTTCGAACTTTTCAAACCCAAATATATTTTTGGGGAAAAAATATATAATAACACATAACAAATACAACACTAAATATATTGTGAAATATATACATTAATAATTCAAGAACATATACATGTAAAACACAACGAATGCATAGAACAAAATGGTAACTTGTACTTAGATGATTACAAGTTTAGGTGATTAACGTACATAGAACGTTTATAGGTTACGTCATCTACCAAGAGGACCACCGGTGAAGTTAGACACTCAAGACGCAAACCCGTGATTTCATGTCCCCACTTTTAAACATTTTTATTGTTTTCTAAACTTTGGGGAAAATACATGTACAATGGTATGTTTAAAACAAAGGAAACATACATAGATCATGTCACGAATAGGGTATACGTAAGCACCATTAATATAAGTTAGACCGAAAGAGGAAGGGTTAGATCTAGCAGGTTCGGGCAGCCTCACTCTCTTGGCCACTCATTGCCATAGAGTGCTTTGGGTTACAGTCGAAGGGTAATCACGTTAAAAGTCACCTAGGTTTGGATGCTTCCTATGTAGTCACACATGTTAATGTCCTTGCAAAACATTAGCGATCTCAGTTCCCTTTCATTACAACTTACAAACTTACATTTTACAATTACATACCATGTTTTATACAATTACAACTCTTACATTTTTACAAACTGCATGAATTTACACCAACTTTTGTTGACGATTTTTAAACAGACATGTATTTCAAGAAATTTGTGGAAATGCTCGCGGCCTCTTTTGTTCAAGATGTAGTGTTATGTTCATTGCCACCTTTTGATGGATTTGTTTGTTATATCCCGTCTCCTTGCGGTGATATAGGAAACAAAACTTTGATATTTAATTTGAAATGATGTTGTAAACTTCCAAACAATTATCTTTTGTTAAGATGTAAACTCTAAACTTAAATTGTATTTTGGATGATTAAACTTTGAATGGCAAAATGGAGTTTGTTTTATATCATGTAGTATGTTTACTTATCGTATGCAATGAGAACCTTTCATGATCACACCTCGTGATTCCGCCTCTGAAAGGGGTGTGACAATAAGTTAATTGGGCCACACCCTCACGTTTTGGACCAGATAAATTACTAGACCACACACTCCTTGTTGGACTGATTAATATAGTAGACCTTACATACACAACCGTACACTTATTATATATTAGACCACACACTTACTATTAGGCTAGGAATTAATGGGCCGCACACTAATGGGCTATATATGAATATATATACTGAACTGTCTGTGCTACTATTCATCTATTAGACTGTTGTGGATTCGTAAGTGCATGTATTGAAACATGAAAACTTGTGTGCTACATGTTAAAAACGTGTATACGTGATGTTACTTGAGTACGAACCTAATTATAACTTGGTAACCATAATAGGACGTGGTTGACCAAACTTTAGAACAAGTAAACTATCTGCCGAGCAAACCAAGGTGAATTCACACACTTTACCAAAAGCATGCGTTCCCGGTGGTTGGAAAACGGAAAAAACGACACTTTCCGAGGGTTGGGATTGCTTCCTATCCCTGGTTTGGAATACTGTTAATTGCTATTTATATTAGATGCAACAAGTGTACTAAACGCAACTCTATCACGAAGTCCCCACTTTCTATACCGATTAATCGTCAGGGCCTGGCAAACGGGTTATTAGTTGATAGCGCTATTAGGTTTCACCAACCTCACACCGTGCCTGGATAGGATCGGGCGTATATATAAATTTAAAACTAGAAAGTAAGCGAGTTGACTCAAACTTTTAAGAATTGAGTTTGGTTGTTCAGTCTCAACATTTTAACTCATTAAGATAAACAAACCAATCGAGCCCACCTACTCATCTTGTTTACAAGGCTACCCCAGTTGGATTACTTGTACAATATGGTTAAACTAAACCAACATACCATTGGTATGGTGTAACGCCCACTTTCCATAAGGTCAAAACTCAATAATTTATCGACGAAAATCACGACCCAACTTAAACTTTTTACATACCATTAGAAATAAACTTAATTGTTCATACAAAAACCATTCCGTTTAGACATTCGCAACCAACTAGGTTTATACGTAAGACATGACATACTAAGATTTAAAGTTTAACAACTAAACATAAACTATTTGTAAGAAAAGTATTTGAAACACCCTTAATGCACATTCAGAAATAATATTAATGACATACTATTTTGACCCATAACACAATTACAAAAGTAGCGGAAACGCATGGTGGACGTGATTCATGTGTGTTCGTTCCAAGTCGCCAAGCCATTATGTTGAGGATTTACCTACATCAAACAACAAACTTGAAGAGTTAAATTCCATTAACTATGTTACTTTTTATCTAATAAACCAATTTATCTATTTCGTGTCTTCACATTATTCTTGCACTTACTACCCGTCGAAACGGGTCAAAACATACTTATCTCAAAACAGAGATAAAACATACCATTCATTACTTACCCGTTGAAACGGGTCAAAACATACTATCTCATTAGTGAGAAAAAAAACATACATTTATTAACCCGCTAGAAACGGGTAATTACAATCGTAACATAAACTTCCATTCGGCCCGTTTACCACGAACGAATACATTCCTTTCATCTTTTATAATTACATCAACTCCAATCCATTTATAACGGTTCGAGTAATTGCATTCCTTTCTTACATAACTTTCCAATATACGGTTCATTCAAGACAAACCGATCATAACACAATATCATTCATAAACTTTCATTTCATATGACCAGTTTGTGACGGGTCATGCTATCTACAACATAACTACTACGGAATACCATAATTATAATTTTGGTACAAAAGCGATAAGTTACAAAATAAAGTTTGTATGCATAAAACAACATACCTCGATCTTGTGAGCTTTCCGATTTCCTAGCGTTTGAGCTTTCTTCTTTTACGCCTACATCATCACATTCAATCATTTAACCCAACCAAATATCATTCCATCGTTTACATAATCTATCATATGACAACATTATCAAAAATTTCCAAATTTCACATATTTGTTCTCTTAGGCTTTTCATCGAACACTTGGCGGGTTTCGCATTAATAGGACACTTAATACAAGTATTTTAAAACATGATTCCACTAGTTCATCTAGTAATTCATCAATAATCAAACAAGTTCATATATTCTTTCTTATCCTACATCAATTCATCTAATGTCCATGTATCATACACAATATCAACCATCAAGATTTCAAGGTTAAACATGATTACTTCAATTTTGATCATCCTACATTCATGAAAATTTCATATCAAATGGGTATATGCAACAAGTCCTTTAAATAATCAAAATTAAACATAAACCTTATTCTATAGTGCAAATCCTACTTCCCATTACACATATCATAACATGAACTCACGTATGGGTTGAAACCCATTTCCTACAATTCACCAAATCAAGAAATTGGACTTACCACTTCAATAATCAAGGTTAGATGGTTGAAAATTGGTGCTCATGCATTTGATTTTCTTTGAAATTCCTACTTAATTGGTTGAATTTAGCAAACAAGGGTTTCACCCTTGTTTCTCCTGCTTGTTCAATCCCAGACACACACTGTGTGTGTGTTTTGGGTTTCCTTTCTTGTTAATAATTTTAGTTTTAACATTTAACACATTTGGCCCTTCTATTTTGTTTATTTATTTAACTTAGACACTTCTCATTATATTAATAGTATTTGTAACATTTTCATTAACTAAGTTATACCTTTAATTAATTTAACTTATATGTCTAATAAGTCTTTTTGGGGTGTTACAAGTCTACCCCCCCCCCTCTTAAAAGAGGTTTCGTCCCCGAAACCTCCTGGACACATAACAAATTAATTATCTACGTACCGAAGAGAAAAGGGTAGTGCTTCCGCATTTCATCTTCCGCTTCCCATGCAAGTTCCGATCCTTTCCGATGTTGCCATTATACTAAGACTTGTCTAACGGATTTAATGCGAAGGTTCTTTACTTTAACGTCTTTAATGGCTATCGATCTTTCAACATAGTTTAATCTCTCATCAAATTCAATGTCGTCAAGAGGCACGAACGCTGTTTCATCCGCAAGGCACTTTCTCAATTGCGATACATGGAAGGTATTGTGAATCCCGTCTAGTGTAGACGGCAATTCTAAACGATATGCAACCTTCCCAACTCGAGCCAAGATCTTGAACGACCCAATATAACGAGGGCCCATTTTGCCCCATTTACGAAAAAGGATTATGCCCTTCCATGGGGGTACTTTTAGTAAAACATGGTCTCCGACTTGAAACTCAATAGGACGTCTTCTCTTATCCGCATATGCCTTTTGCCGATCTTGAGCCGCCTTCAGTCGAGCTCTAATTAGATCGATCTTTTCGTTGGTCATTGCTATCAAATCGTTAGGCGCAAGCTCCCTTTTCGCATGCCTTCAACATATCAACAAGTTTTTGGATGGTTCTTTCTGATTGGCCGTCAGTCTGAGGGTGATAGGCGGTGCTTATGTGTAGCTTCGTGCCCATATTTCTATTTAACTTCAACCAGTAGCGAGAGGTGAATCTCGTATCTTGATCTGAGATGATTGACACGGGCACCCCGTGGCGAGATATTATCTCATTCATATAAACTTCCGCCATCCTTTCCGAGGAGTAGGCCTCTCGAATAGGTAAAAAAAAGTGGGCACTTTTTGTGAGTCGGTCCACAATTACCCTTATTGTATCGTGCCCATTTTTCGTTTCACTTTTTCGTTTTAGGAAACTTGGTCACTGTAACATTCCCATTTTTATCATATAAGAATTTTAGGTTTGTTTAAATTTATTAACCACTAGTAACTAGCAACTAGTTTATTTTTAATATAATTATTCAACCCAAATAGTTTTAAAAACTATTTTATATATAGTTGGTTGAAATATTATACTAATTAATTGGCCTGTATATGGGTGACATTTCTAATAAAATAAAAGTATATAAAAACTCATATAATTAGACGGGTAGATTACGGGTAAGTTGATTGTTAGAAATATGAAGTACCTAAACGGGCCTAGTGACCCTCTAATAATTAAATTGTAAAAATATATTGTATTTGGACTTACTCCGTTTTTATTGAAACTTGGTTCAAAATGTAGATACAAATATTCTCGTTCTAATGACATATTCATTGTTTTATAAAACGTAGTATTTTAGAAGTTATACGCGCCAAATAAGTGAATCAGGTGAATTAATTATAAGAATAAAATAATAATAAATTTAATATTTGAGATTTGAGAATTTTGTACGTGTCATAGAAAGAATAAAATAATATTTAAATTCTTAATTCTACAAAATATGAATGTTGGCCGAGTGGCATCATAATTTTAATAATGGTGTACGTGTCCATTGAGGTGTATCCTCCAAAACTTTTTGAGACATAGTATAAAAAGGGGATGCATATCACCATTTTTTGTAGTTCAATTTTTCTAGCTTTCGTCGCCCATCTCTCTACCATACTACTTTTTATTTTTATTTTATTTATTTATTTATTTTTCAACTATAATAATAATAAAGCCCTTCCCCGTTTTAAGTGTTTTAACTCCCGATCACCGCTACCCTTTCCGATTGATTCTGAACCCCATGACGCATGTCAAGGCTCTGCCCGACTAAGTTCGTTGGGGTTCTGTCTCGTGACATAGGGATAAGGTTGAATTAGGGGTACTATACTTAACACTAGTGCAAATATATATATATATATATATTTAAAATAAGCTCGGAAGTTATACCCAAGATTTATACCAGGAGGCTTTCTAGTTAAACCCTAAAGTTACAAAGTGGGTCCATTCTCTTTTCTCACCATTTTATTCCCTTTTTATGATATCATTATATTCAAAAATGCTCCAAAACGATCCGTAAGTGAAAACCCGGACCCATGAAACCCCAATCCATATCAAAAATCAAGAAATAAATATTTGTGGTCTTCTCGCGGGCCGCGTAAAGAATAGGCAGAAGGTCACGCGGGCCGTGTCAACTTGAGAGTTGACCAGATAAGCATCCGGGGCTACGTGTCATCCACGTGGCACACCTACTGATGACCCAGCAACCCTACGCGTAGAATAGGTGGCCACGCGGGCCATGAAAGGGTCGAGCCAAGGCTCACGCGGGCCGCGTGAGACCCAATTTCCAGCTATAAATAGAGCGGGTCATGAGCAGTTCACCGGAGTCGACGAAACTTTCAAAATCAATCATATTCTGCTCGAATTTTACTTTCAAAATTAGTGGAGTGCTGCTACCATACCGGGTATTAACTCGATCGCTGCTACGATTCAATATCTGATCGATTGAAACTATCCGACAGGATGTTTAAATGCTATACTTTGTCATTAGTCGTGAATCCGACAGGATGTTTGAGTGCCACCCAAACTCGGGGTAGACTCTGTCATTCGTTGCGAATCCGATGGATGTTTAAGTATCGCACTTTATCATTCGTCATGAGGGTTTTAATCTCTTGAGTTATCGTAAAAGTTGTATTAGTTACTAACCTAGTTCGTGTGCATTGTTATTTAAATTAGGTTACAAGGCTAATCAGTAGGCTAAACTCTACCCGTGTAAATCTGCAATGTGAGTCATTCTCTTTTTACCAAATTGCTTTCAAAATCATGTTTATTTTCAAAGTTATAATTACAGGGATTAAGTCTTTGTAATCTCCAATTTACAGCCGGTATGTGGTGTATACATTACTTGATAACCGTCACCAATGGACAACGAGTTAGCCAAGGGGTGATATAACCATAATCACAGACACCATTGGACAAGGAGATAGCCAATAGGTGGTCGAGTGATAAATACCGTGGGTAGATGGTTGATATATATAAACATTGTAATCGCTCTTAATACTGTAACTTATAACACTGTTTTCTAGTTATACTTTGCAGTGATTAAGTCTTTGCCAATCTTAAACAAGCAAATGTAAAAACTCTTAATGCTGTGAATTATAACAAATATGTTTTATCAAAAATGAATGAACTCACCAGTATTTCCTGCTGACAAAACCTTTTTAAAACGCATTTCAGGTAATTACAGTAGATCGGTATAAGAGTTGGATACGGCACTGAAGGGCTTCAAGAAGTGACTTATTTTATTAATTAAATCAAATTAAGAAATATTGTTTTATTTAATTGGGTTTATCCCTTATTAAAGCTACCTTTGTAAAACATGGGTTTATCCCATCTATTTAATAAATAAAATCCGGTGTTTTCTAAACTCTGATATTTTTCCTAACTCACGGTCCTGATGAAATTTCCGCTGCAATGCTTTCAAAATAACCACCGGTACCACTTGGCTGCTCGCGGCTCCCGATTCCGTCCAGGGTGGGGTCGGGGGTCGTGACAGAAGGTGGTATCAGAGCCACTGATTTAAGCCTATAAGTGTTGTGATAATAATACCTAAGCTTATATAAAAGATTTAGGAGATTGCTATTAATTGGTAGCACACATGATAGCATTTAGACTTAAACTTAAGAAAAGATGCCTTAGTGTCAGCTTCGAGATGAGCTAAATACTTGTGTAAATAAAGTATGATGGGTTTTGGTATGCCGTGAGAATGATAACTAGAACATTGCAAGTATAATAAATAAGCAATAACACTTGACCACTGTTGTTTCTTATTTATTAGTACTACTTTGTTCTAGAATATGATCTGTCATGTAAAGACTAAATTGCTTAGTCTTTGTCGAAAGTCATAATGAACTTTCTAAATCATGATTTAAGAAAGATCTATTTATGGGAAAATCTAAATTTCTTCTCCGGCAAGACTGGGTATGGTGTAATAGACTCTCTAGCTTGTCCGGATATAATGGGGTTACCTCTTCGGCTAGAACCGGGTAAGAAGGTATATAATATGTCAAACAAGTGACAAGATTTCCCTAAATAGTATCATGACTTGATATCTGACTTATTTTTGGAAATAAGAATATGTTAAATACCTGGACCTTATGAAGGGTATGTATATTACAGCATGTGAAATATATGATTATATAGATATGTATATCTATAAGGAATTCCAAAAGTCAATTAAGAATAAAGCACAAGCATATGTGTCAATAATAAATCTAGATTTCTTTATCAGGAATCTCTTGCGTATATCTATAATTCCGATATCAAACATTATTTCGTTTAATCATCTACCTCGTAACTCGTACGACAATATAAACAATAGGAAACCCTTTGAGTTGGGACGCCATCAAAAGTATAAGAATTTCCAATGCGTTACCATAAACTATTAACGCAAGTAAGAAGCATGTAAAGCTGTGCTAGTGCACAAGAAAACACATGAAACTTAAAATTTTACGTCCACAGAAGTCGAAGTATATCACACCCGACTTTCAAGGCAAGACCTTTGGAAAATATGATTGGGCACGACAACAAAAAAATGCTCATCCCAGCAGTGGGAGAACTACTGATCAAAAAGCGGCACTTTGCCACATGATCCTACAAACGACATAAATCTCGCTGAGGCACGTTGGAATAAGATTTCACAACCATCTGTGCACAGTCTAATCAGAGTCATAATTATTGGCACTGCAAAAGAAGTCACATACCTTTGCAAATTCCCTATTTCATTTCATTTGACATTCCTGGGTAATGTCACTTAACAACGGTTATCACACGAAATTCCAGATAAAGTTCTTATATTTCTTTCATTGAAATTCTGACTTCTGCATATAATGAGTTGACTTTCGCGTTTCTATTTCCCCTAATGGTCATCATACCATGAGGATTTCTTTCATCATAGCAAATATTGATCTATTTCATTTCTTGGTAAATCCACACATTACACATGCACTGTTTATTGAGCAAGTGGTTCATTTGATTTATGAAGACCACTGGAGGGCTTCATTCTAATTTGCTGTTTTATCAAAACTCAAATATCATTTCGCTTTTTGGCACTGTGAACCGCATTATTGCTAAACGATGACTCTTTGATATCGAGTCAATGAATTCTTGAAAAACTCGATTTTCTTTTAAGTGGCATACATGGTTTTCGTTGTGACCATGTCCGAACTTTCTTATTCAAACTCGTTTTGTTTAAACCAAGTTCAACTGTTTGAACTTGCTCGCACAACGTATTCAATTCAAAATCCCATATGATGAATTAAAGCCATCATATTCGAAATAATTCCAACAAGCACTTCAATTCTCTTGAAAACATAACATGCTTGTTTGATCTTCGACTTCATTGAATCGTTTCATCACGATCACCTTGTGGTGACGTTTTCCCAAATTTGAAGCTTGCGCCAATCTTGTTTGCACACCTCATATATGGATTTATTTATATTGAATCCGCTTTGTTGATTTATCCTATAAAAGAAATCTTAACACAATCGTGTGCTAAGATAATGATACACAAATTCATGTCGTATTTCAGTGTATCTCTTAATGGTTCTTACAGCATCAATCAAGCATTTCGTAATATTTATTGCTTTACCATCTTCAATAGAAAAACATTATTCAATTGTTTCAATTTCAATCAAAAATCCTACTAGAATTGTTTGAAACAAACATTCAGATTTACTTTGTTGAACTTTCATTTGGTTTCAAGCATGGTGAACTCATTCGGTCACCGCTATTATTATTTCGATTACTACAACACCTCGTGGCGTCATTATAAAATTGTAGCTTGAGCTAATCTATATATATATACCTTTCACTTGACTCATCATTGAAAATAGTCTTAATGCAATTATGTAATAAGACAATGATACACTAAACTCTGTTGTATATCGGTGTATCCTTGCTATTCAATAAAATGTCCATATATTGATTTTTCTCATATCATAATTCGATAGTTGACATTCATTTTTCGTGCTTCTATTTCATTTGAGCTTTTTAATTCTGAGTCTTCCTCAGTTGACAATCAAAGTAAGTTTTCTTTTAACAATGAATTTTATTGATTCTAAAAAAAATCATTCACAACTTGTAAACATTCAATTTAGACATCTATTTGATCATATATCTCTTTTTGCTTGAACCTAGCCATTATATCATTTCATCTCATTCGTTTAACATCGATTTCTGAAAATAAATCCGTTGAACCATTGAGTCCTATTTATTGTACAACTCATATTCACAAAATTTGATGTTTTGATTCTGTATCATTTACCTTAATATTGTTTTTATTAATTAAGACGTGACATAACTCTAAAAGAGATATCTTAGCTCAAATATCGAGGACGAGATTTAAAACAAGGTGGGGAGGATGTAACATTCCCATTTTTATCATATAAGAATTCTAGGTTTGTTTAAATTTATTAACCACTAGTAACTAGTAACTAGTTTATTTTTAATATAATTATTCAACCCAAATAGTTTTAAAAACTATTTTATATATAGTTGGTTGAAATATTATACTAATTAATTGGCTTGTATATGGGTGACCTTTCTAATAAAATAAAAGTATATAAAAACTCATATAATTAGACGGGTAGATTACGGGTAAGTTGATTGTTAGAAATATGAAGTACCTAGACGGACTTAGTGACTGTCTAATAATTAAATTGTCAAAATAGATTGTATTTGGACTTACTCTGTTTTTAATGAAGCTTTGTTCAAAATGTAGATACAAATATTCTCGTTCTAATGGCATATTCATTGTTTTATAAAACGTCGTATTTTAGAAGTTATACGCGCCAAATAAGTGAAGCAGGTGAATTAATTATAAGAATAAAATAATAATAAATTTAATATTTGAGATTTGAGAATTTTGTACGTCTCATAGAAAGAATAAAATAATATTTAAATTCTTAATTCTACAAAATATGAATATTGGCCGAGTGGCATAATAATTTTAATAATGGTGTACGTGTCCATTGAGGTGTATCCTCCAAAACTTTTTGAGACATAGTATAAAAAGGGGATGCATATCACCATTTTTGGTTGTTCAATTTTTCTAGCTTTTGTCGCCCATCTCTCTACCATACTACTTTTTATTTTTATTTTATTTATTTATTTTTCAACTAAAATAATAATAATAAAGCCTTGCCCCGTTTTAAGTGTTTTAGCTCCCGATCACCGCTACCCTTTCCGATTGATTCTGAACCCCATGACGCATGTCAAGGCTCTGCTTGACTAAGTTCGTTGGGGTTCTGTCTCGTGACATAGGGATAAGGTTGAATTAGGGGTACTATACTTAACACTAGTGCAAATATATATATATATATATATATATATATATATTTTTAAATAAGCTCGGAAGTTATACCCAAGATTTATACCAGGAGGCTTTCTAGTTAAACCCTAAAGTTACAAAGTGGGTCCATTCTCTTTTCTCACCATTTTATTCCCTTTTTGTGATATCATTATATTAAAAAATGCTCCAAAACGATCCGTAAGTGAAAACCCGGACCCATAAAACCCCAATCCATATCAAAAATCAAGAAATCAATATTTGTGGTCTTCTCGCGGGCCGCCTAAAGAATAGGCAGAAGGTCACGCGGGCCGCGTCAACTTGAGAGTTGACCGGATAAGCATCCGGGGCTACGTGTCATCCACGTGGCACACCTACTGATGACCCAACAACCCTACGCGTAGAATAGGTGGCCACGCGGGCCGCGTAAGGGTCGAACCAAGGCTCACGCGGGCCGTGTGAGACCCAATTTCCAGCTATAAATAGACCGGGTCATGAGCAGTTCATTGGAGTCGACGAAACTTTCAAAATCAATCATATTCTGCTCGAATTTTACTTTCAAAATTAGTGGAGTGCTGCTACGATACCGGGTGTTAACTCGATCGCTGCTACGATTCAATATCCGATCGATTGAAACTATCCGACGGGATGTTTAAATGCTATACTTTGTCATTAGTCGTGAATCCGACAGGATGTTTGAGTGCCACCCAAACTCGGGGTAGACTCTGTCATTCGTTGCGAATCCGATGGATGTTTAAGTATCGCACTTTGTCATTCGTTGTGAGGGTTTTAATCTCGTGAGTTATCATAAAAGCTGTATTAGTTACTAACCTAGTTCGTGTGCATTGTTATTTAAATTAGGTTACAAGGCTAATCAGTAGGCTAAACTCTACCCCTGTAAATCTGCAATGTGAGTCATTCTCTTTTTACCAAATTGCTTTCAAAATCATGTTTATTTTCAAAGTTATAATTAAAGCGATTAAGTCTTTGTAATCTCCAATTTACAGCCGGTATGTGGGGTTTTGTATACATTACTTGATAACCGTCACCATTGGACAACGAGTTAGCCAAGGGGTGATATGACCATAATCACAGACACCATTGGACAACGAGATAGCCAATAGGTGGTCGAGTGATAAATACCGTGGGTAGATGGTTGATATATATAAACATTGTAATCGCTCTTAATACTGTAACTTATAACACTGTTTTCTAGTTATACTTTGCAGTGATTAAGTCTTTGCCAATCTTAAAGAAGCAAATGTAAAAACTCTTAATGCTGTGAATTATAACAAATATGTTTTATCAAAAATGAATGAACTCACCAGTATTTCCTGCTGACAAAACCTTTTTAAAACGTGTTTCAGGTAATTACAGTAGATCGGAATAAGAGTTGGATACGGCACTGAAGGGCTTCAAGAAGTGGCTTATTTTATTAATTAAATCAAATTAAGAAATATTGTTTTATGTAATTGGGTTTATCCCTTATTAAAGCTACATTTGTAAAACATGGGTTTATCCCATCTATTTAATAAATAAAATCCGGTGTTTTCTAAACTCTGATATTTTTCCTAACTCACGGTCCTGATGAAATTTCCGCTGCAATGCTTTCAAAATAACCACCGGTACCACTTGGCTGCTCGCGGCTCCCGATTCCGTCCAGGGTGGGGTCGGGGGTCGTGACAGTCACCAAATCCATTGTTATTTCCTTCCATTTCCATACCGGAATTTCGAAAGTTTGTGATTCTCTGTACGGTTTCTGATGTTCTGCCTTCTCTTGGAAACATGTTAATCATTTCGCTACATATTTAACAATATCGCGCTTCATACCCAGCCAGCAATAGTCTGCCTTCGAGTCCCGTACATTTTTGTTGCCCCGGGGTGAATTGAATACCGTGACTTATTTAAGAGGTAGTATTCATTTACAATCATAAGTATATATCTTGTTCTCGTCTTAAAATCAGACGTTGAACTTTCATGCATTTACCATTCGTAGTGGGTCATTCTATTTCCACCTCACTCATACATCATAGAAGATATTACTTTCTAACATTAGTCACACGAATACTTGTCATGAGTTTACCTCGGTGTTCTATTATTAGCATCCTTTCTATGTACTTTCGCTAACACATGATAATTTAGACCATTTACATACTCATTTTACTAACATTCATTTGAGTTAAACGTTACCACCGGATAATTATTATTTCATTCCCACTTATCTGGAGCAAACCACTACATTCCATTACTAAAGTTGCTCCTAATTTCTTTCGTATCCTCATGGGAGGTTAGCATATGATAGTACGCACTACCGTAAACATTCAAATATTAATACACTATCATAATTACCATTTTCATACTCACTTATCCATACTCGTCACGAGGATTAAGCATCAATCTACATTTTCTACTGTTACTTGAACTACTTACAACTTTAAGTCTAGCCTCAAATTTAATCTTTCGTATCACTTTATTATTAGCTCTTTGCATGCACTACTTATTATACTAATCGGGTATGTCGTGCAAGAGCATCATACTAGCGTTTAACCAATTAGTCTATACTTTGATTCAAGGCCTTTAGATCTTCCTCTTAATGATATAAATATCTTCTTATGTTGACCATTAAAAGTCGAACATTTTATACCATACCATAATTATCCTACCATTCATTTCGTTCACACGTACAAATCAATCTACAGATTCTTACTTATCAATCAAGAACTAAACATTTTACTAACCTTGATTTCATTACATAGACCAATGATCCGTGGCCCGGATCATCCCGCTCCATCATGAGTTCTCACCATAACCGGATTAACCTCATTCATCCGTGTCAGGAACTTCCGCTCGTGCACATCCTTTCTCAACACTACCAGCTTTATCACATCGAGCATTCTACCTCCTTCATCTATAAAATTTAGGATTAGCATATTTCGTTCAAATTCCTTCAATTATGGCGCTTATCAACTCATCTTGTTTACATACTAATCCATTCTAAATTATCTTCTTCCTTTTTTAAATTAGTTCATTTGACCCGTTCACTAACGTATCATTCCCACTCGTTTGACCTGTACTCAACGGGTCAATACATGACCATCCCTTAATATACCATTCTCATTTGTTCATTCACTGTATTTTGTGTTAATTAACCTACGTTCTCTCACAAATCCCTTACTAAAGAGTATCATACATTACACATTGCATTTCTTACGTAATGCTTCCAAATTTTGTAAATAATTATTATTTACTAACTTCTGCAATTTAACCTTTTAAAGTCAACCACCACTTAGTACTTTTTGTATATAAGTATTATAGTACGCGTTGTACTTACTTTCAATTCGAGCATACTTACAAAACTTCTTTAGCTAACATCTTAACTAATATTCTTTCCATACCTTTCATTAACATTACCAAGTTCTCATTTCCGTCTTAAAACTTCTCAACTAAAATTTATGACTGGTTTACCCCTATAATGAGGTCTTACCGGTTTAACATTATGCCAACCATTTCAACAAAACGTACCTTAACATTTCTCAATTATTTATACGTTCCACTTTGATTTCGAATATACAAACACGTATACATCTTCATGTAAATAAATTTGAAGTGATTGCGAAATCACCTTCCTTTAGCGTCCATGTTCATGCTTGCCTCATTGCTTCCTCTTAACCCGTTTGCCATCCACGCTCGGGTCAGTTGACAAGATTTCCATCCTTACATATCATTACATTCGTAATATTATTAGCTTATGTGAGCATACATACAACTATTCACTTTCTTTCTATTCATACGTTAATTGACTTTCGTTAGTCAAATTTCATATAAACGAGACATTTATTAATAGTTATCTCATTTCAAATCCATACAACTAAACTATTATAAAGCATAACACGTAATTCATCTAGTACATAACACATTAACTCTTTACTTTAACAATTGTGTCTAATGGCCATTCCATGATATCCCTATACAGTTGACTTTCATAAAGTCAACTGACTTGCTTACACACTTTAAACTTTTGAACATGTATTCATCTAAATATGGTAGGCGATAATATTAATATCCTACGCATTTCATACTCGTGTTGTATGACATATACAATTTCCGTGATCCTCTAAACAATACACGTATACATTCATATACACGTACTTTCACATGCTAATGCTTCATGATTCTACAAATAGCAAATTTCATTCAAGGTAACTATATAACATGATTTCAACATATCCTTTACTAATAAGCTCGTATGATTCACATTTAGCACATATTCGCCTCTCAATCGTACTAAAGAAAATCATTAAATACACATAAGTATCACACCATTCAAGCACAAGGTACAAGCCTCTAATTATGCATAATTCTAATCAAAGCATACATTTATCCGAATTCTCATATGAATTCCATCTAACTCACATTCTTCAAGTTATTTTACCACTAATCTCATCATTTTCATTTTCATTTTCATTTATTAGCAAATCGGGTTCCTTCACATATCCAAGTACTTTAATTTATATTCGCTTCCTTCGTTATTCATAATCGTACATTTCAAACTCCACTTTATACATTCATCATTCGTTTCATGCCATTCCATACATTCCGTTCGATTTTTACAAATCTGATCTCATCACTATCAAACTTATTATGACTCTTCATAACTTGTTATATCTTCTAGGAACTCGACAAAACCATAAAACGGGCTTTCGGAAAGTACGAAAATCAAAAATATGAAAACTGAAAAGTTCAACGATCTGGGGCCGTACGGGCCGTCGGCGACGCCCAGCTTTACCGTCGGTGACGGTGCCTAAAAAGTCGCGTCGGCTGTAAACCTCCGTAGGCAGGAGATTAGGGCGTCGGCCCCAAATGATGGCCTGTCTGGTGTCGCCTCGCTGCAGGTTTGTTTTTGGGTGTTTTGATCACTTTCCGGGTCCGTTTTCCAACCATATGGGCCCTGGAACTTCCTGTTTCACCCCCATTATTACTCCCCCGCATATAGAGCTTAAGAAAATTCATATTGTAAACACATCATACCTACTTGCATCTACCGAAAACTTAATTTTTTACCTCATGTGCGATCTTGGAGCGAACACACCTTCGAGCGAGCCGTCAGTTTGAGTTCAAGCACTCTGACTTGTGCTCGAATCCCTCAAACCTTGGCTTTGATACCAACTTGTAACGCCCACTTTCCATAAGGTCAAAACTCAATAATTTATCGACGAAAATCAAGACCCAATTTAAACTTTTTACATACCATTAGAAATAAACTTAATTGTTCATACAAAAACCATTCCGTTTAGACATTCGCAACCAACTAGGTTTATACGTAAGACATGACATACTAAGATTTAAAGTTTAACAACTAAACGTAAACTATTTGTAACAAAAGTATTTGAAACACCCTTAATGCACATTCAGAAATAATATTAATGACATACTATTTTTAACAAAAATTGGGCATGACCCGTCCGTAACATGAGCGGTTCCCTGTTTTTAACAATCATCATTTTAAGAAATTCGAAGACACGTTCAAAAGACATAACATGTTAAGCTTTAAAGTCTAGCTACTAAACATAAGTTATATACGACAAAAGTTTTTTTGACCCATAACATAATTACAAAAGTAGCGGAAACGCATGGTGGACGTGATTCATGTGTGTTCGTTCCAAGTCGCCATGCCATTATGTTGAGGATTTACCTACATTAAACAACAAACTTGAAGAGTTAAATTCCATTAACTATGTTACTTTTTATCTAATAAACCAATTTATCTATTTCGTGTCTTCACATTATTCTTGCACTTACTACCCGTCGAAACGGGTCAAAACATACTTATCTCAAAATAGAGATAAAACATACCATTCATTACTTACCCGTTGAAACGGGTCAAAACATACTATCTCATTAGTGAGATAAAACATACATTTATTAACCCGCTAGAAATGGGAAATTACATTCGTAACATAAACTTCCATTCGGTTCTTTACCATGAACGAATACATTCCTTTCATCTTTTATACTTGCATCAACTCCAATCCGTTTATAACGGTTCGAGTAATTACATTCCTTTCTTTCATAACTTTCCAATATACGGTTCATTCAAGACAAACCGATCATAACACAATATCATTCATAAACTTTCATTTCACATGACCTGTTTGTGACGGGTCATGCTATCTACAACATAACTACTACAGACTACCATAATTATAATTTTGGTACAAAAGCGACAAGTTACAAAATAAAGTTTGTATGCATAAAGCAATATACCTCGATCTTGTGAGCTTTCCGATTTCCTAGCGTTTGAGCTTTCTTCTTTTACGCCTACATCATCACATTCAATCATTTAACCCAACCAAATATCATTCCATCGTTTACATAAATCTATCATATGACAACATTATCAAAAATTTCCAAATTTCACATATTTGTTCTCTTAAGCATTTCATCGAACACTTGGTGGGTTTCGCATTAATAGGACACTTAATACAAGTATTTTAAAACATGATTCCACTAGTTCATCTAGTAATTCATCAATAATCAAACAAGTTCATATATTCTTTCTTATCCAACATCAATTCATCTAATGTCCATGTATCATACACAAGATCAACCATCAAGATTTCAAGGTTAAACATGATTACTTCAATTTTGATCATCCTACATTCATGAAAATTTCATATCAAATGGGTATATGCAACAAGTCCTTTAAATGATCAAAATTAAACATAAACCTTATTCTATAGTGCAAATCCTACTTCCCATTACACATATCATAACATGAACTCACGTATGGGTTGAAACCCATTTCCTACAATTCACCAAATCAAGAAATTGGACTTACCACTTCAATAATCAAGGTTAGATGGTTGAAAATTGGTGCTCATGCATTTGATTTTCTTTGAAATTCCTACTCAATTGGTTGAATTTAGCAAACAAGGGTTTCACCCTTGTTTCTCCTGCTTGTTCGATCCCAGACACACACTGTGTGTGTGTTTTGGGTTTCCTTTCTTTTTAATAATTTTAGTTTTAACATTTAACACATTTGGCCCTTCTATATTGTTTATTTATTTAACTTAGACACTTCTCATTATATTACTAGTATTTGTAACATTTCCATTAACTAAGTTATACCTTTAATTAATTTAACTTATATGTCTAATAAGTCTTTTTAGAGTGTTACATATGGTTATCTCCATTTGTATACAATATGGTTGTGAACGAGTCAAGGTCACGTTGGGCTTAGCTCCTCTAAAAATCAAGCAAAGCTGAGCCAATACGTCACGCCGGCTCGTTTATTTTAACGAGCTCAAATTTTGGGCTCGAGCTCGGCTTGTTAAAAGCTTGGGCCAGCTCGTGACACATCAAGCCGACTTATTTATTCAAAAAAGTTTATATTTATGATATTTTTTACTCATAAGGATAAACATAAAACTAGAAAGCAATAAATAAAATGTTATTTAGGCGAACAGAACACTGATTTTCGGTAAACTATAAAAATGAACAAGAGAAGAAAGCAGGTTACCTTAGTTTATATCTTTTTAAATCAATATTACTACTACTAATTAAAACAATAGCTTAACAATCTATTTCTTTTGATAAAAAACGCATTACTAACTAAACACCATTGCTTAAAATATATTAGAGTTTTAGGTTGTAATCTTTATACACACACACACACATACACACACACACACACATATATATATATATATATAGAGGATGAGTTGGGTAGAAAATGGGGTTTTCCTAGAAACTCTAGGAAGCAATAAGAATGTGACACATGGCATTGAGGGATTTTAACTAAAAGGGCACCTGTGTAATTTGACATTTTATTTTATTTTTGGAATTTTTTCTCTCATTAACTAACAATGCATAAAATTATGGAAACTGTTTCTCCAAGATTTTCTGAATGCCGCAACCTTCTCCTTCTCCTTCTTCGTCTTCGTCATCATCAAATACTTCTCCATCTCCACCATCTCCGAGTTCATCATCACCATCTAAACTCGATCCAAAACGTGTCTCGTTCATCATTAATTAACCTCCATCTTTCAGTCACAACCCATAACCATAACCATCACCATCAACTTCAATCCGACAATCGCCTCCGACAATCACGCCTGACAAGTTCCGGCACTTGTTCTCCGTCATCCGATTCAAATACTGTTCATATCATCTCTGTTTTCTTGACGATGTGTTTTACCATTCATGTTGGTAATGCTGGAGGATTTCTTGACATAGTGTTTTAACATCAAGCAGATTAATACAGTTGTGTTTTAGCATTCATGTTGGTAATGCTGGAGGATTTCTTGACGCTGTGTTTTACCATTCATGCTGGTAATGATGGAGGATTTCTTGACATTGTGTTTTAACAGCAAGCAGATTAATACAGTTATGTTTTAGCATTCATGTTGGTAATGCTGGAGGATTTCGTGACGCTGTGTTTTACCATCCATGCTGGTAATGCTGGAGGATTTCTTGACATTATGTTTTAACAGCAAGCTGATTAATACAGTTATGTTTTAGCATTCATGTTTGTAATGCTGGAGGATTTCTTGACGTTGTGTTTTACCATCCATGCTGGTAATGCTGGAGGATTTCTTGACATTGTGTTTTAACAGCAAGCAGTTTGATGCCGTTGTGTTTTAGCATTCATTCTAGTAATACTGGAGGATTTCTTGACGCTGTGTTTTACCATTCATGCTGGTAATGCTGGAGGATTTCTTGACATTGTGTTTTAACAGCAAAGCAGTTTGATACAGTTGTGTTTTAGCATTCATGCTGGTAATGCTGGAGGATTTCTTGACGCTGTGTTTTACCATTCATGCTGTTACGATGTGTGACATTTGTCACGATGTGTTTTCTTGATGTTTTGTTTATTCATGAAGGATAGAAGGAAGAGAGATAGGCGAGAGAAAGGGGGAGAGAGAGAGAGAGAGAGAGAGAGAGAAAATCGCAATAAATGTGGGGTGGTTTATGGAATGACAGTTATTTCCATATTTAAAACAAGCTAAATGACATATCTACCCCTGATTAATTAAATAATCCTATTTTTAAGACACACATATTACCAAAATGCCACCAAGATGATCTCAACCATTAAACACACCCATTGGATGGCCCAGATCGCTTCCTAGACTTTCTAGGAAAAACACAATTTTCGCAGGATCCCCACTATATATATATATATATATATATATATATATGTATATGTATATGTATATGTATATATGTATATATATAGAAACGGGATCAGGAGAAAACGCCAAAAGTGTGAGAACGGTGAGAACGCATCCTGGCCCAACACGTGTCCCGTGGCATAGAGAAGGGCGGAGGGGCCTTTTTGTCTTTACATTCTTCTTTTATTTTCCCAACGCGGTATAATATTTTATGGCGTCTAAGTTTTTTTTGGCGTTAATTGTATTTATTAAAGTTTTTGGCGTTTAATTAATTGTTTTTGTTTCACATATATGGTTTTTTGGCGTTATAGCGTTTTCTGGTTAATTTTTCGGCGTTTTGTATAATAATTCACTACTAGTGATTAAAATTTGCATAAGATTACAATACGACCAATTTTTTTTTGGCGTTTAGTGAATTTTTTGGCGTTTAATACCCTTTTTTCAAGGTGCTTTGCCAGCAGCTGTTCTCCCAGTTTTCATACTACTAGCGTTTGGTGTTTGTAGTTTTTGGCGTTTTATATAATAATGTATTTTATTTATAGAGAATTGGATAAAAAAAACAACATATAACTTGATATCAAAACAATATAAAATGAAAACAAAAATAATTCAAAATGGTAATCTGATTTTTCTTCCGAATCTTCAATGTCATCAGCCTCTTCCTTCTTGAATTTGTTTTTGGCGTTTTGAACCTTTTTTGAATAATTTAGCTAGATGCCAACTTTCCTTCATAAACCCCGTTTTTTTAGAAGAAGCTGCTTAGTGGCAACCTGTTTTTTGGTGTGATATTCTTGTTTGGTGGCATGTCATTAAAGATCAACTCTTGCTTGATGCTATTTGTAATTATGGAGTCCAAAATAGCATTTTACACTTGTGTTGATCCCTTTATTCCATTCAAATAATCATCAAGAACAAAGCTCACCTGATGGCATATCACTGTCATCAGTCTCTTTTTCTTGAATATTTGTCCATCTCATTCAGCAAAATATTATTGAGTTAACCCCCTCAGAAAAATGATCCATTCCAGTGAAAGCTTTGACATCTGTGGCGTTTTAAAGGGAGTGATTTCTAGAGGATATGGCGTTTTTGTGTTTTTCTGGGTGTGATTAATTTCATTGTGTATAGACCCTTCTCTTATAGGAGTTTTTTGGCGCGTAGTTTTAGGCGGGAATTTATATTGTAATAAATGATAGTAATAAAGTAACTGTCTTTTCAGTTACCGTTTTTTTTTTTTGTATTTACTGGGTTGATCAGCTTTTATCAGTTTTATAGGTTATAGACGTCCAACTTCTAAGTTTGGCTTTTTTTAAATGGCCTTTTGCAGACCAACATGTCAAAATACAATAACGGAGTAAATAAAATATTAAGCAGGAAAAATATTTTTTCTTATTTTTGGCGTTTTGTTAGGGTTAACCATTTTTTAGTATTATTTTGGCGTTTTGCTAATAAAGATAGAAATATATCATTTAATTATTATCTTAAAAAAAAGAAGATTACATAGAAGAAAAAAAAAAGAAGAAAAAAAAATTTAAAATCCTTCGTCAAAAGGCACTTTATCTGAATAGTATCCATCACTTGTGTCATCTTCTTCCTCCTCGGAGTCTTCTTCTTGATCTTCATCCATGTCATCACATTCACCTTCATCAGCTTCTTGTTCCTAAAGATTCTGAAGCCTCCACCGGAACCTGTCTTGCATTAACTCCAATTTTGAGTCTATTTCTGTGTTGGTACATTTGGCGTTATGCAATTCTTCCATGAAACCCAGTCGCTGCTTTGTCATGATGTTCTCTAGCCAGTAGACTTCCTCCTCTTCGCTGTCGTATGTAACCGTCGCCATGTCTGTTTCATCATCAAAACGCCATTATGTCATGACAGGGTCTGGCTTCATATCTCGTTTGATTGGTCCAAATTTGTTGGTTAATGCTTTCATAAGCATATGCGTTTCATGGCAATGGTTGTCTAGAGTAGGGGTGTTCAAGATCGGATTATCCGCTTTTCGGATATCCGAAAATATCAGATAGTGAATATTGATATCCGAACCCTGAATCCGAAATTTCGGATATCCGATTTTCGGATATCCAAAATTTCGGATACGGATTCGGATATCTAAACGGATATCCGAATTAAAAACAAAAACAAAAAATTCCATTTTCTCCTTCACAACATAACTTGTATTCGGATTTCGGTGAATCCAGCCAACAAACAATCAACAAAGTCATAATAAAATTCAAGCTTTATAAACCTGTAATAACATATAATAAAAATGATTCGTGAACACAACAATAAAAATAATGAATCCTGACATAAGCACTAAACATCCAATATACATCTTTATAAACCTGTAATAACATATAATATATATTATTATGTAAAATGATGAATCCAGCCATCAAACCCACATAATTTCAAAATGTAACACATTTTCAACCAACTGATCATCATTGCTAGCCCGAATCAGCTGCTGCAGAGCTTCTTTGGCTGAAATAGAGTGGAGAAATCGGCAGCAAGTTTGGATTTTAACGATGAAACTGGAGCAGAACTAGGGTTCCGGTGGGGGGTCCAGCTGCGACGGCGGTAGGGAGTGGGACAGGGGGTTTGGTTATGGTGGTGTTTCTTGGTGGTGGAGGGTGGTGGAGGGTGGATGGAGGTGTGGCTGTTGTAGGTGCGGCGGGGGTGATGGCTGTGGTGGAGGAGGCGATTGGTGGATAGGGTAGGGTTTGATGGGGGATATAAGAAGATTTAGATGGAGGTTCTGAATTCTGATGTTGCGTGAGTGTGGATTTAGGGTAAAAATAAATGGGCTGGATCATGATGGGTGGGCCGTAAACAAGTAATACTATATATAAAAAATATTTTTTATTTAAGTTTTTCGGATTCGGATAATCCGAATATCCAAAATTTTTGAAAATTAACATCCGAATCCGAATCCGAAACTTCAGATTATCCGATTTTCGGATATCCGAAATTTCGGATATCCGAAATTTCGGATATTTCGGATACGGGTTTTCGGATATTTCGGATTCGAATTCGGATTCGGATTTTTTTGAACACCCCTAGTCTAGAGCGATGCCAATGGATAAGATTTGCCTCTGTATCTCTTCTTCCATTTTAAGAATTGCCTTGACCGTCTTAACATACACCCACCTTCTGTTGTCAAAATGGAGGACGTATCGCCTGATCCCCATAGTGTATCTCCACGAAACCATTGTTACCATTTTTGGCGTTTTGTTTAAGTTGCTTTTTGGTTAAGGATGTTTTTTTTTGCAGAAAATGGATAGATTGAAGTGATTATGTAAGCTATGTTTTTACGTTTTTATATAATGATGTTTTTAGCGCGTAATTTAGGAGGGAATTTCTTCTAATGAATGTTATTAACTGAAATTCGGTTATTTTGTGTTGTTTCATCTTCCTGTAATATTCAATACGTTTTATTTTAAATTTTTGGCGTTTTGTATTTAGCGGCGTTTTATTTTTTTGTTTGGCGTATTATGATTTGATGGCGTTTTGAATATGAGGTGTAAAAGACCCTTTTACCCTTAATGAAGCGCGTCCCACCTAATAATATTGATGTTATTTACGAAAACGCCACCGCACAATCTAGTCAATGGATTGTTTTGATCGGACGATCCATAATCGTTCTCACCATTCTCACACTTTTCACTGTTTTCTCTAAATCCTGACGCTATATATATATATATAGGGGTAAGGATTTAGGGAAAACGGTGAAAATTGTGAGAACGGTGAGAACGATTTTGGTGTTGACATGTGGCATTGATGCTAAATTACACTAAGGGGTAATATTGCCAAAAACCCCACTCACATAAACTAGGTGTTCAAATAAAACGCCATAAAAAGACCAAATTCAGAAAAACGCCATGAAAATACCCAGTTAAAAACGCCATAAAACACTCAGTTCAGAAAAACGCCATGAAAATACCTAGTTAAAACACCATAAAAACACATAGTTCAGAGAAACGCCATGAAAACACCGAGTTAAAACGCCATAAAAACACATAGTTCAGAAAAACGCCATGAAAATACCTAGTCTAAAACGCCATAAAACACCCAGTTCAGAAAAACGTCATAAAACCCAGTTCATTTTTTTCGAAAGTATATCAATAGTATACTCGTTGGAAAGATAAAAAAACGCTGAGTTTTATGGTGTAATTTTTTTAGAAAAATAATCACATATAAAAAAGTTACTGGCGTTTAAATATGATAGGGGGAAAATGGCATGTGATTAGCATGTGCACCTTTGTTTGGATCTTCCAATTTTACCCTTCTGGTAGTTATAAGGTTCCCATTATTTACAAAAATGCCACCTCATCATCTTAGCCACAAATCACAAAGATTCTATGGCTGAAAATCATTCTCACTCTTCTCACACTTCAAATCGTTTTCTCCTTATCCCATTCGAATATATATATATATACAGGGGCGGACCCACATTGGTGCCACCGGGGTCCCCGGACCCCAATCTTTTAAAAAAATAGTAGATTCGGTATATTAAATTGTATATGGACCCCATAAATACAATTAGGTGGACACCATAGAAATAAAAAGAAAGTTTGTGTAGTGGTAAATCTCCCTCTTTTCCACCAAGAGGTCATGGGTTCAATCCTTGATAAGCCCATTTTTCTTATTTTTTTTAAATCTAGTTCAAACCTCACTTTAACTCGACCCGAACGAGGACCGACCCAAAAATGGACCCCATTGAAATAAAATCCTGGGTCCGCCACTGTATATATATATATATATATATATATATATATATATATATATATATAGGAAAAGTGTAAAATACATTACGGCTTATCGCACGATACGTACGTGATCATCCCAGCCGTTCGATCTGGTGCGGATCTGGTGCAGATTCAATCTTTGCATGTTATAAAAAGGCAAATGAAATCGCATGGCTTGAAAATGCAATGAAATCGCATGTTTGAAATCCCATGCAAATGAAATCGCATGTGAAAAAATGGTTGGCATGGGGTAATGTGAAAAATGGCATGAGGTGTGTAGATGGACAAAATCGCATGTGGAAGATTGAATATCGCATGTGAAAAAATGGCTATCATGGGGTAATGTGAAAAATGGCATGGGGTGTGTAGAATCGCATTTGGAAGATTGAATATCGTATGTAAAAAAATGGCTACCATGGGGTAATGTGAAAAATGGCATGGGGTGTGTAGAATCGCTTGTGTAAGATTGAATATCGCATGTGAAAAAATGGTTAGCATGGGGTGTGTAGATGGACAAAATCGCATGTGGAAGATTGAATTCGCACAGTTCGTACAGTTCGCATGGAGGTATGAAATCGCATGGGAGATGAAGATCTGACGGCTGGGGTTATCGCGTACGTAATGTACGATAAGCCCTATTGTACGTTAACTGGGCTTTATATATATATATATATATATATATATATATATATATATAGGAGAAGGATCCGTTAGGAACCAACCTCTATTGCGAGAACCGCGAGAACTAGTGTGAACACAAACAGTAATACCTAAAAAAATCTAAAAAACTGTCACACCCCAACCGTTGGCGAAAACATCGGGGCGTGGCACTAAGCGAAACAGATTGTTCAAAGAAATTCCATAACGACTGAATTACCAAATGGTTTAAATATTATATCCCATACCATAACCCAAAAGATAATCTAGTTATTACAGACAGAGATATTCTTCAAACAATAAAACATGTTCCGACAACTCAGATTTTCAAAATAGTATAAATTGTCTTTGTTTCTAGACTCTCGGTCCTACTTTATTCCACAAAAGCAGGTAAGCAACATCCTATGCATTCAAACACCTGTCACATACGTTAAAATAAAAGTCAATACACATAGTGTAAAGGTGAGCATACAAGTTTAGTAGATATAATAGAGTTCGAAATCGTTTACGCATAACCAACACGTACACAGTGTGAAATGAAGCACGTAAGTTATCGACATGATCCTATCAATACCAATGACTGCGGGTTGACTGCGCAAGGCAGTTCGTAAAACACACTCACCACTATGAGCCATGTAATTAATTGTCCTTAGCAACCCCTGAGTGAACAGGTGCTGAGTCCAAACTATAGTACTATCGTTGCTAAGGCAGGTAGATAGCAATCCAAGTGTAAACATAACAAACAAGCAATCATTAAGTCACGTATACATGCAGTAACGGTTAGCGTTAAAAGTATTGCATAGTGTGTTCGATGTGAATTAGTATAAGTAACATATATAACGCCCAAAAGTGCATAAAGCAAAAAGGGTTCGAGTATACTCACAGCGATTGAGTTAATAGATTGAAGGGAGCGCTAGAGCGGAATTAGCCTGAACGGTTAACGATAGCATAAGCACAACTCGGCACGTAAAACGGTGTAGGGGTGGCAATCCGATCGGATGGCCAGTCGATCGGGTGGCAATCCGTTCGGATGGTAAAACACTATCCATTGCGTTTTTAGAAAGTACACTTTCTTTTGTGTTTTTACGCTATTGCGTTTTAGAAATAAGACATTTCGTTGTGTTTTCTGGCCATTGCGTTTTACAAATAAGACATTTCTTTGTGTTTTTGGTACATTGCGTTTTAGAAAAATGTCATTTTTTAGGTTTTTTTTTTTCATTGCGTTTTACGCAACTGGGTTTTTTTCATTGCGTTTTACACAACTTGGTTTTAAATTTTTTTTTTACAAAAATATAGCAATTGTATACTCGTATTAAAGATAAAAACGCTCGTTTTTTGGTGCAATTTTTATAAAAAAAATAATGTCGTATGAAAGAGTTATCAACGTTTAAAAAATGGGGGGGGGGGGAATTGGAGGAGAGAGAAACTATTGCCTTGGATTGACTAGAATGCCCCTAAACAAACCCACGCGCCTCTTTTCTTCCTTTCAATTTCTCTCATTTAATCTTAGCCCTTGATTAACTAAATGGATGGTTAAGATTACTTCCTAGCCTTCTTAGCCAAATAAACTTCCTATTATATACTAACCCATAGTATACTTATACAAAAATAATATTAGAAATATTATTTGTTAAATTACTTATATCTATTTCGAAAAATAATATAAGTATCATATATTCGGACGAGTTAAAAATATATTATTCTTAACATATATCGCTTTCGAACTTTTCAAACCCAAATATATTTTTGGGAATAAAAATATATAATTACACATAACAAATACAACACTAAATATATTGTGAAATATATACATTAATAATTCAAGAACATATACATGTAAAACACAACGAATGCATAGAACAAAATGGTAACTTGTACTTAGATGATTACAAGTTTAGGTGATTAACGTACATAGAACGTTTATAGGTTACGTCATCTACCAAGAGGACCACCGGTGAAGTTAGACACTCAAGACGCAAACCCGTGATTTCATGTCTCCACTTTTAAACATTTTTATTGTTTTCTAAACTTTGGGGAAAATACATGTACAATGGTATGTTTAACACAAAGGAAACATACATAGATCATGTCACGAATCGGGTATACGTAAGCACCATTAATCTAAGTTAGACCGAAAGAGCAAGGGTTAGATCTAGCAGGTTCGGGCAGCCTCACTCTCTTGGCCACACATTGCCATAGAGTGCTTTGGGTTACAGTCGAAGGGTAATCACGTTAAAAGTCGCCTAGGTTTGGATGCTTCCTATGTCGTCACACATGTTAATGTCCTTGCAAAACATTAGCGATCTCAGTTCCCTTTCATTACAACTTACAAACTTACATTTTACAATTACATACCACGTTTTATACAATTACAACTCTTACATTTTATACAAACTACATGAATTCACACCAACTTTTGTTGACGATTTTTAAACAGACATGTATTTCAAGAAATTAGTGGAAATACTCGCGTCCTCTTTTGTTCAAGATGTAGTGTTATGTTCATTGCCACCTTTTGATGGATTTGTTTGTTATATCCCGTCTCCTTGCGGTGATATAGGAAACAAAACTTTGATATTTAATTTGAAATGATGTTGTAAACTTTCAAACAATTATCTTTTGTTAAGATGTAAACTCTAAACTTAAATTGTATTTTGGATGATTAAACTTTGAATGGCAAAATGGAGTTTGTTTTATATCATGTAGTATGTTTACTTATCGTATGCAAGCAAAATGGAGTTTGTTTTATATCATGTAGTATGTTTACTTATCGTATGCAATGAGAACCTTTCATGATCACACCTCGTGATTCCGCCTCTGAAAGGGGTGTGACAATAAGTTAATTGGGCCACACCCTCACGTTTTGGACCAGATAAATTACTAGACCACACACTCCTTGTTGGACTGATTAATATAGTAGACCGTACATACACAACCGTACACTTATTATATATTAGACCACACACTTACTATTAGGCTAGGAATTAATGGGTCGCACACTAATGGGCTATATATGAATATATATACTGAACTGTCTGTGCTACTATTCATCTATTAGACTGTTGTGGATTCGTAAGTGCATGTATTGAAACATGAAAACTTGTGTGCTACATGTTAAAAACGTGTATACGTGATGTTACTTGAGTACGAACCTAATTATAACTTGGTAACCATAATAGGACGTGGTTGACCAAACTTTAGAACAAGTAAACTATCTGCCGAGCAAACCAAGGTGAATTCACACACTTTACCAAAAGCATGCGTTCCCGGTGGTTGGGAAACAGAAAAAACGACACTTTCCGAGGGTTGGGATTGCTTCCTATTCCTAGTTTGGAATACGGTTAATTACTATTTATATTAGATGCAACAAGTGTACTAAACGCAACTCTATCACGAAGTCCCCACTTTCTATACCGATTAATCGTCGGGGCCTGGCAAACGGGTTATTAGTTGATAGCGCTATTAGGTTTCACCAACCTCACACCGTGCCTGGATAGGATCGGGCGTATATATAAATTTAAAACTAGAAAGTAAGCGAGTTGACTCAAACTTTTAAGAATTGAGTTTGGTTGTTCAGTCTCAACATTTTAACTCATTAAGATAAACAAACCAGTCGAGCCCAACCTACTCATCTTGTTTACAAGGCTACCCCAGTTGGATTACTTGTACAATATGGTTAAACTAAACCAACATACCATTGGTATGGTGTAACGCCCACTTTCCATAAGGTCAAAACTCAATAATTTATCGACGAAAATCACGACCCAATTTAAACTTTTTACATACCATTAGAAATAAACTTAATTGTTCATACAAAAACCATTATGTTTAGACATTCGCAACCAACTAGGTTTATACGTAAGACATGACATACTAAGATTTAAAGTTTAACAACTAAACATAAACTATTTGTAAGAAAAGTATTTGAAACACCCTTAATGCACATTCAGAAATAATATTAATGACATACTATTTTTAACAAAAATTGGGCATGACCCGTTCGTAACATGAGCGGTTCCCTGTTTTTAACAATCATCATTTTAAGAAATTCGACGACACGTTCAAAAGACATAACATGTTAAGCTTTAAAGTCTAGCTACTAAACATAAGTTATATACCACAAAAGTATTTTTGACCCATAACATAATTACAAAAGTAGCGGAAACGCATGGTGGACGTGATTCATGTGTGTTCGTTCCAAGTCGCCAAGCCATTATGTTGAGGATTTACCTACATCAAACAACAAACTTGAAGAGTTAAATTCCATTAACTATGTTACTTTTTATCTAATAAACCAATTTATCTATTTCGCGTCTTCACATTATTCTTGCACTTACTACCCGTCGAAACGGGTCAAAACATACTTATCTCAAAATAGAGATAAAACATACCATTCATTACTTACCCGTTGAAACGGGTCAAAACATACTATCTCATTAGTGAGAAAAAACATACATTTATTAACCCGCTAGAAACGGGTAATTACATTCGTAACATAAACTTCCATTCGGCCCGTTTACCACGGACGAATACATTCCTTTCATCTTTTATACTTACATCAACTCCAATCCATTTATAACGGTTCGAGTAATTGCATTCCTTTCTTACATAACTTTCCAATATACGGTTCATTCAAGACAAACCGATCATAACACAATATCATTCATAAACTTTCATTTCATATGACCTGTTTGTGACGGGTCATGCTATCTACAACATAACTACTACGGACTACCATAGTTATAATTTTGGTACAAAAGCGATAAATTACAAAATAAAGTTTGTATGTGTAAAACAACATACCTCGATCTTGTGAGCTTTCCGATTTCCTAGCGTTTGAGCTATCTTCTTTTACGCCTACATCATCACATTCAATCATTTAACCCAACCAAATATCATTCAATCGTTTACATAATCTATCATATGACAACATTATCAAAAATTTCCAAATTTCACATATTTGTTCTCTTAGGCATTTCATCGAACACTTGGCGGGTTTCGCATTAATAGGACACTTAATACAAGTATTTTAAAACATGATTCCACTAGTTCATCTAGTAATTCATCAATAATCAAACAAGTTCGCATATTCTTTCTTATCCTACATCAATTCATCTAATGTCCATGTATCATACACAAGATCAACCATCAAGATTTCAAGCTTAAACATGATTACTTCAATTTTGATCATCCTACATTCATGAAAATTTCATATCAAATGGGTATATGCAACAAGTCCTTTAAATAATCAAAATTAAACATAAACCTTATTCTATAGTGCAAATCCTACTTCCCATTACACATATCATAACATGAACCCACGTATGGGTTGAAACCCATTTCCTACAATTCACCAAATCAAGAAATTGGACTTACCACTTCAATAATCAAGGTTAGATGGTTGAAAATTGGTGCTCATGCATTTGATTTTCTTTGAAATTCCTACTTAATTGGTTGAATTTAGCAAACAAGGGTTTCACCCTTGTTTCTCCTGCTTGTTCAATCCCAGACACACACTGTGTGTGTGTTTTGGGTTTCCTTTCTTTTTAATAATTTTAGTTTTAACATTTAACACATTTGGCCTTTCTATTTTGTTTATTTATTTAACTTAGACACTTCTCATTATATTACTAGTATTTGTAACATTTTCATTAACTAAGTTATACCTTTAATTAATTTAACTTATATGTCTAATAAGTCTTTTTGGGGTGTTACAAGTCTACCCCCCTTAAAAGAGGTTTCGTCCCCGAAACCTGGACACATAACAAATTAATTATCTACGTACTAAAGAGAAAAGGGTAGTGCTTCCGCATTTCATCTTCCGCTTCCCATGCAAGTTCCGATCCTTTCCGATGTTGCCATTATACTAAGACTTGTCTAACGGATTTAAGGCGAAGGTTCTTTACTTTAACGTCTTTAATGGCTATCGATCTTTCAACATAGTTTAATCTCTCATCAAATTCAATGTCGTCAAGAGGCACGAACGCTGTTTCATCCGCAAGGCACTTTCTCAATTGCGATACATGGAAGGTATTGTGAATCCCGTCTAGTGTAGACGGCAATTCTAAACGATATGCAACCTTCCCAACTCGAGCCAAGATCTTGAACGACCCAATATAACGAGGGCCCATTTTGCCCCATTTACGAAAAAGGATTATGCCCTTCCATGGGGGTACTTTTAGTAAAACATGGTCTCCGACTTGAAACTCAATAGGACGTCTTCTCTTATCCGCATATGCCTTTTGCCGATCTTGAGCCGCCTTCAGTCGAGCCCGTCTTCTCGTTGGTCATTGCTATCAAATCGTTAGGCGCAAGCTCCCTTTTCGCATGCCTTCAACATATCAACAAGTTTTTGGATGGTTCTTTCTGATTGGCCGTCAGCCTGAGGGTGATAGGCGGTGCTTATGTGTAGCTTCGTGCCCATATTTCTATTTAACTTCAGCCAGTAGCGAGAGGTGAATCTCGTATCTTGATCTGAGATGATTGACACGGGCACCCCGTGGCGAGATATTATCTCATTCATATAAACTTCCGCCATCCTTTCCGAGGAGTAGGCCTCTCGAATAGGTAAAAAAAAGTGGGCACTTTTTGTGAGTCGGTCCACAATTACCCTTATTGTATCGTGCCCATTTTTCGTTTCACTTTTTCGTTTTAGGAAACTTGGTCACTGTAACATTCCCATTTTTATCATATAAGAATTTTAGGTTTGTTTAAATTTATTAACCACTAGTAACTAGCAACTAGTTTATTTTTAATATAATTATTCAACCCAAATAGTTTTAAAAACTATTTTATATATAGTTGGTTGAAATATTATACTAATTAATTGGCCTGTATATGGGTGACCTTTCTAATAAAATAAAACTATATAAAAACTCATATAATTAGACGGGTAGATTACGGGTAAGTTGATTGTTAGAAATATGAAGTACCTAGACGGGCCTAGTGACCCTCTAATAATTAAAATGTAAAAATATATTGTATTTGGACTTACTCCGTTTTTAATGAAACTTGGTTCAAAATGTAGATACAAATATTCTCGTTCTAATGACATATTCATTGTTTTATACGTGCCAAATAAGTGAAGCAGGTGAATTAATTATAAGAATAAAATAATAATAAATTTAATATTTGAGATTTGAGAATTTTGTACGTGTCATAGAAAGAATAAAATAATATTTAAATTCTTAATTCTACAAAATATGAATGTTGGCCGAGTGGCATCATAATTTTAATAATGGTGTACGTGTCCATTGAGGTGTATCCTCCAAAACTTTTTGAGACATAGTATAAAAAGGGGATGCATATCACCATTTTTTGTTGTTCAATTTTTCTAGCTTTCGTCACCCATCTCTCTACCATACTACTTTTTATTTTTATTTTATTTATTTATTTATTTTTCAACTATAATAATAATAAAGCCCTGCCCCGTTTTAAGTGTTTTAACTCCCGATCACCGCTACCCTTTCCGATTGATTCTGAACCCCATGACGCATGTCAAGGTTCTGCCCCGACTAAGTTCGTTGGGGTTCTGTCTCGTGACATATCACACCCGACTTTCAAGGCAAGACCTTTGGAAAATATGATTGGGCACGACAACAAAAAAATGCTCATCCCAGCAGTGGGAGAACTACTGATCAAAAAGCGGCACTTTGCCACATGATCCTACAAACGACATAAATCTCGCTGAGGTACGTTGGAATAAGATTTCACAACCATCTGTGCACAGTCTAATCAGAGTCATAATTATTGGCACTGCAAAAGAAGTCAGATACCTTTGCAAATTCCCTATTTCATTTCATTCGACATTCCTGGGTAATGTCACTTAACAACGGTTATCACACGAAATTCCAGATAAAGTTCTTATATTTCTTTCATTGAAATTCTGACTTCTGCATATAATGAGTTGACTTTCGCGTTTCTATTTCCCCTAATGGTCATCATACCATGAGGATTTCTTTCATCATAGCAAATATTGATCTATTTCATTTCTTGGTAAATCCACACATTACACATGCACTGTTTATTGAGCATGTGGTTCGTTTGATTTATGAAGACCACTGGAGGGCTTCATTCTAATTTGTTGTTTTATCAAAACTCAAATATCATTTCGCTTTTTGGCACTATGAACCGCATTATTGCTAATCGATGACTCTTTGATATCGAGTCAATGAATTCTTGAAAAACTCGATTTTCTTTTAAGTGGCATACATGGTTTTCGTTGTGACCATGTCCGAACTTTCTTATTAAAACTCGTTTTGTTTAAACCAAGTTCAACTGTTTGAACTTGCTCGCACTACGTATTCAATTCAAAATCCCATATGATGAATTAAAGCCATCATATTCGAAATAATTCCAACAAGCACTTCAATTCTCTTGAAAACATAACATGCTTGTTTGATCTTCGACTTCATTGAATCGTTTCATCACGATCACCTTGTGGTGACGTTTTCCCAAATTTGAAGCTTGCGCCAATCGTGTTCGCACACCTCATATATGGATTTATTTATATTGAATCCGCTTTGTTGATTTATCCTATAAAAGCAATCTTAACACAATCGTGTGCTAAGATAATGATACACAAATTCATGTCGTATTTCAGTGTATCTCTTAATGGTTCTTACAGCATCAATCAAGCATTTCGTAATATTTATTGCTTTATCATCTTCAATCGAAAAACATTATTCAATTGTTTCAATTTCAATCAAAAATCCAACTAGAATTGTTTGAAACAAACATTCAGATTTACTTCGTTGAACTTTCATTTGGTTTCAAGCATGGTGAACTCATTCAGTCACCGCTATTATTATTTCGATTACTACGACACCTCGTGGCGTCATTATAAAATTGTAGCTTGAGCTAATCTATGTATATATACCTTTCAATTGACTCATCATTGAAAATAGTCTTAATGCAATTATGTATTAAGACAATGATACACTAAACTCTGTTGTATATCGGTGTATCCTTGCTATTCAATAAAATGTCCATATATTGATTTTTCTCATATCATAATTCGATAGTTGACAATCATTTTTCGTGCTTCTATTTCATTTGAGCTTATTAATTCCGAGTCTTCCTCAGTTGACAATCAAAGTAAGTTTTCTTTTGACAATGAATTTTATTGATTCTAAAAAAAAATCATTCACAACCTGTAAACATTCAATTTAGACATCTATTTGATCATATATCTCTTTTGGCTCGAACCTAGTCATTATATCATTTCATCTCATTCGTTTGACATCGATTTCTGAAAATAAATCCGTTGAACCATTGAGTCCTATTTATTGTACAACTCATATTCACAAAATTGATGTTTTGATTCTGTATCATTTACCTTAATATTGTTTTTATTAATTAAGATGTGACATAACTCTAAAAGAGATATCTTAGCTCAAATATCGAGGACAAGATTTAAAACAAGGTGGGGAGGATGTAACATTCCCATTTTTATCATATAAGAATTTTAGGTTTGTTTAAATTTATTAACCACTAGTAACTAGTAACTAGTTTATTTTAATATAATTATTCAACCCAAATAGTTTTAAAAACTATTTTATATATAGTTGGTTGAAATATTATACTAATTAATTGGCTTGTATATGGGTGACCTTTCTAATAAAATAAAAGTATATAAAAACTCATATAATTAGACGGGTAGATTACGGGTAAGTTGATTGTTAGAAATATGAAGTACCTAGACGGACCTAGTGATCGTCTAATAATTAATTGTCAAAATATATTGTATTTGAACTTACTCCGTTTTTAATGAAACTTGGTTCAAAATGTAGATACAAATATTCTTGTTCTAATGACATATTCATTGTTTTATAAAACGTCGTATTTTAGAAGTTATACGCATCAAATAAGTGAAGCAGGTGAATTAATTATAAGAATAAAATAATAATAAATTTAATATTTGAGATTTGAGAATTTTGTACGTGTCATAGAAAGAATAAAATAATATTTAAATTCTTAATTCTACAAAATATGAATATTGGCCGAGTGGCATCATAATTTTAATAATGGTGTACGTGTCCATTGAGGTGTATCCTCCAAAACTTTTTGAGACATAGTATAAAAAGGGGATGCATATCACCATTTTTGGTTGTTCAATTTTTCTAGCTTTCGTCGGCCATCTCTCTACCATACTACTTTTTATTTTTATTTTATTTATTTATTTTTCAACTATAATAATAATAATAAAGCCCTGCCCCGTTTTAAGTGTTTTAGCTCCCGATCACCGCTACCCTTTCCGATTGATTCTGAACCCCATGACGCATGTCAAGGCTCTGCCTGACTAAGTTCTGTCACACCCCGATTTCCACGTATCACCGGTGGGCCCGGTGGGGAGTATCGTGACGTGGTTGGCAACATAATAGTCAAACAACACAATATATAATATGCACAGCGGAAGCAATTTAAAAGATATAATTCAACCGAATTTAATATTGTAATATCAAATGTCACAATATTCGGAAGTTTATCCACAGACGGATCGAAAATAAAATGGAAACAATAGTTCAACAGTCTTCAGGCATCTTAAGCTTGCGAGACTCTTTATTGATGCTAAGGAGACAATCCAGCCAATTACGTTTAGTACCTGCATTTAGTCTTTTTGGGAAAATACGTCAGTTTACACTGGTAAATACAATCAACTGACTCATTTTGGAAAATGATTTAAAATTTGTTTGGATGCACATGGCATAAATGTTTTATAATTTGATTAAAATGCACAGAGGCAAGATTAATCTTTTTAACTTGGGAGAATTATTTAATATTATAATCTTGTGAACGAATTACATGTTCCTTGTACGTTCAGTAGCCCGGATCAAGTCCGGGTTAAAGATCAATAGACACACAACAATATACTTTTGTGCACTGACGGGTGTACGCCTACACCCCGCGCTTAAGTCGTGGCCATTTCGTAAAATGATGCCAAGGATATCCGGGACATGGTCATTAACCCCCCAAAGGCTTTAAGTAACAAGACTGTTTAAATGAGCCGATCAAATTTATTCAACTACCCACTCAATCGGTGGAGAATTTGATGCCCGATCAAGCGGTATGCTATATACCGTAACCCAAGCCCGTATAGGGAAAATAAGTTAAAAGTATTTACCTGAGCAATGTATAAATCACAATAAGCAAACGCAAGTAGCTTTTACTGGTCCTCCTAATCTGGAACGAAGGTTTTATAATAACCTATTAGAATCCTAACGGGTCTTTAATTAAGCTTAAGCTTAGACCGGCTAGTTTCAAAGATACGGTTCGTACGCACGATTAAGCGAAGACCGGATAGAATGTGATTTAGACCCGACAAGTTCAGAGACTTGTTTAATATAGGTTTATTATTCACATTCTGGATTTTGAGATAAAACCGTTAAGGTTTGACCCGTTTCGGCTAATTTATGTAAACTTGTTACATAAACCGAACCGTACGCGTAATAAGCGTGACGGGTATTCATGAGAGCTATAGACAGGTTTCCTAAGTTAATTATGCCTCAAATATGTTGTGACATCACTAAGATGTCTTTCATTATGCCCGAAACGTGTTTAAACACAAACTAGGCCCCGTAGGGGTAGTTTGGTCATTTAAAAGTTTATAAAAGAGTTTAAGTAACAAGCTGAGTTACAGGTCTGATGTGATCAGCAAATATACTCAATTTACTAAGTTATATCAGTAGGATAAAATATGTATGTGAAATTTATCAATTATAACCAAACTATGCCCCGTAGGGGTATTTTGGTAATTTCACATAAGCCGAAAAGCTCAAAACTGAAGTCTGAGTTCATCAACCTTTGCTTACTGATAAAACATTATAATTTGCCTCAAATATCAGTAGGTATCAACCCTTGTATGTTCAAAATACTTCTAGTACATATTATGCGTTAAAAACGCTTAAAAAGGCGATTAGAGCCGTTTACGGGTTTGATACATAAAGCTGATATTTTTATACTTCCAGAAGGCCTAAAATAATTTATTTAACATATCTAATCAGTAGCAAAAGGTTTGGAGTCGTTTAGATATGTAAAACTCATTTTATGGCCGTAAGGGCAAAACCGACATTTACCGGATTAAGCCTACGACTATGAGTTATGCTCAGCCTAAAATTAATTAAAAATCTTTAAAATTCCCAAAATAATATATTACATCAGTGGGTAAAAGATTTGATATCAAAAAGTATGTTTAAGTAGGCTATACGCTAATTACGCCATTTTATTAACATAAAGCATTCATTTTGCGATAATGAGCATAACTCTTAATCTACAATTCAAACTGATGTCAAACTTTGCATAAACATTTATATATCAGTAATTTAAGTTTCTACTCTTTTACATTTCCAAAAATCACGTTTTAAGGCAATAAGGGCATAATGGTCATCATATGGGCAATTAACGGAATCATGCGTATTAATTGGATAACTAATGATCCGAGGTGTATAATCACAGAGGGTTATACTAGCATGTAACCTGGTCCAAATAAAGCTCTAAGGCATTTCTAAAACATACCATAACGGGTCAGAACTGAAAGTCAAAGTATAAGTCAAACTATGCGACTTTCGGTTCCGAACCGGGTCTAAACAGGAAATTGTCGGGTTGAACATGTTTAGACATGTTCTTACACTTATTACCAAGTTATAACAATGATCCAACAGGTTGTATGTGTTCTACATTGCTAATCATGCATAAATTAGACTTTAAACATTCTGTTGACTTTTTAAGTACCAGTTTGACCCGACATTTGACCTAGTTAGAGTGGGAATCAGGGGGAACCCTCTTGAGGGTTTATTACCCACATAATTACCAACTTATAACTACTTTCACTTCGACTAATCACTGAGCTAACAATGATTAATCGTTAAGTCAACCGTTAATTATGACGGTTTGACTTTTAAGCTAAAACTAAGCTAAAAATTAATTAAGAAAGGTCAAGCAAACTTACAAGAGTCCTAAGCTTGATTCGTGATCACTTGAGAGTGCCTTGGAGCTCCAAAAATGATCAGATTGCAAGAGGGAGTGTGAAGAACAATGGTTGCACATCATGGCCTTTTATAGTGGATTAATCACCACAAAACTTTGACACATGAGTCTACAACCCACCACAATTGATCAACACATGTTCCTAGTGCTTAGGGGGTGTCTAGGGGTCAAGCATGAAGAGGCAAAGTCGATTAAAGGAGGTTACAAGGGCTGTGGCAGACAAAGATCAAAGAAAATCAAAAATCTGTCCAGACATGGCAGTGGCGTAGCGCTACTGCATGAGCAGTTAGTGCTCGCGCTACGCGAGCCCCTAGTGTCATCCAACAAAACTTTTATTAATTGCAGTTTTGGTCCCTGGCCCTTCTAAAGGTCGTTTTCATGTATTGTTTTGCACATTGAGCCCTTGAAATTATCATATAAGGGCTTTAAGACATTTACCCACTTTGTTAAGTCCCCGGTTAACTTAATTGTTACCCGAAAAGGCCTAACTTTCTACGTTGACGCTTTAACCCCTCGTACACGAATTTGATCATAACTTTCTCATACGTTGACGAAACTTTATGAAATTTTTATCGTGCATTCTAGTGAGCATAATTACTCGTTACAAAGCTTCGGGTTTGTCAAAAGGTCACTCAGAGGTATAAATTAAACATGTTGACACATTTAACCCCCGTAGTTTGAAATCTCTCACTTTTAGCTTCGTATGATCCATGATTTATTCGTTTGAAGGTATGAGCATCATGTAGGGTTAATATACAGTATATTTATTCACTGTTGACATTTAGAACTCGTATATTCACACACTTTCCATGACTGTCAACTTAAATCCTTTTATAACATTCTTTCACACGTTTATACATATGACACGTGTCTACACATTATAGGACGTGAATTTTTGAGGTGTTACATCCTCACCCCCTTAAAATAAATCTCGACCCGAGATTTACTGAAATAAATAAGGGTACTTTTCTTTCATCGTGGATTCAACCTCCCATGTATATTCGGGACCTCTACGGGCATCCCATTTGACCTTTACAATAGGTACATGCTTCCTTCGAAGCTTCTTTACCTGTCGATCTTCAATCGACAAAGATTTTTCCACAAACTTTAAGCTCTCATCTATATGCACATCTGTATGCGGTATTACCAGTGATTCATCAGCGAAGCACTTCTTCAGATTGCAGATGTGGAACACATTGTGAATTCCACTGAGCTCTTCAGGTAAGTTTAACTTATAGGTAACTGACCCGACACGTTCGATAACCTCGAAAGGTCCTATGTATCTCGGGCTTAGCTTGCCTTTCTTACCCAATCGCATCACCCCCTTCCAGGGTGATACTTTAAGCAATACTTTGTCACCTACTTCGAAGTGAAAAGCTTTACGCTTTGGATCTGCGTAACTCTTCTGCCTATCTCGGGCAGTTTTGAGACGGTCATGAATTTGGACAATCTTGTCCATCGTTTCGAACACTATCTCTGGTCCTGATAATTGGACATCTCCAACTTCCGCTCAACAAACGGGCGTTCTACACTTTCTACCGTATAATGCCTCAAAAAAAAGGCGCAGCCTTAATGCTGGTATGGTAGCTATTGTTGTAAGAGAACTCGATTAATGGTAGGTGGTTATCCCAACTATCACCTAAATCGATCACACATGCACGTAGCATGTCTTCTAACGTTTGAATAGTACGCTCACTCTGACTGTCTGTCTGAGGATGGTAAGCCGTACTAAAATTCAAACGCGTGCCCAAAGATTGTTGGAAGCTTTTCCAAAAATGTGACATGTATCTAGTATATCGGTCAGAGATAATAGACACAGGTATGTCATGTAAGGCTACAATCTTATCAACGTATAACTGGGCTAACATGTCGGAGCTGTAAGTCTCCTTGATGGGTAAGAAATGTGCTGACTTAGTCAGTCTGTCAACTATAACCCATATTGTATCATTTCCTTTCCTTATCTTGGGTAACTTGGTAATAAAGTCCATAGTTACCATTTCCCACTTCCAAGTAGGAAGTTCAGGCTGTTGTAGCAAACCTGACGGTTTCTGATGCTCGGCTTTGACTTGCGCACATGTCAAGCATTTAGCTACATGAGTGGCTACAGACTTCTTCAAGCCTATCCACCAATAATTTGCCCTTAGATCCTGGTAATTGAACTTACCAATCTATTTCCCCTACAATAGATGTTTATCATTCTATCTTTACAGGGTCTTCAAGGGAGCAGCCTTGATGCTTACATATCAACTATCATAGACAAGCTTATCTTAAGGTGAGATGGTTATTCTAACCACTACTTAACAAATTTTAAGGATTAGTTGATCCTTGAAGTTAGTTGAACAAATCGACGATTCAGAACAGCTGATGGCAATTTCTTAATTGTTGCCTAATTAGGGTTGCGGTAACTAATGCATAAGCAAAATAAACCGTCTTTCTTATTTAACAATATCAAACTTTCAGAATATCGAGTTAGGCTATATGAACCCTCTATTTTAAAACTTAGTAAATCAGGGTTTCGATTCTTCCAATGATGGTACTAGCCGTCTTGGAGATTTCATAAAATACAGCCTTAAATGGATATAAATCTTAATTCTACCTGCCTCTCAGGGGTAAACAGGGAAATCTTAGGAGAAGATAGTCAAAATACGAGGAGGCTACAGAGAGTTTCCATATCTCAGGCTCCAGTCCCTCCATCATTGCTTGTGTCAAATAAGTGACACATTTATGTCATAAGTCCACGAATTCCTTATTCGGGAACATTTACTTGGACAATTCCATTCTGGATATCTTCTTTGAATACTACTAGTCGACATTAGTACAATATGACCATTGGGATATCTCAGGGGTTCCATGTATTAAACCTCCATACTGATCAGGCATGGAAGTAATCTATGGGACACACTAGGATACGCCAATCCTCATATGGCACTTTTATCAAACATAGTTTGGCATTCGCAGGAGATAGAAAAACAATGAGAAAATAGTTAAAATAACATATGTTGTCGTACTCTATGCGAAGAAAGGGTACTCTTAGGTTTTTCGGAAGGATTCCTTGCCGATACTAGAAGAATCGGTTACTATGGTTTCCTTGGTAAATTATACCTTGTGGATAATATAAAAGTTTGCTAAGCTTATGGTTTATGAAGATTTATTATTTCCTGAATTAAATCAGGACACTTAGCAGAAATTATCATTGGTAAATGATAAGGGATGTACTTGATGACATCGTGAACTGCCTCTTGGCATTCATCAGGTGAGTTCAGGCATTTCTTCCTTTAGCCTTTCCAGGCTTAGCTGTACCTTCTTTGGCAGCTTTATGGAATCTAGTTCTGATGCGGCCTTGCTCACCACAGCCGAAATATACTGCAGTCTTTATGTCCCTACATTCATGGGAATGATGACCAGTTTCCTTAGCAGATGCCACACTGCTTTGGTCTTTGTTCAAATCGACACTGTTCCTAGTGTCTTTTATAGCAATTCTTACATACAGGCTCTTACTGAACTTTCGTTGCTTTTTTTTTTTAAGCCTGTACTTGCTCTCTTTCTTAGATTTCTGGGAGTTATCTTCCTCCTTTGGTTCATCCTTCATATACGAAGTGTGAACCAAACTCTTCTCATGAGCAATTGAACATGGTTTTGAATGAAATTCAGAGCGAGGAGCATTCGGCTCTTTGGATTGTTTCATGAACTTTCTATGGTCCTCCCAACTGCTGCGTCAACCACAGCCTGGAGATTAACTCCATTAATATTGAGGTTTACGTTTGTAGTTTTATTAACTTTCGTCGCATTAATAGTATTGCGACTGTCGTCTACCTCATCCGAGTTTTCCATACTCGAAGCTTGGTACCCATCACCAAGGTTCAACAATTATTAGTCATCATTCTGATGACCTGACTTAGATTAGCCACGTCATTAATAAACCGTATGGGCTATTCTGTTCTGAACATTCTTAATGAATGCTATTTGAATGTATATCTATTACATTTAGCTTAGGTCACAAAAGGACTATCAATGGCATTTAAGGTTTGTAGCGAGTCCAATACCTGCTTGACAAGGGACCATAATGTCACAACTGTCTTTGTCACAAGGACGATTATAAATAGCTCAAGGGCTTGCCTTACAAGACTTTTATTATATATATACATATATGGCATAGAAGCCTGTCTCGATGGACGTAGAAAGATATGGCATAAAGCCCAGTCATGAAGGACATAAATGATTATACGGCACGAAGGCCTTGTCGCAAAGGTCATTTAGATATGGCACAAACGGCCTTGTCATAAGGACATTTATCAAATCTGGCACATGGCATGTCACCAGGAATGTTAACATTTAATATGTTAGCTTGTCACGAATGACAAATTATAGCTCATAGGCTTGTCATGAATGAATTTAAAACATAACTCGATGGTCTATCACCAAGATCCTTAATTTATTAGCCGCAATCTTATTAGATTAGGGCTTCAAGGTTTGAACGTGGTTCTTCACCTTTGGACAGGGAGTCATAGACTACAACTGTCATCGTCTTGAAAGACGATTCATTTGGCAGAAAGTAAGCCAATCAACATCACTAATGGATGTTTATATATAACCATCGTATCTAATGATATTAGTTATGATCACATCGATCATATTGACTACTAGGTTTGGGTATAATCACACCATTTTGAACAGGGGATCATAAAGATCACTTCTATCCTTGTCTTACTGACACTAGAATAAAGTATAGCCCGTAGGCATTTCATTACAAGGGATGTTAATATTATGATCATCATACTGATGATACTAGTCAGGATCGCAATGATAGTATAGACTATGGGATTTGAGTATAGTTCACCCCCCCCCCTTGGGCAAAGAATCACAAAAGATTACAATTGCCTTGTCTCAATTGGATACTATAATATAGTCCTTAGGCAAAACATCATTAAGGATGTTAAAATTTTTAATCATCGTGTTAATGATTTTTGTCATGATGGCATTGATCATATAGACTATTAGGCTTGAGCATAGCTCACTACCTTGGACAGGGAATCATAAAGATCACAATGTTTTTGTCACACATGGACGATATAATATGGCCCATAGGCGAAACATCACTAATGGATGTTTATAATAGGTTTATCCTATTAGATGATATAAGTCATGATTGCGTTAATCATATTGACTATTTTGGCTTGAGCATAGCTCACCACCTCAGACAAGGAATCATAAAGATAACAATGTCAATGTCACAAATGGACAATATATTATAGCCCGTAGACAAAACATCACTAAAGGATGTTAAATAATATTATCATCGTATTAGATGATATTAGTCATGATCGCATTGATCATATAGACTATTATGTTTGGACATAGTCCAATATTTTAGACAGGAGGTCAAGGACCATCGCTGTCGTTGTCTTATCGGATAACAAGTTTAGCTCATAGGCACTTCATCACTAACGGATGTTTATAATATGATCATTTTATAGGATGATATAAGCCATGATTTCTAAATCACTAGGCTAGATAAGGGAATTGGAAGAATCCAATATAAGGATGACTGTTGTGATTTTCTCGAATCACATTTGTCAAGAGTGCTAACACGTTCTTAGGTGTTAACAAGGATCTGAATCCCTTGAGTAGGTTTCACCATCTTGGCCACGTAGGCTAGGTTTTCACCTTTAAGATTCTTTTTAAAATGCATACAGACAGGGAAGGAAGGGTATTTATTTTATTCAGGATTTTTATCTTAAATCCTAATTCATAAGTTAATAATAGCACAAATGGCCTAGTCGCGTAGACAAGTTAGATTTATAAGCCATGATTTCAGAGAATCGCGGCATTAAGGTTTGAATCAAAGTTCATTACCTTTTTCCTGACAGGGAGCTGTAGGCTACCACTGTCTTTAGTCTCAGAGGACATTAACTATAGCCCGTAGGCACTTCCCTTCTAAGGGACGTTTATTACGGAATTGCCCCTTAGGGAAATTCATTAACCATGGTAAGCAGAGACCATATTTGGTTAATTTATTAATCATATTTATTCAGGATTTCTATTATAATTTATCCTAATTATAAAACATTAACAGTTTTATTAGTGGCACCCAATGGCCTGGTCACATGGACATTTATAAATTATAAGCTTATGATTTCAGAGAATCAAAGCAATAATAACAGTTTTATTTAATAGCACAAAAGGCCTAGTCACAAGGACAATTTTAAATCATAAGCCATGATTTCAGAGAATCAAGGCCTTTAAATATATTAGCACAACAGGCTTAGTCACAAGGACATTTTTAAATCACAAGCCATGATTTCAGAGAATCAAGGCCTTTGAATATATTAGCACAACAGGCTTAGTCACAAGGACATATATAAATTATAGGCTATGATTTCAAAGAATCAAAGCATTTGAGGTTTGAACCTAGTTCATTACCCTTTTTCTGACAGGGAGTCATAGCTACCACTGTATTTTGGCTCATGTAGAAATGAGCAAGGCCCGTAGGCACTATATTACCACGTATGGTTAAAATATGATCATCTTAATTGATGATGTAAACCCAGGATTCAGAGATCATTAAACTGGGTTAAGAATCTTTTGAAGAATCCTTAATAACGTGTGTGATTTCCAACGAATCACATCTGCCGGGAGTGTTAACATGTTCTCAGGTGTTAACTGGGATACGAATCTTTTAAACAGGCCTTACCATCTTGGCCAGGTCTTTATAATGACACTCAGGCTAGGTTTCACTCTTAAGATTCTTTTAATATTTATCGCAGAACAATTTCTAAATTGAAATGTTAATAAGGATCTGAATCTAAATTGAGGAACTGCCATCTTGGCCGGTCTTAATATGACCCGAAGCTAGGTCTTGTCCTTTTTAGATTTTTGCCATTTTATTATAATGGTAGATCTTGCAAAAGGAAATGTTATTTTCCATTTATTTAATATTCTTGTTTAGAATGAAAGTTTAAACTTAATCATTCCACTATATAAAAATAAAAGTATAAAGTTGCCCTAAGCGGGACTTGAAAGGAATAATGTTGTCCTCGTAGGGACTGAAAGATAATTGTGTCCTTATAAGGACTTATTAAGGAAACGATCTTCAGCAAGAGGAGTTTCTTCTTTATTTTATTTCTGAGTGTCCTCTCCTTGGATGGTCGTTTCATTCTAGCCGCGGTACGAAGCTCAGCATTTCAAGGCTCCAGATGTGGAGAATTTTTATTACAGCTTCTTCGCTTGGCGACGTATATATAAAAATTTGGAAGCAAAATTTCCAGATTAGAATTGAGATTATTCCTATGTTAAGTCTAGACTCAGAAGGTCATGGAATGTGCTACTGTGTCATTGAGATTAAACACATAAAGCTAGTGTTTAATTCACTCAATGTTGGCTCTGATACCAACCTGTCACACCCCGATTTCCACGTATCACCGGTGGGCCCGGTGGGGAGTATCGTGACGTGGTTGGCAACATAATAGTCAAACAACACAATATATAATATGCACAGCGGAAGCAATTTAAAAGATATAATTCAACCGAATTTAATATTGTAATATCAAATGTCACAATATTCGGAAGTTTATCCACAGACGGATCGAAAATAAAATGGAAACAATAGTTCAACAGACTTCAGGCATCTTAAGCTTGCGAGACTCTTTATTGATGCTAAGGAGACAATCCAGCCAATTACGTTTAGTACCTGCATTTAGTCTTTTTGGGAAAATACGTCAGTTTACCCTGGTAAATACAATCAACTGACTCATTTTGGAAAATGATTTAAAATTTGTTTGGATGCACATGGCATAAATGTTTTATAATTTGATTAAAATGCACAGAGGCAAGATTAATCTTTTTAACTTGGGAGAATTATTTAATATTATAATCTTGTGAACGAATTACATGTTCCTTGTACGTTCAGTAGCCCGGATCAAGTCCGGGTTAAAGATCAATAGACACACCACAATATACTTTTGTGCACTGACGGGTGTACGCCTACACCCCGCGCTTAAGTCGTGGCCATTTCGTAAAATGATGCCAAGGATATCCGGGACATGGTCATTAACCCCCTAAAGGCTTTAAGTAACAAGACTGTTTAAATGAGCCGATCAAATTTATTCAACTACCCACTCAATCGGTGGAGAATTTGATGCCCGATCAAGCGGTATGCTATATACCGTAACCCAAGCCCGTATAGGGAAAATAAGTTAAAAGTATTTACCTGAGCAATGTATAAATCACAATAAGCAAACGCAAGTAGCTTTTACTGGTCCTCCTAATCTGGAACGAAGGTTTTATAATAACCTATTAGAATCCTAACGGGTCTTTAATTAAGCTTAAGCTTAGACCGGCTAGTTTCAAAGATACGGTTCGTACGCACGATTAAGCGAAGACCGGATAGAATGTGATTTAGACCCGACAAGTTCAGAGACTTGTTTAATATGGGTTTATTATTCACATTCTGGATTTTGAGATAAAACCGTTAAGGTTTGACCCGTTTCGGCTAATTTATGTAAACTTGTTACATAAACCGAACCGTACGCGTAATAAGCGTGACGGGTATTCATGAGAGCTATAGACAGGTTTCCTAAGTTAATTATGCCTCAAATATGTTGTGACATCACTAAGATGTCTTTCATTATGCCCGAAACGTGTTTAAACACAAACTAGGCCCCGTAGGGGTAGTGTGGTCATTTAAAAGTTTATAAAAGAGTTTAAGTAACAAGCTGAGTTACAGGTCTGATGTGATCAGCAAATATACTCAATTTACTAAGTTATATCAGTAGGATAAAATATGTATGTGAAATTTATCAATTATAACCAAACTATGCCCCGTAGGGGTATTTTGGTAATTTCACATAAGCCGAAAAGCTCAAAACTGAAGTCTGAGTTCATCAACCTTTGCTTACTGATAAAACATTATAATTTGCCTCAAATATCAGTAGGTATCAACCCTTGTATGTTCAAAATACTTCTAGTACATATTATGCGTTAAAAACGCTTAAAAAAGCGATTAGAGCCATTTACGGGTTCGATACATAAAGCTGATATTTTTATACTTCCAGAAGGCCTAAAATAATTTATTTAACATATCTAATCAGTAGCAAAAGGTTTGGAGTCGTTTAGATATGTAAAACTCATTTTATGGCCCGTAAAGGCAAAACCGACATTTACCGGATTAAGCCTACGACTATGAGTTATGCTCAGCCTAAAATTAATTAAAAATCTTTAAAATTCCCAAAATAATATATTACATCAGTGGGTAAAAGATTTGATATCAAAAAGTATGTTTAAGTAGGCTATACGCTAATTACGCCATTTTATTAACATAAAGCATTCATTTTGCGATAATGAGCATAACTCTTAATCTACAATTCAAACTGATGTCAAACTTTGTATAAACGTTTATATATCAGTAATTTAAGTTTCTACTCTTTTACATTTCCAAAAATCACGTTTTAAGGCAATAAGGGCATAATGGTCAACATATGGGCAATTAACGGAATCATGCGTATTAATTGGATAACTAATGATCCGAGGTGTATAATCACAGAGGGTTATACTAGCATGTAACCTGGTCCAAATAAAGCTCTAAGGCATTTCTAAAACATACCATAACGGGTCAGAACTGAAAGTCAAAGTATAAGTCAAACTATGCGAATTTCGGTTCCGAACCGGGTCTAAACAGGAAATTGTCGGGTTGAACATGTTTAGACATGTTCTTACACTTATTACCAAGTTATAACAATGATCCAATAGGTTGTATGTGTTCTACATTGCTAATCATGCATAAATTAGACTTTAAACATTCTGTTAACTTTTTAAGTACCAGTTTGACCCGACATTTGACCTAGTTAGAGTGGGAATCAGGGGGAACCCTCTTGAGGGTTTATTACCCACATAATTACCAACTTATAACTACTTTCACTTTGACTAATCACTGAGCTAACAATGACTAATCGTTAAGTCAACCATTAATTACGACGGTTTGACTTTTAAGCTAAAACTAAGCTAAAAATTAATTAAGAAAGGTCAAGCAAACTTACAAGAGTCCTAAGCTTGATTAGTGATCACTTGAGAGTGCCTTGGAGCTCCAAAAATGATCAGATTGCAAGAGGGAGTGTGAAGAACAATGGTTGCACATCATGGCCTTTTATAGTGGATTAATCACCACAAAACTTTGACACATGAGTCTACGACCCACCACAATTGATCAACACATGTTCCTAGTGCTTAGGGGGTGTCTAGGGGTCAAGCATGAAGAGGCAAAGTCGATTAAAGGAGGTTACAAGGGCTGTGGCAGACAAAGATCAAAGAAAATCAAAAATCTGTCCAGACATGGCAGTGGCGTAGCGCTACTGCATGAGCAGTTAGTGCTCGCGCTACGCGAGCCCCTAGTGTCATCCAACAAAACTTTTATTAATTGCAGTTTTGGTCCCTGGCCCTTCTAAAGGTCGTTTTCATGTATTGTTTTGCACATTGAGCCCTTGAAATTATCATATAAGGGCTTTAAGACATTTACCCACTTTGTTAAGTCCCCGGTTAACTTAATTGTTACCCGAAAAGGCCTAACTTTCAACGTTGACGCTTTAACCCCTCGTACACGAATTTGATCATAACTTTCTCATACGTTGACGAAACTTTATGAAATTTTTATCGTGCATTCTAGTGAGCATAATTACTCATTACAAAGCTTCGGGTTTGTCAAAAGGTCACTCAGAGGTATAAATTAAACATATTGACACATTTAACCCCCGTAGTTTGAAATCTCTCACTTTTAGCTTCGTATGATCCATGATTTATTCGTTTGAAGGTATGAGCATCATGTAGGGTTAATATACAGTATATTTATTCACTGTTGACATTTAGAACTCGTATATTCACATACTTTCCATGACTGTCAACTTAAATCCTTTTATAACATTCTTTCACAAGTTTATACATATGACACGTGTCTACACATTATAGGACGTGAATTTTCGAGGTGTCACAAGTTCGTTGGGGTTCTGTCTCGTGACATAGGGATAAGGTTGAATTAGGGGTACTATACTTAACACTAGTGCAAATATATATATATATATATATATATATATATATATATATATATATATACATATATTTTTAAAATAAGCTCGGAAGTTATACCCAAGATTTATACCAGGAGGCTTTCTAGTTAAACCCTAAAGTTACAAAGTGGGTCCATTCTCTTTTCTCACCATTTTATTCCCTTTTTGTGATATCATTATATTCAAAAATGCTCCAAAACGATCCGTAAGTGAAAACCCGGACCCATGAAACCCCAATCCATATCAAAAATCAAGAAATCAATATTTGTGGTCTTCTCGCGGGCCGCGTAAAGAATAGGCAGAAGGTCACGCGGGCCGCGTCAACTTGAGAGTTGACCGGATAAGCATCCGGGGCTACGTGTCATCCACGTGGCACACCTACTGATGACCCAGCAACCCTACGCGTAGAATAGGTGGCCACGCGGGCCGCGTAAGGGTCGAGCCAAGGCTCACACGGGCCCGCGTGAGACCCAATTTCCAGCTATAAATAGAGCGGGTCATGAGCAGTTCACTGGAGTCGACGAAACTTTCAAAATCAATCATATTCTGCTCGAATTTTACTTTCAAAATTAGTGGAGTGCTGCTACGATACCGGGTATTAGCTCGATCGCTGCTACGATTCAATATCCGATCGATTAAAACTATCCGACGGGATGTTTAAATGTTATACTTTGTCATTAGTCGTGAATCCGACAGGATGTTTGAGTGCCACCCATACTCGGGGTAGACTCTGTCATTCGTTGCGAATCCGATGGATGTTTAAGTATCGCACTTTGTCATTCGTCGTGAGGGTTTTAATCTCGTGAGTTATCATAAAAGCTGTATTAGTTACTAACCTAGTTCGTGTGCATTGTTATTTAAATTAGGTTACAAGGCTAATCAGTAGGCTAAACTCTACCCCTGTAAATCTGCAATGTGAGTCATTCTCTTTTTACCAAATTGCTTTTAAAATCATGTTTATTTTCAAAGTTATAATTAAAGGGATTAAGTCTTTGTAATCTCCAATTTACAGCCGGTATGTGGGGTTTTGTATACATTACTTGATAACCGTCACCATTGGACAACGAGTTAGCCAAGGGGTGATATGACCATAATCACAGACACCATTGGACAACGAGATAGCCAATAGGTGGTCGAGTGATAAATACCGTGGGTAGATGGTTGATATATATAAACATTGTAATCGCTCTTAATACTGTAACTTATAACACTGTTTTCTAGTTATACTTTGCAGTGATTAAGTCTTTGCCAATCTTAAAGAAGCAAATGTAAAAACTCTTAATGCTGTGAATTATAACAAATATGTTTTATCAAAAATGAATGAACTCACCAGTATTTCCTGCTGACAAAACCTTTATAAAACGCGTTTCAGGTAATTACTGTAGATCGGAATAAGAGTTGGATACGGCACTGAAGGGCTTCAAGAAGTGGCTTATTTTATTAATTAAATCAAATTAAGAAATATTGTTTTATGTAATTGGGTTTATCCCTTATTAAAGCTACCTTTGTAAAACATGGGTTTATCCCATCTATTTAATAAATAAAATCCGGTTTTTTCTAAACTCTGATATTTTTCCTAACTCATGGTCCTGATGAAATTTCCGCTGCAATGCTTTCAAAATAACCACCGGTACCACTTGGCTACTCGCGGCTCCCGATTCCGTCCAGGGTGGGGTCGGGGGTCGTGACAGTCACCAAATCCATTGTTATTTCCTTCCATTTCCATACCGGAATTTCCAAAGGTTGTGATTCTCTGTACGGTTTCTGATGTTCTGCCTTCTCTTGGAAACATGTTAATCATTTCGCTACATATTTAACAATATCGCGTTTCATACCCAGCCAGCAATAGTCTGCCTTCGAGTCCCGTACATTTTTGTTGCCCCGGGGTGAATTGAATACCGTGACTTATTTAAGAGGTAGTATTCATTTACAATCATAAGTATATATCTTGTTCTCGTCTTAAAATCAGGCGTTGAACTTTCATGCATTTACCATTCGTAGTGGGTTATTCTATTTCCACCTCACTCATACATCATAGAAGATATTACTTTCTAACATTAGTCACACGAATACTTGTCATGAGTTTACCTCGGTGTTCTATTATTAGCATCCTTTCTAGGTACTTTCGCTAACACATGATAATTTGGACCATTTACATACTCATTTTACTAACATTCATTTGAGTTAAACGTTACCACCGGATAATTATTATTTCATTCCCGCTTATCTGGAGCAAACCACTACATTCCATTACTAAAGTTGCTCCTAATTTATTCCGTATCCTCATGGGAAGTTAGCATATGATAGTACGCACTACCGTAAACATTCAAATATTAATACACTATCATAATTACCATTTTCATACTCACTTATCCATACTCGTCACGAGGATTAAGCATCAATCTACATTTTCTACTGTTACTTGAACTACTTACAACTTTAAGTCTAGCCTCAAATTTAATCTTTCGTATCACTTTATTATTAGCTCTTTGCATGCACTACTTATTATACTAACCGGGTATGTCGTGCAAGAGCATCATACTAGCGTTTAACCAATTAGTCTAAACTTTGATTCAAGGCCTTTAGATCTTCCTCTTAATGATATAAATATCTTCTTATGTTGACCATTAAAAGTCGAACATTTTATACCATACCATAATTATCCTACCATTCGTTTCGTTCACACGTACAAATCAATCTACAGATTCTTACTTATCAATCAAGAACTAAACATTTTACTAACCTTGATTTCATTACATAGACCAATGATCCGTGGCCCGGATCGTCCCGCTCCTTCATGAGTTCTCACCATAACCGGATTAACCTCATTCATCCGTGTCAGGAACTTCCGCTCGTGCACATCCTTTCTCAACACTACCAGCTTTATCACATCGAGCATTCTACCTCCTTCATCTATAAAATTTAGGATTAGCATATTTCGTTCAAATTCCTTCAAGTATGGCGCTTATCAACTCATCTTGTTTACATACTAATCCTTTCTAAATTATCTTCTTCCTTTTTTTTAAATTAGTTCATTTGACCCGTTCACTAACGTATCATTCCCACTCGTTTGACCTGTACTCAACGGGTCAATACATGACCATCCCTTAATATACCATTCTCATTTGTTCATTCACTGTATTTGGTGTTAATTCACCTACGTTCTCTCACAAATCCCTTACTAACGAGTATCATACATTACACATTGCATTTCTTACGTAATGCTTCCAAAATTTGTAAATAATTATTATTTACTGACTTCTGCAATTTAACCTTTTAAAGTCAACCACCACTTAGTACTTTTTGTATATAAGTATTGTAGTACGCGTTGTACTTACTTTCAATTCGAGCATACTTACAAAACTTCTTTAGATAACATCTTAACTAATATTCTTTCCATACCTTTCATTAACATTACCAAGTTCTCATTTCCGTCTTAAAACTTCTCAACTAAAATTTATGACTGGTTTACCCCTATAATGAGGTCTTACCGGTTTAACATTGTGCCAACCATTTCAACAAAACGTACCTTAACATTTCTCATTTATTTATACGTTCCACTTTGATTTCGAATATTCAAACACGTATACATCTTCATGTAAATAAATTCGACGTGATTACGAAATCACCTTCCTTTAGCGTCCATGTTCATGCTTGCCTCATTGCTTCCTCTTAACCCGTTTGCCATCCACGCTCGAGTCAATTGACAAGATTTCCATCCTTACATATCATTACATTCGTAATATTATTAGCATATGTGAGCATACATACAACTATTCACTTTCTTTCTATTCATACGTTAATTGACTTTCGTTAGTCAAATTTCATATAAACGAGACATTTATTAATAGTTATCTCATTTCAAATCCATACAACTAAACTATTATCAAGCATAACACGTAATTCATCTAGTACATAACACATTAACTCTTTACTTTAACAATTGTGTCTAATGGCCATTCCATGATATCCCTATACAGTTGACTTTCATAAAGTCAACTGACTTGCTTACACACTTTAAACTTTTGAACATGTATTCATCTAAATATGGTAGGCCATAATATTAATATCCTACGCATTTCATACTCGTGTTGTATGACATATACAATTTACGTGATCCTCTAAACAATACACGTATACATCCATATACACGTACTTTCACATGCTAATGCTTCATGATTCTACAAATAGCAAATTTCATTCAAGGTAACTATATAACATGATTTCAATATATCCTTTACTAATAAGCTCGTATGATTCACATTTAGCACATATTCGCCTCTCAATCGTACTAAAGAAAATCATTAAATACACATAAGTATCACACCATTCAAGCACAAGGTACAAGCCTCTAATTATGCATAATTCTGATCAAAGCATACATTTATCCGAATTCTCATACGAATTCCATCTAACTCACATTCTTCAAGTTATTTTACCACTAATCTCATCATTTTCATTTTCATTTATTAGCAAATCGGGTTCCTTCACATATCCAAGTACTTTAATTTATATTCGCTTCCTTCGTTATTCATAATCGTACATTTCAAACTCCACTTTATACATTCATCATTCGTTTCATGCCATTCCATACATTCCGTTTGATTTTTACAAATCTGATCTCATCACTATCAAACTTATTATGACTCTTCATAACTTGTATATATCTTCTAGGAACTCGACAAAACCATAAAACGGGCTTTCGGAAAGTACGAAAATCAAAAATATGAAAACTGAAAAGTTCAACGATCTGGGGCCGCACGGGCCGTCGGCGACGCCCAGCTTTACCGTCGGCGACGGTGCCTAAAAAGTCGCGTTGGCTGTAAACCTCCGTAGGCAGGAGATTAGGGCGTCGGCCCCAAATGATGGCCTGTCTGGTTTCGCCTCGCTGCAGGTTTGTTTTTGGGTGTTTTGATCACTTTCCGGGTCCGTTTTCCAACCATATGGGCCCTGGAACTTCCCGTTTCACCCCCATTATTACTCCCCCGCATATAGAGCTTAAGAAAATTCATATTGTAAACACATCATACCTACTTGCATCTACCGAAAACTTAATTTTTTACCTCATGTGCGATCTTGGAGCGAACACTCCTTCGAGCGAGCCGTCAGTTTGAGTTCAAGCACTCCGACTTGTGCTCGAATCCCTCAAACCTTGGCTCTGATACCAACTTGTAACGCCCACTTTCCATAAGGTCAAAACTCAATAATTTATCGACGAAAATCACGACCCAATTTAAACTTTTTACATACCATTAGAAATAAACTTAATTGTTCATACAAAAACCATTCCGTTTAGACATTCGCAACCAACTAGGTTTATACGTAAGACATGACATACTAAGATTTAAAGTTTAACAAGTAAACGTAAACTATTTGTAACAAAAGTATTTGAAACACCCTTAATGCACATTCAGAAATAATATTAATGACATACTATTTTTAACAAAAATTGGGCATAACCCGTCCGTAACATGAGCGGTTCCCTGTTGTTAACAATCATCATTTTAAGAAATCCGAAGACACGTTCAAAAGACATAACATGTTAAGCTTTAAAGTCTAGCTACTAAACATAAGTTATATACCACAAAAGTATTTTTGACCCATAACATAATTACAAAAGTAGCGGAAACGCATGGTGGACGTGATTCATGTGTGTTCGTTCCAAGTCGCCATGCCATTATGTTGAGGATTTACCTACATTAAACAACAAACTTGAAGAGTTAAATTCCATTAACTATGTTACTTTTTATCTAATAAACCAATTTATCTATTTCGTGTCTTCACATTATTCTTGCACTTACTACCCGTCGAAACGGGTCAAAACATACTTATCTCAAAATAGAGATAAAACATACCATTCATTACTTACCCGTTGAAACGGGTCAAAACATACTATCTCATTAGTGAGATAAAACATACATTTATTAACCCGCTAGAAATGGGTAATTACATTCGTAACATAAACTTCCATTCGGTTCTTTACCACGAACGAATACATTCCTTTCATCTTTTATACTTACATCAACTCCAATCCATTTATAACGGTTCGAGTAATTACATTCCTTTCTTACATAACTTTCCAATATACGGTTCATTCAAGACAAACCGATCATAACACAAGATCATTCATAAACTTTCATTTCACATGACCCGTTTGTGACGGGTCATGCTATCTACAACATAACTACTACGGACTATCATAATTATAATTTTGGTACAAAAGCGACAAGTTACAAAATAAAGTTTGTATGCATAAAACAACATACATCGATCTTGTGAGCTTTCCGATTTCCTAGCGTTTTAGCTTTCTTCTTTTACGCCTACATCATCACATTCAATCATTTAACCCAACCAAATATCATTCCATCGTTTACATAAATCTATCATATGACAACATTATCAAAAATTTCCAAATTTCACATATTTGTTCTCTTAAGCATTTCATCGAACACTTGGCGGGTTTCGCATTAATAGGACACTTAATACAAGTATTTTAAAACATGATTCCACTAGTTCATCTAGTAATTCATCAATAATCAAACAAGTTCCTATATTCTTTCTTATCCAACATCAATTCATCTAATGTCCATGTATCATACACAAGATCAACCATCAAGATTTCAAGGTTAAACATGATTACTTCAATTTTGATCATCCTACATTCATGAAAATTTCATATCAAATGGGTATATGCAACAAGTCCTTTAAATGATCAAAATTAAACATAAACCTTATTCAATAGTGCAAATCCTACTTCCCATTACACATATCATAACATGAACTCACGTATGGGTTGAAACCCATTTCCTACAATTCACCAAATCAAGAAATTGGACTTACCACTTCAATAATCAAGGTTAGATGGTTGAAAATTGGTGCTCGTGCATTTGATTTTCTTTGAAATTCCTACTCAATTGGTTGAATTTAGCAAACAAGGGTTTCACCCTTGTTTCTCCTGCTTGTTCGATCCCAGACACACACTGTGTGTGTGTTTTGGGTTTCCTTTCTTTTTAATAATTTTAGTTTTAACATTTAACACATTTGGCCCTTCTATATTGTTTATTTATTTAACTTAGACACTTCTCATTATATTACTAGTATTTGTAACATTTCCATTAACTAAGTTATACCTTTAATTAATTTAACTTATATGTCTAATAAGTCTTTTGGGGTGTTACATATGGTTATCTCAATTTGTATACAATAAGGTTGTGAACGAGTCAAGCTCGCGTTGGGCTTAGCTCGTATAAAAATCAAGCAAAGCTGAGCCAATACGTCACGCCGGCTCGTTTATTTTAACGAGCTCAAATTTTGGGCTCGAGCTCGGCTTGTTAAAAGCTTGGGCCAGCTCGTGACACATCAAGCCGACTTGTTTATTCAAAAAAGTTTATATTTATGATATTTTTTACTCATAAGGATAAACATAAAACTAGAAAGCAATAAATAAAACGTTATTTAGGCTAACAGAACACTGATTTTCGGCAAACTATAAAAATGAACAAGAGAAGAAAGCAGGCTACCTTAGTTTATATCTTTTTAAATCAATATTACTACTACTAATTAAAACAATAGCTTAACAATCTATTTCTTTTGATAAAAAACGCATTACCAACTAAACACCATTGCTTAAAAAACGCATGACACATGACATTGAGGGATTTTAACTAAAAGGGCACCTGTGTAATTTGACATTTTATTTTATTTTTGGAATTTTTTCTCTCATTAACTTACAATGCATAAAATTATGGAAACTGTTTCTCCAAGATTTTCTGAATGCCGCAACCTTCTCCTTCTCCTTCTTCGTCTTCGTCATCATCAAATACTTCTCCATCTCCACCATCTCCGAGTTCATCATCACCATCTGAACTCGATCCAAAACGCGTCTCGTTCATCATTAATTAACCTCCATCTTTCAGTCACCACCCATAACCATAACCATCACCATCAACTTCAATCCGACAATCGCCTCCGACAATCACGTCCGACAAGTTCCGGCACTTGTTCTCCGTCATCCGATTCAAATACTGTTCATATCATCTCCGTTTTCTTGACGATGTGTTTTACCATTCATGTTGGTAATGATGGAGGATTTCTTGACATTGTGTTTTAACATCAAGCAGATTAATACAGTGGTGTTTTAACATTCATGTTGGTAATGCTGGAGGATTTCTTGACGCTGTGTTTTACCATTCATGCTGGTAATGATGGAGGATTTCTTGACATTGTGTTTTAACAGCAAGCAGATTAATACAGTTATGTTTTAGCATTCATGTTGGTAATGCTGGAGGATTTCGTGACGCTGTGTTTTACCATCCATGCTGGTAATGCTGGAGGATTTCTTGACATTATGTTTTAACAGCAAGCTGATTAATACAGTTATGTTTTAGCATTCATGTTTGTAATGCTGGAGGATTTCTTGACGCTGTGTTTTACCATCCATGCTGGTAATACTGGAGGATTTCTTGACATTGTGTTTTAACAGTAAGCAGTTTGATGCCGTTGTGTTTTAGCATTCATTCCGGTAATACTGGAGGATTTCTTGACGCTGTGTTTTACCATTCATGCTGGTAATGCTGGAGGATTTCTTGACATTGTGTTTTAACAGCAAAGCAGTTTGATACAGTTGTGTTTTAGCATTCATGCTGGTAATGCTGGAGGATTTCTTGACGTTGTGTTTTACCATTCATGCTGTTACGATGTGTGACATTTGTCACGATGTGTTTTCTTGATGTTTTGTTTATTCATGAAGGATAGAAGGAAGAGAGGTAGGCGAGAGAAAGGGGGAGAGAGAGAGAGAGAAAATCGCAATAAATGTGGGGTGGTTTATGGAATGACAGTTATTTCCATATTTAAAACAAGCTAAATGACATATCTACCCCTGATTAATTAAATAATCCAATTTTTAAGACACACATATTACCAAAATGCCACCAAGATGATCTCAACCGTTAAACACACCCATTGGATAGCCCAGATCGCTTCCTAGACTTTCTAAGAAAAACACAATTTTCGCAGGATCCCCACTATATATATATATATGTATATGTATATGTATATGTATATATATAGAAACGGGATCAGGAGAAAACGCTCAAAAGTGTGAGAACGGTGAGAACGCATCCTGGCCCAACACGTGTCCCGCGACATAGAGAAGGGCGGAGGGGCCTTTTTGTCTTTTCATTCTTCTTTTATTTTCCCAACGCGGTATAATATTTTATGGCGTCTAAGTTTTTTTTGGCGTTAATTGTATTTATTAAAGTTTTTGGCGTTTAATTAATTGTTTTTGTTTCACATATATGGTTTTTTGGCGTTATAGCGTTTTCTGGTTAATTTTTTGGCGTTTTGTATATTAATTCACTACTAGTGATTAAAATTTGCATAAGATTACAATACGACCAATTTTTTTTGGGGTTTAGTGAATTTTTTGGCGTTTAATACCCTTTTTACAAGGTGCTTTGCCAGCAGCTGTTCTCCCAGTTTTCATACTACTAGCGTTTTGGTGTTTGTAGTTTTTGGCGATTTATATAATAATGTATTTTATTTATAGAGAATTGGATAACAAAACAACATATAACTTGATATCATAACAATATAAAATGAAAACAAAAATAATTCAAAATGGTAATCTGATTTTTCTTCCGAATCTTCAATGTCATCAGCCTCTTCCTTCTTGAATTTGTTTTTGGCGTTTTGAACCTTTTTTGAATAATTTAGCTAGATGCCAACTTTCCTTCATAAACCCCGTTTTTTTATTAGAAGCTGCTTAGTGGCAACCTGTTTTTTGGTGTGATATTCTTGTTTGGTGGCATGTCATTAAAGATCAACTCTTGCTTGATGCTATTTGTAATAATGGAGTCTAAAATAGCATTTTACACTTGTGTTGATCCCTTTATTCCATTCAAATAATCATCAAGAACAAAGCTCACCTGATAGCATATCACTGTCATCAGTCTCTTTTTCTTGAATATTTGTCCATCTCATTCAGCAAAATATTATTGAGTTAACCCCCTCAGAAAAATGATCCATTTCAGTGAAAGCTTTGACATCTGTGGCGTTTTAAAGGGAGTGATTTCTAGAGGATATGGCGTTTTTGTGTTTTTCTGGGTGTGATTAATTTCATTGTGTATAGACCCTTCTCTTATAGGAGTTTTTTGGCGCGTAGTTTTAGGCGGGATTTTATATTGTAATAAATGATAGTAATAAAGTAACTGTCTTTTCAGTTACCCCGTTTTTTTTTTTTTTTTTTTTGTATTTACTGGATTGATCAGCTTTTATCAGTTTTATAGGTTATAAACGTCCAACTTCTAAGTTTGGCTTTTTTTAAATGGCCTTATGCAGACCAACATGTCAAAATACAATAACGGAGTAAATAAAATATTAAGCAGGAAAAATATTTTTTCTTATTTTTGGCGTTTTGTTAAGGTTAACCATTTTTTAGTATTATTTTGGCGTTTTGCTAATAAAGATAGAAATATATCATTTAATTATTATCTTAAAAAAAAAGAAGATTACATAGAAGAAAAAAAAAAGAGGAAAAAAAAATTTAAAATCCTTCGTCAGAAGGCACTTTATCTGAATAGTATCCATCACTTGTGTCATCTTCTTCCTCCTGGATAGGATCGGGCGTATATATAAATTTAAAACTAGAAAGTAAGCGAGTTGACTCAAACTTTTAAGAATTGACTTTGGTTGTTCAGTCTCAACATTTTAACTCATTAAGATAAACAAACCAGTCGAGCCCAACCTACTCATCTTGTTTACAAGGCTACCCCAGTTGGATTACTTGTACAATATGGTTGAACTAAACCAACATACCATTGGAATGGTGTAACGCCCACTTTCCATAAGGTCAAAACTCAATAATTTATCGACAAAAATCACGACCCAATTTAAACTTTTTACATACCATTAGAAATAAACTTAATTGTTAATACAAAAACCATTCCGTTTAGACATTCGCAACCAACTAGGTTTATACGTAAGACATGACATACAAAGATTTAAAGTTTAACAACTAAACATAAACTATTTGTAACAAAAGTATTTGAAACACCCTTAGTGCACATTCAGAAATAATATTAATGACATACTATTTTTAACAAACATTGGGCATGACCCGTCCGTAACATGACCGGTTCCCTGTTTTTAACAATCACCATTTTAAGAAATTCGACGACACGTTCAAAAGACATAACATGTTAAGCTTTAAAGTCTAGCTACTAAACATAAGTTATATACAACAAAAGTATTTTTGACCCATAACATAATTACAAAAGTAGCGGAAACGCATGGTGGACGTGATTCATGTGTGTTCGTTCCAAGTCGCCAAGCCATTATGTTGAGGATTTACCTACATCAAACAACAAACTTGAAGAGTTAAATTCCATTAACTATGTTACTTTTTATCTAATAAACCAATTTATCTTTTTCGTGTCTTCACATTATTCTTGCACTTACTACCCGTCGAAACGGGTCAAAACATACTTATCTCAAAATAGAGATAAAACATACCATTCATTACTTACCCGTTGAAACGGGTCAAAACATACTATCTCATTAGTGAGATAAAACATACATTTATTAACCCGCTAGAAACGGGTAATTACATTCGTAACATAAACTTCCATTTGGTCCGTTTACAACGAACGAATACATTCCTTTCATCTTTTATACTTACATCAACTCCAATCCGTTTATAACGGTTCGAGTAATTACATTCCTTTCTTACATAACTTTCCAATATATGGTTCATTCAAGACAAACCGATCATAACACAATATCATTCTTAAACTTTCATTTTATATGACCCGTTTGTGACGGGTCATGCTATCTACAACATAACTACTACGGACTACCATAATTATAATTTTGGTACAAAAGCGACAAGTTACAAAATAAAGTTTCTATGCATAAAACAACATACCTCGATCTTGTGAGCTTTCCGATTTCCTAGCATTTGAGCTTTCTTCTTTTACGCCTACATCATCACATTCAATCATTTAACCCAACCAAATATCATTCCATCGTTTACATAATCTATCATATGACAACATTATCAAAAATTTCCAAATTTCACATATTTGTTCTCTTAGGCATTTCATCGAACACTTGGCGGGTTTCACAATAATAGGACACTTAATACAAGTATTTTAAAACATGATTCCACTAGTTCATCTAGTAATTCATCAATAATCAAGAAAGTTCATATACTCTTTCTTATCCTACATCAATTCATCTAATGTCCATGTATCATACACAAGATCAACCATCAAGATTTCAAGGTTAAACATGATTACTTCAATTTTGATAATCCTACATTCATGAAAATTTCATATCAAATGAGTATATGCAACAAGTCCTTTCAAATGATCAAAATTAAACATAAACCTTATTCTATAGTGCAAATCCTACTTCCCATTACACATATCATAACATGAACTCACGTATGGGTTGAAACCCATTTCCTACAATTCACCAAATCAAGAAATTAGACTTACCACTTCAATAATCAAGGTTAGATGGTTGAAAATTGGTGCTCATGCATTTGATTTTCTTTGAAATTCCTACTCAATTGGTTGAATTTAGCAAACAAGGGTTTCACCCGTGTTTCTCCTGCTTGTTTGATCCCAGACACACACTGTGTGTGTGTTTTGGGTTTCCTTTCTTTTTAATAATTTTAGTTTTAACATTTAACACATTTGGCCCTTCTATTTTGTTTATTTATTTAACTTAGACAATTCTCATTATATTAGTTGTATTTGTAACATTTCCATTAACTAAGTTATACCTTTAATTAATTTAACTTATATGTCTAATAAGTCATTTTGGGGTGTTACATATGGTTATCTCCATTTGTATACAATAAGGTTGTGAACGAGTCAAGGTCGCGTTGGGCTTAGCTCGTATAAAAATCAAGCAAACCTGAGCCAATATGTCATGCCGGCTCTTTTACTTTAACGAGCTCAAATTTTGGGCTCGAGCTCGGCTAGTCAAAAGCTTGGGCCAGCTCGTGACACATCAAGCCGACTTGTTTATTCAAAAAATTTATATTTATGATATTTTTTACTCATAAGGATAAACATAAAACCAGAAAGCAATAAATAAAACGTTATTTAGGCTAACAGAACACTGATTTTCGGCAAACTATAAAAATGAACAAGAGAAGAAAGCAGGTTACCTTAGTTTATATCTTTTTAAATCAATATTACTACTACTAATTAAAACTATAGCTTAACAATCTATTTCTTTTGATAAAAAACGCATTACTAACTAAACACCATTGCTTAAAATATATTAGAGTTTTAGGTTGTAATAGTTATACACACACACATACACACACACACACACACACACACACACACACACACACACACACACATATATATATATATATATATATATATAGAGAGAGAGGATGAGTTGGGTAGAAAATGGGGTTTTCCTAGAAACTCTAGGAAGCAATAAGAATGTGACACATGGCATTGAGGGATTTTCACTAAAAGGGCACCTGTGTAATTTGACATTTTATTTTATTTTTTCAATTTTTTCTCTCATTAACTAACAATGCATAAAATTATGGAAACTGTTTCTCCAAGATTTTCTGAATGCCGTAACCTTCTCCTTCTCCTTCTTCGTCTTCGTCATCATCAAATACTTCTCCATCTCCACCATCTCCGAGTTCATCATCACCATCTGAACTCGATCCAAAACGCGTCTCGTTCATCATTAATTAACCTCCATCTTTCAGTCACCACCCATAACCATAACCATAACCATCACCATCAACTTCAATCCGACAATCGCCTCCGACAATCACGCCCGACAAGTTACGGCACTTGTTCTCCGTCATCCGATTCAAATACTGTTCATATCATCTTCGTTTTCTTGACGATGTGTTTTACCATTCATGTTGGTAATGCTGGAGGATATCTTGACATTGTGTTTTAACATCAAGCAGATTAATACAGTTGTGTTTTAGCATTCATGTTGGTAATGCTGGAGGATTTCTTGACGCTGTGTTTTACCATTCATGCTGGTAATGATGGAAGATTTCTTGACATTGTGTTTTAACAGCAAGCAGATTAATACAGTTATGTTTTAGCATTCATGTTGGTAATGTTGGAGGATTTCGTGACGCTGTGTTTTACAATCCATGCTGGTAATGCTGGAGGATTTCTTGACATTATGTTTTAACAGCAAGCTGATTAATACAGTTATGTTTTAGCATTCATGTTTGTAATGCTGGAGGATTTCTTGACGCTGTGTTTTACCATCCATGCTGGTAATGCTGGAGGATTTCTTGACATTGTGTTTTAACAGCAAGCAGTTTGATGCCTTTGTGTTTTAGCATTCATTCCGGTAATACTGGAGGATTTCTTGATGATGTGTTTTACCATTCATGCTGGTAATGCTGGAGGATTTCTTGACATTGTGTTTTAACAGCAAAGCAGTTTGATACAGTTGTGTTTTAGCATTCATGCTGGTAATGCTGGAGGATTTCTTGACGCTGTGTTTTACCATTCATGCTGTTACGATGTGTGACATTTGTCACGATGTGTTTTCTTGATGTTTTGTTTATTCATGAAGGATAGAAGGAAGAGAGATAGGCGAGAGAAAGGGGGAGAGAGAGAGAGAGAGAGAAAATCGCAAGAAATGTGGGGTGGTTTATGGAATAACGGTTATTTCCATATTTAAAACAAGCTAAATGACATATCTACCCCTGATTAATTAAATAATCCTATTTTTAAGACACACATATTACCAAACTGCCACCAAGATGATCTCAACCATTAAACACAATTTTCGCAGGATCCCCACTATATATAGAAACGGGATCAGGAGAAAACGCTCAAAAGTGTGAGAACGGTGAGAACGCATCCTGGCCCAACACGTGTCCTGCGGCATAGAGAAGGGCGGAGGGGCCTTTTTGTCTTTTCATTCTTCTTTTATTTTCCCAACGCGGTATAATATTTTGTGGCGTCTAAGTTTTTTTTGGCGTTAATTGTATTTATTAAACTTTTTGGCGTTTAATTAATTGTTTTTGTGTCACATATATGGTTTTTTGGCGTTATAGCGTTTTCTGGTTAATTTTTTGGCGTTTTTGGCGTTTTGTATAATAATTCACTACTAGTGATTAAAATTTGCATAAGATTACAATAAGACCAATTTTTTTTTGGCATTTAGTGAATTTTTTGGCGTTTAATACCCTTTTTTCAAGGTGCTTTGCAACCAGTTGTTCTCCCAGTTTTAATACTACTAGCGTTTTGGTGTTTGTAGTTTTTGACGTTTTATATAATAATGTATTTTATTTATAGAGAATTGGATAACAAAACAACATATAACTTGATATCAAAACAATATAAAATTAAAACAAAAATAATTCAAAATAGTAATCTGATTTTTCTTCCGAATCTTCAATGTCATCAGCCTCTTCCTTCTTGAATTTGTTTTTGGCGTTTTGAATCTTTTTTGAATAATTTAGCTAGATGCCAACTTTCCTTCATAAACCCCGTTTTTTTAGAAGAAGCTGCTTAGTGGCAACCTGTTTTTTGGTGTGATATTCTTGTTTGGTGGCATGTCATTAAAGATCAACTCTTGCTTGATGCTATTTGTAATAATGGATTCTGAAATAGCATTTTACACTTGTGTTGATCCCTTTATTCCATTCAAATAATCATCAAGAACAAAGCTCACCTGATGGCATATCACTGTCATCAGTCTCTTTTTCTTGAATATTTGTCCATCTCATTTAGCAAAATATTATTGAGTTAACCCTCTCAGAAAAATGATCCATTTCAGTGAAAGCATTGACATCTGTGGCGTTTTAAAGGGAGTGATTTCTAGAGGATATGGCGTTTTGTGTTTTTCTGGGTGTGATTAATTTCATTGTGTATAGACCCTTCTCTTATAGGAGTTTTTTGGCGCGTCGTTTTAGGCGGGATTTTATATTGTAATAAATGATAGTAATAAAGTAACTGTCTTTTCAGTTACTGTTTTTTTTTTGTATTTACTGGGTTGATCAGCTTTTATCAGTTTTATAGGTTATAGACGTCCATCTTCTAAGTTTGGCTTTTTTTTAAATGGCCTTATGCAGACCAACATATCAAAATACAATAACAGAGTAAATAAAATATTAAGCAGGAAAAATATTTTTTCTTATTTTTGGCGTTTTGTTAGGGTTAACCATTTTTTAGTATTATTTTGGCGTTTTGCTAATAAAGATAGAAATATGTCATTTAATTATTAACTTAAAAAAAAGTAGATTACATAGAAGAAAAAAAAAATTAAATCCTTCGTCAGAAGGCACTTTATCTGAATAGTATCCATCACTTGTGTCATCTTCTTCCTCCTCGGAGTCTTCTTCTTGATCTTCATCCATGTCATCACATTCACCTTTATCAGCTTCTTGTTCCTGAAGATTCTGAAGCCTCCACCTGAACCTGTCTTGCATTAACTCCAATTTTGAGTCTATTTCTGTGTTGGTACATTTGGCGTTATGCAATTCTTCCATGAAACCCAGTCGCTGCTTTGTCATGATGTTCTCTAGCCAGTAGACTTCCTCCTCTCCACTGTCGTATGTAACCGTCACCATGTCTGTTTCATCATCAAAATGCCATGATGTCATGACAGGGTCTGGCTTCATATCTCGTTTGATTGGTCCAAATTTGTTGGTTAATGCTTTCATAAGCATATGCGTTTCATGGCAATGGTTGTCTAGAGCGATGCCAATGGATAAGATTTGCCTCTGTATCTCTTCTTTCATTTTAAGAATTGCCTTGACCGTCTTAACATACACCCTCCTTCTGTTGTCAAAATGGAGGACGTATCGCCTGATCCCCAGAGTGTATCTCCACGAAACCATTGTTACCATTTTTGGCGTTTTGTTTAAGTTGGCTTTTTGGTTAAGGATGTTTTTTTTTGCCGAAAATGGATAGATTGAAGTGATTATGTAAGCTATGTTTTTACGTTTTTATATAATGATGTTTTTAGCGCGTAATTTAGGAGAGAATTTCTTCTAATGAATGTTATTAACTGAAATTCAGTTATTTTGTGTTGTTTCATCTTCCTGTAATATTCAACACGTTTTATTTTAAATTTTTGGCGTTTTGTATTTAGTGGCATTTTATTTTTTTGTTTGGCGTATTATGATTTGATGGCGTTTTGAATATGAGGTGTAAAAGACCCTTTTACCCTTAATGAAGCGTGTCCCACCTAATAATATTGATGTTATTTACGAAAACGCCACCGCACAATCTAGTCCATGGATTGTTTTGATCGGACGATCCATAATCGTTCTCACCATTCTCACACTTTTCACAGTTTTCTCTAAATCCTGACGCTATATATATATAAAAGGGTCAGGATTTAGGGAAAATGGTGAAAATTGTGAGAACGGTGAGAACGATTTTGGTGTTGACATGTGGCATTGATGCTAAATTACACTAAGGGGTAATATTGCCAAAAACCCCACTCACATAAACTGGGTGTTCAAATAAAACGCCATAAAACCACCAAATTCAGAAAAACGCCATGAAAATACCCAGTTAAAAACGCCATAAAACACTCAGTTCAGAAAAACGCATTGAAAATACCTAGTTAAAACGCCATAAAAACACATAGTTCAGAGAAACGCCATGAAAATACCGAGTTAAAACGCCATAAAAACACATAGTTCAGAAAAACGCCATGAAAATACCTAGTCTAAAACGTCATAAAACACCCAGTTCAGAAAAACGTCATAAAACCCAGTTCATTTTTTTCGAAAGTATATCAATAGTATACTTTTTGGAAAGATAAAAAAACGTTGAGTTTTATGGTGTAATTTTTTAGAAAAATAATCACATATAAAAAAGTTACTGGCGTTTAAATATGATAGGGGGAAAATGGCATGTGATTAGCATGTGCACCTTTGTTTGGATCTTCCAATTTTACCCTTCTGGTAGTTATAAGGTTCCCATTATTTACAAAAATGCCACCTCATCATCTTAGCCACAAATCACAAAGATCCTATGGCTGAAAATCATTCTCACTCTTCTCACACTTCAAATCGTTTTCTCCTTATCCCATTCGTATATATATATATATATATATATATATAGGAAAAGTGTAAAATACATTACGGCTTATCGCACGATACGTACGCGATCATCCCAGCCGTTCAATCTGGTGCGGATCTGGTGCGAATTCAATCTTCGCATGTTATAAAAAGGCAAATGAAATCGCATGGCTTGAAAATGCAATGAAATCGCATGTTTGAAATCCCATGCAAATGAAATCGCATGTGAAAAAATGGTTGGCATGGGGTAATTTGAAAAATGGCATGGGGTGTGAAGATGGACAAAATCGCATGTGGAAGATTGAATATCGCATGTGAAAAAATGGCTAGAATGGGGTAATGTGAAAAATGGCATGGGGTGTGTAGAATCACATTTGGAAGATTGAATATCGTATGTGAAAAAATGGCTAGCATGGGGTAATGTGAAAAATGGAATGGGGTGTGTAGAATCGCATATGCAAGATTGAATATCGCGTGTGAAAAAATGGTTAGCATGGAGTAATGTGAAAAATGGCATGGGGTGTGTAGATGGACAAAATCGCATGTGGAAGATTGAATTCGCACAGTTCGTACAGTTCGCATGGAGGTATGAAATCGCATGGGAGATGAAGATCTGACGGCTGGGGTTATCACGTACGTAATGTACGATAAGCCCTATTGTACCTTAACTGGCCTCTATATATATATATATAGGAGAAGGATCCGTTAGGAACCACCCTTTATTGCGAGAACCGCGAGAACTAGTGTGAACACAAACAGTAATACCTAAAAAAATCTAAAAAACTATCACACCCCAACCGATGGCGAAAACATCGGGGCGCAGCACTGAGCGAAACAGATTGTTCAAAGAAATTCCATAACGACTAAATTACCAAATAGTTTAAATATTATATCCCATATCATAACCCATAAGATAATCTAGTTATTACAGACAGAGATATTCTTCAAACAATAAAACATGTTCCGACAACTCAGATTTTCAAAATAGTATAAATTGTCTTTGTTTCTAGACTCTCGGTCCAACTTTATTCCATAAAAGCAGGTAAGCAACATCCTATGCATTCAAACACCTATCACATACGTTAAAATAAAAGTCAATACACATAGTGTAAAGGTAAGCATACAAGTTTAGTAGATATAATAGAGTTTGAAATCGTTTACGCATAACCAACACGTACAGAGTGTGAAATGAAGCACATAAGTTATCGACATGATCCTATCAATACCAATGACTGCGGGTTGACTGCGCAAGGCAGTTCGTAATACACACTCACCACTATGAGCCATGTAATTAATTGTCCTTAGCAACCCCTGAGTGAACAGGTGCTGAGTCCAAACTATAGTACTATCGTTGCTAAGGCAGGTAGACAGCAATCCATGTGTAAACATAACAAACAAGCAATCATTAGGTCACGTATACATGCAGTAGCGGTTAGCGTTAAAAGTATTGTGTAGTGTGTTCGATGTGATTTAGTATAAGTAACATATGTAACACCCAAAAGTGCATAAAGCAAAAAGGGTTCGAGTATACTCACAGCGATTGAGTTAATAGATTGAAGGGAGTGCTAGAGCGGAATTAGCCTGAATGGTTAACGATAGCATAAGCACAAGTCGGCACGTAAAACGATGTAGGGGAACCAAGGATCGGATGGTAATCCGATCAGGTGGCAATCCGATCGGATGGCCAGTCGATCGGGTGGCAATCCGTTCGGATGGTCACCCGATCGGGTGGCCATTCGATTGGATTGTCACCTCGTTTGATGAGTGATGTGTTTGTGTATGATGGTTTGTACTTTGAAGTTTTCATTGTAGCATTTTAAAAATAGAGAAGTATCTGTACCTTTCAGGTCGGTCGATCGAACGGCCGTTCGATCGGACAGCAATCCGATTGGCGAGACTTCTTCGTTTGAGAACAAGTTCACAGTAGGACGGTCACTCGATCAGATGGCTATCCGATCGGGTGGTAATCCATTTGTATTGAACATGTTGAAAGTTGGCCAAGTCCCAAACGTCACACGATCGGGTGGTCACTCGATCGGGTGGCAACCCGATCGGGTGGCAATCCACGTTAACGTTCAGATCTTGAATAGTCGCAAAATAGTTTAAGTGGGGGACCAAAGTGCAAGCCGATCGGGTGGCTACCCGATCGGATGGCTGTCCGATCAGACGACAATCCATCCCAGTCGACCTGATCGTCTTTACACTTGGTAGTTTCGTTAGTTTGCGTTTTCTCGAGACTGTACAATAACGTGTCAAACAACAGAAACCTCGTCAACACTTAGTGACCCGATCGGATAGGAACCACCCTAGTCTGACCAGTAAACTGTTCGAGACGGTGTTTCATGTGTAACCTGAAATCAGTAATCTCCTGGATAGGATTCAGATCTGAAACTAACACACCACTATGAATGAGTCGGAGGTCAGAGCAAGGTCTGAATCTATCGATTTTGAGTGCATTGAGTGTAAAAGAGTTAAAAGAAAGTTAGAAGACCATCTTTCAATCCTTTTCAGCATGAATATGTTCAAATCTATGAAAGATCATTGTTTATTCATGTGGAAATCATTCAGATCTAAGTTGTTCTTGGTGGATTGAAGCCAAAATATGAAGTTCATAAGAACCCCATGATGACATCATCCTAGAACACCTCAGATCTAGTGATCTCATGGTTAAAAGTTAAGATTCAAAAGATAGAAAGGTGTAGGAGTGTGTGTTGATCAAGAAAGTACAAGATTTAGGTTGAAAACTTACAAGAATCGGAAGAAATCTCGAGAAATGAAGGCTGGAGCGAGTTGAGCAGAGACAGGGCTGTCAACATCAAGTGATGTGACATATGAGGGTATTTATAGGGTTTCCATAAAAGGAAAGTGGAGGAAGAGGCTGGTCGATCGGGTGGCAGTCCGATCGGGTGGCAACCCGATCGGGTGGCCACTCGATCCACTTGTCCAGTGTGATGAGTTTTGTCGTTTCGATTTGAGTGTTGAGCGTTGTGATGCGATTCGAGAGAGCGATGCTATAGAATTACCCATCAAATTACTTCTAATCCCAACTACTATATCTAACATACAATCACTCTAAATAACTTGTGCTTAGCGTTTCGATTCAATTTGCAATACGATAGATTGCGATTTCAATTAACACCTCAACATAAACATAACATGCACAAGTAACACATAAATAGCACACACACGTAAAACAATATCCAGTCACATAATTCGAGTTGCGATAGCGATAAGCGATAAATCGATTAAACATGCGATTAATATGCGATAAAACCTCGATTATTAACAAGTACTCCATATAATACAACGAATGCGATAACATAAATAGATTATCTACAAGTCAAAGAAGTCAAAACAGGAGTTAAGCAAGGAGTGACAGATCGCAATTAGCAATCTTGTATTCCTTTGACTTCAATCTTGACTTTGACTTTGACTTTCGAAACACGGGGTGTTACAGCCTCCCCTTCTTAAGGGAATTTTGTCCCGAAATTAGGCCGAAGCCATAACAAACAACTGCAGGTACTTCGCCTTCATGTCGCTTTCGAGTTCCCAAGTGAACTCTGCGCGTCGCTTGCCTTCCCAGCGAACTTTCACAATGGGAATGCGTGAGCGTCGGAGTTGCTTGGTTTGGCGGTCCACGATCTTGACAGGCTTCTCCACAAAGTGTAGTGTTTCATTTACTTTGAGATCCTCGAGGGGTACATGCAAATCATCATCAGTAAGGCACTTTCTAAGGTTCAAAACATGGAAAGTCGGGTGAACGTTGTTAAGTTCCTCCGGTAGTTCGAGTCTGTAAGCCACTTTTCTGATCCTTTCCAGAATCTTAAAGGGTCCCACATATCGAGGTGCGAGCTTTCCTCTCTTGCCGAATCTGACCACACCCTTCCAAGGTGATACCTTTAGGAGTACGTGGTCGCTAACGTCAAATTCGAGGGGCTTGCGATATCTATTGGTGTAACTTTTCTGACAACTCCGAGCTTTCAGTAGATTGTCTTGAATTTGGAGGATTTTGTTAGTCGTTTCTTGCAATAGCTCAGGACCGGTTAATTGCGAGTGCCCGATCTCGTGCCATACAATAGGTGATGGACATCTTCTTCCATACAATGCCTCAAACGGTGCCATTTGAATGCTGGAATGATAACTGTTATTGTACGATAATTCAACCAAAGGCAACTATGCGTCCCAATTACCACCGAAATCTATGACACACGAACAGAGCATGTCTTCAAGGGTACGGATCGTTCTTTCAGTCTGACCATCGGTTTGAGGATGGAATGCGGTACTTAGATTAAGCATAGTACCGAGAGCAGATTGAAATGTTTCCCAACAACGCGAGGTAAACCGAGCATCGCGGTCAGAAATGATGTCGCGAGGCGTCCCATGTCAACAAATAATCTCCTTAGTGTAGATTCGGGCTAATTTTTCTACCTTGTAGTCTTCCCGTATTGGCAAAAAGTGAGCTGATTTAGTCAATCGATCAACGACAACCCAGATGCTGTCGTGGGCTGAGGGCGTACGCGGAAGTTTCGTTATGAAATCCATGGCTATACTCTCCCACTTCCACACAGGGATCTCGAGTTGAACGAGTAAACCAGAGGGTCTTTGGTGCTCAGCCTTGACCTTTGAACAAGTCAGGCATTTCGAAACATAGAGAGCGATATCTCTCTTCATGCCCGGCCACCAGTACTTGTAGCGTAGGTCCTGGTACATCTTGTCGGTACCGGGATGAATAGAATATCGGGATTTGTGGGCTTCGTCCATCAAAATTTGTCGCAAGTTGGTCCGTTTAGGGATCCAGATTCGGTCCAGATAATGGAATATTCCATTCGACTTGTTCACTAGCTGGGCTCCATCGTTGAGAATCCTTTCCTTCTTCAAAGTGCGCTCATTAAAACAGGCATGCTGGGCTTCGCGGATGATGGTTTTGAGATTATATTGGGCTTGGACATTACGAGCGCTGTGCAAATAACTCCGTCTGCTCAGAGCGTCGGCAACGACATTTGCTTTGCCAGGATGATAACGAATCTCACAGTCATAATCGTTGAGAAGTTCTACCCACCGGCGTTGACGCATATTTAGTTCCTTCTGGTCAAAGATATGTTGTAGGCTCCTGTGATTGGTGAAGATCGTACACTTAGTACCATAAAGGTAGTATCGCCAGATCTTTAACGCAAAACCAACTGTACCTAGCTCTAGGTCATGGTTTGTATAGTTCTTCTCGTGGATCTTGAGCTGACGAGATGCGTAAGCAATAACCTTGTCTCGCTGCATAAGAACACAACGAAGACCAAGGTTTGAGGCATCACAATAGACGATAAAGTCATCATTTCCGTCTGGTAGAGTGAGTACAGGAGCATTGCAAAGCATGTACTTGAGGGTTTGGAAGGCAGTCTCTTGTTCAGTTCCCCAAACAAAAGGCTTATCTTTTTGCGTGAGAGAGGTCAGCGGCACAGCGATTTTAGAGAATCCTTTGATAAATCGGCGATAATAGCCCGCTAGTCCGAGAAAAGAACGGACTTCAAACGGGTTCTTATGTGTAACCTAGCACTTAACTGCTTCGATCTTCGCGGGATCGACGTGAATACTTTGACTATTGACAATGTGACCAAGGAATTGAACCTCCCCCAGCCATAATTCACACTTGGAGAACTTGGCATAGAGTCGATTCCCCCGGAGTAGCTCGAGAACCAAACGTAGATGTTGCGCGTGTTCGGCTTTCGACTTGGAATGGATCAGGATACCATCGATGTAACAACCCTCAGTAAAACCGACCCCCTCATAATATTTCCGACCCCCTCAAGCCCGAAATACATTAAATAGTATTTAAAATAAATAAAATTGAAATTTTGAGTTGAGGCAGGCCGCGTAGAACCACCCCAACACTCACGCAGGCGGTATCAATTCTGAAACTTGATTACGGTAGAACTTTAAGTTAAGGCGGGCCGCGTAAGCTCACCTTAACACTTACGCGGGCCGCGTAAGATCAACAACGCAGCGACACCAGAAGCCGACATGTGTCGACATCGTGGCGAGTCTAGGCGATGACCCGGATCACTTAAACCCTACCCGACTAGTACGCGGGCCGCGTAAGCCTCACTTATCCTTTACGCGGGCCGCGTGAGACCCAAATTCAGCACCTATAAATAGAACGCATCGGATTTCATTTCAATTCGTTCACAAACGTTTCTGTATCTCAAATTCTGGAATATTAGGCATAGAAAGCTGGTATTATACCCCCTAATTAGCAAGGTTCTGCCCCGTTGTAAGTATTGTAACCCCAGTTTCATAGTAGATACGCTGCCCGATTGATTTAGGGTTCCGTAACAACTGTCGTGGTTCTGCCCGACGTTGTTATTGGAATGCCGTCTCGGGGAGGGTATCATTAATATTTTCAAAGGGTTATGATACTAACCTATGTACATTTGTGTAAACTATAGATTATTTCCAGGAAACCCTTACGTGAAGTCTAAGATAGCAATGTGAGTTTATCCAATTTTTGTTAACCTTTTTGTAATATTTTTCAAAACCTTAAATGTTTTACAATGTGATTAAGCGGTGATTGAGTCTTAGTAGTTCTTCAGTTACTGCCGGTATGTTGGAGTTTTGTATACAAAATTTACTACTGCGAGTAGTAAGTCGGGATGACAGTACGTTACCATTGGACAACCAGTTAGCCAATGTGTAATATGACCCGCAAGTCAGGATTGACAGCACTGAATGAGTAATTGTGTAGAAATAAACAATGTGATCGCTCTCAATACTGTTTTAATTGATAAAATGTTTCGTGATTAAACTGGGATTCACTCACCAGTATTTCCCACTGACAAATGTTTTTAAAACGCGTTTCAGGTAACACAATGTGACAGCCAATTAGTAAAAAGCCAGCTGGAGAGCACTGAAGGCTTGGGAAAAATATGGCTATAAAAGTTACCTAAAAGACAATGTTTTAAATTGAATAAAATAGGGTTTATCCTTATAAACGTATTGTAATAAGAAACTTGGGTTTTGCCCATGTGATTATTAATATTAAATATGGTGGTTTTACTCTGATAAACATTTCCTAACTACGGTCCTGATGTAATTTCCGCTGCCAAATTAACAAGCTGATACCACCGAAACTCTGAGTTCGCGTCCGCCCGTTCCCGGGACAGATAAAGGATCAGGGGTTGCAACAGAAGGTGGTATCAGAGCCTAGCCACTGGTCTAAGCCAAAGAAGTGTTCTGCTGACACTTAAATTCTAAAGTTTATGTTAGGAAATAAATTATGGAAATACGTGCATAACTGTATTTATGTATTATGTGTTATTTGACTATTTGTTAGTTTACAGTATGAGTGATCAAGGACCCTCAGACATGAGTCGTCAGTTGTCTGATTCACCTAGGAGTGAAGGTACCTCTTCACAGCCTGCCCTTTCTGGGTATTCTGCTGATCAGGAAGAAGGAATGTTTGTTTTCAAAGCTCAGTCAGAAGAGCCATTCCCTCATAAGAAACGAGGATGGTTCAGTAAGGAAGCTTTTGCACGTAGGAAAAGAATGCGAAAGTTGCAATAGCAAAGAGTTTTAGCAGCCGCTAAGCGAAAGACAGATGCCCATACACATGATATGCTTAATAGAAGCCTAGCCAATTTTCATATCCTAGCGACAACTGCTGCTGACCCAAGTCTGGAACAACTAGTAGCCCCACAACCACTAATCCCAGACCAACCCATGGAGATAGAAAACCCTAAAAACCAAGTGGAGATGCATGACTTCAACCCAGAGGAAATCCCTAGGGTACCTGCACCAAACCCCCTAGACCCAAATTACGACCCGTGGTGGGACGACAATAGGGACTTTGTGCAACGTTACCCTATCCATGAAGACACACCCATAGGAGTCTACCCAGGTATGGACCCTTTAGATCCCTATTACCATGATGACTACATTAGGGAGATCTTAGAAGATCCTTACCGATTTCAGGCACTTTCACCCCCATATCAGGAACCCGCACCCCAGATTCTGAACCCAGTCCTAGAACCTGCACCCCCAATGAGTGTAGAAAACGTGCAAGAACTTAGGACCTTTGGTGGGGAAATTCTAGAAAGCAGTGAGAGAATGCGACAGGTGGGAGAGCGTCTCGTATGGAAATACGATGAACGCAATATGGATTTTTGGATAAATCCATATCCATAGATGTGATGGAGGGGATGGTAATAGTAATAATAATATAATAAAATAAAATAAAATAAAATAAAATATGTGTGTACGGATGCCTATTAATATTAGTGTAATTTTCTTTCTGTTGGTATTGTAATCTTTATTTCAGTACTAGTGTGTAATAGACGCGTAGTATATGAAAATAGAGTACAAGTCGCAATGATTGACGTTTTTGGCTAGATTGCGTGTCATGTGATTAATTATATTAAATATTATCTTGTGATATTAATATGGGATAAATGTTTAAAATTCAGATGGCCGATGAAGGAAATCAAGGAAATCTTAATAATGATAACCAGAGTAACATTAACGTGGTTAATGAGAATCCAAGCATCAATAACAATGGGAACCAAATGGATAATAGTGCTGTTCAACATATAGTGGCACAAGGAATCATAGATGCAATGCCATTTATTATTCAAACTATTCAAGAAGCGAATAATAAAAGTAAGCCTAGCAGCAAGCGACCCATCGAACCCGAAAACAGCGTGAACAATGGACATGTACTTCAAATGCCCATTCCCAAAAGGAGAAGAACCGTGTCTTACGGTTGTTCTTATAAAGAATTCTGGTCTTGTAAACCAATGGAATTATCAGGCAACGAAGGGGCCATTGCAACTCTACGTTGGATAGAGAAAACTGAGGCAGTCTTAAGGATAAGCAAGTGTGCTGAAGAAGATAAGATATTGTTTGCTTCTAATCTGTTTAAGAATTCAGCACTAGAATGGTGGAACACTATCCTCCAATCAAGAAGAAGTGATAGAACTTACAATATGGAATGGGAGGAATTTAAGAACAAGGTAGAAAGGAAATTTTGCCCACCCAATGAGAAAGAACAGATAGCAAACAAATTCTTAAACCTTAGGATGACTGGTGTGGATAGTAAGGGATACACTAAAATATTCTTTGAATATGCTAGAATAGTGCCAACTCTTGCTTCACCTGAACCAGTGTTAATCTCCCGTTATATCTGGGGATTAATTGGGGAGATAAGACACGTAGTCAAGGAAGCTAGACCTCAAACCATAGAAGAAGCTGTAGAACTAGCAAATACCTTGACAGATGAATTAATCCGTACCCGAGAAGAAGATCAAAAGAGGAACCTAACCCAGAAGCTCACACAAGAATTTTGTTCTGGAAATTTTAATCGTGGGAAAAATATAGGTTCTACCTCTACACCTTACTGTAAGAATTGCAAAAGAAAGCATTCAGGAAGATGCTCAATATACTGTAACTTTTGCAAAATATCGGGACACAAAGAAGAAAACTGCAGGAAGAAAGCTAATAACAGGATATGTTACAACTGCGGAGAACAAGGTCATATCAAGCTTAATTTCCCGAAATTAGCTCCAGCTACAAACAACAAGAATACTCAAAATGCTATAGCATTTGTTCTGACTGCAGATGAAGCCAAGATGATTCCAGATGTCATAGCTGTTACGTTTTTAGTTAATGATATCTTTGCTAAAGTATTATTTGACTCTGGTGCAAACCAAAGTTTTATTAATACATCATTTTGCAAATTTCTAAATCAGTCATTAACTAAACTACCACAAGAATGCTTAGTAGAGATAGCTAATGGAGAAACCGTTAGGATTTCTGAAATCTTGCAGGGAGCAAGAATAGAAATTTTAAATCAGACATTTATTGCAAACCTTTATCCCATGAATCTGGCAGGATTTGATGTTGTTTTAGGAATGGATTGGCTAATAGCCAATAAAGCCAGTATTTTATGTGATCAAAAGTCAATTCAAGTAAATTCACCAAAAGGTAAAACGATCACAATTAAAGGAGATAAACCATATAGATCTACAAAATTCATCTCTGTGATGAAAAATGCAAGTTGTATAAGAAAAGGTTCTATAGTGTATTTGATTTCCATAATCACTAACACTAAAGGGAAGGATTTAAAAGATATTCCAGTAGTATCTCAGTTTTCAGATGTATTTCCAGAAGAATTGCCAGGGCAACTTCCAGATAGAGAAGTTGAATTCAGAATCCATTTAATACCAGGAATATCACCGATTGCCAAAGCACCTTATCGTTTGGCACCTGCAGAAATGAAAGAATTGAAGAAACAATTAGACGAATTGTTAGAGAAAAGATTTATATATCCAAGTTCGTCACCATGGGGAGCACCAATATTGTTTGTTAAAAAGAAGGACGGATCAATGCGTATGTGCATTGACTACCGTGAATTAAACAAGGTTACGATTAAGAATCGGTACCCATTACCAAGAATCGATGATCTGTTCGATCAACTGCAAGGAGCACAATTTTTCTCTAAAATCGATTTAAGGTCAGGATATCATCAATTAAAGGTACAGGAAGAGGACATTCCTAAAACCGCATTCATAACAAGGTATGGCCATTATGAATTTACTGTCATGCCATTTGGTTTAATCAATGCCCCAGCCACATTTATGGACATGATGAACCGAATATGTAAGCCATATTTGGATAAATTCATAATTGTTTTCATAGATGATATTCTCATTTATTCTAAGAATAAGGAAGATCATGCAAAGCATTTGCACGCACTTTTAAGTTTATTAAGAAAGGAAAAGTTTTATGCTAAATTTTCCAAGTGCGAATTTTGGTTAGATCAGGTACAGTTTCTCGGACACCTAGTCGACCGTGAAGGAATTCATGTGGATCCCACAAAAATCGAGGCGATTACTAAATGGAAAACCCCTGAGTCACCAACCGAAGTTAGAAGTTTCTTAGGATTGGCCTGTTATTATAGAAGATTTATTCAAGATTTTTCTAGAATAGCCATTCCCTTAACTAAGCTAACTTGTAAATCTGTTAAGTTTGAATGGGGATTAAAACAAGAAGAAGCCTTTAGAATCCTTAATCAAAAATTAACCCATACAACCATACTAGCATTACCAGAAGGAACTGAAGACTTTGTAGTCTATTGTGACGCTTCCAAATTAGGTTATGGATGTGTATTAATGCAACGACAAAAGGTTATAGCATATGTATCTAGACAACTTAAGAAGCATGAAGAGAATTATTCAACACATGATTTAGAGTTAGGAGCTATAATTTTTGCTCTTAAGATTTGGAGACATTACCTTTATGGTAGTAAGTTTACCATATTCACTGATCATAAAAGTTTAAGGTATGTTTTCAAACAAAAGGAGTAGAATATGAGACAAAGACGTTGGATGGAGATGCTTAGTGACTATGATTGTGATATCCAGTATCATGAAGGAAAAGCAAATGTAGTGGCAGATGCTTTAAGCCGAAAGTATCATGAAAAACCAAAAAGGGTACGTTCTCTTAAATTAAATCTGCAAGTAGATTTAAATGAGCAAATTAGAGAAGCACAAGAATCAGTAATCAAGGAGGATACTGAAAAACTAAAAGGTATGATCAAAGAATTAGAACAAGGAACAGATGGAATTTGGAGATTCCATGAAAAGAGAATATGGATACCTAAATTAGGAAACCTACGTCATCGTATATTAGAAGAAGCCCATAAATCCAAGTATACGATGCATCCAGGAATTGATAAGATGTATCAAGATTTAAGGAAAAATTTCCGGTGGATAGGAATGAAGAAAGACAAAGCAGCCTATGTTTCTAAATGTTTAACTTGTTCACAAGTCAAAGCTGAACACCAGAAACCCTCAGGATTTCTACAACAGTTAGAAATGCCAGTGTGGAAATGGGAATTAATAACAATGGATTTTGTTACTAAATTACCCAAAACAAAGAAAGGCAATGATACAATCTGGGTGATTGTAGATAGGCTAACCAAATCAGCTCATTTCCTACCAATGAAGGAAACATTCAGTATGGAACAGTTAGCTAAGTTGTATGTAAATGAAATTGTTTCTTTACATGGCATTCCTTTATAGTTGTTTCTGATAGAGATAGCCAATTTACCTCTCATTTTTGGTCAAGTTTCCAAAAGGCAATGGGAACCAAGTTAAAGTTGAGCACTGCTTATCATCCTCAAACGGATGGACAAAGCGAAAGGACAATTCAGACAATGGAGGACATGCTTAGAGCTTGTGTAATTGATTTCAGAGGTAATTGGGACGATCACTTACCTTTAATAGAATTTTGTTATAATAGCAGTTATCACACAAGTATCAATGCTGCACCATTCGAAGCACTTTATGGACGAAAGTGTCGAACCCCAGTTTGTTGGGCAGAAATTGGGGAAAAGCAACTTTCTGGACCTGAGATAGTGCAAGAAACAACCGACAAGATTATTCAAGTCAAGGAACGACTGAAAGCAGCACGTGATCGACAGAAGAGTTATGCTGATAACCGACGCAAGCCATTGGAATTTCAAGTAGGAGATAAAGTATTATTGAAAGTCTCTCCTTGGAAAGGAGTAGTAAGATTCATAAAACGGGGAAAGCTAAGTCCCAGGTATATTGGACCTTTTGAGATTATTAGAAGAATAGGACCTGTAGCCTATCAGCTACAATTGCCAGAGGAAATGGCAGGAATACATGATGTATTTCATGTATCTAATCTCAAAAAGTGTTTAGATGATGAATCACTGATAATACCTCTTAAGGATATAAAGGTAAATGAACAACTCAAGTTTATAGAAAGGCCTCTACAAATTGAAGACAGGAAAGTCAAGAACCTTAAGCATAAAAGACTAGTTCTGGTCAAAGTGAAGTGGGACTCCAAAAGAGGACCTGAGTACACATGGGAGCTTGAATCTGAAATGCAAAGGAAATATCCGCACTTATTCCAGTAGATCTCGTGGACGAGCTCTAAAACAAGGTGGGGAGGATGTAACAACCCTCAGTAAAACCGACCCCCTCATAATATTTTCGACACCTCTGTATGTTTTAAAATGTCCCATTATGTCTTTAACTACACCCCGTATGTGAAAATCGAGCCCGAAATACATTAAATAGTATTTAAAATAAATAAAATTGAAATTTTGAGTTGAGGCGGGCCGCGTAGAACCACCCCAACACTCACGCGGGCGGTATCAAGGCTGAAACTTGATTACGTAGAACTTTAAGTTAAGGCGGGCAGCGTAAGATCAACAACGCAGCGACACCAGAAGCCGACACGTGTCGACATCGTGGCGAGTCTAGGCGATGACCCAGATCACCTAAACCCTACCCAGCTAGTACGCGGGCCGCATAAGCCTCGCTTATCCTTTACGCGGGCCGCGTGAGACCCAAATTTAGCACCTATAAATAGAACGCATCGGATTTCATTTCAATTCGTTCACAAACGTTTCTGTATCTCAAATTCTGGAATATTAGGCATATAAAGCTGGTATTATACCCCCTAGTTAGCAAGGTTCTGCCCCGTTGTAAGTATTGTAACCCCAGTTTCATAGTAGATACGCTGCCCGATTGATTTAGGGTTCCGTAACAACTGTCGTGGTTCTGACCGACGTAGTTGTTGGAATGCCGTCTCGGGGAGGGTATCATTAATATTTTCAAAGGGTTATGATACTTACCTATGTACATTTGTGTAAACTATAGATTATTTCCAGGAAACCCTTATGCGAAGTCTAAGATAGCAATGTGAGTTTATCCAATTTTTGTTAACCTTTTTGTAATATTTTACAAAACCTTAAGTGTTTTACAATGTGATTAAGCGGTGATTGAGTCTTTGTACTTCTTTAATTACTGCCGGTATGTTGGGGTTTTGTATACAAAATTTACTACGGCGAGTAGTAAGTCGGGATGACAGTACGTTACCATTGGACAACGAGTTAGCCAATGTGTAATATGACCCGCAAGTCAGGATTGACAGTACTGAATGAGTAATTGTGTAGAAATAAACAATGTGATCGCTCTCAATACTGTTTTAATTGATAAAATGTTTCTTTATTAAACTGGGATTCACTCACCAGTATTTCCCACTGACAAATGTTTTTAAAACGCGTTTCAGGTAACACAATGTGACAGCCAATTAGTAAAAAGCCAGCTGGAGAGCACTGAAGGCTTGGGAAAATGTGGCTATAAAAGTTACCTAAAAGACGATGTTTTAAATTGAATAAAATAGGGTTTATCCCTATAAACGTATTGTAATAAGAAACTTGGGTTTTGCCCATGTGATTATTAATATTAAATATGGTGGTTTTACTCTGATAAATATTTTCTAACTACGGTCCTGATGTAATTTCCGCTGCCAAATTAACAAGCTGATACCACCGAAACTCTGAGTTCGCGTCCGCCCGTTCCTGGGACAGATAAGGGATCGGGGGTTGCGACAATCGATGAATACAATGACAAAGTGGTCTAGAAAAGGTTTACACACGCGATTCATCAGATCCATAAAAACCGCGGGTGTGTTGGTTAAACCAAAAGGCATAACAACAAACTCGTAGTGGTCGTATCGAGTGCGAAATGCGGTTTTGGGGATATCCTCCTCTTGTATGCGCAACTGATGGTAGCCTGAGCGTAGATCGATCTTGGAGAAACACGTAGCACCTTGGAACTGGTCAAATAAATCATCGATGTGAGGCAGAGGGTAACGGTTCTTGATTGTCAGCTTATTCAATTCCCGATAGTCGATGCACATCCGGAACGACCATCCTTCTTTTTGACGAAAAGGACTGGTGCGCCCCAAGGAGAGGTGCTAGGGCGAATAAAGCCTTTGTCAAGCAATTCCTGGAGTTGACTTGAGAGTTCTCACATTTCGAACGGAGCGAGTCGATAAGGAGCCCTGGAAATGGGATTTGCTCTAGGAATGAGGTCGATGCGAAAGTCGATATCATGACTTGGTGGTAAACCTGGAAGATCTTCAGGAAAAACGTTGGCGAATTCACAAACAACGGGGACGTCTTTCACCTCTTTAACTTCCTTTTTCTCCGCTACTACAATGTGTGCCAGAAAAGCTTGGTATTTGTCACGGCCCCGGGCCGGTGTTACCCGGTCCAGAAGCCGCGGGACAGAAACCCGTGGTATTTATTATTTAATTTGGCAGCGGAAATGTTGACAGGATCTTTTCAACTGAAAATGCCCAATTATTTCATTTCACAAATTGGGACAAACCCCATTATTTATAATAAAGGAATTTCACGAGGAAATTCCCTGTTTTATAAAACATGTTTATTTATTTTACTGAGCCACTTCTTTCAAGCTGTAGTGCTACGTGGCACTTTTCCTTGGTTCACAGTAAATCACCTGAAACATGTTTAAAAAGATTTTATCAGCGGGGAAATACTGGCGAGTCATTCAGGTTATATAAAATGACACCTAAGTTATAGATTACAGCATAAGAGCGATTACAATGGCTACTATCTTATTTTTATCTGGCGCCGTGTCACACCTTGGTGACGATGGTCAAACCACTATTGGGTCCTTTCACCCAAGTAGTGATGATTATCACTGTTAGGTTGGTGAACCTAACCGTGAGAAATTAGTAATGTGCACAATACCCCACTTGCCAGTGATTCAAGATAACCAAGACTTAATCCATGTAACTATAACTTTTGAAAATAATTTGAGTATTGTAAGACATTGTTGATAAAAAGAGAATGACTCACATTGCAAATTTAATTGGACATAACCTTGCCTACTGATTTAGCCTTGTAACCTAGTTAAATAACAATGTACACGAAACTAGGTCAGTAACTTAATACAACATTTACGATAAACTCACGAAATCAAAACCCTCACGACGAATGACAAAGTATAGCCTGATTTCGGGCAGCACTTAAACATCCATCGGATCGGTTTCAATCGATCGGACATTGTATCATAGCAGTGATCGAGTTAGTACCCTGTACTCGTAGCAGCGTTTCCCTAAGTAAACTTTCGAATTTAAGCAGTATACTTCGTTTTTAAACAAAATTTTCAAACACAGACGAAAGCCCCATGCACGAGCAATTTATAGCAATATTTTTGGTTTTACGCGGCCCGTGTAAACCCTCTCAAGATCTTACGCGGCCCGCAAGGGCCACCTAGTCTACGATTAGGGCTAGCGTGTCACGCATAGGTCCGCCACGTGTCTGACACGTGGCCTGAACGCTTATCCGATGATCTTTGATCTGTTGCGGCCCGCCTAGGCTTAATCTTATGGCTTACGCGGCCCACGTGAAATCTAAAAATCTTGATTTCTTGGGTTTTCATGAGCACTAGGGTTTCAGGGGTCCGGGTTTTTACTTACGGGTCGTTTTGGGACATTTTTGCAGGTCCTTACATCCTCCCCACCTTATTTAAAATCTCGTCCTCGAGATTTACTGAAATAAGTGAGGATACTTTTGTTTCATTTCCGATTCCAGTTCCCAGGTGTACTCAGGTCCTCTTTTTGAATCCCACTGGACTTTGACCAGCACTAATCTTTTGTGCTTGAGAAACTTGATCTTCCTGTCTTCTATTTGGAGTGGTTTCTCAACAAATTTCAATTTTTCATTTACCTCTATATCTTGAAGAGGTACTACCAGGGATTTGTCCGATAAACATTTCTTGAGGTTAGATACATGAAATACGTCATGTACTCCAACTAGTTCTTCTGGTAGTTGTAATCGATAGGCAACTGGTCCTATCTGCTGGATCACTGGGAATGGTCCTATGTACCTTGGACTTAGTTTTCCTTTCTTTCCAAACCGAACTACTCCTTTCCAAGGAGAAACTTTCAAGAGTACCTTGTCTCCAACTTGAAATTCTAACGGCTTACGTCGATTGTCTGCATAACTTTTCTGGCGATCTCGAGCCGTCTTTAGTCTTTCCTTGATTTGAGTTATCTTGTCGGTGGTTTCCTGTACAATCTCAGGACCTGATAGTTGGCTTTTTTCCGACTTCTGCCCAACAAACTGGAGTTCAACACTTTCGTCCATATAGTGCTTCGAACGGGGCAGCTTCGATGCTTGCATTGTCACACCCCGACCACGTAAAAACAACAAAACGTGGCGGAATCGTCGGGGAGTGTTGTAACAGAATCATTGTTTCATAACACATGGAAAATTCAAATTTCGTTTTATTGATTACGAGAGTTACAATGTCTTAACAGACAAGAAATATAACATAATTAACTAGTCTTGCATCTTTTATTGTTGCTAAAGTCTAAGTCTGCCTAGGTGTATCTTGATAAATCCTACGCATCATATCCTGAAACACATGTGAAAATAGGTACGTCAGCATAAAAATGCATGTGAGATACATAGGTTTTGTGATATTAGGATTCATGACTTGAGTTTAAAGAAATAAAAGTTAGTCATGAACCTTGTAAATTGTTTTGTTAACCGAAGTCTTGTTAAAAATATATAGTTTGTGTAAAATGTATAAGTTCAAACTGGATGATCTAAATAACGCTATGACATGTAGTACAATACAAGTACTAATATATAGGAAGTACCACTGGCGTATCCACCATACTTGTGCCATACTACACACAATACTTAAGTCACTTAAACAAACCACCAATGTATAAAGTCCATGTTTAAACCAATTATCAAAAGTCCTTGTATAAACCATGTCAAATGTTAAAAGTCCAAATGTAGTCAAGTAATGTGTAACAAATGTCATGTATGGTAAGTAAAGTGTAGTCGCAAAAACCAAATTTAAAAATGTACAAAACAAGGTATTTTGAATATATCAAAAAGTTATGTTTTGCAAAGTAAATGCATGTTTTACTGGTATAAACACTTATGTGGTAAGTTAACGCATACATTCAAGCCTTGAGACAGTCGGATAACCCTTTTAGTAAAGGTTATCAAAAGAAATGTTTTCGGATTCAGTCATTCCATCCATCCAAACAAACCTAGGATTTTAGGAACGGGATTTGTCAAGTCCTATGGTACCATTACTTACTACCGAGCGACGTAGCTAATGTTAATGAACGTATATAAGTCCCGTTTGTTCAAACCAAATGTTATACCAAGTGTAAACATGTTATATGAAAACAATGTACTAAGTATGCTAAGTCAACATTCAAAGCAGAAAAGTCATGTAAATCAATGTGCTAACATGCTATCAGTCAACATACATAGCAGAAATGTAAAGTAAAACCATGTACTAAGTATGCTATCAGTCAACATACATAGCAAAAATGTAAAGTAAAACCATGTACTAAGTATGCTATCAGTCAACATACATAGCAAAACAATGTAATGTAAATCATGTACTATAAGTGTACTAATAAACATAGCAAGTATATGATGTGAAAAAAAAGGAAAGCATGAAAGTAACAAATAGGCACATGTGTTTCACCCCAAAACAGTTTGAAAACAGTAAAAGAGGGGTCTATGTACTCACCTTGATTTCGGGTAAGTCCAAACAAGTATGCAAAGTGTGAGAGTTTTGGCGGGAACAAGGTTTTTCCACGTTACTCTAATGGTATGAACATGCACAAAATATTGCAATTGGTATCAACAAATATTGTTAATTGTAAACTGGAAACTAAGTCCATGGTGTTTGGTATGGTTTGACAAAAACGGTAACTATGGGTTTGAACAACTTAATTGGGGATCTTGGTAAATAAGTAGAATTCAAAGGGATTATTTATGAGAAATATACTTTCTTAAAATAATCATCTATATATATAATGTTAAAGTGGAATACATGATAATTATCTAACAATTATCTAAATAATTAATTTAAATCAGAATAATTAAAAATAATATTTTTAATTATGAACCTGGAATATCACTGATTTAAGATAATTATTTGGCCCTTGAAATCATTTTATATAAATAAAATCAATTAAAATGGTTAAAATATCAGTATTTAAGTTAATCAGATTAATTATTTAAAAATAATCTGAAAATGCCCAAAATAGTTTGAGACTTTTAATAAACTCAGAAACATGTGTATTTTGTTACAAAAATATTTTTGAGCAGAATATATATAATTAAAACTGTTAAGTTTAAATAAATGTTTTTAACTGATTTAATTAAGTAAAATAATCTGTAAATAACCAAACAGTAACTAAATTTATGTAAACTCAGAATAAAGCATGTAACATCATAAAAATAATTTTGGGCACCAATTTTATAGTTATTTATTTTAAATATGTAAAATTAAACTATGCTTTTAAAGTGTAAATACTGTTTTAATTACATAAATATCAAACTTATATGAAATATCAGTAACGAAATTATTTTTATAAAGTTTACTACTCAAAATAATTATCATAAACATTTCAGCAATTAACTCATAAAAATCGATTTATTATAAATTTTTAAAGATTAAAACTGTTTTTAATTAAATAAAACAGTTTTATAAAAATTTTGACTAATATTATATTTTTAATAAATGTATCAGTGTTTAAAATAACTATGTTAAAACTTTCCAGACTTTAATTAGTTATAACTGATTTATTATAAATTAAAGAGCTAAACTGTTTAATAAGATAAACAAAAAAAAATAATATATATAAACAAAATCACTGTTCATCGTCTTCTTCCCCAAAACGGTCAACAGAAGTCAAACGGCCTAATTCTCGATCAATACCAGATAATATTCAAATTAAACTTGCAGAAACATTGTACAAGTATAAACATACCGATTGGGGGATTAAAACCGATCCGGTATCGCGTGCGACGGCGTGTCGACAGTCTCCGGCGACGGGTATTCCGGCGAGACTTGCAGACGATGAACAGAGGGTATTTTCGATGTGTTAAAGGATTTTGAAGGGTGTGTGAGTTTCGTATGGGTTCAGGGACTCTAAATAACACAACCATTTGACACTTAATCGACAAACTTCTGTGGATTAATTCCACTTTGAATTTTTTTTATAAAAACTCCGATTTCATGTGGTTTCGGGCATGCTTATTGAATAATTACAAAGCGTGGGGAGTTGTTTACGATGTGTAGATTCCGCATGCAAAGACTTCGGGCAGGGAAATCCACTAGTCACGTGGTTGGGTTCGTTTTCCGGTAAACAGCGGCGGGTTCCGGTTTTTTGAATTAATAATATTTAATGTTTAATGTGTGTGTATATATAATAGGATTCGATATAAATAACGGATGAGGGCTTAGCCCGACCGGTCACAATGTTGTTTGATAAACGAAAGGTTCCGAGTTCGATCCCCCCCCCCTGTGACCGGTTTACATATTTTTTTTTTTGATTAAAGGTTTTAAATATTACATGTTGGTCCCTGTGATTCTGATAAAGACACATCAGTCCCTGAATTGGTTAACCAATTAAACTAACTAGGTTAGTTGTTAAATAAAAATCCTTATATGTTATTTAACCCGGTTAGGATATCTGGTTAAAATCAGTTTATAAATGACCAAAATGGTCCCTGAACTACGAGTTTAAGAAAATGACAAATTGGACCTTATACTTTTAATTCAAAAATCCAACTTTTATTTTATTTAAAATATAAGTTTTAAAAATGACATTTTGAACCCTGTACTTTTAAAAGTTTTAAAAAGTTTATATTTTTATTTATATAACAAGTTTCAAAAATGTCATAAAGGACCCTAAACTTTATAGTTTTCAAAAATTACACTTTTAACCCGAACTTATAAGATTTCTAAAAATGACAATTTAGTCCCCGAACTTTTGTACCTTTTTAAAAAGACGGTTTTAGTCCTCGGACTTAAATTCAAATTTTTCAAGCAAGTTTCAAAGAATGGCAATTTGGTCCCTTAACTTATACTTTCACAAAATGACACATTAGGCCCTTGTAATTATTGTAGCCTTGTTTATAAGCACGAAACTCAATAAATAATGCAAATATTCACGTGTTTGAGCCGGTAAATCATGTAAGAGTATAAAACAAAGCATGAATCAAACAAATTGTATTTCAATATACGACAACTGCTATTTGTGCATCAAACAAGTACATGTTTGAAAATCAAGGTTGTTACAGTCTCCCCTACTTTAGAAAATTTCGTCCCGAAATTTTATTCGAAAGAGACTGTAGAATGTATTTGCAATGATTAGAAGGATAATCAAGTCATTGTTGGATGCTGAAAATTTTGAGGAATTTACGAGAATCATTGCATAGAAATTGTTTTGCATGGCACTGTGCTGTGCTGTATTTGTAATGTAAATCTTTGGCAAACAAATGTATGTACAAATGAGCAATTGGATAATCACACCACCACATAATGTTTGTATATGTCACCTTACTTAACAAGGCTTACTATGATTCTCATGCATCGAACCTCGTAATTAAGTGTGCACCCAAAATTACGTGTTTCGTTGCATGGTCCACACAGCACTTCTAGTTAAGTGAGAAACAATAAGATTGAGGTATTGTTTAAATCAAATAAGCATCAATACAACACAACATTTATTGAATCAAAACATAGATAGCATTGTTTGTTTGATAGTCTAGTATACTGTAAACAAATTACATTGAAAACAAGTCATGCAATGGATCAATTTCAAGCTCAAAATTATCAGGTAGAGGAGGTAGTGGATCCAGTTGCATACGAGCAGCTAACAGGCTTTCTAACCATTGATTTCTTTCTGTCAGTTCTTGTACTTGCCGTAGCAAATCTTGGTTCTGATTGTTTAACCTAGCCATTTCAACTACCATTTGATCTGGATGTAGATCCATTTGAGGCACCATACTTGGGCCTGCTATATCAGTTGGTGGTAGTTGCTCTACTTCATTCAGTAGTGCTAGGAAAGACTGTGGCAAAAGTGAATCCGGTTCTAACTGTTCTTGGAGCATCATGCTTTCATCAAACAATTCATCTTGCATCATTGGAGCCTCCTCGAAGACTATGGGTGAGAGGCCTTGTGAAACGTTTGATGCTAATGGTTGGAATATGTTAGTGGTAATGGGTTCTTGTGTGTATGGCAGCTGTGGTAGCATGTCATATCAGTAAAAAGATGATGGAGGAAATTGCAACAATGATTGTTGTATGAATGAACTATCTAAGATAGTTGGAGTTCCCTCCGACTGGGATGATTGAGTTGGTGCATGGCCAAGAACAGGGGTTAGCTTAATGTTATTACAATTCACAATCCCAGGTGCCTTTGGTGGAGATAATCCTTGGATCACCTGGTCACCTAAGAAACCTAAAGATTTTGCTATTCTCGTAATATAAGACCCTCCCATGAGACTTCTCAGGGAACTAGTTTGTTGACTAGAAAAATAAGCAGCAAGTTCGCGGGCAATATTGCAAGGAACTTGCTCAAAAATACTGTACAAATGGAACACTTCAGTTGAACTAACCCTTTGTTGATTAATCTGGCGTCCCGTGATAGTGTTGGCTAAAACACGTTGCATATACCGATAACGAGGGTCTCTGAAGTTTGTAGAATTATTGTAGCTACACCATGGTTTTGATGTATGGCGTTGCCAATATTCCTTCATTTTCACATAGGAAAAGGAGGTTAATGCCCTCGTAAAATTGGGCTGATTAACTTCTTCATTGGTATAAATACCCAGACGAACTGCAAATTCTGATAATGACATGTTATGAGGTTGTCCACAAAGCCGAAAATGAATGGATTCTTCGGTAAGGTTTCTATTAGGTTGGTAATAGAAAGTGGACAAGAATTCGTATACCAGTTCATCATATGATGGCTCTAAGATGTCGAAGAAACGGCGCCATGGTGTATTGTGTGGTAGTAATCCTGCCAGTGAATTACTAGGGTCAACCATTTCTATTCGAAGCCAATCAATACCGCCAATGGTAAAAACTTCAAGGTCTTTGAGTTTCTGATACTTCTCACGAGCGGGTAACTCAGCAAACCGGAGGAATGGATGAATTCCTGCTGCATTTGAGGATTCAGCATGTGCTACTGGGAAGTATGCCATTTGAATGTTGGGTTTAAGTGGTGAGTTTCTCCGGCGAGTGAGTGAGTGATATGGAGTTTAAGAGTGTGTTGTGGTGATGTGAGAAGGTAGAATGGTTTGGTTTTTATAGCTCTAACAATCACGTAAAGTCCGGAGAAGATTCATGATGAGCCGCAATTGTGTTATCAAAAGTCTTGGTTCACACTGATCGACAAAATGGAAACGCGTGTTCAAATCAATTATCGAGAAATCGGCGACGATAAGTTTGAAAAAGGAGACGGTTGTTGCTGTTAGGTTTTTGGCGGCAATTTTTTTTTTAAAAATTAACGAAATAAAACTATAGGAAGGATAGGTTGTCTCTATATAGCTTATATGTTTTTATTTTTATATATAGAAACGACTATAGGTGAAAATATATATATATATATATACATATATATATACATATATATATATACATATATATATATATAAATATATATATTTATAAAGAAAACTTATAGTGATGACAGATGGTCATCCGGACGGATGGTCATCCGGACGGATGGTCATCCGGACGGATGGTCATCCGGACGGATGGTCATTCGATCGAATGTCCACTCGGATGGTAGTGTGTTTTCAAAAATGTTTCAAACTTTTGAAGTTTCCATTGTTTATACGTTTTAAAATAATTTACCGTAGCTAGTTTGAAATTTTGAATTTGAACATGTGTGACCCCGAAAATAATTTGAATTTGAAAAGAGTTTTGGTAAAACAATCGTATATTATTTATAAGAGCTTGTAGACATGCGGTAAAAATTGGTTTGGTTTCTGCTTGATAGTGAATATTTTAAGTAAAATGATGTAGTGTGATCGTGTTTTAATGACTATGTTAAATAAGAAATTCATGGGCAAGAGAGTCATTGGACAAATTAAGTATCTATAAGTAGTAGGGGAAAACATAAGGTCATAGGAATCAAAATGAAATGTTTTTGGTGGAATAGTTTCGTAAAATCAATGATGGGGATAGAAAACACAAAACAAGATGGATATCATTTATTCCACGAATAAACGACATCAATGACAAGTCAAAGTAGTTGGGTTCTTATAACTTGGTGAAGTCATGCTTTAGCCTATAAGTGGACACTCATCCCAAGAATTCCCAGGTAAGCAAAACTGGTCTCGCGTCTGATGAGATTTATACGAAGTGCTTGCCTAGACAGAAAACTCAGAATACAGACATTCACCCTTCCAGATTGCACGAGTTCGTTATTAGAGCCCAAGACTTTGATGAGAAATTAAAAATCAGAAGAGGTTTTGAAAATAATCACCTAAGGATAGGTGATAGTATTGTTTTAAGATCTAAACACAAGGTAACTTGTGTAAGGGTCCTAGGAAGGTTATAGTCTAGGTCAAGATTTTACTAATAACCTAATTCCCTATAACCATGAGCTCTGATACCAACTTTTCTGTCACACCCTGACCACGAAAAAGCAACAAAACGTGGCGGAATCGTCAAGGAGTGTTGTAACAGAATCATTGTTTCATAACACATGGAAAATTGAAATTTTGTTTTATTGATTACGAGAGTTACAATGTCTTAACAGACAAGAAATATAACATAATTAACTAGTCTTGCATCTTTTATTGTTGCTAAAGTCCAAGTCTGCCTAGGTGTATCTTGATAAATCCTACGCATCATATCCTGAAACACATGTGAAAATAGGTACATCAGCATAAAAATGCCTGTGAGATACATAGGTTTTGTGATAATAGGATTCATGACTTGAGTTTAAAGAAATAAAAGTTAGTCATGAACCTTGTAAATTGTTTTGTTAACCGAAGTCTTGTTAAAAATATATAGTTTGTGTAAAATGTATAAGTTCAAACTGAATGATCTAAATAACGCTATGACATGTAGTACAATACAAGTACTTATATATAGGAAGTACCACTGGCGTATCCACCATACTTGTGCCATACTACACACATCTCGTTACTTAAGTCACTTAAACAAACCACCAATGTATAAAGTCCATGTTTAAACCAATTATCAAAAGTCCTTGTATAAACCATGTCAAATGTTAAAAGTCCAAATGTAGTCAAGTAATGTGTAACAAATGTCATGTATGGTAAGTAAAGTGTAGTCGCATAAACCAAATGTAAAAATGTACAAAACAAGGTATTTTGAATATATCAAAAAGTTATGTTTTGCAAAGTAAATGCATGTTTTACTGGTATAAACACTTATGTGGTAAGTAAACGCATACATTCAAGCCTTAAGGCAGTCGGATAACCCTTTTAGTCAAGGTTATCAAAAGAAATGTTTTCGGATTCAGTCATTCCATCCATCCAAACAAACCTAGGATTTTAGGAACGGGATTTGTCAAGTCCTATGGTACCATTACTTACTACCGAGCGGCGTAGCTAATGTTAATGAATGTATATAAGTCCCGTTTGTTCAAACCAAATGTTATACCAAGTGTAAACATGTTATATGAAAACAATGTACTAAGTATGCTAAGTCAACATACAAAGCAGAAAAGTCATGTAAATCAATGTGCTAACATGCTATCAGTCAACATACATAGCAGAAATGTAAAGTAAAACCATGTACTAAGTATGCTATCAGTCAACATACATAGCAAAAATGTAAAGTAAAACCACGTACTAAGTATGCTATCAGTCAACATACATAGCAAAACAATGTAATGTAAATCATGTACTATAAGTGTACTAATAAACATAGCAAGTATATGATGTGAAAAAAAGGAAAGCATGAAAGTAACAAATAGGCACATGTGTTTCACCCCAAAATAGTTTGAAAACAGTACAAGAGGGGTCTATGTACTCACCTTGATTTTGGGTAAGTCCAAACAAGTATGCAAAGTGTGAGAGTTTTGGCGGGAACAAGGTTTTTCCACGTTACTCTAATGGTATGAACATGCACAAAATATTGCAATTGGTATCAACAAATATTGTTAATTGTAAACTGGAAACTAAGTCCATGGTGTTTGGTATGGTTTGACAAAAACGGTAACTATGGGTTTGAACAACTTAATTGGGGATCTTGGTAAATAAGTAGAATTCAAAGGGATTATTTATGAGAAATATACTTTCTTAAAATAATCATCTATATATATAATGTTAAAGTGGAATACATGATAATTATCTAACAATTATCTAAATAATTAATTTAAATCAGAATAATTAAAAATAATATTTTTAATTATGAACCTGGAATATCACTGATTTAAGATAATTATTTGGCCCTTGAAATCATTTTATATAAATAAAATCAATTAAAATGGTTAAAATATCAGTATTTAAGTTAATCAGATTAATTATTTAAAAATAATCTGAAAATGCCCAAAATAGTTTGAGACTTTTAATAAACTCAGAAACATGTGTATTTTGTTACAAAAATATTTTTGAGCAGAATATATATAATTATATAATTAAAACTGTTAAGTTTAAATAAATGTTTTTAACTGATTTAATTAAGTAAAATAATCTGTAAATAACCAAACAGTAACTAAATTTATGTAAACTCAGAATAAAGCATGTAACATCATAAAAATAATTTTGGGCACCAATTTTATAGTTATTTATTTTAAATATGTAAAATTAAACTATGCTTTTAAAGTGTAAATACTGTTTTAATTACATAAATATCAAACTTATATGAAATATCAGTAACGAAATTATTTTTATAAAGTTTACTACTCAAAATAATTATCATAAACATTTCAGCAATTAACTCATAAAAATCGATTTATTATAAATTTTTAAAGATTAAAACTGTTTTTAATTAAATAAAACAGTTTTATAAAAATTTTGACTAATATTATATTTTTAATAAATGTATCAGTGTTTAAAATAACTATGTTAAAACTTTCCAGACTTTAATTAGTTATAACTGATTTATTATAAATTAAAGAGCTAAACTGTTTAATAAGATAAACAAAAAAAAATAATATATATAAACAAAATCACTGTTCATCGTCTTCTTCCCCAAAACGGTCAACAGAAGTCAAACGGCCTAATTCTCGATCAATACCAGATAATATTCAAATTAAACTTGCAGAAACATTGTACAAGTATAAACATACCGATTGGGGGATTAAAACCGATCCGGTATCGCGTGCGACGGCGTGTCGACAGTCTCCGGCGACGGGTATTCCGGCGAGACTTGCAGACGATGAACAGAGGGTATTTTCGATGTGTTAAAGGATTTTGAAGGGTGTGTGAGTTTCGTATGGGTTCAGGGACTCTAAATAACACAACCATTTGACACTTAATCGACAAACTTCTGTGGATTAATTCCACTTTGAATTTTTTTATAAAAACTCCGATTTCATGTGGTGTCGGGCATGCTTATTGAATAATTACAAAGCGTGGGGAGTTGTTTACGATGTGTAGATTCCGCATGCAAAGACTTCGGGCAGGGAAATCCACTAGTCACGTGGTTGGGTTCGTTTTCCGGTTAACAGCGGCGGGTTCCGGTTTTTGAATTAATAATATTTAATGTTTAATGTGTGTATATATATAATAGGATTCGATATAAATAACGGTTGAGGGATTAGCCCGACCGGTCACAACGTTGTTTGATAAACGAAAGGTTCCGAGTTCGATCCCCCCCCCCCCCTTGTGACCGGTTTACATATTTTTTTTTTTTTTTGATTAAAGGTTTTAAATATTACATGTTGGTCCCTGTGATTCTGATAAAGACACATCAGTCCCTGAATTGGTTAACCAATTAAACTAACTAGGTTAGTTGTTAAATAAAAATCCTTATATGTTATTTAACCCGGTTAGGATATCCGGTTAAAATCAGTTTATAAATGACCAAAATGGTCCCTGAACTACGAGTTTAAGAAAATGACAAATTGGACCTTATACTTTTAATTCAAAAATCCAACTTTTATTTTATTTAAAATATAAGTTTTAAAAATGACATTTTGAACCCTGTACTTTTAAAAGTTTTAAAAAGTTTATATTTTTATTTATATAACAAGTTTCAAAAATGTCATAAAGGACCCTAAACTTTATAGTTTTCAAAAATTACACTTTTAACCCGAACTTATAAGATTTCTAAAAATGACAATTTAGTCCCTGAACTTTTATACCTTTTTAAAAAGACGGTTTTAGTCCTCGGACTTAAATTCAAATTTTTCAACCAAGTTTCAAAGAATGGCAATTTGGTCTCTTAACTTATACTTTCACAAAATGACACATTAGGCCCTTGTAATTAATGTAGCATTGTTTATAAGCACGAAACTCAATAAATAATGCAAATATTCACGTGTTTGAGCCGGTAAATCATGTAAGAGTATAAAACAAAGCATGAATCAAACAAATTGTATTTCAATATACGACAACTGCTATTTGTGCATCAAACAAGTACATGTTTGAAAATCAAGGTTGTTACATGCATGGTAACTATTGTTATAGGAGAATTCAATTAAGGGTAGGTGGTTATCCCAGTTTCCACCAAAGTCTATTACACATGCCCTGAGCATGTCTTCCAGGGTTTGGATCGTCCTTTCACTCTGTCCATCTGTTTGGGGATGATATGCAGTACTTAGATTTAGTCGGGTCCCCATTGCTTCTTGAAAACTTGTCTAGAAATGCGAAGTGAAACGACTATCCCTATCTGATACAATAGAGAGTGGGACTCTATGCAAAGATACCACCTCGTCCACGTATAACTTTGCCAACCTTTCCATACTAAATGTTTCTTTCATTGGCAGAAAGTGAGCTGATTTGATTAATCGATCCACAATTACCCAAATTGCGTCGTTACCTTTTCTGGTTTTGGGTAACTTAGTAACAAAGTCCATTGTTATTAGTTCCCATTTCCATACAGGCATTTCTAGTTGTTGGAGTAATCCTGAAGGTTTCGGGTGTTCTACCTTAACTTGCGAACAAGTTAGACACTTAGATACGTATTTAGCTATGTCCTTTTTCATTCCTATCCACCAGAAATTATTTCTTAAATCTTGGTACATCTTATTATTTCTAGGATGCATGGTATATCTAGATTTATGGGCTTCCTCTAAAATCTTATTTCTTAATTCTACTTGCTTAGGTACCCAAATTCTTTTCTAGTGGAATCTCCAAATTCCATCAGCCCCTTGTTCTAATTCTTTTATTCTTCCTTTCATTCCTTCAGCATCATCCTTGATTGCTGTTTCTTGAACGTTCTTCAGTTGTTCCATTAAATCTACTTGAAGATTTAATCTAAGAGCACGAACTCGTCTTTGTTTTTCATGATACTTACGACTTAAGGCGTCTGCTACTACATTTGCTTTTCCTTGGTGATATTGAATATCACAGTCGTAGTCACTTAGAATTTCCATCCATCTCCTTTGCCTCATATTTAATTCTTTTTGCCCGAATATATACCTTAAACTTTTATGATCTGTATAGACTGTAAACTTACTTCCATATAGATAGTGTCTCCAAATCTTAAGGGCAAATATTATTGCCCCTAATTCTAAGTCGTAAGTCGTATAATTTTCTTCGTGCTTCTTAAATTGTCTTGATGCATATGCAATTACCTTTTTGCATTGCATCAACACACATCCTAATCCTAGCTTAGAAGCATCACAGTAAACTTCAAAATCTTCTGTCCCTTCTTGTAAGGTTAACCTTTGCTTTAAAATCTTAAAAGCCTCTTCTTGCCTAGGTCCCCATTCAAACTTAACTGCTTTATAGGTTAACTTAGTTAACGGCACAGCTATCTTAGAGAAATCCTTAATGAAGCGGCTATAGTACCCGGCCAATCCTAGGAAACTTCTAACTTCCGTGGCTGATTGCGGGACCTTCCATTGAGTGATCGCTTCTATTTTGGAGGGATCTATGTGAATACCTTCGTGATTCACCGTATGTCCTAAAAATTGCACCTCCTGTAGCCAAAATTCGCACTTCGAGAATTTGGCGTAAAGCTTCTCTTTCCTTAACAGAGTTAAGAGTGCTTGTAGATGCTCACAGTGTTCGTCTTGACTTTTGGATTAAATAAGTATGTCGTCAATGAAGACAATTACAAATTTATCCAAATACGGTTTACAGATTCTATTCATCATATCCATGAATGCTGCAGGAGCATTTGTTAGTCCAAAGGGCATGACTGTAAACTTGTAATGACCATATCTAGTTCTGAAAGCAGTTTTAGGTATGTCTTATTTCTTGTACATTCAACTGATGGTATCCTGAGAGCAAATCTATCTTAGAAAAATATCTAGCTCCTTGAAGTTGATCGAAAAGTGTCACGGCCCCCGGCCCGGTTTGACCCGGTCAAGGAGCCGCGGGACAGAAATCCCGTGGTATTTATTTAAGTTGGCAGCGGAATGGTTAACAGGATCGTTTAAAACTTGAAAATGCCGATTATCTTATTTCATAATTATTCGGGATAATCCCGTAATTTACAATCAAGGCGATTTCACTAGGAACCCCCTATTTTACAAAAAACATGTTTATTCATTTTATTGAGCCACATCCTCAAGCTTGTAGTGCTACACGGCACTTTTTCCTTGATCACAGCAGATCACCTGAAACATGTTTTAAAAAGGTTTTATCAGCGGGGAAATACTGGCGAGTCACTCATTTTGCACAAAACGACACATGGTTATAATATACAGTATTAAGGGTGATTACATTGTTTATATCAACCAATTACCCCAAATTGGTATTTGTCACTCGACTGTATCTATGACTGTGGTCAGATCACCCATTGGCTAACTCGTTGTCCAATGGTCACGGGAAACAAGTAATGTATACAAAACCCCACATACCGGCTGTAATTGAAGACTACAAAGACTTAATCCCTGTAATTATAACCTTGAAAACATTTAGGGTTTTGTAAAGCAGTTTGATAAAAACAGAATGACTCACATTGCAAGTTTAATCGGGCAGAGTTTAGCCTACTGATAAGCCTGTTAACCTAATTCAAATAACAATGCACACGAAAACTAGGTTAGTAACTTTAATCTAACTTTTATGACAACTCACGAGATCAAAACCTTCACAATGAATGGCAAAGTACGATACTTAAACATCCATCGAATTCACGATGAATGACAAAGTATAACCCAAGTTTGAACAGCACTTAAACATCCATTGGATTGGTTTCTATCGATCGGACATTAAATTGTAGCAGTGATCGAGTTATTACCCTGTTATCACGGCAGAATTCGTGCTTGTGTGTGTTTTTGGAGTAAACAGATGATAACTCAATGTACGAAATGAGTTTTTACGTCGAACCAACGCCAGAAATCAAGTGCCAAACTCCCCTATTTATACCTGGAAAACGGCTCCCTCGCGTGGCGCAAGGGGCCGTCACGTGGTGCGAGGGGCACCACCCTACCATAGGGTAGCCCCGTGTCGGCTTAGCTTGGGTGAGTCGACGGTTTCTCAAAAATTTGATTTCTATGAAAAACTGCTTAGATAATACCGAATAGGAAATACCCCCCCCCCCCCCCGAGTTTTAGGGGCCCTGATCCTGATTCTAATTGTTCTGAAAATTTTAGGGGTCATGCAGTATCACTTGGGGGTCTCAATTAGGGTTTCTTATTGGGTAAAATAAGATAAGAATTAATACTTTTAATGAGAGTTGTTACATCCTCCCCACCTTATTAAAAATCTCATCCTCGAGATTTACTGGAACAAGTAGGGATACTTTCGCTTCATCTCCGATTCCAGCTCCCAAGTGTACTCAGGTCCTCTCTTAGAATCCCACTTGACTTTGTCCAGTACGAGTCTTTGGTGTTTGAGAAACTTGACCTTTCTGTCTTCTATCTGTAGTGGCTTCTCAACCAATTTTAATTTTTCATTTACCTCTACATCTTGAAGAGGTACTACCAGGGATTCATCAGATAAATATTTCTTGAGGTTGGATACATGAAACACGTCATGTACCCCAGCTAGCTCTTCTGGTAGTTGTAAACGATAAGCAACTGGTCCTATTTATTGGATTATTGGATTATTGGGAATGGTCCTACGTACCTTGGACTTAGCTTTCCCTTTTTACCGAACCGAACTACTCATTTCCAAGGAGAAACTTTCTACAGTACTCTGTCTCCAACTTGGAATTCTAACGGCTTACGTCGATTGTCTGCATAACTCTTTTGGCAATCTCGAGCCGTCTTTAGTCTTCCCTTGATTTGAGTGAACTTGTCGGTAGTTTCTTGTACAATTTCAGGACCTGATAATTGGCTTTCTCCTTCTGCCCAACAAACTGGAGTTCTGCACTTTCGTCCATACAGTGCTTCGAATGGGGCAGCTTCAATGCTTGCATGATAACTATTGTTATAGGAGAATTCAATTAAGGGTAGGTGGTCATCCCAGTTTCCACCAAAATCTATCACACATGCCCTGAGCATGTCTTCCAGGGTTTGGATCGTCCTTTCACTTTGTCCGTCTGTTTGAGGATGATACGCCGTGCTCAAGTTCAGTTTAGTCCCCATGGCTTCTTGGAAACTTGTCCAGAAATGTGAAGTGAAACGACTATCCCTATCTGATACAATGGAGAGTGGAACTCCATGTAAGGATACTACTTCGTCTACGTACAATTTTGCTAACCTTTCCATGCTAAAGGTTTCCTTCATGGATAGAAAGTGAGCTGATTTGGTTAATCGATCCACAATTACCCAAATCGGATCATTACCTTTTCTGGTTTTGGGCAACTTAGTAACAAAGTCCATTGTTATAAGTTCCCATTTCCATACAGGCATTTCTAATTGTTGGAGTAACCCTGAAGGTTTCGGGTGTTCTGCCTTAACTTGTGAACAATTAAGACACTTAGATACATATTTAGCTATATCCTTTTTCATACCAATCCACCAGAAATTATTCCGTAAATCTTGGTACATCTTATTATTTCCCGGGTGCATGGTATACCTAGATTTATGGGCTTCCTCTAAGATCTTATTTCTTAATTCTCCTTGCTTAGGAACCCAAATTCTCTTCTTATGGAATCTCCAAATTCCATCAACTCCTTGTTCTAATTCCTTTATTCTTCCTTTCATTCCTTCAGCATCATCCTTTATTGCTGTTTCTTGAACATTCTTTAGTTGCCCCATTAAGTCTAATTGTAAACTTAATCTAAGAGCACGAACCATTCTTTGTCTCTCATGATACTTACGACTTAAGGCATCTGCAACTATGTTTGCCTTTCCTTTGTGATATTGAATATCACAGTCGTAGTCACTTAGAATTTCCATCCATCTTCTTTGTCTCATGTTTAATTCTTTTTGCCCAAATATGTACTTTAAGCTCTTATGATCTATATAAACTGTAAACTTACTGCCATACAGATAGTGCCTCCAAATCTTAAGGGCAAAAATTATCGACCCTAATTCTAAGTCGTGCGTCGTATAATTTTCGTCGTCCTTCTTCAATTGCCTTGAAGCATACACAATTACCTTCTTGCGTTGCATTAACACACATCCTAATCCTAGCTTAGAAGCATCACAGTATACTTCAAAATTTTCTGTTCCTTCTGGTAAGGTAAGGATTGGGGTGTTTGTTAACTTTTGTTTTAAAATTCTAAAAGCCTCTTCTTGCTTAGGTCCCCATTCAAAGTTAACTGTTTTATAGGTTAGCTTAGTTAATGGTACAGCTATTTTTGAAAAATCCTTAATAAAACGCCTATAGTACCCAGCTAATCCTAGAAAACTTCTAACTTCTGTAGCTGATTGCGGGACCTTCCATTTGGTAATTGCTTCTATTTTAGCAGGATCTACGTGAATACCTTCGTGATTCACCATGTGTCCTAAAAATTGCACCTCCTGTAGCCAAAATTCACACTTCGAGAATTTGGCATAAAGCTTCTCCTTTCTTAACAAAGTTAAGAGTGCATGCAGGTGCTGACAGTGTTCATCCTGACTTTTGGAATAAATAAGTATATCGTCGATGAAGAAAATTACGAATTTATCCAAGTAGGGTTTACAGATCCTATTCATCATGTCCATAAATGCTGCAGGAGCATTTGTTAGTCCAAAGGGCATGACTGTAAACTCGTAATGACCATACCTAGTTCTGAAAGCAGTTTTAGGTATGTCTTCTTCTTGTACCTTCAACTGATGATATCCGGAGCGTAATTCTATCTTAGAAAAATATCTAGCTCCTTGGAGTTGATCAAAGAGATCATCAATTCTAGGTAATGGGTATCGATTCTTAATTGTAACCTTATTCAGTTCCCTATAATCGATACACATTTGCATCGAACCATCCTTTTTCTTTACAAACAACACTGGTGCTCCCCAAGGGGATGAACTGGGTTGTATGAATCCTTTACTGAGCAATTCATCTAATTGCTTTTTCAGTTCTAACATTTCGGTGGGTGCTAGACGATAAGGTGCCTTTGCTACGGGTGTAGTTCCAGGAATCAAATGAATTCTAAATTCTACCTCCCTATCTGGTGGTAATCCTGGTAACTCTTCTGGGAATACATCCGAGTATTCTGATACTACCGGAATTTCTTTAAGTTCCTTACCCTTAGTGCTAATGATCATCGAAATCATATACACTACCCCTTGCTTTCCTTCATAACTAGCAACTTTCATTACTGAAATGAACTTCATGGGTTTTTGCGGCTTATCTCCTGTAACCTTGATTACTTCTCCGGTGGGTGCACGAATTTCTATGGAGTTCTTATCACAAAGGATTCGAGCATGGTTGGCTACTAACCAATCCATTCCTAATACGACATCGAATCCAGCTAAATTCATGGGTAATAGGTTTGCAGAAAATTTATGACCTAAAAGTTCTATAATTTCTTTTTGCAAAACCGTATCTATATTAACAGAGTTCCCGTCTGCCGTTTCTACTGTAAAAACTTGCCTAAGTTTTGTTAAGGGTAGCTTAAGAGCTTGGCAGAATGAAGTATTTATAAAACTTTGGTTTGCACCAGAGTCAAATAATACTTTCGCATAAACGTTGTGAACTAGGAACGTACCAGCTATTACGTCAGGAATCAATTCAGCTTCCTGCGTAGTCAATAGGAAGGCTCTTACGTTTTTCTTCGTAGCCCCTTCGCCAGGCTTGGCCTTGTTATCTGCTGGTTTGACCAATTTAGGGCATTCTGGTTTGAAATGCCCAGCTTCTCCACAGTTATAGCAGACCCTTGTTTTCTTTCTGCAATCTTCTTCACGATGTCCTATAGCTTTGCAGAAGTTGCAGGGTTCATTACATTTTCCAAAATGTTTCTTTTTGCAGTTTTTGCAGAACAGCGGAGTGGAAGATTGCCCAGTTCCTCTTCTCTTGAAATTACTATTATTACCCACACGAAATCCTTGGGTAATTTTCTGAGCCAATTCCTTCTTCCTATTTTCTTCTCGCGTACGCACCAGTCCGTCTGTCAAAGTGTTGGCTAATTCCACCGCATCATCGATCGTGCGGGGTCTCGCAGCTTTGACAATATCACGGATCTCGCTAGTTAAACCCCAGATGTAGCGAGAAATAAGTACCGGCTCTGGCGAAGCCAAAGTAGGCACAATTCGAGCATATTCGAAAAATTTCGAAGTATACCCTCGGCAATCAACATTCACCATTCGGTGGCTCAGGAATTTGTTCGCCATCTGCTCTTTTTCATATTCTGGGCAGAATTTTCTTTCCACCAGACGCTTAAACTCCTCCCAACTCATGGCATATGCCATGTCACTTCCCTTGGCTTGTAATACCGTATTCCACCATTCTAATGCTTCTTCCTTAAAAAGGTGAGAAGCATACATGACTTTATCCTCCTCGTCACATTTACTTATTTTGATTACTGCCTCGATTTTCTCCAACCAACGCAGCGCCACAGTCGCTCCTTCATTGCCTGCGAACTCAACAGGTTTACAAGCAAGGAATTCCTTGTAAGTGCAACCAGGCGTTGCAGTTTTCATTTTCTTAGGAATTGGGGCCTATATCACATCATCGTTATTGTTATTATTAATGTTGACACCTCCATTTATGCTATTACTGAAATTATCGTTGTGAGTGCATTTGCTGGTAATAATTTGTTGTGGTTCAACTGGACTTCGTGCAGCAGAAAGAATTGCTGGAATAGCATTTGCTATTCCCTGGGCAACGATATTCTTTATATCTTGCCTATTCAGAAATTGATCTTCATGGTTTTGCGCGGATTGGTTACCCTCATTAACTTGTTCATTACCAACGTGTTCCATCTGGTAATTATATATATAAGTTATTAGTATAAAATAAATAACAACCAAACATAATAAAACAACCGCACATAATCAAGTTAACATGTATAGCCAAAATTGTCGATTTTCGACTTCCATTTTTTTTTATATTATAGTATGCTTCCGTACACACCCGGTATCTTACAAAAGTTTTATTTTTAGTTATTTTACATGATTATATTATATTAGTATTATTAAACACATATTTCCATAACCACATACGAACGCATCAGCTGGCACTTTAAAAACGACGTTCCCTCTTGTCGTACTTCCTGGATATCCTCTCCCCTACTTCCCGGATTCTATTTCCGGCGTCCACCAATTCCTCGCCATAGTGGCGGAGTTCAGCCAGGTTCTCGGTGCTCATAGGTGGGTGTAGTGGAGGCTCCGGATCAAACTGGGGGAAAAAGGTATTAGGGTTATTGAGGAGATTCTGAAACTGCCAGTCGGTGGTCCACCACTCTTCTAGCTCTGCTGGTAGCGGTTGGGAGTGGATAATATGATCTGGGATTTCAGGCTCTAAATCAACTAGAAGTTGTGCTTCCACTGGGTAATTAAAGAGGTTTGCATCGGCAGGTCCGATGAGGTCACTATGTGCCAATTTATGATCCAGCTCTTCCCAAGATGGCATTTCCTGGTTTTACCTGGAACTTTCTCCGAGCTCTATTCCCTTACCTTTATCTTTGGGATCCTCCATCTTTATAACTTTTCGTGTCGCTGGTTTCTTCATGCGCACATGCCTCCAACCCACGAATCTTCTTTTCTTTCTCGGTTTAGGTTTTTCCAGAGGTTGGGCTTTAAACTCCATAGGTTCATCGGCACCATAACCGGTAAAGTCTCTGGAAACTTCCACATTCACAATATATAGATTGAGATTCTGAAGAGCTTCAGACAACTCATTCATGCTGTTTAGCATATATGAAGAAAACACATAAAACTATAAGTTAAATTTTCACAGGCTAATATTTAGTATAACCATTCAAGTATCCTTGTTTAAACAGAAAAATGGCAAACATTGCAACTTTTGTATATATATGTTTATTACAAATTATAACTGAAATTCAATACATACTAGGGTTTGTGCATTTATAATTTATTATGTTCAACATGCCTTTATATAAGATTTATTTTATCTTTTCTTACTGAGTTGTTTATCTAATGGGCAAAGTTTCTTTAAAGTTTCTGGCTTATAGATGATATGGGTGCTAGTACTGGGTCAGGGTGTTGGCAGTTTATCTTAATTAAAAGTTAACATTTACTGCTGTAGTGGCTAACATATAGAGATTTGCCCATTGTTCATCTAATTCATCTTCCCATGGTGGGTTTTTGCCTATTTCCGGAGTTTCCTTATTAACCATCACTCCTTTTGGTTGTGACTTCTTTATTTTCTCTTGACTTTTTCTAATAATCCAACCCCTTTTCTTAGTGGTAAGTGGTTTCTCAAACTGTGCCTTACGAACAAATATTCCTTCCTCAATATCTGCAGAGTATCTTGAGGAATTTGATTGAAATGAGGTTCCCTTATCTTTTGGTGAATTATCTAGTTGACGATAGATGTCCGAAATTCTTTGCTTACCCATACTGTAAACTAACAAATAGTCAAATAACACAAAAACACATAAGCACATAATGGCAATCAGTAAAATTAAGTATTTCTAAATACATAATTCGCTTAAATCAGTGGCTCTGATACCACCTATTTCTGTCACGGCCCCCGGCCAGGTTTGACCCGGTCCATGAGCCGCAGGACAGAAATCTCGTGGTATTTATTTAAGTTGGCAGCGGAATGGTTAACAGGATCGTTTAAAACTTGAAAATGCCGATTATCTTATTTCATAATTATTCGGGATAATCCCGTAATTTACAATCAAGGCGATTTCACTGGGAAAACCCTATTTTATAAAAACATGTTTATTCATTTTATTGAGCTACATCCTCAAGCTTGTAGTGCTACACGACACTTTTTCCTTGATCACAGCAGATCACCTGAAACATGTTTTAAAAAGGTTTTATCAGCGGGGAAATACAAGCGAGTCACTCATTTTGCACAAAACGACACATGGTTATAATATACAGTATTAAGGGTGATTACATTGTTTATATCAACCAATTACCCCAAATCGGTATTTGTCACTCGACTATATCTATGATTGTGGTCAGATCACCCATTGGCTAACTCGTTGTCCAATGGTGACGGGAAACAAGTAATGTATACAAAACCCCACATACCGGCAGTAATTGAAGACTACAAAGACTTAATCCCTATAATTATAACCTTGAAAACATTTAGGGTTTTGTAAAGCAGTTTGATAAAAAGAGAATGACTCACATTGCAAGTTTAATCGGGCAGAGTTTAGCCGACTTATAAGCATGTTAACGTAATTCAAATAACAATGCACACGAAAACTAGGTTAGTAACTTTAATCTAACTTTTACGACAACTCACGAGATCAAAACCTTCACAATGAATTGCAAAGTGCGATACTTAAACATCCATCGAATTCACGACGAATGACAAAGTATAACCCAAGTCTGAGCAGCACTTAAACATCCATTGGATTGGTTTCTATCGATCGGACATTAAATCGTAGCAGTGATCGAGTTATTACCCTGTTATCGCGGCAGAATTCGTGCTTGTGTGTGTTTTTGGAGTAAACAGATGATAACTCAACGTACGAAATGAGTTTTTACGTCGAACCAACGCCAGAAATCAAGTGCCAAACTCCCCTATTTATACCTAGAAAACGGCTCCGTCGCGTGGCGCGAGGGGCACCACCCTACCATAGGGTAGCCCCATGTCTGCTTAGCTTGGGTGAGTCGACGGTTTCTCAAAATTCGATTTCTACGAAAAACTGTTTAGATAATACCGAATAGGAAATACCCCCCCCCCCCCACTGTGTTTTAGGAGCCCTGATCCTGATTCTGATTTTTCTGAAAATTTTAGGGGTCATGCAGTATCACTTGGGGGTCTCAATTAGGGTTTCTTATTGGGTAAAATAAGATAAGAATTAATACTTTTAATGAGAGTTGTTACAAAAAGATCATCAATCCTAGGTAATGGGTATCGATTCTTAACGGTAACCTTATTTAATTCCCTATAATCGATACACATTCTCATTGAACCATCTTTCTTTTTTACAAACAACACTGGTGCTCCCCACAGGGATAAACTAGGTTGTATGAATCCTTTACTTAGCAATTCGTCTAATTGCTTTTTCAGTTCTAACATTTCGGTGGGTGCTAACCGATAGGGTGCCTTAGCTATTGGTGTTGTTCCAGGAATTAGATGAATTCTAAATTCTACTTCCCTATCTGGTGGTAATCCTGGTAGCTCTCCTGGGAATACATCCGGGTATTCTGATACTAAAGGAATTTCCTTAAGTTCCTTACTTTTAGTGTTAATGATCACTGAAATCATATACACTATTCCTTGTTTTCGCTCATAACTAGCAACTTTCATTATAGAAATGAACTTTAATGGTTTGCGCGGCTTATCTCCTGTAATCATAATTACTTCTCCTGCGGGTGTATGAATTCTATGGAATTCTTGTCACAGAGGATTCGAGCATGGTTGGCTACTAACCAATCCATTCCTAACACGACATCGAATCCAGCTAAATTCATAGGTAAGAGGTTGGCGGAAAATTTATGGCCTAAAAGTTCTATCTTTCCTTCTTGAAGAACCTTATTTATGTTAACAGAATTTCTGTCCGCCGTTTCTACCGTATAAGTCTGCCTAAGTGTGGTTAAGGGTAACTTAAGAGCTAGGCAGAATGAAGTATTTATAAAACTTTGGTTTGCACCAGAGTCAAATAATACTTCAGCATAAACGTTGTGAACTAGGAACGTACCCGCTATTACATCCGGAATCAGATCTGCCTCTTGGGTTGTCAGCTGGAAGGCTCTTATGTTATTCTTAATAGTTCCTTCAGCAGGTTTGGCCTTGTTGTCAGCTGGTTTGACCAGTTTAGGGCAGTCTGGTCTAAAATATCCAGCTTCTCCACAATTGAAGCAAATTGTGGATTTCTTTCGTCTGCAATCTTCTTCTTGGTGCCCCGGAATTTTGCAGAAGTTACAGTACCCCTTACATTTTCCAAAGTTCTTTTTTTATAGGTACTGCAAAACGACGGGGTGGATGATTGCCCAGTCCCCTTTTTCTTGAAGTTGCTACTTGTATTACCCCCTCGAAATCCTTGGGTAATCTTTTGAGCCAATTCCTTCTTTCTGTTTTCTTTTCGCGTACGCACCAGTCCGTCAGTCAAGGTGTTGGCTAATTCCACCGCATCGTCGATTGTGCGGGGTCTTACAGCTTTGACGATATCCCGAATTTCGCTAATAAACCCCAAATATAGTGAGAAATAAGTACCGGTTCTGGCGAAGCCAGAGTTGGTACAATTCGAGCATACTCAAAGAACTTCGAAGTATACCCTCGACAGTCAACATCCACCATTTGGTGGCTCAGGAACTTATTGGCCATTTGTTCTTTTTCATATTCGGGGCAGAATTTCCTTTCCACCAATTGCTTAAATTCTTCCCAATTCATAGCATAAGCCATGTCACTTCCTTTGGCTTGCAATACCGTATTCCACCATTCTAATGCCTCTTCCTTGAAAAGGTGAGAAGCATACATGACCTTGTCCTCCTCGGCACATTTACTTATTTTAATTACTGCCTCGGTCTTTTCCAACCAACGCAGTGCAGCAGTTGCCCCTTCATTGCCTGCAAATTTGACAGGTTTACAGGAAAGAAATTCTTTATAGTGCAACCAGGTGTTGCAACTTTCATTTTCTTAAGTATTGGGGCTTGGATCACGTTGTCATTATTATTGCCGCCTCCGTTAACACTGTTACTGAAATTATCGTCGTGCGTGCATTTACTGGGGTTGGCTTATGAGGGCTCAACGGGGCTTTTAACAGCAGCGACGATTGCTGGGATAGCATTTGCTATTCCCTGGGCAACGATATTTTCTATATCTTGCCTATTAAGAAAGTGATCCTCATTGTTTTACTCAGATTGGTTAACTTCGTTAACTGGTTCATTAACAGTGTGTTCCATCTGATAATTAACAAAATATATAAGTTATTGGCACAAAATAAATAACAACCAAACGCAATAAAGCGATCACACATAATCACGTCAACACGTATAGCCAAAATTGTCGACTTGCGACTTTCATATTATATATATATATATATATATATATATATTTGTATGCCTCGATACACACCAGTTATATTACAAAGGTTTTATTTTAGTTATTTTACATGATTATATTTTTATTATTATATTACTATTATTAAACACATAACCACATATGACTGGCCTCTCAGAAACGACGCTCCCTCTCGTCGTATTTCCATGTGATTTTCTCCCCCACATCCCTAATTCTATTTCCTGCCTCCACCAGCTCCTCGCCATAATGACGGAGTTCAGCCAAGTTTTCTGCGCTCATAGGTGGGTTTGGTGCAGGCTCAGGGTCAAATTGAGGAAAATAGACGTTGGGATTATTCATAAAATTCTGAAACTGCCAGTCGTTTGTCCACCATTCCTCCAGTTGGCCGATAACAGGTTGGGGTTGACAATAGGATCTGGGATAGCTGGTTCTAAGTTAACTGGAAGTTGGGATTCAGTGGGGTAATTGAAGAGGTTTTCATTGGCAGATCCGATGAGGTCACAATTTGCCAGTTTGCGATCCAGCTCCTCCCATGGTGGCATTTCTTGACCTTGCCCGGAACTTTCCCCGATCTCTTTTCCTTTCCCTTTATCCTTCGGATCCTCAGTCTTTTTAACCTTCTGTGCAGCTGGTTTCTTCCTACGCCCACGTTTCCAGTCTAAGATTTTCCTTCTCTTTTTCGGCTTTGGTTTTTCCTGCGGCTGGGCCTGGAATACTATTGGTTCTTCAGTATCAGCCTGGTAGCCAGTTAAGGTGCCGAAGCCGGTGGTATTCATATCGGTGCTATGGATAGTAAAGTTTCGGAGTTCCTCCGATAGTTCATTCATGCTGTTTAGCACATATGAAGAAATACACACAAATTTAAGTTAAAATTTTGTTTATTGTGAATTAAATTTTCACAGAATCACAGAATGGCAATTAGAAAAATTAAGTATTTCTAAATACTTAATTGGCTTAAATCAGTGGCTCTGATACCACCTTTTTCTGTCACGGCCCCCGGCCCGGTGTTACCAGGTCCAGAAGTCGCGGGACAGAAACCCGTGGTATTTATTATTTAATTTGGCAGCGGAAATGTTGACAGGATCTTTTCAACTGAAAATGCCCAATTATTTCATTTCACAAATTGGGACAAACCCCATTATTTATAATAAAGGAATTTCACGAGGAAATTCCCTGTTTTACAAAACATGTTTCTTTATTTTACTGAGCCACTTCTTTCAAGCTGTAGTGCTACGTGGCACTTTTCCTTGGTTCACAGTAAATCACCTAAAACATGTTTAAAAAGATTTTATCAACGGGGAAATACAGGCGAGTCATTCGGGTTATATAAAATGACACCTGAGTTATAGATTACAGCATAAGAGCGATTACAATGGCTACTATCTTATTTTTATCTGGCGCCATGTCACACCCTGGTGACGATGGTCATACCACTATTGGGTCCTTTCACCCAAGTAGTGATGATTATCACTGTTAGGTTGGTGAACCTAACCGTGAGAAATTACTAATGTGCACAATACCCCACTTGCCAGTGATTCAAGATAACCAAGACTTAATCCCTGTAACTATAACTTTTGAAAATAATTTGAGTATTGTAAGACATTGTTGATAAAAAGAGAATGACTCACATTGCAAATTTAATTGGACGGAACCTTGCCTACTGATTTAGTCTTGTAACCTAGTTAAACAACAATGTACACGAAACTAGGTCAGTAACTTAATACAACATTTACGATAAACTCACGAAATCAAAACCCTCACGACGAATGACAAAGTATAGCCCGATTTCGGGCAGCACGTAAACATCCATCGGATCGATTTCAATCGATCGGACATTGTTTATACGTTTTAAAATAATTTACCGTAGCTAGTTTGAAATTTTGAATTTGAACATGTATGACCCCGAAAATAATGTGAATTTGAAAAGAGTTTTGGTAAAACAATCTTATATTATTTATAAGAGCTTGTAGACATGCGGTAAAAATTGGTTTGGTTTCTGCTTGATAGTGAATATTTTAAGTAAAATGATGTAGTGTGATCGTGTTTTAATGACTATGTTAAATAAGAAATTCATGGGCAAGAGAGTCATTGGACAAATTAAGTATCTATAAGTAGTAGGGGAAAACATAAGGTCATAGGAATCAAAATGAAATGTTTTTGGTGGAATAGTTTCGTAAAATCAATGATGGGGATAGAAAACACAAAACAAGATGGATATCATTTATTCCACGAATAAACGACATCAATGACAAGTCAAAGTAGTTGGGTTCTTATAACTTGGTGAAGTCATGCTTTAGCCTATAAGTGGACACTCATCCCAAGAATTCCCATGTAAGCACAACTAGTCTCGCGTCTGATGAGATTTATACGAAGTGCTTGCCTAGACAGAAAACTCAGAATACAGGCATCCACCCTTCCAGATTGCACGAGTTCGTTATTAGAGCCCAAGACTTTGATGAGAATTTAAAAATCAGAAGAGGTTTTGAAAATAATCACCTAAGGATAGGTGATAGTATTGTTTTAAGATCTAAACACAAGGTAACTTGTGTAAGGGTCCTAGGAAGGTTATAGTCTAGGTCAAGATTTTACTAATAACCTAATTCCCTATAACCATGAGCTCTGATACCAACTTTTCTGTCACACCCCGACCACGTAAAAACAACAAAACATGGCGGAATCGTCAGGGAGTGTTGTAACAGAATCACTGTTTCATAACACATGGAAAATTGAAATTTCGTTTTATTGATTACGAGAGTTACAATGTCTTAACAGACAAGAAATATAACATAATTAACTAGTCTTGCATCTTTTATTGTTGCTAAAGTCCAAGTCTGCCTAGGTGTATCTTGATAAATCCTACGCATCATATCCTGAAACACATGTGAAAATAGGTACATCAGCATAAAAATGCCTGTGAGATACATAGGTTTTGTGATAATAGGATTCATGACTTGAGTTTAAAGAAATAAAAGTTAGTCATGAACCTTGTAAATTGTTTTGTTAACCGAAGTCTTGTTAAAAATATATAGTTTGTGTAAAATGTATAAGTTCAAACTAAATGATCTAAATAACGCTATGACATGTAGTACAATACAAGTACTTATATATAGGAAGTACCACTGGCGTATCCACCATACTTGTGCCATACTACACACATCTCGTTACTTAAGTCACTTAAACAAACCACCAATGTATAAAGTCCATGTTTAAACCAATTATCAAAAGTCCTTGTATAAACCATGTCAAATGTTAAAAGTCCAAATGTAGTCAAGTAATGTGTAACAAATGTCATGTATGGTAAGTAAAGTGTAGTCGCATAAACCAAATGTAAAAATGTACAAAACAAGGTATTTTGAATATATCAAAAAGTTATGTTTTGCAAAGTAAATGCATGTTTTACTGGTATAAACACTTATGTGGTAAGTTAACGCATACATTCAAGCCTTGAGACAGTCGGATAACCCTTTTAGTCAAGGTTATCAAAAGAAATGTTTTCGGATTCAGTCATTCCATCCATCCAAACAAACCTAGGATTTTAGGAACGGGATTTGTCAAGTCCTATGGTACCATTACTTACTACCGAGCGGCGTAGCTAATGTTAATGAACGTATATAAGTCCCGTTTGTTCAAACCAAATGTTATACCAAGTGTAAACATGTTATATGAAAACAATGTACTAAGTATGCTAAGTCAACATACAAAGCAGAAAAGTCATGTAAATCAATGTGCTAGCATGCTATCAGTCAACATACATAGCAGAAATGTAAAGTAAAACCATGTACTAAGTATGCTATCAGTCAACATACATAGCAAAAATGTAAAGTAAAACCATGTACTAAGTATGATATCAGTCAACATACATAGCAAAACAATGTAATGTAAATCATGTACTATAAGTGTACTAATAAACATAGCAAGTATATGATGTGAAAAAAAAGGAAAGCATGAAAGTAACAAATAGGCACATGTGTTTCACCCCAAAACAGTTTGAAAACAGTAAAAGAGGGGTCTATGTACTCACCTTGATTTCGGGTATGTCCAAACAAGTATGCAAAGTGTGAGAGTTTTGGCGGGAACAAGGTTTTTCCACGTTACTCTAATGGTATGAACATGCACAAAATATTGCAATTGGTATCAACAAATATTGTTAATTGTAAACTGGAAACTAAGTCCATGGTGTTTGGTATGGTTTGACAAAAACGGTAACTATGGGTTTGAACAACTTAATTGGGGATCTTGGTAAATAAGTAGAATTCAAAGGGATTATTTATGAGAAATATACTTTCTTAAAATAATCATCTATATATATAATGTTAAAGTGGAATACATGATAATTATCTAACAATTATCTAAATAATTAATTTAAATCAGAATAATTAAAAATAATATTTTTAATTATGAACCTGGAATATCACTGATTTAAGATAATTATTTGGCCCTTGAAATCATTTTATATAAATAAAATGAATTAAAATGATTAAAATATCAGTATTTAAGTTAATCAGATTAATTATTTAAAAATAATCTGAAGATGCCCAAAATAGTTTGAGACTTTTAATAAACTCAGAAACATGTGTATTATGTTACAAAAATATTTTTGAGCAGAATATATATAATTATATAATTAAAACTGTTATGTTTAAATAAATGTTTTTAACTGATTTAATTAAGTAAAATAATCTGTAAATAACCAAACAGTAACTAAATTTATATAAACTCGGAATAAAGCATGTAACATCCTAAAAATAATTTTGGGCACCAATTTTATAGTTATTTATTTTAAATATGTAAAATTAAACTATGCTTTTAAAGTGTAAATACTGTTTTAATTACATAAATATCAAACTTATATGAAATATCAGTAACGAAATTATTTTTATAAAGTTTACTACTCAAAATAATTATCATAAACATTTCAGCAATTAACTCATAAAAATCGATTTATTATAAATTTTTAAAGATTAGAACTGTTTTTAATTAAATAAAACAGTTTTATAAAAATTTTGACTAATATTATATTTTTAATAAATGTATCAGTGTTTAAAATAACTATGTTAAAACTTTCCAGACTTTAATTAGTTATAACTGATTTATTATAAATTAAAGAGCTAAACTGTTTAATAAGATAAACAAAAAAAAATAATATATATAAACAAAATCACTGTTCATCGTCTTCTTCCCCAAAACGGTCAACAGAAGTCAAACGGCCTAATTCTCGATCAATACCGGATAATATTCAAATTAAACTTGCAGAAACATTGTACAAGTATAAACATACCGATTGGGGGATTAAAACTGATCCGGTATCGCGTGCGACGGCGTGTCGACAGTCTCCGGCGACGGGTATTCCGGCGAGACTTGCAGACGATGAACAGAGGGTATTTTCGATGTGTTAAAGGATTTTGAAGGGTGTGTGAGTTTTGTATGGGTTCAGGGACTCTAAATAACACAACCATTTGACACTTAATCGACAAACTTCTGTGGATTAATTCCACTTTGAATTTTTTTATAAAAACTCTGATTTCATGTGGTGTCGGGCATGCTTATTGAATAATTACAAAGCGTGGGGAGTTGTTTACGATGTGTAGATTCCGCATGCAAAGACTTCAGGCAGGGAAATCCACTAGTCACGTGGTTGGGTTCGTTTTCCGGTAAACAGCGGCGGGTTCTGGTTTTTGAATTAATAATATTTAATGTTTAATGTGTGTTTATATATAATAGGATTCGATATAAATAACGGATGAGGGCTTAGCCCGACCGGTCACAACGTTGTTTGATAAACGAAAGGTTCCGAGTTCGATCCCCCCTCCCTGTGACCGGTTTACATATTTTTTTTTATTAAAGGATTTAAATATTACATGTTGGTCCCTGTGATTCTGATAAAGACACATCAGTCCCTGAATTGGTTAACCAATTAAACTAACTAGGTTAGTTGTTAAATAAAAATCCTTATATGTTATTTAACCCGGTTAGGATATCCGGTTAAAATCAGTTTATAAATGACCAAAATGGTCCCTGAACTACGAGTTTAAGAAAATGACAAATTGGACCTTATACTTTTAATTCAAAAATCCAACTTTTATTTTATTTAAAATATAAGTTTTAAAAATGACATTTTGAACCCTGTACTTTCAAAAGTTTTAAAAAGTTTATATTTTTATTTATATAACAAGTTTCAAAAATGTCATAAAGGACCCTAAACTTTATAGTTTTCAAAAATTACACTTTTAACCCGAACTTATAAGATTTCTAAAAATGACAATTTAGTCCCCGAACTTTTGTACCTTTTTAAAAATACGGTTTTAGTCCTCGGACTTAAATTCAAATTTTTCAAGCAAGTTTCAAAGAATGGCAATTTGGTCTCTTAACTTATACTTTCACAAAATGACACATTAGGCCCTTGTAATTAATGTAGCCTTGTTTATAAGCACGAAACTCAATAAATAATGCAAATATTCACGTGTTTGAGCCGGTAAATCATGTAAGAGTATAAAACAAAGCATGAATCAAACAAATTGTATTTCAATATACGACAACTGCTATTTGTGCATCAAACAAGTACATGTTTGAAAATCAAGGTTGTTACATGCATGGTAACTATTGTTATAGGAGAATTCAATTAAGGGTAGGTGGTTATCCCAGTTTCCACCAACGTCTATTACACATGCCCTGAGCATGTCTTCCAGGGTTTGGATCGTCCTTTCACTCTGTCCATCTGTTTGGGGATGATATGCAGTACTTAGATTTAGTCGGGTCCCCATTGCTTCTTGAAAACTTGTCCAGAAATGCGAAGTGAAACGACTATCCCTATCCGATACAATAGAGAGTGGGACTCCATGCAAAGATACCACCTCGTCCACGTATAACTTTGCCAACCTTTCCATACTAAATGTTTCTTTCATTGGCAGAAAGTGAGCTGATTTGATTAATCGATCCACAATTACCCAAATTGCGTCGTTACCTTTTCTGGTTTTGGGTAACTTAGTAACAAAGTCCATTGTTATTAGTTCCCATTTCCATACAGGCATTTCTAGTTGTTGGAGTAATCCTGAAGGTTTCGGGTGTTCTACCTTAACTTGCGAACAAGTTAGACACTTAGATACGTATTTAGCTATGTCCTTTTTCATTCCTATCCACCAGAAATTATTTCTTAAATCTTGGTACATCTTATTATTTCTAGGATGCATGGTATATCTAGATTTATGGGCTTCCTCTAAAATCTTATTTCTTAATTCTCCTTGCTTAGGTACCCAAATTCTTTTCTAGTGGAATCTCCAAATTCCATCAGCCCCTTGTTCTAATTCTTTTATTCTTCCTTTCATTCCTTCAGCATCATCCTTGATTGCTGTTTCTTGAACGTTCTTCAGTTGTTCCATTAAATCTACTTGAAGATTTAATCTAAGAGCACGAACTCGTCTTTGTTTTTCATGATACTTACGACTTAAGGCGTCTGCTACTACATTTGCTTTTCCTTGGTGATATTGAATATCACAGTCGTAGTCACTTAGAATTTCCATCCATCTCCTTTGCCTCATATTTAATTCTTTTTTCCCGAATATATACCTTAAACTTTTATGATCTGTATAGACTGTAAACTTACTTCCATATAGATAGTGTCTCCAAATCTTAAGGGCAAATATTATTGCCCCTAATTCTAAGTCGTAAGTCGTATAATTTTCTTCGTGCTTCTTAAATTGTCTTGATGCTTATGCAATTACCTTTTTGCGTTGCATCAACACACATCCTAATCCTAGCTTAGAAGCATCACAGTAAACTTCAAAATCTTCTGTCCCTTCTTGTAAGGTTAACCTTTTCTTTAAAATCTTAAAAGCCTCTTCTTGCCTAGGTCCCCATTCAAACTTAACTGCTTTACAGGTTAACTTAGTTAACGGCACAGCTATCTTAGTGAAATCCTTAATGAAGCGCCTATAGTACCCGGCCAATCCTAGGAAACTTCTAACTTCCGTGGCTGATTGCGGGACCTTCCATTGAGTGATCGCTTCTATTTTGGAGGGATCTATGTGAATACCTTCGTGATTCACCGTATGTCCTAAAAATTGCACCTCCTGTAGCCAAAATTCGCACTTCGAGAATTTGGCGTAAAGCTTCTCTTTCCTTAACAGAGTTAAGAGTGCTCGTAGATGCTCACAGTGTTCGTCTTGACTTTTGGATTAAATAAGTATGTCGTCAATGAAGACAAATACAAATTTATCCAAATACGGTTTACAGATTCTATTCATCATATCCATGAATGCTGCAGGAGCATTTGTTAGTCCAAAGGGCATGACTGTAAACTCGTAATGACCATATCTAGTTCTGAAAGCAGTTTTAGGTATGTCTTATTTCTTGTACATTCAACTGATGGTATCCTGAGCGCAAATCTATCTTAGAAAAATATCTAGCTCCTTGAAGTTGATTGAAAAGTGTCACGGCCCCCGGCCCGGTTTGACCCGGTCAAGGAGCCGCGGGACAGAAATCCCGTGGTATTTATTTAAGTTGGCAGCGGAATGGTTAACAGGATCGTTTCAAACTTGAAAATGCCGATTATCTTATTTCATAATTATTCGGGATAATCCCGTAATTTACAATTAAGGCGATTTCACTGGGAAACCCCTATTTTACAAAAACATGTTTATTCATTTTATTGAGCCACATCCTCAAGCTTGTAGTGCTACATGGCACTTTTTCCTTGATCACAGCAGATCACCTGAAACATGTTTTGAAAAGGTTTTATCAGCGGGGAAATACTGGCGAGTCACTCATTTTGCACAAAACGACACATGGTTATAATATACAGTATTAAGGGTGATTACATTGTTTATATCAACCAATTACCCCAAATTGGTATTTGTCACTCGACTGTATCTATGACTGTGGTCAGATCACCCATTGGCTAACTCGTTGTCCAATGGTGATGGGAAACAAGTAATGTATACAAAACCCCACATACCGGCAGTTATTGAAGACTACAAAGACTTAATCCCTGTAATTATAACCTTGAAAACATTTAGGGTTTTGTAAAGCAGTTTGATAAAAACATAATGACTCACATTGCAAGTTTAATCGGGCAGAGTTTAGCCTACTGATAAGCCTGTTAACCTAATTCAAATAACAATGCACACGAAAACTAGGTTAGTAACTTTAATCTAACTTTTACGACAACTCACGAGATCAAAACCTTCACAATGAATGGCAAAGTGCGATACTTAAACATCCATCGAATTCACGACGAATGACAAAGTATAACCCAAGTTTGAGCAGCACTTAAACATCCATTGGATTGGTTTCTATCGATCGGACATTAAATTGTAGCAGTGATCGAGTTATTACCCTATTATCGCGGAAGAATTCGTGCTTGTGTGTGTTTTTGGAGTAAACAGATGATAACTCAACGTACGTAATGAGTTTTTACGTTGAACCAATGCCAGAAATCAAGTGCCAAACTCCCCTATTTATACCTGGAAAACGGCTCCCTCGCGTGGCGCAAGGGGCCGTCACGTGGTGCGAGGGGCACCACCCTACCATAGGGTAGCCCCGTGTCTGCTTAGCTTGGGTGAGTCGACGGTTTCTCAAAATTTTGATTTCTACGAAAAACTGCATAGATAATACCGAATAGGAAATACCCCCCCCCCCCCTGAGTTTTAGGGGCCCTGATCCTGATTCTAATTGTTCTGAAAATTTTAGGGGTCATGCAGTATCACTTGGGGGTCTCAATTAGGGTTTCTTATTGGGTAAAATAAGATAAGAATTAATACTTTTAATGAGAGTTGTTACATCCTCCCCACCTTATTAAAAATCTCGTCCTCGAGATTTACTGGAACAAGTAGGGATACTTTCGCTTCATCTCCGATTCCAGCTCCCAAGTGTACTCAGGTCCTCTCTTAGAATCCCACTTGACTTTGTCCAGTACGAGTCTTTGGTGTTTGAGAAACTTGACCTTTCTGTCTTCTATCTGTAGTGGCTTCTCAACCAATTTTAATTTTTCATTTACCTCTACATCTTGAAGAGGTACTACCAGGGATTCATCAGATAAATATTTCTTGAGGTTGGATACATGAAACACGTCATGTACCCCAGGTAGCTCTTCTGGTAGTTGTAAACGATAAGCAACTGGTCCTATTTATTAGATTATTGGATTATTGGGAATGGTCCTACGTACCTTGGACTTAGCTTTCCCTTTTTACCGAACCGAACTACTCATTTCCAAGGAGAAACTTTCTACAGTACTCTGTCTCCAACTTGGAATTCTAACGGCTTGCGTCGATTGTCTGCATAACTCTTCTAGCAATCTCGAGCCGTCTTTAGTCTTCCCTTGATTTGAGTGAACTTGTCGGTAGTTTCTTGTACAATTTCGGGACCTAATAATTGGCTTTCTCCTTCTGCCCAACAAACTGGTGTTCTGCACTTTCGTCCATACAGTGCTTCGAATGGGGCAGCTTCAATGCTTGCATGATAACTATTGTTATAGGAGAATTCAATTAAGGGTAGGTGGTCATCCCAGTTTCCACCAAAATCTATCACACATGCCCTGAGCATGTCTTCCAGGGTTTGGATCGTCCTTTCACTTTGTCCGTCTGTTTGAGGATGATACGTCGTGCTCAAGTTCAGTTTAGTCCCCATGGCTTCTTGGAAACTTGTCCAGAAATGTGAAGTGAAACGACTATCCCTATCTGATACAATGGAGAGTGGAACTCCATGTAAGGATACTACTTCGTCTACGTACAATTTTGCTAACCTTTCCATGCTAAAGGTTTCCTTCATGGATAGAAAGTGAGCAGATTTGATTAATCGATCCACAATTACCCAAATCGCATCATTACCTTTTCTGGTTTTGGGCAACTTAGTAACAAAGTCCATTGTTATAAGTTCCCATTTCCATACAGGCATTTCTAATTGTTGGAGTAACCCTGAAGGTTTCTGGTGTTCTGCCTTAACTTATGAACAAGTAAGACACTTAGATACATATTTAGCTATATCCTTTTTCATACCAATCCACCAGAAATTATTCCGTAAATCTTGGTACATCTTATTATTTCCCGGGTGCATGGTATACCTAGATTTATGGGCTTCCTCTAAGATCTTATTTCTTAATTCTCCTTGCTTAGGAACCCAAATTCTCTTCTTATGGAATCTCCAAATTCCATCAACTCGTTGTTCTAATTCCTTTATTCTTCCTTTCATTCCTTCAGCATCATCCTTTATTGCTGTTTCTTGAACATTCTTTAGTTGCCCCATTAAGTCTAATTGTAAACTTAATCTAAGAGCACGAACCATTCTTTGTCTCTCATGATACTTACGACTTAAGGCATCTGCAACTATGTTTACCTTTCCTTTGTGATATTGAATATCACAGTCGTAGTCACTTAGAATTTCCATCCATCTTCTTTGTCTCATGTTTAATTCTTTTTGCCCAAATATGTACTTTAAGCTCTTATGATCTATATAAACTGTAAACTTACTACCGTACAGATAGTGCCTCCAAATCTTAAGGGCAAAAATTATCGACCCTAATTCTAAGTCGTGCGTCGTATAATTTTCCTCGTGCTTCTTCAATTGCCTTGAAGCATACACAATTACCTTCTTGCGTTGCATTAACACACATCCTAATCCTAGCTTAGAAGCATCACAGTATACTTCAAAATTTTCTGTTCCTTCTGGTAAGGTAAGGATTGGGGTGTTTGTTAACTTTTGTTTTAAAATTCTAAAAGCCTCTTCTTGCTTAGGTCCCCATTCAAAGTTAACTGTTTTATAGGTTAGCTTAGTTAATGGTACAACTATTTTTGAAAAATCCTTAATAAAACGCCTATAGTACCCAGCTAATCCTAGAAAACTTCTAACTTCTGTAGCTGATTGCGGGACCTTCCATTTGGTAATTGCTTCTATTTTAGCAGGATCTACGTGAATACCTTCGTGATTCATCATGTGTCCTAAAAATTGCACCTCCTGTAGCCAAAATTCACACTTCGAGAATTTGGCATAAAGCTTCTCCTTTCTTAACAAAGTTAAGAGTGCATGCAGGTGCTGACAGTGTTCATCCTGACTTTTGGAATAAATAAGTATATCGTCGATGAAGAAAATTACGAATTTATCCAAGTAGGGTTTACAGATCCTATTCATCATGTCCATAAATGTTGCAGGAGCATTTGTTAGTCCAAAGGGCATGACTGTAAACTCGTAATGACCATACCTAGTTCTGAAAGCAGTTTTAGGTATGTCTTCTTCTTGTACCTTCAACTGATGATATCCGGAGCGTAATTCTATCTTAGAAAAATATCTAGCTCCTTGGAGTTGATCAAAGAGATCATCAATTCTAGGTAATGGGTATCGATTCTTAATTGTAACCTTATTCAGTTCCCTATAATCGATACACATTCGCATCGAACCATCCTTTTTCTTTACAAACAACACTGGTGCTCCCCAAGGGGATGAACTGGGTTGTATGAATCCTTTACTAAGCAATTCATCTAATTGCTTTTTCAGTTCTAACATTTCGGTGGGTGCTAGACGATAAGGTGCCTTTGCTACGGGTGTAGTTCCAGGAATCAAATGAATTCTAAATTCTACCTCCCTATCTGGTGGTAATCCTGGTAACTCTTCTGGGAATACATCCGAGTATTCTGATACTATCGGAATTTCTTTAAGTTCCTTACCCTTAGTGCTAATGATCATCGAAATCATATACACTACCCCTTGCTTTCGTTCATAACTAGCAACTTTCATTACTGAAATGAACTTCATGGGTTTTTGCGGCTTATCTCCTGTAACCTTGATTACTTCTCCAGTGGGTGCACGAATTTCTATGGAGTTCTTATCACAAAGGATTCGAGCATGGTTGGCTACTAACCAATCCATTCCTAATACAACATCGAATCCAGCTAAATTCATGGGTAATAGGTTTGCAGAAAATTTATGACCTACAAGTTCTATATTTTCTTTTTGCAAAACCGTATCTATATTAACAGAGTTCTCGTCTGCCGTTTCTACTGTAAAAACTTGCCTAAGTTTTGTTAAGGGTAACTTAAGAGCTTGGCAGAATGAAGTATTTATAAAACTTTGGTTTGCACCAGAGTCAAATAATACTTTCGCATAAACGTTGTGAACTAGGAACGTACCAACTATTACGTCAGGAATCAATTCAGCTTCCTGCGTAGTCAATAGGAAAGCTCTTACGTTTTTCTTCGTAGCCCCTTCGGCAGGTTTGGCCTTGTTATCTGCTGGTTTGACCAATTTAGGGCATTCTGGTTTGAAATGCCCAGCTTCTCCACAGTTATAGCAGACCCTTGTTTTCTTTCTGCAATCTTCTTCACGATGTCCTATAGCTTTGCAGAAGTTGCAGGGTTCATTACATTTTCCAAAATGTTTCTTTTTGCAGTTTTTGCAGAACGGCGGAGTGGAAGATTACCCAGTTCCTCTTCTCTTGAAATTACTATTATTACCCACACGAAATCCTTGGGTAATTTTCTGAGCCAATTCCTTCTTCCTATTTTCTTCTCGCGTACGCACCAGTCCGTCTGTCAAAGTGTTGGCTAATTCCACCGCATCATCGATCGTGCGGGGTCTCGCAGCTTTGACAATATCACGGATCTCGCTAATTAAACCCCAGATGTAGCGAGAAATAAGTACCGGCTCTGGCGAAGCCAAAGTAGGCACAATTCGAGCATATTCGAAAAATTTCGAAGTATACGCTCGGCAATCAACATTCACCATTCGGTGGCTCAGGAATTTGTTCGCCATCTGCTCTTTTTCATATTCTGGGCAGAATTTTCTTTCCACCAGACGCTTAAACTCCTCCCAACTCATGGCATATGCCATGTCACTTCCCTTGGCTTGTAATATCGTATTCCACCATTCTAATGCTTCTTCCTTAAAAAGGTGAGAAGCATACATGACTTTATCCTCCTCGTCACATTTACTTATTTTGATTACTGCCTCGATTTTCTCCAACCAACACAGCGCCACAGTCGCCCCTTCATTGCCTGCGAACTCAAAAGGTTTACAAGCAAGGAATTCCTTGTAAGTGCAACCAGGCGTTGCAGTTTTCATTTTCTTAGGAATTGGGGCCTATATCACATCATCGTTATTGTTATTATTAATGTTGCCGCCTCCATTTATGCTATTACTGAAATTATCGTTGTGAGTGCATTTGCTGGTAATAATTTGTTGAGGTTCAACTGGACTTCGTGCAGCAGCAAGAATTACTGGAATAGCATTTGCTATTCCCTGGGCAACGATATTCTTTATATCTTGCCTCTTCAGAAATTGATCTTCATGGTTTTGCGCGGATTGGTTACCCTCATTAACTTGTTCATTACCAGCGTGTTCCATCTGGTAATTATATATATAAGTTATTAGTATAAAATAAATAACAACCAAACATAATAAAACAACTGCACATAATCAAGTTAACATGTATAGCCAAAATTGTCGATTTTCGACTTCCATTTTTTTTATATTATAGTATGCTTCCGTACACACCCGGTATCTTACAAAAGTTTTATTTTTAGTTATTTTACATGATTATATTATATTAGTATTATTAAACACATATTTCCACAACCACATACGAACTCATCAGCTGGCACTTTAAAAACGACATTCCCTCTTGTCGTACTTCCTGGATATCCTCTCCCCTACTTCCCGGATTCTATTTCCGGCGTCCACCAATTCCTCGCCATAGTGGCGGAGTTCAGCCAGGTTCTCGGTGCTCATAGGTGGGTGTAGTGGAGGCTCCGGATCAAACTGGGGGAAAAAGGTATTAGGGTTATTGAGGAGATTCTGAAACTGCCAGTCGGTGGTCCACCACTCTTCTAGCTCTGCTGGTAGCGGTTGGGAGTGGATAATATGATCTGGGATTTCAAGCTCTAAATCAACTGGAAGTTGTGCTTCCACTGGGTAATTAAAGAGGTTTGCATCGGCAGGTCCGATGAGGTCACTATGTGCCAGTTTATGATCCAGCTCTTCCCAAGAAGGCATTTCCTGGTTTTGCCTGGAACTTTCTCCGAGCTCTATTCCCTTACCTTTATCTTTGGGATCCTCCATCTTTATAACTTTTCGTGTCGCTGGTTTCTTCCTTCGCACACGCCTCCAACCCACGAATCTTCTTTTCTTTCTCGGTTTAGGTTTTTCCGGAGGTTGGGCTTTAAATTCCATAGGTTCATCGGCACCATAACCGGTAAAGTCTCTGGAAACTTCCACATTCACAGTATATAGATTGAGATTCTGAAGAGTTTCAGACAACTCATTCATGTTGTTTAGCATATATGAAGAAAACACATAAAACTGTAAGTTAAATTTTCACAGGCTAATATTTAGTATAAGCATTCAAGTATCCTTGTTTAAACAGAAAAATGGCAAACATTGCAACTTTTGTATATATATGTTTATTACAAATTATAACTGAAATTCAATACATACTAGGGTTTGTGCATTTATAATTTATTATGTTCAACATGCCTTTATATAAGATTTATTTTATCTTTTCTTACTGAGTTGTTTATCTAATGGGCAAAGTTTCTTTAAAGTTTCTGGCTTATAGATGATATGGGTGCTAGTACTGGGTCAGGGTGTTGGCAGTTTATCTTAATTAAAAGTTAACATTTACTGCTGTAGTGGCTAACATATAGAGATTTGCCCATTGTTCATCTAATTCATCTTCCCATGGTGGGTTTTTGCCTATTTCCGGAGTTTCCTTATTAACCATCACTCCTTTTGGTTGTGACTTCTTTATTTTCTCTTGACTTTTTCTAATAATCTAACCCCTTTTCTTAGTGGTAAGTGGTTTCTCAAACTGTGCCTTACGAACAAATATTCCTTCCTCAATATCTGCAGAGTATCTTGAGGAATTTGATTGAAATGAGGTTCCCTTATCTTTTGGTGAATTATCTAGTTGACGATAGATGTCCGAAATTCTTTGCTTACCCATACTGTAAACTAACAAATAGTCAAATAACACAAAAACACATAAGCACAGAATGGCAATCAGTAAAATTAAGTATTTCTAAATACTTAATTGACTTAAATCAGTGGCTCTGATACCACCTATTTCTGTCACGGCCCCCGGCCAGGTTTGACTCGGTCCAGGAGCCGCAGGACAGAAATCCCGTGGTATTTATTTAAGTTGGCAGCGGAATGGTTAACAGGATCGTTTAAAACTTGAAAATGCCGATTATCTTATTTCATAATTATTCGGGATAATCCCGTAATTTACAATCAAGGCGATTTCACTGGGAAACCCCTATTTTACAAAAACATGTTTATTAATTTTATTGAGCCACATCCTCAAGCTTGTAGTGCTACACGACACTTTTTCCTTGATCACAGCAGATCACCTGAAACATGTTTTAAAAAGGTTTTATCAGCGGGGAAATACAGGCGAGTCACTCATTTTGCACAAAACGACACATGGTTATAATATACAGTATTAAGGGTGATTACATTGTTTATATCAACCAATTACCCCAAATCGGTATTTGTCACTCGACTGTATCTATGACTGTGGTCAGATCACCCATTGGCTAACTCGTTGTCCAATGGTGACGGGAAACAAGTAATGTATACAAAACCCCACATACCGGCAGTAATTGAAGACTACAAAGACTTAATCCCTGTAATTATAACCTTGAAAACATTTAGGGTTTTGTAAAGCAGTTTGATAAAAAGAGAATGACTCACATTGCAAGTTTAATCGGGCAGAGTTTAGCCGACTTATAAGCATGTTAACGTAATTCAAATAACAATGCACACGAAAACTAGGTTAGTAACTTTAATCTAACTTTTACGACAACTCACGAGATCAAAACCTTCACAATGAATGGCAAAGTGCGATACTTAAACATCCATCGAATTCACGACGAATGACAAAGTATAACCCAAGTCTGAGCAGCACTTAAACATCCATTGGATTGGTTTCTATCGATCGGACATTAAATCGTAGCAGTGATCGAGTTATTACCCTGTTATCGCGGCAGAATTCGTGCTTGTGTGTGTTTTTGGAGTAAACAGATGATAACTCAACGTACGAAATGAGTTTTTACGTCAAACCAACGCCAGAAATCAAGTGCCAAACTCCCCTATTTATACCTGGAAAACGGCTCCGACGCGTGGCGCGAGGGGCACCACCCTACCATAGGGTAGCCCCATGTCTGCTTAGCTTGGGTGAGTCGACGGTTTCTCAAAATTCGATTTCTACAAAAAACTGTTTAGATAATACCGAATAGGAAATACCCCCCCCCCCCTGTGTTTTAGGGGCCCTGATCCTGATTCTGATTGTTCTGAAAATTTTAGGGGTCATGCAGTATCACTTGGGGGTCTCAATTAGGTTTTCTTATTGGGTAAAATAAGACAAGAATTAATACTTTTAATGAGAGTTGTTACAAAAAGATCATCAATCCTAGGTAATGGGTATCGATTCTTAACGGTAACCTTATTTAATTCCCTATAATCGATACACATTCTCATTGAACCATCTTTCTTTTTTACAAACAACACTGGTGCTCCCCACAGGGATGAACTAGGTTGTATGAATCCTTTACTTAGCAATTCGTCTAATTGTTTTTTCAGTTCTAACATTTCGGTGGGTGCTAACCGATAGGGTGCCTTAGCTATTGGTGTTGTTCCAGGAATTAGATGAATTCTAAATTCTACTTCCCTATCTGGTGGTAATCCTGGTAGCTCTCCTGGGAATACATCCAGGTATTCTGATACTAAAGGAATTTCCTTAAGTTCCTTACTTTTAGTGTTAATGATCACTGAAATCATATACACTATTCCTTGTTTTCGCTCATAACTAGCAACTTTCATTATCGAAATGAACTTTAATGGTTTGCACGGCTTATCTCCTGTAATCATAATTACTTCTCCTGCGGGTGTCTGAATTCTATGGAATTCTTGTCACAGAGGATTCGAGCGTGGTTGGCTACTAACCAATCCATTCCTAACACGACATCGAATCCAGCTAAATTCATAGGTAAGAGGTTGGCGGAAAATTTATGGCCTAAAAGTTCTATCTTTCCTTCTTGAAGAACCTTATTTATGTTAACAGAATTTCTGTCCGCCGTTTCTACCGTAAAAATCTGCCTAAGTGTGGTTAAGGGTAACTTAAGAGCTAGGCAGAATGAAGTATTTATAAAAATTTGGTTTGCACCAGAGTCAAATAATACTTCCGCATAAACGTTGTGAACTAGGAACGTACCCGCTATTACATCCGGAATCAGATCTGCCTCTTGGGTTGTCAGCTGGAAGGCTCTTATGTTATTCTTAATAGTTCCTTCAGCAGGTTTGGCCTTGTTGTCAGCTGGATTGACCAGTTTAGGGCAGTCTGGTCTAAAATGTCCAGCTTCTCCACAATTGAAGCAAATTGTGGATTTCTTTCGTCTGCAATCTTCTTCTTGGTGCCCCGGAATTTTGCAGAAGTTACAGTACCCCTTACATTTTCCAAAGTGCTTTTTTTATAGGTACTGCAAAACGGCGGGGTGGATGATTGCCCAGTCCCCTTTTTCTTGAAGTTGCTACTTGTATTACCCCCTCGAAATCCTTGGGTAATCTTTTGAGCCAATTCCTTCTTTCTGTTTTCTTTTCGCGTACGCACCAGTCCGTCAGTCAAGGTGTTGGCTAATTCCACCGCATCGTCGATTGTGCGGGGTCTTGCAGCTTTGACGATATCCCGAATTTCGCTAATTAAACCCCAAATATAGTGAGAAATAAGTACCGGTTCTGGCGAAGCCAGAGTTGGTACAATTCGAGCATACTCAAAGAACTTCGAAGTATACCCTCGACAGTCAACATCCACCATTTGGTGGCTCAGGAACTTATTGGCCATTTGTTCTTTTTCATATTCGGGGCAGAATTTCCTTTCCACCAATTGCTTAAATTCTTCCCAATTCATAGCATAAGCCATGTCACTTCCTTTGGCTTGCAATACCGTATTCCACCATTCTAATGCCTCTTCCTTGAAAAGGTGAGAAGCATACATGACCTTGTCCTCCTCGGCACATTTACTTATTTTAATTACTGCCTCGGTCTTTTCCAACCAACGCAGTGCAGCAGTTGCCCCTTCATTGCCTGCAAATTTGACAGGTTTACAGGAAAGAAATTCTTTATAGTGCAACCAGGTGTTGCAACTTTCATTTTCTTAAGTATTGGGGCTTGGATCACGTTGTCATTATTATTGTCGCCTCCGTTAACACTGTTACTGAAATTATCGTCGCGCGTGCGTTTACTGGGGTTGGCTTGTGAGGGCTCAACGGGGCTTTTAACAGCAGCGACGATTGCTGGGATAGCGTTTGCTATTCCCTGGGCAACGATATTTTCTATATCTTGCCTATTAAGAAAGTGATCCTCATTGTTTTGCTCAGATTGGTTAACTTCGTTAACTGGTTCATTAACAGTGTGTTCCATCTGATAATTAACAAAATATATAAGTTATTGGCACAAAATAAATAACAACCAAACGTAATAAAGCGATCACACATAATCACGTCAACACGTATAGCCAAAATTGTCGACTTGCGACTTTCATATTATATATATATATATATATATATTTGTATGCCTCGATACACACCAGTTATATTACAAAGGTTTTATTTTAGTTATTTTACATGGTTATATTTTTATTATTATATTACTATTATTAAACACATAACCACATATGACTGGCCTCTCAGAAACGACGCTCCCTCTCGTCGTATTTCCATGTGATTTTCTCCCCCACATCCCTAATTCTATTTCCTGCCTCCACCATCTCCTCGCCATAATGACGGAGTTCAGCCAAGTTTTCTGCGCTCATAGGTGGGTTTGGTGCAGGCTCAGGGTCAAATTGGGGAAAATAGACGTTGGGATTATTCATAAAATTCTGAAACTGCCTGTCGTTTGTCCACCATTCCTCCAGTTGGCCGATAACAGGTTGGGGTTGACAATAGGATCTGGGATAGCTGGTTCTAAGTTAACTGGAAGTTGGGATTCAGTGGGGTAATTGAAGAGGTTTTCATTGACAGGTCCGATGAGGTCACAATTTGCCAGTTTGCGATCCAGCTCCTCCCATGGTGGCATTTCTTGAGCTTGCCCGGAACTTTCCCCGATCTCTTTTCCTTTCCCTTTATCCTTCGGATCCTCAGTCTTTTTAACCTTCTGTGCAGCTGGTTTCTTCCTACGCCCACGTTTCCAGTCTAAGATTTTTCTTCTCTTTTTCGGCTTTGGTTTTTCCTGCGGCTGGGCCTGGAATACTATTAGTTCTTCAGTATCAGCCTGGTAGCCAGTTAAGGTGCCGGAGCCGGTGGTATTCATATCGGTGCTATGGATAGTAAAGTTTCGGATTTCCTCCGATAGTTCATTCATGCTGTTTAGCACATATGAAGAAATACACACAAATTTAAGTTAAAATTTTGTTTATTGTGAATTAAATTTTCACAGAATCACAGAATGGCAATTAGAAAAATTAAGTATTTCTAAATACTTAATTGGCTTAAATCAGTGGCTCTGATACCACCTTTTTCTGTCACGGCCCCCGGCCCGGTGTTACCAGGTCCAGAAGCCGCGGGACAGAAACTCGTGGTATTTATTATTTAATTTAGCAGCGGAAATGTTGACAGGATCTTTTCAACTGAAAATGCCCAATTATTTCATTTCACAAATTGGGACAAACCCCATTATTTATAATAAAGGAATTTCACGAGGAAATTCTCTGTTTTACAAAACATGTTTCTTTATTTTACTGATCCACTTCTTTCAAGCTGTAGTGCTACGTGGCACTTTTCCTTGGTTCACAATAAATCACCTGAAACATGTTTAAAAAGATTTTATCAACGGGGAAATACAGGCGAGTCATTCGGGTTATATAAAATGACACCTGAGTTATAGATTACAGCATAAGAGCGATTACAATGGCTACTATCTTATTTTTATCTGGCGCCGTGTCACACCCTGGTAACGATGGTCATACCACTATTGGGTCCTTTCACCCAAGTAGTGATGATTATCACTGTTAGGTTGGTGAACCTAACCGTGAGAAATTAGTAATGTGCACAATACCCCACTTGCCAGTGATTCAAGATAACCAAGACTTAATCCCTGTAACTATAACTTTTGAAAATAATTTGAGTATTGTAAGACATTGTTGATAAAAAGAGAATGACTCACATTGCAAATTTAATTGGACAGAACCTTGCCTACTGATTTAGTCTTGTAACCCAAACAACAATGCACACAAAACTAGGTCAGTAACTTAATACAACATTTACGATAAACTCATGAAATCAAAACCCTCACGACGAATGACAAAGTATAGCCCGATTTCGGGCAGCACTTAAACATCCATCGGATCGGTTTCAATCGATCGGACATTGTATCCTAGAAGTGATCGAGTTAGTACCTTGTACTCTTAGCAGCGTTTCCCTAAGTGAACTTTCGAATTTAAGCAGTATACTTCGTTTTTAAACAAAATTTTCGAACACAGATGAAAGCCCCATGCAGGAGCAATTTATAGCAACATTTTGGGTTTTACGCGGCCCGCATAAACCCTCTCAAGATCTTACTCGGCCCGCGAGGGCCACCTAGTCTACGATTAGGGCTAGCATGTCATGCATAGGTTCGCCACGTGTCTGACATGTGTCCTGAACGCTTATCCGGTGATCTTTGATCTGTCGCGGCCCGTGTAGGCTTAATCTTGGTTTTTCATGAGCACTAGGGTTTCAGGGGTCTGGGTTTTTACTTACGGGTCGTTTTGGGACATTTTTGCAGGTCCTTACAGTATTCCTTGCGGAGATACTTGCTAGCCTGTACACATGACATAAGTTGGAGTTTCTTCGACGCGACTTCACCATAGACACATAGTTGATCACCATTAGCGAGCGAGAATCGAAACATCTTGTCGAAGCAAACAACTTCAGCATGATTTTCATGAAGAAAGTCCATGCCTACTATGACATCAAAACTACCGAGCTGCATCGAAATAAGGTCGATAGGAAAGATGTGATTGTTGAGTTCTAGAGTACAATCACGGAGAACAGAGTTGACGTCGACAGTTCTTCAGTAGCAACTTCAACATCGAACGTCGAGGGGAGATGGGCGCGCTTACGATTAAGAAGCTTTTCGAATATAACAACCCTCCAAAATATTTCAACACCCTAATATATTTTAAAATACACCCATATGTCTTAAAATACACCCCGTTTGTGAAAACAGAGCCCAAAATACGATCTAGCATTAAAAATAAAATAAAAACAAAAATTTAAAGGCTGTCGCGGGGGGCGTAGCCTTTGGCTACTGCCTACGCGGGCCGCGAGCGATTAAAAACGAGGCAACACCCGATGCTGACACGTGGAAACACGTGTTGAACCTATACTCGTGACCCAGATCAGGTACGGCCTAGACCCCCCAACTACACGGGCCGCGTAGACCTTGGTCTAAGTTTACGCGGGGCGCGACAAGCCCAAAATCAGGCCCTATATAAGAAGGCCTCGGGCTTTCGTTATCCATCGCTCATTTCTTTTCTCTCTCAATGAATTTCTGAATAATAGGCATAATTCTCGGGTATAATACCCCCCCCCCTAATTAATGAAGTTCTGCCCCGATGTAGGTATTATAACCCCGGTTATGTATTAGATATGCTGCCCGATTGATCCAGGGTTCCGTAACGGCTGTCGAGGTTCTGCCCGACGTAGTCGTTGGAATGCCGTCTTGGGGAGGGTATTACTAATGTAAATAATGGGTTATTATACTAACACATATGCATTGTGTAAATTATAGATAAACACCAGGAAACCTTAGAAGAAACCTAAGTCAGCAATGTGAGTAATCTCCTTTGTGTAAATTGTTTTTACAAAACCTTAAATGTTTTACTATGTGATTAAGCAGTGATTGAGTCTTTGTAGTTCTTCAATTAATGCCGGTATGTTGGGGTTTTGTATACAAAATGTGGAACACGTTACCATTGGACAAAGAGTTGGCCAATGTGTAATATGACCCACCAGTCAGGATTGACAATACTGAATGAGTAATTGTGTAGAAATAAACAATGTGATTGCTCACAATACTGTTTTAAAGGATAAAACTCTTCTTGATTAAACAGGGATTCACTCACCAGTATTTCCCACTGACAAATGTTTTTAAAACGCGTTTCAGGTAACAAAATGTAAAAGCCAAATTAGAAGAAAGCCAGCTGGAGTGCACTGACGGCTTGGAAAAATGTGGCTATAAAAGTTACCTAAAAGACGATGTTTTAAATTAAATAAAATAGGGTTTATCCCTATGAACATGTTGTAATAAGAAACTTGGGTTTTACCCATGTGATTATTAATATGGTAGTTTTACTCTGATAAACATTTCCTAACTACGGTCCTGATGAATATTTCCGCTGCCAAAATGATAAACATAATGATACCTCCACAACTGGTCTCGCGGCCACCCATTCCCGAGACAGATAGGGGGCGGGGGTTGCGACAGAAGGTGGTATTAGAGCTAAGCCACTGATTCAGCCACAGAAGTGTTCTGCTGACATCAATATATTATTCAAATTGTTAGGAAATTAATTATGGAAATACGTGCATATCTGTATTTTACTGTTGTGTGTTATTTGACTATTTGTTAGTTTTCAGTATGAGTGATCAAGGACCCTCAGACGTGTATCGTCAATTGTCCGATTCACCTAGGAGTGAAGGTACCTCTTCACAGCCTGCCCTCTCTGGGTATGCCGCTGATAATGAAGAAGGGATGTTTGTCTTTAAGGCTCAGTCTGAAGAGCCATTCCCTCAGAAAAAGAGAGGATGGTTCAGTAAGGGAGCATTTGAGCGTATGAAAAGAATGCGAAAGTTGCAACAGCAAAGAGTCCTAGCAGCCATTAAGCAAGAGTCAGATGCCCATACACAGGATATGCTTAATAGAAGCTTTGCTAATTTTCATATCCTAGCAACAACTGCTGCTGACCCAAACCTGGAACAACTAGTAGCCCTACAACCCTTACCTTTGTTCCCTACTCAGCCGATGGAGATAGGAGAAAACCCTGAAAATCAAGTAGAAATGCATGATTTCAACCGTGAGGAGATACCTAGGATACCAGCCCCTAATCCCTTAGACCCGGATTATGATCCATGATTCGATGATCATAGGGATTATGTGCCGCGCCACCACCTAAATGACAAACCCATGCCGAATTTAGCAGCCTATCCAGGTTTGGACCCTCTAGATCCCTACTGTGACAACGATGATGTAACACCTATGCCTCCACGGCCATCAAACAAATACCAAACCAATGAAATATTATATTTCATACTTGGGATTTGTAAAAATATGTGTATCATTTGCACATATCAATTTTTGTTCAATTCCAAACCCTAAATCGCTTTCTGGAAGGTTATACGCGCACTGATGCGTAAAATATAACCATTTTAATGCAACAAACACTCCAGAATAGTGAAATAGGCTTAACATACCTTAAATAACCTTTACTTAACTTCGAAATAAGTTTTGAAGGCTTTGGTATGGCAAAATCAAGTTAAATCGCTTACAGGGACTAAACTTGACAAACTGTGAAAGTATGCCAATTTGAACTGTAACAGACATTCCGGAACATGACCATAAGTTAAACATACCATAAATATCCTTTACATAGCTTAGAAATAGGCTTTGAGGTGTTCGGTATGCTAAAATAAACTTTTGGGTCATTCAGGGACTAAAAGTGTCAAAAAGTGCACAAGTTTGCATTTCCGTGCATAACTTACGTTCTGAATACATCCGGACATCCAAAAATTTATGTAAGCACTATAATATTTTATTTTAGTGTTTGGCATAAGAAAAATCCATTCGTCACGCATTTTGGATCGTTTTTCGCGCTTGTGCGCATTCCGTCGTAATTAAGCGAACATCGCGTTCGTACGGCTAAACGAACCAACATCCGATGTATTTTTGAGCATGTTTCATGTCCACAATGTTTAGGCATCATTTTAGGGCCTTAAAGTTGGCTTTACGGGCCTTAGAAGTGTCAGAAATGGCCTTAAACACGTGCAGGGACCAAAACTGTTAATTCTGAAACTTGGGATCTGACCAGACAGGCCAGGCGGCCCGTGTAAGACATATGTTAATCCTCACGCGGCCCGCGTTCGCCTCCCAGAACAGATAAGTTTGAACAGTCAGCAGTTTCCAGCTGTTTGATCCTCACCCACACATTCTCAACTGCACATACAGCTCATTTAGACCCATTTTTAGCCACCATAACTTTCCGACACTTGTACGGATACGATTAAGGCACGATATTCGACAAACGATCTTAACGGTTACCCGAAAACTATAAATACCCCACCCCCCATTACTCCAAAACCACTAGAATCTGATCTAAATGACTCTAAGTTGGAACCATTATTTCATACCTGAGTTATTGTGATCTAGATTAGCATTCGGGGACCCTTCCTAAGTATTCTTTCATTCTTTTATCGTTTTCAAGTCCGAAAGTCAAACTTTGTTTGACTTTCAGCGTTGACCAGCTTATGGTCAATGCGAAGTTCGTTTGAACTTCGCAACGTGATTGTAATCACGATGGCTATAGTCCCTTGGGACTATGCCTACTGATTACCACGTTGTCTAGGGTCGTAAGGGTAAGCGATCTGATAAATCGCTTATACCTTCGAACCCGACCCAGTTTGGTCGATCATTAGGATCCGACCAAATACATTAGGTGACCATAGTATATAGGGAATAACCTTCCGAGGTTATACCTTATGGTCACATCGTTTAAGTAGTTGTATGATAGGTAGTTTATATGCCTTAGGTAAATTACCAGAATACCCTTTTCATGTGTAATTGGTAATTAAGCATATGTAACCTAAACTTTTGTCACATAACTGATTATGTAACATGTTTAGGCATATAATACTTGTCATAGGACTAGTTAGGCGGTCCGAACGCGTTTCACGCGAACGACGCGTTAAAGTAGCGTAAGCTACCTTAATGGGTCGCGATGGGTCGAAAGCACTTAGGTTAGTCTCAATGTAGTATGTAGGCCTTGTTAAACCATATCATATGAGTTCCAATACTCATTTGGTTTACCAAGCCTCATCCTATCCGATCTCCCGATTTAAGTCCGGTTTATTTATATAGTTTTAGATTGCCGACTGATTCCGTGCTCCCTCTAGCTTTGTTTGGTTGTTGTTCAAGACCTCTAAGCATTCTCAGGCGAGTACATTATTCCCCTATTTTACTGTTTTCAATTGTTTTGGGGTGACTCATATGTGCTAAATGTTTTCGATATTATAACGATGGTTTCAAAAACGATTAAGAAGATTTATACAAAACTAATAACGATTTCGATAATGTGAACGAACTTGTTGGTTGGGTTACATAACAAATGACATTCATTAGCAATGATCAAGCCGACCAGTATTAGGTTATGGTACCATAGGATCTGACTAATCCCGTTATTTACTACACCCGTGGTTATGTGTGGGTGTGGTGGGTAGCGACTGAATCTGTAATTGTTAACTTACCCTTTGGTAAGGGTTTGTTAATGCGAAAACGAGAAGCGACGAAAACGAGAAGCGACGAGTGATGAGTCACGAAGGTTTGAATGTTATTAGCGAGATGACCATATAAGTAGTTTCACGACCTAAAACGAGTTTTAACGATTTGGGTAAACGATTGGTTTTCACGCGATGTTTTAATGATTTGGGTAAACGATTGGTTTTCAAAGCGATATACGATTGGGTTTTGGTTAAGTGTTTACATTGTTGGTTTGGTTTGAGTAAGTGATTAAGTAACGAGGCGTGTGTAATATGATACAAGCATGGTGGATACGCCGATGGTACTTCCTATATATAAGTGTTTGTATGGTATTACATATCGTAGCGTTATTTGCATCATTTCAATTTAGACATATAACATTTTATACAAATAACATATTTTTCACAATTTGCTGTACTAAAACAAAGGTTTTTGGGTTAAGAGTCATGGCTACGAGGTTTTATAAACTATAACCCGCTTGATTTGAGTTGGTTAATTAAGTTGCAATATTATACTCTTTTCAAAACAAGTTTTTTTTTTGTTTTATAAAGTATTGCAACATCTAAACTAGCCATGATTTCGACACTCCTACGAAACCTATGTATTCGCCAGCATTTCTTTGCTGACCTCGTTTTCACATATGTTTCAGGTATTGTTGAAAGATATCGATTAATAGGATGCATGCTCACATAGGACTGGACAAGGCCTTAGTGACTCAATAACAATGATAGACTATGTTTAAATTGCGTATTTAGATTTCCAGACGATGTAATTTTTCAATGTTTAATAAAACGAAACACTTTTTGGTATCCATGGTTATGAAACAATGATTCTGTTGCAACGCGCCTCGATGTTTCCGCCACGTTTTGTTGTTTTACGTGGTCGGGGTGTGACAGAAAAGTTGGTATCAGAGCCAATGGTTATAGGGAATTAGGTTATTAGTAATACTTTGACCTAGTCTATAACCTTTCTAGGACCCTAACGCGAGTTTACTTGCGTTTAGTCATAAAACAATACCGTCACCTATCCTTAGGTGACGACCACAACAAGAACATAAATTTCAAAACCGCTTTGAAAACTAATCATCTGTTCTAGGATGATTGATTTCTAGGTTTTGAACCCTCTATTGTAAGGTTTTGAACCCTCTGTTATATGGTTTTGAACCCCTTTGAGTTTTCAAAATCTCGTCAAGGTTTTGGGTTTTAAATAATGTGAACACGTGCAAACTGGAAGGGTGAATGCCTGTATTCTGGGTTTTCTGTCTAGGCAAGCACTTCGTATATATCTCATCAGACGCGAGACCAGTTGTGCTTACCTGGGAATTCTTGGGATGAGTGTTCACTTATAGGCAAGCATATCTTCGCGATACATTATTTTTGACCCATTTACTTTGATTAGTCACCGTCTCATTTGTTTGCCTTAGGTAACAAACAAATGATCGCAATTTTCATGCGTTATCATTCTGTTTTGATTGTCCAATAATCTTTCACCTATTTCTCCCTATGCCTTTCTTTTTCTTCAAAAAAGGTCTCTTCATCACGATGACGCCCAGATATCTGAGCAAGCAGCCAAATTCGTTCAGCGAATAGGCGAAGTAGTCCTGAAGACTGTTGAATTAGCTACTGCCATGTATCATCTCCAGGATGAAGCCACTCAAGAGTCACCAAGACAGGCAGGACCTAGTCAGGCGACAACACCATCAGCCGAGAAACCAATCGAGGAATCAAAGACCATGGATGAACGATCCCCTAAGAAGTCAAAGAAGCGAAAGGCTTCTCAGAACTTCGCCATGGTCGCTCACAATGGTAAAGCCATCCCTAACCAACCAGCTCAACCCCCTGCTAGGAAGCCATACAACGGAACTGCACCCTTGTGCAACCAATGTAGCCTTCATCATCACCCTAGTGTGAAGTGCCGCGAATGCCAAATTTGTGGATGTAAAGGTCATACGGCAAAAGTTTGCGTAGCAGGAATTGCACCAAATCAAGCTGACAACAATCCTACTCAAGCTCGTTTCACACGAGGGTCTTGCTTCAACTGTGGCAAGATGGGCCATTTCCAAAGGGATTGCCCAAAGCTTGCTAATGCAAATCTGACCCACGGATGAGCATTTGGCTGAGTAGAAGATGTTGCTATCTTATGCTTTTGTTTCTTTCGTTTTCTTGTAATGAGAAACAATCTGATTTGTTAATAAATAAATTGTTGTTCACAGTTCTGATATACGAGTGTAGTTACATGTGTGTATGACTTTTCCTATGATACCTACATCAAGGAACTATGTACCTTGCAAACTACTCTTGTTATTTCTCTCTTTCAAATGATTGCTCATGATTCCCTCGAAAATTTTAAGTACTCGTTTCACTCTAAGAAACAAAGTACAGAAAATTAAGTGACATTATGAGTAATCGTGCTCTTCGCACATCTGTGCCTTTGAATCCTTGGTTAGATAACTAAGGGTATTTTCAAATCTCATACCCATTACGTTTTGATTTTTCAACATACACAGTACAAGTATTTCAAAACAATCTTCATGATCTCAAAACATTTCATATAGTTTGAAAACAATTTTTCTAGATGCATTGTCTATGTTATTTCAAAAACATTGGCCATGTTATCAAAACCAACCTTCCTAATTTCAAAATATTTCATATAGTCTGAAGACAATATTAACACAATACATTTTCTTATCAAGTGCATGATTTCGAAAAGCATCATTCATGTCTTTCAAAAACCTTATACATAATTTCAAAATTCATCTCGCATGATTTTAAAAAAATTTTGTAAATATATCTACCTAATACACCTACTTTATGATTTCAAAAAGTATTATATATAAGGTTTCAAAAAAAAACATTAAACACATTTTTCTTAAAAGAACCCCATGCATAGTTTTCAAAAATATTTTCCTCATACATTGACTTAACCTTCAAAATTCTGCTTCATATGTCTCCTTGACATATCAAGCATCTCAACTTCATAAGCATTTTACATCATGTTTTGACCTAAGCACATCCAGTGCAAGGTTTCAAAACATCTTCAACTTCTAAAATTCATATGGGATCTTTTTATCTTCACAATTAGATCCTTGTGGATGATTATCATTCAAATCAGAGTCCTTAATTGGATTCCTTATGTACCTTAATTCGAACACTTCGGTTCCTAATAATCGAAATCGAATTTTCTTTTTGAATCTTTCTATCTTTATAGTTGGATTCTTGATAACGTTTAAAGTACCAAATGAAATCCACGGAATGGATTCCTAGTGTGCTTTAAATGCATGTACGCAATTTACAAGACAAATTAACAAACAATTTTGTGGTTATGTGACTATGTGTTTATTCATCTTATGTTTTCTTTTATGCATTTTTTGTGTTTTTGTATACTCTGGATATTCGTTATCCAAATCCTCGCAGGAACTTTCATATCTCCATATGAGGGATTCATAGTAGGATATTCAAAAGGTACTACCTTAAATCCTTATGGGCTTCTACGTGGTAGTTAAGACCCTTGGGTTATATAGTACCATTCCATGATTCGATGAGAGACCCTTTAGTGGTCTAGTAAAAAAGATTGATTCACAATTTGGTTAAAGAACGACATCTAGTGATGTAGCTGAACAGACTCCTTGATAGTCTATTTAGATCATTTATTGATTTAATTAAAAGGACTCTATGGTGGTCTAGTCACACTCATCACAGGTTCATTCATTTGGTTTTCCCCTACACATTATAAAATAGACTGTGTGAACTGTGCAAGGAATTGTCTAATTATGGACGCGTACATAATTATGAAATTTAGTGCACAGAAACCCAGTAAGATATATTATGTGTAAGAACCGATAGTGACAACAATAACAAAAATGAGAACGATGTAATGGAGGTACGGTGGACGCACCAATGGCGCTTCATATACTTGTATATAAGTGTCCCTCTTACATTGCAATCATGATGTTATTAAAGGTTACTAGAAGTTCAGAACCCTAACCAATGTTGTTCGATCTTTTCAACTTTATGTTCTTAAACTCTCACAAGTTTCCTCTAAATAAATTTCGGGACGAAATTTCCTAAAGTAGGGGAGACTGTAACACCTGTGCCTCCACGGCCATGAAACAAATACCAAACCAATGAAATATTATATTTCATACTTGGGATTTGTAAAAATATGTGTATCATTTGCACATATCAATTTTTGTTCAATTCCAAACCCTAAATCGCTTTCTGGAAGGTTATACGCGCACTGATGCGTAAAATATAACCAGTTTAATGCAACAAACACTCCGGAATAGTGAAATAGGCTTAACATACCTTAAATAACCTTTACTTAACTTCGAAATAAGTTTTGAAGGCTTTGGTATGGCAAAATCAAGTTAAATCGCTTACAGGGACTAAACTTGACAAACTGCGAAAGTATGCCAATTTGAACTGTAACAGACATTCCGGAACATGACCATAAGTTAAACATACCATAAATATCCTTTACATAGCTTAGAAATAGGCTTTGAGGTGTTCGGTATTCTAAAATAAACTTTTGGGTCATTCAGGGACTAAAAGTGTCAAAAAGTGCACAAGTTTGCATTTTCGTGCATAACTTACGTTCTGAATACATCCGGACATCCAAAAATTTATGTAAGAACTATAATATTTTATTTTAGTGTTTGGCATAAGAAAAATCCATTCGTCACGCATTTTGGATCGTTTTTCGCGCTTGTGCGCATTCCGTCGTAATTAAGCGAACATCGCGTTCGTACGGCTAAACGAACCAACATCTGACGTATTTTTGAGCATGTTTCATGTCCACAATGTTTAGGCATCATTTTAGGGCCTTAAAGTTGGCTTTACCGGCCTTAGAAGTGTCAGAAATGGCCTTAAACACGTGCAGGGACCAAAACTGTTAATTCTGAAACTTGGGATCTGACCAGACAGGCCAGGCGGCCCGCATAAGACATATGTTAATCCTCACACGGCCCACGTCTGCCTCCCAGAACAGATAAGTTCGAACAGTCAGCAGTTTCCAGCTGTTTGATCCTCACCCACACATTCTCAACTGCACATACAGCTCATTTAGACCCATTGTTAGCCACCATAACTTTCCGACACTTGTACGGATACGATTAAGGCACGATATTCGACAAACGATCTTAACGGTTACCCGAAAACTATAAATACCCCACCCCCCATTACTCCAAAACCACTAGAATCTGATCTAAATGACTCTAAGTTGGAACCATTGTTTCATACCTGAGTTATTGTGATCTAGATTAGCATTCGGGGACCCTTCGTAAGTATTCTTTCGTTCTTTTATCGTTTTCAAGTCCGAAAGTCAAACTTTGTTTGACTTTCAGCGTTGACCAGCTTATGGTCAATGCGAAGTTCGTTTGAACTTCGCAACGTGATTGTAATCACGATGGTTATAGTCCCTTGGGACTATGCCTACTGATTACCACGTTGTCTAGGGTCGTAAGGGTAAGCGATCTGATAAATCGCTTATACCTTCGAACCCGACCCAGTTTGGTCGATCATTAGGATCCGACCAAATACATTAGGTGACCATAGTATATAGGGAATAACCTTCCGAGGTTATACCTTATGGTCACATCGTTTAAGTAGTTGTATGATAGGTAGTTTATATGCCTTAGGTAAATTACCAGAATACCCTTTTCATGTGTAATTGGTAATTAAGCATATGTAACCTAAACTTTTGTCACATAACTGATTATGTAACATGTTTAGGCATATAATACTTGTCATAGGACTAGTTAGGCGGTCCGAACGCGTTTCACGCGAACGACGCGTTAAAGTAGCGTAAGCTACCTTAATGGGTCGCGATGGGTCGAAAGCACTTAGGTTAGTCTCAATGTAGTATGTAGGCCTTGTTAAACCATATCATATGAGTTCCAATACTCATTTGGTTTACCAAGCCTCATCCTATCCGATCTCCCGATTTAAGTCCGGTTTATTTATATAGTTTTAGATTGCCGACTGATTCCGTGCTCCCTCTAGCTTTGTTTGGTTGTTGTTCAAGACCTCTAAGCATTCTCAGGCGAGTACATTATTCCCCTATTTTACTGTTTTCAATTGTTTTGGGGTGACTCATATGTGCTAAATGTTTTCGATATTATAACGATGGTTTCAAAAACGATTAAGAAGATTTATACAAAACTAATAACGATTTCGATAATGTGAACGAACTTGTTGGTTGGGTTACATAACAAATGACATTCATTAGCAATGATCAAGCCAACCAGTATTAGGTTATGGTACCATAGGATCTGACTAATCCCGTTATTTACTACACCCGTGGTTATGTGTGGGTGTGATGGGTAGCGACTGAATCTGTAATTGTTAACTTACCCTTTGGTAAGGGTTTGTTAATGCGAAAACGAGAAGCGACGAAAACGAGAAGCGACGAGTGATGAGTCACGAAGGTTTGAATGTTATTAGCGAGACGACCATATAAGTAGTTTCACGACCTAAAACGATTTTTAACGATTTGGGTAAACGATTGGTTTTCACGCGATGTTTTAACGATTTGGGTAAACGATTGGTTTTCAAAGCGATATACGATTGGGTTTTGGTTAAGTGTTTACATTGTTGGTTTGGTTTGAGTAAGTGATTAAGTAACGAGGCGTGTGTAATATGATACAAGCATGGTGGATACGCCGATGGTACTTCCTATATATAAGTGTTTGTATGGTATTACATATCGTAGTGTTATTTGCATCATTTCAATTTGGACATATAACATTTTATACAAATAACATATTTTTCACAATTTGCTGTACTAAAACAAAGGTTTTTGGGTTAAGAGTCATGGCTACGAGGTTTTATAAACTATAACCCGCTTGATTTGAGTTGGTTAATTAAGTTGCAATATTATACTCTTTTCAAAACAAGTTTTTTTTTTGTTTTATAAAGTATTGCAACATCTAAACTAGCCATGATTTCGACACTCCTACAAAACCTATGTATTCGCCAGCATTTCTTTGCTGACCTCGTTTTCACATATGTTTCAGGTATTGTTGAAAGATATCGATTAATAGGATGCATGCTCACATAGGACTGGACAAGGCCTTAGTGACTCAATAACAATGATAGACTATGTTTAAATTGCGTATTTAGATTTCCAGACGATGTAATTTTTCAATGTTTAATAAAACGAAACACTTTTTGGTATCCATGGTTATGAAACAATGATTCTGTTGCAACGCGCCTCGATATTTCCGCCACGTTTTGTTGTTTTACGTGGTCGGGGTGTGACAGATGAATATATTTGGGAGATTTTAGAGAATCCTTACCCTCAGGAGAATCCTATGCCCTAGTACCCGGGCCCAGTACCAGTACCTGCACCCCCAATGAGTGCAGAAAATGTGCATGAGCTCCTAACTTTCGGAGAAGAAATTTTAGAGAGTAGTGAGAGGATGAGGCAGGTAGGAGAGCGACTCGTCTGGAAGTACGACGAGCGCAATATGGATTACTGGATAAATCCAGACCAGTGAAGGAGATAGTGGAGTTGGTAATAATAATAATAATATAATAATAATAATAATAAGGAAAAAAATAATATATATATAATAATAATAATAATAATAATAATACATGTTGTAGTGTAGACCACTTCGTGGTTAGCGATGCATAGTAGTATTGTATTGTAATTTTTAATTTCTAGTATTGGTTTGTATTAGAAGCATACTATAATAGAAAAGAGTAAAGCCGCAATGCTCGACGCTTTTGACCCATATGTGTGTTGTGTGGTTGTTGCCCAAATTATTAAATATTTTTTGATATTAATAATTGGTAAATGTTTAAAATCCAGATGGACGACGAAGTAAACCAGGAAAACCAGAATAACAATAACCAGACTAACATTAACCTGGATAATGAGAACCCGAACAACAACAACAATAACAGGAACCAAGTGGATAACAGTGCCATGCAACATATAGTGGCACAAGGGATAATAGATGCAATGCCATATATTATCAAAACGGTTAAGGAAGAGGAAAATAAAAGTAAACATGATAGTAAGCGACCCTCTGAACCTGAAAACAGCGTAAACAATGGTCCCGTACTACAAATGCCCATTCCCAAAAGAAGGAGAACCGTGTCTCATGGTTGTTCTTATAAAGAATTATGGTCTTGTAAACCAATGGAATTCTCGGGCAATGAAGGGGCCGTTGCATCTCTACGCTGGATAGAAAAGACTGAGGCAGTCTTAAGAATAAGTAAATGTGCTGAAGAGGATAAGATAATGTTTGCTTCAAATATGTTTAAGAATTCAGCACTAGAATGGTGGAACATTATCCTCCAGTCAAGGAGAAGTGATAGAACTTATAATATGGAATGGGAGGAGTTTAAAAACATGGTAGAAAGGAAATTCTTCCCTCCTAATGAAAAAGAACAGATAGCAAACAAATTCCTAAACCTTATGATGATTGGGGTAGATAGTAAGGGTTATACTACATTATTCTTTGAATATGCCAGAATTGTACCAACCCTTGATTACCTGAACAAGTATTAATCTCCCGTTACATCTGGGGATTAATTGGGGAGATTAGACATGTAGTCAAGGCAGCTAGACCTCAAACCATAGAAGAAGCTGTAGAACTAGCCTACACCTTGACAGATAAATTAGTCCGTACACGAAAAGAGGATCAAAGGAGGAACCTAACCTAGAGGCTTACTCAAGAATTTCATTCTGGAAATTCTAACCGTGGGAGAAATGTAGGTTCTACCTCTGCACCCTACTGTAAGTATTGCAAAAGGAAGCATTCAGGAAGATGCTCCATATACTGTAACTTTTGCAAAATATCTGGACACAAGGAGGAAGACTGCAGGAAAAAGCATAACAACAGGATATGCTACAACTGCGGAGAACAAGGTCATATCAAGCCTAACTATCCAAAGTTAGCTCCAGCTGCGAATACCAAGAATACTAAAAATTCTAGAGCATTTGTTCTGACTGCAGAAGAAGCAAAGATGATCCCGGATGTGATCACTGGTACGTTTTTAGTTAATGATGTTTTTGCTAAAGTATTATTTGACTCTGGTGCGAACCAAAGTTTTATTAATACTTCATTTTGCAAACTTCTTAATCAATCATTAACTAAACTTCCACAAGAATGTCTAGTAGAGACAGCAAACGGGGAAACCATTAAGATTTATGAAATCTTGTAGGGAGCAAGAATAGAAATTTTAAATAAGAAATTTATTGCAAACCTTTACCCCATGAATCTAGCAGGATTTGATGTTGTGTTAGGAATGGATTGGTTAATAGCCAACAAAGCCAGTATTTTATGTAATCAAAAGTCAATTCAAGTAAATTCACCAAGGGGTGAAAATATCACAATTAAAGGAAATAAAATCTTTAAATCCACAAAGTTCATCTCTGTGATGAAAACTACAAGTTATATCAGCAAAGAATCATTAGTGTATTTGATTTCTATAATCACTAACACTAAAGGAAAAGAATTAAAGGATATTCCAGTAGTATCCCAGTTTTCAGATGTATTTCCAGAAGAGCTACCAGGACAACCTCTAGATAGAGAAGTTGAATTCAGAATCCACTTAATACCATGAACTGCACCAATTGCCAAAGCACCTTACCGTTTAGCACCCGCAGAAATGTAGGAACTGAAGAAACAGTTAGACGAATTGTTGGAGAAATGATTCATACAGCCAAGCTCATCACCACGGGGAGCACCGATTTTATTCGTTAAGAAGAAAGACGGATCAATGCGTATGTGCATTGACTACCGTGAATTAAATAAAGTCACGATTAAGAATCGGTATCCATTACCAAGAATAGATGATCTGTTTGATCAGCTACAAGGAGCACGATTTTTCTCTAAAATCGATTTAAGGTCAGGATATCATCAATTAAAGGTACAGGAAGAGGACATTCCTAATGTCGCAACCTCCGATCCCTTATCTGTCCCGGGAACGGGCGGACGCGAACTCAGAGTTTCGGTTGTATCAGCTTGTTAATTTGGCAGCGGAAATTACATCAGGACCGTAGTTAGGAAATGTTTATCAGAGTAAAACCACCATATTTAATATTAATAATCACATGGGCAAAACCCAAGTTTCTTATTACAATACGTTTATAGGGATAAACCCTATTTTATTCAATTTAAAACATCGTCTTTTAGGTAACTTTTATAGCCACATTTTTTTCCAAGCCTTCAGTGCTCTCCAGCTGGCTTTTTACTAATTGGTTGTCACATTGTGTTACCTGAAACGCGTTTTAAAAACATTTGTCAGTGGGAAATACTGGTGAGTGAATCCCAGTTTAATCAAGAAACATTTTATCAATTAAAACAATATTGAGAGCGATTACATTGTTTATTTCTACATAATTACTCAGTCAGTACTGTCAATCCTGACTTGCGGGTCATATTACACATTGGCTAACTCGTTGTCCAATGGTAACGTACTGTCATCCCGACTTACTACTCGTAGTAGTAAATTTTGTATACAAAACCCCAACATACCGGCAGTAATTGAAGAACTACAAAGACTCAATCACCGCTTAATCACATTGTAAAACATTTAAGGTTTTGTAAAATATTACAAAAAGGTTAACAAAATTGGATAAACTCACATTGCTATCTTAGACTTCGCGTAAGGGTTTCCTGGAAATAATCTATAGTTTACACAAATGTACATTGCTATCTTAGACTTCGCGTAAGGGTTTCCTTTGAAAATATTAATGATACCCTCCCTGAGACGGCATTCCAACAACTACGTCGGGCAAAACCACGACAGTTGTTACGGAACCCTAAATCAATCGGGCAGCGTATCTACTATGAAATTGGGGTTACAATACTTACAACGGGGCAGAACCTTGCTAATTAGGGGGTATAATACCAGCTTTCTACGCCTAATATTCCAGAATTTGAGATACAGAAACGTTTGTGAACGAATTGAAATGAAATTCGATGCGTTCTATTTATAGGTGCTGAATTTGGGTCTCACACGGCCCGCGTAAAGGATAAGCGAGGCTTACACGGCCCGCGTACTAGCCGGGTAGGGTTTAGGTGATCCGGGTCATCGCCTAGACTCACCACGATGTCGACACGTGTCGGCTTCTGGTGTCGCTGCGTTGTTGATCTTACACGGCCCGCGTAAGTGTTAAGATGAGCTTACGCGGCCCGCCTTAACTTAAAGTTCTACCGTAATCAAGTTTCAGCCTTGATAACGCCCACGTGAGTGTTGGGGTGGGTCTACGCGGCCCGCCTCAACTCAAAATTTCAATTTTATTTATTTTAAATACTATTTAATGTATTTCGGGCTCGATTTTCACATACGGGGTGTAGTTAAAGACATAATGGGACATTTTAAAACATACGGAGGTGTGGGAAATATTTTGAGGGGGTCGGTTTTACTGAGGGTTGTTACATCCTCCCCACCTTGTTTTAGATCTTGTCCTCGAGATCTACTGGAATAAGTGCGGATATTTCCTTTGCATTTCAGATTCAAGCTCCCATGTGTACTCAGGTCCTCTTTTGGAGTCCCACTTCACTTTGACCAGAACTAGTCTTTTATGCTTATGGTTCTTGACTTTCCTGTCTTCAATTTGTAGAGGCCTTTCTACAAACTTGAGTTGTTCATTTACCTCTATATCCTTAAGAGGTATTATCAGTGATTCATCAGCTAAACACTTTTTTGAGATCAGATACATGAAATACATCATGTATTCCTGCCATTTCCTCTGGCAATTGTAGCTGATAGGATACAGGTCCTATTCTTCTAATAATCTCAAAAGGTCCAATATACCTGGGACTTAGCTTTCCCCGTTTTATGAATCTTACTACTCCTTTCCAAGGAAAGACTTTCAATAATACTTTATCTCCTACTTGAAATTCCAATGGCTTGCGTCGGTTATCAGCATAACTCTTCTGTCGATCACGTGCTGCTTTCAGTCGTTCCTTGACTTGAATAATCTTGTCGGTTGTTTCTTGCACTATCTCAGGTCCAGATAGTTGCTTTTCCCTAATTTCTACCCAACAGACTGGGGTTTGACACTTTCGTCCATAAAGTGCTTCGAATGGTGCAGCATTGATACTTGTGTGATAACTGTTATTATAAGAAAATTCTATTAAAGGTAAGTGATCGACCCAATTACCTCTTAAATCAATTACACAAGCTCTAAGCATGTCCTCCATTGTCTGAATTGTCCTTTCGCTTTGTCCATCCGTTTGAGGATGATAAGCTGTGCTCAACTTTAACTTGGTTCCCATTGCCTTTTGGAAACTTGACCAAAAATGAGAGGTAAATCGGCTATCTCTATCAGAAACAATTGATAAAGGAATGCCATGTAAAGAAACAATTTCATTTACATACAACTTAGCTAACTGTTCCATACTGAATGTTTCCTTCATTGGTAGGAAATGAGCTGATTTGGTTAGCCTGTCTACAATCACCCAGATTGTATCATTGCCTTTCTTTGTTTTGGGTAATTTAGTAACAAAATCCATTATTATTAATTCTCATTTCCACACTGGCATTTCTAACTGTTGTAGAAATCCTGAGGGTTTCTGGTGTTCAGCTTTGACTTGTAAACAAGTTAAACATTTAGAAACATAGGCTGCTATGTCTTTCTTCATTCCTATCCACCAGAAATTTTTCCTTAAATCTTGATACATCTTATCATTTCCTGGATGCATCGTATACTTGGATTTATAGGCTTCTTCTAATATACGATGACGTAGGTTTCCTAATTTAGGTATCCATATTCTCTTTTCATGGAATCTCCAAATTCCATCTGTTCCTTGTTCTAATTCTTTAATCATACCTTTTAGTTTTTCAGTATCCTCCTTGATTACTGATTCTTGTGCTTCTCTAATTTTCTCATTTAAATCTACTTGCAGATTTAATTTAAGAGAACGTACCCTTTTTGGTTTTTTATGATACTTTCGGCTTAAAGCATCTACCACTACATTTGCTTTTCCTTCATGATATTGGATATCACAATCATAGTCACTAAGCATCTCCATCCAACGTCTTTATCTCATATTCAACTCCTTTTGTTTGAAAACATACCTTAAACTTTTATGATCAGTGAATATGGTAAACTTACTACCATAAAGGTAATGTCTCCAAATCTTAAGAGCAAAAATTATAGCTCCTAACTCTAAATCATGTGCTGAATAATCCTCTTCATGCTTCTTAAGTTGTCTAGATGCATATGCTATAACCTTTTGTCGTTGCATTAATACACATCCATAACCTAATTTGGAAACGTCACAATAGACTACAAAGTCTTCAGTTCCTTCTAGTAACGCTAGTATGGGTGTATGGGTTAATTTTTGCTTAAGGATTCTAAAGGCTTCTTCTTGTTTTAATCCCCATTCAAACTTAACAGATTTACAAGTTAGCTTAGTTAAGGGAATGGCTATTCTAGAAAAATCTTGAATAAATCTAATAACCGGCCAATCCTAAGAAACTTCTAACTTCGGTTGGTGACTCAGGGGTTTTCCATTTAGTAATCGCCTCAATTTTTGTGGGATCCACATGAATTCCTTCACGGTCGACTAGGTGTCCGAGAAACTATACCTGATCTAACCAAAATTCGCACTTGGAAAATTTAGCATAAAGCTTTTCCTTTCTTAATAAATTTAAAAGTGCGTGCAAATGCTTTGCATGATCTTCCTTATTCTTAGAATAAATGAGAATATCATCTATGAAAACAATTATGAATTTATCCAAATATGGCTTACATATTCGGTTCATCATGTCCATAAATGCGGCTGGGGCATTGGTTAAACCAAATGGCATGACAGTAAATTCATAATGGCCATACCTTGTTCTGAATGTGGTTTTAGGAATGTCCTCTTCCTATACCTTTAATTGATGATATCCTGACCTTAAATCAATTTTAGAGAAAAATTGTGCTCCTTGCAGTTGATCGAACAGATCATCGATTCTTGGTAATGGGTACCGATTCTTAATCGTAACCTTGTTTAATTCACGGTAGTCAATGCACATACGCATTGATCCGTCCTTCTTTTTAACAAACAGTATTGGTGCTCCCCATGGTGACAAACTTGGCTGTATAAATCTTTTCTCTAACAATTCGTCTAATTGTTTCTTCAATTCTTGCATTTCTGCAGGTGCCAAACGATAAGGTTCTTTGGCAATCGGTGCTGTTCCTGGTATTAAATGGATTCTGAATTCAACTTCTCTATCTGGAGGTTGCCCTGGCAATTCTTCTAGAAATACATCTGAAAACTGAGATACTACTGGAATATCTTTTAAATCATTTCCTTTAGTGTTAGTGATTATGGAAATCAAATACACTATAGAACATTTTCTTATATAACTTGCAGTTTTCATCACAGAGATGAATTTTGTAGATCTATATGATTTATCTCCTTTTGTTGTGATCGTTTTACCTTTTGGTGAATTTACTTGAATTGACTTTTGATCACATAAAATATTGGCTTTGTTGGCTATTAGCCAATCCATTCCTAAAACAACATCAAATCCTGCCAGATTCATGGGATAAAGGTTTGCAATAAATTTCTGATTTAAAATTTCTATTCTTGCTCCCTGCAAGATTTCAGAAATCCTAACGGTTTCTCCATTAGCTGTCTCTACTAAGCATTCTTGTGGTAGTTTAGTTAATGACTGATTTAGAAATTTGCAAAATGATGTATTAATAAAACTTTGGTTTGCACCAGAGTCAAATAATACTTTAGCAAAGACATCATTAACTAAAAACGTACCAGCTATGACATCTGGAATCATCTTGGCTTCATCTGCAGTCAGAACAAATGCTCTAGCATTTTGAGTATTATTGTTGTTTGTAGCTGGAGCTAATTTCGGCCAATTAAGCTTGATATGACCTTGTTCTCCGCAGTTGTAACATATCCTGTTATTAGCTTTCTTCCTGCAGTTTTCTTCTTCGTGTCCCGATATTTTGCAAAAGTTACAGTATATGGAGCATCTTCCTGAATGCTTTCTTTTGCAATTCTTACAGTAAGGTGTAGAGGTAGAACCTATATTTTTCCCACGATTAAAATTTCCAGAACGAAATTCTTGTGTGAGCTTCTGGGTTAGGTTCCTCTTTTGATCTTCTTCTCGGGTACGGATTAATTCATCTGTCAAGGTATTTGCTAGTTCTACAGCTTCTTCTATGGTTTGAGGTCTAGCTGCCTTGACTACGTGTTTTATCTCCCCAATTAATCCCCAGATATAACGGGAGATTAACACTGGTTTTGGTGAAGCAAGAGTTGGCACTATTCTAGCATATTCAAAGAATATTTTAGTGTATCCCTTACTATCCACACCAGTCATCCTAAGGTTTAAGAATCTGTTTGCTATCTGCTCTTTCTCATTGGGTGGGCAGAATTTCCTTTCTACCTTGTTCTTAAATTCCTCCCATTCCATATTGTAAGTTCTATCACTTCCTCTTGATTGGAGGATAGTGTTCCACCATTCTAGTGCTGAATTCTTAAACAGATTAGAAGCAAACAATATCTTATCTTCTTCAGCACACTTGCTTATCCTTAAGACTGCCTCAGTTTTCTCTATCCAACGTAGAGTTGCAATGGCCCCTTCGTTGCCCGAGAATTCCATTGGTTTACAAGACCAGAATTCTTTATAAGAAAAACCGTAAGACACGGTTCTTCTCCTTTTGGGAATGGGCATTTGAAGTACAGGTCCATTGTTCACGCTGTTTTCGGGTTCGATGGGTCGCTTACTGCTATGCTTACTTTTATTATTCGCTTCTTGAATAGTTTGAATAATAAATGGCATTGCATCTATGATTCCTTGTGCCACTATATGTTGAACAGCACTATTATCCATTTGGTTCCTATTGTTATTGATGCTTGGATTCTCATTAACCACGTTAATGTTACTCTGGTTATCATTATTAAGATTTCCTTGATTTCCTTCATCGGCCATCTGAATTTTAAACATTTATCCCATATTAATATCACAAGATAATATTTAATATAATTAATCACATGACATGCAATCTAGCCAAAAACGCCAATCATTGCGACTTGTACTCTATTTTCATATACTACGCGTCTATTACACACTAGTACTGAAATAAAGATTACAATACCAACAGAAAGAAAATTACACTAATATTAATAGGCATCCGTACACACATATTTTATTTTATTTTATTTTATTATATTATTATTACTATTACCATCTCCTCCATCACATCTATGGATATGGATTTATCCAAAAATCCATATTGCGCTCATCGTATTTCCATACGAGACGCTCTCCCACCTGTCGCATTCTCTCACTGCTTTCTAGAATTTCCTCACCAAAGGTCCTAAGTTCTTGCACGTTTTCTGCACTCATTGGGGGTGCAGGTTCTAGGACTGGGTTCGGAATCTGGGGTGCAGGTTCCTGATATGGGGGTGAAAGTGCCTGAAATCGGTAAGGATCTTCTAAGATCTCCCTAATGTAGTCATCATGGTAATAGGGATCTAAAGGGTCCATACCTGGGTAGGCTCCTATGGGTGTGTCTTCATGGATAGGGTAACGTTGCACAAAGTCCCTATTATCGTCCCACCAGGGGTCGTAATTTGGGTCTAGGGGGTTTGGTACGGGTACCCTAGGGATTTCCTCTAGGTTGAAGTCATGCATCTCCACTTGGTTTTCAGGGTTTTCTATCTCCATGGGTTGGTCTGGGATTAGTGGTTGTGGGGCTACTAGTTGTTCCAGACTTGGGTCAGCAGCAGTTGTCGCTAGGATATGAAAATTGGCTAGGCTTCTATTAAGCATATCATGTGTATGGGCATCTGTCTTTCGCTTAGCGGCTGCTAAAACTCTTTGTTGTTGCAACTTTCACGTTCTTTTCCTACGTGCAAAAGCTTCCTTACTGAACCATCCTCGTTTCTTATGAAGGAATGGCTCTTCTGACTAAGCTTTAAAAGCAAACATTCCTTCTTCCTGGTCAGCAGAATACCCAGAAAGGGCAGGCTGTGAAGAGGTACCTTCACTCCTAGGTGAATCAGACAACTGACGACTCATGTCTGAGGGTCCTTGATCACTCATACTGTAAACAAACAAATAGTCAAATAACACATAATACATAAATACAGTTATGCACGTATTTCCATAATTTATTTCCTAACACAAACTTTAGAATTTAAGTGTCAGCAGAACACTTCTTTGGCTTAGACCAGTGGCTAGGCTCTGATACCACCTTCTGTAGCAACCCTCGATCCCTTATCTGTCCCGGGAACGGGCGGACGCGAACTCAGAGTTTCGGTGGTATCAGCTTGTTAATTTGGCAGCGGAAATTATGTGACAACTCGTATTTTAGAACCTATCTTTGTGCTTAATGTAACGTATGTGAACTTTGTGTGATTGTCTGATATGTTGATTTAATGAATGTTTGTGAGATTTTATGTTTGTATTATGTGAATGTATGTATGTATGTATATATATATATGACTCGGATCGCACAACACAACCCGATCGCACAAGCCCATATTGGGCCGAGCATCTCATCCTTGTCACACTTTCCACTCGGTCCACTATGATTGAACCCGAAACCAAATGGGCAGCCCATGATGGGTTCGGCCACCAACCTATTTAAACTAAGACATAACCCTTATGGGGTTTTGTTTCCTCATTGTTTGCAAAGCACCCAAAACACACCAAACCCTAATTATCTCTCATTCTCCCTCTCAAACTCGACGGCAAACATTCCCTCACCATCGAAGATTATTCCTTGAATCGGATCACCCTTTTCGTTCTACCTTCTAACCGGTTAGTGTTCTTATTATTGGTTGTATGTTGAATGATGTTATAACCGATGTGATTTTTATAATGGTTTAGGGATGTTTTGTAGTTGATTGTATTGAACTGTGGTGTTTGTTTATTCGGCTCATGTGTGTAGTATTTACGGATCAATATAGGGTTTGATGATGTTATGATTTGAATGATGATCTAGAACTGAATGTGTGTAAATCGGCTACCATGAAAGTGTATTCGGATGTTGCTAGTTTAGGGTGCATGTTAGTAATAAGACCTTGAATCTGTTAAATTATTATGCATGGTTGGTATGATGATTTAGTTAGGGTTCATGTGAATTTAGTGATAGATTTTTTATTTGATCGATTAAAGCAAACTTGGAAACTGTTAGTGTGATTTGATCGAATGGATGTATGTTTGGTAACTGTTTGGAGAATTAATTGTATGCATGTAACTGATTCCCTAAATCATGGCCACATATAACTAATCGCACAAGCTTCCCATCGCACAAGATCAGATCACACAAGATCTGATCTAATCACACAAGAGCTAATCGCACAAGCTAGGTACAATCATTAAAGCACAGTGTACTGTTTAGATATGCATGATTGCACAAGACCTTGTGGATCGCACAAGACAGTGCCGATCGCACAAGGCTTAGGCCTCACACAAACAACTAGAACTGCATTACTGTTGGGCCTCAAAGCCCAAGTCCAGTCGCACAAGATACCAGTAGTCGCACAAGGTTATTTGGATTGCACAAGATTGATTATCTGTTTATTAAATTGGACTGTATATATGTATATAGATACGTTTGGGCTTATAATTGTTTGGGCCAGGTATATAGTGAATCGCACAACGGGTCGTGGATCGCACAAGGCTGTACCGATCGCACAACATGTTGGGCCGGAGTGGTTGTTGGGTTTCATTCGTTGTATCGCACAAGACTTTTGGGCTAATGAACTTGTGCGAGCCCAATCATCTAAGTCGCACAAGTTGGACATTTTGTGTACTTGACTGTTAACATGTTCTACGTGTGTGCCATGATCAATACGTGTTCGTAACCTGTTAGTTTATGTGTAAAACTTATGTGCACTACTTGAACCTAGACCTGACTTGTATGGTAACCATGTTAGGACGTGGTTGACCACAAGCAGCTCAATTGACCTTTTGTGTATCTGCCGAGCTAACCTAAGGTGAGTTCACACTTTTTCTACAAAGCATGGTAATTCCCGGTGGGTTGGGAATGGGTTAAGGAATATGGATTCCTCGTCCTTCTTGGGTAGGACAGTATGGGTTAAGGAATGTAATTCCTCGTCCTATTGGACAGTTTAAATTTCACTAGACCAAAACTCTATCACGAAGTCCCTCCTTTTATATCGACTTAATCGCCGGGCCAATGGCGAGCGGGTCATTAGTTAGATAGCGCTATTTAGGTCTGACAAGCCTCACACCGTGCCACAGAGGACGGGCGTGAACTAATGGATCTGGGCACGTCAATGATGATAGACATTGACGCTAAGGGCACATAAACATGACTAAAGTCAGTGGTCGATATGGTAACGAGTCTAGTAGTGTAAGCATGGGGTAGCCCCCACAGCTGGATTGCCAGAGTAAACGGGATTAAACAAAACACATTTTCAACAATGGGGTAGCCCCCACGGCAAAGATGCCAGTTAAAGGAAAATATGTTTTTGGAATAACTTAAACGAACACCCACTGTGAACTCGCTCAACTTTGTTGTTGACTCGTTACTACATGCTTTGCAGGTCATTAGGTACTTAGCAGGAGCTTGCATGGGGAAGAGTCGTTGTGGGACATGGACATTGAGAGTTCATGATAAACTTAAATACTTATGAATTTATGATTTGGGTTTTGAACTATTTACTTCCGCTGATAACTTAGACTTATTAAATTGTTTTTGGACACCAATTATATTGTGTGGTTGAACTTTTAATTACTTTTCTATATTGTTCAATATGATTGGTGGCTCAATCCTGGTCAGTCACGCCTCCAAGCGGTGATACTCCGCATGTGGATTTTGAGGGTGTGACAGATTGGTATCAGAGCCATTGGTTATAGTGAACTTGGTTTTAAAAAGGGGAAAAGCTTTTTGATAAAACCAGACTATAACCTGTACAGTGCTCAACGATCCACAACGACGCTTCGCTCCACGTGCAAGGCTCAACACTATAGGTGATATGATTTATGTTTATATTGCCTACTTGCTAGTTACATAGTACATTGCTCATGGTATGCTTAGTTAGTATAACACCTGTTGCTTGAACTCTGTGTGCTTACTCTCTTCTGTCCCTCCACATTTACACACATGCGCGACACCTTTCTTACTTGTGTTTCCTTCGCTGTGAAGATCATGAGTGGACGCCTGAACTTGACTCAAGCCCAACTGACGGCTCTAATCAATGAACAAGTTGCTGAGGCACTCACAGCTGTCCCTGCAGGAGGTATAACCTGCCATTTCGGCCTATCCAAGGATGTTTAGATCCTACTCTCGCGAACCAAACCTCGTGCCTAATCTTGTCTTTTCTTTCTTGCGCGACAGGTCAGCCTGCTCAGCCTCCCGCATGTACGTTCAAGACCTTTATGGACTGTAGACCTAGTACCTTCAGTGGTACAGAAGGAGCTGTAGGTCTCCTCCACTGGTTTGAGAAACTTGAATCTGTTTTCGAGATGTGTGAATGCCCTGAGGCTCGCAGGGTGAAGTATGTGACTGGTACTCTCGAGGGTGTAGCGCTCATGTTGTGGAACGCTCAGGTCCAAATGCTGGGGTTGGTTGCTGCTAACGCCAGCCCATGGAACGATTTTAAGGAATTGATCAAGGAGGAGTACTGTAGTCGGGATGACATTCACAAGCTGGAGGTAGAGTTCTTCAACTTAAAGATGACGGGGTCAGAAATTGAAGCGTACACGAAAAGATCGAACGAGATGGCTATCTTATGTCCCACTATGGTAGATCCTCCTATCAAACGTATCGAACTGTACCTTAAGTGTTTGGTGCCAGAAATTCAAAGTCACGTGACCTCAGCTAATCTTGGCACCATTCAGCAAATCATTAAGTTGGCTCATCGTCTCACTGATCAGGCAGTGGAGCAGAACAGGTTACCAAAGCGTATTAGTGCTACTACTTCTGATACTCCCATCGATAATAAGCGTAAATGGGATGGAACTTCAAGCAAAGGTTCAACTTCTGTTCAGTCCCAGTCTTAGCAGAGAAGGACTGACGACTACAAGAGCCCTAGTCAGCAATCACCTGGTAACCAAAGTCAAGGTGGGTACAGGGGAGTACACCCCAAATGCAATTGCTGTAACCTACACCACAGCGGGCCATGCACCAGGAGTAACTGTCATCCGTGCAACAAGCCAGGCCACGCCGCAAAGGATTACAGAAGTTTACGCCCCACGAATCAGAATCGTCAGCAACAACAAGCCCCACAGAATCAATGTCAGCAGCATCAACAACAACAGGGCAACAACAAATGGTGCTTTCAGTGTGGTGCTGAAGGCCACTTCAAGAGAGACTGCCCACAGCTAAACCGGAACCAGAACAACAACAACAATAATCAGGGGAATGGTAACAATGGGGGCAATAACGATGGCAATGGTGCCAGGGGGCGTGTATTCGTGATTGGCCAGGGTGAAGCGAGGAATGATCCCAATGTTGTGACGGGTAAGTTCCTACTGGACGACTTTTATGTTACTGTTTTATTTGATTCGGGTGCCGATACTAGCTACGTGTCCTTAAAAGTTAGTCAAATGCTTAAGCGTACCCCAACACTTTTGAACACCATGCACACTGTAGAGCTAGCTAATGGTAAGAGTTTGGAGGCCACACACGTAGTCAAGGGTTGTAATCTTGTTCTTGCTAATCAGACCTTCTCTATCGACCTCATTCCTATCGTTCTGGGTAGTTTCGACATTGTCATTGGTATGGATTGGTTATCTCAACATCGAGCAGAGATTCTTTGCAAAGAGAAGATCGTCCGCATCCTTCGTTCTGGTAAAGAACCTTTGGTGATTCATGGCGACAAGAGTGGTGCTGTGATGGGCATCATTTCTTTCCTTAAGGCCCAGAAGTGTTTGCGAAAGGGCCACACGGCCATATTAACTCTCGTTACTAACACCTCGAAGAAAGAGAAGAAGAAGATAGAAGATATTCCGATCGTACGCGACTATCCTGAGGTATTTCCTGAGGAACTACCTGGTCTTCCGCCTCACCAACAAGTCGAGTTTCAAATCAAGCTAGCTCCTGGAGCAGCCCCCATAGCTCGAGCACCTTATCGTTTAGCCCCATCAGAACTAGAAGAGCTGTCTACGCAACTACAAGAGCTCTTGGATAAAGGTTTTATTCGTCCTAGCTCTTCGCCCTGGGGAGCTCCAATGCTATTCGTGAAGAAGAAAGACGGTACCTTCAGAATGTGTATTGACTACCGTGAACTCAACAAAGTGACTGTGAAGAATCGCTATCCTCTTCCACGTATTGATGACCTATTCGACCAGCTGCAAGGGTCGAGTTTCTATTCAAAGATTGATCTGAGATCAGGATATCACCAGCTGAGAGTCCGAGAAGAGGATGTCTCCAAAATAGCATTTAGAACTCGTTATGGGCACTACGAGTTTTTGGTCATGCCATTTGGGTTGGCAAACGCACCGGCGGTCTTCATGGATCTTATGAATAGAGTGTGCAAACCTTACCTGGATAAGTTCGTTATAGTTTTCATCGACGACATCCTGATCTATTCTAAGAGTCAGGAGGAACACGAGCAGTATCTACGACTTATTTTGGAACTCCTTCGAACAGAACAGCTTTATGCTAAGTTTTTGAAATGTGACTTCTGGCTTCGCGAAGTCCATTTCCTAGGCCATGTAGTAAACAAGGACGGGATTCATGTTGATCCATCCAAGGTAGACTCGATCAAGAACTGGCCTGCGCCCCGTACTCCAACAGAAATCCACAAATTCTTGGGTTTGGCAGGTTACTACAGAAGGTTCATCAAAGATTTCTCCAAGATTGCGCAACCTCTCACTTCCCTAACTCAGAAGGGTGTCACCTATCGTTGGGGTGATGCATAGGAATCTGCTTTCCAACACTTAAAGGATAGACTTTGTAGCGCACCTATCCTCTCATTGCCTGGGGGCACAGACGATTTTGTAGTTTATTGCGATGCATCCATCCAAGGACTTGGTTGTGTGTTGATGCAACGTGATAAGGTCATTGCTTACGCATCACGCCAACTTAAGGTTCACGAAAGGAACTACACTACACATGATCTGGAGCTAGGAGCTATTGTTTGCGCACTCAAGATATGGAGACATTACCTGTACGGTACCAGGTGCACCATTTACACCGATCACAGGAGTCTCGAGCATATCTTCAAGCAAAAGGAGTTAAACATGCGACAGCGTCGATGGGTCGAGCTCTTGAATGATTACGAATGCGCGATCAAGTACCATCCGGGCAAAGCCAATGTTGTGTCTGACGCCCTCAGTCGAAAGGACACTACACCTAAGCGCGTGCGAGCGTTACAACTTACCATCCAATCTAGTCTTCCTACTCAGATACGGGATGCTCAGCTAGAAGCTTTGAAAGCAGAAAACATCAGGGCTGAATCCTTACGAGGATCGAGGAAACGGTTAGAACAAAAGGAAGACGGTGCTTACTACGTAACAGGGCGCATTTGGGTCCCACTTTATGAAAACTTACGCGAGCTAGTGATGGATGAAGCACACAAGTCTCGTTACTCAGTACATCCTGGTTCGGACATTATGTACCACGATCTCAAAACTACATACTGGTGGCCTAGCATGAAAGCTCACATAGCAACCTACGTCAGTAAATGTTTGACTTGTCCGAGAGTCAAGGTCGACTACCAGAAACCATCAGGCCTACTTCAACAACCAGAGATTCCAAAATGGAAATGGGAGCAAATTTCCATGGATTTCGTTACTGGCCTGCCTAGATCTCAGCGTGGAAATGACACTGTTTGGGTGATAGTGGATCGACTGACCAAGTCTGTACACTTTTTAGCTATCAAAGAAACAGACAAGTTCTCTACTTTAGCAGACGTTTACTTAAGGGAAGTAGTTTCGAGGCGCGGAGTGCCAACCTCTATCATATCTGATCGCGATGCGCGTTTTACCTCTGAACTGTGGCAAGCAATGCACAAGTCCTTTGGCTCACGTCTAGACATGAGCACCGCCTATCACCCGCAAACGGATGGGCAGTCTGAACGCACCATCCAAACCCTTGAGGACATGCTTTGAGCATGTGTAATCGACTTTGGCAATGGTTGGGAAAAGCACCTCCCTTTGGTGGAGTTTTCGTATAATAACAGCTACCACACCAGCATTCAGGCCGCTCCGTTTGAGGCATTGTACGGACGTAAATGCCGATCACCTCTTTGCTGGGCAGAGGTTGGTGATAGCCAGATCACTGGCCCAGAACTTGTGGTAGACACAACAGAAAGAATTGCTCAAATACGACAACGGATGGCGGCAGTTCGTGACTGTCAGAAAAGCTACGCTGATAGGCGCAGGAAACCACTCGAGTTCTAGGTTGGGGATCGAGTGCTACTTAAAGTCTCGCCTTGGAAAGGTGTTGTTCGTTTTGGCAAACGTGGCAAACTTAACCCACGATACGTTGGACCTTTCGAAATTATAGAGAAAATAGGCAAAGTGGCCTACAAACTGAACCTACCCACAGAACTCAGTGGAGTTCACAACGTTTTCCATGTGTCGAATCTGAAGAAGTGTCTGTCAGATGAGACCCTCATAGTTCCTTTGAAGGAACTCACAATCGATGACCAGTTGCGATTTGTTGAGGAACCAGTAGAGATTACTGACCGAGATGTGAAGATTCTCAAGCGTACTAGAATTCCTCTTGTTCGAGTTCGTTGGAACTCCCGTCGTGGCCCAGAGTTCACCTGGGAATGCGAAGACCAAATGAAACACAAGTATCCCCAGTTTTTCGAGAACAGTGAAACAACTACTGAGGCTGAAGCTACTGCGGAATTTCGGGACGAAATTCCAAACCAACGGGGGAAGGATGTGACACCCCAGGAAAACCAGGAAAACCATGCAACCTAACTAGCTTCCTCAGTGAGTACGTGCTAAATTTCGGGACGAAATTTCTTTCAACTTGGGGATAATGTGACAACTCGTATTTCAGAACCTATCTTTGTGCTTAATGTAACATATGTGAACTTTGTGTGATTATCTGATATGTTGATTTTTGTGAGATTTTATGTTTGTATTATGTGAATGTATGTATGTATATATATATATGACTCGGATCGCACAACACAACCCGATCGCACAAGCCCATATTGGGCCGAGCATCTCATCCTTGTCACACTTTCCACTCGGTCCACTATGATTGAACCCGAAACCAAATGGGCAACCCATGATGGGTTCGGCCACCAACCTATTTAAACTAAGACATAACCCTTATGGGGTTTTGTTTCCTCATTGTTTGCAAAGCACCCAAAACACACCAAACCCTAATTATCTCTCATTCTCCCTCTCAAACTCGACGGCAAACATTCCCTCACCATCGAAGATTATTCCTTGAATCGGATCACCCTTTTCATTCTACCTTCTAACCGGTTAGTGTTCTTATTATTGGTTGTATGTTGAATGATGTAATAACCAATGTGATTTTTATAATGGTTTAGGGATGTTTTGTAGTTGATTGTATTGAACTGTGGTGTTTGTTTATTCGGCTCATGTGTGTAGTATTTACGGATCAATCTAGGGTTTGATGATGTTATGATTTGAATGATGATCTAGAACTGAATGTGTGTAAATAGGCTACCATGAAAGTGTATTCGGATGTTGCTAGTTTAGGGTGCATGTTAGTAACAAGACCTTGAATCTGTTAAATTATTATGCATGGTTGGTATGATGATTTAGTTAGGGTTCATGTGAATTTAGTGATAGATGTTTGATTTGATCGATTAAAGCAAACTTGGAAACTGTTAGTGTGATTTGATCGAATGGATGTATATTTGGTAACTGTATGGAGAATTAATTGTATGCATGTAACTGACTCCCTAAATCATGGCCACATATAACTAATCGCACAAGCTTCCCATCGCACAAGATCAGATCACACAAGATCTGATCTGATCGCACAAGAGGTAATCGCACAAGCTAGGTACAATCATTAAAGCACAGTGTACTGTTTAGATATGAATGATCGCACAAGACCTTGTGGATCGCACAAGATAGTGCCGATCGCACAAGGCTTGGGCCTCTCACAAACAACTAGAACTGCATTACTGTTGGGCCTCAAAGCCTAAGTCCAGTCGCACAAGATACCAGTAGTCGCACAAGGTTATTTGGATTGCACAAGATTGATTATATGTTTATTAAATTGGACTGTATATATGTATATAGATACGTTTAGGCTTTTAATTGTTTGGGCCGGGTATATAGTGAATCGCACAACGGGTCGTGGATCGCACAAGGCTGTGCTGATTGCACAACATGTTGGGCCGGGGTGGTTGTTGGGTTTCATTCGTTGTATCGCACAATACTTTTGGGCTAATGAACTTGTGCGAGCCCAATCATCTGAGTCGCACAAGTTGGACATTTTGTGTACTTGACTGTTAACATGTTCTACGTGTTTGCCATGATCAATACGTATTTGTAACCTGTTAGTTTGTGTGTAAAACTTATGTGCACTACTTGAACCTAGACCTGACTTGTATGGTAACCATGTTAGGACGTGGTTGAGCACTAGCAGCTCAATTGACCTTTTGTGTATCTGCCGAGCTAACCTAAGGTGAGTTCACACTTTTTCTACAAAGCATGGTAATTCCCGGTGGGTTGGGAATGGGTTAAGGAATATGGATTCCTCGTCCTTCTTGGGTAGGACAGTATGGGTTAAGGAATGTAATTCCTCGTCCTCTTGGACAGTTTAAATTTCACTAGACCAAAACTCTATCACGAAGTCCCTCTTTTAATATCGACTTAATCGCTGGGCCAATGGCGAGCGGGTCATTAGTTAGATAGCGCTATTTAGGTCTGACAAGCCTCACACCGTGCCACAGAGGACGGGCGTGAACTAAAGGATCTGGGCACGTCAATGATGATAGACATTGACGCTAAGGGCACATAAACATGACTAAAGTCAGTGGTCGATATGGTAACGAGTCTAGTAGTGTAAACATGGGGTAGCCCCCATAGCTGGATTGCCAGAGTAAACGGGATTAAACAAAACACATTTTCAACTATGGGGTAGCCCCCACGGCAAAGATGCCAGTTAAAGGAAAATATGTTTTTGGAATAACTTAAACGAACACCCAACTGTGAACTCGCTCAACTTTGTTGTTGACTCGTTACAACATGCTTTGCAGGTCATTAGGTACTTAGCAGGAGCTTGCATGGGGAAGAGTCGTTGTGGGACATGGGCATTGAGAGTTCATGATAAACTTAAATACTTATGAATTTATGATTTGGGTTTTGAACTATTTGCTTCCGCTGATAACTTAGACTTATTAAATTGTTTTTGGACACCAATTATATTGTGTGGTTGAACTTTTAATTACTTTTCTATATTGTTCAATATGATTGGTGGCTCGATCCTGGTCAGTCACGCCTCCAAGCGGTGATGCTCTGCATGTGGATTTTAGGGGTGTGACGGATTGGTATCATAGCCATTGGTTATAGTGAACTTGGTTTTAAAAAGGGGAAAAGCTTTTTGATAAAACCAGACTATAACCTGTACAGTGCTCAACGATCCACAACGATGCTTCGCTCCACGTGCAAGGCTCAACACTATAGGTGATATGATTTATGTTTATATTGCCTACTTGCTAGTTACATAGTACATTGCTCATGGTATGCTTAGTTAGTATAACAACTGTTGCTTGAACTCTGTGTGCTTACTCTCTTCTGTCCCTCCACATTTACACACATGCGCGACAACTTTCTTACTTGTGTTTCCTTCACTGTGAAGATCATGAGTGGATGCCTGAACTTAACTCAAGCCCAACTGACGGCTCTTATCAATGAACAAGTTGCTGAGGCACTCACAGTTGTCCCTGCAGGAGGTATAACCTGCCATTTCGGCCTATCCTAGGATGTTTAGATCCTACTATCGCGAACCAAACCTCGTGCCTAATCTTGTCTTTTCTTTCTCGCGTGACAGGTCAGCCTGCTCAGCCTCCCGCGTGTACGTTCAAGACCTTTATGGACTGTAGACCTAGTACCTTCAGTGGTACAGAAGGAGCTGTAGGTCTCCTCTACTGGTTTGAGAAACTTGAATCTGTTTTCGAGATGTGTGAATGCCCTGAGGCTCGCAGGGTGAAGTATGCGACTGGTACTCTCGAGAGTGTAGCGCTCACGTGGTGGAACGCTCAGGTCCAAATGCTGGGGTTGGTTGCTGCTAACGCCACCCCATGGAACGATTTTAAGGAATTGATCAAGGAGGAGTACTGTAGTCGGGATGACATTCACAAGCTGGAGGTAGAGTTCTTCAACTTAAAGATGACGGGGTCCGAAATTGAAGCGTACACGAAAAGATCGAACGAGCTGGCTATCTTGTGTCCCACTATGGTAGATCCTCCTATCAAACGTATCGAACTGTACCTTAAGTGTTTGGTGCCAGAAATTCAAAGTCACGTGACCTCAGCTAATCTTGGCACCATTCAGCAAATCATTAAGTTGGCTCATCGTCTCACTGATCAGGCAGTGGAGCAGAACAGGTTACCAAAGCGTATTAGTGCTACTACTTCTGATACTCCCAGCGACAATAAGCGTAAATGGGATGGAACTTTAAGCAAAGGTTCAACTTCTGTTCAGTCCCAGTCTAAGCAGAGAAGGACTGATGACTACAAGAGCCCTAGTCAGCAATCACCTGGTAACCAAAGTCAAGGTGGGTACAGGGGAGTACACCCCAAATGCAATCGCTGTAACCTACACCACAGCGGGCCATGCACCAGGAGTAACTGTCATCCGTGCAACAAGCCAGGCCACGCCGCAAAGGATTACAGAAGTTTACGCCCCGCGAATCAGAATCGTCAGCAACAACAAGCCCCACAGAATCAACGTCAGCAGCATCAGCAACAACAGGGCAACAACAAATGGTGCTTTCAGTGTGGTGCTGAAGGCCACTTCAAGAGAGACTGCCCACAGCTAAACCGGAACCAGAACAACAACAACAATAATCAGGGGAATGGTAACAATGGGGGCAATAACGATGGCAATGGTGCCAGGGGGCGTGTATTCGTGATTGGCCAGGGTGAAGCGAGGAATGATCCCAATGTTGTGACGGGTAAGTTCCTACTGGATGACTTTTATGTTACTGTTTTATTTGATTCGGGTGCCGATACTAGCTACGTGTCCTTAAAAGTTAGTCAAATGCTTAAGCGTACCCCAACACTTTTGAACACCAAGCACACTGTAGAGCTAGCTAATGGTAAGAGTTTGGAGGCCACACACGTAGTCAAGGGTTGTAATCTTGTTCTTGCTAATCAGACCTTCTCTATCGAGCTCATTCCTATCGTTCTTGGTAGTTTTGACATTGTCATTGGTATGGATTGGTTATCTCAACATCGAGCAGAGATTCTTTGCAAAGAGAATATCGTCCGCATCCCTCGTTCTGGTAAAGAACCTTTGGTGATTCATGGCGACAAGAGTGGTGCTGTGGTGGGCATCATTTCTTTCCTTAAGGCCCAGAAGTGTTTGCGAAAGGGCCACACGGCCATATTAACTCTCGTTACTGACACCTCGAAGAAAGAGAAGAAGAAGATAGAAGATATTCCGATCGTACGCGACTATCCTGAGGTATTTCCTGAGGAACTACCTGGTCTTCTGCCTCACCGACAAGTCGAGTTTCAAATCAAGCTAGCTCCTAGAGCAGCGCCCATAGCTCGAGCACCTTATCGTTTAGCCCCCATCAGAACTAGAAGAGCTGTCTACGCAACTACAAGAGCTCTTGGATAAAGGTTTTATTCGTCCTAGCTCTTCACCCTGGGGAGCTCCAGTGCTATTCGTGAAGAAGAAAGACGGTACCTTCAGAATGTGTATTGACTACCGTGAACTCAACAAAGTGACTGTGAAGAATCGCTATCCTCTTCCACGTATTGATGACCTATTCGACCAGCTGCAAGGGTCGAGTTTCTATTCAAAGATTGATCTGAGATCGTGATATCACCAGCTGAGAGTCCGAGAAGAGGATGTCTCCAAAACAGCATTTAGAACTCGTTATGGGCACTACGAGTTTTTGGTCATGCCATTTGGGTTGACAAACGCACCGGCGGTCTTCATGGATCTTATGAATAGAGTGTGCAAACCTTACCTGGATAAGTTCGTTATAGTTTTCATCGACGACATCCTGATCTATTCTAAGAGTCAGGAGGAACACGAGCAGCATCTACGACTTATTTTGGAACTCCTTCGAACAGAACTGCTTTATGCTAAGTTTTTGAAATGTGACTTCTGGCTTCGCGAAGTCCATTTCCTAGGCCATGTAGTAAACAAGGACAGGATTCATGTTGATCCATCCAAGGTAGACTCGATCAAGAACTGGCCTGCGCCCCGTACTCCAACAGAAATCCACAAATTCTTGGGTTTGGCGGGTTACTGTGACAACTCGTATTTCAGAACCTATCTTTGTGCTTAATGTAACATATGTGAACTTTGTGTGATTATCTGATATGTTGATTTTTGTGAGATTTTATGTTTGTATTATGTGAATGTATGTATGTATGTATGTATATATATATGACTCAGATCGCACAACACAACCCGATCGCACAAGCCCATATTAGGCCGAGCATCTCATCCTTGTCACACTTTCCACTCGGTCCACTATGATTGAACCCGAAACCAAATGGGCAGCCCATGATGGGTTCGGCCACCAACCTATTTAAACTAAGACATAACCCTTATGGGGTTTTGTTTCCTCATTGTTTGCAAAGCACCCAAAACACACCAAACCCTAATTATCTCTCATTCTCCCTCTCAAACTCGACGGCAAACATTCCCTCACCATCGAAGATTATTCCTTGAATCGGATCACCCTTTTCGTTCTACCTTCTAACCGGTTAGTGTTCTTATTATTGGTTGTATGTTGAATGATGTTATAACCGATGTGATTTTTATAATGGTTTAGGGATGTTTTGTAGTTGATTGTATTGAACTGTGGTGTTTATTTATTCGGCTCATGTGTGTAGTATTTACGGATCAATATAGGGTTTGATGATGTTATGATTTGAATGATGATCTAGAACTGAATGTGTGTAAATCGGCTACCATGAAAGTGTATTCGGATGTTGCTAGTTTAGGGTGCATGTTAGTAACAAGACCTTGAATCTGTTAAATTATTATGCATGGTTGGTATGATGATTTAGTTAGGGTTCATGTGAATTTAGTGATAGATGTTTGATTTGATCGATTAAAGCAAACTTGGAAACTGTTAGTGTGATTTGATCGAATGGATGTATGTTTGGTAACTGTATGGAGAATTAATTGTATGCATGTAACTGATTCCCTAAATCATGGCCACATATAACTAATCGCACAAGCTTCCCATCGCACAAGATTAGATCACACAAGATCTGATCTGATCGCACAAGAGCTAATCGCACAAGCTAGGTACAATCATTAAAGCACAGTGTACTGTTTAGATATGCATGATCGCACAAGATCTTGTGGATCGCACAAGACAGTTGTAACACCTCGAAAATTTACGTCCTATAATGTCTTGACACGTGTCATAACCTTTGAACGTATAAAAGAATGTCCTTGAAGGACTAAAGTTGACAAACAATGAAACTGTGTAAATATAAGGGTTTAAAGTGTCAACAATGAATAAATATACTTTACAATAGCCCTACATGATGTTTATAACCTTAAACGAATGGATCATGGATCATACGAAGCGAATTGTGAAAGAAAGTGAGAGATTACAAACTACAGGGGTTTAATGTGTCAACATGTTAAAGATATACCTCTGAGTGACCTTATAGTAAACCCGAAGCCTTGTAACGATTAATTATGCTCACTAGAATGCACCATAAAAATTTCACCAAGTTTCGTTATCATATGAGAAAGTTATGATAAAATTCGTGTGTGAGGGTTAGAATCGTCAACATAGAAAATTAGGGCTTTTCGGGTGATCACAAAGTTACCCGAGGACTTGACAAAGTGGGTATAAGTATTAAAGCCCCCATATGTCAAATATAAAGCCTCTTAATGCAAGAAACAACTCGAAAGCGACGTTTAGGAGGACCGGGGACTGAAAATGCAATTAAAGAAAAATGGGAAACCTGAACATAAGGCTCAGGCGGCCCGCGTGAGATTTAACAAAATGTGAGGCGGCCCGCGTCCGACTGCCAGAACCAGAAAACGTGGACAGTTGCCTGTTTCAGTCCCTTAACCGACTTAGATCGACTTTGGGCAATACAATGGGCTTCCTATCATGGTTTTGAGACTATAGGGGACACATGTAATGATCCTTGAACCTTGGTAGACCCATTTGGCATCCATCTAGCATGATTAAAGTTCATATATAAGTCACAAAGTTGCAACATGCAACCACACTTCATTTCTGGACATTTTGAGGAGCTCAAGACCTGATACAAGACTTCTTAATCATCCATTAGACTTATGTAAGTATGCTAAACCCTTTTAAATTAAATCTTGGTTAGTTTATAGCCTAGAAATCAAACCGTCGTAACTACGGTTTGACTTAGCGATAAAACACAAACGGTCCAGGGTTTTGTCGAAACGAAAGTTGTTATAAGTTGGTATTTATATGGGTAATAAACCCCTAAAAGGGCACTCACTGATTCCTAATCTAACTAGGTCATTTGTCGAGTCAACGGTAATTAGAAAAAGTCAACAGAATCGTTAAACATGTAATTAGTGATATAGAAGGTGTATAACTTGTTTTACCATTCTTATAACTTGAAAATAAGTATAAAAACTTGTCTAAGCTTGTTTGATTCGATAACTTTCTGTTTAAGATCGATTCGGAACCGAAAGGCACATAGTTTGACTTTCTGCTTTGACTTCGGTTCTGACCCGATTTGTATAGGTTTAGACATGCCTTAAAGTTCCATTAGGACCTAGTTACATGTGTGTATAAACCTCTGCGTTTATACCACTTAAATCCCTAATCGTCCGACGTTTCCGTTAATTTACCAAATGTTGACCATATTGCCCTTATGTTCATAAAACGAGATTTTTGAAGATGTGAAAGTACAAAAGTCTTGGTTACTGATTTTTGAACATGTCTGTAAATTTTCACGTCAATCAGAAGTCTAGATTAGGAGTTATGCTTAATGACGTAATTATAAACACTTTTATTAATTAAACGGCGTCATTAGCGTAAAGCCTATCTAAAACCCATTTTTGACACCAAACCTTTTACCCACTGATGTAATATAATATTTTGGGATTTTTGAAGATTTTTAATTATTTTTAAACTGATCATAAGCTAGGATTAGTGTCTTAATTCGGTTAATACCGAATATACCCTTTTCGGCCATAAAAGGAGTTTTACAAATCCTTTTGACACCAATCCAATTGCTACTGATTTTAAATATTAAATAGAGTGTTTTGAACCTGTTTAACTGATCAGGAAACTCAGAATCCTATTTTAACCCGTACGTCGCTTAAAACGGCTTTATACGTGTATTATACGCATAGTTAGGGTTTAAAACTATTTTGACATATAAGACTTATAACCAAATGTTATAACCTGTTAAAATAAACTAATTTACTGATGTATTCAGACCCGGTTCACAGAAACGTAATTAAACTCTTTTATAACCTTTAAAATGACCAAAATACCCCTACGGGGCTTAATATGAGATTAAACTCGTTTTGGGCATAACGGAAGGTATCCTACTGATATCACAACATATTTAAGGCATGTTAACTTAGGAAACCCGTTTAGGACTCTTATGGTTACCCGTTACGCTTCATACGCGTTCGGTTCGGTTTATGTAACTAGTTTACATAAATTAGCCGAAACGGGTCAAACCTTATCGGTTTTATCTCAAAATCCAGAATGTGTATAAGATACCCATATTATACAAGTCTCCAAACTTGTCAGGTCTAAATCACATTCTATTACGGTCTTCGCCTTATCATGCGTTTGAACCGTATCTTCCTTTTGAAAACTAACCGGTCTAAGTCATGACTTAATTAAAGACCCGTTATGATTCTAATAGGTTATTAAAAACCTTCGTTCTAGATTTAGGAGCCCAGTAAAAGCTATCTGTACTTGCTGATTTGATACGGCTGGGATTGAATTTATATTTAGCTCAGGTAAATACTTTTAACTTATTTTCCCTATACGGGCTTGGGGTACGGTATATAAAATACCGCTTGGTCCGGCATTGAATCTTTAATCGAATAGAGGTTAAATCATTGATATGCTACGTTTTGAAATGTTTTGTTTGCTTAAAGCCTTTGGGGGGTTAATGACCGTTGTCCCGGATATCCCTGGCATCATTTTACGAAATGGCCACGACCTTAGCACTCAGGTGTAGGCGTACACCTGTCAGTGTCTCATAATTAAAGTGGTGTGTCAATTGATCTTTAACCCGGTCTTCGGATCGGGCTACTGAACGCATAAGAAACATGTAATTCGTTTACAAGCATTATATTTAAATAATTATCCCAAGTTATAAAATATTATTTGTGCCATGTGCATTCAAATCAATCATTTTTAAAACCTTTTCAAAATGAGTCGGTTGATTGTATTTACCAGTGTAAACTGACGTATTTTCCAAAAAAGGCTAAGTGCAGGTACTAATCGGAATTGGCTGGCTACTTCTAGCATCATTAAAGAGTCTCGCAAGCTTAGATGCCTAAAGTCTGTTGAACAGTGTTATTTTATTTTCGATCCGTCTGTGGATCCTTTACTTCCGTTGTAATACTTTGATGTTACATTATTTCGGATTTTAATATATTTATCCTTTTGCTTCCGCTGTGCATTTATATATTGTATTGTTTGACGATGATGTTGCCAACCACGTCACGATACTCCCCTATCGGGCCCACCGGTAATACGTGGAAATTTGGGGTGTGACAGGTTGGTATCAGAGCCAACATTGAGTGAATTAAACACTAGCTCTTTGTGTTTAATCTCAATGACACATTTGCACATTCCTTAATCTTCTGAGTCTAGACTTAACATAGGAATATTCTCAATTCTTATCTGGAAATTCTGCTTCCATTTTTTTTATATTTTGGATACGTCGCCAAGCGAAGAAGCCGTAATAATAATTCTCCACACCCGGAGCTTTAAATTGCTGACCTTCGTACAACGGCCAGGATGAAACGTGCAACCAAGGAGAAAGCATTCGGAAATAAAATAAAGAAGAAACTCCTTTTGCTAAAAATCGTTTCCTTAATAGTCCTTATAAGGACATAATTACCTTTCAGTTCCTTCGAGGACAACATTATTCCTTTCAAGTCCCGTCTAGGGCACATCTAAATTTTTTTAATTTTATAGTGGAATATTTAACTTTAAATTTTCATTCAGACATCCCTTTTATAAGATCTACCCTTATATAAAATGGCAAAATCTAAAAAGGACGAGAACTAGCCACGCAATATTTTGAGGCAGAGCAAGATGGTAGTTCCATAATTAGATTCAGATCCATATTTAACACCTCAATTTAGGATTGTTCTGCGTTAATTATTAATAAGAATCTTAAGAGTGAAACCTAGCCAGCGGGTCATTTTAAGGCCGAGCCATGATGGTAAGACCTGTTTAAAAGATTCGAATCCCAGTTAACATCAGAAAATATGTTAACACTCCTGGCAGACGTGATTCATTAAAATCACACACGTCATTCTTATTAATGGATTCTTCAAAAGATTCCTAACCCAATGTAATGATCTCTGAATCATGGGTTTAGATCATCACTTGAGATGATCACATTTTGACCATACGTGGTAATATAGCGCCTACAGGCCCTGTTCATTTCCATATGAACCAAAAGACAGAGGTATCGATGACTCCCTGTCAAATAAAGGTAATGAACTAGGTTCAAACCTTCATGCTTTGATTCTCTGAAATCATAGCTTATAATTTATAATTGTCTTTGTGACTAGGCCTGTTGTGCCAGTATACCTTCATGCTTTGATTCTCTGAAATCATGGCTTATAAATTAAACTTGTCTACGCGACTAGGCCATTTGTGCTATTATTAACTTGTAAATCAGGATTTATGATAGAAATCCTGAATAAAATAAATATCATTCCTTCCCTGCCAATTTAGATATTAAAAGAGAATCTTAAAAGGTTTGACCTAGCTTGAATGTCATTGAAGACCTAGCTAAGATGGTAAAATCTGTTTAAAAAGAGATTCAGATCCTTGTTAACACCTGAAAATGTGTTAACACTCCCGACAACCGTGATGCTATAAAAGTCACACTTGTCATCCTTATATTAGGAATTTTTCCAAATCCCTTATTTAGCGTAAATGATCAATAGGAATCATGGCTGGTAAACGTCGAAAATGAGGTACGCATCAAAACATCCATTTGGGATGTATATATACGAGTAAAGATGAATACATGAAAAAGATAGTTTTATTTCATAACTTCTTGTCAAGACAATGAACTATGAAATTTTCCGACCCAAAGGAATCATCGATTATGTTTTAAAATTTCCCTAGTGACAAGGCCTCTGAGTCATCATAAGTCCTTTGGAACAAGCCCTTGTGCTATATATATATAAAAGATGTCAGTATGACATTGGCAATCATGACTTATGTCCCCTGTCTAATAAATATGAAGGATTATATTCTGCTTAAATGCCAAAGATGGTTTATTTAAACTTAGGCAAAACATAATCAAATAAATTAAATTCTATCTATTGGCCTATATGGTTTAATTGCGCCATGGCTATTTATTCATCAAATTCGACAATTCACTATATGATTAAACAAATTGTTTCTACTTGGATAGTAGCCTTCAAATCTTCACCATGGCTGACTTCTCTGAAGCTCACCATCATCCAGTTAATCAGAATAATGAAGTAAGACTGAACTTAACAAGAACCGAGTTACAGGCTATGTTAAATACGGCCATAAATAACATTGTGGATCGCGTGCTGAGGGATCACAAACGAAAGGGCAATGATACCCCAATACAAGGTTGTAAAAAGGGTAAGACTGGTTCAAACTATAACCAGTCCAAGCCAAAGGAGGCTAAACCCGAATGTGAGAATTGCGGGAAAAAGAGGCATTTCAGTAAATGTATATATGAACAGATCAGGGAATGTGGTATCTGTAAAGAGATGAATCACAAGACCCGTGAATGCAAGAAATTGAAAAACAACCAACAGTCGAGTGAAAAACCCAGATGCAAAATCTGCAAGAAACAGCACTTCGGGAAGTGCAGGTATGAATCGAACTCGCATACACAGGCGAGAACTTTTGCATGTGGGATATGCAAGTCCAAGAGGCATAAGACCTTGGACTGCAAGATGATAGAGGACGCAACCTGCTATGGTTGCAATGAAATAGGGCACATCAAAACTAATTGCCCTAATAAAACCAAGAAGTCTGGGAAGGATTTGAAGGACAAACAGCAGACCAGTGAAAAGATCAAATGCAAAACCTGTAGGAAATACCACCTCGGGAAATGCAGATATGAATCCCAGCCTCTACCCTGTGGAATCTGCAAGTCCAGGGAGCATAAGACCTTGGATTGCAAGGGATTGGGAGACGCAACCTGCTATGGTTGCAATGGAAAAGGGCACATTAAGACCAACTGCCCTAAATACGCTAAAAAGCTTGAGGAAGATAAGAAGACCAAAGCTGGAAGCTCTCAAATGGATGCTCAGGAGATTGTTCAGGATAACAATGTCACCACAGGTACTTTCTATATCAATAACGCTCATGTTAGAGTATTATTTAATTCAGGTTCAGATAAGTCTCTCATAGACAATAGATATTGTAAATCATTAAATCTGCCTGTTAAAAACTCTAAGCGTTAAGTATGAAGTAAAATTGACTGATAATACCTCAGAGACTGCTCCAGCAATATTAAATGGATGTTTTATATCCATTAGGAATTACCCTTCTCCGCTGTCCTTGTTTCGTTAATAAGAGGACTCGATATAGTAAAAAAAAAAAATCGATGGTTTGTCTTGAAAATCAAGCCCATATTGTGGGTGATAAGAAGCAATTAATTATCAAGACTCCTTATGAGACAACCCTCATAATTACATGCATCCGTGCGATTAATTAATATTAAACATAAAAAAAATGGTGGAATTGGCCGTCCCCGGAATCGAACCTGGGTCTAGGCCGCACCCTTTCGCGCGCCTAGCCAACCGAGCTAGGTGCCTAGTTTGTGAAATTTCCATTCTTATTTAATATAAGCACATGTACAATAATTTCCTTACTTCTTAATACAATCACCTACTTATCCGTCATATGTTGACTAAGCACTTGGTGAATTCGGTATTTAATACCAAAACTTCGAGTATGGAAAAACTCAGAAAGAGATTTCAATAATATATAGGGGGCCATCGATTTCAAGAAAATTGATGGATGAAGTAGAAACCATTAGGTATATCAGCGGTTATGCTGGAAAGAACCTGGTAAAGCATACATCACAGTCACTTGATGGAAATACTCTTAATGAGTAAGGACATTAATGAAATCCTCAAGAAGGATCATCTTATACATTGTGGAATGGTCCAAGTTTTAAGGACCTTATTAGAAAAACCTAGTATCCGTTTCGCAAAAAGGGAAAAGACGGAATAAAAATTTCTGACTCTCGCCATAAAAGTTCTAGACTGTCGACAGTATGTCGCAAATTTTAATTCATTGGCTGAGGTAGTACCCTATTAAAGTACATAATTATTAGTGGTTAACATTGGCAATAAGAGGGCACACTAAGGTTTCAAAACCTACTCATTAAAAATCCATTATGGATCTACCTCAGCTACCCACGTTATAATGATTAAGAAGTAATCAGTCAAGCTGAGACTGCCCTAAATTTATCTAAGATTTTACAGCTAAGTTTAGGAGGCTTAATAATGGAGGCGTTTAATCCTCCTGTTGAATAATTAGAGACAGCTCACATAAGAAATTTCACCAGATAAACCCTTATTTGTGAATTTATTGCTATAAATTACATGTAGTTTTGGGTGCTGGTAAGTCTCTCACAAGACCATAAACTTAGCAAACTTTTAGAAAATTTTCCTGTAAGAACCCCAAATATTAAGCGTAAGATAAAAACTTACCTGCGAAATCATAATAACCATTTCTTCTGTTATTGTCAGAAACCTCCAGTCATAGAAAAATTTTTCCTCTCTCAAGAGGAAGTGCGTCAGCACATGTAGTTGATATCTCTTTAATCTCTATCGATTCCGAATACCAGATGGTATGATAAAAGCGCCATATGAAGATTGGTGTATCTTAATAAGTTCCATAGATTGCTTCCATGCCTGATCAGTATGGAGGTTTAATGCATGGGACCACAAAGATATTCCGAGAGGTCATATGGTACTAAAGTCAACTAATAGTATTCAAAGGAGATGTCCAGGATGGAATTGTCCAAGTAAATGTTCACGGTTAAGGAGTTCTTGGACTCATAACATAAATGTGTCACCTAATTGACACAAACAATGGTGGATGAATTGGAGCCTGAGATTTGTAAAAATCTCTGTAACCTCCTTGTACCTTGATTATCTTCTCCTAATATTACCCTGTTTACCCCTGAGAGGCAGGTAGAGTTAAGGTTTAAATTCCGTTTAAGGCTGTGTTATTATGAAATCTCCAAGACGGTTAGTACCATCATTGGAAGAATCGAAACCCTGATTAACTAAGTTTAAAATAGAGGGTTCATATAGCCTAACTCAATATCCTGGGAATCCGGTATAGTTAAGTATGAAAGACGGTTCATTTTGCTTATGCATTATCACCGCCACCCTAATTAGGCAACGATTAAGAATTTGCCATCAACTGCCCAGGATCGTCGATCTGTTCGACTAACGGCAAGGATTAGCTATTCCCTAAACATTAGCTAAGCAGTGGTTGGAATAACCATCTCACCTTAAGAATAAGCTTTTCTATAATAATGGATATGTAAGTATAAAGGCTACTCCTTTGGAGACCTTGTATAGATGGAATGTTAAATGTCTAGTGTTAGATAGAGAATTGGTAAGTCCAATTATCAAGATCTGAAAGTTTCCTGGGGGACAACAAATAAGATTATACAAATCCATAATCGATTGTAGGTTGCCAGTATATGGCAAGAAATCAAGGAGTTATGAAAATAGCAAACTTCCTAAGTTCTTGTTAAGGAATATGGTTTAACAAAAGATATCACCCAGGAAGGGTGTACCAAATTTGTGAAATTATCAGGCTAGTTAAGCTCTGAATATATGGAAATCATTCGAAGGAAATCGAATGTATCAAGATCAAGTAGCTTGTAAGCTAAAACCTACTTAAGGAGTTTGACGGAGCTCGCAATACATTGCACACCAGTGACTGAAGGATGTGTTCTGCCAATAAGTCAAGAAGCACTATCACATAATGATATGCAGAATTATGATATGATGAGCATCCTGTATCGATTGAGGATCGACAGGTCAAGAAGCTCCAAAAGGATACATACGCCTAATATAGGAGTCACTTTGGGAGCTTGGAAAGACTCCAGATATGCTATAAAAGTTAAGTCCCTTATGCGACAAAGAGTACTTCCAGCATTTTAACAAATCTCGAGGTCGAGATTTCTTTTAAGGGGGTGAGGATGTAACACCTCGAAAATTTACGTCCTATAATGTCTTGACACGTGTCATAACCTTTGAACGTATGAAAGAATGTCCTTGAAGGACTAAAGTTGACAAACAATGAAACTGTGTAAATATAAGGGTTCAAAGTGTCAACAATGAATAAATATACTTTACAATAGCCCTACATGATGTTTATAACCTTAAACGAATGGATCATGGATCATACGAAGCGAATTGTGAAAGAAAGTGAGAGATTACAAACTACAGGGGTTTAATGTGTCAACATGTTAAAGATATACCTCTGAGTGACCTTATGGCATACCCGAAGCCTTGTAACGATTAATTATGCTCACTAGAATGCACCATAAAAATTTCACCAAGTTTCGTTATCATATGAGAAAGTTATGATAAAATTCGTGTGTGAGGGTTAGAATCGTCAACATAGAAAATTAGGGCTTTTCGGGTGATCACAAAGTTACCCGAGGACTTGACAAAGTGGGTATAAGTATTAAAGCCCCCATATGTCAAATATAAAGCCTCTTAATGCAAGAAACAACTCGAAAGCGACGTTTAGGAGGACCGGGGACTGAAAATGCAATTAAAGAAAAATGGGAAACCTGAACATAAGGCTCAGGCGGCCCGCGTGAGATTTAACAAAATGTGAGGCGGCCCGCGTCCGACTGCCAGAACCAGAAAACGTGGACAGGTGCCTGTTCCAGTCCCTTAACCGACTTAGATCGACTTTGGGCAATACAATGGGCTTCCTATCATGGTTTTGAGACTATAGGGGACACATGTAATGATCCTTGAACCTTGGTAGACCCTTTTGGCATCCATCTAGCATGATTAAAGTTCATATATAAGTCACAAAGTTGCAACATGCAACCACACTTCATTTCTGGACATTTTGAGGAGCTCAAGACCTGATACAAGACTTCTTAATCATCCATTAGACTTATGTAAGTATGCTAAACCCTTTTAAATTAAATCTTGGTTAGTTTATAGCCTAGAAATCAAACTGTCGTAACTACGGTTTGACTTAGCGATAAAACACAAACGGTCCAGGGTTTTGTCGAAACGAAAGTTGTTATAAGTTGGTATTTATATGGGTAATAAACCCCTAAAAGGGCACTCACTGATTCCTAATCTAACTAGGTCATTTGTCGAGTCAACGGTAATTAGAAAAAGTCAACAGAATCGTTAAACATGTAATTAGTGATATAGAAGGTGTATAACCTGTTTTACCATTCTTATAACTTGAAAATAAGTATAAAAACTTGTCTAAGCTTGTTTGATTCGACAACTTTCTGTTTAAGATCGATTCGGAACCGAAAGGCACATAGTTTGACTTTCTGCTTTGACTTCGGTTCTGACCCGATTTGTATAGGTTTAGACATGCCTTAAAGTTCCATTAGGACCTAGTTACATGTGTGTATAAACCTCTGCGTTTATACCACTTAAATCCCTAATCGTCCGACGTTTCCGTTAATTTGCCAAATGTTGACCATATTGCCCTTATGTTCATAAAACGATATTTTTGAAGATGTGAATGTACAAAAGTCTTGGTTACTGATTTTTGAACATGTCTGTAAATTTTCACGTCAATCAGAAGTCTAGATTAGGAGTTATGCTTAATGACGTAATTATAAACACTTTTATTAATTAAACGGCGTCATTAGCGTAAAGCCTATCTAAAACCCATTTTTGACACCAAACCTTTTACCCACTGATGTAATATAATATTTTGGGATTTTTGAAGATTTTTAATTATTTTTAAACTGATCATAAGCTAGGATTAGTGTCTTAATTCGGTTAATACCGAATATACCCTTTTTGGCCATAAAAGGAGTTTTACAAATCCTTTTGACACCAATCCAATTGCTACTGATTTTAAATATTAAATAGAGTGTTTTGAACCTGTTTAACTGATCAGGAAACTCAGAATCCTATTTTAACCCGTACGTCGCTTAAAACGGCTTTATACGTGTATTATACGCATAGTTAGGGTTTAAAACTATTTTGACATATAAGACTTATAACCAAATGTTATAACCTGTTAAAATAAACTAATTTACTGATGTATTCAGACCCGGTTCACAGAAACGTAATTAAACTCTTTTATAACCTTTAAAATGACCAAAATACCCCTACGGGGCTTAATATGAGATTAAACTCGTTTTGGGCATAACGGAAGGTATCCTACTGATATCACAACATATTTAAGGCATGTTAACTTAGGAAACCCGTTTAGGACTCTTATGGTTACCCGTTACGCTTCATACGCGTTCGGTTCGGTTTATGTAACTAGTTTACATAAATTAGCCGAAACGGGTCAAACCTTATCGGTTTTATCTCAAAATCCAGAATGTGTATAATATACCCATATTATACAAGTCTCCAAACTTGTCAGGTCTAAATCACATTCTATTACGGTCTTCGCCTTATCATGCGTTTGAACCGTATCTTCCTTTTGAAAACTAACCGGTCTAAGTCATGACTTAATTAAAGACCCGTTAGGATTCTAATAGGTTATTAAAAACCTTCGTTCCAGATTTAGGAGCCCAGTAAAAGCTATCTGTACTTGCTGATTTGATACGGCTGGGATTGAATTTATATTTAGCTCAGGTAAATACTTTTAACTTATTTTCCCTATACGGGCTTGGGGTACGGTATATAAAATACCGCTTGGTCCGGCATTGAATCTTTAATCGAATAGAGGTTAAATCATTGATATGCTACGTTTTGAAATGTTTTGTTTGCTTAAAGCCTTTGGGGGGTTAATGACCGTTGTCCCGGATATCCCCGGCATCATTTTACGAAATGGCCACGACCTTAGCACTCAGGTGTAGGCATACACCTGTCAGTGTCTCATAATTAAAGTGGTGTGTCAATTGATCTTTAACCCGGTCTTCGGATCGGGCTACTGAACGCATAAGAAACATGTAATTCGTTTACAAGCATTATATTTAAATAATTATCCCAAGTTATAAAATATTATTTGTGCCATGTGCATTCAAATCAATCATTTTTAAAACCTTTTCAAAATTAGTCGGTTGATTGTATTTACCAGTGTAAACTGACGTATTTTCCAAAAAAGGCTAAGTGCAGGTACTAATCGGAATTGGCTGGCTACTTCTAGCATCATTAAAGAGTCTCGCAAGCTTAGATGCCTAAAGTCTGTTGAACAGTGTTATTTTATTTTCGATCCGTCTGTGGATCCTTTACTTCCGTTGTAATACTTTGATGTTACATTATTTCGGATTTTAATATATTTATCCTTTTGCTTCCGCTGTGCATTTATATATTGTGTTGTTTGACGATGATGTTGCCAACCACGTCACGATACTCCCCTACCGGGCCCACCGGTAATACGTGGAAATTTGGGGTGTAACAACAGTGCCGATCGCACAAGGCTTGGGCCTCACACAAACAATTAGAACTGCATTACTGTTGGGCCTCAAAGCCCAAGTCCAGTCGCACAAGATACCAGTAGTCGCACAAGGTTATTTGGATCGCACAAGATTGATTATCTGTTTATTAAATTGGACTGTATATATGTATATAGATACGTTTGGGCTTTTAATTGTTTGGGCCGGGTATATAGTGAATCGCACAACGGGTCGTGGATCGCACAAGGCTGTGCTGATCGCACAACATGTTGGGCCGGAGTAGTTATTGGGTTTCATTCGTTGTATCTGAGTCGCACAAGTTGGACATTTTGTGTAATTGATTGTTAACATGTTCTACGTGTTTGCCATGATCAATACGTGTTCGTAACCTGTTAGTTTATGTGTAAAACTTATGTGCACTACTTAAACCTAGACCTAACTTGTATGGTAACCATGTTAGGACGTGGTTGACCACTAGCAGCTCAATTGACCTTTTGTGTATCTGCTGAGCTAACCTAAGGTGAGTTCACACTTTTTCTACAAAGCATGGTAATTCCCGGTGGGTTGGGAATGGGTTAAGGAATATGGATTCCTCGTCCTTCTTGGGTAGGACAGTATGGGTTAAGGAATGTAATTCCTCGTCCTCTTAGATAGTTTAAATTTCACTAGACCAAAACTCTATCACGAAGTCCCTCCTTTTATATCGACTTAATCGTCGGGCCAATGGCGAGCGGGTCATTAGATAGATAGCGCTATTTAGGTCTGACAAGCCTCACACCATGCCGCAGAGGACGGGCGTGAACTAATGGATCTGGGCACGTCAATGATGATAGACATTGACGCTAAGGGCACATAAACATGACTAAAGTCAGTGGTCGATATGGTAACGAGTCTAGTAGTGTAAACATGGGGTAGCCCCCATGGCTGGATTGCCAGAGTAAACGGGATTAAACAAAACATATTTTCAACTATGGGGTAGCCCCCACGGCAAAGATGCCAGTTAAAGGAAAATATGTTTTGGGAATAACTTAAACGAACACCCAACTGTGAACTCGCTCAACTTTGTTGTTGACTCGTTACTACGTGCTTTGCAGGTCATTAGGTACTTAGCAGGAGCTTGCATGGGGAAGAGTCGTTGTGGGACATGGACATTTAGAGTTCATGATAAACTTAAATACTTATGAATTTATGATTTGGGTTTTGAACTATTTGCTTCCGCTGATAACTTAGACTTATTAAATTGTTTTTGGACACCAATTATATTGTGTGGTTGAACTTTTAATTACTTTTCTATATTGTTCAATATGATTGGTGGCTCGATCCTGGTCTGTCACGCCTCCAAGCGGTGATACTCCGCATGTGGATTTTGGGGGTGTGACAAATTACATCAGGACCGTAGTTAGGAAAGGTTTATCAGAGTAAAACCACCATATTTAATATCAATAATCACATGGGCAGAACCCAAGTTTCTTATTACAATACGTTTATAGGGATAAACCCTATTTTATTCAATTTAAAACATCGTCTTTTAGGTAACTTTTATAGCCACATTTTTCCCAAGCCTTCAGTGCTCTCCAGCTGGCTTTTTACTAATTGGTTGTCACATTGTGTTACTTGAAACGCGTTTTAAAAACATTTGTCAGTGGGAAATACTGGTGAGTGAATCCCAGTTTAATCAAGAACCATTTTATCAATTAAAACAGTATTGAGAGCGATCACATTGTTTATTTCTACACAATTACTCATTCAGTACTGTCAATCCTGACTTGCGGGTCATATTACACATTGGCTAACTCGTTGTCCAATGGTAACGTACTGTCATCCCGACTTACTACTCGCAGTAGTAAATTTTGTATACAAAACCCCAACATACCGGCAGTAATTGAAGAACTACAAAGACTCAATCACCGCTTAATCACATTGTAAAACATTTAAGGTTTTGTAAAATATTACAAAAAGGTTAACAAAAATTGGATAAACTCACATTGCTATCTTTGACTTCGCGTAAGGGTTTCCTGGAAATAATCTATAGTTTACACAAATGTACATAGGTTAGTATCATAACTCTTTGAAAATATTAATGATACCCTCCCCGAGACGGCATTCCAACAACTACGTCGGGCAGAACCACGACAGTTGTTACGAAACCCTAAATCAATCGGGCAGCGTATCTACTATGAAACTGGGGTTACAATACTTACAACGGGGCAGAACCTTGCTAATTAGGGGGTATAATACCAGCTTTCTATGCCTAATATTCCAGAATTTGAGATACAGAAACGTTTGTGAACGAATTGAAATAAAATCCGATGCGTTCTATTTATAAGTGTTGAATTTGGGTCTCACGCGGCCCGCGTAAAGGATAAGCGAGGCTTACGCGGCCCGCGTACTAGCCGGGTAGGGTTTAGGTGATTCGGGTCATCGCCTAGACTCGCCACGATGTCGACACGTGTCGGCTTCTGGTGTCGTTGCGTTGTTGATCTTACGCGGCCCGCGTAAGTGTTAAGGTGAGCTTACGCGGCCCGCCTTAACTTAAAGTTCTACCGTAATCAAGTTTCAGTCTTGATACCGCCCGCGTGAGTGTTGGGGTGGATCTACGCGGCCCGCCTCAACTCAAAATTTCAATTTTATTTATTTTAAATACTATTTAATGTATTTCGGGCTCGATTTTCACATACGGGGTGTAGTTAAAGACATAATGGGACATTTTAAAACATACAGAGGTGTCGGAAATATTATGAGGGGGTCGGTTTTACTGAGGGTTGTTACACCTAAGACCGCTTTCAGAACAAGGTATGGCCATTATGAATTTACTATCATGCCATTTGGTTTAACCAATGCCCCAGCTGCATTCATGGACATGATGAACTGAATATGTAAGCCATATTTGGATAAATTCATAATTGTCTTTATAGATGATATTCTTATTTATTCCAAAAGCAAAGAGGAACATGCAGCCCATCTGCACGTACTTCTAAGTTTATTGAGAAAAGAAAAGCTTTAAGCTAAGTTTTCGAAGTGTGAGTTTTGGTTAGAACAGGTACAATTTCTTGGACATTTAGTCAATCATGAAGGAATTCATGTAGATCCCACCAAGATCGAGGCGATAACCAAGTGGAAAATCCCTGAGTCACCAACCGAGGTTAGAAGTTTCTTAGGATTGGCCGGTTATTATAGAAGGTTTATTCGAGATTTTTCTAGAATAGACATTCCCATTAACTAAGTTAACTTGTAAATCCGTTAAGTTTGAATGGGGATCAAAACAAGAAGAAGCCTTTAGAATTCTTAAGCAAAGATTAACCCATGCACCCATACTAGCGTTACCAGAAGGAACTGAAGATTTTGTAATCTATTGTGATGCTTCTAAGTTAGGTTATGGATGTATTTTAATGCAACGTCAAAAGGTTATAGCTTACGCCTCTAGACAACTTAAAAATCATGAAGAGAATTATTCAACCCATGATCTAGAGTTAGGAGCTATAATTTTTGCCCTTAAAATTTAGAGACATTACCTATACGGTAGTAAGTTTACCATATTCACCGATCATAAGAGTTTAAGGTATGTTTTTGGGCAAAAGGAATTGAATATGAGACAAAGACGCTGGATGGAAATACTTAGTGATTTTGATTGCGATATCCAGTATCATGCAAGAAAGGCAAATGTAGTAGCTGATGCTTTAAGTTGAAAGTATCACGAAAAGCCAAAAAGAGTACGTTCTCCTAAGTTAAATCTGCAAGTAGATTTAAATGGTTAGATTAGAAAAGCACAAGAATCAGTAATCAAGGATGATACTGAAAAATTGAAAGGAATGATTAAGGAATTAGAACAAGGAACAGATGGAATTTGGAGATTCCAATAGAAAAGAATGTGGATACCTAAATTAGGAAACCTACACCACCATATATTAGAAGAAGCCCATAAGTCTAAGTATACGATGCATCCTGGAAGTGATAAGATGTTTCAGGATTTAAGAACGATTTTTTTGTGGATAGGAATGAAAAAGGATATAGGAGCATATGTTGCAAAGTGTTTAACCTGTTCACAAGTTAAAGCTGAACATCAGAAACCCTCAGGTTTATTGCAACAATTAGAAATGCCTATTTGGAAATAGGAATTAATAACAATGGATTTTGTTACTAAATTACCCAAAACAAGGAAAGGTAATGATACAATCTGGGTGATTGTAGACAGGCTAACCAAGTCAGCTCATTTCCTACCAATGAAAGAAACTTTCAGTATGGAACAATTAGCTAAATTATATGTAAATGAAATAGTTTCATTACATGGAATTCCTCTATCAATTGTTTCTGACAGAGATAGTTGTTTTACCTCTTATTTTTTGACAAGTTTTCAAAAAGCAATGGGAACCAAGTTGAATCTAAGCACCGCTTATCATCCTCAAACGGACGGACAAAGCGAAAGAACAATTCAGACAATGGAGGACATGCTTAGAGCTTGTGTAATTGATTTCGAAGGTAATTGGGATGATCATTTACCATTGATAGAATTTTCTTATCATAACAGTTATCACACAAGTATCAATGCTGCACCATTCGAAGCACTTTACGAACGAAAGTGCCAAACGCCAGTCTGTTGGGCAGAAATTGGAGAAAAGCAACTATCTGGACCTGAGATAGTACAAGAAACAACAGACAAGATCATTCAAGTCAAGGAAAGACTGAAAGCAGCACGTGATAGACAAAAGAGTTATGCTGATAACAGACGAAAGCCATTGGAATTTCAAGTAGGAGATAAAGTGTTATTGAAAGTCTCTCCCTGGAAAGGAGTGGTAAGATTCATCAAAAGGGGAAAGCTAAGCCCCAGGTATGTTGGACCTTTTGAGATTATTAGAAGAATAAGACCTGTAGCCTATCAGCTACAACTGCCAGAGGAAATGGCAGGAATACATGATGTATTTCATGTATCTAATCTCAAGAAATGCTTAGCTGATTAATTGCTTGTAGTGCCTCTTAAGGATATAGAGGTAAATGAACAGTTAAAATTTGTAGAGAAGCCTCTACAGATTGAAGACAGGAAAGTTAAGAACCTCAAGCACAAGAGACTAGTTCTAGTCAAAGTAAAATGGGACTCCAAAAGAGGACCAGAATACACATGGGAGCTTGAATCATAAATGCAAAGGAAATACCCACACCTGTTCCAGTAGACCTCGAGGACGAGCTCTAAAATAAGGTGGGGAGGATATAACAACCCTCCAAAATATTTCGACACCCTAATATATTTTAAAATACACCCATATGTCTTAAAATACACCCCGTATATGAAAACCGAGCCTAAAATACGATCTAGCATTAAAAATAAAATAAAAACAAAAATTTAAAGGCTGTCGCGGGGCGCGTAGCCTTTGGCTACTGCCTACGCGGTCCACGAGCGATCAAAAACGAGGCAACACCCGGTGTTGACACGTGGCAACACGTGTTGAATCTATACTCGTGACCCGGATCAGCTACGGCCTAGACCCCCTACTACGCGGGCCGCGTAGACCTTGGTCTGAGTTTACGCGGGGCGCGACAAGACCAAAATCAGGCCCTATATAAGAAGGCCTCGGGCTTTCGTTTTCCGTCGCTCATTTCTTTTCTCTCTCAACGAATTTATGAATAATAGGCATAATTCTCGGGTATAATACCCCCCTAATTAACGAAGTTCTGCCCCGATTTAAGTATTATAACCCCAGTTACGTATTAGATACGCTGCCTGATTGATCCAGGGTTCCGTAACGGCTGTCGAGGTTCTGCCCGACGTAGTCGTTGGAATGCCGTCTTGGGGAGGGTATTACTAATGTAAATAATGGGTTATTATACTAACACGTATGCATTGTGTAAATTATAGATAATCACCAGGAAACCTTAGAAGAAACCTAAGTCAGCAATGTGAGTAATCTCCTTTTTGTAAATTATTTTTACAAAACCTTAAATGTTTTACAATGTGATTAAACAGTGATTGAGTCTTTGTAGTTCTTCAATTACTGCCGGTATGTTGGGGTTTTGTATACAAAATGTGGAACACGTTACCATTGGACAAAGAGTTAGCCAATGTGTAATATGACCCACCAGTCAGGATTGACAATACTAAATGAGTAATTGTGTAGAAATAAACAATGTGATTGCTCTCAATACTATTTTAAAGGATAAAACTCTTCTTGATTAAAATGGGATTCACTCACCAGTATTTCCCACTGACAAATGTTTTTAAAATGCGTTTCAGGTAACAAAATGTAAAAGCCAAATTAGAAGAAAGCCAGCTGGAGTGCACTGATGGCTTGGAAAATGTGGCTATAAAAGTTACCTAAAAGACGATGTTTTAAATTAAATAAAATAGGGTTTATCCCTATAAACATGTTGTAATAAGAAACTTGGGTTTTACCCATGTGATTATTAATATGGTGGTTTTACTCTGATAAACATTTCCTAACTACGGTCCTGATGAAAATTTCTGCTGCCAAAATGATAAACAAAATGATACCACCACAACTGGTCTTGCGGCTGCCCGTTCCCGGGATAGATAGGGGGCGGGGGTTGCGACAGAAGGTGGCGCACGTTAATGTTGAAAGTTCGAGCACGAGCTGCTTGTTGCTGTTGCTGCTGAGGCTGTTGCTACTGCTTTTGCTGCTGCTGCTGTTGAGGCTCTTGTTTCACAACCCTATTGGGGCACATGTTTGCGAAGTGGTTGGGATCACCACACGCAAAGCAGACTCTGGCGTTGACCGCGGGTGCCTGAGCCGCTTGTTGGCCTTGAGGGGCAGGGAGCAGAACTTGATGAGTAGTGGCTGGTGCTTGTCGAGGACCTGTACGGCAGTTGGCGGTAAAGTGGCCGTACATGTTGCAATGTACACAAAATCTGCAAGCAATCCCCACTGGGTGATGGTAGGTGCAAGTTGGGCAAGCAGGATGAGGACCAGTGTAAGCACGCTTTGCCGGCGGTGCTTGAGTTACTGTTGCCGCAACCTGGCGGTGTTGAGCTTGCTGTTGAGCTGGTACAGCTTGGAGCGGGGCAGCGGTGGTTACAGCGCAATTCTTGTTGCTGAGCTGTTGTTGTTCTTCCTCTTGTGGCGAGAAGCTTTCGAAGACTGAGGGTTGGCGGTTGCTTCAGCGGTTGGTGCGGTGGTAGCTTGGTGTAGATTCTTGGCGGTTTTATCCCAGACGCCAGAATTGACTCGCTTGTCGTTTATTTCAGCGGCAAGCAGGTAAGTCTCTTCGATTGTTGCTGGCTTTGAAGCTTGCACAAAATCTGCGACACAGTCGGGTAGAGCTCGAATATACTTCTTGATTACCATATCAGAAGTCTTGACTTGATCAGGACAGATAATGCTAAGCTGCTTGAAGCGAGCAGTTAAAGCAGCGCTGTCACCCTCCTCTGCTTGATATGCCAGAATTCGTCCTCCAACTTTTGGCGCTCGTGGGGAGGGCAGAACTCTTCCAACATGACGTTCTTCAACTCAACCCACGTCAAACCATAAGCTGCGTCATTTCCGCATTTGTTTCTCTCGGCCGTCCACCAGTCTAGAGCGCGGGACTGGAAGACGCCGGTAGCATTCAGAGTGCGGAGATCATCAGGAGAGCCACTCTGGCGCAGGGTGACATCGATCGAATCAACCATTGAAATAGAGCCGTAGGACCATCTTCGCCAGTAAATTCTTTCGGTCCGCAAGCTTTAAACTGTTTGAAGCTAAAAGCAGCTTTGGGTGTTTCGGTCCTCGACTCTTCAGACGATTTGCCCACATTCTCGTACAGTTCACTGACAATCTGAGGAATGACCTTCTGTTGGAACCTGAAGGTTTATTCATGTAGGTTAGCATAGTTTGAGGGTTGATTATGTTTATGTTTAATTTACATGTTTGGGTCGGTTTTGTTAGTATTTGGGTTAGTAGACTTGTGTCGCATGGGCTTAGGTTAGTGGCCCAGTTGGTTTTGTATTTAAGCACACTATTACCTCATTGTTTGAGGTTGTTGATTTGGTGAATAGTGGGGGCGACACAAAGGAGAAGGTTGCGAGTTCCTTTGCTAGATCTTGTATCAGTCTACGTTTATCGTTGAATGCAAGAATCTATTGGTTTGTGATTTCTATTACTCTCAACTATTGTTCTTTATTATCATTATTTAATCTTGAATCGTCTTGTGATTGATTTCCGCACTTTCACAAGATATTGTTGATATCATTGATTGATCCTGCAAGGGTTTTACAATTGGTATCAGAGCCAAGAAACCATTCTTGGTTCGGTTTTGATATCAATCAGATTCAAGATTAAACCGTTATTACTAATCTGGTTTGTGGTGATTGTTTTGCAGTGAAAGGAACTAGTTTTACCGATCTGTTTTGGATCTGTTCTTGGTGATTTTGTTAAAAATTGTTACTGATTTGGATCGTATAATTTTCAGAAATCTGTTTGCTGATTGTTCGGAGCTGATTGAAGAAAATTCAAAGATCTCAAATCTTTGAATTTTGGAAGTGCTGGAAATCCGGGATTACGAGTCAACAGTTCTTATCTCTTATCTGTTTTGCAGGTCTCGACTCGCAACAACTGTGGTCTCGGCTTGTCCTGTATTGGTTTCGACTCGCAACCATCTAGTTGCGGCTCATCACGTTCCAGTTACGACTCGCAACCATCACTGGTTTCGGTTCATCCTGTGTCAATTGCGACTCGCAATCCTCACTGGTTTCGGCTCATTCTGTTTTAGTTACGACTCGCAACCTCTGCAGTTACGACTCGCAATCACAGTAGATTTGACTCGCAACCTCTGTTACGACTCGCAACGACACTGATTTACGGACTGTTGGACTTTTGGACCTTTGGACTGTTGGACTGTTGGACTTTAAATAATTGATTTAATTAATTATATTTAAGAAAACATGTCAACTGCTAATGACCTAGCTGTCACAAATGCTCAGCAAGAGTTGGACTCCAAAATTGGAACCAGCTCTCGTATTCCAAGGCTTTTAGATGCAAATGATTTTCCTGAATGGAAGTGGCGTTTTGAGCAACATATCAAGTTTAAGGAGCCTAAACTTTGGAGGGTTATTGAAAGAGGTCCTAGAGAAATCATGTATGAGAGGGAAACGAACCCTGGAGTCAAGGTCAAGAAACCTCGTGCCGAATATACTGATGAAGATTATGCTATTGAAGAAGAAGATAATCGAGCAACGTCTTACTTGACTATGGGACTGGGGTCAGACATCGCTATGGGATTTCGCACTTGCAAATCGGCTAAAGAAATGTGGGAAGCTTTGCTTGATGTGTACGAAGGGAATGAAGACATGAGGGAAAGCAGAAGGAACCTGTTAAGGCAAAATTTCAATAATTTCAACTGCATCTATGGGGAAACCATTGAGAATCAGATTCAGCGTTTCTCAAAAATCATTACTCAAATGGACCTAGAAGAAATCCTTCCTTCAAAGGCTGCTCAGAATCGACAACTTCTGAATGCCTTGCCAAAGAGTTGGGATAACCACGTTGCTATGATCAAGCGGACGAAAGATCTCGCAAGATGCACCTTGACTGAAATGATTTCTCATATCAAAGCTTGTGAGCTTGATGACAAGCAACGGGAGAATAATCACAAGTCCAGTTTGTTAGCAGCAGGCATTTCTGTTTCTTCTACCAATTTAAGCAATGACAACGCTGCACTGATTTCACAGAATGGATCGAAAAAGGCTACTTCTGGGTCGACCACTACTGTGCATTACTCTAGCTCAAGCCCCTCATCGTCTGCAGCAAAGATTGCCACAACTCATTCAGCAAAATCCGAGCTCATTGCTTTCTTTACTCAGCAATCTAAAGAGAATCTGGAGGTCGCTGCTTCTGTTATAAATTGTTTAAATGCTTTTGTCGCAGGTAAAATACAACCTCCTAGCTGGTCGTTGAATGATCTATATCAGTATCATCCTGACGACGTGGTGGAGATGGACATCACCTGGCAAATGGCAATGGCAGCATTCAGAGCACAAAAATTCGCAAATAAAACTGGCAAAAATAGATGGGGATCTTCTTTTTCAAACTCTGCAAATGTTCCACTGAAGTTACGCTGCTACAACTGTCACGAACCAGGTCATTTGGCACGAAATTGTCCTAAGTCCAACAACAACAAAGACTATACACCTGCACATCCTGCCCCTCCAAATCCTGAAAGGGCTCTTGTAACGACAAACGATTCAACTGCTGCTGGTGAAGGAACTCAGAGTTCAGCCCTTGTCGTTCAACCAAGTGCAGAGTTCAATTGGGAAGATGAAATTCAACGCCTGAACATCTCTCAACCAGAAATCCAGAGTGCTGCTGAAAACATAGCTTTCATGACTTCTGATGAAAAGGATTCTTCGCCAGATGCTGAGCCTCAAGCTGAGAACATTGCGTTCATGACCAAAATCTTGTCAGCTCCTGTTCATGGACTCACTGCTGAGGAGGTACGTTCTATTTTCTGTACTACTGAATGCAGAGAAAGAGTTGAGGCTTATAGGATACATAATGCTGAACTTATTCAAGATTATCAAGATCTTAAGAATAAAAACTTTACTTTGGCCAAAAATGAAAAACTTTACAAAGAAAAAATTGAGGCCCAACGAAAGGATATAGTTCAGCTAAAAGAAGACCTCAGTGCTAAAAACTGTAATTTCTTAGATGCTCTAGCCACAATTAGTGACCTGACCAAAGAATTAGAGGACTTGAAAGTCAAATATCAGATAAATGAAATCAATATTAAAAAATTTGACACCTCTAGTAATTTGGTCAAGAACATTTGTGATATACAACTAGAGTATAAAGAAAAGAAAGGGGCTGGTCTGGAATACACAAAAACTCCTCCTCCATACAATCATAACTACACTTATATGCCTTTCACGGAAGAGGAGTTAATTAATGAGGGCAAGATGACTTACGGTCCAAAAACCGATAAGTCATCAATCAACAGCAAATCTGTTGATAACAAACAACCAGCTCCTTCAATGAATTTCGTCTCAAAAGGAAATGTTGATCCTAACCAGTCGTTTGCATGTGCAGAAAAAGTTGATTTGAAATGTGAAGATACTCTTGGGGGAGAACACGTTTTAAATTCTGATTCACAAAAACCTTGTTTTGATGAAAATCATCCTGATGTTATTTTGGGACAAAATATTTTTAGCATGTTTCTTTCTTTAGCTGCTAATGGGCCTGATGTTTTAGGCAAGACTGATGATGGTTGTGTTGAAACTGTGAACTTTAATTCTGGTGATGAATTTTCTTCGGTTAATAATTGTGAATGTGATGGTTCTAATATGTCAGATGATAGTGTTGCAGGTGAGGTCCCTCAGGATACATTCAGTGAAACCACTGATACTTCTTCTCAAGAAAATCAAGAATGTCCTGATTCTTCTTTGGAATCGATCTCAGTGGGAGTCCCTAATGTTGAATCTAGTGGGACCCCATTGGAAACTGTTGATACACATGTTGAAGAAGCATGTGTTTGTGAAATTTCAAATGCTTCTGAAATTGAAACTGAATCAAAAATCATCAACAAAGAATTAAATGTTAACATGAACGTAAAATCTTCAACAGACGTTTTACCTAATAAAACTGATCTCAAGTCATCAGATTTTCAAGAAAAAGGTAATCACAGTAAGAAAGTTGCGACTGAATCTCAACATACATCACATGCTTGTGAAACGTCAAATCAGCCGAACCCAGATCGCTCTAAACGAAAGCCAGCAAAAATCGCAAAACCTGAAAAGCAAAACAGGAACAATTTTCAGAAAACCTCGACTCTCCACCCATTGAAACGACAAACTTGTTTCAATTGTGGAATTGCGGGACACATTGCACGAAATTGTGTCCATCTCCCAAGGAAGTCATCTGAGCACAAAGGCTTCAAAAATCAGAAGGATAAATCCAATCGAACTAGTTATTCAAAGCCCATGAACGTCACAAAGACTGAGGCAATGAAGAATAACAGTCGAAGGACCAAGCCCTCTGATTTTGACTGGAATGCAGCCAAACGAAGAAACCAACAAAGTCAAAAAAAATTTCAAAGACACCAACAAAATTTTTTTTATAATTATTGCTCTAAATGGTCATATCAACATTGGAAACCAAAAGTCAAGGCTGCCCAGTCAAACATGAATGCAAACTCTTTTGTCAACAGAGATAAATCAAAATTTTTGAATAAAGATAATCTGATCTGGCAAAAAGTAACTTACATTGATGCAAATGGAAAACCCAGATCCACTATGGGCTGGGTACCTAAATCTAACTAATCCCGCTAATCGTGCAGGAACAGCTGTGGAGGACTACCGTGCGCCTCTGGTACATGGATAGTGGCTGTTCCAGGCACATGACAGGAGACTTATCCCAACTTGTGAACGTCAAAGAATTTAATGGAGGATATGTCTCATTTGCGGGAGGTGAATCTGGCAGAATCACATTGAAAGGAACTGTTCGAAACGGTGTTCTCAGCTTTGAAAATGTTAATTATGTTCCAGAACTGAAACACAATCTGTTAAGTATTTCGCAGATTTGTGATCGAGGGAATTCAGTTCATTTCACGAAGAAGGGATGTCATGTTCTTAAGCCTGGGATTGTTATTCCAGAAGACTGGTTCTTGATGACAGCTGAAAGAAAGGGAAATGCTTACGTCATTGATATGAACAAGAAACCGTGTGAAGAGATCACTTGTCTATTTTCAAAGATTTCAGAGCATGATGGTCTGTTGTGGCATCGTCGACTTGGGCATGTGAATATGAAAAATCTGAACCGTCTGGCTAAAGGTCAACTGGTACGTGATCTTCCAATCAAGGATTTCATGTTGGTGGAAAAATGTGTTGCTTGTGCGAAAGGGAAAGCTCATCGAAAACCTCATAAGACTAAATCAGTACCCTCGACGAAAGCTGTGCTAGAACTACTTCACATGGATCTTTTTGGTCCAGTAAATGTGCTGAGTATTGGGAAGAAAGCTTACTGTCTAGTAATCGTTGATGATTACTCTCGCTATACTTGGGTGTATTTTCTCAGCCACAAAAATGAAACTGCTGTCTTGGTAAAACAATTCATTACTTTGGCTGAAAATCAAGCGAGTACTAAAGTGAAGGTTATTCGATCAGACAATGGGACAGAATTCAAGAATGTTACTTTGGATACTTTCTGCATGGATAAGGGAATCGATCGTCAGTTCAGTGCACCTCGAACTCCACAACAAAATGGAGTGGCTGAAAGAAGAAATCGTACTCTCATTGAGGCCGCACGTACTATGCTGGCTGATTCAAAGCTTCCTAGCTTCTTTTGGGCCGAGGCTGTTAGCATGGCTTGTTATATCCAGAATCATGCTTTAGTAAACAAACGTCACATGAAAACCCCTTATGAGATTCTGGAAGGACGTAAACCTTCGGTTTCACACTTTCGTATTTTTGGTTGTCCATGTGTATTATTACTAATGGACTCCAACGGCAAGTTTGAAGTCAAAGGTGACGAATGTTACTTTGTTGGATATGCTAAAGGCTCTGCTTATAGGGTATACAACAAAGTAACTAAAAAGGTCGTTGAGTCGTGCAACATCGAATGGCTTGAAGAGAATGCTACGGACGCTAGAGTTGGTCCAGATTGGCTATACGATTATTCTGCTCTGTTTAAATCATTTAACATTTTGTCAAGTGATGTTTCAGTTGCAGGTGTGTCTGTTCCCAAACAACAATTGTCATTTGAAGATACGGAAGACGAAGCACAGATGCAAGACACCGTGAGGCATCATACCATTGATCCACCGGGAATGGTGTTTACGCAACATCCTACACCAACTCCAACGGTCAATCGATCCCCTGAGGGCGCATCAACTAGTGACTCTGCATTGTTTCCTGAACAAATTCCTGAGGATTGTATTGTCACTTCTCCTGTAGTTCACACTACTACAGCACCTAATGAGGGGGAGTCTAGCAACACCACCACTGAAGAGGAAATTGTACCTGATTTGGCCATACCTACGAGCGTTCAACGAAATCATCCAATCGAGAATGTGATTGGTCCTGTAAATGCAGGAATTTTGACCAGGAGTCAATCAGGAACCATTAACACTTGCTTATATTCTTGTTATCTTTCTCAAATCGAACCTAAAACTATTGATATAGCTCTGCAGGAACCTGGCTGGGTAGATGCTATGCATGAAGAGCTGAACCAGTTTGAAAAACTTGGAGTATGGAAGCTCGTCAAGTTGCCATCAGGAAAACGTAAACTTGGAACTAGATGGGTATTTCGAAACAAGCAGGATTCTGCAGGAGTCATCGTTCGAAACAAAGCAAGGCTGGTGGTTCAGGGATTTCGACAAATTGAAGGACTGGATTATGATGAAGTGTATGCTCCGGTTGCACGACTTGAAGCCATCCGGATCTTCTTGGCTTACGCGTCATACATGGGATTCACTGTTTATCAGATGGATGTCAAGACCGCGTTTCTCTATGGAGATGTGAAGGAGGAAATTTTTGTCGAGCAGCCACCAGGGTTTGTACATCCAGACCATCCTGATTATGCTTACAAGCTAGACAAGGCACTGTACGGGTTACACCAGGCTCCTCGAGCTTGGTATGCCACACTAACAGAGCATCTGTTGGCTCATGGGTATACGCGTGGCACCATAGACCAGACTCTGTTTATCAAGAAGGTAGGACGTGATCAAATCTTGGTTCAAATCTATGTTGATGATATCATTTTCGGATCTACAAGTGAGGATCTTTGCAAGGAATTCGAGAGAGTTATGAAGAAGAAGTTTGAAATGAGTGCTCTGGGGGAAATGACATTGTTTTTGGGTCTACAAGTCAAGCAGAGTTCACAAGGAATTCTTATTCATCAAGGGAAGTATGTGGATGATGTGCTGGCAAAATTCAAATTCACGGACGCAAAACCTGCTGAAACACCTATGGCAGAGAGACCACTATTGACTGAAGATGAAGAAGGAGAGTCTGTCAATCAACGTCAATATAGGTCCATGATCGGGTCATTGATGTATCTCACAGCTAGCCGTCCGGACATTATGTTTGCTGTTTGCAATTGTGCACGTTATCAGGCTAATCCTAAAACTTCTCACCTCACTGCTGTTAAAAGGATCTTTCGGTATCTTAAAGGCCGACCTCGGTTTGGCCTGTGGTATCCGAAGGATTCCAATTTTGACTTGTTTGCTTTCTCTGACAGCAATTTTGGAGGTACTGACAGTGACAGGAAATCTACATCTGCGGGATGCCAATTTTTGGGTGATCGGCTCATTTCTTGGCAATGCAAGAAACAACAAACAGTGGCGATATCTACAGCTGAAGCCGAGTATGTTGCTGCTTCTGCTTCTTGCTCTCAAGTGGTGTGGATGCAACATCAATTGCAGGATTATGGTTTGACTTATCTTAACACTACTATTTACTGTGATAATGATGCTGCAATACAAATTGTTCGAAATCCTGTCTTCCACTCCAAAACCAAGCACATTGATATTAAAGTTCATTTTATTCGAGACTGTTTTGACAGAGGTCTTATTACTCTTGAACAAATCGACACAGATGCAAATGCTGCCGATTTGTTCACTAAACCTGTCAGCAGCTCGAAATTCAGAGTGCTTGTGGATTTTCTGAAAATGATCTGCTTTACTGACTGAGCATGTTTTTGTTTTTCGTAGGTAAATTTGTTCATAAAGTTTTCTTTTCTTAGGTAGTTTTTATTTATGCTCAAATTTAGGGGGAGAAATTTTGAAAAATACAAAAACATTAAAAAAATAGAAAAATACAAAAACATTAAAAATTTGAAAAATACAAAAAGAGGTGTGGCAGGACTGGGAAATGAAATGAATTTTCACATTATGGTCAAGGGCTGACTCATGTAAGACCAGTATCGAAATAGTTTGACTCTAGTATGATGTGTTGGTAGGCTCTATCCTTAAGACTGGAAACATTGGCTGTTTCTGTTCAGAACTAAAAGAGTACATGACCTCAGAAAAGAAAATCACTTGGAATTAGCTCATTTCTATTTGAATGTCTGTATGTTGTCCTGATACACACAATTTTGGTCTGACTCTGAAATCTTCTCTGAAAAAGTCGTGTACCTCCTCTGCTGCATCCAGATATATGCTGACCTGGAGGTGCTAGGCAACGACAGCTTCTGCTGCATCCAGATACATGCTGACCTAGCTGTACGTTGTCGCGCTATAGATCTAATACACCCGAAAGAGGCCCCCAAGTGCCCAAAAGAAACCCTAGAAACCTATATCAAATTGAGAAAAAATCATTTGATCTGTATATTATACCATTTCTGCTTAAGATCTATTCTGTTCTCTTCTCAATCTATTCCCAGTTAAGATTTCAGAGATTTGGATTGGATTTGTGAAATATGTGGTAGGGACACTACATGCATGATAGAGTGTGCTGTGCATAATTTCGAGAATTGATTAGTATTTGTTTGGGTGTTCATTGTTAAAATAACAAAACATGATAAAATGAGTTACAGGCAGTTATATGGAAAAGGTCTAGGGAGATGAGTTTAAGGGGACAAATATACTGGCAATTGTCTAGATCAGTGTTGATAAGTGAAGTCAAGCCCGAAACCTTGTGATTTGATCCCTGAGTATCTATGCAAATTTCCTAAGTTTATTTTGTAAATAATATTTATTATTTGTTTTGTTTTTTAGGTTTTTATTTTGCAAACATTGCTCAAAAGGTTTAATGGATAGTTTTTATTAAATCAGATTTTTAAATGGGTTTAAAAATTAATTGATAAATCTGTTTTGAGCCCAAGTCCATAAGGTCCAAGCCCATAAGACATGGGCCCATGAAAACAGTTGAGTACAAAAGGGAATTACGAGTCATAATCCTTATTCACTCGCAATCTGATCTCTTTTTCTCTCTCAAGATTCCGGCATTCATCAACAGTTTCGACTGGTTTCCGATTGCGACTCGCAATCTACCTTGTTAATCTTCAAGGTATTATGACATCATCATTCAAGTTTTTCAGGGATTATGAATATCTTGTTGAAGATTCCGATGAATGTTTGAAGATTCCGATGATGTTTCCGATGAAGTTTTGATGTTTCCGACGAAGTTTTGATGTTTCCGACGAAGTTTTGATATTTCCGATGAAGTTTTGACTCGCAATCAAGAACGTTTAGAACTCGAAATCAGTGGTTACGAGTCGCAACAACAAGATTGCGACTCATGGTTGCGACTCAATTTGTTTGTTGCGACTCATGATTGCGACTCGTAATCTGCTGATTGCGACTCATGGTTTCGACTCGAAACCTTTTGGTTGCGACTCATGGTTTCGAGTGAACAGTAACAGTGTTTGTTTTAATTTTACTTTGTCACTGTTATATCAGTAGTTGGAAACTTATATGATTTGTGTTGTGTGCAGAAAATGGATTTAAAGTTTATATCTTCTCATAATCAAGTTGGATACTTAGCACCTCCGCCAGTGAAGCACAAGCAGCTGTATACATCGTTGATGAAAGGCCTAAATACATGCCGGATTGTTCATGCTCTTCGTGAGAATCCAGTTGTCTATGAAAGCCTTATTCGAGACTTTTGGAAGACTGCTAAAGTAGAAATCATTGAAGGAAAGGGAGCTATAGTTGCTGAGATTGACGAGATAAAGGTTATAGTGACTGAGCAGATTATTAGAGATGTGTTGAAGTTTAATGATCAGGAAACAGATCCAATCGAACTTCCTGCTGGAACAGTGGAAGCAATTTTACCTCGTTTAAGTTATGAAGGAAAGTTTCCTCCCCTGGTGAAGAAGTTTGTGCACCCTTACTGGCGTCTATTACTGCACATGTTTCTTTTGTGCATGACAGAAAATAGAGGGGGAATTGATCAGTTGAATACCACACAGACTGCTGCATTGATATGTGTGATTACAAACGAGCCGTTCAATTATTCAAGATATATTTTGGAAGCTATGAAGAGAAATGCAATTGGACTTCGAAAGGATAAGTTTCTTATGTATCCAAGATTTGTGCAGATGATTTTGAATGAGCATTATCCAGAATTGAAGAGATCTGGTAATACGTTGGAATTAAAGCCTATGGGACCTTCATGTTTTGGTGCTCTCACTACAAAGAAAGGAACTGAGAAAAGGTTTGAAGGTTTGATTGAGTTGGAGAAATTTGGTCAGTTTGCAGAGACAGAAGATGTTGGTGAGAATCCAGTGATGGTACGATCTGTTCCAGAGCGTAGTGTATCTGCAAGTGCTATTGTTGCTGAAGAACATGATATTCGTATGGATGCTGAAGATCAGCCTGAGACAGAGATTTTAACAATAGACTCTGACAATGAAGGTGTTGAGATTATGTGTGATTCTGGTGAAGATGAAGAGCTTCCTCCTGAAGCTGAAGTTGATACTGCTGTTTCTGCTGTTCCACCCGTGATTACTGCTGAAAGTTTGGCTTTGTTATTGAAATCTGTAACTGATAAGATGGGAAATCCTCCTTCTGATCTTTCAGTGTCAAGTGAAAAGCCTAGTGAAGACCCAAAGGATTCTGATTCCATGCCATTGAAACGGAAAAGGAGGGATCCTCGGCTCGGAATGTATATTGAGCATAGCAAAGATCAACCCGTAATTACTGATGAAGATGATGAAGGTCTTTATGACTTCGAGTTTGAGAAGAATGTCACCGATACCACCACCACTACTGAAGACTTCTTTGATTTTGATGTTGATACTGGAAGAACTGATATGGTTATCACTACTGATGATGTTCCGGTTACTAGTATTGATGTGGATACCACTGTTGAGACAACGTTACCTAGTGCTACTGAAGCTGCAGGTTCTTCTAGAGTTGATCTTGATATGCCTAGTAGTTCAAGTGGTAAAAGACCTGAAGAGCCATTGAGAATGCCATTTGATGATGATTCAAGTGATGAAGATGGGTTTATCAGCATGAGAGATATGAAGAAAAGAATGATTATTCTTGAGCAAGATTCAATTCATAAAGATGCGAAGATTATTCAACTTGAAGATACGGTTGTGAAGAAAGATCAACAGATTGAGCAACTTCAAGGAGATGTTAGTTTGTTATTTAACATGGTGTATGACTTGCGTGGAAAGTTGGAGAAGAAATTTGGACAGGAGTTCTCAGATCCAACTGATGTTGAAAATAGGAAAAAGGCTTTTGAAAAGGATGATGCTGAAAGAAGTGCTGCTATGGAACATTACTTTAAAAGAATCATTGATCCTGTTGCAGACAAAGAGAAGGCTGAAAGAATCAAGAAGAAAAGAGAGTTTGTAATTATGAAGAATCGGAATCTAAATCCAGACGATGATGATGCTCATGCAACTCATCATTTGATGGATGTTGGTGAAACTCTCTATGATAAGGTTGGAAATCGTTCTGGTGTAGTTAGCTGGGGTTATGATCATGATCGCAAGAGATGGTGGATAAAAAGGAAGATTGGACCTGTTGAGTGGTATAAACATCCAGGCCAGTTTCAGTCGTTTACTAAAGTGGATTTGACGAATTTGTCTAATGCACCTTATGTAGATGATAAGCCTGGAGGAGTTGGATATTTGTTTTTCGAAAGGTTGAAGAGGGAGGTTCTTAAGGGTTTTCCTTCAATGCGTACTGCAGAGTCCATTGTTAAACCCGCTAAAGGCATCAGAGATCCATATACAAACAAGCGAATGAAGATTGTGCGTTGGCCTGTAACTGATAAAGAGAAGATGATTCCATTGGTGAAAAAGATACCACAGGGTGCTCTGAAGTCCTTACATTTTTGGTCTTATGATGAGCGCTTAGGGCAGGCAGTGATTGTTTGTGATGATGATGTGTGTTTTCGCTTGGTGGATCAGATTGATTTACTGAATGTTGCTCATGAAGATTTGGAAGTGTTAGCTCGTCATCAAATTAGAGCTACTGAGAAATATGAAGAAATTGCAAAAGCTTGGACTAAAGCTGTTACAGCATCTATTCATATTCATACAAAGGGTTTCGGTGGTATTAAGGATCGGTTGCAAGGTGATCGTGAAGGTTAAAGTGTCAAGAACCTGCATGCATAAACCTAGGGGGAGATTGTTGGAACCTGAAGGTTTATTCATGTAGGTTAGCATAGTTTGAGGGTTGATTATGTTTATGTTTAATTTACATGTTTGGGTCGGTTTTGTTAGTATTTGGGTTAGTAGACTTGTGTCGCATGGGCTTAGGTTAGTGGCCCAGTTGGTTTTGTATTTAAGCACACTATTACCTCATTGTTTGAGGTTGTTGATTTGGTGAATAGTGGGGGCGACACAAAGGAGAAGGTTGCGAGTTCCTTTGCTAGATCTTGTATCAGTCTACGTTTATCGTTGAATGCAAGAATCTATTGGTTTGTGATTTCTATTACTCTCAACTATTGTTCTTTATTATCATTATTTAATCTTGAATCGTCTTGTGATTGATTTCCGCACTTTCACAAGATATTGTTGATATCATTGATTGATCCTGCAAGGGTTTTACACCTTCGCCATTTGCTTAGTGATCATAGCGGCGAGGCGTTTGTCTGCCTGCTTTCGGCGAGCGGATTGGGTACCGCGAGAACCAGATGACGACATTGTCTGCAACAGACATCACCACAGGACTCAACACAAATTTCGATTATTCCTAGTATAGTCTAGCGATTACCATAAAGCTCAGGAACATGTATAAACATAGAATCATATAGGCACATAAGCACATAATCACGTAGGGCACAGAAACACATAAGTACGTTAGGCACAGAAGCTCATGAGGCAGTCAGAATACAGAAACGTAACTATATGTTGCATGTATTCCTTATCCTTCATAGCGCGTATAGCGATTAATTATAGCGATTGCGAGCATCGAACAACGATTGTGAATAATTACCAGCGATTCGTTGGCGTTTGTATAGTGTGGGTTGTGTGTGTTGATTGAAGGCGAAAAGCAAAAAAGCAAACAAATCACCAAGGTCGAAACTAATAACCACATAAAACACATAAAATCGACAAATATCAGAGTCAGCAATTTCTCGGGCTCAGAATCGAACACATAGAAATTGGGAATAGGTTGTCTCGGGTGTGATAGACGTCGACTACCCAAAGTGATTCAACTATTCACAAGGATGCACTCAAAGTTCTTTTTGGCCTAATAGACTGTGCTCTATCACCGACGCACGGTGATCGGCACGCATCCTTTCGGTTATTCAAGCACTCGAGTCATTGGAGTCCGTCGAGACTTTGGTGAGAGTTTTGTAGAAACCACATTAAGGAGTAGAACGAGTCGTCAAGGTTTGGGTTTCACCCCTAACTTAGTGACCACGTTCCTGGTTGTGTGGTAAAACCACGAGATAGAATAGAGGATTTGCGTCTAAGTATGGATTTCACTCCTTATTCAACGCAAATTCTCCTGTTTTATAGTAAAATAGCAATTCGAACGAGTAATCTGGTCGAGAGTTTGTGGTTTTCACACCTAATCTTAACCAGATCGTCCGTTTGTGTGAGTACTCAGCCTTAGGAAAGGCTGATCTTGCACGGAACGGTAGTATGCGATGTTCACGCAAGTGTGTAGTGTGCAGTGAGAGATAGTGAGAAATGTCGAGCATGCTCGTGCAAAAACCCCTACCGGGTATGCACAAGTCGGTATGTTGGTACTTAGACTACAGACTAGGTCATTCGAAGACATTAACCCAGACTAGGTCGAGTCTTGCCTAATTCCCTATAGTTATGGCTCTGATACCAATCTGTCACACCCCAACCGATGGCGGAAACATCAGGGCGCGGCACTGAGCGAAACAGATTGTTCAAAGAAACTCCATAACGACTAAATTACCAAATAGTTTAAATATTATGTCCCATACCATAACCCATAAGATAATCTAGTTATTGCAGACAGAGATATTCTTCAAACAGTAAAACATGTTCCGACAACTCAGATTTTCAAAATAGTATAAATTGTCTTTGTTTCTAGACTATCGGTCCTACTTGATTCCACAAAAGCAGGTAAGCAACAGCCTATGCATTCAAACATCTGTCACATACATTAAAATAAAATTCAATACACATAGTGTAAAGGTGAGCATACAAGTTTAGTAGATATAATAGAGTTCGAAATCGTTTACGCATAATCAGCACGTAAACAGTGTGAAATGAAGCACGTAAGTTATCGACATGATCCTATCAATACCAATGACTGCGGGTTGACTGCGCAAGGCAGTTCGTAATACACACTCACCACTGTTAGCCATGTAATTAATTGTCCTTAGCAACCCCTGAGTGAACAGGTGCTGAGTCCAAACTATAGTACTATCGTTGCTAACGCAGGTAGACAGCAATCCATGTGTAAACATAACAAACAAGCAATCATTAAGTCACGTATACATGCAGTAGCGGTTAGCGTTAAAAGTATTGCGTAGTGTGTTCGATGTGATTTAGTATAAGTAACGTATGTAACACCCAAAAGTGCATAAAGCAAAAAGGGTTTGAGTATACTCACAGCGATTGAGTTAATGGATTGAAGGGAGCGCTAGAGCGGAATTAGCCTGAACGGTTAACAATAGCATAAGCATAAGTCGGCGCATAAAACGATGTAGGGGAACCAAGGATCGGATGGTAATCCGATCGGGTGGCAATCCGATCGGATGGCCAGTCGATCGGGTGGCAATCCGTTCGGACGGTCACCCGATCGGGTGGCCACTCGATTGGATTGTCACCTCGTTTGATGAGTGATGTGTTTGTGTATGATGGTTTGTACTTTGAAGTTTTCGTTGTAGAATTTTAAAAATAGAGAGGTATCTCTACCTTTCAGGTCGGTCGATCGAACGGCCGTTCGATCGAACGTCCGTTTGATCGGACAGCAATCCGATTAGAGAGACTTCTCCGTTTGAGAACAAGTTCACAGCAGGACGGTTACTCGATCGGATGGCTATCCAATCGGGTGGCAATCCGTTTGTATTGAACATGTTGAAAGTTGGCCAAGTCCCAAACGTCACATGATCGGGTGGTCACTCGATCGGGTGGCAACCCGATCTGGTGGTCACTCGATCGGGTGGCAACCCGATCTGGTGGTCACTCGATCGGGTGGCAACCCGATCGGGTGGCAATCCGCTTCAACGTTCAGATCTTGAATAGTCGCAAAATAGTTTAAGTGTGGGACCAAAGTGTAAGCCGGTCGGGTGGCTGCCCGATCGGATGGCTGTCCGATCGGGCGACAATCCTTCCCAGTCGACCTGATCGTCTTTACACTTGGTTGTTTCGTTAGTTTGCATTTTCTTGAGACTGTACAATAACGTGTCAAACAACAGAAACCTCGTCAAGACTTAGTGACCCGATCGGATAGGAACCACCCTAGTCCGACCAGTAAACTGTTCGAGACGGTGTTTCATGTGTAACCCGAAATCAGTAATCTCCTGGGTAGGATTCAGATCTGGAACTAACACAGCACTATGAATGAGTAGGATGTCAGAGCAAGGTCCGAATCTATCGATTTTGAGTGCATTGAGTGTAAAAGAGTTGAAAGAAAGTTAGAAGACCATCTTTCAATCCTTTTCACCATGAATATGTTCAGATCTATGAAAGATCCTTGTTTATTCATGTGGAAATCATTCAGATCTAAGTTGTTCTTGGTGATTGAAGCCAAAACATGAAGTTCATAAGAACCCCATGATGACATCATCCTAGAACACCTCAAATCTAGTGATTTCACGGTTAAAAGTTAAGATTCAAAATATAGAAAGGTGTAGGAGTGCGTGTTGATCAAGAAAGTACAAGATTTAGGTTGAAAACTTACAAGAATCGGAAGAAATCTCGAGAAATGATTGCTAGAGCGAGTTGAGCAGAGAGAGGGCTGTCAACATCAAGTGATGTGACATATGAGGGTATTTATAGGGTTTCCATAAAAGGAAAGTGGAGGAAGAGGCAGGAAGAGGCTGGTCGATCGGGTGGCAGTCCGATCGGGTGGCAACCCGATCGGGTGGCAACTCGGTCGGGTGACAACCCGATCAGATGGCAATCCGATCGGATGGCCACTCGGTCAGTTGGCCACTCGATCCACTTGTCCAGTGTGATGAGTTTTGTCGTTCGATTCGAGTGTTGAGCATTGTGATGCGATTCGAGAGAGCGATGCGATAGAATTACCCATCAAATTACTTCTAATCCCAACTACTATATCTAACATACAATCACTCTAAATAACTTGCGTTTAGCGTTTCGATTCAATTTGCGATGCGATAGATTGCGATTTCGATTAACACCTCAACATAAACATAACATGCATAAGTAACACATAAATAGCACACACAAGTAAAACAATATCCAGTCACATAATTCGAGTTGCGATTGCGATAGCGATAAGCGATAAATCGATTAAACATGTGATTAATATGCGATAAAACCTCGAATATTAACAAGTACTCCATATAATACAACTAATGCGATAACATAAATAGATTATCTACAAGTCAAAGAAGTCAAAACAGGAGTTGAGCAAGGAGTGACAGATCGCAATTAGCAATCTTGTCTTACTTTGATTTCAATCTTGACTTTGACTTTGACTTTCGAAACATGGGGTGTTACAAAAACACTCAAATTTTTTTTTTTTTTTACTATTTTTTTTTGGAAAATCGCTATATTTCGTTTATAATAAAAAAAAATTCAAAATTTGTTTTTCCAAGTAACAGTCATCCATCCACATGTGCATTTGTATCATTTCTTTGACAAATTCCGTAATTCATTACAAATATTAGACAATTGCACTTTCATTTACACTACCACGTGTAATACACTACTTTTTACGTTAACAATATTATAAATGCACATGTGCATCTATATGTATCAACATGAAATAAGGTGTGTTGGTACACTAATTTCTCTTTCATCTATCATTCCGTCCATAATACACAAACATGCACATGTGCATTTTTGTCATTTCTTTGACAAATTCCGTAATTTATTACAAATATTAGACAATTGCACTTTCATTTATACTACCATATGTAATACACTACTTTTTACATTACCAATATTACAAATGGTAATGTGCATCTATATGTATCAACATGAAATAAGGTGTTTTGGTACACTACTTTGAATACACTTTCCCTTTCATCTATCATATCATCCATAATACACTACCATTACATTCTGCCATCCATAATACAATATCATTACCTCCTACCATCCATAATACAATACCATTACCAATATTTTCACTTTATTACATGTATATCAACACCATTTATACCATCCAATCAACATATTACATCATAAATTGACAACTATAACCAAACCATCAACCACTAGATATAACTAACCAAAAAACATGTATATGGGCCTACTTCTCCATTCAAAATCACAAACTTTTTGTACCAAAACATCATGGTTATACATAATGATGCACCATATGCATTTTGAATATTGGTAATGTAAAAAGCAGTGTATTACGGATGATATTGTAAATTAAAGTGCAATTGTCTACTACTGATAACGTATTACGAAATTTGTCGAAGTAATTATACACATGCACATGTCCATGGATAACTGTTACTGGAAAAAAAAAAATTTTTTTTTTTTTTTTGCTAACTAAATATAGCGATTTTTTTTTTAAATATTAAAAAAAAATTGAGTGCTTTTTGATTTTTTTTAGATTTTATTTTGTGTTCACATTGGTTCTCGCAATAAGGGTGGTTCTCAAATGAACCTTACCCTATATATATATATATATATATATATATATATTTGGGGTTTCATTTAAACGAGTCAAACGAGTGTGCTAACGAGCCAAGTAACTAACGAACCACGAACCAAACCTACCTTGGCTCGGGCTCAGCTCGTTTATAAACCGAGCTTATTTCAAGTGAACTTCTAGTGAGCCGCTTAGCTTGACTCATTTAAAACCGAGCTTATTTCAAGTGAATTTTAAGTGAGCCGCGAACTTTTTGGACAACCCTAATAAACAAATAGTTTTGCAACGGGATGGAATGGTAAATACATGTTAGAGAAAACTTAAACAATTATTTTTATTAAATGTGTTAATATATAATGTATTTATTTTGTTTCTATACAGAAATTTTATTGCATGATAATATTTGCAGTAAATAAATACTTTATATATAAGGTCAAACAAATTCCACCAAGATAGCCGGTAAGCGGGCAACAAGCTGCGCCGCTACCCCCTTTTGAATAGCGAAACCTAACCTAGTAAAAACGAAACCCCGATCTCTAGGAGACGAAATGTTGCTGTGAACAACCCGTTGGACCCGTTCAAGAAATCGGATGGCTTCTGGAGCTAGCGCGCCAAAGGTATCAAAGGCAAAAGGGATAAAGGAATGTTGATTATCCTCGCAGGCTTTTGCGTGTTTGTCCATTTTCTTTGCTGCCGCCCTTGCAATCGCCTGACCAGGGACAATATTTTGAATAAACAATTCACCATTTACCTAACATGGTTTATTTATTCACTCAAATATGTCATTCCTTACGCAACATAAACTGATTTTGAAATAATTGGACTATTGCAGAGTTTATAAATGTTGATTTTAATATGATTTTGAAATAATTGGATTATTGCAGGATTTAAAACTTGCTTGGGATGTCCTGAAGTTAAGTCCAAAACCCAGGTACAATCAACATACGTGGTCGATTGGTCCCATACAAATAGAATAAACCCGGGGCACACAACTAAGCCCAATCACATTTTTACATTACTAAATCTCATGCAAATGGGATTTGAATAATCTCATCTTTTTCAATTTGACTGATAATAATTCCAACTCAGTTATTTGCATATAATAATCCAAACAGATCCACTTTTGGCCGATAATAGTCTGCGTTAAAAATAGTCTAACGAAGTTAAGTTTTTTTCCGAATTACAAACCGATGTTTTAGGGCTTTTGATTATAACGAGGATACGAGTTGATTGATATAAAATTTACCTCGAAATACTGCCCAAACGACGAAAACGGTGCTTCAATTCGAGTGTTTAAACTTCCAATTAACAAAAAACTAGTCGTTTGGAACACCGTTTCGAGGTAAGTTTTACATAAGTCGACTCGTATCCTCGTTCTGATCAAAATCCCTAAACATCGGTTTGTAATTCGAAAAAAAAAAAAAAAAAAAACTTAACTCCGGTAAGCTATTTTTAACGGCGGACTATTATCGGCCAAAAGTGGTCCAATTCGGATTATTATCAGCAAATAACTCAGCCAAATTGAAAAAGTTGAGATTTTTTAAATGCAATTTGCCTAAAATCAATCAAAGACAATTACAAGTACTAAAATACACACTAAAGCCCGTCTTTAAATAAGGCAAGCGTCCCATTGCATCATAGTAATATATCTCTATAATCCAAATCCATGTGTAGGCCTGGGGTACCATATTGGTATTCCAAGTAGAGGTGAGGTGCACATTTATGTACACCAGTTCCGGGCATTGAATTGTGGAAAAATCGTGTATTGCTATACCCGGGTATTGTTATAGTCCAAAAAACTAGTGTACCCAGTTCCAGGCTGGGTAAGGAACCGGTTCTTCAAAAACCGGGTATTATAACTAGGGGTGCAAACGAGCCGAGCGGCTCGCGAGCTACTCGAGCTCGGCTCGAGAAAAAGCTCGAAATGAGCCGATCCTTATCGAGCCCGAGCCGAGCTTGAGCCTAAAACAAAGCTCGTTTGTTTATCGAGCCCGAGCTCGAGCCTCAGATGTGAAGCTCGTTAGACTCGTCGAGCCTTATCGAGCCTTAGTGTAAACGAGCCGAGTCAAGCCGAGCTTATTTAAACTTGTTTACAAGCCGACCTCGAACCTAAAAATAAGCTTATTTAGTAAACGAGCCCGAGCCCGAGCTTCATTTATCGAGCTCGCGAGCCTAAAGTCTATTATTTATATTATTTTTATTTAATATACTAATTAATAGATAATAAACGAGCCGAGCTCGAGCTTTGAAAGCAAAGCTCGAATCAAGCCGGGCTCGGCTCGGCTCGTTTACACCAACATAACAATTATCCATCTGATCGGCCCATGTTAAAAGGTAATCTATTTTCTTTGGGCCTTTGTGCAATCCACAACCCATTAGTAATTTTTAAAATCTTTTATGATTTTAGATTGGGCCTATTTTTTAAACATACTTATTTCTAGCCCAATCATCCCAAAACTTGTGACTACCCATCCAAACAGACCCATTGCAGCACATTCCAAAAATCCAAGACCATCTTTCCGGTGTTGACCACTGTTGGCTCGATGAACCACTTTGACCCAAAAAATTCGAATAAGAACCTCCCTGAACATAAAATTGTATATACAACAAATATAAAAGTTGGCACCTTCCATTTTACGCTCACAAACTAGGGATGAGCATTTGATGCCGGGTACCGGTACCAAACCACCGGTTCCCATTTTCTTCGTTTTTCGGTACCGGTATTTACGGGTAAAACACCGGTAAGTACCGGTACCGATACCCAGTGGCGAAGCTTGACCCGAATGACGGGGGGTCGAAAACGTATGTACCAAAAAATTTCTATAGAACCGGGGAGTCAAAAACGTATATACCCAAAAATTTCTATACGAAACTACACATATAAGACATGGTTTTGGAATTAATGGCATTTATTTTCAGATGTTTTGTCTGGTTATAATTTTTTTATTAAATTAAATAACTATCATGTTAATTATGATTAAAAGAAAAGATTAACACTACAAAAAAGCAACATATTTGGATAAACTCATCAGCTTTTCTCTGCTATACAGGATCCATATTGCGAGACCTATATATTATTATGCATATGTCATGAAGCCTCATATCAATCAACATTTAAAACTCAAGAAATAATATTACACATGATTCCAAAACACAGATCCTAATGTGTATCTAAAGAGCAACAGATTAGTTATTATCATGTACTGACTTCAAACCCTCATGAATCTAATTCGGTTAATAATGGAGAAGCACACACTAAGAAAGTGTAGGTTTTACCTCAAAGAGTCAAAAGTCTAACCTACAAGTCAAACTCTAAGTTTGACTTCGGAAGTCAAATTCGTTTGTTTCTGATTCAAAGCACCAATGAGGATGCATTGCTTCATTCGTCTTTGCTTCCAGCTCATCATTCATCCGTTTTATCTGCTGTGAAGCTCAGTATCTTCATCACCCATATGTTTCATCACCTGCAGTTTCCCTTTTAATTTCTCAGGGCTTCCATATGTAGTTGCTATAAGGCATCTAGCTGTCCCATTAAATCGCGCACATATTTAAAAACCGCCTCCTTCTCTGGAATTCTGGATCCAGTCAACATAAGTTAGCAAAACACAATGTCCTAATCATTATAACTTCTATAAATAAACAATTAGTGTGTTCAATATGACACACAGGGGCAGACCCACATAGGGTCCAGATGGTTGATTTAGCCGATGAAGCGTCAAAATGGATCATGTGAATGCATATTAGTGTGATTAATAAAATAAAACAAGAGCCACTTAAGTGAACATAAAACCTGGTCAGAGCTAGGGATGAGCTCGGTACCGGTCCGGTACCGAACCGGTACCGGTACCGAAAGTACCGGTACCGAAAAACGTTGAAAAGTGGTACCGGTACCGAATATATCGGTTCGGTACCGGTACCGGTACTTTCGGTACTTTACTAGTGTTTTACCCAAAAATACCGGTACCGGTACCGAAAAACGAGTAAAATAGGAACCGGTACCGAATATACCCGGTACCGGTTCGGTTCGGTACGGTACCGGTTCGGTACCGGTACCAGGTACTTAATGCTCATCCCTAGTCAGAGCCTACTGATAAGTGGACTCTGGGTACAAATAGCCTATTTCGAAAACTAGATACACATTATTGGCATTTTTAAAAGATGTATACAAGTAACCCTCAAAATCATTTGATGGATCAAGTGACAGAAATGAACATACATAAGAATAATATGTAGTCAGGCTGTATCTACAACATAATCAGATAGTTGTTGCTTAACTTTACTTGAGCAAAACTTGGGTTAACTTAAAAAAAAGTTTAAAGAGCTAATAACAAAATTTATTAGATTTACTAGCAAAAACCTTAAAATTCATTACCCGCGAGACTTTGAAAAATAACCTCCATATCATCCGGTTCCTTCATCTTTGCTTCCAGCTCATCGATCATCTTTTTAATCTGATTTTGAAGCGCAGTATCATCTTCATCGCCCAAATGTTTCATCACCACCAGTTTCCCTTTTAAAACCTCAATTTCCAACACTAGTTTCTGTTTGGCATCTAGTTGTCTCTCTAACACAAGTACTTTCTTCAAAAGCTACTTGTTCTCTCTCTCTCTGTGATTCAAGATCCAGTCAAAATGGTGGGTCGAGTGACGGGTCAAATGTCAAAACACATTCTCAAACAGGTAACTTTTTGTGCTGGTGTGGATCCAAACACGAAATCATTCCATTTCTGTGGCATTTTCTGTCACAAAGTGTAATTTCATTATAAACTGAACTAAAAGATACAGAACAATCAAAAACGAAAACCATAAATCAAAGATTTGAAAGACTAGACAAGTAATCGGTTGTCGTAAGATCCGATGATCATAAAGTAGAAGACAAGAATGCAATTGTAAGACTGCTAGACTTAAATGGATTGTTTGAATTATTGCACACATTGTGGTGGCAGCCATTAGCGGACATATATCAATTCGATAAGACAACAACGATTCAGAAAACATGGCAATCAACCAAGGCAATGGATCAAACAGATTGGAGATGAACGAGAGCCAGCTAGAGATGGAACGCACCAAAGGAAAGGCGACTTCCTGACGAACCGCAATCAGCGGCGAGAGACCACAAAAACTCTAGACACGATTTGCCAAATACCAAAAAGATACAGCCACAAGCAAAGCCAGCAAAGCCCATGAGCCTGTTGACAAGCAGCCTAGCCCACATGCATAAAAGAAGAAAAAAATATACAGTAAAAATATGGATTATGAAATTGGACTTATGAATTTTAACATATTCCTTAAGCGATTACTTCTTTTAGCACCTGTGTGACATGTCATGGAAGTCTGATCCACCACCTGCTCATTCAAATCCAATGGCTGACACTCATTCAAAAGAGCGTCAGCTGTTGTTGGTTCAATATTGGTGTTTTTCCTTTTAGGAGTGTCTGTAATACGTTGTTGTTCTTGAGATTGAAGTGCATCAGGATCAATACTTTTTTCATATCCAATAATTTTAAGACCTTTCAACAAAGAAATGCTATGGGGAAGATGACTTATAGAAGTATCTCTTATATTTAACTCTTCCAAACATTCTAAATCTCCCAGGTTCTCCGGTAAATTCTCAAGTTCATAACATTCAGAAAGGTTAAGCTCTCTGAGATGTTTTAACTTACAGATGCTGGATGGAACATCTCTTATCTTGGCATGTGTTACCCATAGTTTATTCAAACTATCTAAATCTCCTAGGTTCTCTGGTAATTTCTCAAGTTCAGAACAACCAAAAAGGTCAAGCGTTTTGAGATGTTTTAACTTACAAATGCTGGATGGAACCTCTCTTATCTTGGCATAAATTACAATTAGTGTATTCAAACATTCCCAATCTCCTAGGTTCTCGGGTAATTTCTCAAGTTCAGAACAACCAGAAAGGTCAAGCTCTTTGAGATGTTTTAACTTGCAAATGCTGGGTGGAATATCTCTTATCTTGCAAAATCTTAGATCTAGAGTTTTAAGATGTTTCAACTTACAAATGCTATCCGGGAGATGTTCAACTTTTGAGCTTGATAAATCTAGCAATTCTAAACACTCCAATAGGCCAATGTCCTCGGGCAATTCCTTTATGCCACACCTTGAAAGGTAAAGAAATCTTAAATGTTTTAAGCTACAAATGCTTCCTGGAAGACTTTTGAGTTTGCTACACACATGGAATGATAGACTAACAAGCTTATGAAGATTTCCAATGGATGAAGGTAGGTTTTCTATATCATTGCCATCAAAATCAAGTTGTTGCAGATTACTGTTGGAATGGCTCGGGATTATATCCTGGAACTCCTTTAGATGTAAGCCACTTACATCAAGAACCTTAAGTGATTCCAAATCCTTGATAAATGAAACAGATTTCAACCTCACACATCCCCAGAGGTTTAGGTACGTAAGCCTTTTTAAACATCCAACTGGCACATGAAGTTCTACCAAATCACAACAAAATCGAAGATCTAACATCACAAGATTTGGAGTCAACCCAACTTCAAGGGTCCTCAACTTTGAGTGGCCGAGTCTAATGGATTTGAGCTTCTTAAGAACCTGATGTCACATCAAAAAGAAGGTAATATACTAATTAATTACTGACCAATAAATAAATCAAATTATTAATCAATCATCCTACCTTTCCCCCAACCCCAATTTGTTCAATTCTGCTTTTAGACATGTCAAGCTCAACAAGATTAATTGCTTGAAAGGTTTTGGGTAAACACCAATGAGGGTAATGCTGCCATTTCAAGTATCGTAATGCCTTTGGAAAGAATTGACTAACTTCATCAATCTTCACAAGGACATTCTCATATTTATTGTTATCTACAATAAGGCATCTAAGTTTCTTCATGTTTCCAAGACCTTCCAAAACAATATCAGGGGTGATCTTTAGACGTACACACCTTGTCGCTTCAGAACCCTGTTTATCAAGAATATTTTATGTCATAAGTAAAGGAAATTGTGTTTGTCTCATCTCTATGTTACAAGTAAACTTGATTCTTACCAAGTCATTGTCTAATACATCTTCAATTTCTTCCTGGATCCATAATCTGCTATGTTTGTTGGGCTCATCTGGGTGCAAACGACGTACGATATTTTTGCCCATTTCTTCAATATGGTCATGCATGCTCAGGTAAAGATCATTATCATCATCATCATCACGAAAAGTTATTAGAGATCTCTGTTCAAGAACTCTTAAACCAATTATAGCCTGAAATCCACAACTTTCAAGCATACTTATTGCTTTGTTTTTCTCCCACCCCTTCAATATGCATGCAACATCTAGGAATATTTCCTTGTAATCATCCTCTAGACTTTCATAGCTTAATTCCAATTTTTCAAGAGTCTCTTTCAACGGAATTCTTTTGAGTCTTGCTAATGCGTCTATCCATTCATGCTTGTCTTTACCACACAAAAACGAACCCAAAACTTTGATTGTCAAGGGAAGACCAGCAGCATAACGTACAACTTGTAGTGATTCTGTTTCATACTCTTGAATTGGAAGTTCTTTCCCAAATGCGTGCCTACTAAACAATTCAATCGCTTCCTCATCTGATAATAGAGTGACATCACAAATCCATTTCACTCCGTGTGCTATCAACACTTGCTCATCTCTTGTTGTAATGATAATTCTACTTCCAGGCTTGAACCAGTTAAGATCACCAGCTAATGCCTCAAGCTGCTCTTGATGATCCACATCATCTAAAATCACCAAAACCTTTCTGCCTCGCAGCTTTGTTTTCATCATGTTTATCCCATCATGAACACTACTTACGTTATTGCCTTGATCATTTAGCAAATCTGAAAGGATCTTTCTTTGCAACGACAACAAACTGAACAACGATTCTTTTGAAACTTCCTTAACGTTCTCAACAAAGCTTTTACCTTCAAAGTGAACTGATATTCTATCAAACACAGCTCTGGCTAGCGTAGTCTTACCAGCACCTCCCATCCCTTTGATTCCTATCATGCGAACCTCGTTCAAAGCAATATCTAAAGACTTCTCAAGGTCCTGTAGCCGGGGTTCCATGCCTACTAATTTATCATCAAAGTTCACATTAATGGGTCGTAACTCAAGTGAGATCCGCTCAATTATTAACTTGATGACTTTGGCTTCATGCCTGTGAATTATAGAAGATTCAGTTAGCTCACTCAAGAACCCACACAAAAAGTTATATTTCGAGTCAATATACAAAAGTGTAAGACATACTAACATATCAATAGTAACAATGCTCGAGCTTTCCTCAAAATAAGAAAGAAACTAAAAAAGAATAAATAGTTTCATAGAGAAATGATGAAAGAAATTACCCATTAGCAGTGTTCCTTAAATCCCAACCGGAAAGATTGGCTGCTTTTGTTAGAGCTTCTTTCCATTTCACGATTTCTATATTGGTATGTTTGGCAAGGGCTTCTCCAACCGGCCCACGTTGTTTGCGAACTTCAGAGGGATCCACATCGTAAAAGACAGGGTAAGCAATTTGCTCATTCGACTTTTGGCATTCCATAATCTTTACAAGTTCGTTTAAGCACCAAGACGAAGATGCATATTTCTTTGAGAAAATTATGATGAAGAACTTCGACTCCTCAATGGATTTCAAAAGCTGGTCGTTGATGCTTTTTCCTTTTCTAAGTCTCTCATCGTCCCTGAAAGTGTGAATATTATGTCGCTGAAGAGCATCATAAAGGTGATCCACAAAGTTCTTACGCGTGTCTTCACCACGGAAACTTAAAAACACATCATACTGATAGGTTGCCTTAATAAATGAAGTTGAAGACGACGCCATTGAAGGTATGCTATATGGGTCCTTGAGCTTAATCAAATCTTTTCCTGGCAAACAATTTCGAAAATGACTGAAAGAAACAACAGATCACACTTTTAACCCTCATGAACGTATTTTATGTTAAGGATTAAGCTGTTAAACACACATATTTCACTATAATTTGCAAGCACAAAATGGGCCTAGATGAATATCAAATATTTCTATGATGTCAACATATGGGACATAAAAGCATGTTTTAGGAATCCACCGGTTACAAGGGGTTATTATATATTCCTTATCAGAACGATTATTACACTGAAGAAAATTAGCTATAACAAAACAAATATATTTCGAGTAGTTAGACACTTTGTCAGTTAACTTCATAAGGCTGTGGTGGTGTGGAGGGGTTTGAGTTGGGGGCATTGCTCGACATGTGGCAAAGGGTGGGATCCATAAGCTTACGGTGAAAAATGAGGGGTGTGATGTGGCGTGGCCAACCATGTGATTTTTTTAGTTAAAATAGCCAACCAAAGCCAGCCATATTAGACCAGCCAACCAAAGCCAGCCAACTCACCTGACCCCGCCCCACGCCAGCAGGGCCGGCCCAAGGGTAAGCCAAATGAGGCTTGGGCCTCTAAAACTATAGGGCCTCTACAATTTGATAAAACCACAGTCCATTTATAAAAGATTTAGGGTGTGGGATATCAACAGATTGATGGTTGGTAGTGTAGTGGTTTTGTGTATGTATGGAAGTTGGTGAGACCCGGGTTCGAATCCCTAGTTCAGCATTTTTTTTCTTGTTTTTAAATTTTAACACAATCTTTCAAATAATTACACTTGGGCCCTTCAAGTTTAACTTTCAATTATATACATTTTTTTTGGGAAAAAGGCCACAAGATTTTACTTCGCCTTAGGCCACCAAAATGGTTGAGCCGGCCCTGCACGCCAGGCTGAATACCCACGCCAAAGGGGCAACACCATGGCCAACGCCAACCCAGGGTGGAGCAGCTTGCGTTGCAACAAACACCTCTCTAAAAAGCTATGAATTTGTGTAATAAGAAAGCACATGAGAAATGCAGAAGTTTGACTGTCTTAGAAAAGTCAAACCATCGCGCATACTTACAGAGTGGTGATCGTGGGACCTAATGATATGTGTATCTGATTTCAAATGACAAACAAGGGTTTGATCAGATATAAAACCAAGATTTGACTTTCTTAGTCAAAAAGTCGAACCATGGCATAACAACGATTTCATACATCATACGCGTTGAATTAAGGAACCCAAACCACCGTAACAAGAGGGGTGGTCGAAATAATCCAAAAACTGTCGATCAATCGACTAAAAATACAGATAAACCATCACTGCTTCATAAATTTAAAGAATCAAGTTAAAAACTAACCTCAAGTTAGTTGCTCAAAACCGCACCCAAATACTTCAACTCAAGCCTTCCGTTCACTTAAAAGGCTGTGCCCACTTGCCCAGGATAATAAATTAATATATTTACATATTTAACTTTATCCGATACATGTTTTATACTTTACATTATATATTATGATATATGGGATTAGGATCAAATACAAATGATCCTAATTGTAAGAATTGTAAGAAGGATTTATAAAAGGACAAGTATCCAATAACCTAAAAAAACCCACTACACAAAAAAAAAAAAAAAAAAAAAAAAAAAAAAAAAAAACACTTAAACATCCACCACCACCAAAAACCTAAACCCCCCACCCCACCCCCCCATCACCTTTTTTTTTTTTTTTTTGCCGAGGGGGGGTGGAGGTTTAGGTTTTTGGGTGGTGGGGGTGGTGGGTGTTTAGTTTTTTTTTAGATTTTTTTTTTAGGTTTTTTGGGGGGTGGGGGTTAGGTTTTTTTGGGGTTTTTTTTGTGAGGTATAGTTTTTTTTTTTTTTTTTTTGCCGGGGTTGGGGGGGGGGGGGGGGGGGTTTAGGTTTTTGGGTGATGGTGGGGTGGGGTGGGGTGTTTAGGTTTTTGGTGGTAATGTAGTGGGTTTAGTTTTAGGTTATTGGACACTTGTCACTCTATAAATCCTTCTTACACTTCTTACAATTAGAAGCCTTTGTAGAATAACTTGACCCATGACATATGATATGATGATTAGGGAAATGATCAAATAAGAAGTTTATTTTGGCTAGGAAGGTTAGGAAGCAATAGAATTATGACATGCGTCAAAATTTAAAATAAAGAGGAAGGGCATTTTAGTCAATTATATCATTTCTTCTTCCTTCTTCCCCCCAGTAACTTCAAAACCCATCATTTTCAAAACCCACCATCTTCAACCATTTCTTCACTTTCTATCTTAATAATCTCTACATTATAGCGAGATTTTCATCACCAATCAATGATTCAAACACCGATCAACGTGTTCTTCAGTTTTTTTTAAGAAAACCCAGTTTAATTTCATTCAAAATCTCGTTTTTTCCCGTGATTTTGAAGATAATCACTCGATCCATTCGATTCGATCGCTCATAAGTGTTTCTATCATTCAAATTTCGTCAATCGTTGAAGAAATCGGCTTCGATCCATGCAAGAAATTCTTTAATTTCATTTTTACGATCTGGTTTTTGATTTAGTCATTGCATTTTACAATCTTGACGGGGGTTCGGGGGCGGCAGCCCCTGGTAGCAGGGTCCAAGGGGCGGCAGTCCCTGGCGGGGTCCAAGGGGCAGAGCCCCTGGCTGGGGTTGAGCTGCATGAGAAAAATTGCTTTAATAAAAATGCATGAGAAAAATTAATTTTCTGAAAATTTGCCTCTGGAAAACTGTAAATTTTCTGTAAGTTTTATGCCATTGCGTTTTTAGAACTGCATTCCTGGTTCAGACAATTCACAGACAACTATTGTCTTGGTTCAATGCGTTTTAGAGAGAACACTTTCTTTGGTGTTTTTATGCCATTGCGTTTTAGAACTAAGACATTTTATGCGTTTTCTGGTAATTGCGTTTTAGAAAAACACATTTTTGAAGTGTTTTTAGTCATTGCGTTTTAGGTAAAACACATTTTTAGGTGTTTTCAGTCCATTGCGTTTTATAGAAAACCCTTTCTTTTGCTTTTTTAGGCCATTGCGTTTTAGAAAGGAGACATTTTTAAGTGTTTTCTGGCAATTGCGTTTTATAACTAAGACATTTCTTTGTGTTTTTTGTGCATTGCGTTTTAGGCAAAACACATTTTTATGTGTTTTCAGTCCATTGCGTTTTAGAAAACAGACATTTTAAGTGTTTTCTGTCCATTGCGTTTTAGAAATAAGACATGTGTTTGTGTTTTTGGTGCATTGCGTTTTAGGTAAAACACATTTTTATGTGTTTTCAGTCCATTGCGTTTTAGAAACTACACTTTCTTTTGAGTTTTTAGGCTATTGCGTTTTAGAATTAAGACATTTCTTTGTGTTTTCTGGCCATTGCGTTTTACAAATAAGACATTTCTTTGTGTTTTCTGGCCATTGCGTTTTACAAATAAGACATTTCTTTGTGTTTTTGGTGCATTGTGTTTTAGAAAAATGTTTTTAGTTTTTTTTCCATTGTGTTTTACGCAACTGGGTTTTCAAAAAAAAATTCGAAAATATAGCAATAGTATTCTCGTTTTAAAGATAAAAAAACGCTCGTTTTTTTGGTGCAATTTTTATAAAAAAAATGTCGTATGAAAGAGTTATTAACGTTTAAAAATTGGGGGGGGGGGGAATTGGAGGAGAGAGAAACTATTGCCTTGGATTGACTAGAATACCCCTAAACAAACTCACGCGCCTCTTTTCTTCCCTTCAATTTCCCTGATTTTATCTTAGCCCTTGATTAACTAAATGGATGGTCAAGATCACTTCCTAGCCTTCTTAGCCAAATAAATTTCCTATTGTATCTCCACTGTAACAACCCTAAATAAAACCGACACCCTCATAATATTTCCGACACCCTAGTATATTTTAAAATGTCCCAATATGTCCCAAAATACACCCCATATGCGAAAACAGGCCTCAAATATATTAAATAGTATTAAAAATAAAATAAAATAAAAATAGAAATATTAGGGTAAATTACACTTTTCGACCTTTATGTTTGTAACGGGTTACAATGGATGACCTTTAACTTTAATAATTACAGTCACAGTCCTTTATTTGCAAAACTCGTTACACCTTAGGTCCTTTGACGCTAACCTGGTTAAAACTTTCAGTTAAGTGAGGTCATATGCAACCCATGCGAGGGCAAAACAGTCATTTAATATATAAGAAAAAAATGTTATATAAAAATTATATTATAAACATAAACAATCATATCTCCCCTGTACATACTCTCTCTCCCTCTCCCCTGTACTCTCTCTCTACACACCACTATGAGCTTGAAGTTGTGAGGGGACTATGTTGTGCAATTACTATAATACACTTTGACAGATCAGATCTTTAAGTTCGATTTGAAGGAACGGGGGTGCGGCAGGGTAATTACAATTTCTATGGACAAGATTTGCATCAATACTCAAAAATGATATTCAGTTTCTTCATATTACCAGAGGCTACTTCACCTCTCTCTCAATTAAAATCAACACCAAAACCCTCTTTTTCAAGTAGCACTGCCACCATCTAACACCCACCACCTAACAACCTCCCCACACCACAACCTAACAACCTCCCCCACCTAACAATCACCTCTTGGCACTAAACAGTAAACACCATTAAAATCATCAAAAAAATATATTAAAAAGAATCAAAATCCTCAAACAATTACAAACCCTCTATCTTCAATTTATCCACAGATCTGTCTCGTAAACGACGCCCAGAGGCGACGGAGTCGGTGAACGAGAGTTCCGGCAACAATTTCTGCTCCGAACACCATTACTCCGATCGACATGACGTGAAGCTATCGCTCGTGAAAATCCAGTTGTTCGGCATCGGTTTCTGCTCCGAACACCGTTACTCTGGTGAACGAGAGTTCCGACAACGGTGAACGTGAGGGAATGCAGTGAAAATCCAGTTACTCCGGTGAAAATCCAGTTGTTCGGCAACGGTTTTCTACGCAGAGAAATGTATTGCAGGAGGTGGATGATTATGTAGAGAGGGTGGACCTTTATGGTGTTCTAGGGTTTGGGAAGTGGGAATTGGGGGAAGATTGAATTTGGGATAACTGATGTTATATATATGTTAAATTTTTTGTTTTATTTATTAATGAACATTTTAAATAAAAATATGAAATGACTAGAATACCCTTAAGTGGATAGATATAACTAAAAATTTTAACTTGGTTAGTGCTAAAGGACGAAAGATGTAACGAATTTTGCAAATAAAGGACTGTGACTGTAATTATTAAAGTTAAAGGCTATCCATTGTAACCCGCTACAAACATAAAGGATGAAAAATGTAATTTATCCGAAATATTAAGTTGAGGCGGGCAGCCTAGACCCATCCCAACCCTTACGCGGGCAGTATAAAGGTTAAAAACCTGATTTCGTTGAATTATAAGTTTAGGCGGGCCGCGTAAGCTAACCTTAACACTTACGCGGGCCGCGTGAGATCAAGATAGTGGCGCAGCCCGGTGAAGACACGTGTCATCATCGTGGCGAGTCTATGTGATGATCCGGATGGGCTATACGTTGACCTGGAGTCAACGCGCGCCGCGTAAGCCCAGCCCTTATGTTACGCGGGCCGCGACAAAGTCAAACTCAGCAACTATAAATAGAGGCCATCGGATTTCAGTCAAGAATCGCTCACAAACGTTTCGTTTCTTTTCTCTCATTTCTGAATATTAGGCTTAATAAGCGGGTGTTATACCCCCCCCCCCCTAATTAGCGAAGTTCTGCTCCGTTGTAAGTATTATAACCCCTGGATACGTATTAGATACGCTGCCCGATTGATCTAGGGTTCCGTAATGGCTGTCGTGGTTCTGCCTGACGTAGTCATTGGAATGCCGTCTCGGGGAGGGTATTGCTAATGTTAAAATGGGTTATTATACCAACGCATGTACATTTGTGTAAATTATAGATTGTCACCAGGAAACCCTTACGAAAAACCTAAGACAGCAATGTGAGTTTATCCGCTTTTTGTTAACCTTTTTTTAATGTTTTACAAAACCTTAAATGTTTTACAATGAAATTTAGCAGTGATTGAGTCTTTGTAATTCTACGATTACTGCCGGTATGTTGGGGTTTTGTATACAAAATGTGAGTAACGTTACCATTGGACGAAGAGTTAGCCAATGTGTAATATGACCCACCCGTCAGGATTGACAGTACTGAATGAGTAATTGGGTAGATATATTCATTGTAATCGCCCTCAATACTGTTAAGTTTAAATTAAATTAATGTTTCTTGATTAAACTGTGATTCACTCACCAGTACTTCCCACTGACAAATGTTTTTAAAACGCGTTTCAGGTAACACAACGTGAAAGCCAATTAGATGCCAGCTGGACAGCACTAAACGCTTGGAAAAGTAGCTATAAAAGTTACCTAAATAAAGAAGGCGTTTTAATTCAAATAAAATGGGATTTATCCCTGTAAATCAGCTTGTAATAAATACTTAGGGTTTTTAATCCCAATATGTTTATATATATATATATATATATATATAAATGGTGGTTTTACTCTGATATACATTTCCTAACTACGGTCCTGATGAAAATTCCGCTGCCAAATTAATTAACTGATACCACCGAAATTCTGAGTTCGTGTCTACCCGTTCCCGGGACAGATAAGGGATCGGGGGTTGCGACAGAAGGTGGTATCAGATCCAAGCCACTGGTCTAAGCCAAAGAAGTGTTCTGCTGACACTTAAATTTTAAATTTGTGTTAGGAAATAATTTATGTGATTATGTGTTTTGTGTTATTTGACTATTTGTTAGTTTACAGTATGAGCGACCATGGACCATCTGACGTGTACCGTCAATTGTCTGGTTCGCCTAGAAGCGAAGGCACCTCCTCTTCTCAGCCTGCCCTCTCAGGGTACTCTGCTGATACAGAAGAAGGAATCTTTGTGTTTAAGGCTCAGTCAGAAGAGCCATTTCCTCAGAAAAAAAGGGGATGGTTCAGTCGAGGGGCACACGAGCGTAGAAAACGTATGAAAAAGTTACAAGATCAGAGGGTACTAGCAGCATCCAAGAGAGATACAGATGCCTATGCCCAGTATATGATAAATAGGGGTATAGCTAATATCCACATCCTAGCAACTACTGCAGCTGACCCTAATCTGGAGCAAATAATAGCACCCCAACCACAACCACCAATCCATGATCAACCCATGGAGATAGAAAACCCTGAAAACCAAGTAGAGATGCATGACTTCAATCCGGAGGAGATCCCTAGGGTACCAGCACCAAACCTCCTAGACCCAAATTACGATCCCTGGTGGGATGATGTTATGGACTATGTGCAACGCTACCCGATACATGAAGACACACCCATGCAGAACGTCGGAGCCTATCTAGGTTTGGACCCTTTAGATCCCTATTTCCATGATGAATACATTAGGGAGATCTTAGAAGATCCTTACCAATTCCAGGCACCTACACCCCCACACCAGGAACCCGCACCCCAGATTCCAAACCCAGTCCTAGAACCTGCACCCCCAATGAGTGCAGAAAATGTACAAGAACTTAGGACTTTTGGTGAGGAAATTCTAGAAAGCAGTGAGAGGATGAGACAGGTGGGAGAGCGTCTCGTATGGAAATACGATGAGCGCAATATGGATTTTTGGATGAATCCATATCCTTGCTTGTGATGGTAGGAGACGGTAATAATAATAATAATAATAATAATAATAATAATAATAATAATAATAATAAAATAATAATAATAATAATAATAATATAATATGTGTGTACGGATGCCTACTATTATTTATTTCAGTCGGTATTGTAATTTTTATTTCAGTACTAGTGTGTAATAGATAATATATGAATAGAGTAAAGTCGCAATGATCGACGCTTTTGGCAAAAATGCGTGTCATGTGATTGACTATATTAATATTATTTTGTGATATTAATACGGGGTAAATGTTTAAAATTCAGATGGCCGACGAAGGAAATCAAGGAAATCTGAATAACGATAACCAGAGTAACATTAACGTGGTTAATGAGAATCCAAGCATCAATAACAATGGAAACCAAATGGATAATAGTGCTGTTCAACACATAGTAGCACAAGGAATCATAGATGCAATGCCATTTATTATTCAAACGATTCAAGAAGCGAATAATAAAAGTAAACATAGCAGTAAGCAACCAATTGAACCAGAACACAGCGTGAACAATGGACCTGTACTTCAAGTGCCCATTCCCAAAAGAAGAAGAACCATGCCTTATGGTTGTTCTTACAAAGAATTCTGGTCCTGTAAACCGATAGAATTCTCGGGCAATGAAGAACCTATTGCAGCTCTACGCTGGATAGAGAAAACAGAGGCTGTTCTGAAAATAAGCAAATGTGCGGAAGAGGACAAGATAATGTTTGCTTCCAATCTATTTAAGAATTCAGCCTTACAATGGTGGAACACTATCCTCCAATCAAGAGGAAGTGATAGGGTTTACAACATGGAATTGGAGGAATTTAAAAATATGATAGAAAGGAAATTATGTCCTCCTAATGAAAAGGAACAGAGAGCAAACAAATTCCTAAACCTTAGGATGAATGGAGTGGATAATAAGGGGTACACAAAGTTATTCTTTGAATATGCTAGGATAGTACCAACCCTTGCTTCACCTGAACCAGTATTAATCTCCCGTTACATCTGGGGATTAATTGGAGAGATTAGACATGTAGTCAAGGCAGCTAGGCCTCAAACCATAGAAGAAGCAGTAGAACTAGCTAATACCTTGACAGATGAATTAGTCCGTACTAGAGAAGAAGATCAGAGGAAAAACCTAGCCCAAAGGCTTAACCAGGAATTCCGATATGGAAATTCCAACAGTGGGAAAAATATAGGTTCCATATCTGCACCTTATTGCAAGTATTGCAAAAGGAAGCATTCTGGAAAATGCTCCATATATTGCAATTTCTGCAAAATATCAGGTCACAAGGAAGAAGACTGTAGGAGGAAAGCCAACAGCAGGATATGCTACAATTGCAGAGAACAAGGTCACATCAAACCGAAATGTCTGAAACTAGCCCCAGCTGCAAACAACAAGAACACTAAAAATGCTAGAGCATTTGTTCTGACTGCAGATGAAGCCAAGATGATTCCAGACGTGATAGCTGGTACGTTTTTAGTTAATGATGTTTTTGCTAAAGTATTATTTGACTCTGGTGCAAACCAAAGTTTTATTAATACGTCATTTTGTAAACTTCTAAATCAATCATTAACTAAACTACCACTAGAGTGCTTAGTGGAGACAGATAATGGAGAAACTGTTAGGATTTCTGAAATCTTGCAGGGAGCAAGAATAGAAATTTTAAACCAAAAGTTTATGGCAAACCTTTATCCAATGAATCTGGCAGGATTTGATGTTGTTTTAGGAATGGATTGGTTAATAGCCAATAAAGCCAGTATTTTATGTGATCAAAAGTCAATCCAAGTAAATTCACCAAAAGGTAAAAAGATCACAATTAAAGGAGATAAACCATCTAAATCCACAAAATTCATTTCTGTGATGAAAACTACAAGTTATATAAGAAAAGGATCTATAGTATATTTGATTTCTATAATCACTAACACTAAAGGAAAAGAACTAAAAGACATTCCAGTAGTGTCTCAGTTTTCAGATATATTTCCAGAGGAATTACCAGGACTATCGCCGGATAGAGAAGTTGAATTCAGAATCCATCTGCTACAAGGAACAACACCGATTGCCAAAGCACCTTACTGTTTGGCACCTGCAGAAATGCAAGAACTGAAGAAACAATTAGATGAATTACTGGAAAAATGATTTATACAGCCAAGCTCATCGTCGTGGGGAGCACCAATTTTATTCGTTAAAAAGAAGGACAGATCAATGCGTATGTGCATTGACTACCGTGAATTGAACAAAGTCACGATTAAGAATCGGTACCCATTACCGAGAATCGATGACCTGTTCGACCAACTGCAAGGAGCTCGATTTTTCTCTAAAATCGATTTAAGGTCAGGATATCATCAATTAAAGGTACAGAAAGAGGACATTCCTAAGACTGCCTTCAGAACAAGGTATGGTCATTATGAATTTACTGTCATGCCATTTGGTTTAACCAACGCCCCAGCTGCATTTATGGACATGATGAACCGAATATGTAAGCCATATTTGGATAAATTCATAATTGTTTTTATAGATGATATTCTAATTTACTCTAAGAGTAAGGAGGAGCATGCAAAGCATTTGCACGCACTTCTAAGTTTATTAAGAAAGGAAAAGCTTTACGCTAAGTTTTCAAAGTGCGAGTTTTGGTTAGAACATGTACAATTTCTTGGACATTTAGTGAATCATGAAGGAATTCATGTGGATCCCACAAAGATCGAGGCGATTACCAAATGGAAAACCCCTGAATCACCAACCGAGGTTAGAAGTTTCTTAGGATTGGCCGGGTATTATAGAAGATTTATTCAAGATTTTTCTAGAATAGCCATTCCTTTAACTAAATTAACCTGTAAATCCATTAAGTTTGAATGGGGACCAAAACAAGAAGAAGCTTTTAGAATTCTTAAGCAAAGATTAACCCATACACCCATACTAGCGTTACCAGAAGGAACTGAAGACTTTGTAGTCTATTGTGACGCTTCTAAGTTAGGTTATGGATGTGTATTAATGCAACGCCAAAAGGTTATAGCTTACGCATCTAGACAACTTAAGAATCATGAAGAAAATTATTCAACCCATGATCTAGAATTAGGAGCTATAATTTTTGTTCTTAAGATTCGGAGGCATTACCTTTATGGTAGTAAGTTTACCATATTCACTGATCATAAGAGTTTAAGGTATATTTTCGAACAGAAAGAGTTGAATATGAGACAAAGACGCTGGATGGAGATGCTTAGTGATTATGATTGTGATATCCAGTATCATGAAGGAAAACCAAATGTAGTGGCAGATGCTTTAAGCCGAAAATATCATGAAAACACTTTCTTTTGAAGTGTTTTTAGTCATTGCGTTTTAGGTAAAACACATTTTTAGGTGTTTTCAGTCCATTGCGTTTTACAGAAAACACTTTCTTTTGTTTTTTTAGGCCATTGCGTTTTAGAAAGGAGACATTTTTAAGTATTTTCTGGCCATTGCGTTTTATAAATAAGACATTTCTTTGTGATTTTGGTGCATTGCGTTTTAGGCAAAAACACATTTTTATGTGTTTTCAGTCCATTGCGTTTTAGAAAACAGACATTTTAAGTGTTTTCTGTCCATTGCGTTTTAGAAATAAGACATGTGTTTGTGTTTTTGGTGCATTGCGTTTTAGGTAAAACACATTTTTATGTGTTTTCAGTCCATTGCGTTTTAGAAACTACACTTTCTTTTGAGTTTTTAGGCTATTGCGTTTTAGAATTAAGACATTTCTTTGTGTTTTCTGGCCATTGCGTTTTACAAATAAGACATTTCTTTGTGTTTTTGGTGCATTGCGTTTTAGAAAAATGTCATTTTTTAGTTTTTTTCCATTGCGTTTTACGCAACTGGGTTTTCAAAATTTTTTTCGAAAATATAGCAATAGTATACTCGTTTTAAAGATAAAAAAAACGCTCGTTTTTTTGGTGCAATTTTTATAAAAAAAATAATGTCGTATAAAAGAGTTATTAACGTTTAAAAATGGGGGGGGGGGGAATTGGAGGAGAGAGAAACTATTGCCTTGGATTGACTAGAATACTCCTAAACAAACTCACGCGCCTCTTTTCTTCCCTTCAATTTCCCTGATTTAATCTTAGCCCTTGATTAACTAAATGGATGGTCAAGATCACTTCCTAGCCTTCTTAGCCAAATAAACTTCCTATTGTATCTCCACTGTAACAACCCTAAATAAAATCGACACCCTCATAATATTTCTGACACCCTAGTATATTTTAAAATGTCCCAATATGTCCCAAAATACACCCCATACGCGAAAACAGGCCTCAAATATATTAAATAGTATTAAAAATAAAATAAAAATAGAAATATTAAGTTGAGGCAGGCCGCGTAGACCAACCCCAACCCTTACGCTGGCAGTATGAAGGTTAAAAACCTGATTTCGTTGAATTATAAGTTTAGGCGGGCCGCGTAAGCTAACCTTAACACTTACGCGGGCCGCGTGAGATCAAGATAGTGGCGCAGCCCGGTGATGACACGTGTCATCATCGTGGCGAGTCTATGTGATGATCCGGATGGGCTATATGTTGACCTGGAGTCAACGCGGGCCGCGTAAGCCCAGCCCTTATGTTATGCGGGCCGCGACAAAGCCAAACTCAGCAACTATAAATAGAGGCCATCGGATTTCAGTCGAGAATCGCTCACAAACGTTTCGTTTCTTTTCTCTCATTTCTGAATATTAGGCTTTATAAGCGGGTGTTATACCCCCTAATTAGCGAAGTTCTGCTCCGTTGTAAGTATTATAACCCCTGGATACGTATTAGATACGCTGCCTGATTGATCTAGGGTTCCGTAATGGCTGTCGTGGTTCTGCCCGACTTAGTCATTGGAATGCCGTCTCGGGGAGGGTATTGCTAATGTTAAAATGGGTTATTATACTAACGCATGTACATTTGTGTAAATTATAGATTGTCACCAGGAAACCCTTACGAAAAACCTAAGACAGCAATTTGAGTTTATCCGCTTTTTGTTAACCTTTTTGTAATGTTTTACAAAACCTTAAATGTTTTACAATGAAATTTAGCAATGATTGAGTCTTTGTAATTCTACGATTACTGCCGGTATGTTGGGGTTTTGTATACAAATTGTGAGTAACGTTACCATTGGACGAAGAGTTAGCCAATGTGTAATATGACCCACCAGTCAGGATTGACAGTACTGAATGAGTAATTGGGTAGATATAAACATTGTAATTGTTAGGGGTATCGGATCAGAGTAGGCTCGAGCGGAAGCGGAACAAACACACACACACACTAGCAGAAAATAAAGAACACGAGAATTTACGTGGTTCGGTCAAGGTGACCTACGTCCACGGGTTGCAACTAGGGTTTTACTTTTATTAGATGCTCACAACTGTTTTCAGAATGATACAGATTACAATTACATCATAGGTATTTATAGAACAAGATTAGGGTTTCCTACTTGGTCAACAAGTTAACTAAGTGGGCCTAATAACTAGGGCCGGCTAACCCTAATTAGGGCCGGCTACCCTAAAGCCTACGAACCCAACAATCTCCCACTCGGAGGCTTTGCATAGTCCACAAAGTGCATCCAAGAAACCCATCACTAGTAACTTCAGTAATCTTTACGTTCAAGTCTTCCCAGCCTCCAGTTCCAAGAACAAGCTAAGACTTCAGTCACATCCAAGCCACCTAGTTGCAACCACACCTCTCATCAAGTACCTGAGAGACCAGTTGAAGCTCCCACAAGCTCCAACGCAACAGTCTTATCAGACCCATTCTCTATCTCAACCGGCTTGCACGATCCACCAGCTCTAGAGATACATCGAGAATTAATACCACTCTCCACATTTTGCAAACTATTTCCAGGAGAGCTTTTTTCTTCAGTCGGAATCTTCGTCTTCAAAACCCAACGGTTCTTTGTGATTGTACCCGGAACACGACCCATGCTCCCACTATCACCAAATCCCCTGACTGGCTTAAACTTAGACCCCCGACCACATTCAACTGACATCCCCAAAGCACCAGGATTCAAGTTTGCAAATTGAACCCTCTTCCGCTTACTAGATTCAGTGAACCAGACTTTATGTTGTACAGGGACGGCTACTCCCTCAGCAGGTATCTCAACTAGATACAACGATCCTCGTCTCTTCCCACAGGCAACAACAAGATTTCCATCAATCACCTTCCACTTCCTACCACCAAACTTAACATCTAGTCCTTGTTTATCCAGTTGACTAACAGAAATAAGTTTCTTCGTTAAACCTGGAATTACCCTGACGTTCTTTAAGTTCCATGTAGTGCCCAGTGGAGTCTTCAGATTGACATCTCCCATACCCGTAACATTAAGAACATGACCGTTAGCTAATCGTACCTTTCCAAAGTCTCCTTTTTTCAGATTCACCATCGTCTCCCCGCTGTGCATGGCGTGAAACGAAGAACCAGAATCCATAGCCCAAGAATCTATAGACTCTTCACAGTAAACCAGTACGTCACCGTCAGATTCATCTGACACAACACTGTTTACATGCTGCTTACCATCCTCTTTCTTAGGATCAGGACACTCGTTTTTAACATGCCCCTTTTCACCACAGTTCCAGCACCTCACATTCTTCCCAGCTTTAGACAAGCTTTTCCCACGACTCCCACTGCTTCTGTTTTTACCTCTTCCCCTGCTAACACTGAGCATACCACCAGAAGTAGATCCTCCATTAGTGTTCCTCCGGCGAACGTCTTCACCCAAAACACTATCCCGGACCCGATCAAACTTCAAATTTCCAGTTCCAGCAGTTTCAGTGACCGTTGTCACAAATCCTGACCAGCTATCAGGTAAGGAAGATAACAAAACCACAGCCTGAGTGTCATCATCCAACTTCATGCCCACAGTTGCTAACCTGGACAAAATTGAATTGACCTCGTTAATGTGATCAGCAACTGAACTGCCCTCGTTCATCCTCATATTAAACAGTTCTCTCATCAAGAATACCCTATTACCGGCAGACGGCTTCTCATACATATTTGACAGAGCTTCTAACATATCACGAGCAGTTGTTTCTTTCAAGATATTAAATGCAACGCTCCTCGTCAAAGCCAATGTAATTTTACCTCTTGCCTTTTTGTCCTTTGAGTTCCAAATTGCTTCGGCAGCTTTATCCATTCCAGCAGGTTTTTCTTCCAGTACCACATCCAAATCACATTCACCAAGCAACGCCTCTATTTGCATTCTCCACCAAGCAAAATCAGTACCGTTGAACTTCTCGATTCGGAACTTCCCGTCTTCAGCCATAACAAACGAGAAAACCAGAAAAAACCACAAGGAACTAAGCAACCGAAACCTGAGCAACCTTCAATAAACCAGAAACCCGAAGTACCCGAACCAGCGACTTCTCTTGCAAACCCGAGCGTAAAATCAGCGAATAACCAGGGTTCAAGAACCGAAACCCTAATCGCCAAACACCCCAAAACCACCAGATCTGCAACAGCAAACCCTACGACGCAAACCCTAGACCTTACGAGCCGTAACCAGAGAACAGGTACGGGCCGTAAACAAGTCAGCGGCGACGACAGCAACAGCAGATCAAGATCTCTCGTCCAGCTCTCTCCCTCTCCTGCGATAACCGTGTGAACCGTGTATTTTACTGAACCTTTGGCTCTGATACCACTTGTTAGGGGTATCGGATCAGAGTAGGCTCGAGCGGAAGCGGAACAAACACACACACACACTAGCAGAAAATAAAGAACACGAGAATTTACGTGGTTCGGTCAAGGTGACCTACGTCCACGGGTTGCAACTAGGGTTTTACTTTTATTAGATGCTCACAACTGTTTTTAGAATGATACAGATTACAATTACATCATAGGTATTTATAGAACAAGATTAGGGTTTCCTACTTGGTCAACAAGTTAACTAAGTGGGCCTAATAACTAGGGCCGGCTAACCCTAATTAGGGCCGGCTACCCTAAAGCCTACGAACCCAACAGTAATCGCCCTCAATACTGTTAAGTTTAAATTAAATTAATGTTTCTTGATTAAACTGGGATTCACTCACCAGTATTTCCCACTGACAAATGTTTTTAAAACGCGTTTCAGGTAACACAATGTGAAAGCCAATTAGAAGCCTGCTGGACAGCACTGAAGGCTTGGAAAAGTGGCTATAAAAGTTACCTAAATAAAAAAGGCGTTTTAATTCAAATAAAATGGGATTTATCCCTGTAAATCAGCTTGTAATAAATACTTGGATTTTTAATCCCAATATGTTTATTTATTTATATATATATATATATATATATATATAAATGGTGGTTTTACTCTGATATACATTTCCTAACTACGATCCTGATGAAAATTCCGCTGCCAAATTAATTAACAGATACCACCGAAATTCTGAGTTCGCGTCCGCCCGTTCCCGGAACAGATAAGGGATCGGGGGTTGCGACATCCACCCATGATGATTATACAAAAGCGAGTGGGGGAATAGTGAAGGAATAATAGATTTTAATAATCTAAATATTAGTCGTTGGCCGGTAACGATTCCAACTTTAAAAATAACTATTGGTTGTCGCACATTTTCACATATCGTAAATCAGTGGACCTTTACTAAACCGAAAAATTTAAAAGGACAAAAAGAAATTAAGGTTCTGTTTATAAAATTCCATTGGTTCACAATATGTGAAAAGGTGGGACCACCACTGTTTATTTTTTAAGTTGAGACCGTTGCCAGCAACGGCTAATAGTTGAGATTATTAAAATCTATTATTAAAAAACAAATACTATTTTACCCCGTTAAAAATTACAGGCTTGTCATCGTTTGTGTTAGGCAGCTGCCTGGCATTTCCTCGAATTCAGTGGCGGAACTAGAAAAAAAATAATGTGTATCCCAATTTTTTATCGTATATTCATACAATATATTTTTTTATTGTACATTCATAGAATTAAGTACACAATAACAACTAAAATTAGTAACTAAACCCTAACCTAATATCCAATTTCGTTCCTTTTGTGCTATAATACTTTTGCTCAGGCAGTAACAGAACCAGAAACTTTTAACCAGCGGTCCTAACATAACTTTAATATTAAACGTTAACAAAATAAAATCTTAGATACAAATTCTAAGATATATATATATATATATATATATATATTAAGAAAATAGAATAAAAGATATTTAATATTTAGCATTAACAAAATAAAACTTTAACATATAGATAACTAGGTTATTACCCGGGATTGCTTCCCAGGCTGAAGAAAGTTACTTATATTATTATTAATTTTGTTCATGCATAAAGGTTTGAAAAAAACTAAAAATAAACTATATGCTAACGAAGACAACAATGGTATGCTTGAACCACTGTTTGACCACTGTTTGACCAAAGTCAAAACCACTGTTTGACCAAAGTCAAAACCACTGTTTGCAAAAATATAATTCTTAGTGGTTCAAAAGTCTGTTTGACCAAAGTTAAAACACTGTTTGACCAAAGTTAAAATGTTGTTTGACCAAAGTCTGTTTGTCCAAAGTCAAACTACTGTTTGGAAAAAAAGAACCACTGTTTTCTCCACAAAACACTGTTTTAACCCAATAGTGTTTTGAAACCACTGTTTAACCTAACAGTCGTTTCAAAAGTGGTTTCAAAACACTGTTTTAACCCAACAGTGGTTTTAACCCAACAGTCATTTCAAATGAGCTTAGGGTGTGAAGATCACTCGAATATATAACTTCGGTCAAAGAATATTACTAATACATTTGAAAGTCAAAGATGCATTTTTACTTACGTTTCTGATGACACTAAGCATAACCAAAGTAGCTTCATTAACATCCATTAAAAACTGATCTGTGTCCCAACCTATTTTAAACAAAACAAAAAACTTTGATCTAAGTTCAACTAACCACACAAACATATTAATAATCAAAGTAAAGAATCCTAATATACTATATTTTGAAACATTAGCCAATGTATCCAACTTAGAACGCACCTTGCTATCAACCTTAGGAACATGCTTGTTTCCCATGTAAAGTGCTCCCATCAACTGAAGTAGAGGAATCTCTAGAGGGAAATTAAATGGGGTAATCACTGCCACCTGATTAAAAAAATGTCTGCATGATTAGAGGTAATATTACATAATTAAGTATGCTTTAAGGTGAAAAAAAATCAAAGCTAATCATGCACAGTCAGCACAGATAACACTGAAGCAAGGACCCTACCTTGATATGCTTATATAATTATATACATTCAAAAATGTGAACTACTAAATAACAGCGTATAAGATTTAGATAAAAAACCATCGATAGCTTACGCTTGTATGATGAGGATTAGGATCAAATACAAAGGGCCAAATAAATAAGAAGGGTAAGAAGGATTTTAGGCTATTGATCTTTAGATTGGGGAAGGGCATAAAGGGACCTATACCTCACCTATACTATACGTCTATACTACATTGTACATGGTAATGAAACAGTCAGGTAATATGGGGTAAGATCAAATAAAAAGTTTATTTTGCCTAAGTAGGATGAGAAAGAATCTTAACCATTCATTTTTCAAATCAATGGTTAAGATAAAAGTGTAGGAGAAAGGAGGAATGCAAGGGTATCTTGGGAAAATCCTATTTATGGGCTTTCTCTCTCCACATGCAAGGCACATGCATATTCCACCCTCATTTTTTAAACGTTCATAACTTTTTTATACGACATTATTTTTTCATAAAAAATTCACCATAAAATCGAGCGTCTTTTTATCTTTAATTTGAGTACCATATTGCTATATAAAATATGAAGACTAAAAAAACCAACTAAAATGTGTTGAATTTCTATGTTGTATAACATTTTTTTGTGCTGGATTTTTGTATTATATTTTTGTACTATATTTTTGTACTAAATTTTTTGTGTTAAATTTTTTTGTCTTAAATTTTTTTTTCTCAATTTTTTGTACTAGATTTTTTTGTACTACATTTTTTTGCTGAATTTTTTTGTGCTATATTTTTTTGTACTACATTTTTTGTGCTATATTTTTAGTACTATATTTTTTTGTACTAGATTATTTGTGCTAGATTTTTTTGTACTAGATTTTTTTTGTATTTTTAAAAAACAAAATGGTTGCCACATGTCGTTTTCACTCCTATTTATAAGGACCAAAATGCCCTTGATTCCTACTTATTAGGAGTGCCACATGTCATCATCACAATCCTTCTTAGGCTACTTAGGCAAAATCCACTTTTTAGTGGATCCTTCCCCCAGGTAATATATTTACAAACAAAGGTATGCAACTAAATCTACCTGTGTGACATTTGTATGGTCTAAGCAGCAGCCAACATAAATAGTTCTCACGATTCCAGCTTGTCCTTCAAGTTTCCATCTTTTTCACTAAATAAATAGTACCTACCATTTCAAAAACATTAAAGAAATTCTTTAAACCAAAGAATGAAAGTTTATTATAGTATCAGGCTAAAAAATTCTTTAAACAAATGTATAAGGGTGGGCGGGGCACCCACCGAAAACCCACGCGGGGACCATTTTGCCGAGCGGAGATGGTACCGCCATCCAAGAGGGGAGTGAAATAGGGGACCAATTTCGGTGAGGAGGCATCGAAGAGAGAAGAGGAGAGAGAAGGTGGGCCCCATTCAATCAACCAATGAAAAATTTCCTTTTTTTTTTCTAATAAAAAACCAAGTCACCTAAGAGGGGAGTGCCGCCATCAATTTAGGGTGTTAGGAGAGTTTAAGAGGGGAGTTGACGTGGCACACGAGGATTGGTTATGCGTAAGAGAGGGGACTCCCCTCTTAGGGGAGTGCCCCCCTCACCCTAAGAGTAACTCGTTCAGCAGAGAACTTTAGACCATTTTGCATGCTCCACGTCATCGTTGGACACTTCAAATAAAAGTAAAACAACACGCCCACTCCGAGCACATAACTGGTAGTGGAAAACACCACTTAACCACCAGGTTGTCCGTAACTGAAAACTTGATCACTCTTTAGTAGTTTTCCAAAATGTACATCATAATTCGCAAATTATTTATCCAATTAGATAATAGATTAACCACTTGATAATAAAAGTATTATCACAAATTATCAATCAACAGCATCAACATCAAACAATTTAATAAGAGACTTTGCCCATTAGACAGGCTTCTTTTCCGCCCATACATTTTTTATTTGACCCATTTAAGATACCACACAACTCGAATTGACCCGGGTATAAGTAAATTGGTCTAAATTAAGTACCTTGGTGCCAAATTTTAATTGGTCAGCTGGACGGATGGAAACATTAAGATCACAACAAAGCGATTCTTCTTGCATATTTCCATTAGTAACTCCCAAATATCTCAGCACCATTCGCAACTCTACAACATATTCTGTAGCTTCAATGTCTGTTCTCATATTAGGTTCAGGATTATTTCAAGCAAAGGCACACCAGCTCTGTTCAAATCAACATGTTACCAAAAAAAATATATATTTTACCTCCAAATAACATAAACAACATGGTACATTTTCAATAGGAGGATGATATCTAGTCTAAGAGAAAGAGAATTTACAAGGATTCTTGCAGCCATCCCCATTAGCTTCATGTGAGACCGAATGGCTGGAGATACTTGGTATGATCTTCCCCAATCACATCAACCTGTAGAACAAAGATTATCTTTTTAGAGATTTAAGATTACATCTCTGTTGAATATATTTGTTTCTTAAATATATCAGCCACTCACCAGTAATGCTAAATTACCCAGCCTACATATAACCACAAGCAAATCAGAATTCTTGAAGATGAAGACAAACTTGCACTGGTGGTTCAGCCCTCGATGGCTTTCTTTTCGTCGGAACCTTAGGCTCATCTACCGGAACTCGGGTGTCGAAATCACTGTCATTAAAACAGGTAATGGTCACAATAGTCATTACACGAACTGATCTAAACCGATGAAACTTGCAATTAGAGGAAGACTTACCGGAGTTTCGTCGGAGTCTTCGTGGGAACCATAGCCGCCATCGCCATATAGAAGTTTATGTGGCTCTTAAGGACCTCCAGTGTCACCGCCGTATAGAAGTTTGTAACCAAATCATCACCACCGTCACTCTCTTTCGTCCCCCAAACTCAATCACTGTGTTCCCGAGTTTCATTAAATTAGAGAAAAGAAAAGATTTGGAAGGAAATAATTTTTAGTTGTGTTCCAGAGTTTCATTAAAGGAGAGAAAAGAAGAGAAAATGAAAGGTTTTTTGCCTAAATTTAATCTTTCCAATTTGGAAAGAAACGGAGAGAAGAGAAAAGAAAATGAGAGAATCATTTCTTTTCTCCCCTTAACTTAACTCGGGAACACAGCGAATGAGTTTGTCAGATCTAACCCTAAACTACATAGTGTTTCTTCAAGAGTATGAAATTCTAGGGAAGAAAGAGAGAGATGAAGAAGATGAGGGTTTGAAAAGAAGCGTGAGAAAGAAAAAAGAGGAGTACAGGAGAAGTGAAGTGAAGGAGAAGATTTTAGGGTTTTTTAGGGGAGTGGTACTGTTGGGCGGGAAAAGGCAAAAAGTGATACCCTAATCTACTGACACGTGGCCCAAATAATAGACGTAGTAAATATTTTATTCGTTGTAAAACTAACACAAGAACTCATTATAAAAAACATATATATAAAACATATAAATTTTGCTTTGACTAGCAATGTGTTGTCAGAAACCTTGCTTGTTGTGCCTGTACTAATTTTTTCTAAAGGCTAAGTCTATACATGCACCCTTATAATCTTATTTTCACATCCCTAGTGTATACAGGTCGAATAACTTTATACTGCCCGTATAGAATGCTTTTGTACAGAAATAAATGCAGTGGAATCTTTTTTTACATGTATATGGGTCGTATAACATTATACGAGCCGTAAACAATTGTATACGAGCAATATAATGTTATACGGCCAAATGTGTTTATTTTTGTGAGTTTTCATCAGATTTTTGGGTTTTTAAGATCTGTATACGGGCCAAGTAATGTTATACGACCCATATATAAGTTTTTTTTTTTTTTTTTTTTTGTCTAAAACTGAACAACCATTTAATAAATTTTAGTAATGCTTTAGATAGTGTTTTCAGTATCCGGAGTTTGTTGGGTGGCGACGACAGTGGGTGTGTGAGAGAATTGAGAGTATGATTGCTGAAGCTTGAATATGGTGATATTTGTCACACCCCAACCGATGGCGAAAACATCGGGATGAGACGAACAAATCGCTCAAAAGCATCATAACACTATTGTGGCAATATAAATTAATCAAATTTCATAAATGACTAAATTAAAATATATTGTTCCAAATAAAGACAAATTGCAACAAGCATGGTTTATTATTAAAATGGGTATCTAGTCCATCCTAACTTGATTCCTTCATCATCTTGACTATCAATCTGCAACATGTATTAAAATAAAATCAACAAAAATGTTGGCGAGTATACAAGTTTGATACATAGCATAAAGTAGGATAAAAAGGTTAAGTACTCATATCCAACATGAACAACATAATACAAGTTACTAATATGCTGAAACAGTATCACTATATGTTAACACAAGTTTCCAACGCAAACACCCCAAGACTCAAGGGCGGTGCGTACTCCTATAGTTTAATAAGTTTAGCCAGGTTAATGAGCATATAGACACGAAAAGTTTACATAGCATACGAGTCTAACAAGCATCAAAATGTTTCATGTTTATAAATGGTTAGAGTGTGAATAAATAAAGTTTAACGTGTTTGTGAATTCGAATATGAATACAAGTTGCACCCAAAAGTGTTTAAAAAAAATGGGATCATGTATACTCACATTGATTGCGTTGCGATTTCTTGTAAAAGCGCACGAGTAAAGGTGGTGAATTCCAAAAGAACGAACGAGATATGTTTATCCTAGATGTTTAGAATATCACATAACGAACTCGTTATTATTTATAAGTAAAAATATAATTCCTAATATTTAGGGTTCACGAATCCGATTAATTAAATACTATAATTTATCTCATTAATAACTTTGTTAGTTATTTAATTTTAGAGTTTAATATAAATGAGAAAAAAAAACATATATAAAAAGAATTTAGTTATAAACTGTTTAAAAAATAAATTTTAAAAATAAGGTCCTAAAAAGAAGTTTAGGATCCAATGGATTTATTAACAAAAATACATTCTAAAATTACGATGGTAATATATGAAATACATAGCCTTTTAACCACTAAAATATTTAAAATAAAATAAAAAGTTTATCTTTATGCATGTTTCAAAACCAGCATATAAACCAATTTCTTATTTACATAGAAGCCACAAATTTTACTTTAAAAATTATTTATATAAGTTGCAAACTATCTTAAATCACCGTATAGATTTAAGGCTACTGTAGTTAAATTTTGGTGTGCATAAATAAGAAAATAAGAGCTTGTGTATTAATCCCCTAGACTTGGCTTCTTCAAATTACAAATTACCAAAAGAATTATAAATGGACTATATTGATACGATGCTACTGCCAAAAAAAAAAAAACTAATGGATTTCAAGTATTCATAATCAAATTATTAAACTAATCATAATGTAGTTTCAATATAAAGATTATATCTTATGATATATGTTTCTTAGTTGTCTTCTTCTTTACAAAAACAAAACATGAAAGTAACTGTTATGTGGTTTCTAGGCTTTTTAATTCAATTGGAAAGGATTCATAACAGAAAGTTAACAAACAAAACAAAAGAATTAGAATTGTATACCGAAACGAAAGGAGCGAAGGTCCGACATAAAGATTCCGACTCCGACGGCGTATGGTTTTCCGGCGACGCACTCGGTTCCAGCGAAGGTCTCCTTTCTCTGGCAAAGCTCCGTTTAACCGGCGAGTTTGTTATTAAACAATGAGGGTGTCGAGAGAAGGTGTAAGAGGTTGAGGTTGTGTGTCGGTAATCGGTGATGAAGCTTCGGTTTTATAGCATCATACAAGTCTCGTACATTTGGAAAGAGAGTGGTGATTGATTTGTATTTGTGATTAGAATGGGTCTAAGTTCATGATTGAATCACAAAAAGGAAACGCGGAAATTGGTTATAAATCACGAAAAATCAGTAAAAACTTACTCCCTCCGTCCCATTAAAAGTGTCATATTTTGAATTTTCAAAGTCTTTATTTATAAACTTTGACCTTAAATAATTTTGTTTGTGTTAGATAACACTTGATGAAAGTTATATGATTTGAGTGTGTTTTACAAGTGTTTTTATCGGGTTAATTTTCATCAAGTTTTATATAACACAAAAAATATATAATTAAAGTCAAAGTTAATAAAGACTTTGAAAATTCAAAATAGGACACTTTTAATGGGACGGAGGTAGTAAAAAGAAATGGTGGTCAATGATCTGTTTGTCGGCAACTTTGAAACAATCAGCGAAACTTTCGCTTACTTAAATTACAAAGGAAATGATGCGAGTCAGATATGGATCAAGTGGTGGAGTGGTAAGACGGCTGTTTATTGGACGGGTGAACGCGGGTTCGAATCCTGTTGTCCACCTTTTTATTGTTTTATCTCTAACAAGCTTTCTTTGGTTCAAATCCTGTTGTCCACCTTTTTGTTGTTTTATCTCTAACAAGTTTTCTTTTATTCCAAAACTGGCCCCTGAACTTCATCTTTAGGAAAATACCATAATAGTCCCCCTAGTTATTCTACATGACAATTATATAATTACAAGGGAACTTTTATTAAAACCTATCAAACTAACTAGGTTAGTTTAAGAAAATTAATTAAAATAATCAAATAAATAAATAAATGAATAATTATAAAGATTATTAATTAAATTAAAGAATAAAATCTTTCAACAATTATTTATTTCGCGGAAAATTCCCGAGTTTCAAGAATTAGGATCCAAAATCTTAAAATAGGTCTGATTTTGGGAATCCAATTTGACGGATGTTACAATATTAGAACACTATACACTGCATGTAAACACAAGGGCTTTGTGATGATATCTTACAAATTGGAACAACATATTCGTGTGTTGCAGTTTGGAAATGTTGGAATTCTGAGTTTGAATTGTTGTGAATGTTTAAGATGAACAATGAAGGAAGATAAACAAATATGGAAATAATGCAGCGGAAGAATAAACTTTAAATCATAACAATGGAAGATTTGCTTTCATCATCATACTTTTCATAGAAAGATTGTAATTACAATAATTCACGTATGCATGAATTACAAACTCCCCCTCAGCCTAAGATCACTCTTATTTATTCGTACAAAATGTCAAGATGGAAAGTTATGAATAGAACATTACATGCATTGTTCTATTTATAGTACAATACAATTATCTGAAGCATCTTGGCTGACACCACCTAGACAATGACATCTAACAACCTCTAACATCTGCTAAGACTAAACACTGTTACATTGAAAGCTCTGATGAGCAGCATCTGTTGAGTAATCCGCTGTTGAGCTTTAACTTCTGTTGAGCTTCAGCAGACCTTGCTTCTTCAGACCTTGTCTTCATCAGCAATGGATGATCAGACCTTTGCTTTCAATAGACTTTGTCTTCATCAGCGGTTTACTTTGGCAGACCTTGGAAACCAACAGACTTTGTCTTCAACAAACTTTCTCTTTGGCAGACTTTAGGTGTAGCAGATGTTGATGCCTTTGCCATTCGGAGGAGTATGTCTTCTAAGCACTGTTTATTGTTGATTAGATGATGTAGATTATTTTGGCTTTCAATCATCTGTTCTTTTGGCGGGGTCCACATGATTCAATAGGAAAGATGACCGAATAAAGATCATAGCCAACCTAAATTCATGAATTCCTGCATCTTGTATTTATCAACGATGTTCTGATATGGAGTTATACGTTCCTTGTAAAAGTTTTCCCAGCTCGCTACCGATGTATGCCGTGTGGGTTGTCGCCAGAACCCTGCCGATGTTCGTCTGTCAACTATCGGATGGAGTACTTTCGTGAACCTAAAAAAGCATGTTGCTGGTGATTCCATCGTGTTCATGCGAGCAGATAACGGTGAACTTTACGTCGGAATTAGACGTGCTAATAGAGTGGGAATCGGTATATAATGACCTAATTACCCTTACACTAAACTGCAAAAAAAGTAACCAAGTTAGTGTCAGGGGCCAAAACCGTTATAAAATTCAACCTCAGGGTCTGATATGTTAAAAGATTTCTTTTTGGGCTGAAATGGTTAAACTGGTTAACTACAGGGGCCAAAACAGTAATTTACTCATTACCTAATTACCATTACACTTAAATGCAAAAGAGTAACATAGTTAGTGTTAGGGGCCAAAGCCGTTACAAAATGCAACCTCAGGGTCTGATATATTAAAATATACCTTTTTGGGCTGAAAGGATTAAACTGACTAAACCATAGAGGCCAAAACAGTAATTTACTCTTATTTTTTAGTAAAATAATAAAATCACCCCTGATGGTCAGGGCCGGGCCATGTGTGTAATTAGGTGAAAGTGTGAAACGTTGGCCTAGTGCCGGCGATAATTCTTGACATGATCCGCCAACCGGACCTGAACCCGACACGAAAAACACAGGTTTGGATCGACTAACGTGACCCGTTTAAAAATACGGGTTGGGTTCGGGTTGACCCACATTAAAAATGGGTTGAGTTCGGGTTGACCCGTATAAAAATGGGTTGACCCCTTAACCCGTTTAACTATTTAGAATTTTTGTTTATATTTTTATTTATGTTTTTTTCGTTTCTATTTTACATAGTTAGTTATAATAATGTTAGTTTTGACACATTATATTATTTATTTGTCGCACTCATACTCATCATTAAACTTGTTATCGATAACCCGCTTAAAACCCATCAACACGCTTATAAATCGTCAACTTGTATGACTCATTTAAAAATACGAGTTAAACGGGTCGGGTTGGGGTTGACCCGAATTTATATGGGTTGGGTTAGGGTTGAAATCTTTAACCCGAATAATAATATGGGTCGGCTTCGGGCTAAATATTTTAACCTGCAAACTCATCAACCCGACACGATTGACACCCCTAAGCACCACCAAAATAATAAGGACTCCATTTAAGAAAAAAGAATACACAATATAAATAGTAACTTTGAAAAATTTGATTACCAAAGTTTTTTTTTTTCATGCTGCTAAAATCTTTTATTTATCTAGTATCAAAGGAGTTTAATTTGCAAAGTTATAAAGCATAGATATTTGATAATTTTTTTAATAAAATTTGAAAGGAAGTTTCATTCCACTTGTTTGTTGTTAGTTTCTATTTTCATCCTACAGAAATATTTAATTTAATACCAAATTATTTGTCTACTTTTTTTTTTAACAGTAAACTTTATAAGAAAACCGGCAAGCCCTCGAAGCAAGGACCGCCAAAAAAACCACTTACATCATATACAGAGGATTACGAACCCAATCCTTGCACACTAAATTGGAAAATTTAGATCTACCTTTCAACCACAAAAAAGACCAAGACTTAACTAAACCAACCGCCTCTACAACCTTCGGACTCAAGCCTTGAAAAACTTTTCATGTTAAAAAAAATTATTTGTCTACTAATAAACTAAGAATAATTTTTCATGTTTTCTTGTTAATTGTTAATAAATAGAAGTACTATTTAAGTCAAAATACTAAGTAACATGGTTTTTATTAACAAGAGAAGTATTCATTTATGTTGGAACTATATAAGTTTCTTCTTAATAATTTTTAGAGTTAAATGTCATTTTAGTCCCTCTGGTTTGGACTATTTTGTCAGTTTAGTTTAGATGTTTCATTTTTCACTTGTGGGTCCAAAAAGGTTTCATCATTGTCATTTTAGTCCACTGGGTTAAATTCATCCACTTTTTCTGTTAACGAGAAGAGCAATTCGGTCATTTGATATGGCTGAATTGCCCTACTAGTTAAAAGAATTACATGAAAAATGACTGAATTGCCCTTCTTGTTAACAGAAAAATGGATGAAGTTGACCGAGTGGACTAAAATGGCAACGTGAAACCTTTTTGGACCAACAGGAGAAAAATGAAACATTTGGAATAAATTGGCAAAATGGCCCAAAACACAGGGACTAAAATGGCATTTAACTCTAATTTTTATGTCAAATAGAAATCAATATTACTAACTCAATACAAATGAAAAAGGGCCTTGATTTTTACTTCGCTTAGGGCCATCAAAAAGGTTTAAACGGTCCTAGGTTACCAAATTTTCTTGTTACATAAAAAAAATCATATGAACACATGACGTTTTGATTTTTTTTTGTCATTTCATCCAAATCACAAACCCAGTTAAAATGTATCGTTACTCAGGCGGCTTTTTGGACATTTTACCCATATCTTTTTATGTTTTCTAATTTTTTAACCTTTAAATAAAAACAATAAAATTATTTATAAAATATACATACACACACATTCTCTCTCTTCTCTCCACCGTTCACCACAAATCGAACCACCAGAACCGCTACCATTTACACCACTCAAAAAACCCTAGCCGCAGCAACTAACAACGTCCCCACCATCCACGATTGGAGACTGCCACTACCATTATGCCTAGGGATGAGCATTTGGTATCGGGTACCGGTACCGTACCGGTACCGAACCGGTATATTCGGTACTGGTACCCACTTTCCCATTTTTCGGTACGGGTACTTTAACGCCCTGTTTTTCGTAACTTTCCTTAATTATAAAACTTGTCGTGCGTTTCTATTTTTGGAAACTTGTATTCCTTGTAATCGTATCCGACACTTTGATCGTAATAAAATTAATCTTCTACATTGATACGTGCATTCGTTTGATACATGACTCGTAATTCTGAAAAACATAAGTTTAACTCGTACACGATCATTGTGTATTCGTAATCCTTAAATCTCCATACATTCAAACACTTGGTTATTCGATTATATGACTAAGTTGTATGTTTTTCACTTGATTATACCAAACTATAAACCATACATACTTGTTACGTTTCATGTGTTATACACACCTATGTTATCACACTTTTTGCTAATTAAAAGATGTCATTTATGCATTTTGGACCTTGTTACAAGTTACATACATACTAGACAACATGTAACACTTTATTAAACATAAAATATATACTTTCTAATGTTACAAAAATAATAAAAAAAAATTATAGGGCAGTTAACAGCCTTGCATCAGCCCACTTAAGTCTTTTGTTTTGAGTTATTCAGGCCCACTAAACACTTCCAAAGCCCAACCCATTGAAACCCTAATCCCTTACCTATATAATAAACACTTCCCCACTCCTTATTCCACTTTTTCAAGCCTCCAAACACTTCAAAAACTCTCCCAAACTCAGCTGAGTTTCAGCCACGTTTTTGAAAGTTCCAGCCATAAAAAGTGAGTTTTAACTCACTTCCACTTCAATTTTCTTCTTGTTTCTTCTTTTACAACACTTGGATAACCTATAGGAAGGTTCTCACAAGTTTGCTTGGGCAAACTAAGGTGAAACCTCACCATTTTTTAGGTCCAAAGTGCACCTATAATTCTGCTCATTTTTATCTTTTTGTTTTGGAAGAAAACTCATGTTTTCTTCATACATTCCTATGTCCTTATGCCACTAATCAAGACTATGATTAAGTGTGCTTAAAAACAAGGTTGTGACACTTAAAATCAGAGGTTAAAACCTCATAAACTTTCTGTTTTGGTTAGGGTTTAACCCACAAGTAATGAACAAGCTTCAAGCTTGATGGTTGTGAGATTATAGGACAAGCTTGGGCTATCCTACTAAAAAAATCCACACATTACTTGATGATTTCTTAGATTAGTTGTAATTATTTCCTTTCTTATTGTATGTTCATGACCCTCCTTGAACGTTCATAACATCAAGTGTAGTGGTGAACACCTAGAGGTACCTAAATGGAAGACTTGTTCTTCCTACCTCCTACATGACTTCTATGATACAAAGAGGTTCCTAAATGGTGGATTTATCCTCCTACCTCCTACATGACCTATAGGATATGATGGACACTATGTAATATAAATATATATTATCCAAATAATCGAACCTTTGATGATGGATTAGTGTTCATTTGTCAAAGTATTAGATTACATCATCTAAGACGTAATAACTTGTAATGATTCTAATGGGTATTTGAACCGATGAAAACATTCTAACCCGTGGGGTTTCATAGTGTCAAACAAGTATTATGTGACTAGGTGATTACTTTTCATATGTTTATTTTCATACCCTCGAACTCCAAATCCTTAAACCATATGTAAACATCTCTTAAACTCCAAATCGAACACATTCAACTTCCTAATCTCTTACACTCGTCAACACTTGGATAATCGGAAGACTTAACAATTTTGTGAGTATACTTGACCCATTTTACCGTTTTCACACTTTTGGGTGTAACATGTTTTTATATACAAAACACACTTAGTATACATATTCTTATGCAAATACATAAACAAACAATCCAATACATGCTTACTATTTGTTATGCTTGATTCGTGTTTTCTGGGTGATTCTTATGTGATGAACTTGTTATTAGCTTCGTACAAGCCTCCACTTAACATGTATAGCGCTATAGGAGTAACGCACCGCCCGTGAACGAGAGGTCATGTTAGGTTTATTCATTCATACTTGCGTAAACAGAGGGTTGACTTGTTAATCGCATGCCAGTTTATACGTTAATCTTGATAACTAGGTTTGCCATGTGGATTGTTCCTTATCGTTTTTATACTTATATACTACGCACCAAACTTGTATGCTCGCCAATACTTTTGTATTGAACTACACTTTTAAAACATGTTGCAGGTTTAGCGATGATGTTGGTGATGCATGGAATCTAGTAGGATGCTTAGATACACACTTTAAACTTGTATTCTTATTGTATCGTCTTTCGTTATTTATGTTGTATTGTTTCAAATCCTTGTAATTGACTCTTTAGAAATGAAATGAAAATTTATTATTTAAATACTTGTCACAAATAGTGTTATGAAGTCTCTTGCAATCTATTTCGTCTCACTCCGATGTTTCCGCCATCGGTTGGGGTGTGACAGATTGGTATCAGAGCCATAACTATAGGGAATTAGGAAAAATAGGAATGATTTTACCTAGTCTATAGTTTTAGGGCCTTATTTTTATGTTTCGCTCAAAACTACTTGCATCATACTCTATTGCTTTTTATTCATTCTCTTTTGATCTTTTAACCATATATGCCATTTACACATGTTATTCTTGTGTGTTAATAGTTGTTTTATTATGTGTTAATGCTTGTTGTATTGTCCCATTGTTTATGTGCTATTATTGATATGTTTTCTTATGTGTTTATACTTGTTTATTTATTCCTTTAACTTACGCCTTTCCTAAGTCATTTTATTCGATTTATAGTAAACTCGAAAACACTCCTAATACACAAACGAGACAACTTCACCAAAATAGGCGTGAAACCCACAATTGGGTGAACGACTCCCAATCCACCTATTCTTTTTACACGAAATTCGCCATCAAGTTAGGAGTTAAATCCTCACCTTGATGTAGAATTTCCATTTCGAATTCTAGTGGACCCTCGTCTAAGTGTTGAAATTTAAAATTTTGACCCGACGAGTACCAACCACACTTAGGATACAAAATCGTCAACTTAGGGGTGAAACCCGCACCTTGTCGACTAGTTCCACTCCTTGATTTTCTCATAAATCCCGCCAAGTCTCGGAATTTTGATTGATTTGGGACATGTAGTAACCGGAAGGGTAAATACCGTTAACCGACTTGTCGGCGAGAGTATTTCACCTATTAGGCCAAAGCATGCTCCTTAAATTCGAAAGACTTTTCGACCACTTTGGTTAGTCAACGTTCCGTTTTGGAACCATCTAAGTTTTAACCGAACTTACGTTTTATTGATTTCGATCTTTTATGATACAATCCTCTCTTTTCAATTTCGAACTATTTCTGAGATTTCACTTTTACACATGCATTATACTAATACTTTTCATACGATTGTAGGATGTAACGTTATTTATATTCCTTGTAACAAAAAAGGAGACATATCATGAAGATAGGAGTGATTTCCTTACCTTGATGGCTAACTCTGTTTCCTTTTTCATCTTACAACGACCTCACCAACGAGTTAGGGTGATTCCCTCACTTAGGTGATCGTTACCAATACCTTCTTTTAATAGACTTTATTATGTACACACTATCATATTTATACCCAAATTGATTATTATTAATCAAATTCTTATATATCTCAACATGCATTATTTATTTAAACTTACTTCTTAACCCACAACCTATTTTCACATTCACTCGCATCCACGAGATTCTTAATATTACAGTAAATGCTCATTTCTTGATTTTCAAAATTTCCCGAAATGCTACTTATCAATTTAGCCGGCCTAATAAACTCATTGCCCACAAAATTTCTTATTCCACGTAATTACTAAAACTCATCTCGCATCATTAAACTAAAGATCGTTATTTTTCAATTGAGAGTCAAACCAACCTTCCATACAAAATATTACAAATATTATTCGATCGTTTACCAAAACTCTTTTTCAAAATAAACAAAGTATTTTATTAAGAACACTTTTCACGATCACTAAGCTCATATACCAAATTCCTTTTCTAAGGATAAACGTTTTCATAAGAACCTCCAAAATTCAAAGTTCTTGTTTTGAAACAAACCCATTATTTTCGAAAACTTTTCCTACAATTCGTTATTCAAATTTCAAAACACGTGGGCAAGAAGACTTCATGGGGACGGACGATCTTCAACTTACGTAAATTTTTCTTTTTAAACAAAAGTAGCATTTCCATTCATTACAAAATACTCTATGCATAACCAACAAGTACTTTACATTCTCTTACATTTACAAACTACATTCTACCTTCCAAATCAAACTCAATCTATTTTCGATTTTGATAAACTCAACATTTCGCTTGAACAACCATAGATGTATATCATCATACACGTTTTAGTCGATATCACGCGGCAATTTCTTTATATCGTTCGTATTTACATACTCAACCTTTTAAACGCTTAAATCCGTTATGTTCCAACATATACTACATTCGTAATCCTTATTATTGGTACTTGCACTCATACACATACCCATGACAATACGTTTTATGCTTATACTTATATCCATACTCCTACTACTCATATGTTTTATGTTTATACTCATACTTACATGCATATTCATACTTAAACTTATACTTATGCTCATACTTTCATTCATACTCATACATTCGTACCCGTACGCGAGTGAAATCCGAGGGATTCGCTCACGTGGGTCCCATACATACTTAAGCACGGACTTGCTTATATACTACTGTAACACCTTGCAAAATCATGTCCAATATAGTATCGACATGTGTCATGGACTTTAAACGTGTAACAAATTGAATATGAGGGACTAAAGTTGATAAACGAAGAAAGTATATGTATATAAGGATACAAAATGTCAACATTTGATAATTATGCCTTTTAACAACCCTACACGATGTTTATACCCTAAAACGAATGTATCATGAAGCGTGTGAAAACCGTTTGTGGAAGAAAGTGAAAGTTTACAAGACGCGAGGGTTAAATGTGTCAACATGTTTAAGTTATACCTTTGAGTGACCTTTTAGCGAACCCGGAGCCTTGTAACGATTAATTATACTCCCAAGAATAAGTGGTAAAAATTTCACAAGGTTTCGATATCGTATGAGAAAGATACGCTAACTTTCGTAATTAAGGGGTTAAAAGCGTCAACAAAACAAAACTTGTGTTTTCGGTTATCGTTTAACGAAACCGGACCTAATGATGTTTGGTTATATCTCATGGATCATAAAATATAAATTTCATGGGCTAAAAGTGCTTAAAATGGAAGAAATTACGCTTTAGAAGGTCCAGGGGGTGAAAATGACATTTTTGAAACTTGAATTGCTGATCAGCTACCTGCTGGCGTTGCGCCAACACCTGAGGCACATCTCCGTCGCGCGGCGTGACGGACTGCCAGCTTAGAAAAGTCTTGTTTAACGTGGCAGCTTGCAAGTTTGCTATATTCCGCGAGTTTGCCACCCTCTAGCTCCTTGAAACACGTCCCTAGACACTTGTTTTCATCCCTGGAGTTACCATAACACCTGGATCAATCTCCTTGAACCTTCCTTGGCTATAAATAGATCCATTGTTGCAACTTGTGAACTCACATTTGAGCACTTCACTTGAAAAGCTTCAAAACACTTGTTCTGGAGATTCCTGGAGCTCAAGACCACTTCCTAAGGATCCTTAGTCATGCATAGGACTTCAGTAAGTGTCATTAACCTCTCCTAATTCAGTTTTATTAGTTTAATGGCCTAAAGTCAAACCCGTCGTAATTAAGGTTTGACTTAGTGATTAATCACTAATGGTCCAGTCAATTATCGAATTGAAAGTTGCTTTGAGTTGGTAATTATGTGGGTAATAAACCCTTAAAAGGGCACCCTCTGATTCCCACTCCAACTAGGTCAATTGTCGGGTCAAACTTGATTATAAAAAGTCAACAGAAAGCTAATTTTCGCATAAACACATAATTAACAATGTAGAAGCTATGAAACCTGTTTTATCACTTATATAACTTGGTAATCAGTGTAATAACATGTCTAAATATTTTCAACCCGACAATTTTCAGTTTAAGCTCGGTTCGGAACCGAAAGTCGCATAAGCGGACTTTTGCTTTGACTTTCAGTTCTGACTCATTATAGCATATTTTAGAAATGCCTTAGAGCTTTATTAGGATCAGGTTACATGTTAGTATAACCATCTGTGATTATACAACTTGGTTCATTAGTTATTCGATTCATGTACATGTTTCCGTTATATGCCTAAATATTGACCATAATGCCCTTTTGACCTTAAAACAAGAATTTTGAAAATGTGAGATGACAATAATCTTTATTACTGATTTATAAACATGTCCCTAAATTTTCACATCAGTTTGAGGTCTAGATTAAGAGTTATGCTCAATAGCGTAATTATAAAGCTTTTTATTAACTAAACGGCATAATTAGCATAAAGCCTATCTAAACCTAATTTTTGATACCAAACTTTTTACCTACTGATGTAAAATAATATTTTGGAATTTTTGAAGATTTTTATTCATTTTTAGACTGAGCATAACATAGGGTTATAGCTTTGATTCGGTAATTGTCGGTTTTGCCCTTTTGGCCTATAAAATGAGTTTTACATAATATTTTGATACCAAACCTTTTGCTACTGATTTTATATAATAAATAAAATATTTTAAGTCTTCTGGAATGATAAAAATATCAGTTTTTCTTTAAAAACCTGGAAATCGCTTAAAACCGTCTTTTTACGCGTTTAAAACGCATAGTATGTATCAAAACCATTTTTCTTATATAAGACTTAATACCTACTGATGTTTTAAGCAAATTTTTATATTTTAAAGCTTATGTGAAATTACCAAAATGCCCCTACGGTGCATAGTTTGGTTAGAAAAGGTAAATTTCACATGTATGCCATACCCTACTGTTATAACTTATAAAAATAAGTATTTTTACTGAAGATATCAGACCTGAAACTCAGATTTATATTTAAACCCTTTTATAAGCTTTAAAATAACCAAAATACCCCTACGGGGCATAAATTGAGTTTAAATTCATTTTGGGCATAATGGAAGGTATCCTACTGATATCACAACATATTTAAGGCATATTAACTCAGGAAACCTGTTCATGAATAATTTGGTTACCCGTTACGCAATATTCGCATTCGGTGCGGTTTATGTAACTAGTTTGCATAAATTAGCCGAAACGGGTCAAACCTTATCATTTTTTATCTCAAAATCCAGAATGTGTCTAGTTTACCCATATTAAACAAGTATACAAACTTGTCGGGTCTAAACCACATTCTAATCCGGTCTTTTCTTAATCGTGCGTTTTGAACCGTATATCTTTCTTTAAAACTAACCGGTCTAAGTTTAGACTTAATTAAGACCGTTAGGAATCTAATAGGTTATTAAAACCTTCGTTCCAGATTAGGAGCCCGGTAAAAGCTACTTGCACTCGCTGTTTGTGAAATATACTTGCCCAGGTAAATACTTTTAACTTATTTTCCCTATACGGGCTTGGGATACGGTATTATAATAATACCGCTTGGTCGGGTATGTAGTTGTTTAAATCGGATTGTGATTAATATATTTACATAACCCGTTTTAATCTATTTTATTTGGTATATGGCCCTTGGGGGTTAATGACCATGTCTCGGATATCCTTGGCATCATTCATTGAAATGGCCACGACCTAAGCACGGGGTGTAGGCATACACCTGACAGTTGCATATGTAAAAACTGGTAACCCACTTTAAGGAATTAACCTTGTGGGCATTATACCTGTGGCGTGTCAGTTAATCTTGTCCGGCTCTTCTAACCGGCCCTGACGGACGACAAATAAGTAAAACTGTATACAAGATTATTTTTAAATAATTGTCCCAAGTTATAAAAGATATTTTGTGCCTTGTGCATTCAAATCAATTTTCTTAAACTCTTTTCAAAATGAGTCGGTTAATTGTATTTACCAGTGTAAACTGACGTATTTTCCCAAAAGGCTAAGTGCAGGTACTAGACGGAATAGGCTGGCTACTCCTGGCATCATTAAACAAGTCTTGCAAGCTTAGATGTTAAAATTTGTTGAACAATGATCTTTTTTATCTTTGATCCGCCTGTGGATCCTTTACAGTCCGTTTGTAATACTTTGATATTACTTTTTTAATCGGTTTGTAATGTGATTCATCTTTTGCTTCCGCTGTGCATTTAAATTATGTTGTTTGACTATGATGATATCAACTACGTCACGATACTCCCCACCGGGCCCACCGGTAATACGTGGAAATATCGGGGTGTGACAGGTTGGTATCAGAGCCAACGCTGAGTGAATTAAACACTAGCCTTTTGTGTTTAATCTCAATGACACAGTTGCACATTCCTCGACTTCCAAGTCTAGACAAAGAACTTAGGACTAATCCAAATTTGTTTTTATTTCTAACTTTGTCCTTTATATTCTTTGTTGTTCTTTTGTTTGTTTTGACAGGACCTACAACTATGCCTCCAAGATTCCGAGGTAGAGGTAGAGGCAAAGGGCCATTCGTCGCCCCCAACGATCATGAGGCCGTGCCTTCACACCGGCGAACTCCATCGGACTCATTAAGCAAAAGTCCTCAGGAAAACTGGAGGACCCATGTAGAACCCGCGAGGCGTTCAGTCTCGCTGAGCTCCTCACCTTCTTACCAAAATTCTTACGGGCCTCAATCGGAAAATGAGCCCCACAACTCACACCATTCTTTTATACCCCTCCAAAGCCACAACTCACCCTTCAACGACCCACACCCTATTTCCAGAGCCGGTTCAACCCGGCAAACCTAATTAATGAACCAATGGGTTATACCCCATTGGGACCGGAGGACCATTTCTCCATGGATATGGACGAAGATCCGAAACCTGCCCAACCACCAACCGGGACGCCTACTCACCCCATCGAGATTTCGGATGGGTCTCCCTTTATTGGATCACCTTATAGTGGTCCCGACAGCTACGGGGTGAGGTTTAACCAGTACGACTGGGTGTTTACTCCCAGTTACCACTCAGCAACAGCAGGATCCCTCGGAGGATTCACGCTTCGTAGCGGTTACTCCGCCACCACCACCAGTGCAGCAACAGCCTCCGGAGCCACCGAGGCGTAGAAGATCAACCGCACGGATGTCCGTGCGAGGGGGAGTCCGGATCAGCACCCCTCAGCATTCGAGTGCCAGTCATTACCCGCCACTATATGAAGACCCACAAATGGGTGGGCCTTCTAATCCCGTTTCTGAGGTGCAGTCTGCGCCGGTTGCACTGCCACCAGTGGGTTATAACAACCCAATCCCTGCATATACCAGTGCAGCGGCATACAACCCTTTCGAGCAGCCAACCCATACTAACTACAACTATGCCGAAGTTGACCCATACCTTACGGCAGCAAACTACAATGCTCTTCATCCCGAGGGGCCCTTTGGAGTCCCATATCAAGCTGGATATCCACCCTATGGGTATCAACAACCGTCACCTCCTCAACCTCCACAGTATCAGCAGCCCCCGCAGCCGCCAGTGATATCGCCACCGCAGCAACAAGAGATTCTTCAAAGGTTGAGTCAGGTGGAGGAGGAGGTTCGGGAAGAGTGTAGGCAAAACCGAGGAATTCTCAAGGGTCTGGCGAGCTTAATCAAGGGGAAGAGCAAAAAGGGTCATTAAATCCTTTATTTGTTTATTTGTACTTCTTTAATGTTTAATCCCTGTGTGGACATCTGTTTTTGTAATCAGTCCCTGCGAGGACTTATATTTCCTGCTAGCCCCTGCGTGGGCATGTCATTTCTGTTTAGCCCCTGCGTGGGCAAGTTGTTTCTGTTAAAAGTCCCGTTTAGGGCAATCTGTACTCTTTCTAAATTTAATGGCATGTTATAATTTAAATTTCATTTTTATCATTATATGCAAAAATGTAAAATGTATGAAATAAATAAATTCAAAATATGTCATTCCTTTTGTAATATATGCCTTTAAATATTAAATAAGAATCTTAAAATGTATAACCTAGCCTGCATGTCATTATAAGACCTGGCCATAATGGTAAAAACCTGTTTAAATAGAGATTCAAATCCTTGTTAACATCTGAAAACATGTTAACATTCCTGGCTGATGTGATTCGTAAAAATCACACGTGTCATCCTTATATTGGAATATTCCAATTCCTTCTTTATTATTTAAACATCCATTTGTGATGTAATGCCTACGGGCCATAATTATTGTCATATAAGACAAAAGGCAGTCATAGCCTACAACTCCCTGTCAAGAAGGTAATGAACTATGATTCAAGCCTTAATACCTCGATCCCATAAGATCTTGGCCTATAAATTAAAAATGTCCATGTGACTTGGCCTTTTGTGCCATTATTATATTTAATTATAACTAAGGGTTATTAATGAAAAATCCTGAATAAAATACTTAACAAATTAGCCAATATGGTTCTTTAATACCATGGTTAATAGATTAATAAGATGACAAATCTATTATAAACTTCCGAAGAGATTATTGTCATCCTTTTATGTAGCAATCGCTACATGGCTGAGTCTGAAGAAGTCAACAGTCATCCAAGGGAGAATCGTGATACTACCAGGATCAATGTAACTGGTGCGAAACTTCAAGCATTGATTGATAATGCTGTTACCAAGGCCTTGGATAGGCAGTTTAATGAGTTAAGTGGTACTCGAAGCAGGACCTTATCAGTACCCCATTCTAAACCTAAGACTCACTCTGAGGCTCCGAGTAAGCCACCTACTAAACATGATGGATCAAGGAGGGACGACGATCATCACTCCTCAAATCAGCATAGTATTCCATCGAAGAAGATTGAGATCAAACGAGAACCACGCGGTAAGTCCTGTACATATAAGTATTTCGTCTCCTGCAAGCCTATAGACTTCACAGGGGAGAAAGGAGCCGTCGATTGTATGAATTGGTTCGATGAAATGGACACTGTGGTTGATATCAGTGGATGCGCTGATAAGGATGTTGTGAAGTATGTATCTAAGTTATTTAAAGGAGAAGCATTAGCCTGGTGAAGGTCTCTAATTCAGGCTACTGGAAAGATCCCGTTGTACAATCTGTCATGGGATCAGTTTGTTGCTCTCATCAAGGAGAATTACTATCCTCAGCATGAGATTGAAAAGATCGAGGCTGACTTCTTATCTTTGGTGATGAAAAACCTAGACTGTCAGGCTTACCTTACTAGCTTCAATACCATGTCACGTTTGGTTCCATACCTGGTTACCCCGAAACCAAAACGTATAGCCCGTTTCATTGGGGGTTTAGCCCCGGAAATCAAAGCTAGTGTGAAGGCATCCCGACCTGCTACTTTTAGGTCAGCAGCTGATCTATCTCTATCCCTTACTTTGGATGCGGTCAGACTGAGATCACTTAAGAACTCTGAAGAAAGTAAGAGAAAACGTGAGGACGATAACTCACGACGGTTTGAGAAGAAGTTTAAGGGAACTACAGACCACAAGAAGAAGTTTAGGTCTGGCAAGGGTAATCAGCAAGCAGATGAAAAGCCAAAGTGCAAAACCTGCCAGAAACGTCACTTCGGAAAATGCAGGTTTGAATCCAAGTCCCTGTCAAAACCGTCTGCATGTGGGTTATGCAAATCTAAGGAGCACAAGACGATAGAGTGCAAGAAGATAAAGGATGCAACGTGCTATAACTGTAACGAGAAAGGGCACATCAAGTCCAACTGCCCTAAATATGCCAAAAAGCCCGAAGAAGTCAAAAAGACCAATGCAAGGGTCTTTCGAATGGATGCACGAGAAGCCGTCCAGGATGATAATGTGATACCAGGTACCTTCCTTATAAATGATGTTTATGCAAGGGTGTTATTTGATTCGGGTGCGGATAAGTCATTTGTAGATGATAAGTTTTGTAAGTTATTGAATTTACCTGTTAAAACCCTAAGCGTGAAATATGAAGTAGAGTTGGCCGATGGTACCATAGAAACTGCTTCAACTATATTAGATGGAGGTTTTATATCCATTAGGAACCACTCTTTTCCACTATCCTTAGTTAGCTGGTTTCGACATAGTTATAGGCATGGACTGGTTATCTCATAACCAAGCCCAGATAGTGTGTAACAAGAAACAAGTGGTGATCAAGATTCCTTATGGTGAGCCACTTACCATACAAGGAGATACTCAGTATGGGTTGCCTAAGCAAGTGTCTGTGCTTAAGGCATCAAGGTGTATGAAGAAAGGTTGAGTCATTTATATGGCACAAGTGACTATTGATGAGCCAAAACCCAAGATTGAAGACATCCCTATCATTTCTGAATACCCTGATGTATTTCCTGAAGAGCTACCTGGTTTTCCTCCAGATAGGCAAGTAGAGTTTAGAATTGACATTATACCTGGAGCAGCACCTGTTGCAAGAGCACCTTACCGGTTAGCCCCAACTGAGATGAAAGAGTTGAGAACTCAGTTGGATGATTTGTTGGCAAAAGGATTTATTAGACCTAGCCCATCCCCCTGGGGAGCACCAATTCTGTTTGTAAAGAAGAAAGATGGATCGATGCGTCTATGCATTGATTATCGTGAGCTAAACAAGGTTACAATCAAGAACAGATATCCATTGCCCAGGATCGACGATCTGTTCGATCAACTGCAAGGAGCAAGTTACTTCTTGTAAGACCCAATTTATACTACTAGATTTAATAACATAAGACCTTGCATTTCATGCCAAAATTTGTAGTTTACAAAAATTTTCAAGATTTGAAAGTTATAACTAGACACAACATTCACATATTCATCCTACGAAACTATATTCAAGACAAAACTACAATTGTTTACAAAATTTTAAAACAAAAGATCAAGTGCGGAAGCGTTGGTTTGAGTGTTCGGTTCGGAAACTTATGCTTGATCATCATCCTTCTACTAGAATACCTGAAAAAACTGAACATTTTTAGACACATGTTATTATTAAGGTCTTTGAATAATAATATAATTGAAACGATGTTTGAAGACCAAATGATGTTACCAAGAATAATGAAATTTTGTTTTTGGAACTGGATGCTACCATAACTTACGGTAGTCACCGTAAGTTACGGTGGCTCCTGGAAATTTGTAACCTGCCGTAAGGCAGGAAGATCCTACCGTAGCAATTTGTTTGCTACCGTAAGTTACGGTATCACCGTAACTTACGGTAGACACTGTACATGTTTTCTTGCTTTGTTGATGTTGTCATTCTATTCCCATTTTTGCAACAATTTAATCTTGAACATGATTATCACCTAACCAAGGTTAGGTTACTCATGTTCTGATTATTACCCGCTATTGTGTTTCGCTTTCCCCATGAGGGGTCGCTTACGCAATAATCTACATATTTAAAACCAAGGTTTCATGTTCGTTAACTACACTACTTGACATGTTTACTCTCAAACTCGTTTTGACCCGTTTGGATGCCGGAATTTAAGCACCAATCAAGGTATTTTAAGAGTCCTTTTCCCATCGCATGTTTTGACCCGTTTTTACCTGTTTGAGACGCGGAGTCACTTTCATGACATATTGGTCTATCTTGTTTACCATGCTTTAAACTACGACAATAAAACATATAAATAATCTTAATGTAACGAAACGGTAATTTCGTACCTCTAGAGCACGCCTTTCCCCCGTGAATTCCCTCCGGCTTGTCCGCTTGATGATCCGGACTCTTTGCCTAGGAAATTCAGTTTTACAAATTGTTTAGAACTCTTTTCATAATCATAATCACATCATTATGAGCCATGACCAAATCTGCATTTTCCTCCTATTCTAAGATTTAAATCCTCACTTAGGCATTTCAACGAACACCTAACGGGTCAGATTTTTCTACAATCATTACTAAGTTCATGACTTGCAATTTAACATCTAATTTCACTTTAATTAAGCAAATTGTACACATTTAAACATTCAAATTACTGAATTCCTCATACAATTCAGCTTTTCACTAGATTAAAATTCATAATCCTAGTGTTTGTCTAGTCTTTACATTATCATAAATCACCTACAATGGTGATTGTAATTTCTTCAAGTATCATGCAATGATTTTCACAAATAATCATCTAGGGTTTAACCCTAAACAACATATTACTTCAAGATTCATTCATGCATAACATATCTAGGTTCAATTTCAGTTATTCACCATTAACCTAGAATTCATGGTGAATCAAAATATCAAAATTATACATACCTTTTGATCCCTATGACGAGGTGATCACTAATTTGTGTTTAGAATTCGATTTGAAACGGATTTGAGGCTTTAATTTAGTAGATTTTGGTGTGAAGCTAGGGTTTGGAGAATCCCCTGTTCGCTCCTCTTCTCTTGATCGACCAGACACACCAACTTTGGTGTGTTTGGTTTGGTTTTGTTACTATTAGTAACTATCTTTAAATTTTGACAAGTTTAACCCTTAACTATGATTTTTCCCTTAAGTTTAAGTGTTTTAACCATATTATGAATTATTTCAAGACTTGAATTTAACTAGGTTAAGTTCCTAGTTGGTAAATTCTTGTTTGTTATTTCCTTAGAATTTTAATATAAGGATTTATATTTTCGGGGTGTTACACTTCTCCAAGATCAATTTAAGGTCGGGTTACCATCAACTGAAGGTTAAAGATGAAGATGTGCACAAGACTGCATTCAGAACTCGATATGGTCACTACGAGTTCTTAGTGATGCCTTTTGGGCTCACTAATGCACCAGCAGCGTTCATAGACCTCATGAATAGCGTTTGCAAACCCTACTTGGACAAGTTTATCATTATCTTCATTGATGACATTCTTATTTATTCAAAGAATCAGGCTGACCATGAGAAGCACCTTCGGTGTATTCTTAAACTTCTTCAACAAGAAAAGCTTTATGCCAAATTTTCAAAGTGTGAATTTTGGCTTCGTGAAGTCCATTCCTCGGGCATATGGTTAGTGAGCATGGTATCCAGGTGGATCCCGCTAAGATTGAAGCTATCATGAATTGGCAAGAGCCGAAGATGCCCATAGAGATTCGCAGCTTCTTAGGTCTGGCAGGATATTACAGTCGTTTTATTAAAAATTTCTCAAGGATTGCAGCACCCCTAACTTCGTTGACTAGGAAGAATATTAAGTTTGATTGGGGTCCTAAGCAGCAAGAATCTTTCGATATTCTTAGACAGAAGTTAAGCAATGCTCCTGTGTTGACATTGCCTGAAGGGATTGAAGAATTTATGGTTTATTGCGACGCATCGCACACTGGCATGGGATGTGTGCTAATGCAGAAAGGTAAAGTTATTGCATACGCTTCCCGACAATTAAAAGTGCACGAGAAGAATTACACCACCCACGATTTGGAGATGGGTGCCGTTGTATTTGCACTGAAACTGTGGAGACATTATTTCTATGGTACCAAGTGTGTGACCTATTCTAATCACAAGAGCCTTCAACACTTGTTTAATCAGAAGGATCTGAACATGAGGCAGCGACGATGGATGGAAACACTAAATGATTACGATTGTGAGATCCGATACCATCCAGGTAAGGGAAATGTGGTCGTCGATGCCTTAAGTAGGAAGGAAAGGGTGAAGCCCATTAGAATCAATGCCAAGAGCATTGAATTAAAGAACAATTTGAATGAGAGATTGTTAGCCGCGCAGAAGGAAGCCGTATTAGAAGCCAACTACCCGAATGAAAAGTTGGGAGTAACTGCTGAGCAGTTATCATATGGCAATGATGGAATCCTAAGATTGGAGGACTTCGGGATGTTATCCTCCAAGAAGCCCACAGTTCTAAGTATTCTGTTCATCCTGGAAGTGATAAGATGTACCAGGATTTGAAGGCAAATTATTGGTGGATAGGCTTGAAAAAGTCTATAGCTACTTATGTAGCCAAATGTTTGACGTGCGCGCAAGTTAAAGCAGAACACCAGAAGCCGTCAGGTCTGCTACAACAGCCTGAACTTCCTACCTAGAAGTGGGAAATTGTGACTATGGATTTTATCACCAAGTTACCAAAGACGAAGGATAGACGGACTAAGTCAGCCCACTTCTTACCTATTAAGGAAACACACAGCTCAGATAAGTTAGCTCAGCTGTACGTGGATGAGATTGTATCTCTCCACAGAGTGCCAGTGTCTATCATCTCTGATAGGGATACAAGGTATACATCGTATTTCTGGAAAAGCTTTCAGCAATCCCTAGGCACTCGATTAAATTTCAGCACTGCATATCATCCTCAGACGGATGGTCAAAGTGAACGTACTATTCAGACACTCGAAGATATGCTACGAGCTTGTGTTATTGACCTAGGTGGAAGTTGGGATGATCATCTTCCATTGATCGAATTTTCATATAACAATAGCTATCATTCCAGTATTCAAGCTGCACCTTTTGAAGCTTTGTATGGAAGAAAATACAGCACGCCCGTTTGCTGGGCAGAAGTTAGAGATGTCCAACTAACAAGACCTGATATAGTCCTGGAGACGACATATAAGATTGTACAGATACGAGATCGTCTCAAAGCTGCCAGGGATAGGCAGAAAAGCTACGCAGATAAAAGGCGTAAACCTCTAAAGTTCGAGGTTGGTGACAAAGTGTTACTGAAAGTATCACCCTGGAAAGGGGTAATGCGATTTGGCAAGAAAGGCAAGTTAAGCCCAAGATATATAGGACCATTCGAGATCGTCGAATGTGTCGGAACAGTGGCTTATGAGTTAAATTTGCCTGAAGAGCTCAGTGGTATTCATAATATATTCCACATCTGCAATCTGAAGAAATGTCTAGCTGATGAATCACTAGTCATACCACATACGGATGTGCACATAGATGAGATCCTGAAATTTGTTGAGAAACCTTTGTCGATTGAGGATCGACAGGTTAAGAAGCTTCGAAGGAAGCATGTACCGATTGTAAAGGTTAAATGGGATGCCCGTAGAGGTCCCGAGTATACGTGGGAGGTAGAGTCCACAATGAGAGAGAAGTACCCTCATTTATTTCAGTAAATCTCGAGGTCGAGATTTCTTTTAAGGGGGTAAGGATGTAACACCTCGCAAAATCACGTCCAATATAGTATCGACACGTGTCATGGACTTTAAACGTGTAACAAATTGAATATGAGGGACTAAAGTTGACAAACGAAGAAAGTATATGTATATAAGGATACAAAATGTCAACATTTGATAATTATGCCTTTTAACAACCCTACACGATGTTTATACCCTAAAACGAATGTATCATGAAGCGTGTGAAACCGTTTGTGGAAGAAAGTGAAAGTTTACAAGACGCGAGGGTTAAATGTGTCAACATGTTTAAGTTATACCTCTGAGTGACCTTTTAGCGAACTCGGAGCCTTGTAACGTTTAATTATACTCCCAAGAATAAGTGGTAAAAATTTCACAAGGTTTCAATAGCGTATGAGAAAGATACGCTAACTTTCGTAATTAAGGGGTTAAAAGCGTCAACGAGGCAAAACTTGTGTTTTCGGTTATCGTTTAACAAAACCGGACCTAATGATGCTTGGTTATATCTCATGGATCATAGAAATATAAATTTCATGGGTTAAAAGTGCTTAAAATGGAAGAAATTACGCTTTAGAAGGTCCAGGGGTGAAAATGACATTTTTGAAACTTGAATTGCTGATCAGCTACCTGCTGGCGCTGCGCCAACACCTGAGGCACATCTCCGTCGCGCGGCGTGACGGACTGCCAACTCAGAAAAGTCTTGTTTAACGTGGCAGCTTGCATGTTTGCTATATTCCGCGAGTTTACCACCCTCTAGCTCCTTGAAACACGTCCCTAGACACTTGTTTTCATCCCTGGAGTTGCCATAACACCTGGATCAATCTCCTTGAACCTTCCTTGGCTATAGATAGATCCATTGTTGCAACTTGTGAACTCATATTTGAGCACTTCACTTGAAAAGCTTCGAAACACTTGTTCTGGAGATTCCTGGAGCTCAAGACCACTTCCTAAGGATCCTTAGTCGTGCATAGGACTTCAGTAAGTGTCCTTAACCTCTCCTAATTCAGTTTTATTAGTTTAATGGCCTAAAGTCAAACCCATCGTAATTAAGGTTTGACTTAGTGATTAATCACTAATGGTCCAGTCAATTCTCGAATTGAAAGTAGCTTTGAGTTGGTAATTATGTGGTTAATAAACCCTTAAAAGGGCACCCTCTGATTCCCACTCTAACTAGGTCAATTGTCGGGTCAAACTTGATTATAAAAAGTCAACAGAAAGCTAATTTTCGCATAAACACATAATTAACAATGTAGAAGCTATGAAACTTGTTTTGTCACTCATATAACTTGATAATCAATGTAAGAACATGTCTAAACATGTTCAACCCAATAATTTTCAGTTTAAGCTCGGTTCGGAACCGAAAGTCGCATAAGCGGACTTTTGCTTTGACTTTCAGTTCTGACCCATTATAGCATATTTTAGAAATTCCTTAGAGCTTTATTAGGACCAGGTTACATGTTAGTATAACCCTCTGTGATTATACAACTTGGTTCATTAGTTATTCGATTCATGTACATGTTTCCGTTATATGCCTAAATATTGACCATAATGCCCTTTTGACCTTAAAACAAGAATTTTGAAAATGTGAGAGGACAATAATCTTTAATATTGATTTATAAACATGTCCCTAAATTTTCACATCAGTTTGAGGTCTAGATTAAGAGTTATGCTCAATAGCGTAATTAGAAAGCTTTTTATTAATTAAACGGCGTAATTAGTATAAAACCTATCTAAACCCAATTTTTTATACCAAACTTTTTGCCTACTGATGTAAAACAATATTTTGGGATTATTGAAGATTTTTATTCATTTTTAGGCTGAGCATAACATAGGGTTATAGCTTTGATTCGGTAATTGTCGGTTTTGCCCTTTTGGCTTATAAAATGAGTTTTACATAATATTTTGATACCAAACCTTTTGCTACTGATTTTATATAATAAATAAAATATTTTGATCCTTCTGGAATGATAAAAATATCAGTGTTTCTTTAAAAACCCGGAAATCCCTTAAACCGTCTTTTTACGCGTTTAAAACGCATAGTATGTATCAAAACCATTTTTATCATATAAGATTTAATACTGACGTGTGCGTATATATACATAATATTGCAATGAAATTACACACGATTTGGTTTTAAATTTATAAAAGTGATTATTACTTTAACATCAAAACACACACGAAAGAGGCAAGTGTACCCCGTCATATATGTAGTAAAGTATATGTAAGAACCAAGTATCGATCCAAGGAAATGGGCGGAGAAATAATACTAGACCTTTGTCACTAAATTACCGGTAAAAAGATAAGTTTTGTTTGATTTAAACTAAACTAAAGTAAGCATAACCAAATACATAATAAAAACATAATAGATAGTAGATAAAAAGCCTTGCTAAATACACAACCACAGCATGTCAACTAAGTCAGTTTTGGCACTAGAAGCATTCGGTCAATCTTCCAATTTAAGACAATTAGTATCCCTTTCGGGAATCCTAACATGACAATCATTCGGAAAGCTAAAACGATAAACACACTTTAACCACCTAAAATTGTTCTTTAACGTGCAATTGATAAATGTCTATGAAAATCTCTTAAAAATAAGTTAGTCAGCCGTTAGGATTATTCTAACCTCACTTAAACAAGGAAAGCGACACCGATAAACACAATGCAACCACCGAGACAAGCATAAAATAGATTAAATCACAACCGAGTTCATTTTACAAATCTTGCACAATAATTCACCAAGATAGCAATTTTGGCCTAAACTACTAACTAAGCTAACAAATCATGGCAAGAATTTATAACGACACCATCTAACCCGTTTAGGTCCTTACGTGACGGCAAGCTCTCTTGATTAACAATAATTACATTTTATTAAATCACTAACCATTTCTAGTATCATGATGCACACATTTAAACCAAGCTAATCTAGTTAACCAAGTTCAAAGTTTACTAATACAAGATTAATTAAGCTTCATTTTTCAACTATCTTAACTAACCAAGCATCAATCATCCAACATAATTACTTATAATCAAGAAATCAATATCAATAACAAGGTTGCAAACTAATCATCAAAGATTAACATAGAAAATACTTCAAATGTCATTACAAACAAAGTTTAACATACTAATGGCTATAGTCTAGCAAGGGATTGTTGTGTTTTTGCCCAAAGGCTACAATAATACATAAACATTAATCTAAGTACTTGAAAGATTAACAAAAACATGGAAAGATTAGAAAATCAAACCATAAACAAGTACTAGACTAAGGATCCGGGTAGTAATCGAGCTAAACGAGACAATGTGGCTTGAATCCGGGTGAAAGCTAATGCCTCCGGAGCCTGAAAATCACCTGTGAAGCTCTCCAAAAATCCAGAATATCGAGCAGAATGTTTCTGCAAGTTTTTATACTTTTTGCTGTTGCACGGTCGTTCTCCATATGGAACGATCGTTCACTTTATGCAATTATTGGGGATGGGTCACCATACTGCATACGTCATCGGATCGTTGACCAGATTCGAAATGGCACGACCGTTCGTCGTGTGGAACGGTCGTTCAGTTTCGGGTTATTTGTTGCACGCCGAGTCGCACCGATCGTTCATTGCCGAGATTCTGCTGGTTCACCGGAGACGCACGGTCGTTCCTCAGATTGAACGCCCGTTCATCACCTAGTCGCTTGTTTTCCTGGAACGACCAGTTGCACCTCTCGTTCATTGCCGAGATGATCAAGTTTGTCGGAGATGCACGACTGTGCCACAGATGGAACGGTCGTTCCACAGGCCCAGTTCAGAATCCTTAACAGAATGTCCGCAGCTTCGTTGTTTTGTCCGGAAAGTCCTCGTTTTTGCTATCATCTTGTCTGGAATGCAGTTTTAGGCCTGTAAACACAAATGTAGATAAATAAGTATCCGAATGACGGTTTTACGGCCAAAAACGCATAAAATAGGGGTAAAACGGGGGACTAAAATATGTGTAAATTAACGAATATCAAATCTCCCCACACTTGAACCTTGCTTGTCCTCAAGCAAGCTAAACTAAAAAGCAATAAAAGACATAAACAAACAAGAACGAAAATTTACACACTATTTTATTGAAAACTAATATATAAACGGTTAGCCGGTTTGTTGAAAGACTACATCAAAAGATTCAAACCCAACAAGCATATGCAATTTAAAAAGCGACAACCAAAAAGCCGTGACAAAACATTTAATTGACTCACATGTTAATCTTCACACAACTCACAATGTTCACACACACTCGGTTTTATTTATGAAACATACATAAAATGTGTACGTGTAAACACTCAATGCCTAGTCAATGAAATGTGCAATATCATAAGCTTGTCATAAGATCTCGTCTCCACCAACTAACATGCGAATAAGTGTAAATCAAGAGGTCTTTACGGGTTATAACGTTAGGCTTGGGCGAAGGGTATGGAAGTGGACATATAAAGTGGCGAAAATGGTTAAAACTCGGTAGTAGCGTTTAACTAGCAACAAAATAGTACAACTATACATACAACCGCCTTAAAAAGGCGACTAAAGCGCAATCGAGCTTATCGACGAAATTTTTAACATTTAAGCATTCAAAATTGCTCGATTTCTATCAAATTCACCCTATTTTAGGGTGTTTTATTTTCTGTTTTTTTTTTTTCAAACTATACAATGAAATATAAACAATAACAAGCTAGTTAAACTATTATTTTGACCGAGTTTCAACACTAAAAAGGGTTTAAAACATAAAAAGGCTAAATTTGGTTAAGTGGGCGATAATGTGGGTAAACAAAGATGAACGGGAAGGCTCGACAAGGTTAATCCTAAAGGGTAAACAAAGGTGAACGGGAAGCACAACACAAAGAACAAGGTACACAACAAAGGGGTAATCTAAGTGCCTCTATCACTTTTACACAAATCCGCACGTTTATGGTCTTAACAAGCATACTAGTGACAAGTTCTAAATTACACATAACATCCGGCTCACTCCTATATCCGAAATGAACAAATATATAACAATCTAAGCTCAAATATGCTCACGTAACGGAAGGAATGGGTAAAAGTGTGAAAACTATCATGCAAGTCTTTCTTTGTTTGTCACGCTTTCCGGTTTCCTTTTTCAAAAATATTTTGCTTGTCGAGTTTTTATCACGTCCGATGCTTTCTAAAACATAACCAACCGGTTTATTTACAAAAATATAAACAAAATACAAGTATTTTTAAATGATTTTTCTGATTTTCTGATTTTTTTTTTATATAACTGAGGACAAACAAAGTTAACCCCCTCCCCACACTTGAACTTCGCATTGTCCCCAATGCGAGACCCGAAATATAGAGAAAGGGATAAAAAATACTCCCCTCAAGATGATGTTGGTGCCACGAGACTTCCGAAGCTGAATCTGGTACGTGCTCCGGTCCAAGATCCGATAGATAAAACCTGCGAGTATGTCGTGTACACCCAAAATATAACAGAACAAGAAAAATCAAACAACAACCATAATGTACATAAAAACTACATCCAAACAAAACACAAAGGAAATTGTCTGAAAATACATAACCGAGGTGTTTTAAATAATAGTCAAAATAAACACCCAAATAAAAGCAAAGTACTGAAACATAAAACACCACCAAATGCTATCACCACCGCCAACTACTCATCATCATCATCATCATCATCATCATGTCTCGTGCCAGATGGGCCCTGATCGCCATAGCCAGGGGGTTCCACGGTGGGAACTCCGGCGGGTGCTGAAAATAGTCGGGGTATGCGTGATGCATCTCCCCGAAAAGATAAGAAAACCCCTCACTGACCCCCCGGTATAGAGTATCCTGGCGCTGCTCTAGCCGGTCATGTGTGGCCCGAAGCTCTGCCTGACTGGCCCGAATCTCGTCCTGGCTAGCCCGGATCTGGTCCTGGCTAGATCTAATCTCACCAAAGCATGTACCATGCTGCTCCTGCGTCACACGCATATCCTAGAACTGCTGGTAGAAAGTGGCCAATCCTCATGCTGATGAAATGCATGGTGCTGCGGCGAGTGTGCTGGTGTCGGTGGCTGTGGCTCGTGCTGCTCTCCCATTTCCTCATCTTCATCTTCCCCTTCACCTGGAGGTAACGGGCCCCAGACCTCGTTATTCAATCCCTTCAACCTATCTACCCCATCAAGCTCTGCAATCACCCCCATGAACTTCAGAGACCGGATATCAACATGCATCCCCTCAGTAATCAAAGTGAGACCCTCAAGAACCCTCGACGTCATATAGCGCTCATTGTACGCTATTTCGGTCACGTACTGACCTCCATGTATCTCACTGCTCGTGGTTCGCCCCGAGCTCTTGACGAAGTACTCAGCCATTCGCGCGGCTAGGTTGATTGGTGCTTTGTCAACCAACGCATAAAGAAAAAGCAAGTCAGGCGTGGGACAGTTACCCTGACTGTCCATGCGTCCGCATATCGAGTGGCTGAATACATGGTGCATCACTCGCACCAGAGGGTCTCGGAGTCGCGAAGCCTTTGACATCCGTGGGTTGTAGGGGTCCCCAATAGCGTTTCGTGCCCAGAATGCATCCCGCGCTGCATCATTAGGGAAGTTGAACTGATCGTTGAAGACGTCGGGATCATCCATGTCCTCCCGCGTATAAATCCCAAGCCTCCGTCCTAAACGACCCACCGACCATGTATGCCATCGCCTACATAACCTGAAGGTGACCCGCTCCCTGTAGCGGAAATCGGGCTGTGTATGTGCAACCGGCCTCTCATAGGCATATGATGCAAAGAATTCAATCGTCAACTCCTGGTAAACGGGTCGGTTGCAACCGACCAAGTTTGCAAGCGTGCGAGTCATCATTTCATCTAGGCGATCATACTGGTTGAGGTCACGCATAACTTCCCAATCTAACCAACGGGGCTCTCCAAACTGCCCCCGTCTCGCCCACAATGCGTCGCGCTTCGGAATACACAAACGCTCTTTCTCAATGTTGGGGTCGAACTGTAGGAAGGGATGGTTCATCTGTAATGGGGAAAAATGTTATGAAGACAGAAATAGGAGAAAAATGAATTGAAAACAAGCGAGCAGCCAATTATGAAGCTACTGTCCAACTGTACTGGGCGAATGGCACGATCGTTCTTCGGGACGCACGGTCGTGCGTCTCCGAGAACTAACAGACCAAGCCCAGCGATATCGTGAACAAGCCGGTGAGGCACGACCGTTCCACACGAAGAACGACCGTGCGACTCCGTATCTGCAGTTTTCGACCCCTGTACTTGGAACAATCTGATTTTTGCAAAAAATTTCAACAAGTATTGGGCTAACAGGGGTCTGAAAATCAACCGGGTGTTCACGATACTTCGATTCAACAAGGGTTAGGGTTTCGATTTGTTTATGAAGAGAACCCTAAAAATTTCCTTGAAAAATCGGAAGAAATCTACACTAGAAAGCAAGAAAACAAGAAATCTACAACTAGGAACGTACCGTGCGAAGAAGGGTGTTAGATCGTGCGAAAAACCGTGCAATATGGTGAAAAATCGCCCTGGAACGGTCTGCAGCGGCTAGGGTTCGCGAATGAGGGATTTTGCAGCAGATGAGGGTATATAAAGTGTGCAAAATGACAAAATTGCCCTCAGCCTGTGGCACGGTCGTTCCTGGTATGGAACGGTCGTGCGTCACCGACGTCGTTCAAACCCTACAGCGTGTTCTCGGAAATGCACCGGGGGTGCGATCTGCCGTTCCGGATTGCTCGGAATCGCACCGTCGTGCGACCCGTGGAACGGTCGTGCATCAGGTGCAGATACAGAATTTTCCGCAGAAGCTATTTCCAGCAACTGTTTCGGCCGTTTTTCGCCATTTTTTCAACACGCCAACTGTTCTAACAATATTGCAATACAGAACCTTCGCTCGGTACGTAAGGAAACTAAACAAACTAACGTAAACTACCTAACTAACCTAAATTACGCTAAAACTACAAAAACAAATAAAAGGACAATTTTGCCCTTATAGCGCCAAAGACGCTCCTGCTGCATTTTTGTCGGCGAGTCAGCAGCGTAGACTCATGCTAAATTTTTGTCGGCGAGTCGATAGCAAGACTCATGCTAAATTTTTGTCGGCGAGTCGATAGCAAGACTCATGTCCCCATACTTTACGTGTGCGGGCCATTACCACGCCCCTTCGGATTCTGCTCCGTGTTGCCCGGAAGACCACCCGGGGGTCTCTCCGACAACATTTTTGCTAACTGGCCCACTTGATTCTCGACATTCTGAATGGAAGCCTTTTGACTCCGCATTTCTCCTTCGTTGACCAAGAACCGCTCCTCATGCTGCTGATATCGTTTCTCATTAATTTGATTAGCACTATTGGAGTTGTTCAGTAGTTGTGCCATCATTTCCTCTAGCTTTGCGTTGCTTTAAGAGGCGTGCGGCTGTGAACTGCTTCCTGAGCCTTGATTATGATATTGAGGCTGAAAGGATTGACCGTGAGAATGTTGTGGCGCGGGAGCATGTTGAGCAAAACCGGGCGCGTTTTGGTTCCCAGAACCAGATTTCCACCCAAAGTTTGGGTGATTTCTCCACCCTGGATTGTACGTGTTGCTGTAGGGGTTATTTTGGGGCCTGATTTGATTGTCCATGTAGTTCACCTCTTCGTGACCGGTAAACATAACACCCTGCTCACACGTACCTGGCACATGTGACACTCCACACTGGTCACATCCAGGGCCAACTTGCGCGCCTGTTTGGGATTTATCGAATTTCGTTGCCAGAGCCGAGATTTGCGTAGTAATGGCTGTGTAATCGTCCACAGCGTGAGCTCCTGGGCGAGATGATGATGATGTAGCCCGACCTCTATCGCCTTCCCTACGCAAGCTGGATTTCAACGCAGCTTTCTCTATGATATCGTATGCTTCCGCCGGCGTCTTCGTTCCCAGATCGCCTCCTGCGTTAACATCTAATCGCTCCTGCGTGTTGTAGCTGAGCCCCTGATAGAATGTCAAAACCAGCTGTCTCTTGGAATAGCCGTGATGTGGCACATCAATCAACAAATCCTTGAATCTCTCCCAAGCTGCATGCAACGATTCGCTCTCGTCCTGGTGAAATGAAGTAATCCGGTTCCGTAGCTTGTTCGTTTTCTCAGGTGGAAAGTATTTATGCATAAACTGCTCCGCCAACTGATTCCAGGTCCTGATGGACCCGGCTGGGAGTGACATAAGCCAAGCTCTGGCTTTATCACGTAATGAAAACGGAAACGACCTCAACCAAATTGCGTCCTCCGAAACATCCCTAATCTTGAATGTGGAGCAAACATGGAGGAAAGCCGCAATGTGTCGTCCGGGATCCTCGTGCTCACGCCCGTCGAACTGTACTGAATTCTGCACCATGTTAATAATACTAGATTTTATTTCAAATGAAGGTGCATCAATAGTAGGTCTAATAATACTGGGCTCCAGGCCCTCTCGTCCGGGCTGATTCGTCTCATTCAAAGGTTGATTATCGTCTGCCATTATTGCGTCTCCCCCTGAGCCCTCGGCTTCAACGGGTACCACCGGCTCCGGCTCTCCTGCTGCGAGTATCCGCCCAACTGCACGAGATTTCTCACGAAGACGTCTCCTCAGATCACGCTCGGGCTCGTCTGACGGCTCAATAGGATTGGGAGCGGGGGTATAGGACATTAACCTGCAAACGAAAAATCGACACAATGAATATTTTATTAATACAATAATTTTTTTTTTCAGCTGAATAGAAGCAGAAAATTATTATAAATGGGCTGAAAATTTTATAAAAATCCGAAAATGGGCCGAAATTTTATAAAAAAAAACAACACAATAAAAATAAATGAATCGGTAATGTCAAAAATGGCTTTAGGGTGCCGAAAACCCAAAGAATAAGTGAATAAATAAATCCGGATCAAATAAATAAATGGAACAAAAATAACGCAAAAATGAATAAATCGAATAAAAACAATAAATATTAACAAATAAATAAACAAATAAATAATCATGAAAGTATACACAAATATAAACAAGTATATACACCGATAACCAAATGACTCGGGTCGTTCCTAAAACTCGCCATATCCCCGGCAACGGCGCCAAAAACTTGACGTGTGCGTATATATACATAATATTGCAATGAAATTACACACGATTTGGTTTAAATTTATAAAAGTGATTATTACTTTAACATCAAAACACACACGAAAGAGGCAAGTGTACCCCGTCATATATGTAGTAAAGTATATGTAAGAACCAAGTATCGATCCAAGGAAATGGGCGGAGAAATAATACTAGACCTTTGTCACTAAATTACCGGTAAAAAGATAAGTTTTGTTTGATTTAAACTAAACTAAAGTAAGCATAACCAAATACATAATAAAAACATAATAGATAGTAGATAAAAAGCCTTGCTAAATACACAACCACAGCATGTCAACTAAGTCAGTTTTGGCACTAGAAACATTCGGTCAATTTTCCAATTTAAGACAATTAGTATCCTTTTCGGGAATCCTAACATGACAATCATTCGGAAAGCTAAAACGATAAACACACTTTAACCACCTAAAATTGTTCTTTAACGTGCAATTGATAAATGTCTATGAAAATCTCTTAAAAATAAGTTAGTCAGCCGTTAGGATTATTCTAACCTCACTTAAACAAGGAAAGCGACACCGATAAACACAATGCAACCACCGAGACAAGCATAAAATAGATTAAATCACAACCGAGTTCATTTTACAAATCTTGCACAATAATTCACCAAGATAGCAATTTTGGCCTAAACTACTAACTAAGCTAACAAATCATGGCAAGAATTTATAACGACACCATCTAACCCGTTTAGGTCCTTACGTGACGGCAAGCTCTCTTGATTAACAATAATTACATTTTATTAAATCACTAACCATTTCTAGTATCATGATGCACACATTTAAACCAAGCTAATCTAGTTAACCAAGTTCAAAGTTTACTAATACAAGATTAATTAAGCTTCATTTTTCAACTATCTTAACTAACCAAGCATCAATCATCCAACATAATTACTTATAATCAAGAAATCAATATCAATAACAAGGTTGCAAACTAATCATCAAAGATTAACATAAAAATACTTCAAATGTCATTACAAACAAAGTTTAACATACTAATGGCTATAATCTAGCAAGGGATTGTTGTGTTTTTGCCCAAAGGCTACAATAATACATAAACATTAATCTAAGTACTTGAAAGATTAACAAAAACATGGAAAGATTAGAAAATCAAACCATAAACAAGTACTAGACTAAGGATCCGGGTAGTAATCGAGCTAAACGAGACAATGTGGCTTGAATCCGGGTGAAAGCTAATGCCTCCGGAGCCTGAAAATCGCCTGTGAAGCTCTCCAAAAATCCAGAATATCGAGCAGAATGTTTCTGCAAGTTTTTATACTTTTTGCTGTTGCACGGTCGTTCTCCATATGGAACGACCGTTCACTTTATGCAATTATTGGGGATGGGTCACCATACTGCATACGTCATCGGATCGTTGACCAGATTCGAAATGGCACGACCGTTCGTCGTGTGGAACGGTCGTTCAGTTCCGGGTTATTTATTGCACGCCGAGTCGCACCGATCGTTCATTGCCGAGATTCTGCTGGTTCACCGGAGACGCACGGTCGTTCCTCAGATTGAACGCCCGTTCATCACCTAGTCGCTTGTTTTCCTGGAACGACCAGTTGCACCTCTCGTTCATTGCCGAGATGATCAAGTTTGTCGGAGATGCACGACCGTGCCACAGATGGAACGGTCGTTCCACAGGCCCAGTTCAGAATCCTTAACAGAATGTCCGCAGCTTCGTCGTTTTGTCCGGAAAGTCCTCGTTTTTGCTATCATCTTGTCTGGAATGCAGTTTTAGGCCTGTAAACACAAATGTAGATAAATAAGTATCCGAATGACGGTTTTACGGCCAAAAACGCATAAAATAGGGGTAAAACGGGGGACTAAAATGTGTGTAAATTAACGAATATCAAATACCTACTGATGTTTTAAGCAATTTTTTATATTTTAACAGTAAGTAAAAGTTTTAAACTCAGATTTCAAATTTTGACCTTTAAAGCTTATGTGAAATTACCAAAATGCCCCTACGGTGCATAGTTTGGTTAGAAAAGGTAAATTTCACATGTATGCCATACCCTACTGTTATGACTTATAAAAATAAGTATTTTTACTTAAGATATCAAACCTGAAACTCAGATTTATATTTAAACCCTTTTATAAGCTTTAAAATGACCAAAATACCCCTACGGGGCACTCATTCAGTTTAAATTCATTTTGGGCATAATGGAAGGTATCCTACTGATATCACAACATATTTAAGGCATATTAACTCAGAAAACCTGTTCATGAATCATTTGGTTACCCGTTACGCATTATTCGCATTCGGTGCGGTTTTTGTAACTAGTTTGCATAAATTAGCCGGAACGGGTCAAACCTTATCATTTTTTATCTCAAAATCCAGAATGTGTCTAGTTTACCCATATTAAACAAGTATACAAACTTGTCGGGTCTAAACCACATTCTAATCCGGTCTTCGCTTAATCGTGCGTTTTGAACCGTATATCTTCCTTTAAAACTAACCGGGCTAAGTTTAGACTTAATTAAGACCGTTAGGAATCTAATAGGTTATTAAAACCTTCGTTCCAGATTAGGAGCCCGGTAAAAGCTACTTGCACTCGCTGTTTGTGAAATATACTTGCCCAGGTAAATACTTTTAACTTATTTTCCCTATACGGGCTTGGGATACGGTATTATAATAATACCGCTTGGTCGGGTATGTAGTTGTTTAAATCGGATTGTGATTAATATATTTACATAACCCGTTTTAATCTGTTTTATTTGGTATATGGCCCTTGGGGGGTTAATGACCATGTCCCGGATATCCTTGGCATCATTCATTGAAATGGCCACGACCTAAGCACGGGGTGTAGGCATACACCTGACAGTTACATATGTAAAAACTGGTAACCCACTTTAAGGAATTAACCTTGTGGGCATTATGCCTGTGGTGTGTCAGTTAATCTTGTCCGACTCTTCTAACCGGCCCTGACGGACGACAAATAAGTAAAACTGTATACAAGATTATTTTTAAATAATTGTCCCAAGTTATAAAAGATATTTTGTGCCTTGTGCATTCAAATCAATTTTCTTAAACTCTTTTCAAAATGAGTCGGTTAATTGTATTTACCAGTGTAAACTGACGTATTTTCCCAAAAGGCTAAGTGCAGGTACTAGACGGAATAGGCTGGCTACTCCTGGCATCATTAAACAAGTCTTGCAAGCTTAGATGTTAAAATGTGTTGAACAATGATCTTTTTTATCTTTGATCCGCCTGTGGATCCTTTACAGTCCGTTTGTAATACTTTGATATTACTTTTTAATCGGTTTGTAATGTGATTCATCTTTTGCTTCCGTTGTGCATTTAAATTGTGTTGTTTGACTATGATGCTATCAACTACGTCACGATACTCCCCACCGGGCCCACCGGTAATACGTGGAAATATCGGGGTGTGACAACTACATTCGTATACGAACTCATACTTATTTTCAAATACCTTAATTCATATGCAACTAGTACAAGCTATGCGGATCATGCGACGATCAGTATAATCGCGGGTGCACACGGGATTATAGTGATAGGCGTATGAAAACCATAGAGTGTACTACTGTGTATGGTAAGAGACGGAACGTAACATGACGAGAATAACGAAACGGACGTAACATGGTCAAAACATGGTGGATACGCCGCTGGTACTTCTTATATATAAGTGTTTTCACCTCGTTAACAAACTTTCGTAAAACGTGTCATGAGAAATTCGGTGTATTACAGACCTTTTTGGACCTATTACAAACTTCAAACAACTCACAAACGCATTATATCCGATTATCCACGACGAGACTTCATTCTTAGCAAGCTACTTTCGTCTATCCAATACTTATTCCAATCTTATACTTGCATTCATTAAGAGTAAATCGTTCACTTTATACTCTCATTATTCTTCATTATTCCTTGTCCTCTTATATGAACCTCGCTCACAATCACATCGGTTTAAAACATCGAACCCTAACTTATCTCTTCACCTTTAAAAACGTCTTCTATTCTTTATTCTTGTGTAAACATACTTAGTAGACGATTATCACTTTATTTACCAAACCTTCTTGTTTCTCTCAATAAACGATTTTCTACAAATGTGTGATTTAACACTATCCTTAAACTTTCCATGCAAACTACCATGTGACCACGCCTTTCATCAAAATACATACCACTTTATACGAAAACTTTCTTTGTAAGTATTATACTTTAAAATACCTCTCGAATTATTCAAATTTGTTTAAACTCATTTTGCCTACACACACATGCACGCTTTGTATATGCCCAATGCTTCAAACCCTTTTAATCAAACGAACTCTGTTTACAAACCCATCTTTTCGTTCCTTAAAATTTCATACTTTTCAAATATTTCAAAAACTTCCAAGTCTCGAATTTTGATGATCATTATTTTAGACAAAACGCCTTTCAAAGTCTTATTCTTGAATAAATTTCGGGACGAAATTTCCTAAAGGATGGGAGACTGTAACGCCCTGCTTTTTCGTAACTTTCCTTAATTAGAAAGCTTGCCGTGCGTTTCTATTTTGGGAAACTTGTATTCCTTGTAATCGTATCCAAGACTTTGATCGTAATAAAATTAATCTTCTACATTGATACGTGCATTCGTTTGATACATGACTCGTAATTCTGAAAAACATAAGTTTAACTCGTACACGATCATTGTGTATTCGTAATCCTTAAATCTCCATACATTCAAACACTTGGTTATTCGATTATATGACTAAGTTGTATGTTTTTCACTTGATTATACCAAACTATAAACCATACATACTTGTTACATTTCATGTGTTATACACACCTATGTTATCACACTTTTTGCTAATTAAAAGATGTCATTTATGCATTTTGGACCTTGTTACAAGTTACATACATACTAGACAACATGTAACACTTTATTAAACATAAAATATATACTTTCTAATGTTCAAAAAATAATAAAATAAAAATTATAGGGCTGTTAACAGCCTTGCATCAACCCACTTAAGTCTTTTGTTTTGAGTTATTCAGCCCACTAAACACTTCCAAAGCCCAACCCATTGAAACCCTAATACCTTCCCTATATAATAAACACTTCCCCACTCCTTATTCCACTTTTTCAAGCCTCCAAACACTTCAAAAATTCTCCCAAACTCAGCTGAGTTTCAGCCACGTTTTTTAAAGTTCCAGCCATAAAAAGTGAGTTTTAACTCACTTCCACTTCAATTTTCTTCTTGTTTCTTCTTCTACAACACTTGGATAACCTCTAGGAAGGTTCTCACAAGTTTGCTTGGGCAAACTAAGGTGAAACCTCACCATTTTTGAGGTCCAAAGTGAACCTATAATTCTGCTCATTTTTATCTTTTTGTTTTGGAAGAAAACTCATGTTTTCTTCATACATTCCTATGTCCTTATGCCACTAATCAAGACTATGATTAAGTGTGCTTAAAAACAAGGCTGTGACACTTAAAATCAGAGGTTAAAACCTCATAAACTTTCTGTTTTGGTTAGGGTTTAACCCACAAGTAATGAACAAGCTTCAAGCTTGATGGTTGTGAGATTATAGGACAATCTTGGGCTATCCTACTAAAAAAATCCACACATTACTTGATGATTTCTTAGATTAGTTGTAATTATTTCCTTTCTTATTGTATGTTCATGACCCTCCTTGAATGTTCATAACATCAAGTGTAGTGGTGAACACCTAGAGGTACCTAAATGGAAAACTTGTTCTTCCTACCTCCTACATGACTTCTATGATACAAAGAGGTTCCTAAATGGTGGATTTATCCTCATACCTCCTACATGACCTATAGGATATGATGGACACTATGTAATACAAATATATATTATCCAAATAATCAAACCTTTGATGATGGATTAGTGTTCATTTGTCAAAGTATTAGATTACATCATCTAAGACTTAATAACTTGTTATGATTCTAATGGGTATTTGAACCCATGAAAACATTCTAACCCTTGGTGTTTCATAGTGTCAAACAAGTATTATGTGATTAGGTGATTACTTTTCATATGTTTATTTTCATACCCTCGAACTCCAAATCCTTAAACCATATGTAAACATCTCTTAAACTCCAAATCGAACACATTTAACTTCCTAATCTCTTACACTCGTCAACACTTGGATAATCAGAAGACTTAGCAATTTTGTGAGTATACTTGACCCATTTTACCGTTTTCACACTTTTGGGTGTAACATGTTTTTTTATATACAAAACACACTTAGTATACATATTCTTATGCAAATACATAAACAAACAATCCAATACATGCTTACTATTTGTTATGCATGATTCGTGTTTTCTGGGCGATTCTTATGTGATGAACTTGTCATTAGCTTCGTAAAAGCCTCCACTTAACATGTATAGCGCTATAGGAGTAACGCACCGCCCGTGAACGAGAGGTCATGTTAGGTTTATTCATTCATACTTGCGTAAACAGAGGGTTGACTTGTTAATCGCATGCCAGTTTATACGTTAATCTTGATAACTAGGTTTACCATGTGGATTGTTCCTTATCGTTTTTATACTTATATACTACGCACCAAACTTGTATGCTCGCCAATACTTTTGTATTGAAATACACTTTTAGAACATGTTGCAGGTTTAGCAATGATGTTGGTGATGCATGGAATCTAGTATGATGCTTAGACACACTTTAAACTTGTATTCTTATTGTATCGTCTTTCGTTATTTATGTTGTATTGTTTCAAATCCTTGTAATTGACTCTTTAGAAATGAAATGAAAATTTATTATTTAAATACTTGTCACAAATAGTGTTATGAAGTCTCTTGCAATCTATTTCGTCTCACTCCGATGTTTCCGCCATCGGTTGGGGTGTGACAGGTACCGTACTGGTATTTACGGGTAAAACACTGGTAAATACCGGTAACGAACCGGTATATTCGGTACCGGTACCCACTTTTCCTGTTTTTCGGTACTGAACAGGTACGATGCTCACACCCAAATTCAAAACCACACCACTCCTCACCATCCACCAGCTACCACCAACAAAAAACTTTAACCGTCGCCACCTAAGAAAACCACCACTATCACCGCCATTCCCATCAGCAACCACTGTCCACAACCACCCAAGCCCTAAATGCATTATCATCACACATGCCTTCTCGTAAATTGACTAAATCATCTTCAACCTCCAACAAATGTGCGGATAGGGTTGTAAACAAACCGAACAAGGCCTAGTTCGTGTTCGTTTATTAGGGAATGAACGGTTCATGAACACTTACCGAATGAGATTTTTTGTTCATGTCCATTCATTAAGGAAACGAACATGTTAATGAACCCTTACAACTTAAATGAACGCAAACAAATGTTTATGAGCATAAATGAATACAGACGAATGTTTTATATTTACTTTAAAATAAAAATATATTTTTTTATCAGAAATAGTCGAGTTTTTTTCCCATAGTGGTGTTGAGGAAAAGACTATTTACCATTTTGGTGTTATTTAAAAACTATTTACCAAAATAGTGTTTTCATTACTTTTTATTAATCTTTTCATCGTCTCATTTTTATTGAGTTAAAAAAATAAATAAAACATATTCTATGTCTCAATTGGTTCAAATTTTATACTTTTTATTTAATTAATCATATATTTATTTTAATTTTTTTTCCATCAACGCATTGACTGATTTTATCTTTATTTTATTTTCTTACCAACATATTATATTTCATTTCTCATCAACGAAGTGCTTTTTATCTTTATTTTATTTTCTTAACAGTTTTATTGTATTTCATTTTTTCTCGATCGAGATCGATCAATTGATGTCAAATGAAGAAATTATGAATCGAGTTAAATGTTCGGATAGTCCCTGTGGTTTGGTATTTTTTCACCTTTAGTCCCTAACTTTCTAAAATTACAGCTATAGTCCCCAACTTTTTCAATTCCGTTTCAGGATGGTCCATGACGCGGATGAAGGTTAGTTTTTGATGTTAAGTGGGTGTGAAATGACCAAAATGCCCTTAATAATAAAAAATGTTATTAATTATCAATTTACATCCCACCATACACCCACCCCCACCCCCACCCCCACCCCCCTTTTCTCTTTCCTTTGCTTTGTCTGCAACCAGAATCATCAAACACCACCAACCACCCCCAAATACCAACCACCACCACCCCAAATACCGCCGCAACCACCTCACCCTCCCATCATCATCTTCATCTTCATCCTCTCTAAGCCATAAGTTTTTGGATTCAGAATCAAACGAGCACAATTCACGAGATCGTTTCTTCAAAATCGCATCAGTTAATTCAGACGGAACATACATCGGCATCGGAATCACTCCGTTTGCCATCTGATTCATTCCGTAACCGAATTTCAACTCATTTCCGTACACATTGATGTTTCCGTGATCAATCATCTCCCTACAACATCACGAATTTCAATTCTTTAACAAAAACTAACAAATCTGAAACTAACAGGAACGAATATGATGAAGTTTCAGATGAGTACCTGTTTGATATCATTTTCAGAGTGCGTCCACCATTAACAAGTGAACTTGATCTCCGTGATTGAGGTTTATAATAAGTTTTTTATTCAAGGTTTGATATTTTTAGGTAAAAAATTGAGTATGTTGTGGGGTTTTGTGTATTCAAGGTTTGATATTTTTAGTTGAAATTGGGCCACTTGCAGATTTCAATTCTTTAGTCTACTGTTGGAACAACAATTGTGGCAGCAGGATAATGATTGGGAACTTCGTTAAAATTTGGGGACTTTTTGATTCTGAATGGCTTAGAGAGGTTGAAGATGATGGTGGGAGGGTGAGATGGTTGCGGTGGTATTTAGGGTGGTGGTGGTTGCTATTTGAGGGTGGTTGGTGGTGTTTGATAATTCTGATTGCAGACAAAGCAAAGCAAAGGAAAGAGAAAGGGGGAGTGGGGGTGGGGTGGGTGTATGGTGGGATGTAAATAAATAATTAATAACATTTTTTATTTTTAAGGGTATTTTGGTCATTTTACATCCACTTAACACCAAAAACTAACATTCATCCGCGTCAAGGACTATCCGGGAACGAAATTGAAAAAGTTGAGGACTATAGCTGTAATTTTAGAAAGTTAGGGACAAAAGGTGAAAAAATATCAAACCACGGGGACTATCCGGGCATTTAACTCTTATGAATCATTAGACTGTCTCCAATGCACACTTGAAGGGGATGCACTTGATGATGTGGAGGATGCACTTGTAAATGAAGCATTGGGGTAGGTAGCATTTAAGGGGGTTTGCACGTAGGGAAGTGCACACACATGCAGGAGAGAGAAGGTAAAGGTGGACCCTTTAAAGTTGTCAACCAAACACCCCAACCCACATCCACACCCGAAACACCCCTACCCACACCCGAAACACTACCCAACCCCTACCCACATCCACACCTGAAAGGCTGAAACACTACCCAACCCCTACCCACACCCGAAACACTACCCACATGCAAACAGGAGGAAAATGTATTTGTATTTTATTTTTTAGGTGGGCCCTTTAGTTGAGTATTTATATTTTATTTTTTAGGAAAATGTATTTTCTTTTTTATGTAATGCAAGTTTAATTTTTATTTATTTTTAGCTTCTTTTTTTTATTTTATATTATTTAAATATATTTTTACAATTATTTATTAAATATTTTTTAAGATTACAAATTAAATGTTTTAAAAGAAATGGTGATGTGGAAGAAAGAGGATGCATGTGGGAAGCATGGGTTGGAGTTAAAAAGACGAGAGAAAATGCATATGGGAAGAAAGGGTTAAAAGCCGATGTGACAGTGATGACTAGGATGCATGTAGTAAATGCAGCCTCTTGACGGACAGTCTTGTAAGTTTTGTATATCTACCTGCTCTCTCCGTACACTCCTGCTCCCCGCTCCCTTCTGTACGACAACAGTGAAATCAAACGGTAACACCACCTGCCGGAAACGTATCACCGCTGCCGTCCGCCGGCCAGCAAAGGTAAACACCTCTCTATCCCGTCTCTACTCTTTCTTTCTCCCTCTCTTGCCAGTCCTCTATTCTCCAGATACACAAACCCCAACCATCTCCCCTTCCTATAACAACCATCTCTTGCCAACGACGACCGGTCGGAAGTGCCGTACCTAAACCTAAATCACCGCCTCCAGCCACTTACATAACAACCAGTCACCGTGCCTGTCCCTAAACCTTCGCACTCACACTAAAAACACCTTAAAAACCACCACCGGCCTCACCTCCGTTCCCAACAGTCAACCGCCATCAACATCTCTCACTCTCTCACCCCCCCCCCTCCCCCCCCGCGCCTTCTCTCTCTCTCGGTCAACAGATTCTTCGGTCCGCGTTGTTTGGAACGTGGTTGCAGGTTCCGATTTATTTCCACCGGTGGCTCAAAGGATTCCGGCGGACTTGACGAGTCCATGTTTCGGATACGTCAGGTGTTTTCTTTCCTTAACAAATAATTAGTATATTATTGGTATTATTTGAGTTTCCAAATTCCAAAACCATATACATATCAGCATATCTTAACATAATATATTTGAACATTAACATAATATATATTTTAACATAGTCGGTGTATTTTAACATATTTGTGTGACTTTATATTTTTGGTTTCCAGTAGGGTTTTGTGTGGTTTAATTTAGGTGGTTTCTTGTGGATCGTTTCCATTGTATAATCCCGTTTGATTATTGTCATTACATACCCCTGTTTTTCTCTATAAAATATTACTCATTGTTTATTCAATTTGGCTACTTATTGCGTGATCTAACTTGCTCTCAATATATGAATATATTGTTACTCATTGTGTGTTATTGTTACCCTTTGTTCCTTATATATTGTTACTCATTGTGTGTCATATACAAACAAAGATAATCGAACATTAAAGATGTCATATACAAACGAAAATAAAAATGTCAACGAAAGTCGAGTCATTATGGATCTCAGTGTCAAACAAATTAAAAGAAAACATGTTCAAACAAATTAAAAGAAAACATGTTCAAAAAATCGACCAACTTAATATTCATTATTCATTCTTTTAGAAGTTTTGTCAAACTTTGTGGCAATCTATTCAAAGTAAAAAAATATGAATGTAAAAAATAAAGGCGTTTTGTTAAAAAGGAAAAATCAAACTGTTGTGAAGTAAAAAAGAAAACAATATATCCATGGATTAAAAAAAAGAAAATAGCCATGGATCTAACTTGCTCTCAAATCTCAATATATTGTTACTCATTGTGTGTTATTGTTACCCTTTGTTCCTTAATAAAAATAGTTACCGTTAATATTTTCTTTAAGATTTACAAACTAAAGTAAAGAAGTTAATTACCATTAACAAAAAGTCTTCTTTTCTACCAAGAATTACAAACAGAAATTGGTAAAAAAACTTTACCAAGTTTTCCCCATTATATTACTATACATACAATGCCACTATTTTATTTATTTATATAAAAAGAATCTATATGTGTCTCATTTCCTACAACTTATCTATATTATACAAAAATATATCTATAGCAGTGCTACGCAACAAAAAAAAAATTAGTTAAATTAGTCATCCATGGCTTCACGCAGAGAGAACAATAGGCATGTTTTTATAATCATGGAAACATACGTTATATAAAATTAAATAAATAACTCTTACATGACCTAAGTGTTTTGTTTAATACATGTGAATACATACAGTTTGTAAATACACAACATAACCTTATAAAAACAGAACACACAAATTACATCTTTTGCAAATTTCAACATATAACTTAAAAAACCATTTAATCTTCCCCGAATTATAAACAGAAATGTAAATTTCTTCTCAATTCCATACAAAATCCAAAGGCATGTCTGGAAAGAAATATGTATATTTTTCCCTTAATCTATTTACTTCTTTTCTATCTACTTTTTTTCAGCCAACTTTCACTTTTAATAAGATAATAAAATCAAAACCATGACAAATTTGATAAGCAGAACTATAAACATGGCAACACCATATGCAAGAATCGATTAAAAGGAATTAAAAAAAGTTCGTCTGATTGGAATTGTAAATACAAATATGATCAAACCAAAACGATCGAATCAATCAGCAAATCTATTAATCTATAATACAAACACATTAACACAACGATTAGAATCATCAGTAGAAATCACACTTACAGTAGAAAGTAAAAAAACCCAATCGCAAATTACGTGTTCAGGCATCAACATAGTATACGACTTTGATTCAAATAACAATAATTAGAGCGTTTAGTATTTGATCTTTACACACAAGCATTTAAACCAAAAGAAATCTTGTGTTCAAAGGAGAAATAATAGAAGATAAATATGAAGTGAAAGATGTGGAGCAAAGACAACACAATTGGTGGATGACATGATACAAATATCCTGTTTGCGAAACAACATGAGGAAAAGTACAACCATGAAATCAACAGACGCAAGAAACATGTACCTTGAAGGGTGAATAGATGATTTTGAATGAATAGCGGGTGAGACGGTGAAGACTTGGGGAAAATGAGATTGAAGAAATAGGGAAGATGAAACGGTTGTTGAGAATAAATGGGGTTGAAAAAGCTATGGAGACACCACCGGTGAAGGAATAGTCGTGCCCCTTCAAAACACCCCTTTTGAATAATAACCGGCGTTGGGGGTTTTGTATGCCTTCATATTCTCTCTGTAGGAAACTGATATCCTTTTAAGATTCTACCCAATATTATATTATAGTATAGATATATAAAATCCAATATATCATTCATATCGTAACATCTGTTATCTTAAAGGGTTATTTAATTAAGAGTTAATAGCCAAAATGGTCCCTGAGGTTTGCTCAGTTTTGCCACTTTAGTCAAAATCCCAAATTTCTTAAATCTGGGTCCCTGAGGTTTGCATTTTTTTGCCATTTTAGTCCAAATTTCAAAAAAGTCAATTTTTTTCAATTTTTCTGCTGGAATTTGTCTTTATCCTTATTTCAGCCAAGGGAAAATTTGTCATTTGGCTATTAACTCTTTTATATTATATATAACAACTGAATCATCATCATCTTCTCAAAGCAGATCAACTCTCTCTCTCTCTCAAAGCACCCTCTGTCTCTCTCTCTTCACCACCACCACCACCTCCTCCCCTTCTCACCACCACCTCCTCCCCTTCTCACCACCGCCACCACTACCTCCTCACCACAGCCGCCACCACCACCTCCTTCTCACTGCGACCTCTCCTCCGCCATCGCCATCACCGTTCTCCGCCTCGATCGCCTCAAAGTGCACGCCGCTCCGGTATCAGTCGATATCGAGCCAGGTGTTCGAATCAAAGTTCGTAATCCAGATGTTTAGTCGCTCGATTATCGTCGCTCAATGTTTTGGTTGAGTATAGAGGTGAACAGCTATGGTTTGTTAGTGGTAGTCTTGGAATTCTGTTGTTTAATTTTTCGATTAAGGTATGAATACTGTTTCCTTGGTGCAGTGGGGTGGGGCGGTGCAGATCAGGGGTTCGGTGGTGGTGGCGGTTTGAAGACGAGAGTTGTGTGGACGGAGTTCTGTGAGTAAACTGCCATTTTGGGGGTGGCCGGAGTTCTGGTGGTGGTCATAGTTGCAGGTGTTGATGTTCAGTTGTTGATTCGTTATAGTTGCAGGTGTTGATGTTCAGTTGTAATTAGCTGAACTGGGTTTTGTAATTAGCTGTTTGATCTGGGTTTTGTAATTAGCTGTTTGATCTGGGTTCTTGATCTGGGTTTTGTAATTAGCTGTTTGATGATCTGCTTTAAGAAATGATGATAATTCAGTTGTTATATATAATATAAAATGACAAATTTACCCTTGGCTGAAATAAGGATAAAGACAAATTCCAGCAGAAAAATTGAAAAAAATTGACTTTTTTTAAATTTGGACTAAAATGACAAAAAAATGCAAACCTCAGGGACCCAGATTTAAGAAATTTGGGATTTGGACTAAAGTGGCAAAACTGAGCAAACCTCAGGGACCATTTTGGCTATTAACTCTTTAATTAATTTAATTGTAAAGTTTAATTAATACATCGTCGATACGGCGCATCACATCACGTTGATTCATAAATGTTGAAAAAGTTATTTAATAATTTTGAAAAGGGTATTCATTTTTTTTGAAAAGTTATTCATTTATTTATTGAAATTTTGAAAAGGTTATTTAATTATTCAAGGGTGTGTATATTGAGACATGTTGGTTTGGGAGGTAATATTTAAGTGGTGTGTATATTGGGATATGTTGGTTTGGGTTATATGTTTATTAAGGCAAAAGTATTAATGTGTGATGTAAAAAGACACAACTTTTGAGTTATCCTAAGTAATGTATTTTCATAAAACCCCCCTTAAGTATTGAATTGCTGACCCTTGTTTTCATGATTCATGTCTCATAATAAAATGATTCTTTGTTGAATTCATCCTTCAAATCGTTTCGAAAACTGGTTGCAAATTACTACAAATGTCAACAGTAGAATGATTATATGTTTTGAACACGGATTTAAGACTAGTTTCAATATGCCCCCCCCCCCCCCCCCCCCCCCCCCCCCAGCTTCCACTTGTTCCCCGCTCCAGCCTTTCACAATGTCTCATTAATGATCCTCCATCTTTAACCTTGTCACCTACAAAACCATAAATATATTTCAAATACCTCTCTCACTAGAATATATGCTATTCAGTGAGTTTATAACATTATATATTTCAACAAAAACCTGCATCGCTTGTTGTTGCTTCAGTATTGGCCCTTTTCCTTTTGGGAGCAAATGTAATTATGTTGTTCTTCTTGAAATGGAATTGCATCTGGATCAATCCTTCTTTCGTATCCAGTAATTTTAAGATATTTCAACAAAGAAATGCTATCCGGAAGATGACTTATAGGAGTATCCACTAGATATAAAATTTCCAAACATTCTAATTCTCCTAGGTTCTGCGGTAGTTTCTCAAGTCCAGAACAATTAGAAAGGTGAAGACATCTGAGATGCTTTAGTTTACAGATGCTGGGTGGAACATCCCTTATCTTGGTATATGACACATTTAGGTTATTCAAACTTTCTAAATCTCCAAGGTTCTCTGGTAATTTCTCAAGTCCAGAACAATTAGAAAGGTCAAGCTTTGTGAGACCTTTTAACTTACAAATGCTGGATGGAACATCTCTTATCTTGGTTGATGTTACATTTAGTGTATCCAAACTTTCTAAATCTCCTAGGTTCTCTGGTAATTTCTCAAGTTCAGAACAATAAGAAAGGTCAAGCTCTTTGAGATGTTTTAACTTACAAATGTTGGATGGAACATCCCTTATTTTGGTATATGACACCCTTAGGTTATTCAAACTTTCTAAATCTCCAAGGTTCTCTGGTAATTTCTCAAGTCCAGAACAACCAAAAAGGTAAAGCTCCTTGAGATGTTTTAACTTACAAATGCTGGATGGAACATCTCTTATCTTGGTTGATGTTAGATCTAGTGTATCCAAACTTTCTAAATCTCCTAGGTTCTCTGGTAATTTCTCAAGTTCATAACAATAAGAAAGGTGAAGATATTTGAGATGCTTTAGCTTACAGATGCTGGGTGGAACATCTCTTATCTTGGTTAATGTTAGATCTAGTGTATCCAATGAATCTATTTGACCAAAATTCTCAGGTAACTTACAAACTTCACAACCACGTAGGAGAGTTTTAAGACGTTTCAACTTACAAATGCTATCCGGGACATGTTTAATTTTTGAATATTTTAAATCTAGCTCTTCTAAACACTCCAACTGGCCAATGTCCTCAGGCAATTCCTCTATGCCACTACATCCAAGGTTAAGAACTCTTAAATGTAGTAAACTACAAATGCTTCCTGGAAGAGTTTTGAGTTTTCTGCACCAACTGAATGATAGATTAACAAGCTTATGAAGATTTCCAATTGATGAAGGCAGGTTTTCTATATCATTGTCATTAAAACGAAGCTCTTGCAGATTACTGTTGGAGTGGCACGGGATGATATTCTGGAACTCCTTTGGATGTAAGCCACTTACATTAAGATTCTCAAGTGATTCCAAATCCTTGATAAATGAAACAGATTTCAACCTCTTACAATAACCGAGGTTTAGGTACGTAAGCCTTTTGAAACATCCAACTGGCACATGAAGTTCTACCAAATCATCACAAAATGAAAGATCTAACCACACAAGATTCGGAGTCAACCCAAGGTCAAGGGTCTTCAACTTTGAGCGGCAGAGTGTAATGGATTTGAGCTTCTTAAGAACCTAATATCACACCAAAAAGAATGTAATATACTAATAACCGATCAATAAATAAATTAAAATTATTAATCAATCATCATACCTTTCCCCCCACCCAAAGTTGTTCGATTCTGCTCTCAGACATGTGAAGCTCAACAAGATTATTTGCTTGAAAGGTTTTGGGTAAACACCAATGAGGGTAACAATGCCACGCCAAGTATCGTAACGCATTTGGGAAGTATTGACTGACTTCATCAATCTTCACAAAGTTATGATCTACAATAAGGCATCTTAGATTCTTCATGTTTCTAAGACTTTCCAAAGCAATATTAGGGGTGAGCTTTAGACGTATACACCTTGTCGATTCAGAACCCTGTAATTCAACAATAGTTCATGTCATAGGTAAAAAAATGTGTTTGTCTCATCTCTATGTTACAAGTAAATCTGATTCTTACCAACTTAGTATCCAATACATTTTCAATTTCTTCCTGAATCCATAGTCTGCTATGTTTGTTGGGCTCATCTGGGTGCAAACGACGTACGATATTCTTGCCCATTTCTTCAATATGGTCATGCATGCTCAAGTAAGGATAAAAAGGATTACCATGAAAGGTTATTAGAGATCTCTGCTCAAGAACTCTTAAACCAATTCTACCATGAAATCCACAACTTTCAAGCATACTTATTGCTTTGTCTTTCTTCCACCCCTTCAATATGCATGCAACATCTAGGAATATTTCCTTACAGTCATCATCCAGACTTGCATAGCTTAACTCCAATTTTTCAAGAGTTTCTTTCAATGGTATTGTTTTGAGTCTTGCTAATGCATCTACCCATTCATCATTGTCTTTACCACACAGAAATGAACCCAAAACTTTGATTGTCAATGGAAGACCACCAGCATAACGTATAACTCGTAGGGATTGCATTTCGTACTTTTTAACTAGAGTATCTTTCCCAAATGCGTGCCTACTAAAGAGGGTAATCGCTTCCTCATCTGATAATAGAGTGACATCATGAATCCATTTCACTCTATGTGCTATCAACACTTGCTCATCTCTTGTTGTAATGATAATTCTACTTCCAGGCTTGAACCAATGAATATCACCAGCTAATGCATCAAGCTGATTTTGGTGATCCACATCATCCAAAACCATAAGAATCTTTCTACCACGCAACTTTGTTTTCATCAATTTTGTCCCCTCATGGACACTACTTACGTTGTTGCCTTTAGCTAAATCTAAATCTGTAAGGATCTTTTTTTGCAATGACGATAAACCGGACGGCGCTTTTGAAATTTCCCTGACATTCTCAACAAATGTTTTAGCTTCAAAGTGAATTGATAATCTATCAAAAGTAGCTCCAGCTAAAGTTGTCTTTCCAGCACCTCCCATCCCCTTGATCCCTATCATGCGAACATCTTCTGACCCGATATCTAAAGACGTCTGAAGATGCTGTAGTCGCGGTTCCATGCCTACTTGGTTATGATCAATGTTCACATTAATTGATCGTAACTCGAGTGAAATCTCTTCAACAATTAATTTGATCACTTTGGCTTCATGCCTGTAAATTATAGGAAATTTAATTAGCTTGCTCAAGAACCCATAAGAGTAGTTACTTTTTTGGTATATAGTATACAAAAGTGTAAGTGAATTAGCGTAATAACATACATACAAATCCATGTTGCATATTTTGACAAGACTCGAGCTTTCTTTAAGATAAAAAAGCAACTAAAAAGGAACGAATATTGCAGAGAAATGATGAAGGAATTACCCATCAGCAGTGTTCTTCAAATCCCACCCAGACAGATTGGCTGCTACTGTGAGAGCTTCTCTCCATGGCCCAGTCTCTTTGTTGGTATGCTTGGCAAGCGCTTCTCCAACTGGACCATGTTGTTTGCGAACTTCAGAGGGATCCACATCATAGAAAACAGGGTAAGCAATCTGGTTGTTTGACTTTTGGCACTCTATAATCTTTACAAGTTCGTTTAAGCACCAAGATGAAGATGCATATTTCTTTGAGAAAATTATGATGAAGAACTTGGATTCTTCGATGGATTTCAAAAGCTGGTCGTTGATGCTTTTTCCTTTTCTAAGTCTCTCGTCATCCTTGAAAGTGCGAATACCTTGTTGCTGAAGAGCGTTATTAAGGTGATCAACAAAGTTCTTACGTGTGTCTTCACCACTGAAACTCAAAAATACATCATACTGATAGCTCTCCTTATTGAATGGTGTTGAAGAAGACGACGCCATTAGAGATATGTTTTTCGAAGAAGACTGCAAAGAAACAACAGATCACACTTTTAACCCACAAGAATGTATCTTATGATAAGGATCAAGCTGGTTATCACACCTTAGAGCTTAATTATCAAGGTTAATAAATTGCTATAAATGTCAGCACTGAGTCACAAGCATTTCATTATAACTTATGGCCTAGATGATATTAAACAGTTCTATGATGTCAGCATAAGGAACTGGTAATTTACGCTTAAAAGAATATTTTAGGAATCCAGAATTTATAAGGGGTTTTTATATATTCCTTCTTAAAAAGATTATTAGTTTATTACACTAAGCTAACTGAGGTGTAACAAAATGAATATATTTTGAATGAGTTAGATACTTTTTACAGTTAACTTTATAAGTTGCTTTTGTTGCATTAAACACCTCACATGTCTCTAATAAGTAATAATTAATTGCAAGAGTTTGACTTTCTCAAAGTCAAACCACTGCACTTTAGTTTTACATTTAGAATGGTGTGTCTTGGGACCTAATGATACCCAAATGATGTCTTTGACCGTTTGATGTTTGATATACGACAATATGATATTCAATCAAAGGTTTGATCAGATTTAAAACAAAGATTTGACTTTCTTACACAAGTCAAAATATAGTAATAAACTTCAAACCATGGGGCTTTGATTTCAAATCTTAGACAAACAATGCATCTTATGACTATTTATCAAAAATTGGAACTAAAGTTGACAATTTAACAAATTCTGGTATAACATCTTCTTACCCGTTAGATCAAACCCGATCAACTTCCATTATAGCGATTTAACACTAAAATAAAGATACGAACTAAATAATAAAAACAAACTGGTGCTCGTTTGAAGCACCATTATCCAAAGTCTGTGGATCGATGGACTTAAAATACAGATAAACCATCACTATTTTAATAATTTAAAGATTAAAAAAATAAACAAAACTAACCTTAAAACAACACCCAGATACTCAGACCAGAGACCTTTGTTTGTTAGTTTCAAGTATGTTGAGTTGAGCTAGTAATTTCCACTACATTGAGTCAATAGAAGGAACTAGTAATTTCCACTTGAAAGTATTATTTAGGAATCCAACATTTATAAGGGGTTTTAATAAAAAACATTATCAAACAAAGCTAACTGAGTTGTAACAAATTGATAATATTTTGAGTAGTTATATATTTATACAGTTAACTAACTTTACAAGTTGGTTTTGTTGCAACAAACACCTCAAATGTCTCTAAAAAGTTATGAAATTCGTGTAATAAGAAAGCAAAGCACAAGAGAAATGCAAAAGTTTGACTTTCTTAAAGTCAAACCAATCGCCACATAGTTACAGAATGGTGATCTTGGGACCTAATGATATGTCAGTCTATATGATTTCAAAATGATGTCTTTGACCGTTTAACGTTTGATACTCGACATTCACTCAAGCGTTTGATGAGATTTAGAACCAATATTTGACTTTCTTAAAAAAGTCAAATATAGTAATAAATAAACTTCAAACCTTTGACATACAAAGGAAAGCATGTTATGACCTGCATATCTCAGAAATTGGGTTTAACAATTCACATGGTCTATAAATTTATTTATGTCGGTTGGTGATCTGTGAGGGACTTTCTAAAGTAACCAATTTCAGAAAGAAATTGTGGTATAACATCTTCTTATTTACCCCTTAATCAACCCCCCCCCCCCCCCCCCCCCCCCCCCCCGATCTACTTTCTTTTTACCGATTCAACACTGAAAATTAAGATGCGAAATAAATAATAACAAGAAATTGGTGACGACGTTTGAAGCACCATTATCCAAAGTCTGTAGATCGATCGATGGACTTAAAATACAGATAAACCATCACTACTACTTCATTAATTTAAAGGAAAAAAACTAACCTTGAAATATATAGTTGCTCAAAAGAAACAGCACCCAGATACTCAGACCAGAGACCTTTGTTTGTGAGTTTCAAGTATGTTGAGTTGAGCTTAAAGTTGTTGAGGGACGGTGATAAGTTTTGATCCAATTAATTATCAGTGCTCTTCTCTTTAGTTTATTACCAGGAAATGATGCCGCAACTTCCGCGATATCTTCTTTATTCTCACACGCGGATTCAAGGAGCCACTTGTCTTCCTTCCTTTTTCACTTTTATGCACCCCACCTAGCTAGATTCCAAAGCAGCCCAATAATAATGGTGGGTTACTTTTAATTTAATTATTAAATTAAAGAGTAAATTGCAATTTTACCCTTGGAGATATATTCTATTCGCACCCTTACCCCCTATCACGAATTTTTTCCTGTCTATCCCCCCAACGAATGCGAAACGCTGCAATCTTGGACCTTCTTAACAGTCAACGGTTGTTTGACTGTTATAGGTAAGGCTGTTTTTTGTAATCTTACCCCATATTTATTATTATTATTATTATTAATTAAAATCAATCTTTAAATAGATCCAGATCATCTTTCAAAACACACACACAGAATCCACTCTTTCTCTCTCTATTTCTCTCTCACCAACTCCCACCACCACCACAACCATCCGCCGCCACGTCTTCTTCTCTACCACTCTATCTCTACAACACTTTCTCTCTACCACTCTCTCAGATAAAATCGCCGGCCACTAATTCAGATTAAATCGTCGGAGGTAGTATACCGGTGATGTTCAGGCGATATTCAGAGCGAGATCGGCGTCCGAGGAGGTGGTGTACCAGCGATGTTTAGATCGATCAGTGATGTGGCTCAGATACAGATGTTGTGAGGCAAAATCGATGGTGGTATTTTAAGATTTCGACTTGATTATCTAGCGTGGAGATATAGCCCATTGGAACAAGAACAGGTACAGATTCGCCATTGTAGGCGGCTAGGGTTAGGGTTTGGAATAGGAAGGAGGTGGTGGTTGAGTTGATGGTGGCGGTGGTGAGAAAGGGGGAGGAGTTGGTGGTGGAGTTGATGGTGGCGGTGGTCAGAAGGGGGTAAGAGTTGGTGGTGGAGTTGACGGCGACGGTGGTTGGAAGGGGGAAAGAGTTGGTGGTGCAGTTGACGGTGTTGGTGGTCAAAAGGGGGAAGGTGGTGGTGACTGGTGGAGTTGATAGTGGCGGTGGTTTTAGAGAGAGACAAGTTTATACATATATGAAAGGTCTCTTGTTTTTTAGATATTTAATTTCTACTAGTAATAGCTTTTGATACATATCAATTTGTTTTTCATTTGCTAGTAGATTTGAGTTGTTTGTTTTGAGAGTATGAATCTCAGAATCGTTTGTAAATATTGGAATGAAGAATGAACTGATGATGATGATGATGATGAACTTGATGTAATGGATTTGTAAATATTGGTAATGAATTTGGTTGATTCTTGATTTTTTATATAATTTTAATAAGATAGGGGCAAAAACGACTTTTCACACATTATTAACAGTCAAACAAACATTGACTTGACAGAGTTGGGTGCCAGGGGTTAAGATTGCAGCGTTTCGCATTCGTTGGGGGGGTTAGACAACAAAAAATTCGTGGTAGGGGGTAAGAGTGTCAATGGGCTATATCTTCAGGGGGTAAAATTGCAGTTTACTCTAAATTAAATTAACAGATAATCATTTACATGTAAATAGCTATATTAAATTACGACTTTTTAATTTGCTTTTAAGCAAATATTACCATATTTTAACAATTTGTAATAAACTTGGAAAGGTCACGGTTTTACACAATTTTAAATTACAATTTTTTTTAAAATAAGACATACTTTTTGTCACAATTTTAGACTTTACTGTCACAATGTGTTTATTTTTGATGTGCAAAACCGAGTTGCCTCAATAACTTTTTTTCTTTTTGTATCATTTGTAATTAAAGTTTAATATAAAAATGAGTGCACTAGACATGTTTTGCATATATTAGGAGAAATTTTGTAACGAGTATGTAGAGACTGACCCAATACGCTATATGTATTTGATAGGGTAATGAACCAAACAGATACCAAATGAATTCCTGCAAGAATTCCGCTAGAACTAAGTTAATGTAAAGTTTTTTGGTTTTTACATTATAGAATACATGAAAATATCACGTGTTTCAAATTTATGTATTATTAAAGATATCTTAAAATGTATACACAAACCACTTTTTTACTGTGTATTTGTATCTACTTTGTTTTTGTAATTCTGTTTTATTTTTTAAAAGTTGGCTAGGCCATATGTAATGGTCAAGTGACAATGATAAATCAGGATGGGACATGTCCTGTTCGGTCTCGGTTATTAGTCCCGGAAACGATCAAAGGTCCATAATTTGAAGAAAAAAATAATTTCTGTTACTAGTCCAGTCTAGAACCAGATATTTTTCATATATTTAAACAAAATGACATCAAGTTCTATTGCCATTAAGGGTTTCAAATCGATTTCTCCCATTCTCTTCACCCCTATATTAGTATGTCCACTAAACATATCCTTCATGCCCTTAAACACCTTAATCAACTCTTTGCGTGTTTCTTGCAACTCATCGTTACTTTCGCGTTCCTTAACCACAAGAGTTTGATTCATATCCTCCAAATCACCCATTTCCTCTACCTTTGCTTCCAGCTCATCGTTCAACTTTTTTATCTGCCCCTGAACCGCGGTATCATCTTCACTTTCCCTTTTAATTCCACAATTTCCATCTCTAGTTTCTGTTTGGCATCTAGCTGTCTCTCTAACTCAAGTACTATCTTCAACGCCTCCTCCTTCTCTCTCTGTGATATAAGTAGTAAATCATAATTGTAAATTAAAAAGAACCAAGACTAGAGGCGGCTAAATGGGGTCTCATCAAACGGGTAACTTTAGGCAAAATTGTAAATTACCCTTTGCTCTTCAATCAGCCTTAAGAGATCCTCATCGCCTTTTTTCTGCTCTATGGAGGCCATATTCAGAGAACTCTTTCCCATGTCAACCTGGATTCATAAACAGAATATAAATAACACAATATGGTAATAGAAAAATGTGGATATATATATATATATGTGTGTGTGTGTATGGTGTTTGTGTATAATAATCACCTTTCTTTTCTCCTCATCTAATCTTTGTTTCTCACGTTCTGTTCGGGCTACTTTCTTACTAACTTCTTTGCTGCGAAATTCATGTTCTTTCCTTAGTTTGTCCACCTCAGCATGGGCCCTTTCTCGTTCATCTAATAATGCATTGACACGCTCCTGTTCAAGGACCTGCAGTTTTCTGCTCGACTTCCGATACCGTCTTCAGATCCCTGTTCATGCGAAGGTAGTCTCCTATCGGCCCTTGTGATTCAAAATCATTTGTACGAGCTAGCCATGCATAAATACTACTTGAACCAGACGGATTTTCTGCTCCAAAAGCTTTCTCAAACTCCATACCATTTTTCAAACCAATCTCAAACTGTTGTTGAACGTCACAAACGCTTTTGCGGTTCTCTTTTCAGCATCCCATAACAGCTCAACCTCTTCAGGCTTGTATTTTGAGAATCTCTTGAGCCAATATTCAGTGTTCTCAAAATCATTCGCACCGTCTGATTCTTTGACTATGTTGACCAGAATTCCAGTCCAAGGCCAGCAAAACAATTCGTTTTCTTCAGTGATTGGCGCTGCTACTTTCAGCGGCTTTTCAGCCTCATCTGCCAGTTCATTTTCTAAGTACAATGTTAGAGCAAGATGGTTCGCCTTTTGCTTTGCACTTCTGTTTGAAGAGCCTTTGCTTACTCCAGAAGCGTGTTGATGCAAGTCTTTGTATTTGAAATTCTGTTTTTTCTTGCCAGCACAAAAAGGACACCTATAGATGCCACCGGAATACTTAACTTTAAGTGTTCCATTCCTCAGTTGTTCGTATGGCTTATCTTTGTAATCAGAAATCTCCGAATCACTAAACTCGGACTCTTCACCGGAACTGATATCCATCTACTCAGAAAACATACACAAGACAATATGAAGATGTTAATTAAAAGCATGTTGAGACATTAAGGGGGTGTAATTATATATATATTAATAAACGAACCTTGTGAATAGTAACTTCAACTTCAACCTCATCCCCACAGGAGCCACGTGACAAACTGTGAATAGTGCCCCTTACCTTCGTCGTCCGCTACCATCAGACGACAAACCACCGCCTCCTGCCGCCCCATTCCGCCGTCGTTCGCCACCATCAAAACCCCCAAATCACCACTCCCCTTCTCCATCCGTCAAAACCTCCACCATCTCCACCCGCCATCGCCCTTCTCCCATACCCGGCCTGTAACCAGCACCAAAACACGATCATGATCACCGCATCTCTGCATCTTTTGAAGAAACCCTAACACACATCTCTCAAGTTCAGCACACACCAAGTCTCTGCCTCTCTCCCTCTTGCAACTCCGACCACCGTAGTGAGCTCCGGCGACAAGCACATACCCAGCTCCGGTTCTCTTCTCCAGCCGCATACCCACCTCCAAGTGTTTGATTAAATGTCTATGGCACCGTCGCCATGACCTGCACCGCCAGTATCGGAACCCTAATCGACCGGAGAAACCATCAAAAGTACTTCGCAATATGGTTAGTTGCTTCTATTAAATCTGTTATGATTTCTACCACTTCTCACTGACCTAATTTTCATCATTCTGTATAGACTTTTAAGAGAAGGAAGGTTTATGATGAATTTGGGGAAAAACGTGGATGATCTGGATGAAATACCGGTGGACTCCGACAAATTCCGGTTAGCTTCGGTGAGAACCGGGTGACCTGAACCAGGTATCAAGAATTAACATATTTGTATTATTTTGGAATTTTTTATATGATTTTATACAGGGATCTGGGAATCGGAGAGGAGAGAGAGTTGTGATGAAGCCGGTGATAGTTGACGGCGGCGCATACGTGTCTGTTTTACCACTTCCTGGCCGCCGTGTTATGGTTTTGGGTTTGTTCAAATGGCTTGCTTTCACCTAAAGGTGTGAACTTTGAAGGTATATCTTCATTGTTTTCATGAATTCTGGTTGTTAAACCCCTAAAAATGAGATTTTTATATATGGATATTGTGATTTACAGTTCAAGCTTTAATGGGTATCAAAGCTTCTTTGTTGGACCCTCATGGTCTTCTTGAAAATTGGGATGCTGATGCTGTTGATCCTTGTAGTTGGACCATGGTTACCTGCTCTGCTGAAAGTTTAGTCATTGGCTTGTAAGTCTTTTTTCATTATCTTCACACACTAAAAGTGTATTTTAAGTGTAAAAATTCTTACTTTATTTGTTTGTAATATTGATTATTTTCAGAGGAACACCAAGTCAAAATTTATCTGGCACACTTTCTCCTAGCATTGGCAACCTCACCAATCATCAGATTGTGTAAGCATTAATCAGTTTACAATATTATTTTCTTAATTTTTTTATAACGAGTCTCAAGAGGTTCAGGTTGAAAAGCCTAATGAACACATATGAACACATACCCCTGTTTATCTTCTTCATTTGAAAACAGAGAGAGAGAGGAACGCAGATGAATCCCACCGCCCCGCAGCCGTCTGTGCCCGGTTGTTACATCTGTCGGCCACCTTCTTGGCCTTCGGGTCAGACCGGTGGTTATGGCGTTGTGTGGTGGCCTTCAGTCAGGCGAAAGTGACGGCTGGGATTTTAGGGTTCCCGGTTGTTACATCCGTCGGCCACCTTCTTGGCCTTCGGGTCAGACCGGTGGTTATGGCGTTGTGTAGGGGCCTTCAGTCAGGCGAAAGTGACGGCTGGGATTTTAGGCTTCCGGCGGCGACGAGTGTTTCTGACTCATCGGACGATTTAGGGTGGTGGGGTTATGTCGGTTCTCCGCCGTCGGCAACGGTGACGAGGCATACGGTGAGTTACGATTTTGAGCCTGCCGTAACGGTGGAACCTCCGGTGGTGTATCAGAGTAAACAGTCAGATGTGGATTTGGAGGCTGCGACAGGATTAAAAGATAAACAACCGGTCAACCAGTGATTTCAAGATTTTCGAGTAGTCGGAAAGCGGTAAAAGCCAGTCTCGAAGGTGAGTTTTCTGATTAAATAATTTTTTTTTGCATTTTTTATTTATGGTTTCGTAAGAAAGGTATTTAGGTCAGGTTCAGTCGGTTTTTAAAAGAATTTTGGGCCGCAATTGAGTGTAACATGTACTCTATCATGATTGTTGGTTAGAATCATGATCAAAATGATCATGGTAAGCCGAGGGTTTTTTTAAATTAAATTCTTTCGGTTGTGCCATTTGTGCAGCCACGCTATGGTCGAAAAAGTACAAGGCTGCTATCATCAGGGCTGGTATTATGGCCGTGGCAATGTGAATCGCTGGAACCTTCACCATTACCTGCAATATTAAAAATCTTGGTTTTGGAAACTAACTACTTCATTAATACAGAATAGTGTCTTTTTATACTTTGATGACTGTCCAATGGGATAAAGATCCACCTTCCCAAGGAAGAGGACAAAATAGTCGCCTTGGAACATCACGTGGAACTTCTGTGGGCTTGGCGTAAGATATAGCAGTCCACACCACGACCATAGGAGGAACCCCATAGTCTGCTATAAGACCCCGTACCCACCCTGTTCTTGCGAGCACCATACAAGAATATATCAAACATTGAAAAGTAAATGCAAGTAAAAGTTAAATGTTGGCAAAGTTTTAAATAATTAGGCCACCCATGTTTCATATATGCTTCATTTGAGCAGTTTCTAGCCAAGTAGTGTTGATATTTAAGTTAAATTTACCATTTTACCCTCCAAACAGTTCAGCTACCCATATTTCATTATGCTTCGTTTGGTCAGTTTCTAGCCAAGAAGTAGCGGGAATAACGTAGAATTGTCCATATAGATGGGTGGCCAATTTAAGAATTTTGCGAAAGATGAGTGGCTATATTATCCATTAGGATATTACATGCTTTTTTATTTACCTACGCCATATGGCCAGGATCTGGCACCTCTACTCTTCATGAAAGTCATGAGGGTACCAAAAGCCAAAATAACAGCAAGCAAGCCATTTGTATATAACCAATGAAACTGGTACTCTTCTTTTGTATCATTTTCTCCTTTTGGTACATGGAACTCACTTATTACTCCCTTAAATATATAGTGAAAGTTGCTGATGCTGGTGATCTGGTCATCGTGCTTATTTTTTCTTGAATGTCAAGTATTATTTTCTGTAATTTTATGTCGTTTTGTAAAACGTCATCTAATTTCTCTAATTAAAAAGAAGTAATGAATACATAAGTACACGTCATCTGAGATAAACAAAATTGTGAATTGGCGAGGCAGTGATGATGATGGGGCAGGCCTCACCTGAACTATATTTACTTATGCTCTGAGCATCCGAATATATTCACGTTTTACAATTTATAAATCCTATTTGTTTACATTACATAGGCCTGGTGTCTATTAGAGAAGGAGAAGGTTATAATTGTTTTTTTAATGTGATTATTTATACTTTGGTGTTCGAATTAATTAGCACTAGATTAGCCTGTGATAATGGGGAAAGGTGTATCCTTGGCGTTGCATGTATGTGGATGGTAGGCGCTCACCTTCAACTTCGATTGCAGCCACGGTTAGTTGATTTATTTAATGTTTAAACCCTCTTGAGGTTCTTTAGTCTATTCTCTGTATATTATTACTAGGTTGTTTGCGGTTTCGATCAGCTATGTCTCATTTTACTACGTCTACTTCCAAATTCTTTTACTCGCAATTGGATACTACTTCAGTTAATTCCAGTTGCCAATGATCCTGTGGTTCAGTGGTGGACAGGCTGGTTTCCTTGAAAGAGGTCTCCGGTTCGATCCCCACTAGCCACATAGGTGAGTCCAGGGGGTTTTACATAGCCATGGTTGCGTGGTTTCCTCCTGGGACGGTGCCGAGTGAGATTCAATGCCGATGATATCCACCCCGGGGTGGGTTGAGGGCTCGGATCAACAGCTAGCCCGTAAGGAGGCTGTCTGAGTTCGAACTCGGGTCTCCTGTGATCCTCTGTCTTTCGAGCAACAGCTCAAGCCAGTTGGAATACTTGCCGTCTAAAAGAAAGTTAATTCCAGTTTGTTTATTTTGATATTAATTGCAAGAAGGGAGAACTGTGATTTCTGGCATAACTGTGTATAGAAGAAGATTGAACAACATGAAGAAAACATAAAGGTCATATTTTGCATTGTTCCTATATGTGTATGTGTCTGCTAGGCCACCTAATAGAACTATAAATTGCCAAATCCGTTCTTTTGTGATACGACTACTATTGCCGCTGATTTTATAACATATGAAAATAAAGACAAAAGGACAAAGTGTTCGCCGCAACGCGGCGACGGTGATAAACCTAGATATATTAAAAAGCAAACCTTGTGAATAGTAACTTCACATCACGACAAAAGCCACGTGACAAACCTATTCAATAGTACTTCAGCCGACACCTCCTATTTCTTCTCTGCATCTTGAAGAAACCCTAGCGAGGGCCGTGATAAGCGAGGACTTTCTCGCCATCGGAGTAGAGGTTGAAAGTGGAGTCCGGACGGCGGCGATTGGCGGTGGATTTGTCGCCGTCGGTGGTGGAATCGTCTTTGGAACTCCCCATGTTTTTTTCTGAAAGTTTTGGATGTTTCTAACAGAGATGGGGAGGTTTCCTGGTTTCATATCACCGGCATCTTACGAAGCAAAGGCATGTCCCCTCTTCATTCTCTCTTCATTTCTCGCATAATTTGTTTTATGAATAGCAAGTGGTTTGTTAGAGAATCAAACCGAAGCATGTGATTCCTTGAAGCTTATCATCGCATTTACTTTACTTGCTGCTAGGGCTTAGGAGATGTCGAAAATTCGAGCAATATGGCAATCATCTTTAACCGCAACTAAAAGAGGTAGGTACCCTGCCCTACCCTGTCTGTCTGCCTGTGTTATCTTTATTAAGCTGATTGTTTTTCCGTCTGTCATTATTGCAGCTCTCACTTGGAACATTGATGACTTGATTCCTCCTAGCGAACGATTTATATACAACTTCAGTTCAAAAGAAGAGCTTAAGAAGTGGCACTTATATTCCGATTCTCAATACGGAGGTAGCCCACTGCCTTTATATCCATAAGGGGGTTGTATTTTCTCATTTTAAAGTACAGCTTACAATTCAGATCATTTACACAAATTTGCTTCTCAGAAAACATGTGTGTTTGTCTATGTTCTTGATTAATCTTAAAAAATAACTACTGTCATAATTTATATAGGTTTGTCATCAGCAGCTTTAGAGATCACAAATGCCGGAAAGGAACAAAGTGGTACTGGTTAGGATCTCTATCCTCACAGTCCACACTCCATATTTTTTCTTAACTTTTTATTTGACTCTTTAAAATACTCTAGGAGTTTTCTCTGGAAATCTGTCTTTGGATGTTACGGAGGGTACAAAATGGAATATTAGCAGGAGTGGCTTCTGTGGTATGAGGTCTAAAAAGGTGGAAATTTCTCTTCTTTGATTGATGGCTTTATCAATTTAGATCAATACTTTGTATCTTCGTTTAATCATACATGTTCGTATCAATAGTCTTCTTGGTGATTCCCTTTTATCTGATGCAGTTTGATGGCTTTATCGATTTAGATCCTTATGATACTATAGCACTAAAAATTAAAGGAGATGGGAGAAGTTACATATCAACTGTAAGTGCTCTTATTCTTTTGATTTTGATTTTTAAGTTGTATGCATTTTTGAGTTGATACTAAAGCTATAAACTTTAATGCAGATTTATACAGAGAATTGGGTAAATTCACCTGGGCAAATGGAGGATAACTCATGGCAAGCATTTGTAGCTGTGCCTAAAGACGACTGGGTTGTTGCAAAAGTAAGTAATATAAGTCATTTGTTGTGTTAAAATTCTTGTATAATAACAAAGGATGAAGGCTCTTAGGAACAGTGTAGTTCTCCAGGTTACATATGACCTCCAACTGCCGGTCGTCTTCCCACCTCTCCAAAACGTGTCATCCACCCTTCCAGTTTCTAGCGTCTCATCCACCCTGCCATGCCACCTGATGCTTTGAATACCCCTCCACCCCCCTCGATCGACAAAACGAACCACCACCACCAGTCCACCACTGTCCGGTGGTGATGTGGCGACGAAGATCAGAAGAGGCGAGATAGAGAGAGAGATTGGAGAGAAGGAGAGAGAGAGCGACGGAGATTTGGAGCGGCACCGCCGCTCACGGCGGCGGCAGTGAAGGAGACGGCGGTGGTGCCATTTTATTCCGACGAAAGTCACCGGTAAACCCTCCTACTCTCTTTCATTTGAAATTTCTCATATGCCAAGCGTTAATCGACAGAGAATTGATTTTTTTATCTTTCCTTTCCGATGCTGAAGACGATTATGACGATGCTGTTAGATGATGGTGGTGACAACCACCATTTCCGGCGGCTTAAGGCCGACCGGCGACGGCGACGGTGTCATGATTTTCATTCGTAAAAGGTTTAAGCGATAGTTACAGATCTGATTCTGAATAGGTATATTTTTAACTGCTTTGTCATCAATTTGATATGTAGCGATACTAATGATTTATGTATTCAGGTGTATGTGATCATGCTTTTTTAGGTTTTCTATTATTGAATGTGTTTTGGTGGAGATTTATATGTGTTTTGTGCATTTAGGGGTTGGCCGTTGATGACGAGGTTGACAGTGGATTCGAGGTAACATGAGGGTTTACAACTGATTCGAGGTTATTTGATTTATTCGGTGTGTTTCGATTTTGATTATTACGGGTAGTATGCAGAATAACATCCCCTTTAAAATAACATAAAATTCTAATAGTTCCCTCCAAGATAACTTCACATGACACATGTTAACAGGTTATACAAAACAGTATATAACATCCCCACGATAGTAATGTCTGTCAAAACTGCAGGTCTTTCAATTTGTCTGACCTTAGTACCCGAAGACAACCGTATGTTTGTTTATTCATGTATAACTTGTGAATATGAAGGAATTGTGTGGATGATTTTGCTATGACCAATAATAAATTACTCATATGCCTGTTATCTCATATAATAGGTCTTTGTTGGAAGATCTGAGGCATGACAAAATCCACTTCTGCTTGGTGCCTGATGCACACGAGGCTGTGATGAGTTATCAAAATTCGGTCAATATGTTTCCATGGCGTGGCAGCTATGTAGGATGGCAGGTTGTCGCCTGCAACCCCTACTGCAGCCATGGTGGCTTCGTACTTTTGCTTTCTCTGAGCCTCATGAATCGATTAAATGTTGCCTTTGAGGTTGGCAATGGTCATTTGGAGGGAAAAAATGTCGGCTGCAGAGGCGATTCACCGGTTGGGTGTTGTCGGTCGGGTTCTTGGTACTTGAACATTAATTAAATTAATGGTTTTAGAACAAAGAATTATGGAAGGTGGTCTATGATATATTTTCGATTAATGTAAACTGATTGTTAGAAACTTACAGTTACAGCCTATGAACTATAAATTTATCATTATTGTTTGGTTTAGTTCTCATATGTTTTATATGTGCTGGGATTTAAATCGTTGTTTTGTATAATCTGATTGAGTGGATCAACATCTACTACAATAAGGTCAGCAGCGGATAGTTTCTTTCATGCGCTGTGCTTTTGGATCTGGAGCCTGGAACGATGGACAGTATCATATCTTCAAGCCTGGTAACTTTGTGTTTGGTGTTAAGCTTTGTAAACAATTATAAAGTCTTTAGTGGGAGACCACAATACATTGAGTGGGTTAGAAACTCGGGAGTTCAGCCCAGAAATGACTGATGAGGACGATTTCTACACAAATATGGTAGTCACAGGGTATTACAAGAACCATGTTTAAGTAAGTAAAAAGGTTATAAAATATGTGTTTACTGTATGTAAATATGTTTATATAGCTACTAATATGTATAACTATGACTGCAGAGAGTTATTACAAGAGTAAATACAATCACCAAATTCCCTTGCAAAAACGAAAACACAATCATAGCATGGGAACTCATCAACGACCCCCCATGGCAACTAGATTACTCGGGACGAATGGTTAATGTGAGTGAATATTTTTTTGGTTTTTTTTAGTAATTACATGATTCTTTAAATGAAGCTGTAAAATTAATATGGTTAAACTTAATTATGTTTTTCTTCAGGCTTGGTACAAGAAATGGCTACGTTTGTTAAATCATTGGAATTCAAAAATACCCATGTTCGTCGTGTAAGAAGAAGATAACTTAATGATATTCAGTTATCGATATAACCAAATGTCGTTGCCATAACCAATTGTCGTTGCCATAACCAAGTGAAAACAACACCGAATGTCGCGCAACGCGCGGCCACTCAAATTCCCCTAGTTAAGGTAAAATGAAAAAATCAGATATCCTAATTCCTAATTGGTGATACAATAAACGCAAGTACACAACCTTAAGTGCCAAAAAAATATAGACCAACGGATCTCAAGCCTCTCAGAGGTCTCACATTTCCCTGAAAACTTCTGTTTAATACTTGAATATTGTGAATTTTAATTTACGAACAGTTACTATGATGATTCAGAATTTTGAGTCATGGATCACTAACATACATAACATGTGTGAAATACGTAAAACTTGAATGATATGCAAATTTCGTGTTACATTTTCTGTAAAACATGTATCAATTTCGCATTTATATAACATCCTCTGCATACACGCCAGTTCTGTTTCTCATCATTTCATTCTTAGAAACTATAATCGATTCCTAAGTGTGGATATAACGAAAGAACAAACCCAAAATAACCAAAATGAAGGGGAAAAAAAAAAAGCAAAAATCAAGCCATATGACTTTGCCATTGGTCACACCAGTCATCTTTGTGTCACACAAACACATTTAACAATTTTTCGCGTATCAAATGACATCATACGACCTATATGACACGCCAGTAGTGTCTAGATAGTGTGGCGGCGATGTTTCTATAGCCTAGCCCTTCCTAAACACAAGTACACAACCTTAGTACTCAAATATTGTGAAAAAATAAAATTAATATATAAACAGTCACAAGCAGCATACTCTGAGGATTCATAATTTAGAGTCATGGATCTCTAAAATACATAACATATGTTCAAACTTAAGTCAAATGCAAATTTAGGGTTACATTTTTTATAAAACAACATCTTCTGTTGATACACTAGTGTTGTTTATCATCATTTCATTGTTAGAAACTATAATCGAAACGTAAATGCGGGCTGGAACACACAATTCGAACATTTCAACTACTATAACGAAAGAATAAACTACCAAAATGAATTTTAAAACAGAAATGAAGCTCGATCGAACAATTTGCAGAAAGCATATGATCCTTAACTGGAAAAGGATGCCTGCAAGATATTATTGAGGTGTAACTGCGAGTTGAGTGCGCATAAACCCTAGCGTACGGCAGCAAGTAACGTAGATTGATCGGTGGAGAAGAAGAAGAGAAAGCGTATGAACAGTTGTTGATTTCAGTTTTGTTGGAGGGAGAGAGAATATATATAGTAGGAGATTATTATATAACCCTACTAAAACTAACTTAGGTACCTTAGTAACCTTAGTAACACGGGGTTAGTTTTCGACCCCCGTGTGGCGTCCCCAAGTCCCCGGGGACAAGCCAATCCATCCCGCTACTTTGTGTGGGTCACTGGTTTCGTCCTGCCTTGGACTCATCAGGAGAGCGGCGCCAGCTCTCGACCAGTGGTGCGTTCGTCGTTTGCACGACTAGGCACGTACACCTCTTTATTGACACTGACTCCGTCCCCTGATAAAGTCTAGGACCAGCCGGTAACCCAAGCGTTCAAGCACAGCCCATAGCATCGTGATCTTCAAACATATGTTATGCCAACTCCCAACCCAAACCAACATGTCCCAATATACACACCCCTTTAATAAATTATATTATATTACACCCTTATACAATTAGCAACTTAACTTATGTCGTATTTGTTTAAAAATCACACCCTTTAATTCGTTACTCACACCTTTTCATTTTATTATATTATCTTATACTAAAAAACAACTTGGTTGAATCCTTTAGTTAAGTGTCCCTTAATTAATTACATGTACAATTAAACAATACGTCGGTTGCTTCTTACAACTTCCCTCCCGCCTTTCCTTCCGTCCATATCACCGTTTCACCTTTTATGCTACCGGCCAACCATCGCGTCGCTTTATCAAAAGTCACACCTTCCCTTCTGCCTATATCACCGCTTCCTTCCATATATTTTGATCGAGTAGGTTGTAACCACCATGCGAACAATAAGTAAGTAGATTTTAGTAAGCCACGACGACATGAAGCCCAAAGTTTTGATTGTAGTAAGGTATCATCGGACGACCGTACCTACCATCAACTGTCATAAAAACCGCCATGGCAGGCGTACCTCTCAAATACGTTGAATGACATTTATATATAAGCGGGATACACAACCGTCCTCGTAACTCTTCACAGATTTCGCTTTTCTTTTGCATCGATTTTTACACCAAGAAGGATGACGAAACTTTTCTAAATTGACGATGTAGAAATTCGTATGTGAAGGGCTATGGTCCCAAAAAGCCGCGCAGACCATTTTCAGGTCGCGCGCTGAACCATACTCCTTACTCAGCAAGCTGATCAATCTTTAGACCCGCGCGGGCTGCACAAGTAGAGCCTGGCCTCGCGCGAGGTCGAAACAAGAGATAACATCAGTTTTGACACTTGTGTTCTGAATAAGAGCCTTTAGTTCCTACATCCCTGCGCGGGCTAGTTACGTGCTCAACAAGGGTCGCGCAAGAGTTAGAGTGCAAGGCCATTTCAGAAAGTACACAAGGTACAAGTGGCAGAAGGGCGAGCCAATCAGCGTCCACCAGGCTGTGCTCTATCGTGCTCCACGATCGTCTGACGTGCAGGAGACAATAAGTACACAAGGACGCCTACGTGGCACCAATCAGGGGGCAGCGACACCTGCCCCATGATCTCCACTTACCTGCTGATGGCAGAGGGACAGCAAGACCGACAACTGGGACACGTGGCTCCAATCATGGTGCGCTAGCACCGGAGATCTTCTAGAAGGCACTAACGGTCGATATCAGTGAGACAATGAGGATATTCCCTGTTTGTCGCCTTCCGGCCCAAGGCCCATCAGCCCATCTCTTCTTACACCTCTCCGGCTATAAATAGAGACCTCCATGCACAGGTTAAACATTCCATTCCCTCTACTCTCACTCTTAACACACACTTATTTCCTCAAAGCAGATACTTATTCTCACGCCGGAGTCTGGTTAAGAGGGAAACCCCCATATTCCCCTCCTAAAGAGCTAACGGTGTTTCTATTTTGCAGGAAGATCAGATCAAATCGGAGCTCAGGAAAGTTTAAGAAGATTAACCCTCATGTTTGAAACATAAACCAAACTAATTAACTTTAAAATTAGTTCTGTGTTTCTTCATTGGCGCCCACCGATTTTTACAATCACTTTCATCTTCTTTTTTCTGAGTTTTTTCAGTTCTCTTGATCATGGCTGGTCAAGGGATCATTCCTGATTTCGGTTTCGGCACAAACTCTAACGTAGGATTGGGGGAGGACAATCCCAACGTCCAAGTCCAACCTGCTGAAGAGATAGGTGAAATCGAAGCAACAATCATCGGGGGACCCCGCGCGAGCATCACTCGCATCACTCCAATGGGAACCCCAGCAAGTCATGTCGCTAGTCCTTCAAATCCAGCTCCAAACCCGAACATTTCGGCATTACTAGGGCTACCAGAAGGCGAGACTTTAGCTTCCTGGTACACCAAACAGATTGCTACCATAAATGTTGCGTATCAGTCCTTAAGCGCACAACAAGCAATTCTGCAAGCAGAACCAACCTTGGTTACTCCGCCGGGTCCAAGTCAGGGGGCGCGACAGATACCCCCACAGCAAAACATTCAAGGAAGAGTTCCCAGACCTCCTCCCCAGAGAAGGTCAAGCGTGCATGACACGCGTGACACACGTGGGGAGACAGGCAGTTATTACGACCATCCATCAAATGTACAAAGGGGTCCAGTTCATAGCCGGCTCGGGCCACACAACATGAACAACGAATGGGACGACACGGATCCGGATGATTATACTTGGCAAGAGGATGAAGGCTCCTCAGTTTTCAATCGTCTGCAGAAAAATCATGAGTCTTACAAGCCAAGGCAGCGCATCGCATACAGGGAAGAAGCAGAATGAGACTTCACCCTCGCCTATAGACCAGCCGAAGCTGCAAAACATTCGAAGTTCATTCCAAAGATTGCTCTAGCCCTGTTGTCAAGAGAAAAATTGCCCCCAACAGTGGGAAAGTTCAATGGTCTAACTGACCCAGACGATCATGTTCGAGTATTTACAAGCGTTGGTGTCACACCCCGGATTTCCACGTATTACCGGTGGGCCCGGTAGGGGAGTATCGTGACGTGGTTGGTAACATAATAGTCAAACAACACAATATTTAAATGCACAGCGGAAGCAAAGTATAGATTCATTTCAACCAAACAATATTGTAATATTAAGTATCACAAGTAGTCGAATATAAATCCACAGGTAGATCAAAATAAAAGGAAACAATGTTCAACAGTCTATGACATCCAAGCTTGCGAGACTTATTGTGGATGCTAGGAGAAAAGCCAGCCTATTACGCGTAGTACCTGCACTTAACCTTTTTGAGAAAATACGTCAGTTTACACTGGTAAATACAATCAACCGACTCATTTTGAAAAGAGTTTAAGAAAATGCATTTAAGGCACAAGGCACAAATAATATTTTATAACTTGGGATAATTATTAGAATATAATGCTTGTAAAGGATTTACATGTTTCTTATGCGTTCAGTAGCCCGGATCGAGCCGGGTTAAAGATCAATAGACACACCACATTATGTATATGAGACACCGAAGGGCGTACGCCTACGCCCCGTGCTTAGGTCGTGGCCATTTCGTAAAATGATTCCAGGGATATCCGGGACATGCTCATTAACCCCCCAAAGGCTTTAAGCAAACAAAACAATTTAAACGAGACATCTCAATACTTTAACCATCATACAATTAAAGATTCAATGCCCGACCAAGCGGTATTTTATATACCGTACCCCAAGCCCGTATAGGGAAAATAAGTTAAAAGTATTTACCCGAGCAAGTATAAATCACAATCAGCGAGTGAAAGTATCTTTTACTGGTTCTCCTAATCTGGAACGAAGGTTTATAATAACCTATTAGAATCCTAACGGGTCTTTAGTTAAGCTTAAGCTTAGACCGGTTAATTTTAAAGATACGGTTCGTACGCACGATTAAGCGAAGACCGGATAGAATGTGATTTAGACCCGACAAGTTTGAAGACTTGCTTAATATGGGTATATTATACACATTCTGGATTTTGAGATAAAACCGATAAGGTTTGACCCGTTTCGGCTAATTTATGTAAACTAGTTACATAAACCGAACCGAACGCGCATGAAGCGTAACGGGTAACCATAAGAGTCCTAAACAGGTTTCCTAAGTTAACATGCCTTAAATATGTTGTGATATCAGTAGGATACCTTCCATTATGCCCAAAACGAGTTTAATCTCATATTAAGCCCCGTACGGGTATTTTGGTCATTTTAAAGATTATAAAAGGGATTAATTTATCTTCTGTGATCTGGGTCTGAATAAATTAGTAAAATAGCTTATTTTAACAGGTTACCTCAGTTGGTAATAAGTCTTATGTGACAAAAATGTTTTTAAACTCAAACTATGCGTATAATACGCGTATAAAGCCGTTTTAAGCGATGTACGGGTTAAAATAGGATTCTGAGTTTTCTGATCAGTTAAACAGGTTCAAAACACTACATTTATTATTTAAAATCAGTAGCAATTGGATTGGTATCAAAAGGATTTGTAAAACTCATTTTATGGCCTAAAAGGGTATATTCGGTATTTACCGAATCAAGGCACTAATCCTAGCTTATGATCAGTTTAAAAATAATTAAAAATCTTCAAAAATCCCAAAATATTATATTACATCAGTGGGTAAAAGGTTTGGTGTCAAAAATTGGGTTTAGATAGGCTTTATGCTAATGACGCCATTTAATTACTAAGAAGCGTTCTAATTACGTCATTAAGCATAACTCCTAATCTAGACCTCCAACTGATGTGAAATTTTAGGGACATGTTTAATAATCAGTAACAAAGATTATTGTACTTTCATATTTCCAAAATTCTCGTTTTATAGACATAAGGGCATTATGGTCAATATTTAAGCACTTAACGGAAACGTCGGACAATTAGGGATTTTAAGTGGTATAAACGCAGAGGGTTATACAAACATGTAACTAGGTCCTAATGGAACTTTAAGGTATGTCTAAACCTATCAAAACCGGGTCAGAACTGCAGTCAAAGCAAAAGTCAAACTTTTGCGTCTTTCGGTTCCGAATCGGTTCAAAACAGAAAGTTGTCGAATCAAACAAGCTTAGACAAGTTCTTATACTTATTATCAAGTTATATGAATGATAAAACAGGTTACACGCATTCTAAATCGCAAATTACGCGTTTAATGGTTCTGTTGACTTTTTCGTAAGAAGTTTGACCCGTCATTCGACCTAGTTAGATCGGGAATCAGAGGGTGCCTTTTTAAGGGTTAATTGCCCACATAATTACCAACTTATAACAACTTTCATTTCGGCAAAACACTGGACCGTTTGTGTTTTATCGTTAAGTCAAACCGTAATTACGATGGTTTGACTTTTAAGCTAAATACTAAGCATAACTTAATTAGAGAAGGTTAAACATACTTACACGTGTCTAATGGATGCTTAGGAAGGCTTGGGCCTGCTCTTGTGCTTCTCAAATGCTCAGAATATGAAGTTGAAAGGAATGATCATAAGTTGCAACTTTGTGTGACTTATATAGTGAGTCAAACTTACTTAGATTGATGATATGCAACTCTATAATTGATCAAGGATGCTTACAAGTGCCATCTATAGCCTATAAACCACTTTAGGACGCCCAAGGTATGCAAAACAACACATATAAGTCGGTTACAAGGCTGAAACAGGCACCTGTCAAGTTTCTGTCGTTGGTACCTGTCACGCGGCCCGTGTAAGATATTGTTAAGTCTTACGCGGCCCGCCTGGACCTCCTGTTCAGGTTTTGAAGTTTTCTTTAATTGCACTTTTGTCCCTTGGTCCCCCGAAAGGTCATTTTCACATGGTTTCTTGCATTAAGAGGCTTTAATATTGACATGTAGGGGCTTTAAGACTTATACCCACTTTGTAAAATCCCCGGGCCACTTTGTGTTTACCCGAAAAGTCATAATTTCCTTGTTAACGCTTCTAACCCCTCGCACACGAATTTTATCATAACTTTCTCATACGATAACGAAACTTGGTGAAATTTTTATGGTGCATTCTAGTGAGCATAATTAATCGTTACAAGGCTTAGGATTTGCTAAAAGGTCACTCAGAGGTATATCTTAACATGTTGACACATTTAACCCCTGTAGTTTGTAATCTCTCACTTTCTTTCACAATTCGCTTCGTATGATCCATGATCCATTCGTTTAAGGTTATAAACATCATGTAGGGTTATTGTAAAGTATATTTATTCATTGTTGACACTTTGAACCCTTATATTTACATAGTTTCATAGTTTGTCAACTTTAGTCCTTCAAGAACATTCTTTCACACGTTCAAACCTATGACACGTGTCAACACATTATAGGACGTGAATTTTCGAGGTGTTACATCCTCACCCCCTTAAAAGAAATCTCGACCTCGAGATTTATTGAAACAAATGAGGGTATTTCTCTTTCATGGTGGACTCTACCTCCCACGTGTATTCGGGACCTCTACGGGCATCCCATTTGACCTTTACAATCGGTACATGCTTCCTTCGAAGCTTTTTAACCTGTCGATCCTCGATCGACAATGGTTTTTCCACAAATTTCAAGCTCTCATCTATATGCACATCCGTATGTGGTATGACCAGTGATTTGTCAGCGAAACACTTCTTTAGATTGCAGATGTGGAACACATTGTGTATACTGCTGAGCTCTTCAGGTAAGTTTAACTTATAGGCAACTGACCCGATACGTTCGATAACCTCGAAAGGTCCTATGTATCTCGGGCTTAGCTTGCCTTTCTTACCAAACCGCATCACTCCCTTCCAGGGTGATACTTTAAGTAAGACTTTATCACCTACTTCGAAGTGAAAAGATTTACGCTTTGGATCTGCGTAGCTCTTCTGCCTGTCTCGGGCAGCTTTGAGACGGTCACGAATTTGGACAATCTTGTCCGTCATTTCAAAGACTATCTCCGGTCCTGATAACTGGACATCTCCAACTTCCGCCCAACAAACGGGCGTTCTACATTTTCTACCGTATAAGGCCTCGAAAGGCACAGCCTTAATGCTGGTGTGGTAGCTATTGTTGTAGGAGAACTTAATTAGTGGCAGGTGGTTATCCCAACTACCACCCAAATCAATCACACATGCACGAAGCATATCTTCCAACGTTTGAATAGTACGCTCACTTTGACCGTCTGTCTGAGGATGGTAAGCCGTACTAAAATTCAAACGCATGCCCAAAGATTGTTGGAAGCTTTTCCAAAAATGTGACGTGTATCTAGTATCTCGGTCAGAGATAATAGACATAGGTATGCCATGTAAGGCTACAATCTTATCAACGTATAACTGGGCTAACATGTCGGAGCTATAAGTCTCCTTGATGGGTAAGAAATGAGCTGACTTAGTCAGTCTATCAACGATCACCCATATAGTATCATTGCCTTTCCTAGTCTTGGGTAACTTGGTGATAAAATCCATAGTTACCATTTCCCACTTCCACGTAGGAAGTTCAGGCTGTTGTAGCAAACCTGACGGCTTTTGATGTTCTGCTTTGACTTACGCACACGTCAAACATTTAGCTACATAGGTAGCTACAGACTTCTTCAAGCCTATCCACCAATAGTTTGCCCTTAGGTCCTGGTACATCTTATCTGCTCCAGGATGAACGGAGTATTTGGAACTATGGGCTTCCTGGAGGATAACATCTCGAAGTCCTCCATAAATTGGAACCCATATTCGTCCATTCAATCTTAGTATTCCGTCCTTGCTAAGTGTTAACTGCTCCTCAGTTACCCCTAGATTTTCGTTAGGATAATTAGCTTCCAACACAGCTTCCTTCTGTGCAGCTAACAACCTTTCAATCAAATTGTTCTTTATTTCCATGCGCTTGGCATTGATTCGGATGGGTTTCACCTTCTCCTTTCGACTCAAGGCATCGGCGACTACATTCGCCTTGCCGGGATGGTATCTTATTTCACAAACGTAATCATTCAGAGTTTCCATCCAACGGCGTTGCCTCATGTTCAAGTCCTTCTGATTGAACATATGTTGAAGGCTCTTATGATCAGAATAGATCACACATTTGATTCCATATAAGTAGTGCCTCCACAGTTTTAGTGCGAATACAACGGCACCCAACTCCAAGTCATGGGTGGTGTAATTCTTTTCGTGCACCTTTAACTGGCGTGAAGCATAGGCAATGACTTTGCCTTTCTGCATAAGCACACATCCCATCTCGGTGTATGATGCATCATAATAAACTACAAACTCCTCGATTCCATCAGGCAATGTCAGTAGTGGAGCATTGCTCAACTTTTGTTTCAGAATATCGAAGGATTCCTGCTGCTTAGGACCCCAGTCAAACTTAATCTTCTTACGCGTCAGCAAAGTCAGGGGTGCAGCAATCCTTGAGAAGTTTTCAATGAATCGCCTATAGTATCCTGCCAAACCTAGGAAGCTACGTATTTCTGTAGGCGTCTTTGGCTCATGCCAATTCATGACAGCTTCAACTTTAGCGGGATCTACTTGGATACCACGCTCACTAACGACATGTCCAAGAAATTGGACTTCTCGAAGCCAGAATTCACACTTCGAGAACTTGGCATAGAGCTTTTCTTTATGAAGTAGTTCTAGAATGCAATGAAGATGCTTCTTGTGGTCAGCTTGGTTCTTTGAGTAGATGAGAAGGTCATCGATGAAAACAATGAAGAATTTATCTAAGTATGGCTTGCAAACGCGATTCATGAGATCCATGAACGCGGCTGGTGCATTTGTGAGCCCAAAAGGCATCACTAGGAACTCGTAATGACCATAACGAGTCCTAAATGCAGTCTTGTTTACGTCTTCATCTCTAACCTTCAGTTGGTGATATCCTGACCTTAAGTCAATCTTAGAGAAGAAACTTGCCCCTTGAAGTTGATCGAACAGATTGTCGATTCTGGGCAAAGGATACCTATTCTTGATAGTGACCTTATTAAGCTCACGGTAGTCGATGCACAGACGCATCGATCCATCCTTCTTCTTGACAAATAAAACTGGAGCTCCCCAAGGAGACGAACTAGGTTTTATGAAACCTTTGGCTAGCAAATCATCTAGCTGCGTTCTCAATTCCTTCATCTCTGTTGGTGCCAACCTATAAGGTGCCCTTGCTACTGGTGCTGATCCAGGAATAATGTCGATTCTGAATTCTACTTGCCTATCTGGTGGCAAACCAGGTAGTTCTTCAGGAAAAACTTCGGGGTATTCAGAAATGACGGGGATATCCCCAATCTTGGGCTTCGGCTCATCAATAATCACTTGTGCCATGTAGATGACACAACCCTTCTTCAAACACTTAGAGTCTTTGAGCATAGACATTTTCTCAGGCAGCCCATACTGGGTATCTCCCTGGATAGTAAGTGATTCACCAGACTGAGTCTTGATCACCACTTGCTTCTTATTGCAAATAATCTGGGCCTGGTTATAAGATAACCAGTCCATACCCAAAACTATGTCGAAACCGGCTAGTTTCAAAGGAAGTAGGGATAAAGGAAAAGAGTGGTTCTTAATGGATATGAAACATCCATCTAATAAGGTTGAGGCGGTTTCTAAAGTGCCATCTGCTAGTTCCACCTCATACTTCACACTTAAGGTCTTAACAGGTAATTTCAACAATTCACAAAACTTATTATCTACGAACGACTTATCAGTGCCTGAATCAAATAACACTCTCGCATAAACATCATTTACGAGAAAGGTACCTGTTATCACATTGTCGTCCTTGACGGCTTCCTTAGCATCCATCCTGAAGACCCTAGCATTGGTCTTCTTAGCCTCTTCGGGCTTCTTGGCGTATTTTGGGCAATTGGTCTTGATGTGCCCCTTTTCATTGCAACCGTAGCAGGTCGCATCCTTCATCTTTTTGCAATCCAAGGTCTTGTGTTCCTTGGACTTGCACAACCCACATGCAAAAGTTTTCAATTGTGAATTCGAATTCGATTCATACCTGCAATTCCCAAAGTGCTGTCTCTTGCAGATTTTACATCTGGGTTTTTCACCCGTCTGCTGACCATCCTTCCTAAATCATGACCCCTTCTTGTGGTCATTGTTTCTCTTATGCTTCTTGTCTGAACGTCGTGAGTTGTCATCCTCACGCTTCCTCTTTTCGGTATCAGCGTTCCTCTGCGATTTCTGCCTGACTGCATCCAAGGTAAGAGACAATGATATGTCCGCTGCAGACCGAAAAGTAGCTGGTCTGGAGGCCTTCACACTTGCCTTGATCTCCGGGGCCAAACCCCCAATGAATCGAGCTATACGTTTGGGTTCCGGAGTTACCAAATATGGAACCAATCTTGACAAAGTGTTAAAACTGGTAAGGTAGGCCTGACAGTCTAGGTTTCTCATGACCAGCGACAAGAAGTCAGCTTCAATCTTCTCAACCTCATGTTGAGGGCAGTAGTTTTCCTTGATCAGCGACATGAACTATTCCCAGGTCATATTGTACAACGGGATTTTCCCCGTAGCTTGGATCAAAGATCTCCACCAAACTAATGCTTCTCCCTTAAAAGACTGAGACACGAATTTCACAATATCCCTATTATCGCAACCACTGATATCCACAACCGTATCCATCTCGTCCAACCAGGTCATGCAATCTACTGCTCCTTTTTCCCCAGTGAAATCCCTGGGTTTGCACGAAACGAAGTACTTATAGGAGCAACCCTTATTACGGGGTTCTTGATTCTGTACGACTCTTTGGGATGGAGCACTCCTCTGGTTTGATGAGTGGTGAGAATTACTGTTGTGGGCAGTGTGGGTCCTGGAGGGTGTTCTAGAGTGTGGTGCAGATTGGGTCCTTGCACGGGTACCACTGGATTCATGGAGCTGTTTATCCATAGCTCGATTAACGGCATTATCTATCATTGCCTGTAATTCTGCACCCGCTACATTTACTCGGGCATTATCATGCTCTCTCCCTGGGTGACTATTGATCTCGTTTGAGTCGGCCATGTAGCTTGAACTGTTACATATTGACAATAATTTATTGGTGAGTTTATTATAGAATTGTCTTTTATGGCAATTTTATTAACCGTGGTAATCATAGACCATATATGGTTAATTTATTACTCACATTTTTTTTTTTTAGGATTTCTAATATAATTTATCCTAATTATAAAACAATAACAGTTTTATTAGCACATAAGGCCTAGTCACAGGGACAATTTAAATCATAAGCTATGATTTCAGAGAATCAAGGCTTTTAAAGTTTGAACATAGTTCACTACCTTTATCAGACAGGGTCACAGACTATTACTGTCTTTTGTCTCATATGAAAATGAGAAGGGCCCGTAGGCATTCTATTACCAATGGATGGTAAAAAGAACTGATCATATTTATTGATGATTTAACCCATGATTCAGAGATCATTTAGTTGGGTTAGGAATCCTTGAAAAGATCCTTATATAATAATAACACGTGTGATTTTAACGAATCATGTCTGCCAGGAGTGTTAACATGTTTTCAGATGTTAACAGGGATTTGAATCTTTTTAACGGGTTTTACCATCTTGGCCAGGTCTTAAAATGACATGCAGGCTAGGTTTTACCTTTAAGATCCTTAATTAATAATTAAAATAGGCAGATGGATTTTTAAAAGGAATGATTCCGATTTATTTATTTCATATATAATTTAATTATGCATAGCATAGCAAAGATGAAATTTATAAACTTACATTCCATTAAAATTTAAAAGTAGTACACTTTGCCCTAAACGGGACTTTTCACAGAAACACTTGCCCTCGCAGGAGCTATACTGGCAATACAAGTCCTCGCAGGGACTGTTTGCAAAAATAAATGTCCACGCAGGGACTAATAAAGACAAGTCCTCATAGGGACTAAGTACAAAGATAGATGTCCACGCAGGGACTACATACACACATAAATAAATGTCCACGTAGGGACTTGATTTAAACAAGGAAATACAATAATACATATTGGGATTTAACGATCCCTTTTCTTCTTTCCTTTCAGCAAACTTTCCAAGCCACTCATGAATCCTTGATTCTTCCTACGCTCACTCTGGAGGTCTCGCTCAACCTTATCCAATCTCTGACGGAGATCCTCCTGCTCTGGTGGGGAAAACCGTGGTGGCTGGTACTGTAGCGGTGGCTGAGCAGGTACTTGATACCCACGAGCTGGGTGTCCCATTCCCCAAGGGGTTCCATATGGTCCCTCAGGATTATGGGCAAGGTAGTTTGATGCCACTTGGTAAGGATCCTCAGCATAGTTATAGTTATGGTATGCTGGCGGTCCGTATGGGTTGTAAGCTGCCGGAGCAGTATAAGCAGGGATAGGGTTGCCAAAACCCGGTGATGGCGGTGCAATAGGTGCCGAATTCACCTCTGAAACTGGAACCGAAGGTCCACTCATTTGTGGGTCTTCATATGTTGGCGGGTAGTGGCTGCCACTAGAGTGTTGAGGGGAGCTGAAATGAAAATCCCCTCCTCGTGCTGACATCCGAGCGCCAGTCCTCCTACGTCTTGGTGGTGCTGGAGGCGCTAGATTAACTGGCGGTGGTGGAGGCGGTGGCGTGACTGCCACAAAACGTGGATCCCCAGAGGGATCTTGCTGCTGCTGATGCGGCTGCTGGTGAGGCGATGAATGGTGAGATGGTGTAAAGTACCACTCACACCGGTCGAACCGTGCCTGATGACTATCCGGACCTTGGTATGGTGTTCCGTGAAATGACGAACCATCAGAGATCTCAACAGGATGGTTCGGGGTTCCGGTTGCAGGCTCGACGGGATCTGTGTCCTCGTCCATGTCCATCGCTTGATCACCGGAGAAGTGATCCTCCGGTCCTAGTGGGTTAAAGCCCCTTTGTTCTGGTAGGTAGTCCGCCGGGTTAAACTGGCCCCGAAAGACAGGAGTAGGGTCGTCGAAGGAACGGTGCGATAAGGATCGTTGTAGGGGTATGTATGAAGGTTGCGAGTTGTTGGGCTCATTCTCGGACTGAGGCCCATAGGAGTGATGATATGGAGGCGTTGAGCTATACGACGTAGATCGTCTGGAAGGCTCCTCATAAATCCTCCAAGGTTCTTGCGGATCTGCACTCCTTGTAGAAGAAGGAGTTCGCCGGCGCGAAGGCCCGGCCTCGTGGTCGTTAGGGGCGCTGATCGACCCTTTTCCTCATTCTCCTCGCCTGAATCTTGGCGGCATTGATAAACCTGTCAGTATAAACAAAGGTAACAACAAGGAAAAATAAAGGACAAGTTAAAATTTAAAAATAAAAACATTTTGGATTATTCCTAAGTTCTTTGTCTAGACTCGAAGATTTAGGAATATGCAATTGTGTCATTGAGATTAAACATAAAAGGCTAGTGTTTAATTCACTCAATGTTGGCTCTAATACCAACCTGTCACACCCCGGATTTCCACGTATTACGAGTGGGCCCGGTAGGGGAGTATCGTGACGTGGTTGGTAACATAATAGTCAAACAACACAATATTTAAATGCACAGCGGAAGCAAAGTATAGATTCATTTCAACCAAACAATATTGTAATATTAAGTATCACAAGTAGTCGAATATAAATCCACAGGTAGATCAAAATAAAAGGAAACAATGTTCAACAGTCTATGACATCCAAGCTTGCGAGACTTATTGTGGATGCTAGGAGAAAAGCCAACCTATTACGCGTAGTACCTGCACTTAACCTTTTTGAGAAAATACGTCAGTTTACACTGGTAAATACAATCAACCGACTCATTTTGAAAAGAGTTTAAGAAAATGCATTTAAGGCACAAGGCACAAATAATATTTTATAACTTGGGATAATTATTAGAATATAATGCTTGTAAAGGATTTACATGTTTCTTATGCATTCAGTAGCCCGGATCGAGCCGGGTTAAAGATCAATAGACACCCCACATTATGTATATGAGACACCGACGGGCGTACGCCTACGCCCCGTGCTTAGGTCGTGGCCATTTCGTAAAATGATGCCAGGGATATCCGGGACATGCTCATTAACCCCCCAAAGGCTTTAAGCAAACAAAACAATTTAAACGAGACATCTCAATACTTTAACCATCATACAATTAAAGATTCAATGCCCGACCAAGCGGTATTTTATATACCGTACCCCAAGCCCGTATAGGGAAAATATGTTAAAAGTATTTACCCGAGCAAGTATAAATCACAATCAGCGAGTGCAAGTATCTTTTACTGGTTCTCCTAATCTGGAACGAAGGTTTATAATAACCTATTAGAATCCTAACGGGTCTTTAGTTAAGCTTAAGCTTAGACCGGTTAATTTTAAAGATACGGTTCGTACGCACGATTAAGCGAAGACCGGATAGAATGTGATTTAGACCCGACAAGTTTGAAGACTTGCTTAATGTGGGTATATTATACACATTCTGGATTTTGAGATAAAACCGATAAGGTTTGACCCGTTTCGGCTAATTTATGTAAACTAGTTACATAAACCGAACCGAACGCGCATGAAGCGTAACGGGTAACCATAAGAGTCCTAAACAGGTTTCCTAAGTTAACATGCCTTAAATATGTTGTGATATCAGTAGGATACCTTCCATTATGCCCAAAACGAGTTTAATCTCATATTAAGCCCCGTAGGGGTATTTTGGTCATTTTAAAGATTATAAAAGGGATTAATTTATCTTCTGTGATCCGGGTCTGAATAAATTAGTAAAATAGCTTATTTTAATAGGTTACCTCAGTTGGTAATAAGTCTTATGTGACAAAAATGTTTTTAAACTCAAACTATGCGTATAATACGCGTATAAAGCCGTTTTAAGCGATGTACGGGTTAAAATAGGATTCTCAGTTTTTTGATCAGTTAAACAGGTTCAAAACACTACATTTATTATTTAAAATCAGTAGCAATTGGATTGGTATCAAAAGGATTTGTAAAACTCATTTTATGGCCTAAAAGGGTATATTCGGTATTTACCGAATCAAGGCACTAATCCTAGCTTATGATCAGTTTAAAAATAATTAAAAATCTTCAAAAATCCCAAAATATTATATTACATCAGTGGGTAAAAGGTTTGGTGTCAAAAATTGGGTTTAGATAGGCTTTATGCTAATGACGCCATTTAATTACTAAGAAGCGTTCTAATTACGTCATTAAGCATAACTCCTAATCTAGACCTCCAACTGATGTGAAATTTTAGGGACATGTTTAATAATCAGTAACAAAGATTATTGTACTTTCATATTTCCAAAATTCTCGTTTTATAGACATAAGGGCATTATGGTCAATATTTAAGCACTTAACGGAAACGTCGGACAATTAGGGATTTTAAGTGGTATAAACGCAGAGGGTTATACAAACATGTAACTAGGTCCTCATGGAACTTTAAGGTATGTCTAAACCTATCAAAACTGGGTCAGAACTGCAGTCAAAGCAAAAGTCAAACTTTTGCGTCTTTCGGTTCCGAATCGGATCAAAACAGAAAGTTGTCGAATCAAACAAGCTTAGACAAGTTCTTATACTTATTATCAAGTTATATGAATGATAAAACAGTTTACACGCATTCTAAATCGCAAATTACGCGTTTAATGGTTCTGTTGACTTTTTCGTAAGAAGTTTGACCCGTCATTCGACCTAGTTAGATCGGGAATCAGAGGGTGCCCTTTTAAGGGTTAATTGCCCACATAATTACCAACTTATAACAACTTTCATTTCGGCAAAACACCGGACCATTTGTGTTTTATCGTTAAGTCAAACCGTAATTACGACGGTTTGACTTTTAAGCTAAATACTAAGCATAACTTAATTAGAGAAGGTTAAACATACTTACACGTGTCTAATGGATGCTTAGGAAGGCTTGGGCCTGCTCTTGTGCTTCTCAAATGCTCAGAAGATGAAGTTGAAAGGAATGATCATAAGTTGCAACTTTGTGTGACTTATATAGTGAGTCAAACTTACTTAGATTGATGACATGCAACTCTATAATTGATCAAGGATGCTTACAAGTGCCATCTATAGCCTATAAACCACTTTAGGACGCCCAAGGTATGCAAAACAACACATATAAGTCGGTTACAAGGCTGAAACAGGCACCTGTCAAGTTTCTGTCGCTGGTACCTGTCACGCGGCCCGCGTAAGATATTGTTAAGTCCTACGCGGCCCGCCTGGACCTCCTATTCAGGTTTTGAAGTTTTCTTTAATTGCACTTTTGGCCCTTGGTCCCCCGAAAGGTCATTTTCACATGGTTTCTTGCATTAAGAGGCTTTAATATTGACATGTAGGGGCTTTAAGACTTATACCCACTTTGTAAAATCCCCGGGCCACTTTGTGTTTACCCGAAAAGTCATAATTTCCTTGTTAACGCTTCTAACCCCTCGCACACGAATTTTATCATAACTTTCTCATACGATAACGAAACTTGGTGAAATTTTTATGGTGCATTCTAGTGAGCATAATTAATCGTTACAAGGCTTCGGGTTTGCTAAAAGGTCACTCAGAGGTATATCTTAACATGTTGACACATTTAACCCCTGTAGTTTGTAATCTCTCACTTTCTTTCACAATTCGCTTCGTATGATCCATGATCCATTCGTTTAAGGTTATAAACATCATGTAGGGTTATTGTAAAGTATATTTATTCATTGTTGACACTTTGAACCCTTATATTTACATAGTTTCATAGTTTGTCAACTTTAGTCCTTCAAGAACATTCTTTCACACGTTCAAACCTATGACACGTGTCAACACATTGGTGTTATGGGAGGATGGAACATGCCAATGTGGTGCCATCTGTTTATCCAGACTTTCACAGGGGCTGCTCGCGCCTGGTTCGACAGCCTTCCACCTGGAAAAATCACGTCACGGGTTGACTTAAGAACTCAGTTTGTAAATCATTTTAGCCAGCAAAGACGTTATCAGCGCGATACGTCTGAGGTGACAGACATCTGGCACAGAGACAACGAAGGGTTAGAAGATTTTATCACTCGCTTCAACAAGGAGTGTTTAGAGATTGGTGGTGTAAATGAGCAACTGATGCGCGCTCACTTCAAGAAAGCCATTCGATGTGATAGTCTATTCAGAACTATCACAGGAAAAGATGGTATGCCTAAAGAGTGGGACAAACTCATGGCAGCCGCAAAGATAGTTGCGCAAACTGAAGAGTCACTGGCTGGAGTCAAAAGATCTTACACCGAAGATCGTTTTTCCAAGGAAAGCTCGCCCGAAAACAACAAGCGAAACAGAAACACGAACCCTGGATGGAAGGCAAACCAATCCAGCGGTTACGAAGAAAGACCTCGCTTTAGAGAGGACGTGCGGGACACAATCGATCGCATCAGTTATCGAAAGGCAGTCAGGAACGAGAATCGAGAAAAGCACTGGACTCCGCTCATTAAAACACCAAAAGAGGTGATCATGACGGAGAACCATGACTTCAAGGCACCAAAGCCTATAACAAACAAGAAGGGGCAAGACCCGAATCTGTACTGCGATTTCCATAAGGATACAGGTCACCTGACAGATGACTGTATCAGTATGAGGCAAGAAATTAAGAAAGCGCTGAAGAGCGGAAAGTTAAGCCATCTGGTCAAGAATGTGCGCAAGAAGACACGCCAGATTCAGAGGAATGACGATGGAAACCAGAAGAATGTTAGACGCCTAGAGACGCACATGGTTAATGGACCAAGATACAACGCGAGAGACAAAGGCAAGCGCCCATTCGAACCAGCATGGCAAGAGCAACAAGTCATCTTTCCGGTAGTGCGCGGGGGACCACGCGCCACACGCCCCGTCGTCATTACCGGCATCACAGGTCACTACGAAATAGAATACATCTTCATCGATCTGGGAAGTACAGCTGATATCATTTATGAACAATGCTTCAATCAGTTCGATGATGAAGATAAAGCGCGTCTCGAACCTGTTGATTATCCTTTATCGGGATTCTGCAATGAGATGGTCTTCCCATTAGGCCAGATCAGTTTCCCCGTCACGCTATCTGACGGGAAACATTCAAGAACTACAAACGTCAACTTCATGGTGATGCTAGTCAAGTCAAGGCATGATGTTTTGATTGGGAGAGAAACCCAAGGAGAAATGAACATGGTAACCTCCACGCCCCACTCAGCCATCGGCTTCCCAACCGAGACGGGGGTGCCGATTATCTATGCAAAGAAAGAGGTAATGGCAGCTGAAGACGCGCGCCCAGTTAAAGCACCAAAAATTTCAACAACCGAGCCAGAAAAATGGGTCTTGAACCGCAAGTACCCAGAACAGACGGTGACGATAGGCCATGCAATCTCACCAAATATCAGGACGCACCTCAAGCAGTTACTGTTCAGGAACATGGACATCTTCGCCTGGACTCCGGCCGACATGACCGGTGTCCCGCGCGACGTCACTGAACATTGTTTAAACACTTATCCTTCCGTCAAGCCAAAGTTTGTGAACTGCTAAAGGCAGGTATACTGAGGGAGGTGCGCTACCAGAGTTGGGTTGCAAAGCCTGTTATGGCTTAGAAGTCTACGGGAGGATGGCGCATGTGTGTTGATTATACTGATCTCAATAAGGCATGTCCCAAGGATTGTTATTCGCTGCCTGATATCGACAAGAAGATAGACTCTCTCGCGCCATACAGGTAGAAATGTTTTTTGGATTGTTACAAAGGATATCATCAAGTCCAAATGGCGCTGGAGGATGAAGTTAAGACAGCCTTCCGCACTGACATCGGAATCTTCTGTTACACAAAGATGCCTTTTGGACTCAAGAATGCTGGCGCAACATACCAGCGATTGATGGATATGATATTTGCTGAAGACATCGGGTGTCACGACCCTCGACCCGGTTTTACCTGATTCAGAAGTCGCGGGACAGAAACCCGTGGTATTGGTGATTAATTAGGCAGCGGAAATTTTAACAGGATCGTTTAAACTAAAAACACCCATTTATTTCATTTCAAATTTCGGGACAAACCCCGTAATTTACAATAAAGGAATTTCACTGGGAAATCCCCTGTTTACAAAAACATGTTTATTTATTTGCTGAGCCACTTTATCTAAGCTAGTAGTGCTATGCGGCACTTTTCCTTATTCACAGTAACTCACCTAAAACATGTTTAAAGAGATTTTTATCAGCGGGGAAATACTGGCGAGTCATTCAATTTGCATAAAATGACACATTGTTATAAATTACAGTACTAAGAGCGATTACAATTGCCACTATCTTATAATTAGCTGGTTCAGTTGTCACTCGACCGGATCTATGACTGTGGTTATACCACTACTGGGTCCGTTCACCCAATAGTGACGAGTATCACTATTTAGGCCCTTTCACCTAAAAGTGATAAAACAGCAGTAATGTGCACAATACCCCACTTACTGCCAGTAATTTAAGATAACAAAGACTTAATCCCTGTAACATATAACTGGAAAATGTTTAGGTATTGTAAAGCACTTTTGATAAAAGAGAATGACTCACATTGCAAGTTTAGTTGGACAGAGTTTTGCCTACTGATTAAGCTTGGTAACCTAGTTAAATAACAATGCACACGAAACTAGGTTAGTAACTTAATACAACATTTATGATAAGCTCACGAAATCAAAACCCTCACGACAAATGACAAAGTATACCCGAATTCGGGCAGCACTTAAACATCCATCGGATCGGTTTCAATCGATCGGACATTGTATCGTAGCATTGATCGAGTTATTACCCTGTAATCGTAGGAGCGTTTTGACACTTAAATAATCGATTTAAGCAGAATATTGACGTTTTTGAACTGATTTTTCAAACACAGAAGAAAGCCATGCAACGTCCCATTTATAGCAGATTTTTTAGTTTTACGCGGCCCGTGTAAACTCGAAGGAACACCTACGCGGCCCGCGAGGGCCACCCTAGCTACGGCTAGGGCTGCTGTGTCACGGTGTAGGTTTGCCATGTGTCTGACACGTGGCCTAATGTAACGCCCAGCGTCCCTAAACTTTAGACTTTTGGCAGAATTAGTCCCTGAACTTTTATCAACTGTCAGTTTTGGTCCCTGTAGTTATGTGATGTTGACACTTTGATACTTATGGTATGAATCTTATTGATATTGTTGCTCAATACTATGATGCTTGCTACTTTACTTTAGATACTTGATTCATGATACTTAAACTACGAGACTTGACACTTAATCTAGAGACTTGACTCTTGATGCTTAATCTAGATACTTGATTCTTTATACTATGGAAGCTAGATTCTTTATGTTGATTCGTGATACTTGATACTCGGAAATCTAGACTCTTGATTCATGATACTTGAGAAACTATGATTCTTGACTCTTGAAACTTATTCGGTGCTTGACTCCTTAGACTCGTGAAACTTGATTCTTGGTTGAACGAGAGACTAGGGCCTTGTCACTGGCAAAACCTATTAATCTTATAAACTTTTGATTTGAATGTTGTAATCTAGTTATTCTATAATACGTAACGCCTAATCTAACTCGCAAAATGAATCAGAAACGTGGACACGAAAAGGTTGGATTGGCCAGAGTGGCAATCCGATCGGATTGCCACCTGGTCGGATTACCACCCGACCGGATTACCACCCGACCGGATTACCACTCGACCGGACTGTCACCCTATCGGATGACCACCCGATCGGATGGCCATCCGATCGGACTGCCACCCGTTTCGAGCACACCTTCCCTCCTCTTTGCACTCTCACACTATAAATAGCAGCTATCACATCAGTCCTTCACTGATGTGACAGCCCTGCTCGACTCAGACGCACAAACGCCACTTTTCTCCATTTTCTTGCTGATTTCGGTACGTTTTGCACTAGATCCTTGTACTTTCTCGCTCTACACATCATTCTCTACGTGATTCTCACTTGAAATCACACTTTTTACCGTGAAATCTCTCAGATCTGAGTTCTTGAGGGTGATGTCATCATGGAGGTTTGTACAAACTGCCATGTGATGTCATTCTGAGCAAGATCTAGCTCAGATCTAAGATATTTCATGCGTTTTCACACTAAATCTAAGCTAAATCTAGACTTTTTCCTATAAAACTTGAGTATCTTCATCTTTTTCTCAAACTCCCACCCTAATCTGTGGAACCCGGGTCTAAACGGGTTGTGGACTGGACGAATAGTCTAAAGCCGGCTTGGATCTGAGTTAATACCAATGAAGATGAGCATGGAACGGATTCTGACATTAACTCGTTATGAACAGACAACTGATCGGACAGGGGTGATTCCCACCCGATCAGAACGGCGGTGTGCTAATGAGTTTACTGTTGTCACAATACGTGTCATACCGTCACCGTTAAGCTAGAAACTTATAAATTTTACAAAAATGGTAACCAAGAACAAGGGTGGCCCGATCGAGCGGCAACCCGGTCGGACAGCCGTCCGATCGGACAGTCACCCTATCAGGTGACACTTGTCCTTGAGCCCTGAAACTTGAAACTTTCCAACACTTAGCCACTTTTTCAGAAACTTGGAAACATTGGAAACCTTGATCAAGTGGCAACCCTATCAGACAGCCGCCCGATCAAGCAGCCACCCGGTTGAGGTGACCAAGACACTTACACCCGGATCGAGTGGCAACCCGATCGGACAGCCGCCCGATCGGGCAGCCACCCTATTCGCTTCTCTGTGAACTTCAAATCAAGTGGCAACCCGATCGGATGGCCATCCGATCGGGCAGCCCTCTAAACTCATCATAAACATAAGTCACCCGACCGACTGACAATCCGATCGGATTGCCATCCGATCGGACAGCCATCCGACAGTGACTGATTTGAAACTTGTGCAATCTCGCTATTCTGCCCGACTCTTATCCTACTATAATCTAATCAGGCTAATTCTAAAAAGAGCTCCCTTTGATCCAATAATAGTTGCGACTGTTAAGCAAAATCACTGTGAGTATACTCGATCCCCTTTTACTTTAAACTTTTGGGGTGTAACATGTATTCTAAGAAACTTAAACTTGAATCTTTGAAACTTATACTCTATCCCATGTGTACATGAAACTTTTGATACTTGATTCTTGATTCTTTGTGCTATGTGACGTTTAATCCAGAGTATGTAGTTCCGCCTTAACAATAGTAGCGCTATAGGAGATGCACCTCTCCCATTATTCTCAGGGGGTATTGTTAGGAGGATTCTAGTTTACCTTGAGTCTTGGGTAAACACTAAAGCATCAGGATACTTGGGCTATCACTGCGTGGACTGCGACACTAGCACGGCTGAAACTATTTTATTTACTTACATTGTGGATATGAGTTATTTTTTTACTCTATTATTCTATTATCAAACTTGTATACTCGCCAATACTTTTGTATTGATATTTTAATACATGTTGCAGGTTGATAAGATGATTGGAATGCATTGAATTCAGCTAGGAGATGCTTAGAAACATCATCTAGTTAACTTAGAAACTTTTGAACATTGTGAACAATGATTGTTGTGTTTTTGTACTGGATGTGTTTGGTTGGTACTCTTTAGACCATTGCTATGAAATCAACATAATTCTATATTGAAACTTTTAGTGTTATGGAATCCTCATGAGCAATCTGAACGCTTAGTGCTCGCACCCTGATGTTTCCGCCATCGGTTGGGGTGTGACAGATTGGTATCAGAGCCATAACTATAGGGAATTAGGATAAGTAGGAATACTTGCCCTAGTCTATAGTTCTAGGAATCTTGATTCTTATCTGTTGTTTAAGACTCATGCATTCTACCGTACCTGCTTCCTAGCAGCACATTTTCCTGTTAAATTTACATGCCTTTCCTAAGGCTAACATAATATACACTTTATACTTGGAAAACACTGTTACCGGTGTTTGCATTTTCGCATGAGATTTGCCTTCAAGTCAGGAGTGACATCCAAACCTTGCTGGAAATCTCCATATTATTCTAGTAGGTCTTATCTGCGGATGAGTACCAACACTGTTAGGGTACGATGTTGTCAAGTTAGAGGTGAAACTCAGATCTTGATAACTAGTCCCACTCCCTGATTTTCATGTCTCGCCAAGGTTCCGTAACTTCCGATCAACTGAGTACGTGAAATGACCAAAAGGGCGAATATCGTAGGCCTAACATCGATGACGTATTTGTCTAAGTAAGTCAAGACACACTACCTCAATTCGAAAGGGGTTCGAATCACTTTGGTTAGTCACCGTTCCTCTACCTGGAACACTCTATGTCTTACGAGCCTATCTTTTATGCTATCTCGATTTTATGAGTGGTTTTAAACTCTATTCTTCGTTTATTTTGACTCTTTGTTTGTTTTGAGACTTTTACACGAATCACACGTTGTCCGCAATCTAAAACGTAAATTCTAATCTCAGATCGAACTAAATTTATGAAGCTTTATTCTATGTGCAATCTATGTGATAATGTGATTGTAAGACACTAGATGTAACATGGCATGGAATACAAGGGGAAAGTGACGTGTCCAAAACATGGTGGATACGCCGCTGGTACTTCCTATATATAAGTGTTTCTGACATGTTACCAACTTTCGTACCAAGTGCCATGCGAAATTTAGTGTCTGATGTGGAATCCTAAAGCTATGGAAGGTCTATTTGTGTATTCTATGAGAGACTTATGTGAAATCTATCGTGTACTCTATTGAAATCTATGTTTAAGCTACGTATGTGTGGATGGAGAAACAAAATACGAAATATAGCCTAGCGCCGAAGACGAGGGGGAAAGTGGCATGTCCGAAACATGGTGGATACGCCGCTGGTACTTCCTATATATAAGTGTTTCTGGCATGCTACCAAACCTTTGTACCACGCGCTAAGTGGAATTCGTAGTTTTGTAGGCTCGGTTTAAGTGATTGAATCTACCTTGTTAATCTACGTGGTTAAATCTATTTGGTTAATCTATGTTTTGAGAAGTGGTGAAACCTAAAAGTGGTGGTTAACAAGGCATGACACCGATGACGAGACGGACGTGGCATGATTGAAGCATGGTGGATACGCCGCTGGTACTTCCTATATATAAGTGCTTCCGTCATGTTGCCAAACTTTTGTAGGACGTGCCATGCAGGATTTCGTTGTTTGTGGATTGTTAACACGAATCTATGTGAAACTATGTGAAACTATGCGAAACTATTGGAGTCTATGGAATCTATTGGAGTCTATTGAAATCTACGTGAATCTATTTAAATCTATGGTAAACTATGTGAATCTATGATGATGATGATGATGATGATGATGAGTGTGTTCTATGACACGCAACATGACACCGAGTACGAGGTGGAAGCGATGTGCCCGAAGCGTGGTGGATACGCCGCTGGTACTTCCTATATATAAGCGTTTCTGACATTGTCACCAAACTTCGTACAACGTGCCATGCGAAGGTCGTGGGTTTGTGGTGATAAGTCTGTTGAAATCTAAGTGAAACTTGAATCTTGATCTATGTGAATCTTGTGAATCTTGATAAGTCTTAGTCTATTGTATGTGAACCTATATTGTGAGGCTTCGTGAATTTAGACTTATACGATCCTCTTATTGGATCTCTAGGATGTCTTCTCGAAAGCTATCCGACACTCTCAGGAAATCCAGGGAGAAGTCTCAGAAAAAGATGATGTCATTCATGGCCGACCAGATTGCCCGAGTCGTGCCAAAGATCATCTCTGAGCTCCAAGGATCAAACACTCTTCCATCCTCTGTGGACTCGAAGGCCGAGAAGCAAAATCCTACTAAGTTCAACTATAAGCATTTCATCTCTTGCAACCCTAAGTCTTTCACGGGCAGTGATGGGGTGACAGCTATGCTCGAGTGGTTCGACAGCATCGAAGTGACCTTCATCAACAGCGAGTGCCTGTACCATCTCAAGACTAGGAGTGCAACTGGAATGTTCCAAGGCAGAGCGTTGGAGTGGGGGTCGAATGAGAGAAACATCCGTTCAAATGAAGAAGCCTATGCTCTTCCATGGGCTGAGGTGCGAGAACTCATGATGCTCGAGTTCTGCCCTCCTCATGAACAATTGAAGCATGAAGAAGAGTTTTGTCATTTGAAGCAGGTTGGTGATGATAACCTGGCTTATACTACCCAGTTTAAGCAGCTAAGTCTTATCGTTCCTCACTTGGTTTCGACTCCTAAGCGAATGATAACCAAGTACATCAATGGTCTACCTCCTGCTATGCGTGATTCTATTGAAGCAGCTCAACTGGAAACTATTGAAGAAGTCTATCGTCTGGCAGCAAGTTTGAACAACAACCATGTGTGTGATAAGCAGTTCGCTACTCCTGCTCCCTCTAAGTCTGCAAATCAAGTTACCCAGCAGCCCGGTGGCAGCAAGAACAAGAAAAGGAAATCTTAGGGTTCTGGATGTAATGCTATTACTCCTGCTACAAACCCTACTGCTAAACCCGCTCCTACTACTGCTGCTGCTAACCCTGCTGTCCCAGAAGCTAAGAAGCAATACACTGGGTCTCATCCCAAGTGTGCAACTTGCAACTATCATCACCCTAGTGCTTCTACATGTCATTTGTGCACCAACTGTAACCATTATGGTCACACGACTCCCTACTGTCGTCAAGCTAACCCTTCACAGCAAGCTCAGCAAGCCCCAGCTCTGGCGGCGTTACCAGCACCTCCAGCTCCTCTGCAGAACCCAAGGCCAGTCAATGCGGTTCGTGCATGCTACAAGTGTGGAGATACTACTCACCTCCGTAACCAGTGTCCTCACCTGAACCAGGACCAGCAGCCAGCCGCTCGTGGATGAGCGTTCAACCTTAATGCTAATCAGGCTCGCAATGAAAATGGCGTTGTCAATGGTATGTTCCTTGTTAATAACCTTTAAGCTTCGATTCTATTTCATACTGGTGCCGATAAAAGCTTTATGTCTGTGGAATTTGAGTCTTTGATAAACTGTACATGCTCCAAGTTACCTGGGTCGTTCTCTGTTGAGGTCACCAATGGTAAGTCGATCCTGGTTAATTCGATCGATCGTGATTGTTCCCTGACTCTTAGCGATCACGTGTTCTCTATTGATCTCATACCCATGCGTTTGGGAAGCTTTGATGTTATTATTGGTATGGACTGGTTGCGTAAGAACCATGCCGAGATTGTGTGTCACGAGAAACTTGTTCGTCTTCCACTTCCCTCTGGTAATACTTTGATCATCTATGGAGATCGACCTTCAAAGGGACTGAGATTGATGTCATGCACACAAGTGAGCAGAAGCTTACGTAAACGGAACCCTGCCTTCTTGGCCCACGTGGTGGAACAAAAAGGCAAGGGGAAGAACATAAGCGACGTTCTAGTGGTGTGTTACTTCACTGATATCTTTCTTGAAGATCTTCCTGGTCTTCCTCCTCCCAGATCCATTGACTTTCGTATTGATCTCGTACCTGGTGCGACTCCTGTCGCCAGGGCTCCCTATCGTCTTGCACCTTCCGAGATGCAAGAGTTATCTAGTCAGCTACAGGAATTACTCGATAAGGGTTTTATTCGTCCGAGTACCTCCCCGTGGGGTGCTCCTGTTTTATTTGTCAAGAAGAAGGATGGTTCGTTTCGTATGTGTATCGACTACCGTGAACTTAATAATCTTACCGTGAAGAATCGTTATCCGCTTCCTCGTATCGATGACCTATTTGATCAACTACAAGGCGCGTCCTGTTTCTCTAAGATTAACTTGCGTTCTGGATATCATCAACTACGTGTCCTCGAAGATGATATTCCGAAAACTGCGTTTCGTACTCGATATGGGCACTACGAGTTCGTGGTCATGCCTTTTGGCTTAACCAACGCACATGCAGTGTTCATGGACCTTATGAACCGCGTGTGTAAACCTTATTTGGATCGTTTTGTGATAGTCTTTATTGATGACATTCTTATTTATTCTAAGTCTAAAGCTGATCATGCTCGCCATCTACGTCTTATGCTTGAACTTCTACGTGGTGAACGTCTGTATGCTAAATTTTCTAAGTGTGAGTTTTGGATTGATGAAGTACAATTTCTTGGTCATATTGTTAGTAGTCAGGGTATCCATGTTGACCCTTCTAAGATTAAGGCAGTGAAGAATTGGTGTACACATAAATCCGTGTCCGAGATTCGTTCCTTTCTAGGTTTGGCGGGTTATTACCGCCGGTTCATCACGGATTTTTCTAAAATCGTTGTTCCTCTCACTACGCTAGCCCAAAAGGAGAAACCTTTTGTTTGGGGACCCGAACAAGAGGAATCCTTTCAAACCCTTAAGACCCTTTTGTGTAACGCACCTGTACTTACTCTACCTGATGGAAATGATGATTTCGTGGTATATTGCGATGCCTCGAACCATGGATTGGGTTGTGTGCTCATGCAGCGGGACAAGGTTATTGCTTATGCTTCTCGACAACTCAAGGTGCACGAGAAAAACTATACTACTCACGATCTGGAGCTTGGCGCAGTTGTGTTTTCGTTAAAGATATAGCGACACTACTTGTATGGTACTAAGTGCGTGGTTTTCACTGACCATAGAAGTCTTCAACATATCGTCGACCAAAAATAACTGAACATGCGACAGAGACGTTGGGTGGAATTGCTTAACGACTACGACTGCGAAATTCGCTACCATCCTGGCAAGGCGAATGTAGTAGCCGATGCTCTTAGTCGTAAAACTCATGTGAACGCTATTCATATCTCTAATAATCTCCATGCATGTATTCGTAACGCCCAGTATTCATCAGCAAATGAAGGAAGTCTAGAAGAAGAAATCCATGGCGCTAGGATTGACCAGCTTGAAACTAAACCTAACGGACTGCAGTACTATCTAAATCGCATCTGGGTGCCAGATCGCGATAACCTTCGTGAGCTCATTATGACTGAGGCTCACAAATCCCGTTATTCTATACATCCAGGTGCCGATAAGATGTACCAGGATCTGTGTACGATTTATTGGTGGCCTGGTAGGAAGAGGGACATTGTTGTATATGTGTCTAAGTGCCTTACTTGCTCGAAGGTAAAGGCTGAACACCAGCGTCCTTCTGGACTCTTAGAGCAACCTAAGATCCCAGTTTGGAAATTGGATAACATTGCTATGGACTTTATTACTAGGCTACCCCGTACCTCTAAAGGTCATGATAGTATTTGGGTGATTATTGACCGTCTGACTAAATCAGCTCACTTTCTTCCTATTCGCGAAGATTATAAAGTGGAGAAACTTGCTAGGATCTATACCGATGAGATTATATGCCGTCATGGCATTCCCCTTGACATAATCTTTGACCGTGATGGTCGTTTTACTTCGCGTCTTTGGCAAACATTTCAGTCCGCTATGGGTTCGCACTTGAATCTTAGCACGGCCTTTCATCCTCAGACGGATGGACAGACCGAGCGTACTATTCAAACCCTAGAGGACATGCTTTGTTCTTGTGTAATCGACTTTGGTGATAACTGGGATGTACATTTACCATTGATAGAATTCTCGTACAACAATAGCTATCATTCCAGTATTCAGATGGCTCCTTTCGAAGCTTTGTATGGACGAAAATGTCGATCTCCTCTCAGCTGGCATGAGGTTGGGGAAAAGCAGTTCATTGGCCCTGAGATTATTCAAGAGACAACGGATAAGATTCTTCAGATCCGTGATAACTTGATCAAGGCTAGGAGAAGACAAAAGAGCTATGCTGATAATAGGCGGAAGCCTCTGGAATTTGCTGTTGGTGACAGAGTTTTACTCAAGGTATCTCCCTGGAAGGGAGTAGTTCGTTTTGGAAAGAAGGGAAAGCTCGCTCATTGGTATGTGGGTCCTTTCGTGATACTTGAAAGGATTGGTAAGGTAGCGTACAAACTCGACTTGCCACAAGAACTAAACAACGTGCATCCAGTGTTCCACGTGTCTAACCTACGTAAATGCCTAGCCGATGAGGAACTGCAAGTTCCTCTTGAAGACTTGCAAATAAATGAAGCTGTTCAATTTATGGAGAAACCGGTCAAAATCATGGATCAAACTGTCAAGCGTCTGAGGCGCAGCAAAATTCCCATTGTTAAGGTTCGATAGGAAGGAAAGCGTGGTGCCGAATTCACTTGGGAGCTGAAAAGTGATATGAAGGCCAAGTATCCGCAACTCTTTGAACAGTCTTCATCTAAGATTTCGGGCATGAAATCTCCTAAAGGAGGGGAGACTATAACGCCCAGCATCCCTAAACTTTAGACTTTTGGCAGAATTAGTCCCTGAACTTTTATCAACTGTCAGTTTTGGTCCCTATCGTTATGTGATGTTGACACTTTGATACTTATGGTATGAATCTTATTGATATTGATGCTCAATACTATGATGCTTGATACTTTACTTTAGATACTTGATTCATGATACTTAAACTACGAGACTTGACACTTAATCTAGAGACTTGACTCTTGATGCTTAATGTAGATACTTGATTCTTTATACTATGGAAGCTAGATTCTTTATGTTGATTCGTGATACATGATACTTGGAAATCTAGACTCTTGATTCATGATACTTGAGAAACTATGATTCTTGACTCTTAAAACTTATTCGGTGCTTAACTCCTTAGACTCGTGAAACTCGATTCTTGGTTGAACGAGAGACTGGGACCTTATCACTGGCGGAACCTATTAATCTTATAAACTTTTGATGTGAATGTTGTAATCTAGTTATTCTATAATACGCAACGCCTAATCTAACTCGCAAAACGAATCAGAAACGTGGACACGAAAAGGTTGGATTAGCCAGAGTGGAAATGCGATCGAATTGCCACTCGGTCGGATTACCACCCGACCGGATTACCACTCGACCGGACTGTCACCATATCGGATGACCACCCGATCGGATGGCCATCCGATCAGACTGCCACCCGTTCCAAGCACATATTCCCTCCTCTCTGCACTCTCACACTATAAATAGCAGCTGTCACATCAGTCCTTCACTGATGTGACAGCCCTGCTCGACTCAGACGCACAAACGCCACTTTCTCCATTTTTTTGCTGATTTCGGTACATTTTGCACTAGATCCTTGTACTTTCTCGCTCTCCACATCATTCTCTATGTGATTCTCACTTGAAATCACACTTTTTTACCGTGAAATCTCTCAGATCTGAGTTCTTGAGGGTGATGTCATCATGGAGGTTTGTACAAACTGCCATGTGATGTCATTCTGAGCAAGATCTAGCTCAGATCTAAGATATTTCGTGCGTTTTCACACTAAATCTAAGCTAAATCTAGACTTTTTCCTATAAAACTTGAGTATCTTCATCTTTTTCTCAAACTCCCACCCTAATCGGTGGAACCCGGGTCTAAACGGGCTGTGGACTGGACGAATAGTCTAAAGCCGGCTTGGATCTGAGTTAATACCAGTGAAGACGAGCATGTAACGGATTCTGACATTAACTCGTTACAGACAGACAACTGATCGGACAGGGGTGATTCCCACCCAATCAGAACGGCGGTGTGCTAATAAGTTTACTGTTGTCACAATACGTGCCGTACCGTCACCGTTAAGCTAGAAACTTGGAAATTTTACAAAAATGGTAACCAAGAACAAGGGTCGCCCGATCGAGCGGCAACCCTGACAGACAGCCGTCTGATCAGACAGTCACCCTATCAGGTGACATTTGTCCTTGAGCCCTGAAACTTGAAACTTTCCAACACTTAGCCACTTTTTCAGAAACTTGGAAACATTGGAAACCTTGATCAAGTGGCAACCCGATCGGACAGCCGCCCAATCGAGTAGCCACCCGATTGAGGTGACCAAGACACTTACACCCAGATCGAGTGGCAACCCGATCGGACAACCGCCCGATCGGGCAGCCACCCTATTCGCTTCTCTATGAACTTCAAATCAAGTGGCAACCCGATCGGATGGCCATCCGATCGGGCAGCCCTCTAAACTCCTCATAAACATAAGTCACCCGACCGACTGACAATCCGATCGGATTGCCATCCGATCAGACAGCCATCCGACTCAGTGAATGATTTGACACTTGTGCAATCTCGCTATTCTGCCCGACTCTTATCCTACTATAATCTAATCAGGCTAATTCTAAAAAGAGCTCCCTTTGATCCAATAACAGTTGCGAATGTTAAGCAAAATCACTGTGAGTATACTCGATCCCCTTTTACTTTAAACTTTTGGGGTGTAACATGTATTCTAAGAAACTTAAACTTGAATCTTTGAAACTTATACTCTATCTCATGTGTACGTGAAACTTGTGATACTTGATTCTTGATTCTTTGTGCTATGTGACGTTTAATCTAGAGTGTGTAGTTCCGCCTTAACAATAGTAGCGCTATAGGAGATGCACCTCTCCTATTATTCTCAGGGGGGTATTGTTAGGAGGAATCTAGTTTACCTTGAGTCTTGGGTAAACACTAAAGCATCGGGATACTTGGGCTATCACTACGTGGACTGCGACACTAGCACGGCTGAAACTATTTTATTTACTTACATTGTGGATACGAGTTGTTTTTTTACTCTATTATTCTATTATCAAACTTGTATACTCGCCAATACTTTTGTATTGATATTTTAATACATGTTGCAGGCTGATAGGTTGCTTGGAATGCATGGAATTCAGTTAGGAGATGCTTAGAAACGTCATCTAGTTAACTTAGAAACTTTTGAACATTGTGAACAATGATTGTTATGTTTTTGTACAGGATGTGTTTGGTTGGTACTCTTTAGACCATTGCTATGAAATCAACTTAATTCTATATTGAAACTTTTAGTGTTATGGAATCCTCATGAGCAATCCGAACGCTTAGTGCTCGCACCCCGATGTTTCTGCCATCGGTTGGGTGTGACACCTAAAGCTTTTCCGGAGGACTTTCAAGCTGTCGTGCCCCGCGTAAGCTTTCCTTAAGTCTTACGTGGCCCACAACAGATCAACAAATTTTGAATTTCTTGATTTTTCATAAGGATTAGGGTTTTAGGGGTCCGGGTTTTCACTTACGGAGTGTTGTGGGACATTTTTACAGGTCCTTACATCCTCCCCACCTTATTTAAAATCTCGTCCTCGAGATTTACTAAAACAGGTAAGGGAACTTCCGCTTCATTTCTGATTCCAGTTCCCATGTGTACTTAGGTCCTCTTTTTGAATCCCACTTTACTTTGACCAGCAACAATCTTTTGTGTTTGAGGAACTTAATCTTTCTGTCTTTTATTTGGAGCGGTTTCTCAACAAATTTTAACTTTTCATTTACCTCTATATCTTGAAGAGGTACTACCAGGGATTCGTCAGATAAACATTTCTTAAGATTGGATACATTAAACACATCATGTACCTCGGCTACTTCTTCTGGTAGTTGTAAGCGATAGGCAACTGGTCCTATCCGTTGGGTAACGGCGAATGGTCCTATGTACCTTGGACTTAGTTTTCCTTTCTTACCGAATCGAACTATTCCTTTCCAAGGAGAAACTTTCAAGAGTACCTTGTCTCCAACTTGAAATTCTAACAGCTTGCGTCGATTGTCCGCATAACTCTTCTGGCGATCTCGAGCCGTTTTCAGTCTTTCCTTGATTTGTGTTATCTTGTCGGTGGTTTCCTGTACAATCTTGGGACCTGATAATTGATTTTCTCCTATTTCTGCCCAATATACTGGAGTTCGGCACTTTCGTCCATACAGTGCTGTGAATGGGGCAGCCTCGATGCTTGCATGATAACTATTGTTATAGGAGAATTTGATTAAGGGTAGGTGGTCATCCCAGTTTCCACCAAAATCTATTACACATGCCCTGAGCATGTCTTCCAGGGTTTGGATCGTCCTTTCACTTTGTCCATCTGTTTGGGGATGGTATGCAGTACTTAAATTCAGTCGGGTCCCCATTGTTTCTTGGAAACTTGTCCAGAAATGCGAAGTGAAGCGACTATCCCTATCCGACACAATGGAGAGTGGAACTCCATGTAATGATACTACCTCGTCTACGTACAACTTTGCTAATCTTTCCATGCTAAAGGTTTCCTTCATTGGCAGGAAATGAGCTGATTTGGTTAATCAATCTACAATTACCCAGATTGAATCGTTACCTTTTCTGGTTTTGGGTAACTTAGTAACAAAGTCCAATGTTATAAGTTCCCATTTCCATACGGGTATTTCTAACTGTTGAAGTAAACCTGAAGGTTTTTGGTGTTCTGCCTTAGCTTGTGAACAAGTTAGACACTTAGAAACGTACCTAGCTATGTCCTTTTTCATTCCTATCCACCAGAAGTTATTTCTTAAATCTTGGTACATCTTATTATTACCAGGGTGCATTGTATACCTAGATTTATGGGCTTCCTCTAAAATCTTATCTCTTAAATTTCCTTGCCTAGGTACCCAAATCCTGTTCTTATGGAATCTCCAAATCCTATCAGTCCCCTGCTCTAATTCCTTTATTCGTCCTTTCATTCCTTCAGCATCATCCTTGATGGCCGTTTCTTAAACGTTCTTCAGTTGTTCCATTAGATCTAATTGGAGATTTAATATAAGAGCACGAACTCGCCTTTGCTTTTCATGGTACTTACGACTTAAGGCATCTGCTACTACATTTGCCTTTCCTTCGTGATATTGAATATCACAGTCGTAGTCACTTAGAATTTCCATCCATCTTCTTTGTCTCATGTTTAATTCTTTTTGGCCAAATATGTACCTTAAACTCTTATGATCTGTATAGACTGTAAACTTACTTCCGTACAGATAATGTCTCCAAATCTTAAGGGCAAAAATTATTGCTCCTAATTCTAAATCATGAGTAGTATAATTTTCTTCGTGCTTCTTCAACTGCCTTGATGCATACACAATTACCTTTTTGCGTTGCATTAGCACACATCCTAATCCCAACTTAGAAGCATCGTAGAAGACTTCAAAATCTTCTGTTCCATCTGGTAAGGCAAGAATTGGGGCATTTGTTAATCTTTGCTTTAAAATCCTAAAGGCCTCTTCTTGATTGGGTTCCCATTCAAACTTAACAGTTTTACAGGTTAGCTTAGTTAATGGAACAACTATCTTAGAAAAATCTTTAATGAAGCGCCTATAGTATCCAGCTAATCCCAGAAAACTTCTAACTTCGGTAGCTGATTGTGGGACCTTCCAATTTATGATCGCCTCTGTCTTAGAAGGATCTACGTGAATACCTTCGTGATTCACCATGTGTCCTAAAAATTGCACCTCTTGTAGCCAAAATTCACTTTTCGAAAACTTGGCGTAAAGCTTTTCCTTCCTTAACAATGTTAAAAGTGCATGCAGGTGCTTGCGATGCTCGTCCTGGCTTTTGGAATAAATACGTATATCGTCGATGAAGACAATCACGAATTTATCCAAATATGGCTTACAAATTCTATTCATCATGTCCATAAATGCTGCAGGAGCATTCGTTAGTCCAAATGGCATGACTATAAACTCGTAGTGACCATACCTAGTCCTGAAAGCAGTTTTAGGTATGTCTTCTTCCTGTACCTTCAACTGATGATATCCGGAGTGCAAATCTATTTTGGAGAAATATCTAGCTCCCTGAAGTTGATCAAAAAGATCATCAATCCAAGGCAATGGGTATCGATTTTTAATGGTAACCTTATTTAATTCCCTATAATCGATACACATTCGCATAGTGCCATCTTTCTTTTTCGCGAACAACATTGGTGCTCCCCAAGGGGACGAACTAGGTTGTATGAATCCTTTGCCTAATAATTCATCTAACTGCTTTTTCAGTTCTAACATTTCTGTGGGTGCTAACCGATAAGGTACCTTAGCTATTGGTGTAGTTCCAGGAGTTAGATGAATTCTAAACTCTACTTCTCTATCTGGTGGTGATCCAGGTAACTCTTCTGGGAATACATCCAGGTATTCTGCCACTACTGAAATTTCCTCCAGTTCCTTACCTTTAGTGTTAATGATTACCGAAATGATATACACTATTCCTTGTTTTCGTTCATAACTAGCAACTTTCATTACTGAAATGAACTTCATTGGTTTACGTGGCTTATCTCCCGTAACCACAATTACTTCTCCTGCGGGTGTATGAATTTCTATAGAATTCTTATCACAGACGATTCGAGCTTGGTTGGCTACTAACCAATCCATTCCTAATACGACATTGAATCCAGCTAAATTCATAGGTAGCAGGTTTGCAGAAAAATTATGTCCTGAGAGTTCTATCTTTCCTTCATGCAAAACCTTATCTATTTTAACAGAATTTCCATCAGTCGTTTCTACAGTATAAATTTTCCTAAGTTTGGTTAAAGGTTGCTTAAGAGCTTGGCAGAATGAAGCATTTATAAAACTTTGGTTTGCACCAGAGTCAAATAATACTTTTGCATAAATGTCATGTACCAGAAACGTACCAGCTATCACATCGGGGATCAGATATGCTTCTTGTGTTGCCAGCTAGAAGGCTCTTGTATTCTTCCTAGTAGTTCCTTCTGAAGATTTGGCCTTGTTGTCAGCAGGCTTAACCAATTTTGGGCAGTCGGGCCTAAAGTGCCCTACTTCTCCGCAATTGTAGCAGATCATGGATTTCTTCCTGCAATTCTCCTCTTGGTGCCCCGGAATTTTGCAGAAATTACAGTACCCCTTACATTTTCCAAAATGCATTCTTTTACAGGTACTGCAAAATGGAGCAGTGGAGGATTGCCCGGTTCCCTTTTTTCTTGAAGTTACTGGCATTATTACCCCCACGAAAACCTTGGGTGATCTTTTGGGCCAATTCATTTTTCCTGTTCTTTTCTCTAGTGCGTACCAGCCCGTCGGTTAAAGTGTTGGCTAATTCAACCGCATTGTCAATCGTGCAGGGTCTCGCAGCTTTGACGATATCACGGATCTCGCTAATTAAACCCCAAATATAGCGAGAAATAAGTACCGGTTCTGGCGAGGCCAGAGTTAGTACAATTCTAGCATACTCGAAGAACTTCGAAGTATATCCTCGACTGGTAACGTCCACCATCCGGTGGTTCAGGAACTTATTCGTCATTTGTTCCTTTTCATAGTCGGGACAAAATTTTCTTTCCACCAATTTCTTAAATTCTTCCCAACTTATGGCATAAGCCATGTCACTTCCCTTAGCCTGCATCACCGTATTCCACCATTCTAATGCTTCTTCTTTGAAAAGGTGGGATGCATACATAACCTTGTCTTCATCTGCGCATTTACTGATTTTAATTACTGCTTCGGTCTTTTCTAACCGACGCAGTGCGGCAGTCGCCCCTTCATTTCCTGCAAATTCTGCTGGCTTACAGGCAAGAAATTCCTTATAAGTGCAACCAGGAGTTGCAGCTTTCATTTTCTTAAGTATTGGGGCTTGAATTACATTGTTGTCATTATTGCCGCCTCTATTTACATTGTTGCTAAAATGATCGTCACGAGTGCGTTTACTATGGTTGGCTTGGGAAGGTTCAGCAGGACTCTTAACGGCCGCAACAATTGCCGGGATAGCATTGGCTATTCCCTGAGCAACGATGTTTTCTATATCTTGCCTATTAAGAAAATGATCCTCATTGTGTTGTTCGGATTGATTAACTTCATTGACCGGTTCATTAACTGCGTTTTCTATCTGAATAATTAACAATTTTTATATTACTGTCACAAAATGGATAGCAACCAAATACAACAAAGCAATCACACATAATTACATCAACACATATAGTCAAAATCGTCGATCTTTGCGACATTTATATTAATATTTATGCATCAATACACACTATTTATTTTACAAAAGTTTTATTTTTAGTTATTCTTATACAATATTATATTATTATTATATATATATTATGATATTATTATTATTTTTTTTCACATATTATTATTATTATACAAAAACTTTTTAACCACAATCAACTGGTGCCTCAGAAACGACGATCCCTCTCGTCGTATTTCCACGTGATGTTTTCCCCCACTTCTCGGATCCGGTTTCCCACATCCACCAGTTCCTCGCCATAACGGCGTAACTCGGCAAGTTCTCCGCACTCATTGGTGGGAATGGTGCTGGTTCAGGATCAAACTGGGGAAAGTAAACATTAGGGTTATTCATGAAGTTATGAAAATGCCAGTCGCTCGTCAACCACTCTTCCAATTGGCCTGTAACAGGTTGGGGGTTGACAATGGGGTCTGGAATAGCAGGTTCCAAATTAATTGGAAGTTGTGATTTGGGCGGGGAAATTGAAAAGGGTTTCATCGGCAGGTCCGATGAGGTCACAATTTGAAAGTTTTCGATCAAGTTCTTCCCAAGGTGGCATTTCCTGGGCCTGACCAGAGCTTTCCCCTATCTCCTTTCCTTTCCCTTTGTCTTTTGGATCCTCTGTCTTTTTCACCTTTTGTGCAGCTGGCTTCTTCCTTCGTCCGCGTTTCCAGTCCAAAATTCTTCTCTTTTTCTTAGGTTTAGGTTTCTCCTGAGGCTGGGCCTGGAACACTAGTGGCTCCTCAGTATCCGCTTGATACCCGGACGGGTTTCCTGTTATATCCATATCAGTCGTATGGATGGTAAAGTTTCGAAGTGGCTCCGACAGTTCATTCATGTTGTTAGCACACATGAAGAAACACACAAAATTCAAGTTAAAATTTTATTTGTTAAATTAAATTTTCACAGAATCACGGAATGGTAATCTGGAAAAATGAAGTATTTCTAAATACTTTTTTTTTCGAACTTAATTAGCTTAAATCAGTGGCTCTGATACCACCATTTTCTGTCACGACCCCAGACCCGGTTTTACCCGATTCAGAAGTCGCGGGACAGAAACCCGTGGTATTGGTGTTTAATTAGGCAGCAGAAATTTTAACAGGATCGTTTAAACTGAAAACACCCATTTATTTCATTTCAAATTTCGGGACAAACCCCGTAATTTACAATAAAGGAATTTCACTGGGAAATCCCCTGTTTACAAAAACATGTTTATTTATTTATTGAGCCACTTTATCCAAGCTGGTAGTGCTACGCGGCACTTTTCCTTGTTCATAGTAACTCACCTGAAACATGTTTAAAAAGTTTTTTATCAGCGGGGAAATACTGGCGAGTCATTCAATTTGCATAGAATGACACATTGTTATAAATTACAGTACTAAGAGCGATTACAATTACCACTATCTTATAATTAGCTGGTTCAGATGTCACTCAGCCGGATCTATGACTGTGGTTATACCACTCGTTTACCCAAGAGTGACGAGTATCACTATTTAGGTCCTTTCACCTAAAAGTGATAAAACAGCAGTAATGTGCACAATACCCCACTTACTGCCAGTAATTTAAGATAACAAAGACTTAATCCCTGTAACATATAACTTGAAAACATTTAGGTATTGTAAAGCACATTTGATAAAAGAGAATGACTCACATTGCAAGTTTAGTTGGACAGAGTTTTGCCTATTGATTAAGCTTGGTAACCTAGTTAAATAACAATGCACACGAAACTAGGTTAGTAACTTAATACAACATTTACGATAAGCTCACGAAATCAAAACCCTCACATCGAATGACAAAGTATAGCCCGAATTCGGGCAGCACTTAAACATCCATTGGATCGGTTTCAATCGATCGAACATTGTATCGTAGCAGTGATCGAGTTATTACCCTGTAATCGCAGCAGCGTTTTGACACTTAAATACTCGATTTAAGCAGAATATTGACATTTTTGAATTGATTTTTCGAACACAGAAGAAAGCCATGCAACGTCCCATTTATAGCAGATTTTTGAGTTTTACGCAGCCCGAGTAAACTCGAAGGAACACCTACGCGGCCCGTGAGGGCCACCCTAGCTACGGCTAGGGCTGCCGTGTCACGGTGTAGGTTTGCCATGTGTCTGACACGTGGCCTAAAGCTTATCCGGAGGACTTTTATGTTGTCGTGCCCCGCGTAAGCTTTCCTTAAGTCTTACGCGGCCCGCGACTAATCAATAAATTTTGAATTTCTTGATTTTTCACAATGATTTGAGTTTTAGGGGTCCGGGTTTTCACTTATGGAGTGTTGTGGGACATTTTTGCAGGTCCTTACATCGGGAAACATATCAAATTATACATTGACGATCTTGTGATCAAAAGCCCTGAGGAGGACCAGATGATAAATGACATAGAGAAGACGTTCAACTCTCTGAGAAGCGTGAACATGAAGCTGAATCCAGCAAAATGTTCTTTTGGTATAGAGGAAGGCAAGTTCTTAGGCTTCGTGGTTACAAACGGCAGCTTCAAGGTTAATCCTGAAAAAGTTCAAGCCATAGAGCGGATGCCGTCACCGCGCATAATCAAAGAGATGAAAAGATTGGTTGGCCGCCTAGCCGCGCTTAATCGATTTTTATCAAACCATGATGCAAAATCGTACCCTTTCATCAGTACTTTGTGCAACTGCGTGAAAAAGCAAGAATTCAAATGGACGCCAGAAGCAGAAGCAGCCTTCCAACAAATGAAGGAGTGTTTGATCAAGCTCCCTACCCTAACCGTGCCATTCGAGAAAGAACCACTCATCTTGTACTTGTCTTCGTCAGACAAGGCAGTTGGGTCGGTATTATTGGTAGAAAGAGACGGAGTTCAGACTCCGATTTACTATGTTAGTAGGGTGCTTACAGATCCAGAAACACGATACTCAACCATGGAAAAGTTAGTGCTCGCGCTGCTACACGCTTCCAGGAAGCTGCGCAGGTATTTTACTGGGCATGTAATCACGGTACTCACTAACTTCCATATCGGTAGAATTTTGCAAAAGCCAGAGACGTCAGGTCGCTTGGCAAAGTGGGCAATCGAACTGGGGGGCCACAACATTCTGTACAGGCCGCGCCCAGCCATTAAAGGTAAAGTATTAGCGGACTTCATCACTGAAGTCCCATAGGATAAGATCAAAGATTGTGAAGTTGTTGATACTCCCATCAAAGACACATCAGATGGGTTATGGTTGCTATACACTGATGTAGCCTCAAACGAAGATGGCGCAGGTGCCGGTTTGCGCCTTGTTAGCCCTGAGAAGCATGAGTTCACCTATACCATCAAGTTGGATTTCAAAAACACCAACAACAGGGCAGAATATGAAGCTTTTTTTGCAGGCTTGCGCCTGGCCATCAAGATGGGATCTCAAAACTTACAAGTGCATGTCGACTCTCTCATGATCGAGAGTCAGATTAATGGGTTGTATGATGCAAAGGGTGAGGTTATGGTCTTATATTTAGAATAAGCAAAAGAGTTGCTTCAACAATTCAAGTCATACAAAGTTGTTCATATCAACCGATCGGAGAACAAACCAGCAGACGCGTTAAGCAAGCTTGCTTCAACGGCCTTCCAACATCTCGCCAAAGATGTAAGAATCGAAGTTTTAAAGAACCCATTTGTTTTGTTGCGCCAAGTTAATGTAATCGAGTTAGGGCCACCATTGTGGATGACTCCTATCATTCAATATCTTCAAGAAGGAATTCTCCCTGAAAACAAGGCAGATGCGAGGAAGATACAGAACAAAGCATTGTTCTATGAGATGAATGGAGGAATCTTGTACAGAAGATCCTTTTTAGGGCCATTACTGCGTTGTGTGGACCCTCAAGATGCAAGTTACCTGATCAGGGAGATTCATGAAGTCATATGCGGCATTCATGCGGGCCCGCGCATGGTCGTAGCAAAGACAATGAATGATGGTTACTACTCGCCAGGGATGCACGTTGATGCTCTGAAGGAGTTGCGAAAGTGCGACTCCTGTCAAAGACACGCCCCAAAAACCATGCGCCCAAAGAATGATCTCATCACTGTGTCCACTGCCTGGCCTTTCCAGCAGTGGGGGATTGATATGTGGGACCTTTCCCTGAAGCTCCTGGAGCTGTGAAGTTTATAATTGTTGTCGTTGATTACTTCACTAAATGGGTGGAGGCCAAAGAACTCGCTTCAACTACTGCAATGATGGTGCGCAAGTTCATATGGGAACACATCATTTGCAGATTTAGCCTCCCACTCAAGATTGTAACCGATAATGGCACCAATTTTGCTTCTGAAGACCTTCAAGAATGGATGAAAGAGATGAACATCGAGCACACTTTCTCTTCCGTTGTGCACCCTCAGGGCAACGGCCAAGTAGAAAGTGTCAACAAAAGTATCGTCGAAGGGATAAAGGCCCGCCTGGTCACTAAGAGAAGAGGCTCGGTAGATGAGCTCCCAAGCATCCTGTGGGCTCATCGAACCATGCCAAAAACAAGCACTAGCGAGACCCCTTTTAGCCTGGTCTACGGCTCCGAGGCGGTTATCCCAGCTAAGATTGGCCTCCCCTCGCCGCGCTTGTCAGCGGTCAACAAAATCGATAACGAGGCGGAGCGTCGTCTAGACTTGGACCTGCTCGAAGAGAGGCGCGAAATAGCGCGAATCAAAGAGGCCAAGTATAAGACACAGTTGGAGAGGTACTACAATGCAAGAGTGCGCATTTGTACCTACACTCCAGGAGAATACGTCTTCAGAGACAATGAAGCCTCCAATGCTGAACGCCCCGGGAAACTAGCACCTAAGTGGGAAGGCCCATACTTAATACATAAGGTGCTAAGAAAAGGGGCTTACAAGCTGCGCACCCTGGATGGACACATCATCCCAAACATGTGGAATGCGCAACAATTGCGCAAATGCTACATATGAACACCCTTGACCGTGCGCCTTTTCACTTAGTTATGTCGGCCATGCGTCTTTTATCTTCTTATGTTGGCCACGCGCCTTTTTTAATTACCTACTTCGGCTATACGCCTTTTTTTCTATTCTGATGATGTATGATTGGTCGCGCGCCTATTTCTAAGTTACTAAATGAAAGCATTGACTATGCCTTTTGTTTTATCATCATGACTTCTACGTTACAAATGCATGTTAAACTTTTGATTAGCACGAAAACACTTCAGTAAATTACGAGCTCTTGAGTTATGCCTCTAAGGTCCTCCGCGATCATAGCGCGAGACCGGGCAGTTACATTCATATGAGCCACACTTACATTTATTCGCGCTAACTTAACCAAAGTTTCTAGCAACAATGCAATAATTGTAACTTAGACAAATAAAAAGCAAACGTAAATATCATATTCCAAAAAGCGCGTTCGCGCAATGATTACATAAGTCAAAAACAGAAATTACAAGGCATCAGCCTACAAACACTATCTATTTGTTACCACCACCTTCGCCATCCCCATCACCATCGCCATCTCCGCCGGTTGTTTCTTCCTCATCCGATAACTCCACAGTCTGTGGAGGGTCTAGGATAGTCTTCAACCGAGCGCTCTAATCGTCGTGTTTTAGCGTTTCGGTGACCAAATCCATAACAGGCAAAGAGAGATTGTCATAGACTTCTTCAGCGCAGGTTAACATAGCATCAGCCTGATCCGTCACTGAACAGTGAGTGGTGTCAAACTCCTGGCCAAAGGCCTCTTCAACATGGCGAGCACACTCTAGATAACCCCCGCGATGCCCAACAGCATGTGAAGCATCTATGAGTGCGGCAACAGCCGCATACATCTCAGAGGCATTCAAGATAGAATTAGCAATCTACAAAAAAGGCAACGGATGAGAACAAGACTAACAAAAAATAAAGCCTAAGTTAAGAGAGGGGAACCTTACCAAAGCTACCCCTCTATTGCGCATCCATTCAGATTCGGAGAACAGCGTGTCCACGATTCCTTGAGCTTCGGCGTAGTTGTTCTGAGCTACGTTAAGGGCGGAAGTGCTAATATCTCGCGCCTCTTCGGCCCTCTGTTTGGCCTCCTCGGCGGTAGCAGCTTTCACCCTCTCGGCCTCAAGGTCAATCTCTAAGGACTCATTCTTGTCAGTGTGTTCATGCAATCGACGTTTCAACTCCGCAATTTATGCACCCTTAGCATTTAGGTCCTTGTCCCTACTGACCACCTGCGCCCCCAACTCAGCCTACAAAGGATTAAAGCAGATTTATAACAATATGTGGACAAGTACAAACATAAGAAGGAAAGGGTTAGGACTAGCACCTCAACGCGCTCTTTGTCCGCTTCAACATCCTCAATCTTCTTCTTAAATGTGGCAATATGAGCCTCAAGGTCGGTAATCTTGGAGCGAGCAGCGAACATGCGCTGATTATCTTTTTTGCAAACTTCTTTCCATTCAGCCCGCTCCTTCGACAGGAGCTCCTCAGCTGCACGAAGTTTGCTCTTTAGGCCCTCGCGGCCCTATTCCTCGGATTTTTTCTCCGCATCGAAGGCGGCCTTCTCCTCAGCAAACGAACTCTTCATCTTCTCAAATTCCTTAACCTGCCTCAACAAACGCTCATGGTACCTTTCCCAATCACCCCGCTCTTTAACCATTGTACGCCACTCGCGCACAATTTGGTGGTTAGCAGCGCGGGTGTTGGCCTCCCCAACAACGTAGGCATGGTACCATCCATCGTGGGTTCGTGCTCTCTGCCTATTAACTTCACCTGGAGGGAAAGAGTTCAAGAACCAATCACGGAAAGGAGAAAAGTCCAGGAACGTGTCTTTCTGCTTTAAGCCCCATGGAGGATGGTGGGGAGCATCACCACGAGCCTCCTCGGTATAAGTCTTGTAATAAATATCCCCTAAGGTATCCTTAGGACCTATCGGAGGATGAGGCATCGAGATTTGGCTCCCCGCACCAGCCTGACCAGCCGCGAAGGCGCCTGAGCGCACATTACCACCAACACTCGCATCACCTGTAGTAGTGGTAGTCTCTTTATGCACAGCAGCAGCTGATACCCCAACAGCAGAAGTCACTTGCACAGTTTGGGAGGGGGTATCAGGCTGCACAGGGTCGGTTGGTTTAACAACCTCGGGTCCTTTTCCCCGAGTGGCTTCCTTCTCTTTTTCATGAAGGGGCTGGTCAAGCCCCGTAATATGCACGACCTTCGGACCCTGCGCTTTCTCCTGCGCGGTAGTAGCAGCGGTCTCGGTCTCTGTTAGCTTATCGCTCACAGGCTTCTCAAACGCCTTCTTTTTCTTTTTCTCCTTCTCTTTTTCTTTCTCCTCTACCACCTTCTCAACCGTCCCTTCGGTTGTCTTGGGAGGCCTGATCACAAACTTAGTTTTCTTCGGCGCCAGATCTTAAGGATCCTTAAATTCTACTCCCTTAGTCTTCTCAGGGGTCTTCTTATGGGCCTCTGCAGAAACTAAGTGTTAAAAAAAGAGATGTTACTAAAAGACAAGTATTAACTTCATAAGACTAACCTGGAGAGAATTTGTAAAGGGAACGCAGCTTGCTTTACTTCCCTATCACAGGGACTCCCTCAGCCTTCTGCGCTACTTTGATCCCAGCAGTAGTTTCCTCCCTACTCCTCTTCCTACTCACTAACTTGAGGGTAGGCTCTTCCACTTGCTCCTCTTCTTCCTCCTCTTCATCCAGCACGATCGAAGAAGGAGTAGCGCCAGCATCTGGGTTCCTTGACCCCACGCTTCCTGAGCTTTTTGAACCAGCAGCGCTGGTCTTCTTCTCACCTATACGGGATAAACCCTCAAGTGAATCGCTTGAAATAATGTAATCTTCCAGGTTACTCTGCCGAAATCGAAGAGTACCTTTCTCAGAAGCACCAGTAGCCGCGCGGCTACTCCCGCCCTTCTTGTTGGTTGGTTCAGCATCAATAGTGATCACCTTCTTCTTCTTCTTCTTGCTTGCCTTCTTCTTCTTCTTCTTCTCCTCTGGATCGATGCCAAGGTCGCGCAACACACCTGCAAAGATGTTAGACCAGGAACTTAGCTCCCCATTTGACGACCCTACAGACTCCTCATTAGAAAGATAAAGACTCTCTTTCCCAGCGGAAGTCACAGCACGCAAGGGTCTGGGGTTGGGTAGATGTGCACCTTCGGTTGCAGTGGGAGGATTGGCAAAAGCTCCAGCAAGAGGATAAAGAAAGTGGCCCTTGATCCGCTTGTACCAATACTGCTCCCCCGATTCTAGCGGGTGCAGGCCCATAGATCCACCAAAGGTGGGGAAAGCCGCTTGATAAAGATGTGCCTCTACAATCAAATTCAACAAGTAAGCGCAAATGAATTACAAAAGGGGAATAATCAAAGAAATAACAAACCTCTATCTTGAAACTTCAAAACAGGCACCTCGTTGCTGTCCTCCGGCCACTTGTCACTCATCTGCACCACAACCAAGACGTTTTCACCAAAAATTCGATTTGGTGTTGCAGTTAGCTTCAAGTACCAATCGGCCACTTTGGGAATCGCCAGTTCCTCCTTCTCGATCGTATCCGGCTCACGGAAGATCATCGCGATCGGGATGACCTCTTCTCTGATAAAGAAGAACTTCTGATTCCAGTCATGGAAACTCTTGGGAGGATTTAGCAGAATCTTCTTGGCCGAACCACGGTTGCCGAAGGAGTAAAATCCAATATTCTGGATCAACTGATAAAACGCCCGGAACTTCTCAACGGTAGGTTCTATTCCATGTGATCGACACAAGAACTCGAAGTGTCGCACCCGCACCATGCCGGGTGGACTCAACTGAGATATATGAAACCCATAGTAATGAAGTACACGGGCCATGAACTCCGTCGCCGACAACCGGAAATTGCCCTGTAGAAAGAAATCTTCAAAAAGGGTTATATACCCCGGTGGTGCGTCGGTGGTAGTCTGACCCTGCCGGGGGTACTGTGCGTCCCATTCCGGTGGAAACCGGAATCCACGAGTTATCTGCTCAAACAAACCCTGATCCCACTTGAGGACAGGGAGGGGACCTTCTTCGAGTTGAGTTTCTTCTTCAGCCATATGTAAAAACGAATGAAGATCTCTGAACTTCTGGAAAAAAAACTTGAAGATCTGCTATAAGATCTTTGAAGATCTGAAGAAGATATGAATACTCGAGAGAGAAAAGAAGAAACAAGAGGAAGATGTGTGCAATTCTCTCCCCTCCCATTGACTATATATACTCATCGCATTTAATGCGATGGGTAAATGTGCCGGATTAACTGCACGCGTAACCAATCAGTAGACGCCACGTAAGGCGAGATTCCCGGAGTGACGGTTACCATCCACGCATGGGCCTCACTCGCCTGACGGAAAGCCGAACCGTCAGTTACAGCATGATGATGGCCATGTCAGTAGTCAGCTCAAACGTCGCCGTCAACGACATTTTGCACCAACCTGTCAGAATTCAAAATTCGAGGGTTTTCCCGCTCAAAATTACTACAAACTCTATGCAGAAGTTACTCAGGCCGTGCAGCATTCATAATTATCCAATGAACATGCGCACTTACACTCAAAAGCAGAGAATTATCAACAGGCAAATCTGGTAGTCGCGCCGTAGCAACTAACGAACACTTACACGCGCGCGGCTTACCAAGATCCAACAAGCATTTTTCTAACCTAGCACTTCCTTTTTTCTAAGTCCAGAGCTCCAACCACTTACTTCGCGCGTGGTGCAGCACTGGACTGGGGGGACTTGAAGGGGTAAGGTCCCAAAAAGTCGCGCAGACCATTTTCAGGTCGCGCGCTGGACCATACTCTTTACTCAGCAAGCTGATCAATCTTTAGACCCGCGCGGGCTGCACAAGCAGAGCCTGGCCTCGCGCGAGGTCGAAACAAGAGATAACATCAGTTTTCACACTTGTGTTCTGAATAAGAGCCTTCAGTTCCTACATCCCTGCGAGGGCTAGTTACGTGCTCAACAAGGGTCGCGCAAGAGTTAGAGCGCAAGGCCATTTCAGAAAGTACACAAGGTACAAGTGGCAGAAGGGCGAGCCAATCAGCGTCCACCATGCTGTGCTCTATCGTGCTCCGCGATCGTCTGACGTGCAGGAGACAATAAGTACACAAGGACGCCTACGTGACACCAATCAGGGGGCAGCGACACCTGCCCCATGATCTCCACTTACCTGCTGATGGCAGAGGGACAGCAAGGCCGACATCTGGGACACGTGGCTCCAATTATGGTGCTCCAGCACCGGAGATCTTCTAGAACGCACTAACGGTCGATACCAGTGAGACAAGGAGGATATTCCCTGTTTGTCGCCTTCTGACCCAAGGCCCATTAGCCCATCTCTTCTTACACCTCTCCGGCTATAAATAGAGACCTCCATGCACAGGTTAAACATTCCATTCCCTCTACTCTCACTCTTAACACACACTTATTTCCTCAAAACAGATACTTATTCTCACGCCGGAGTCTGGTTAAGAGGGAAACCCCCATATTCCCCTCTTAACGAGCTAACGGTGTTTCTGTTTTGCAGGAAGATCAGATCAAATCGGAGCTCAGGAAAGTTTAAGAAGATTAACCCTCATGTTTGAAACATTAACCAAACTAATTAACTTTAAAATTAGTTCCGTGTTTCTTCAGTATGATTAACCAAATCGTCTAAATTATTCTTTGTTGCAATGGTGATTTACGGTTTTTCTTCTGTCTATTAGTTTTATGTTGTCTAAATAATGGTGATCATGTTTATAGTTCTTTTTTTAAATAATAATAATGTTTTCATTGTCAATATGTATGAAGATGATTTAGTAAATGATGTGTACGTGATTTTAATTATGCATGTTGTAGATGCAGTTGTTTCGGATACAACAAAGAGCATGGTTGTTCCATGTTCTTAATATTACGGTTAATGCATGTTTGTCTATTCATATCCCCACTGTTTTTTTTTTTTAAATTTTTTTATTTGCTCAATGTGATGTATTACTATTGCAGTTGGATGTTTGTTTAATCCAAGGGACACAAATAAAGGGTTGGTCATGACGCTTTAAAAGGATTCATACTCCGACAGGGAATCGGTGTTGCCAGCGATCCGGTTATACATGGGCAGATTCATAGCCATGCCAGGGGTGGCACGGGCATAGGGTCGGCCCTGAGCAAGGTTGGGTGGGCACCGGCTCAAGGTAAAAAACGTACAAGGGCCTGGATTTTTTTTTTTAAATATGTATATGTGTTGGGATATATACGCACTGGATCTAAAGAAAGCATAAAGTTCTTGGCTTGGTGGTTGATATGTTGCTTCGACAAATAGAGCTCACGGGTTCTAATATTTACATCCGCTTAAATTCCAATTTAGTTGAATTTTTTTTATGTTTATTTGTTTGTTAGTCATTCATTAAATGCAAATAGCATTAATGGCCTAATTTTCTCAAATGATATTGTCATTAGTTTTAATAGTGGGAATGCCCGCGTTGCTGCGGGTTCTTATGTCTTTTTGACACATGTTACGTGACGGGTTTCACGTAATTTACAAAATGGGATAGATAGAAGCCACATTGGTTGCTTAGTGATTCAAATGTATGTCTCATTCTAAGCACAAAATGAAGGTCAATTACAACCATACACATGAAATTGAGTTCTTTTTGGTAAAAACAAAATGGTTGAATATTGAAACATAACCTACTCACAATCTTGCATGAACCGAGTTGCAAGAGGCCATGACCAGCTTGAATCACAGCTATAGTCTAGTGAAATGAAAATTAAGAGCCAAAATCAAAAGTGTATAATCAAACGATAAAAAAGAAATAAATGCAAAATTTTGATTAACAAAATTCACCTGAATTCCTGAATCAAACTGTTCATTCCATTTTATTGGAAGCTGCAAAATCATAAGAAATTAATGAGGCCAAATTATTTAGAACTGATTAAGTGAACAATTCAACAAAAAGTTCAAAATAAATTAATGACTTTATTTTAATTAATTTCTTTTGACCTGTTTTACGATTCGAACAAAACCAAATTGACCTGTTGTATAATCTGAGCCGACCCAAATGAACCCAAATGCAAATATTTTTTATACAAATCAAGTCCTAAGAGAAAGAGTAATGTGTGTGTGTGTTTGAAGGTGTAATGATTCGAACAGAATCAAATTGACCCGTTGTGTAATCTGAGTCGACCCAAATGAACCCAAATACAAATGTTTTTACACAAATCAAGTCCTAAGAGAAAGAGTAAAGTGTGTGTGTGTGTGTTTGAAGGTGTAATGATTCAAACAGAATCAAATTGACCCGTTGTATAATCTGAATCAACCCAAATGAACCCAAATGCAAATGTTTTTTTTTACACAAATCAAGTCCTAAGAGAAAGAGTAAAGTGTGTGTGTGTTTATAAAAAGTCCCATCTTTTTTTTTCCTAGTATAGCGATTTAAGAGATTTTATATTTTTATGCATTTGTATTTATTAATTGTTCAAATGACTTTTGACGTGTTCCACCCATTTGAGCGGGGTTTTTAGTCATATACTTAAATGATAGAGCCGGGCCCGAAAGTATAGTTTAGTTAATAAAGCTCAGGCTTAAAGATAAACGCGTGATCGAGCTTCGAGTTTTATAATTAAGTCAAGCTCGAGCTTGGGACTGTGTAGACTTGACTCAGCTTGATTACGCCCGGGGTGTAAATGAGTTGAGCAGATGAGCTAATCAAAATCGGCTCGCTAAAAGCTCGAACAAGCATAAACAAACTCGAGCCTAAAACTAAGCTCGTTTAATAAGCAAGCCGGAGCTTAGGTAGGTTCACAAGCCTATTTTTTATATTAATGTAATAATATATTGCATGATAAAAATAAAACAAGAGTAAAATGTAATCTTCTTCCCAGAGGTTCGGCCAGTTTTGCTACTTTCATCCAAATGTTTGTTTTTCCACATTTGGATCCAAAAGATTTGAAATCTTGTCATTTTCTTCCAACTCGTTAACTCCATCAAATTTTCTCCGTTAAATGAGGGGCATTTCATCTTTTTAGACATTTTTATTAAAATAAAAAACACTATAAGAAATAAAGATCCACCTCTGTTGACTTTCTCCCCACCCAAACCCTTTAATCATCACACAAAAAAATGTCAAGAAAGACGAAATTACTCCTGATTTAACGTTAAAAATGGGTGGAGTTAATGAGTTAGATGAAAATGACAACATTTCAAACCTTTTGGATCCAGATGCGGAAAAACAAACCTTTGGACAAAAGTCACAAAAGTAGCCAAACCTTAGGGACGAAAATGGCATTTTACTCTAAAAATAAATATGTTAAATGTTATGATAAAATAACTAAATGATATATATTATGTGATACATATAAAATTATAAATACAGATAGGCATATAATTAAATATGTATATTATATAAATTAAAAGATTAATAAATAATGAATGAGTCGAACCTATCCAAACTTGAAGATTTTCTCATAAGCCAAGCTCAAGCTTTCAAAATAGAGCTCTAAATGAGCCAAGCTCGAGCTTTACTTGGCTCATTTACACCCCTAGACTCTAAACACCCAATAAAACTCACTTAAAGCTTGTCTCTTCTGGTATGATATTGTGTCCCCATAAACTGGAACCATTTTCATATTGTCCAATTCGTATTCCTCTTCTACATCCGTGTCTGAATCCATATGCACATTGAAATAGTAATCAACCCGATCGGTTATGTTAGCCATCGGGGTCTCTTCAATGGGACCCACATTAGCAAACGAGTCAATGGTCGCACACTATGCCATTTGGTTCCCAAACTCGTCACAGATTGAACTTTGTGTGTAATTTTTGCAGTGCTGCGTAAGTGTCGCAACCCCCGACCCCTGCCCCGGGAGCGGGCGGCCGCGAGCTACTCAGAGCTGGTGGTATCGGTGTTTATTAATTTTGGCAACGGAAATTACATCAGGACCGTAGTTAGGATAAAGTTATCAGATTAAAATATCATACTTTTATAAATAATAATACGTGGGAAAACCCAAGTTTCCATTACAAATATGTTTATAGGGATAAACCCTATTATATTGAAATAAAACTTCTTTCTTGTTTAGGTAACTTTTATAGCCACTTTCCCAAGCCTTCAGTGCTCTCCAGCTGGCTTCTATTTGGCTTTCACATTTTGTTACCTGAAACGCGTTTTAAAAAGATTTTGTTAGTGGGAAATACTGGTGAGTGCATCCCAATTTAATAAAAACAATTTTATCACTTTACAGTACTGAGAGCGATTACAATGTTTCTATCTACCAAATTACCACCCACGGTACTGTCAATCCTGACTTGTGCTCATGTTACTATTCACAGTATTAGTAACAAGTAATGTATACAAAACCCCAACATACCGACAATAATTGTAGAATACATTGACTCAATCACTGCTTAAAACCATTGAGGTTTTGGTAAAACATTTTGACTCTCAAAAGATTTATAAAAAGAGAACGACTCACATTGCTGGTTTAGATAATACCACTGCTTTCTGGTGACTTCCTGGTTATAATCTATTAAATTAAACAGTGCACATGTGTTAGTAAGATAACGCAATTTACATTAGCTATATCCCCAAGATAGAACTCCAACGACTGAGTCAGGCAGAGCCTTGACATGCGTTACGGAGCTCTAGATCAATCGGGTAAAATAACTAATACGTAACAGGGGGTTACAATACTTACAACGAGGCAGAGCTTTGCTAATTACTAGGTATTATACCTGAGTATTATAATTGCTATTCAGAAGTTTAAGAGAGAGATTTTATGAACGAATTCTAACTGAACGTCGATCTCATATTTATAGGGTCTGATCAGGCTTCGCTCGCGCCCCGTGAGAGATTTAAGGCAAGGCTTCGTGGCCCGCGTGTAACACCCCGTGTTTCGAAAGTCAACGTCAAAGTCAAGATTGAAGTCAAAGGGAGACAAGATTGCTAATTGCGATTTGTCACTCCTTGCTCAATTCCTGTTTTGACTTCTTTGACTGTAGATAGTCTATTTTATGTTTTACATTAGTTGTATTATGTGGAGTACTTATTAATAATCAAGGTTTATTCGATATTTATCACATATTTTATCGCTTTATCGGTATCGCAATCGCACTGGCAACCCGAGTTACGCGTTCTGGATATTGTTATACGTGTGTGTGTGCCTTATGTGTTACTTGTGCATGTTTATTTATGTTGTGTTGTGGTGATTAATCGAAACGCAATCGAAACTCAATCGTAATCGAATCACAAATGCTAAACGAATATAAAATAAGGATGATTGTATGTTGATATAGTAGTTGGGATTAAAAGTAATTTGACTAGGAAACTCTATCGCATCGAAACGCTCGCATTCGCAATCGAAACGGCAAAACTCGTCGCACCGAACACTCGAACCAAGGGGTTAATCGACCAAGTGACCAGCCGATCGACCAGCCGTTCGATCGAGCTGCCGCTGGATCGGCCAGCCGTTTGATCAGGCTGCCACTCGATCGACCCGCCCTTTCCACTTTGGGAAACCCTATAAATACCTCACTTGTTACTACTTTTGGTAAGTGACATCTCTCTGTTCGAACCAGCCGCACTCAAGCTTCTTTTCTCCGATTTCTCTCAAATCTTGTAAGTTTTCAACCTAATCTTTGTACTTTCTTGATCTACACGCACTCCTACACCTTTCTATCTTTTGAATCTTAACTTTTAACCGTGAAATCACTAGATTTGAGGTGTTCTAGGATGATGTCATCATGGTGTTCTTGAGAACTTCATGTTTTGACTTCAATCCACCAAGAACAACTTAGATCTGAACGATTTCCACACAAATAAACAAAGATCTTTCATAGATCTAAACATATTCACGGTGAAAAGGATTGAAAGATGATTTTTCAACTCTTTTACACTCAATACACTCAAAACCGATAAAATCGGAGCTTGTACCAACTTTCTACTCATTCTTGTGGTTGAGTTGGTTCAAGATCTGGATTCTATCCCCGAGACTATCGATTTCGGGTTAAACATGGAACACCGTCTCGAACAGTTAACCGGTCGGATTTGGGTGATTCCTGTCTGATCAGGAGTACCAAGTAATGACGAGGTTTCCGTTACTTAACACGTTATCAAAACATCTCGATAAATCGACAAACTATCAAAATGACCAAGGAAGAAGACGACCGGGACACCAGAACGGAGTGCCGCCCGATCGGACTACTGTCCGATCGGATTGTCACCCGATCGACTTGCACCTTGGGTCCCACTCTTAACTCATTTTCACACCTTGGGTCCCACTCTTAACTCATTTTCAAGTATTTAAAGTTTGAACGTTGAACGAAATGTTGCCCGATATGATTACCACCCGATCGGACTACCACTCGACTATGTAATGATTCAGACTTCAATACTTAAACAATTTTCAAACATGTTAAATATCAACGGATTGCCACCCGATCGGACTACCATCCGATCGAGTGACCGTCCTGCTGTGAATTTGTTCTCAATTTGAGAAAACTCGCCAATCGGATTGTTGTCCGATCGGACTGCCGTCCGAGCGACCGACCTGAAAGGTAGAGATACTTCTCTGTATTCAAAATGCTACAACGAAAACTTCAAAAGACAAGCCATCATACACAAACACATCCTCCCCAAAGGAAGTAACAATCCACTCAAAAGGTCACCCGATCGGATGACCATCCAAGTGGACTGTCACCGAACGACCGGCTATTCGATCGGACTACCCTCCGATCGAACTGCTGTCCGACCCACTTACAACCCATCGTTTTACGCGTCACTTATCATTATGATATCGTTCTGATCAGGCTAACCCTACTCTCTAGCGCTCCCTTCAATCCACCAATCGCTGTGAGTATACTCGATCCCTTTTTGCTTTACGTACTTTTGGGTGTTACATACGTTACATATTCTAAATCACATCAAACACACTACGCAATACTTTAATCACTAACCAATTACCGCATGTTATACGTGACTTAATGAATGAATGCTTGTTTTTTATGTTCACACATGGAATGTTGTCTACCTGCCTTAGCAACGATAGTACTATTTGTTTGGACTCAGCACCTGTTCACTCAGGGGTTGTTAAGGATAATTTGTTACATGGCTCACAGTGGTGAGTGTGTATTACGAACTGCCTTGGGCAGTCAACTTGCAGTCATTGGTATTGATAGGTTCATGTCTGTCACACCCCAACCGATGGCGGAAACATCGGGATGAGACGAACAAATCGCTCAAAAGCATCATAACACTATTGTGATAATATAGATTAAATCAAATTTCATAAATGACTAAATTCAAATACATTGTTTCAAATAAAGACAATTTACAACAAACATGGTTTATTATTAAAATGGGTATCTAGTCCATCCTAACTTGATTCCTTCATCATCTTGACTATCAACCTGCAACATGTATTAAAATAAAATCAACAAAAAAATGTTGGCGAGTATACAAGTTTGATACATAGCATAGTAGAATAAAATGTTTAAATGTGCTCATATCCAACATGAATAAGATGATACTAATTAACAGTTATGCTCGAAATGATGTTACTCTACATGCCCAAACCAATGTTTATGCAATTAAAGTGTCTATCCCAAAAGTTTAGCGGGAGGTAAAAATAGAATAAACTTAACAATTCCCAAAAGAATAGCGGGCGGGGCGTTACAACCTATAGCGCTATAATTGTTAAAGTAGGATTGTACGAAGTTAATGAGCATATAGTCATGAAGTGTTTACATTAGCATCAAATGTATAACAAGAATCAAACATTTCATGTGTAATTTGGATAGAGTGTGAATAAATAAAGTTTAACGTGTTTGTGAATTTGAATATGAATACAAGTTGCACCCAAAAGTGTTTAAAATAAAAATGGGATCATGTATACTCACAGTTTCTCTTTGGTAATCCCGTGAAGAGTTTGAGAATTGAAGGTTGGAACACCGTGGTCACCCTATATGGGGTAAACGGAGGTGTGAGAATTGGAGTGCTTAAGGAGGATTCGGATTGAAATTTAAGATGCAAAGTATATAGGTAGATGTTCATAGTATATATTATGTATGAGGATATATATATATATATATAGTTTATAAGTTAAGTCCTTTGCAAGTTAAGTCCAAGAGTTAGGTTGTTATGTTATGTCCAAAATCACATATCAATACGAAGATGATCGGACGGTATGATAAACCATCACCTATCACCATAGGTATGATCGGATTGTATCACATATCAATACAAGTATGATCGGACGGTATAAATTACTCATCTCTTATCAATACAAGCATGATCGGATTGAAAGGAAAATAACAACATAATAATAGAGTTTGTAATTAAGTTAGCTTAACCAAAACACAAATCTTATCACAAGAATTATGGTAGACTCGGTTGGTTTAACCAAAACACTTGCCACCACAAGAACTATGATAGATTTGGATGGTTTTAATATTTGTAGTTATGTTAGTCATTAATAACAGAAAGTTAAGAGGGTTTTCACACCTCTAAACTCATGAGAATTAATCATACTTAAGTGTCTTGAACATGGTTTTGATTAGAAGTAAGGAGGATATAAGTTTCATGCATGTTAGTATGAATATAGATAAGGTATAAGATTAATCATAAAAGCAGAGAGTTTGGATCATGAAATGATGTTGTTATACCTTAGTTTGATAAAATAAACTGAGGGAAACAATCCTAGAGAAGATCCAAGATTTGTTAAAGAAGATTTGATGAAGAAAAGTGAGTTTGAACACACTTTGGTTCTTGAGAGAATTCTGCTTGATCTTAAATTTCCAGAGATTTGAGGGTGATTTTGATGTTATAAAAGTGATTAGCAAGTGAAAATGGAGTCTAGGGGTCTTGTATGTATAGATGGAAGTGGTAGGTGGTGATCTAAACGTGTAAGAAGGCATGCAGTTGGTGAACAAGTTGGAAAATTCTTCAAATTTACGTTCTGGGAAGTTGCTAAATGAATAGTGTCTGCAGGGCACTATTCACACTATTCACCAGTTTTTTTTTTTTTTGAATACTAAGGATTAAAACAAACACTTTTTATAAAAGGGACGTATGCTAAAACAATTTCTAAAAATTATTAAAAATCCTTTTGTAAAGTTTTATGCTAAAATTTATTAGAAAAATATCTTTGTATAGTTTTTCGGTTTCGTAAAAAAATCTTGTGTTTATCCATTAACAATGTGATAAAAAATGTATTACCATTATGATTAACGCCTCGAAAAGTAAAATACAAATATGAAAATACGAGGCGTTACAGTCTCCCCTACTTTAGGAAATTTCGTCCCGAAATTTATTCAAGAGGAAGGCCTCGGAGAAAAAGCATTTTGGCTAAAAGATAGGTTCATAAAAAGAATTCGTATAGGGAACAAGATTAATGATGGATAATGAAGGTACAAGAGTGAACGATTGATCTAACAACGAATGCGAGTAATATGAATGATATGTGGATTTGGTATTATAAGAACACGAGTATTGAGGATGTGGCTTCATCACGGATAGTCGGATGTTGTGCGCTTAGCAATGCGTTTGTGAATTGTTGAAGTCTGTATCGGGTCTAAATAGGTCTGTAAAACACCAAATTTCTCATGGCACGTTTTACGAAAGTTTGATAACATGGTGAAAACACTTATATACAAGAAGTACCAGCGGCGTATCCACCATGTTTTGACCATGTTATGTCCGTTTCGTTATTCGGTGTCATGTTACGTTCCGTGTCTTACCATACACAGTAGTACACTCTATGGTTTTCATACGCCTATCACTATAATCCCGTGTGCACCCGCGATTATTTTGATCGCCGCATGATCCGCATAGCTTGTACTAGTTGTGTACGAATCAGGGTATACATAATTTAAAAATAAGAATGTGTACGTATAAGTATGTAGTATATAAGCAAGTCCATGCTCAAGTATGTTTGGGACCCACGTAAGCGAATCACTCGGATTACGCTCGCGTATGGGTACAAATGTATGAATCATGAGTATGAATGAAAGTATGAGTATAAACATAAAACGTACGAGTAGTATGAGTATAAGTATAAGCATGAAACGTATGAATATAAGTATAAGCATAAAACGCATGAATATAAATATAAATACGAGCATAAGTATAAAATGTATTGTTATGAGTATGAGCATGAGTGTGAGTACGAATACTAATGATTGCGCATATTGTATTAATTGAAACATGACAAATTTAAGCATGTAAAACAATCATGAAATTTCGAGTGTGAAAAAAAAACGAAGTATAATGATAGTATGTGTGAATTTGTCACGATATTTGACTGCACGAGTTGAAATGTGTATGATGATGTATGTAAAATAGTTGGTAGGGTAATGTAATGATTTTATTCCTACTATGGTTCACTTAAAATTTTATTTCTGAAATGAGTACAATAAACATGATAAATCATACCCTTATCATCAAACAAATAAAATACAATGGTAAAACAACGAAAATCTCCAAGAATAAATATGAACCAATTTCTTCTAATGAAAGGCTAAGAATCAAATAGTTCAGTATCACGATCAGCACCCCAGCAAATACGAGAGCCGGATGAATCATCCTTAATATTATTTTCAAAAACTTGAAGATAGTGAGAAGGGAGAGTGTTTTGTTATGAATAAAATGAGATTTGTTGATTGGGTATTTATAGGGGGGGAATTATAGCCGTTATATATATATATATATATTTGACAAAATGACTAAAGATTTAAGTATAAAACTAAATCGTGTGGTTGGCATGACAAGGTTTCTTTGAAAAAAAAATTTGTAACGATCACCGAGGTAAGGAAATGACTCCTAGCTTGTTGGTGAAGTCGTTGTAAGAAAGGAAGGAGCGGAACTAATCGTCAAGGTAAGGGAATCACTCCTATCTTGATGATATGTCCCTATTTTGGGGTTACAAAGAATGTAAACAAAATTGATTGACGTTTTGAAATCATGCATATGTATAAATGTATGAAAGGGATTTAATATGTTGTGTGTGTGAGAGGAGTAAATATCGAAAGTAAATTCGAATTCGAAAGATTGCATCGTATAAAATAAATAGTAGAACACGTGTTTGATTAAAATTTGGGATGGTTCCAAAACGGAACTTTGACTAACCAAAGTGGTCGAAAAGTCTTTCAAGTTTGAGGAGCATGCTTTGGCCTAATAGGTGAAATACTCTCGCCGACAAGTCGGTTAACGGTATTTACCCTTCCGGTTACTACATGTCCCCAAATCAATTGAAATTTCGAGACTTGGCGGGATTAATGAAAATCAAGGAGTGGAACTAGTCGACAAGGTGCGGGTTTCACCCCTAACTTGGCGATTTAGTATCCTAAGTGTGGTTGGTACTCGTCGGGTCAAAAGTTAATTTCGACACTTTGACGAGGGTCCACTAGAATTTGAGATTGAAATTATCATTAAGATGTGGATTTCACTCCTAACTTAATGGTGTAATTTCATGTAAAAAGAATAGGTAGATTGAGAGTCGTTCACCAAATTGTGGGTTTCACGCCTATTTTGGTAAACTCGTCTCGTTTGTACAATATGAGTGTTGTCGAATTTAGAATAATCAAGTAAAATGCATAGGAAAAAATGTAAGTCAAAGGAGTACACAAACAAGTATAAACACATAAGGAAGCATATTAAGAATGGTACATAAAGAATGAAAAAATAAAACAAGTATTAACAATAAGAATAGCATGTCATGTATTAACACATAAGTGATGTATATGTCTAAAAGATCAAAAGCGGATAAATAAGAAGCAAATAAGCTAACATGCAAGTAGTTTCAAGTAAAACATAAAAATAAAGCTCTAAAACTATAGACTAGGTAAAAGCATTCCTACTTTTCCTAATTCCCTATAGTTATGGCTCTGATACCAATCTGTCACACCCCAACCGATGGCGGAAACATCGGGATGAGACGAACAAATCGCTCAAAAGCATCATAACACTATTGTGACAATATAGATTAAATCAAATTTCATAAATGACTAAATTCAAATACATTGTTTCAAATAAAGACAATTTACAACAAACATGGTTTATTATTAAAATGGGTATCTAGTCCATCCTAACTTGATTCCTTCATCATCTTGACTATCAACCTGCAACATGTATTAAAATAAAATCAATAAAAAAATGTTGGCGAGTATACAAGTTTGATACATAGCATAGTAGAATAAAATGTTTAAATGTGCTCATATCCAACATGAATAAGATGATACTAATTAACAGTTATGCTCGAAACGATGTTACTCTACATGCCCAAACCAATGTTTACGCAATTAAAGTGCCTATCCCAAAAGTTTAGCAGGAGGTAAAAATAGAATAAACTTAACAATACCCAAAAGAATAGCGGGCGGGGCGTTACAACCTATAGCGCTATAATTGTTAAGGTAGGCTTGTACGAAGTTAATGAGCATATAGTCATGAAGTGTTTACATTAGCATCACATGTATAACAAGAATCAAACATTTCATGTGTAATTTGGATAGAGTGTGAATAAATAAAGTTTAACGTGTTTGTGAATTTGAATATGAATACAAGTTGCACCCAAAAGTGTTTAAAATAAAAATGGGATCATGTATACTCACAGTTTCTCTGTGGTAATCCTGTGAAGAGTTTGAGAATTGAAGGTTAGAACACTGTGGTCACCCTATATGGGGTAAACGGAGGTGTGAGAATTGGAGTGCTTAAGGAGGATTCGGATTGAAATTTAAGATGCAAAGTATATAGGTAGATGTTCATAGTATATATTATGTATGAGGATATATATATATATATATATATATATATATATATATATATATATATATATATATATATATATATATAGTTTATAAGTTAAGTCCTTTGCAAGTTAAGTCCAAGAGTTAGGTTGTTATGTTATGTCCAAAATCACATATCAATATGAAGATGATCGAACGGTATGATAAACCATCACCTATCACCATAGGTATGATCGGATTGTATCACATATCAATACAAGTATGATCGGACGGTATAAATTACTCATCTCTTATCAATACAAGCATGATCGGATTGAAAGGAAAATAACAACATAATAATAGAGTTTGTAATTAAGTTAGCTTAACCAAAACACAAATCTTATCACAAGAATTATGGTAGACTCGGTTGGTTTAACCAAAACACTTGCCACCACAAGAACTATGATAGATTTGGATGGTTTTAATATTTGTAGTTATGTTAGTCATTAATAACAGAAAGTTAAGAGGGTTTTCACACCTCTTAACTCATGAGAATTAATCATACTTAAGTGTCTTGAACATGGTTTTGATTAGAAGTAAGGAGGATATAAGTTTCATGCATGTTAGTATGAATATAGATAAGGTATAAGATTAATCATAAAAGCAGAGAGTTTGGATCATGAAATGATGTTGTTATACCTTAGTTTGATAAAATAAACTGAGGGAAACAATCCTAGAGAAGATCCAAGCTTTGTTGAAAAAGATTTGATGAAGAAAAGTGAGTTTGAACACACTTTGGTTCTTGAGAGAATTCTGCTTGATCTTAAATTTCCAGAGATTTGAGGGTCATTTTGATGTTATAGAAATGATTAGCAAGTGAAAATGGAGTCTAGGGGTCTTGTATTTATAGATGGAAGTGGTAGGTGGTGATCTAAACGTGTAAGAAGGCATGCAGTTGGTGAACAAGTTGGAAAATTCTTCAAATTTACGTTCTGGGAAGTTGCTAAATGAATAGTGTCTGCAGGGCACTATTCACACTATTCACCAGTTTTTTTTTTTTGAATACTAAGGATTAAAACAAACACTTTTTATAAAAGGGACGTATGCTAAAACAATTTCTAAAAATTATTAAAAATCCTTTTGTAAAGTTTTATGCTAAAATTTATTAGAAAAATATCTTTGTATAGTTTTTCGGTTTCGTATAAAAATCTTGTGTTTATCCATTAACAATGTGATAAAAAAATGTATTACCATTATGATTAACGCCTCGAAAAGTAAAATACAAATATGAAAATACGAGGCGTTACAATGTCAATAACTAACATGCCTCATTTTACACTGTGTACGTGCTGGTTATGCGTAACGATTTCGAACTCTATTATATCTATTAAACTTGTATGCTCACCTTTACACTAAGTGTATTGACCTTTACTTTAGCGTATGTGACAGGTGCTTAGGACGCTTATTTGCCTAGCTTGCTGTGAAATCGAGGCTAGGAAAGACCTAGAACAATAAACAATTGTCTGTAATAAAAATCTGAGTTGTCGGAACAGAACAATTTGACTAGATCTTGCCTGTAATAATTATGTTATCTTTTATGACATGGTATGGGACATGTTGCTTTAAATAATTGGTAATTATAGTTATTATGGAAACTTCTGGACAATCTGTTTCACTTAGTGCCACGCCCCGATGTTTCCGCCATCGGTTAGGGTGTGACAGATTGGTATCAGAGCCATAACTATAGGGAATTAGGCAAGACTCGACCTAGTCCGGGTCAATGTCTTAGAAATGAGCTAGTCTATAGTTAGGAACCAACAGACCAACTTGTGCATAGCCTGTAGGGAATATGTACGAGCTTACTGCTATTTCTCGCTATTCTCGCCTACGTTACACTATCACTGCACTTTAGTTTTCAAAAAATAAACGAGCGATTAGGCCGAGATTAGGTGTGAAAACCGCAAACTCTTGACTAAATTGCTTGTTTACCCCGCATTTCATCTATAAACACGAGGATTTACGTTGAATCAGGAGTGAAATCCATACTTCAACGCATAATTCTCTTATATCTTATCAAAACAGGAACGAAGTTGTTAAGTCAGGGGTGAAACCCTAAACTTGATGACTTGTTCCGACCTCTACTTGGTTTTACAAAACTCTCACCAAAGTCTCGACGGACTCCAACGACTTGAAGTCACGATATGACTGGAAGGATGCGTGCCGATCGCCTAGATTCGAGGCAAAAGCACGGTCCTGAAGGTTAAAGTGTGTACAAACAAGTCCTTGTGAATAGTCGAATCACCTTGGGTAGCCAATGTCTAAATAGCCGCAGACAATCCATTTCTCGATTTTTATGTGTTTCGATTCTGAGCCCGCAACTGCTGACTCTGATGCTCGTCGATTTTATGTGTTATGTGTGTATTTACCTGCTATATGTTTAATTTTTGGAGACTTAATCGATTTTCGCTATCGTTTGATCGACACACACAACTCGCACTGCTTATCTACCTCAAAACGCTGACAAATTGCTACCACCATGAGGAACCACCGTACGCTATGTTGCTTGCTATGATATTTGCTTATACTACACCACTCAATATGTTAATCACGATCGCTATACTCGAACGCTAGCGAACCCTGAATAATAGGTTTCTGTATTCTGATTGCCTCTTAAGATTATGTGCTTATGTGCTTCTGTGATTCTGTGCCTTACGTGCTTATATGCTTCTGTGTTATGTGAATCTGTGATTATGTGCCTATGTGTTTATATGATACATGTTTCACTATGTTCCTGAACTTTAGTAGTATTAGACGTGTGAGGTGAGATTCGACTATGTTGTGTCTGAGTCCTATGGCGATGACTGTTGCAGACAATGTCAACTGGACCATCATCTGGACCCCGTCACCCACGAATCACTCGCCAAGAATAGAGAGACAAACGCCTTGCTGCTCTCGTCGCTAAACAAGTAGCAAAGGTAGTTCCTCAGATCGTGAGTGAAATATATTAGAATGTGAGCAAATCATCCAAGGAGTCCAGAAAAGAAGCTCCTAAAGCTGCTCCCAAGACTGCTTTCAGCTTCAAGCAGTTCAAAGCCTGTCATCCAAAGGAATTTACGGGCGAGGATGGCCCAACGGCTATGTTTCAATGGTTTGATTCCGTCGAAGTCACTCTGCGCCAGAGTGGATGTCCTGAAAATCTCCGTACTCTAAACGCTACCAGCGTCTTCCAGTCCCGCGCACTAGACTGGTGGACGGCCGAGAGAAACAAACGCGGAAATGACGCAGCCTATGAGCTGACGTGGAAAGAGCTGTAGGCCATTTTGATGGATGAATTCTGCCCTCCCCATGAACGCCAAAAGCTGGAGGACGAATTCTGGCATATCAAGCAGAGGGATAGAGAGAACGCAGCTCTGACTGCTCACTTTAAGCAGCTCAGTATCATCTGTCCCGATCAAGTGAAGACGCCCGAGATGACAATCAAGAAGTACATTCGAGCTCTGCCAGACTGTGTTGCAGATTTTGTGCATGCCGCAAAGCCAGCAACGATCGAAGAGACTTACATGCTTGCCGCTGAAATCAACGACAAGCGAGTAAAAGCTGGTTTTTGGGATAAAGCTTCGAAGAACCTGCACCAAGCTACCGCCGCACCATCCACTGAAACCACCGCCGCTCAATCATCAAAGTCCTCACGCCGTAAGAAGAAGAACAACAATAGCAGCTCCAGCAACAAGAACTGTGCTGTCACTACCACTGCTGCTCCACTTCAAGCCGTGCTGGCTCAGCAGCAATCTCAGCATCGACCAGCTCCAGTTATCTATGCACCACCTGCAAAGCGTGTAGACACTGGTCCCCACCCTGCCTGCCCAACATGTACTTATCATCACCCGGTGGGTATCGCCTGCCAATTTTGCGTGCATTGCAACATGTACGGCCACTTTACGGCTAACTACCGTACTGGTCCCTGTCAAGCACCAGCTCAAGCCACTGCTCATCAAGCTCTACTTCCAGCTCCTAGAGGCCAATAAGCGGCTCAGGCACCCGCGATCAACGCCAGAGTCTAATTCGCGTGTGGTGATCCTAACCATTTCGCGAACATGTGCCCGAACAGGGTTGTGAAACAAGAGCCCCAGCAGCAGCAACAACAACAGCCTCAACAGCAACAACAACAAGCCGCCCGCGCCAGAACCTTCAACATCAATGTGCGCCAAGCCCAGGCTGACAACAACGTGGCCAATGGTACGTTCCTTGTGAATGGTATTTATGTTTCGTGTTTGTTTGATACTGGAGCCAATAACTGCTTTGTGTCATTTTAATTCGAGAAGCTCCTTAGTCGTAAGCGCTCTCAACTCCCCTCGACGTTCGATGTCGAAGTCGCCACCGGAAGAACTGTCGCCTTAAATTCTGTTCTTCGTGATTGTACTCTCGAGCTCAACAATCACATCTTCCCAACCAACCTTATCCCGATGCAACTCGGAAGTTTTGACGTCATAGTAGGCATGGACTTTCTTCACGAAAACCATGTTGAAGTTGTGTGCTTCGATAAGATGATTCGATTCTCGCTCATGAATGGTGATGTATTGTGTGTTTATGGCGAAACTGCTTCGAAGGGTCTCAAGCTCATGTCATGTGTCCAAGCTAGCAAGTATCTCCACAAGGAATACAGAGCTTTCTTGGCAAACATTGTAGTAGCGGAGAAGGAAAAGAAAGGTAATCCTGGTATGAACGATGTTCCTGTTGTGTGCGAATTTCCGAATGTATTTCCTGATGATCTTCCCGGACTACCGCCAAGTTGTGATATCGACTTTCGTATCGACCTCATTCCGGGAGCAAACCCTGTTGCCAAAGCTCCTTACTGACTCGCTCCATCCGAAATGCGTGAACTCTCAAGTCAGCTCCAGGAACTACTTGATAAAGGCTTCATTCGCTCGAGCACCTCTCCACGAGGCGCACCAGTCCTTTTCGTAAAAAAGAAGGATGGGTCGTTTCGGATGTGCATCGACTATCGGGAGTTGAATAAGTTGACAATCAAGAATCGCTATCCCCTGCCCCGCATCGACGATTTGTTTGATTAGCTACAAGGTGCTACATGTTTATCCAAGATCGATCTACACTCAGGCTATCATCAGTTACGCATTCAAGAGGAAGATATACCCAAAACCGCTTTTTGCACTCGATACGGCCACTATGAGTTCGTTGTTATGCCTTTTGGTTTAACCAACGCACCCGCGGTTTTCATGGATCTGATGAATCGCGTGTGTAAACCTTATCTCGACCGCTTCGTCATCGTGTTCATCGATGATGTCTTGATCTATTCCAAGTCGAAAGCCGAACACGCGCAACATCTACGTTTGGTTCTCGAGCTATTCCAAGGGAATCGACTCTATGCCAAGTTCTCCAAGTGCGAATTTTGGCTGGAGTAGGTTCAATTCCTCGGTCACATTGTCAATAGTCAAGGTATTCACGTTGATCCGGTGAAGATTGAAGCAGTTAAGAGTTGGATTACACCTAAGAACCCGTCTGAAGTCTGTTCTTTTCTCGGATTAGCGGGCTATTATCGCCGATTCATCGAAGGATTCTCAAAGATCGCTGTGCCGCTTACCGCTCTCACGCATAAAGACAAGTCTTTTGTTTGGGGAACTGAACAAGAGTCTGCTTTCCAAACCCTCAAGCACATGCTCTGCAATGCTCCTGTTCTCACTTTGTCCGACGGAAACGATGACTTTATTGTCTATTGTGATGCCTTGAACCTTGGTCTTGGTTGTGTCCTCATGCAACGGGACAAGGTCATTGCTTACGTATCTCGACAGCTCAAAATCCACGAGAAGAACTATACAACCCACGATCTCGAGCTAGGCGCAGTTGTTTTTACGTTAAAGACTTGGTGACACTACCTGTATGGTACCAAGTGTACGATCTTCACCGAATATAGGAGCCTACAACATATCTTTGACCAGAAGGAACTTAATATGCGTCAACACCGATGGGTAGAACTTCTCAACGATTATGACTGTGAGATTCGTTATCATCCTAGCAAAGCAAATGTCGTAGCCGACGCTCTCAGCAGACGAAGCTATCTGCTCAGCATTCGTGATACCCAAGCCCAATACGATCTCGAAACCCTCATCCGCGAAGCCCAGCATGCTTGTTTTAATGAGCGCACCTTGAAGAAGGAAATAATCTACCACGATGGAGCCCAGCTTGTGAATAAATCGAATGGGATATTCCACTTTCTGGACCGAATATGGATCCCTAAGCGGACCAATTTACGACATATATTTATGGACGAAGCCCACAAATCTTGGTATTCTATTCATCCCGGTGCCGATAAAATGTACCAGGACCTTCGCTACAAGTACTGGTGGTCGGGCATGAAGAGGGACATCGCTCTCTACGTTGGGAAGTGCCTAACTTGCTCAAAAGTCAAGGCTGAACACCAAAGACCCTCGGGCTTACTCGAACAACCCCCGATCCCTATGTGGAAGTGGGAGAGTATAGCTATGGACTTCATAACGAAACTCCCGTGCACGCCATCAGGTCACGACAGCATTTGGGTTATTGTTGATCGTTTGACCAAATCAGCTCACTTTTTACCGATATGGGAAGACTACAAGGTAGAACGATTAGCCCGAATCTACACCAACGAGGTCATTTGTCGACATGGGACGCCTCGCGACATCATCTCTGACCGTGATACTCGGTTTACCTCGCAACTGTGGGAAACGTTTCAAGGGGCTCTCGGTACTACACTTAATCTAAATAATGCATTCCACCCTCAAACCGACGGTCAGACTGAGAGAACGATCCGTACTCTTGAAGGCATGCTCCGTTCGTGTGTCATAGATTTCGGTGGTAATTGGGATGCTTACCTGCCGTTAGTTGAATTCTCGTATAATAACAGTTATCATTCCAGCATTCAAATGGCATCGTTTGAGGCTTTATACGGAAGAAGATGTCGATCGCCTATTGTATGGCACGAGATCGGTCACTCGCAATTAACCGGTCCTGAGCTACTACAAGAAACGACTGAAAAAGTCCTCCAAATTCGAGACAACCTGCTGAAAGCTCGGAGTCGACAGAAAAGTTACGCCGATAGACGACGCAAGCCCCTTGAATTTGACGTTGGCGACTACGTACTCCTAAAGGTATCACCTTGGAAGGGAAACTAGCGCCTCGATATGTTGGACCTTTTAAGATTCTAGAAAGGATCGGAAAAGTCGCCTACAGACTCAAACTACCAGAGGAACTTAGTAACGTTCACCCGACTTTCCATGTTTCGAACCTCCGAAAGTGCCTGGCTGAACATGATTTAATTGTACCTCTTGATGATCTCCAAATAAACGAAACACTACACTTCGTGGAGAAGACTGTCGAAATCATGGATCGCCAAACCAAGCAGCTCAGACGCTCGTGCATTCCTATTGTGAAAGTCCGATGGGAAGGCAAACGAGGCACAGAGTTCATTTGGGAACTCGAAAACGACATGAAGGCGAAGTACCCGCAATTGTTTGTTACGGCTTTGGCCTAATTTCGGGACGAAATTCCCTCAACTAGGGGAGGCTGTAACACCCCGTGTTTCAAAAGTCAACGTCAAAGTCAAGATTGAAGTCAAAGGGAGACAAGATTGCTAATTGCGATCTGTCACTCCTTGCTCAATTCCTGTTTTGACTTCTTTGACTGTAGATAGTCTATTTTATGTTTTACGTTAGTTGTATTTTGTGGAGTACTTACTAATAATCAAGGTTTATTCGATATTTATCGCATATTTTATCGTTTTATCGCTATCGCTATCGCAATCGCACTCGCAACTCGAGTTACGTGTTCTGGATATTGTTATACGTGTGTGTGTGCCTTATGTGTTACTTGTGCATGTTTATTTATGTTGTGTTGTGGTGATTAATCGAAACGCAAAAGAAACTCAATTGCAATCGAATCGCAAATTCTAAACGAATACGAAAAAAGGATGATTGTATGTTGATATAGTAGTTGGGATTAAAAGTAATTTGACTAGGAAACTCTATCGCATCGAAACGCTCGCATTCGCAATCGAAACGGCAAAACTCGTCGCACCGAACACTCGAACCAAGTGGTTAATCGACCAAGTGACCAGCCGATCGACCAGTTGTTCGATCGAGCTGCCGCTCGATTGGCCAGCCGTTCGATCAGGCTGCCACTCGATCGACCTGCCCTTTCCACTTTGGGAAACCCTATAAATACCTCACTTGTTACTACTTTTGGTAAGTGACATCTCTCGGTTCGAACCAGCCGCACTCAAGCTTCTTTTCTCCGATTTCTCTCAAATCTTGTAAGTTTTCAACCTAATCTTTGTACTTTCTTGATCTACACACACTCCTACACCTTTCTATCTTTTGAATCTTAACTTTTAACCGTGAAATCACTAGATTTGAGGTGTTCTAGGATGATGTCATCATGGTGTTCTTGAGAACTTCATGTTTTAACTTCAACCCACCAAAAACAACTTAGATCTGAACGATTTCCACACAAATAAACAAAGATCTTTCATAGATCTAAACATATTCACGGTGAAAAGGATTGAAAGATGGTTTTCCAACTTTCTTTCAACTCTTTTACACTCAAAACAGATAAAATCGGAGCTTGTACCAACTTTCTACTCATTCTTGTGGTTGAGTTGGTTCAAGATCTGGATTCTATCCCCGATACTACCGATTTCGGGTTAAACATGGAACACCGTCTCGAACAGTTAACTGGTAGGATTTGGGTGATTCCTGTCCGATCAGGAGTACCAAGTATTAACGAGGTTTCTGTTGCTTAACATGTTATCAAAACATCTCGATAAATCGATAAACTATCAAAATGACCAAGGAAGAAGACGACCGGGACACCAGAACGGAGTGCCGCCTGATCGGACTACTGTCCGATCGGATTGTCACCCGATCGACTTGCACCTTGGGTCCCACTCTTAACTCATTTTCTAGTATTTAAAGTTTGAACGTTGAACGAATTGTTGCCAGATCGGATTACCACCCGATCGGACTACCACTCGACTATGTAATGATTCAGACTTCAATACTTAAACAATTTTCAAACATGTTCAATATCAACGGATTGCCACCCGATCAGACTACCATCCGATCGAGTGACCATCCTGCTGTGAATTTGTTCTCAATTTGAGGAGACTCGCCAATCGGATTGTTGTCGGATCGGACTGCCGTCCGATCGACCGACCTGAAAGGTAGAGATACTTCTCTGTTTTCAAAATGCTACAATGAAAACTTCAAAAGACAAGCCATCATACACAAACACATCCTCCCCAAAGGAAGTAACAATCCACTCGAAAGGTCACCCGATCGGATGACCATCCGAGCGGACTGTCACCCGAACGACTGGTTATTCGATCGGACTACCCTCCGATCGAACTGCTGTCCGACCCACTTACAACCTGCATCGTTTTACGCGTCACTTATCATTATGATATCGTTCTGATCAGGCTAACCGTACTCTCTAGCGCTCCCTTCAATCCACCAATCGCTGTGAGTATACTCGATCCCTTTTTGCTTTACGCACTTTTGGGTGTTACATACGTTACATATTCTAAATCACATCAAACACACTACGCAATACTTTAATCGCTAACCAATTACCGCATGTTATACGTGACTTAATGAATGCTTGTTTGTTATGTTTACACATGGAATGCTGTCTACCTGCCTTAGCAACAATAGTACTATTTGTTTGGACTCAGCACCTGTTCACTCAGGGGTTGTTAAGGACAATTTGTTACATGGCTCATAGTGGTGAGTGTGTATTACGAACTGCCTTGGGCAGTCAACTCGCAGTCATTGGTATCGATAGGTTCATGTCGATAACTAACATGCCTCATTTTACACTGTGTACGTGCTGGTTATGCGTAACGATTTCGAACTCTATTATATCTATTAAACTTGTATGCTCACATTTACACTATGTGTATTGACCTTTACTTTAACGTATGTGACAGGTGCTTAGGACGCTTATTTGCTTAGCTTGATGTGAAATCGAGGCTAGGAAAGACCTAGAACAATAAACAATTGTCAGTAATAAAAATCTGAGTTGTCGGAACAGAACAATTTGACTAGATCTTGCCTGTAATAATTATGTTATCTTTTATGACATGGTATGGGACATGTTGCGTTAAATAATTGGTAATTATAGTTATTATGGAAACTTCTGGACAATCTGTTTCGCTCAGTGCCACGCCCCGATGTTTCCGCCATCGGTTGGGGTGTGACACCGCGAGGCCACTAGGGTAGGCCCTAGCCCTGTCGAGTCAAAGGTATAGCTTCAACACGCGTTGGAGACGTGGCAGCACCGGGTGCAGCCTAATGCCACCTTGTCACGGCCCGCGACGAGCTCAGGGAATTTTGCCGCGCCCCGCGAGCGACTTAAAATTTTGTTTTATTTGATTTTTATTAATATAATTGTATTTCAGGCCTGTTTTTCGTATACGAGGTATATTTTAAGACGTATAGGACAGGTTAAGGGTTTCGGGAGACTTGTTATAGTAAGCATATAAATAAACCACTAACAAGGGTCACCGAGCACAGCTGCAACACCATCAAATCCTAAACTTATTATGATGATAATTAAATTTAAGTTTAAAAACTATAAATATTTAAGAGGATTAAGCCTTTTGAATAAACCTAGGTTGACTTTCAGCATATTTGACCTGTTCGACCCGTTTAAGATGTTTCCATTTTGATCAAACTTTTAAACTTTACCCATTTGACCCGTTGATGACACAAATACAGACTTGTCCAATCGGGTACAACCCGCCTAAACCGTTTATGACATGAATAACACGTTTAAATAATCGCTTTAAATGGATTAGCAAATCAACGCGACACCTTTAAGACCGGTTTACAAAAACGATGTATATTTATGATATTAAAAGTAATTAAATATATCATAACTAAATTTCCTCCCCTAACTCGTAGTTCGTTAAAGATTTTATCATGTTGGTCATGCCTTATTTTTATTAACCATGTTAGGTGAGTCATGCAAATTATCGTTTTAAATGTACCAGGGCATTGAACTGGCAAATCATTACACAAATCAAGTCTTAAGAGAAAGAGTAATGTGTGTGTGTGTTTGAAGGTGTAAGTGTGTGTGGAAGAAGCATACAGCATCAAAAGAACTTTGCCAATAGTTAGATATGCTCTGATCACATTCTGAAGGTTCTTTGAAGACCCATTTGTGGCACTTATCAGAAGCAACTTTTCCCATTAATCTGCACTCAATAAAACCAACCATCATCAGAAAAAAATAACAAAAGAAAATCAATAAATTTAATATATATATATATATTTTTATGTTTTGAAAACTCTACTGTTGTTGATCATTCATAGATTACAAATCTTAAAATTGATAACAAACACCTACCAACTACCCACCCTTCTCCACAATTATACAACTGAATTGACATTTTGCTAAAGGCTTTTCTAACAGGATCTTCCCCTTCCCCTGTTGCATCCATTTCTTCTAAAGAATCCGCCATTCGTCCACTGCAAAACCCGTCTTCCCACATCAACATCCTGCAATAAACCACGATAAATCATAAATCACATAAATTAATCGCATAACATGTAACATCCGACCTCTCGTCCCACCAATATTGTTTGTTTTGCCTACCAAGAGCTCATAAACCACGGCTAATCAAACATAAAACACACAAACTAATCGCATAACATGTCAATATGTACCGTGTACGTCCCATGTTGTCCTACCAATGCCATTACCGCCTCAAACTCGTCTGAAAAATCACAGAAAACAACACCCGTTTGAGTAAAGATCAACATATAACAACATAATGGTTTGATATGATTAAGAAAGTAATATACAGGCGAGGTCGAATGGTCCAGAAAACAGGGTAAGTCCAGTCAGAACTGACTCTTCTCCTTTCACCCTCAAACCACATACCTAATCAATTGAAATCGGTTACACAACATGAACGTAATCACAACAATAACAAACAAAATCAAACAACGAACGGGATAGATTGTGGTAAAGGAGAAACGATTACTGTGAAGGGATGGGGAGACGAAATTTGTATCCCAGCGGCTGTAATCACGAGATGTAACCCTAGACATGGCTGGAGACGAACGAAGCTATTAAAGGAGAAAAAACTCAGTTGTAGAATTTGATGATCACATTGAATACTATTGATTGCGATGGAGAAAACTTACAACCTTAGAGTGATCCTCCATCAAGAGAGAAGTACAAAGCCGATCAGCTCCTCTCCCCATCATAAGCAAGCGACAGTTGGGATTCTGGATCATAAACGCGGGAGAAGGATTTGTCAGATTTACCGCTAAAGTGTCTTAAATTTTTTGACCATTGGCAACTTTATCCCCTCTAAAATAGTTTGGCTCTCTTGTACATGTTGCTTGAAAATGTGTATACAATGTAAAATTACCAAAAGGGTAGAAATCCTAGTTCTCTTAATAAGGTAGTATAGATTCATTTTCAGATATTTTAAGGTTTTTTATATACATTTAAAAAAATTACATTTTATGGGCCCGTATGTTCTATTCGCCTCATGTCCTAAGATTTTCGAGAATTTTTAGAGACAACCACGCTTTAAGCTTATAAGAGTAAAATTAGCCCAATTTTTATAAGCAAGGTTAGGGCACATTCCTATTTCTCATCATCCTCACTTTATTATTTTGTTGATGTTTGTTGGTTCCTATTTTAGAGAATTATAAAAAGCGGCCAATGGAGCCAATGACCCTTTGGTGGAGTGGTGGAAAGAACTTTGTGTCACGTGAGTGGCGCCGGTTCGATCCCCACCTCCATCAAAGGTGAGGCATTGGGGTTTTCCCCAACCCAATGATGGTTTGGACTCCGGTTCGAGCCTGAGGGAACCCGAGTTTTCTAATAGGGTGCATTTACTCCAACGAGTCGGTTAGTCTCGATAGGAGACGACTCGTGTGGAGGGTGCAACTTCTGTCTAGTGGCAGGGGGCCTGAAATTTTCTCGAGGAAAGCCAAATGTCCCATTCTACCGAGGCGTGGATCCGGTTTAGACAACATAGTCCTAGGGACAGAATGGGGCGGGGCCAGGACTTCTGGCGTGAATCATCCGTCTGTTGAGAAATTCACCTTTCAAAAAAAAAAAGCGGCCAATGGGTTTGAGTTTTTTTTTTGTTTGGATGCTATGGAAGCTTCGGAGAAGAAAGATAAAATTGAAAGACAAAAGGTCGAAGGAGTTCCAAAAAAGAATCATATTAATCCTTTTGGTAGAATACTAGAAGTATACAAGTTAAACCTTTCCTCTTATTCGAATTTTAAACAATCCTTGAAGTTAAATATTTTGTTATTGAGATTTTCAATTAAAATATAAGTGTTTTCTTCTTTCAATTTTTTTGTTTAGTTTTTTTTTAATCTTATTTACATTATACGAATGTTCTTTTTAGTAATAAAAAAATGGAAACCGATAAAAGGTTACCTGATTAAAAGTTACAGTGTTGTATTCTAAACAATATTCAAGAAATTGAAATAAACAATTAAGGGGCATTTGATTGTGTCATTGGCAGGTCATGTCTAGTTGATTTTTTGGTTCCGACCTCAAACACGTCAAATCAAAAAGAGTATCAAGATGTCGCCAAATTTTGTTGTCTAAACTCAATTTGATTTTGTAATCTTGACTGCAAACAGAGTAGCAAATGAGAAATTATACTCAGCATCCCGCTGCAATGTGCGGGTTGCGTTAACTCGTTATGTCAAAATATTAAATTATATTATAACTGAGTATACCTCCAAATGTAGTTATTATATACTATATAATTTGCAACATTTTGTTGCATTAAAGCTTGTACCTCAAGCTTTGTAGACATTTTGTTGCATTAAAACTTGTACATCAAGCTTTGTAGATGTATTATGCATCTTATGGTTGTACTCAATGTGAGTTTACAACTTTTAGACACAAGAAAGTACAAGTGATTATTGCGTAGGGTGCCCCATGATAAGGGGGGACGGTATGGTCTAGAGGAACCATTCGGGGAGTGGGTTTTACTGCACGGGAAGAGGTTGCCGGCCTTCAATCGGTGAGCGGGGAGTGGTGTACTCAGTGAGTAGTCACTGATGCGGGAAGAGAAATGATGGAGGAGAGAGAGGGGGTTAATGGTAGGCCCTACTCCTTTTCAACCAATCACAATTTTTTTTTTTAAATTCTGTACCACTCTCCATGTGTTTGACCATTGCCAGTGATTGAGTGCAAAATAGAGAGTGAAATGGGGACTTGACATGGCATGATATTATTGGCTAGAAAATAACTTAAACACTCACTAGTGATTAACCACTCCATCCACCCTAATGCGTGAGTTTGTAGTAAGCATAAGACCATGTGCAGTGGGACTTGAATTTCAAGCTCCTCCCATGTAGCTCCTAGTATAGATATAATTTGTAACATTTGTATGTATTAAACTATTGTACATTATCTTTTACAATTTAACCTCACAACTTTTTTACTTTCAACTTTCGTCATCTATACTTTTCATTTTTCGCAAAATTTTCGCTTTACGTTCCATTCTAAATTTTGCGAGTTAACACGGCGCAACATGCGTGTGTAGTTAAACATTTTTACGTTGTCTATTTTTTCCGTTTGACAGGTTCATCGTAACGCGTGGGTCCTAGATCGAATAACAGCGGGGGTGCTTAATCCTAGTTAAGTATAAAAGAACAATAACACGCCAATGATCTATAGATCAAGTGGTGGAGGGCTCACATTTTTTGTGAGAGATGCATGTTCAACTTCCACTTGGTGCAGAGTGATGCAATGGTGAGCAATGATAGGAGACACAAGAAAACTTGGGTTGGATTCTTGAGCCAAACGAGTTTTAGTGGTAATTTCACTGTCGTGCCTACGGGCAGATGAGTTACTGGGTTTTCCCCGGAATTAGTGGGGGACTCGGGTTATTCTCGGAGTACTTCGTTTGTCCAGTGTGTGCCCCGAAAGTGCTCGGGATTGATTCTGTTGGCCGTTAAAAAAAAACAACAATAACACAATTTCATCAATAACAATTAAATTTAAAATAAAAACCTCAAATAAATACCCTTTTAAATAGTTAAACCCCCGATATATATATTCAACACACGACACAAGCTAAAAAAAAATCATTTCAATTTTTCAACTTTCAAACGGCTCCTCTCTCCGCTCCAAACCACCACCACCGGAAACCAAACTCTCCGACAACATTCCGATCATAAAACCACCGGAAAATTCACCGGAACTCACAAACCGTCACCAACCGGACCCAAAACATGGGCAAATACATGAGTAGGAAGAATAAAACGTCAGGTGAAGTGTCGCTAATGGAAGTTCCATCACTAAACGGCGTTCTCACTCGTGCGAAAACCCTAGCTCTTCAAAACGCCGCCGTTTCGTCCGTTGGAGCTGGCTCGTATATCCAGTTACGCAGCCACCGGCTCGTGAAGCCGAATTTGGTGAAGAAACAGAAGGTGACGTGTATTGATTCGGTAAACCCTAGAAAATTAGGAGTTGTTGATTCTGTAAAATTAGAGGTTGATTCGTCAAGTTTGAAGGTTAATTTGGTTAATTCTGTTGAGAAATTGGGTGAAAAAGAGGACATTTGCAGAGAAATTGGTGATGAAGAAGGTTCAATTGGGGAAAATATGGTGGAGATTGAAGGAAGAGAAAGGTATTTTTTTATATTTTTTGTTTTTTGTTTTTTTGTGTGTGATTATGTGTTTTGATTAATTTGACTTTGATGATTTGTTTTTTTTTTTAAATAGGAAATTAGGGATTTAGGGATTTTTTAAATCCTTTTTTATGCTGTGAAATTCTATGATCAGAGGCAGGTGGTGTTTACTGATTCAGTTTTTTAAATCAGATATTTTCACCAATGGAGTTTCTTTAAATCTTTAATAATCATAAAAGAATTTTTTATTAACTGCCTGTATTTTTTCTAGCTCAGTGGAAGGCATAAAATAGGGTTTGATCATAAAAGTTTTTTTATTTGCTTGTTATGAATTTAATTTTTGCTCAGCTGAATGCATAAATCAGGGTTTCTTGATTAAAGGAGCAAAAAAAATAATAATTTAAATCATGGTTATGTTTGGTTAAATTTAAAGCTTATTAGGCCTATAACCTTAAAATATTATTCAGTTTTTTGAAAACAAATTGGCAATCTTTGTAGATATCTATGTTGTCAAAAGCGCAAAAAGCGCGCGCCTAGGCGCCCGGGCGCACCTATAGCGCCTGGTGGCAGCCTAGGCGCAAAATTGGGTTTTTTTGAAAAAAACGGGCTGAGGCGCGCCAAAAACGGGCTGAGGCGCAGCAAAGGCGCGCAAAAAAGGTCTGAGGCGCTGTGCCCAAGCAAGGAAAAAAAAAAAAAAAAAACTGAAACCGTGAAGGTCTGAGGCGCTGTGCCCAAGCAAGGGAAAAAAAAAAAAACTGAAACCGTGAATGCGTATAAAAAACTGCCTCACGTGGGCCCGGGGTTTTCGGAGCTGCATTCGTGTCCTAAACTTTTGCTACTAACTATTAGCTTCATGATCTTAAATGGCATGTATAATAGTTTTTTTTAATTGTATATGTGGAATCTTATTTATTTTCAAAGCATAACATATTTTTTATATTTTTTTTCTCTATGTGCGCTTTTCTTAAAAAAGCCCACGCTTTTTTTGCGCCTTGCGCCTAGGCTCCGGGCGAGGCCGATGCGCCTCGCCTGCGCCTTGCGTCTTGGACAACATAGGTAGATATGAAGTGATAAACCATTAAACATGCATGAAAAGTGATTTATAAAAGGGCTTTTCAGTTGTCTGTCATTCTCTGTTTGTATCCGGAGTATGCTAAGAAAGTGAAGTTTAAAAGTGTTTAAAAGTTATCTTTTTTTTTTTTCTGTATTATTTTCCCCCATGTCTGTAAAAAGTTCTGAGTTTTCATGGTAGAAATGACTTAGGGTGTTAGGAGTGGTTAAACACTTTGGAGTGGCAAACCAAAAAACCGACCAATCAGAGCGCCCCATGTCAATCAGTCAAAAGTGTTTAAACTTTGGTGAAAAGTGTTGGCAATGGTTTAGACACTTGGTGAAGTGGTAAACTATTTTTTTTTTTTTTAAAAAGGAAAAATGTGTGATTGGTTGAGATAGGAATGGACCCCACCCCACAATACCCTCTCTCTTTCTCAATCATCTTCCCCGCGTCGGCTTCCCCTCCCCTCCCCTCCCTGCACCACACCCTTCACCGACTCAGCAAAGTGTCGGCGGCGGTGTTTGCCGATCCGCCGACACTTTGCCGATCGGCAAAACCGTTTGCCGACCACTTTGCCGCTCCACTCCTAACACCCTTATGGTTTCTGGGTACATTAACCTATGCAGTTAATCTCGGTGATATATTGGTGACATATCGGTTATATCAGTGATATCGGTCCCCTAGTAACATATCGGTCTCAAATATCGGTCAAAATATCGGTACCGAGAATATCGGCGATATTGACCGATATATCACCGATATTTGACCGATATCACCGATATTTGACCGATAAAACCGATATATTACTGAATTATCAGTGCTAAACTGCCATATATATAAATTCTGCATTATATTAAAATTACCGATATCGCACCGAGATAACCTATATCTCAAATATCGGTCCTTGACCGATATCCGATATTTTACCGCATTAACCGCATAGACATCAACTCTGTTTTATATAATTATATGTTCATTGAGTGCCTCAATCATTGCTTCATTATTCAGGGTAAAAAATTATTCAATGTGAATTTAGGATTCATGTAGGTACAAGTTTCTGACTTTGCTGATATTTGATTGTTTCTTGATTTCTGAATTTAGTGTTAAAACTTAAAAAATCATGTTCTTGCTTACTTGGTTTGCTAGTTATAAGTATATTTCCAATGATATTAAGTAAAAAAATATAATTGTTATTAAGTACATTTAAAAGTCAATATTTACAGCTATGATATGATGTTAAGCAAAAAAATGATGTGACTGATTTAGTAGTTGAAAAGACAGCAGAAATAATAACAATACAAAAACGTACAAGGGTGGAAGGGGCACCTTAGGTGACCCCTTCGGTAACCCCACTTTTCCGTCCGGCAATGGGCCGCCAGGCCCCATTCGGCGTTCGGTGAAGGAGCAAATCGGTGAATACTAACCGATGCGGGAAGAGAAGAGGTAGAGGAGAGAGAGTGGGTTAATGGTGAACCTCACCCTCTATGTGTTTGAGTGCAAAATAGGGAGTAAAGGAGGAAGTTGACATGACATGATATTATTGGTTAGGGGAAAAATTTACCACTCCCCATTTGAAAAGCACCCCTTCCACCTTAACAACTTATTTTTGTATCAATCAATTTAACTTTTTATTGTAAGTGTCTTTTTATTACTTATGTATAAATTTTCTTTTAAATGTTTTTCCAACTTAAATTAAACTAGTGGGTAATACTTGTGGTTCGCAACAGGGCAAACCTATTTTTAGTAAAATTTAAACAAAATCGTAGGCACAACGGTAAAATTAACCTGCATTCCTTATTCATTAAACAAAAGTTGTCTTATGTAGTAATTTAAAAAATAAAGTCGTTTTTTGATCGAAACCTATAAAAAACGAATATTGATACTGATACGGATCTGTATACGTGGTGACGCTAGAAACTCTAGCGTGATGAAGTCCTGTGTCCGGCCAACCGAATTCACAAAAACAACAAACGATAGTTTGCCAAAAAATTCTATTCATAAAAACTTAATCATCCATCCAAGCATTACAATTGTTTAAATAGGAAATAGAAACAACTAGAAAAAGATAAACAAGAAAAACGATAAGTACTAAAATTCAAATAAAAGATAAACATGAAATTCAAAATAATCGTAATGGATGAGGCTAAAGAGGCAGCGACCTCTAGCCACTTTTCGTCGGGCCGGGTTTTGCAATAACATCTCCGGGCAGTTCTTCCAATGGGTCCCGATCCGTATCATCCTCCCCTCTGAAAAAGGACTCGACCCCGAGTCATCTTCATCACCGGGAACATAGGGGGCTAAGTCAGCTACGTTAAAGGTGAAATGAAGCTTACAGAAATAATCAAAATGCAATTGAAAATTAAATAAAACAAAAACCATAATTATCTTAATGTATATATCATAAGAGCTGCGTGTTGCGACTTTACAAATTTAATGACACGTAGATAAGTGCTTAAATAGTTGCATTATCAAGTCTTTTTGGAAATTGATATAAAGCTAGAATGGGATTAGTCATGCCGAATCAATGGCCATTCTTGAATACGATTAAGGGGCTGTTTGTTTACCTTTTAATGGGCTCTTAATGGTTCAGAACTCTTATTGGTTCAGTACTTAATGGTTGAGACTGTTTGTTTCGTGAGCAGATGTCTGAATGGTTCAGACATTTGCCTCTGAATGGTTAAGCATTATACTAAGTCTGAATGGTTAAGCATTATACTAAGTCTGAATGGTTAAGACCTCTAATCTGAATTGGTCAGACATTTGCCTTTGAACGGTCAAGCATTATACAGGCTCTTAATGGTTTAGAGCTCTTACTAGTTCAGCATTTAATGGTTCAAACATCTTATTAATTCAACACTTAACTATTCAGAAGTTGCCAAACAGCCCCTAACTTGGTACCTATAGAATTTCCGAATGAAGTTAATATTTAGTATTTCAGTTTTTCCATCACTATTACAATTTCTTAAAAATGTTAAAATAAAATTCAAAAGGTTATAAAAACGCTCCATAAGCATTTTCCAAAATGTGCAATTTATCATCTTGATAGTCCTCTTAGTTCTTTGAATGAGTTCTTAGTTCAAATTTTTGGCATTTTCAAATTACTTTGTTTTCGTATTAAAACTGGTTGGATAACATCTATATCTATAATCTATAATCTATAATACTATATAATACATTTCCCTAGGATAGAGATGTAATTTCCAACTAAATTTTTAAGACGCTCATCCCAAATCATGTTCTTGTTTCCCCAATTTTTCATCCACACTCCCAAATATGCCCCTAATTCAATGCGGTTCAATGATTCCTTCTGTTTCTTCTTCATGGAGTTGTGTAATCGATTCAAGTTTCGTTTTCCTCAATTGAATGTGTTACCACAATGAATTCCTCATTTAAATCATGAAGAGAAACCGTCTTCATCCTTTCAAATCCCCATCAACCCTTTAGTTGTTAAATTGACACCCTCTATTTCTACCACCAACGAATTCCATCGGTTCCGATCCATCACCTCGCCCTGGTTCTAGATCCCGCTTTCCCCATCCGTCGTACGCCATTTGTGTGTCTACTTCAACTTAAACATCCCACTCCTCTGAGATAGACGTTACGAAGCTTGACCTGGGAACCAAAATCAAATGGGTATTCAAAGGCTTCAATTTCATCTCACATATCTTTGGTACCTCTCTTGCTATATCTATTTTTTAAGTAAAAAATTAGGGCTCTTGCTGTATCTATTTTTAAAGTAAAAAATTATTCAATCTTTGTGTACATACTTGCTTTATTAGTCATCATCACAACTCATTTATTGGAACTTGACAATGATTCAATGATGCAGTTTCAAGATTTGGTATTTTTACCGGAAAAAGGGTATTTTGAGAGCTTTTTTGGGTACCCTTTAGTTGATTATTATTGGGTTTTCAATTTATTTAACATGGGTTTGTTTTTGATTTTTTGTTAAGAAATCTAAAGTTTCAAGATTCTGTTGTTTGCACATAAAGGGTCAATAATTGGTATTTGGTTCTTGTTATACAAATTATGGATTCTGGTTTTTACCATGATCAAACGTTGAGCTATGGACCGAATCGGCATGCTATATCGTTCCAGTCGAGTGCTATAGATAGCACAAGTGAGATGATCATGATGGGAGATTACTATAGGATGGATAGTAATAATAATAACAATAACAATAATAATGCATCAAGGTCAAGGATGGTGTTTTCTGGTATTTAAGGATTTACTAGATATAAAGACCAAAAAGGGAGCAACTTTTTGTAAACCATAATCAGTTTATTGCAAATAATTAGATAATAAGAAGCAAAACCTGTTTGCAAAGATTGTTAAAAACTTATTATCAGCAACTTAAAGTGTCATTAATCAAATAATCAATACCAGCACACAAATCCAAAGTTGCTGCTACAATATAGTATATGTATATACGCCGACAAGGGGTCCTAGAAGCAGAGGACCTACGAGTTGCTGCTACAGATTTTTAGGTAATATCATGTTTTAGATACCTTCAAGAAGACAAAGTCCACTGCTAAGAGCCTGCAACCATGAAGTACCTAGGCTACTTCTCTGCCCTGAAGCCTGATAAGGTTAGTGTTTGAAAAAAAAAAAAAAACATTTATGACAGCTTATGTGATTTTTTAATAGCTATCTAAGGTTAAACTTTATGACTATTATTCCTCTTAATCTCATTGTAGAAATCACAGCCACTTTTTGTGTGTGCTTTTGAAGTAATTATTGAACATCAAGAACTCATACGCGAATACGGATTTTCTCTTTAATAAAATAATGAATAAATTACAAATTCACTTTTGATCATGCTCTCTTTTATGCCCTCTTATCACTCTATTTTCAAGTGATACTAGAAAAATTATGGTGGATGCGTCTATGGGAAAAATAATGACATGTGAGGGGGCACTCAGGCGAGGCGAGGTTTGCGCCCAACCTTGAGCTTTTAACTACCTGAGTTTAAACTTTTTTAATAGTAAGTAGTAGTCTTAGTATATCAATAATAATAATAATGATAATGATAATGATAATGATAATAATAATATAATCACACTTGTTTAAATTATTTTTTCATTTTTGAATCTTTCAGATATCACGTGGAACCAATAAATCGTTACTTGGATACCCACATGTTATCAAGTGTTCTTTCATGTGAAAAGATTGGAATATTGCTCGATAATAGTTCGTCAAATGCTTCTTTTTTCTTATGATGAATAGTGCTTTTTTTCCTTATGATGAATAGTGTTTTTAATGATTTGATTCGTAGTTATAGCTAGAAGGTAAAGTTGCCTGATGCGTATCATGTTCCCGCTACGTATTGTCGACTCCGCTGCAACGCGCAGGTTCCCCACTATTTCCCACAATAGTTTTCTATTTCCTCCTCACATGGTTTGTTTGTCCACATTCTCTCTATATGATTAGTTTAGTTAACCAAATTGTTTTCTTTATTCATTCACTAGGTCCAGATCTGCAGAGAAAAAGAGGTTACATAGGATGGCAAGGAGGTCAAATGGGTTTCAATCAGTAGTTCCTTTTTGAGTAATTATTTGTGTTTTTGGCCATCTTTCAAGAAATTTGAGCAGGGTGGATCTATCTTATCCGGGTTAAGTCGATAGACAATATACATTGGTGAGTTTGATATTTCAATTCAAGAATTATAATTCACTTTGTTTATATTTAGACTCTTCTGTTAGCATTTGTGAATCCAGCATTAACGGAGGTTACATTTTACTTGCAGTTTATTTGTTGACAAGAATGAAGAGTTTTTAAAGAAAGGAAACAAACCAACTGAGTCAAAGGGACATGCGCTCCATCTTTTTGTCAACGGCATACTTCAAGGTTATATGCCTATATACATTATTCTAAAGTCAAACTTATTATTCTAGAAGTTTGACCATTTGTTATTCACTCATTTGATCATTAGTTATACGCTTGAGTAACATTGTTTGTATGATTTACTTGATTCTACTCAGCTAGCGCATCAGGAAATGGTACCTTTTCACCGTTTAAATTTAAAGGGCTGGTTTCTTTGAAGGCAGGGAAGAACGAAATTGCTAATTTTAGCATGACTGTAGGCCTCCAAGTAAGTTACTCTTTTTATTGTTTTAACGTTTTCGTTTTATGTGTCTTACTTGTATCTATATGATGTGAGAGGAAGCCGAATAAACCGACGAAACGGAAACAAAAAACCGAAACCAAAACGAAACAAAAAAAAACTGAAAATATTGAAAACCGTGTCGGCCTAAAACTCGTTGCTATCCGAAACCCATCCTGTGCGGAAACTCGTGTCGGCCTAAAACCCGTTGCGATCCGAAACCCGTCCCGTGCGAAAACTCGTGTTGGCCTAAAACCTATTGCGATCCGAAACCCGTCCAGTGCGGAAACCCATGTCGGCCCGAACCCAATCCGAACCGACCCGTTCCGATCCAAAACCCGTCTCGGTCTGAAACTCAATTTTAACTGAAACTGTTCCGTTCCAAACCTATTTCGTGCATCAATTCACGTGTATTTTCTATTGAAGGGTTATGCTTGTCTAAATTAGATGGGAATGTGAGTTCTAGCTGTCAGTTGTATAAACATCGGTCACTGACCAAAGACCAAAAACAATGCGAAGAATCACTCAAAGAATCCCCTACCAAAAACGCAATGGAAATCATTCAAACCGCGTTAAACATCTCCTACAACATCAACCGTATAGCCCAATCCATGACACAATCATTATACGAAGCATCCGTAGGCAATCTCAGCGTTATCACCATCACTAAGAACTGCCTCGACCATCTCGAAAACTCAGCCTACCGTCTCACATCAACAATCAATGCATTCCCACGTCGCGAGATCAAAAACTGCCGCGCATGGACAAGCGCAGCGTTAACCTACCAGTACGACTGTTGGTCCGAATTACAATACATAAACAACGAGGACACAGACTTGATTAACGACACTATGTCGTTTGTAAACACTCTTGTGGGTTACACTAGCAACGCTTTAAGCTTCATGATGGCGTACGACGTGTATGGGGACTAAACAGCGTCGTGGAAGCCGTTGAAGACGGAGAGAGACGGGTTCTGGGAGGGTGGTGGTGGTGATGGTGAACCAGAGTTGACGATTCCACCGTGGTTGGCTCAGAGTGATGTATCGGTTTGGAAGCCTGAATACCATGATCTATGTACGTATGAGACAGTGCAGGAGGCTGTGAATGCAGCACCAAATTGGAGTAAAGGGTGGCTGTTTGTGATTTATGTGATGAAAGGGTGAGGAACGATTCGGGTTGGGATTGAAAAACAGCATGTGGTGATTACGGGGGATGGGATGGGAAAAACGATAATTGCTGAGTCTTTGAACGTGAGTCAACCTGGAGTTTATACGTATAACACACCCGCACTTGGTGAGTCAAGCTTGTGGCATACTTTTTTGGTCCAAGAATAAAGATGTGCATAACATACAAATACTGATACAGTTTAGTTTAAGAAATAAAACACATTTAAAGAAAATAAAAATAAACAGGTTAATCCATGAACCGGCCAGGTTGACCTGAATATGACATGTTTAGCTAAACATATTTGAAAATGGACCAGGACCTAAAGGTGAATATAACACGAAGTTTGCATGTTTTGGTTTTAGTTTAAACAGTTTTGGGAAAATATAAATATTGGGTCGGATCTGAGAACATGTTTGACTATCTCGATGGGTTAATGGGCTGGTCCCTTTCAGCGTTTGTTTGTTATTTTTAAAATGTGTTTATGTAAAACTTAAAATTTTAGGTATTTTTATGTAAAACTTAAAATTTAGAAGGTTGATGTTTATAGAAAAACATTCTGGGTTCAACATAAAAGTATCTAACATATACTTGAATTGTTATATTATTTTAATAATTATTACATGCTCTATTAAAAACATAGCATCGGCGTGACGGCCATACGGGGAATGGAAACTCTCTTTCATGAACAAAACATGAAGAAGTGGTTGATGTGAATTTGAAGTCTTCCATGTGTGAGTTCATCCCAACCTGAATCTGGTGGTTGTGCTTGGTGATGGATGGATGGATGCACATCATGATGTTGGTTCTACAATTTGCAAGGTCGGAAACGTAAATATATCAAGAGGAGCCCTCATGTTTATTGCTTTAGTATCATCATTTACCATAAATGTATGTGATCATTTCTTTTTTTTTTTTGACTTAACGAACATTTAGTTTGTTCTTGAGTTGTCATTTTGACGTGTGTAAAACGATCCACGTCACAAGTATTATGTATTTGATATATCAGTTAAATAAAAAAATTGGGATGAATTTTACGTCCTAAACCATGGATACATTTTGATTCAATCTTTAGTCCCGCCGCAACGCGCGGGTTACCGACTGGTATTTATTAATACACGAGATTATAAATCTAAACCTAGGAACATAATCTATAACAATCTCATAAAAGGATAACCTACATCAGGATAAATGGAAAATAAATAAAAAAATCAAATCGTCCTTGCCATTTTGTAAAAGAATTGGTGCATGATTTCCATAGGTTCAACTCACATATGTCTAGAAAATGTAACTTATAAGATGTTTGTATTCCATTTATACCAAGACAATTTTCTTATATGTGGATAAAACGACTAACCTTTATGAAGACATGTGCAGTCTGCTTCCTAAAGAGTCCCTTTGCACTTGCATTCACCATCATCTCATTGTTCGCTTTTCCTCCTATGTTGTCTCCTTTAGTCAATGAAACTCAACGTTATTATGTCGAGTGAGTATAGCCTCACAAGTTAACATGACAAAATGGCTTCTAATGATTTAATTAATTTCTAAAGTTCATCAAATTTAACGACATCTATTGACATCTATCAATTAATGGACTGACATAACTCTTCTTTGGACATGATATTAGAAAAACGGAAAATCATTAAAATGGTCAATTTGACCGATAAGTTTGATATGGGGTTTTCTAACTACTACAATAATAAGCAATAGCTACCAAAAATTGCTACAAAAGAAAACGATAGCAAATTTAGTTGCCTATTTATTCCCAAGTTAATTTCAATAAGCGTACTTTCCTTATGGTCTGATAGCAAAATAAGGTAGCAAATTGAATTTTTAATTTTCTTTCTTTATTTATTTGTTTTAACTAGACGGCCTATTCTGTTACGGTGTGTTCCCGAGTTAAAAATCCCTCCCCATCCCTCCCCTCCCCTCCATGTCTTTCCAAATTGGAAAGACTATTTTCAGGCAAAAAAAACCACATTTTCCCTCCCCTCCCCTCCCCTTGTTAAGTGGATCTCTGGAACACAGCCTTAGGGTTTCATTCGATCAAACACCAACCGTGCTCATTTTCAAATCCGCCATCACCATCACTGCTATTGCCACCTCCACCACCGCCACCATCACCACCACTGCTATCATCAAACTGTACAATCAAACCGCCGTTCTCACTCTCACTCTCACTCTCACGAACCATACCGTCATTCGAATCAAAGCTCGTTTCATAAAGAAGAGGAAATTGAAGGAGTTTTTGTAACGACAGTGGCGGTGCGTATGGAATCTGTGATTTGATGCTCGTTTGTGCTGCTAATTTCGTTGATTTTTGTCAGCGTTTCCAGTGGTAATTCGAATCTCCGATGTGTTTTCTTTCTCGATAGTTGGAATTGAAGCTCAATTTTGTGTAGTTGATGATAATATTACGTGTTTGAGTTTTGTATTTGTTGTTTAATTTTGAATATGTTGTTATGTTTTCAGGCTGATTTTGTTGTATAGATTCTAACCAGAATAACTCATATAGTTTTGTATTTGTTGTTTAATTTTGAATATGTTGAACATACTTTAGTTTGTCATATATCCAACTTAAAACAATAATTCATCTCAATTCTTTTCTAACGTGATATTAATAAGTAAAAAAAATATTCACAATTTTACTCAAAAATGTTAGCATTTGGAGGGACTTTTATATGCAAAAAGTTGTTTAGTGACTTTTACGAGACAAAAAAGAAAGTACGTTAATTTTTTAAGTAAAAAAAAAAAAGTGAATGAACTTTTATGAGAAAATAAAGAAAGTATGTTGGTTTTTATGGCATTTGCCCTTTAGATTATTATCTTGAACGTTAATCTCTAGATCAAGTGATGGAAGTCTTGCATTTCTTTTGCAAGTTCAACTCTCACTTAGTGCAGAGTGAAGCACTGGTGGGCAATGATAGGAGACCCAGGGAAACCTGAGTTAGATCCTTGAGCCAAACGGATTTTACCGGTAATTTCATCGTCGTGCCTACGGGCGGGTGGGTTACCAGGTTTTCCCCAGAATTGGTGGTGGACTCAGGCCACTCTCGTAATACTCCGTTTGTCCGGTAAGTAAAATCCTAAATCAAATTGCAAGTCATATTCTCAAGTGACCAAGACTAAAACCATATGACTTGCAAATATTTGATTATATATAAGTTTCACAGTGAAAGTTGAGCCAATTGGTGAAAGTAGAGCCAATTGTTATCAGCAGATTATAAGTTTCACAGTCACTGTAAATGCATATATCAGGAGAAGACCATGTTGAGGGTTCTTCAATTGAAACATATTCAACTCAATAAATGGTAAACCAATGGCAATTCATATGCAGTAGTATATATATCTAAATAGTAAGTATAATTTTTGTGACTGTGTGTAATAGGATTGCAGATTGTTATTATTTATTTATTTATTTATTTTTAAAAAAGAAAAGGATTTAAATGAAAATATTGAGGGTATTGATGAACGGGTTCCATATGCGACCTTAGTCGCCGATTATATATCAGATTGTAATGTACCCTATGATGTGAAATAGGTTCCAACCCGGTTATATTCAACCCAACCCGTCAATAACCAGAACTGTAACTGAACCGATTACTTCCCTCTCCAAAAACTAGTTGAATTGAATAGCAGACCTGGTTCTACTAATACCTGCTAATTTGACTCTTGACTAGAATTGGTTTTGTGCACCTGTATGCGATAATGTTCAACTTCAAATAGAATCGGATTTTTTATTTACAGTAGTGAATCGCTAGTGAAGTGATGATCAGTTTTGAGTGAAAATCAAGAAGCGCGTATGTCATTGAATCATGTCATCATTTTCAAGTTAAAGAAACTTTTTATCATAAAAGCAGAAATAAAGATAGAAACAGAAAAGTGGCATTATCCATATGTGTATTTAAGTGTCATCATTGACTTGACTCATAAAGTCAATAACGGGATTCCAACTTTAGTTTTCATATAACTAAGTGAGATTAATGCAGCATTTCAAGAAACAAACATAAGTGAGATTAGTGCAACAAGCTGCTTACGGAATTTTATATTCCTAATATGTTGATGATATTACTTACAAAACATCAACTTTTAGCAAGCCCTAATGCTAGTAGTAAGGGGCATATTAGACAAGTGACCATGATAGTCTACTTCACAGGTACAAAAACATGTTCAGATAAGGTAAAGGAGGATGTATTACTTCATGATTGCCAACGCGTATAACCGCCAACTCAGCTATCTGTATCAAAGATTAAAGATCTCATAATGAACCCATTTAAAAGAATACGAGTCAATTCAGGTTGTATGTATTAGATAACATGTACTGTAGAACGGCTTAAGCAAGGGAAAAGTTGTCATACACTTGTAACGTCCTAGATAGATTTATTTTTAATGTCATGTTATTATTTTGATGAAATGACTTAATGCATGATCTGTATTAAAGGTGGCAAAATGTATGGGGACGGCGTTGGGTAAAAGATTAAAATGAATATCTTTTCATACTAGCAAAGCTAGTTTGTGTTGACCCACAAACACAATGGTTTTGCAATTTTTATAATATTTTAGTTTATAATTAAACATGTTAATGATGATTTGGGAAAAAAAGGATCACAACAAGCTAAATCTTTGAATAAAAAATGTAGGGAGTTGTATCCCTTAATACTAGCGACTTTAAGCGAGTCTAAGCCCGTTTGACCTGTTACCCATTTTGTTACGCTTTTCTAATTAAACCCAAATCAACCCACTCATAATTATATAGATCGAACTTGCTTCCTCTAATTGGCATGGTAAAAAAACACAAAACCTTGGAAATTTGTCGGACATTAGAAAGCAATACCTTAATAAATGCTAAGCACGAGTTTGATTCATGACTTCCATTTCCTTCATCTTTGCTTCCAGCTCATCATTCATATTTTTTATCTGGCCTTGAAGTGCGGTATCATCTTCATCTCCCGAAAGTTTCATGACCTGCAGTTTCTCTTTTAACCCATCAATTTCCATCTCTAGTTTCAGTTTGGCATCTAGCTTTCTCTGTGATTCAAGAACCAGTCAACATTATTAGCAAATCATTATTGTAAATCAAAAAGTATCAAAACTAGAGATAGCAAAGCGGTGTGGGTTGAATGATGAATGTAAACCGATTCTCATCAAACGGGTTAACTTAATGTGCTTGTTGAAACAAGGTTAGGTTGAATCAAAACCCTTATAACCATTTGACAGATCAAGAGACATATAAACCCTTGTTACCTTTTGCTCTACAGCAATCCATAAGAGGCGTGCACGAGCTTTTCTCTGCACCACACACAGAAACTTGTTATGCATGTCACTCGTATTGATTGTGTCATCAAGAATCATATCAGTCGACACCTGAAGCTGAAGAAAATATCACAGATTATTTATCATGAATCCAATTAGGTATTTGCATCAAATTATTAGTAAGGGTGAAAAGGTGCTTTTTTAGCTCACGGCTTCTAATGAATACCTTAATCAACTCTAAACGGGCTTCTTCCAACTCATGGTTAATTTGAGATTCCTTAACCGCAAGAGTTCGATTCATAACCTCCAGTTCCTTCATCTTTGCTTCCAGCTCATCATTCATCTTTTTAATCTGCCTTTGAAGCGCAGTAACATCTTCATTGTCCAAATGTTTCATCACCACCAGTTTCCCTTTTAGTTCCTCAATTTCCGTCTCTAGTTGCTGTTTGGCATCTTGCTGTCTCTCTAAGTCATGCATTTTCTTCAAAGCCTGCTCCTTCTCTTTCTGTGATTCAAGATCCAGTCAGCATAAGTTAAAAAAACATAAATGTCAATCAGAATAACATTTCTCTTTCAAACAGCAATCTTTGGTAAGATTTCAGAACCAAACAGCGACCTTCTTAAGGTTGCTGTTTCAAACAGTGACCTTATATAACATTGCTGTTTCAAACAGCTATCTTCTAGGGGATTGCAGCTTTTGCAGGTTTTTGACAGAAATTGAGTAGAAGATCGCTGTTTCATATGGCGACCTACCTAGATTTGCAACAAAAATCCTGGATCACCTAAAGGCACTCTTTTTTTCTCTAAACCACTTATTTTTGCAAAAAATTCCCAACTTTATAAGTATCATTATCTAAGTGAAATAATAAGTGGCAGATTCAGGAACTTTTTTCAAGAGGTTCGTTTTTTTAAATGTTTCAATATCATATGTCTGAACATATTCAAATACGGGTCGGTTCGACGGTTCGGGTCGGGTAAGATTTATCACATAATAAAAATACGGTACAATAATGAAAAAAATCGTCTTGATAAATTTAAAAACACACGTAATGTAAATAAGATGGTATTTACGAATAAAAAAAACATACCTATAGTTGTTCTCTACGAAGTTTCATCTTTGGAAAACATTGCATTACATTCTCGATCCAAACTTATTGTAAGAACTCCCGCGAATGCAAGAATCATAATCATTCTTCTTTCACACTACTCTTGTTGAGTTGGAAAGGAAAAAACCTTTATTGACTAGACAACATAAGCTTCTTTGCTATTAATTCTCACAGATATAGATAGTTTATCTCAATCGATCATCCTTAGTATACAACTAATTAATTATCGTCGTTCAAACCCTCATGAGTTCTTCGCTGCAGGTGAACCTCATTTCAGAATGCTTCATTCGACCACTGTAGAGCCAAAACCCAAAAGTCGGTAGAGCACATGAGATATTAGAAAATCATGCTCTAGATGATGGCTTGAGAATGTCTCTTATTTCTAAATACACACTTACATCTAACAAGGTTAATAATGGAGAGGCACGCACTAAGAAAGTCTAGGTTTGACCTCAAAAAGTCAAAAGTCTAACCTACAAGTCAAACATTAAGTTTGATTCAAAGCACCAATGATTCGAGCAATGATTAAATGAGATTAATGCAGCATTTCTAGGAACAAACATGAGTGAGATCATAAACTCCAAATCATACATATTTGCTTCCAGCTCATCGTTCATCACACATATGTTTCATCACCTGCAGTTTCCCTTTTAATTCCTCAATCTCCATCTATAGTTGCTGTTTGGCATCTAGCTGCCCCATTAACTCACGCAGTTGAATTAAAACCACATCCTCTCTTTCTAGATCCGGTTAACATAACTTAGCAAAACACGATGTCCTAATCATTATAACTTTTATAAATAATTAGTGTGTTCAATATGACGCACAGGTGACAGGTGCAGACCCACATAGAGTCCCGATGGTTGATTGAGCCGATGAAGTGTCAAAATGGATCATATGAATGCATTTGTGTGATTAATAACATAAAGCAGGGTCACTTAAGTGAACATAAAACCTGGTCAGAGCCTACTGATAAATGGACTCTAGGTAGAAATTTGGTTGAAAGAAATGATAAATAAATATTTTCATAAAAACCCCTTAAGTATTGAATTGTTGACCCCTTGTTTTCATGATTCATGTCTCATAATAAAATGATTCTTTGTTTACTTCACCCTTCAAATCGTTTCCAAAACCGGTTGCAAATCATCCTTTGGTTAAGAACCGATACCATAGATCAGGGGCGGACCTGTAGTGTAAACGGGCGTAGCCCGGGCTACGGCTCAAGTTTTTACGAGTAGTGTAAAAAAAAAAAAAAAAATTCCGATTTTTATACACAGGACACCCTGAACAAGTACGAGGACACCCCTAAAAAATTTTGGGATACCCCTGAGTTGAAGGTCTAGTTCCGCCACTGCCATAGATTCTTTGTGTGATGATCACTTGGTCGAACAGAGGATATCAAAACGAACACAAACATGAAACATCAATTCAGACCCATCTTGCCTTTTCCTTATTTGAATCCGCCCCGACATCACCAGCAAGTATCAATTCAAACAACCAAATAAAGCAACTATAATATAAGAGTAAACTGCCATTTTGGTCCCTGTGGTTTGGGCACTTTTGCCATTTTAGTCCAAATTTCAAACTTTTTAAATCTGGGTCCCTGTGGTTTGCATTTTGTTGCCATTTTAGTCTAAATCTCAAAAACTCTCATTTTTTACTGTTCCAACATGCTTTTTTTGTTTTTTTGTGCAGGTGTAGTTTTGTCCAAGTACATTTCATTAAAACATTTTTTTAATTAAATACCCTCCTAAATAAATCAGTTGTCATCTTCCCCAAATGGAAAATGTAGAGCAAAAACCCAAACCCTAATTCCACAAATGCAGAGATCTCCACCACCGCCACCTCCTCCTCCCTTCTCACCACCGCCACCACTACCTCCTCACCACAGCCGCTACCACCACCTCCTTCTCACCACAGGGACCAAAATGGCAGTTTACTCATAATATAATGATTCATAACCAAACAATTTGTTTCAAGTCATCACAGATAATTCGTAAACTCTACAAATGTCAACAGTAGAATAATTGTTATATGTTTTGAACACGGATTTAAGACTAGTTTCAATATGCCCCTCCAGCTTCCGCTTGTTCCCCGCTCTAGTCTTTGACAAAGTTTCATTAGTGATCCTCCATCTTTCGTTCTTTAACCTTGTCACCTAAAAAACCATAAATATATTTCAAATACCTCTCTCACTAGAATATATGCTATTCAGTGAGTTTATAACATTATATATTTCAACAAAAACCTGCATCGCTTGTTGTTGCTTCAGTATTGGCCCTTCTCCTTTTGGGAGCAAATGGAATATGTTGTTCTTGAAATACAATTGCATCTGGATCAATCCTTCTTTTGTATCCAGTAATTTCAAGACCTTTCAACAAAGAAGCGCTATCGGGAAGATGACTTATAGGAGTATCCGTTAGATCTAATTCTTCCAAACTTTCTAAATCTCCTAGGTTCTCTGGTAGTTTCTCAAGTCCAGAACAATTAGAAAGGTCAAGATATTCGAGATGCTTTAGCTTACAGATGCTGGATGGAACATTTCTTATCTTGGTTGATGTTACCCATAGTTTATTCAAACTTTCTAAATCTCCTAGGTTCTCTGGTAGTTTCTCAAGTCCAGAACAATTAGAAAGGTCAAGATATTTGAGATGCTTTAGCTTACAGATGCTGGATGGAACATCTCTTATCTTGGTAGACGTTACACGTAGTGTATACAAACTTTCTAAATCTCCTAGGTTCTCTGGTAGTTTCTCAAGTCCATAACAATTAGAAAGGTCAAGATATTTGAGATGCTTTAGCTTACAGATACTGGATGGAACATCTCTTATCTTGGTAGACGTTACACGTAGTGTATACAAACTTTCTAAATCTCCTAGGTTCTCTGGTAGTTTCTCAAGTCCATAACAATTAGAAAGGTAAAGCTCCTTGAGATGTTTTAACTTACAAATGCTGGATGGAACATCTCTTATCTTGGTTGATGTTACACTTAGTTCATACAAACTTTCTAAATCTCCTAGGTTCTCTGGTAGTTTCTCAATTTCATAACATTCATAAAGGTCAAGATATTCGAGATGTTTTAGCTTACAGATGCTGGATGGAACATCTCTTATCTTGGTTGATGTTAGATCTAGTCTATTCAATGAATCTATTTGACCAAAATTCTCGGGTAACTTACAAACTTTACAACTATCTAGAATGAGATTTTTAAGATGTTTCAACTTACAAATGCTATCCGGGAGATGTTTAATTTTTGAACGTGTTAAATCTAGCTTTTCTAAACACTCCAACTGGCCAATGTCCTCTGGCAATTCCTCTATGCCACAATCTACAAGAGAAAGAACTCTTAAATAATGTAAACTACAGATGCTTCCTGGAAGACTTTTGACTTTGTCGCATCTATTGAAGGATAGCATAACAAGTTTATGTAGATTTCCAATTGATGAAGGCAGGTTTTCTATATCATTGCCATCAAAACGAAGCTCTTGCAGATTACTGTTGGAGTGACACAGGATTATATCCTCGAACTCCTTTAGATGTAAGCCACTTACATTAAGAAACTCAAGTGATTCCAAATCCTTGATAAACGAAACAGATTTCAACTGGTTACATTGCTGGAGGTTTAGGTACGTAAGCCTTTTTAAGCATCCAACTGGCACATGAAGTTCTACTAAATCATGACAATATGAAAGATCTAACCTCACAAGATTCGGAGTCAACCCAAGGTCAAGGGTCTTCAACTTTGAGCAGGAGAGTGTAATGGATTTGAGCTTCTTAAGAACCTAATATCACACCAAAAAGAATGTAATATACTAATAACTGATCAATAAATAAATTAAAATTATCAATCAATCATCCTACCTTTCCCCCCACCCAAAGTTGTTCGATTCTGCTGTCAGACATGTGAAGCTCAACAAGATTATTTGCTTGAAAGGTTTTGGGTAAACACCAATGAGGGTAATCGTGCCATTTCAAGTACTGTAATGAATTTGGGAAGTACTGACCAACTTCATCAATCTTCACAAGGTCATCACGATCTAAACCCGTATGATCTACAATAAGGCATCTAAGTTTCTTCATGTTTCCAAGACCTTCCAAAACAATATCAGGGGAGCACTTTAGACGTATACACCTTGTCACTTCAGAACCCTGTTTTCAAGAATATTTCATGTCATAAGTAAAGAACAATGTTTTGTTTGATCTCAATGTTACAAGTAAACTTGATTCTTACCAAGTCATCATGCAATACATCTACAATTTCTTCCTGAATCCATAATCTGCTATGTTTGTTGGGCTCATCTGGGTGCAAACGACGTACGATATTTTTACCCATTTCTTCAATATGGTCATGCATGCTCAAGTAATGACCAAAATCACCATGAAAAGTTATTAGAGATCTCTGCTCAAGAACTCTTAAACCAATTCTAGCCTGAAATCCACAACTTTCAAGCATACTTATTGCTTCGTTTTTCTCCCACCCCTTCAATATGCATGCAACATCGAGGAATATTTCCTTGTAATCATCCTCCAGACTTTCATAGCTTAATTCCAATTTTGCAAGAGTCTCTTTCAACGGAATTCTTTCGAGTCTTGCTAATGCGTCTATCCATTCAGGCTTGTCTTTACCACACAAAAATGAACCCAAAACTTTGATTGTCAAGGGAAGACCAGCAGCATAACGTACAACCTGTAGTGCTTCCGTTTCATACTCTTGAATTGGAAGATCTTTCCCAAATGCGTGCTTACAAAATAGGCCAATCGCTTCCACATCTGATAATAGAGTGACATCATGAATCCATTTCACTCTATGTGCTATCAACACTTGCTCGTCTCTTGTTGTAATGATAATTCTACTTCCAGGCTTGAACCAATTAAGATCACCAGCTAATGCCTCAAGCTGCTCTTGATGATCCACATCATCAAATACCACAAGAACTTTTCTACCACGCAGCTTTGTTTTCATCATGTTTGTCCCGTCATGAACACTACTTACATTGTTGCCTTGGCCATTTAGCAAATCCGAAAGGATCTTTCTTTGTAATGACAACAAACCGGACAACGACGCTTTTGAAACTTCCCTAACATTCTCAACAAAGCTTTTAGCTTCAAAATGAATTGATATTCTATCAAACACAGCTCTAGCTAGAGTAGTCTTACCGGCACCTCCTATCCCCTTGATCCCTATCATGCGAACCTCGTTCGACGCGATATCTAAAGACTTCTCAAGGTCCTGTAGCCGGGGTTTCATGCCTACTAATTTATTATCAAGGTCCACATTAATGGATCGTAACTCAAGTGAAATCCGCTCAATTATTAACTTGATGACTTTGGCTTCATGCCTGTGAATTATTGAAGATTCAGTTAGCTAACTCAAGAACCCACACAAAAAATTATATTTCAGGTCAATATACAGAAGTGTAAGACATACAGTAACATATCAATAGTAACAATATTCGAGCTTTCCTCGAAATAAGAAAGAAACTAAAAAAGAATGAATATTTCCAGAGAAATGATAAAGAAAATTACCCATCAGCAGTGTTCCTTAAATCCCAACCGGACAGATTGGCTGCTTCTTTTAGAGCTTCTGTCCATTTCCCCATCTCTATATTGGTATGTTTGGCAAGGGCTTCTCCAACTGGCCCATGTTGTTTGCGAACCTCCGAAGGATCCACATCGTAAAAAACAGGGTAAGCAATCTGGTCGTTCGACTTTTGGCATTCCATAATCTTTACAAGTTCGTTTAAGCACCAAGACGAAGATGCATATTTCTTTGAGAAAACTATGATGAAAAATTGGACTCCTCAATAGATTTCAAAAGTTGCTCATTGATGCTTTTTCCTTGTTTAAGTCTCTCATCGTCCTTGAAAGTGTGAATGCCGTGTCGCTCAAGAGCATCATAAAGGTGATCCACAAAGTTCTTACGAGTGTCTTCACCACTGAAACTCAAAAACACATCATACTGATAGCTCTTCTTAACGAATGACGCAGAAGAAGACGACGCCATTGGAGGTATGTTTTGTCGAAGTTGACTGCAAAGAAACACAGATCACACTGTTAAGCCACAAGAGTGTATCTTATATAAAGATTAAGCTGGTTATCACACCTTGGAGCTTAATTACAAGGTTGATAAAGTGCTATATATTAATGTCAACATTGAGTCACAAGCATTTCATTACAACTTATAAGCATAATATGGGCCTAGATGATATTAAACTGTTCTATGATGTTAGCATAAGGAACTGGTAATTTACACTTAAAAGAATATTTTAGGAATCCAGAATTTATAAGGGATTTTTATATATTCCTTCTTAAAAAGATTATTAGTTTATTACACTAAGCTAACTGAGGTGAGTTAGATACTTTTACAGTTAACTTTACAAGTTGCTTTTGTTGCAATAAACACCTCACATGTCTCTAATAACTAATAAGTTATGCAAAAGTTTGACTTTCTCAAAGTCAAACCACTGCACTTTAGTTTTAGATTTAGAATGGTGTGTCTTGGGACCTAATGATACCCAAATGATGTCTTTGACCGTTTGATGTTTGATATACGACAATATTGTTGGTTCAGGCCCCACTCCAAACACACACCACTCAGTATGTATGTATAATAAGTGTAGGAACAATATAAATGCAGAAGAGTGAAAGCTACTGTATACGATAAAAGCAAAAGGTTATTTTTATTCTTTAAACTAAATGGCTTTAAACAGCCTACAAGAGCAACGGAAATAAACAAAACCACCTAAAAACTAGCCAGTAAACAACATTATTCGGTCAAACATATTGACCCATATTGGCATATTCTATCTCCATTTTATTTGGTCAAACTATAATACTTATTCTAAATAATAAACTATTAAATAAGAAATAACATATAAAAATATAAATACTTCTAGCCATGTAACATGTGCTATCCAAGGTACACCTCCAAATTACTTGCTCAACCTTGACCATTTCTTAATGACGTGCAGATTTGAGATCATGGGTATAATTCCATTATTCTAATAAGATTCTGTCAAACAACTCTTGACCCGTTTGACCTGTAAACGAACTGTGACCCGTGAACCAAACCCGATTAACCCAACAAATATAATATTCAATCAAGGGTTTGATCAGATTTAAAACCAAGATTTGACTTTCTTAGACAAGTCAAAATATAGTAATAAACTTTAAACCATGGGGCTTTGATTTCAAATCTTAGACAAACAATGCATCTTATGACTATTTATCAAAAATTGGAACTAAAGTTGACAATTTAACAAATTCTGGTATAACATCTTCTTCTTTACCCGTTAGATCAAACCCGATCAACTTCCATTATAGCGATTTAACACTAAAATAAAGATACGAACTAGATAATAAAAATAAATTGGTGATGTTTGAACCACCATCATCCAAAGTGTGACGATCGATGGACTTAAAATACACATAAACCACCACTGCTTGAATAATTTAAAGATAAAAAAATAAACTAACCTTAAAATGGTCATTGGAGTAAGCTTTACGGGTTCTACAACTTAATCAAATCTTTTCTTGGAAGATGACTCCAAAGAAACAACGGATCACGCTTTTAACCCATAAGAGTGTATTTTATTATATGTAATAAGCTGGTAATCGCACCTTACAGCTTAATTACCAGGGTTAATAAGATATGTGTATCTGATTTCAAATGCAAAATGTTTGACTTTGTCAAAGTCAAACATTTGAACCAAGTTGTTATAGAATGGTGATCTTGGGACCTAATGAATAACGATATGTGTATCTGATGTCAAGTGATCCGTCTAATGAACAAGATTCAGTTACTGATTTGATCAGATTTAAAGCCAGAATTTGACTTTCTTAGAAAAGTCAAACACCATCAGCTTCAGTTTTGCCGATTTCAAACATTTTACCAACCGATCTAACACTAAAATCACTGTCCGAACTAAATAATAACAAGCTTTCAAACATCATACCACTTTTAATCAAGAAAACCACCACAAATAAACCATCACTACTTCCTAAATTTAAAGAATCGAGTGAAAAAATAACCTCAAAATAGTAGATCGAAACAGCACCCAAATACTCTAACGCTTTTGAATTTTAGCCGTTGACTTGATCTTGTTTTGATCTGCTGTTCTCTTTCTCACAAGAAAATTATATCCCCAACACGCAACTTCCGACTTTGACTTTTAACATTCATCGACTTTAAAGAATGACGACAATATTTAGGAAAGAGTAAACTACCAAAATGGTCCTTTTCGTGACTTTTACCATTTTAGTCCAAAAGTCAAACTTTTGAAATCTAGATCCCTGTGGTTTCAGTTTTGTTGTCATTTTCATCCAAAATCAAAATCTGATCAGATTTTTCAGCTAACATCCAGTTTTTTTGTCTTTTTTCCTCCCTTTTAATGAAGGGCAAAATGGTCTTTTAACGTTTTATTTCAACAAATTAAAATAATCTGACCATTTTGCCCTTCATTAAAAGAGAGGAAAAAGACAAAAAAATCTGGATGTCAATTGGAAATTTTAACCAGATTTTGCTTTTGGATGAAAATGACAACAAAATTGAAACCACAGAGACCCAGATTCAAAAGATTTAAGTTTTGAATTAAAGTAGTAAAAGTGACCAAACATCGGAGACCGTTTTGGAGTTTACTCTTTAGAAAATAATGATTAGTTTTCAAATGCATTTATATTTTTATTAATATTGATGATATTATGCTTAAATCGTGAAAACCAAACCGTTAGTAGTAGTTCAATTTTAAAATTCAACGATTCGGTTTTTGTCATGAACACTTTTACCACCCACATGTCAATTTGTCACAGTTTAATCTAAAAACCGTCAAAACCGGATCGTGAACACTTTTACCACCCACATGTCAATTTGTCATGGACTCAGATATTCTACCCCTTTGAGCTCAGGGTACCACGGTTACATCCTGGCACCTAGTTATATTATCCACGCACAATTCATGACTAACATGTTATATGCTTAGAACTTGGATTTTGAACCTTGATTTCAATAGTTACAAACAATGTTTGAAATACCGGTATGAACCGGTCAGTAATACCGAATATCGGACACATGCCTGGTATGTAGTAGCAGTAAATCTATTTCTACCGGTTCAAACCAACCGGCTTGCATTATCTTAAATTTGATTTTTAAGTTTTAGTAAAGTACGATATTAAGGTAATACTGACCTTCCATATTTCTGATAATTAACCTAGTGTCTTCCATTCTAATATTCCATTGTTGTCTGACGCTCAAGTCAGTATAGTATTCATTTCAATAGTTACAAACAATGTTATATATAGATTTAGGAATTATTAATTTTGTTCTTAAATATTAAGCTAAGAACATTAACATTTTTTACTTATTTTTTAAATGATTATTTATTGCCTACAAGAAATAACAAAAATTATCAAGGAACTATTAATTTTATTCTTGAATATTAAGCATCAATAATAAGAACATTAATCTTTTTACTTATTTTTTAAATGATAATAATTCATTGCCTACAAGAAATAACAAAATTTATTATAGAAAAATAAATGATTTTCAAAGTACTATAAAATAAAATGTCTTTATAAATACTTTGGAGAAACATAAAATAGTTTAGAAGATTAGATTATTATGAACAATATTAATTCAAAATATTAAATATATTAACATAAATTTAAACATCTAAAAACGATTTTTAAATTTTGTATTATACTTTTTATTTTTATTTTTATTTTTATTTTTATCTTAGAACATTTTGTAAGATTAAACTAAAGCTTTTGTGGATCCATATAATTGGGCCCAAACATATTGCCTCAGGCCCAATTAGCGGTTACCTCTTCAACGTGCAGACAAATATCTTCAGAGTTTTTTATTTATTTTTTTAATTATCTAGTATTCATTACTCGATTTAATATACTAGAGTGACCTGGATGGCTAGATTCGCACGAATGACCTTAGTAAAAAAAATATGGGATTGTCAGGGGTTTAGTAGTTTTAATTGTAAATGAGGTCTATAATTATCTCTTCCTGGATCAAACTAATAGTCATGGTTGTAAAACAAGGTTTCCAAGGCCGAGTACTCCCCGAGTAGTCGCTACAAGGTAGGCTGCCGAGGCGACTTTCTTTGACTCCGCCTAATTACTTGGAATTGGTCAAACGCGGTCAACATCGACCAAAATCGTATCTAGTAGGTCAACTTGGGCCGAGTTTGACTTAAAAATAATAAAACATAATTTCTATGTCTATCATATTAAAGAATGAATATCATTTTCACTTATTTTGTTATAGATATTAGTAAATTTATGTTATTTGACATATATTTAATTTCCAAAAACTAAATTCTTTATAATTTACATGTCCGAGTACCCCCCGAGTACTCTCCGCCTATGCCGAGTACTCTCAACTCCCCGATCGACCGACTAGGGAGCGCCTAGTGACTTTTGCAACCATGCTAATAGTTATGTATTTAAATGTTTCTTAATTATCACTCATATATTAAAATTGTTACTATACAAAATCTTATAAAAAAACATGTTTGATAATGAAGATACATGTTTAGAATGTATTTAAATGTTTCTTAATTCTATCACTCATATATTAAAATTACTATACAAAATCTTATAAAAAAAACATGTTTGATAATGAAGATACCTATTGAGGTTTCTAAACGATAGAATATCATTGTATTGAGTATTAATAAGCAACATAGTGAGATTTTATCATTTTACAATCTTTAAATCTAAATACTTTCAATTATTTGCGGTGGTAATGGAAATGTTAAATTAAGTTCCACCTACTGGTCTACATATTATACTTTATGGCATAATGTGTATTAATGTGTTGTTCCCAGGGACGGACATATGTTGATGGATAGGTGGGCGGGCGCACCCCTTAAAAAATAAATTTTAATGTATTTTTTAGGAAAAAACCCCGATCGCACCTCTTGAAAATATGGTTGAACCCCTCATCCGCACCCTTAGAAAATAAATCTTGGATCCACCATTGGTTGTTCCAAACCTTAAGACTTAAGACTCGTTTATTATTCCCCTCACAGCTTCCACTTGTTCCAAACCTTCGTCACAAAGGGCTTATTGTTAATTAAAACACTTAAAAAATCTTTTTTTTTAAGTTGTCATGAAATTAGGATCATAAGTTTTTGTTTGACTTCACCATGTTTAATACTTGGTTCCATTTAATGATCATGAGGAAATCTTAAATGGCCATAAACTATGTCCATGTGATGATATTGCCTTACCCGACCCGACCCGAACCAGTCAAACCGACCCGAAAACTTTTATACCTGGTTCTATGACTCTTGACTTTGATACAAGATGTTTAATCAACTTGAACAAGTAATTAACTGACATGCATATGAATTAACAAAACGGTTAGCAAAACGTAATCAAATCGATTAATTTTAATGCATATCCTATAATGGTGGCACGAGTTGCTAGAGAAGTCTTGAGACATCTTGATATGCTTGTGAATATATCAAACTATGGCGTCGAAACCCACATACAATGATTAACAAACGATATACAAAGATATGAAACGTCTAAATGAGCACGTTTAACTTGTGTAGATTGATGTTAGTGTCATACAAAACTCCCAAGTAGCTTCTTTATTCATATTGTTGGTGACCATTAATTAGTATACCGAATTTGCAGTGATGCCTGATAACAGTGTCTAATAGTTTGACAATAAAGAAATCTCTATCTTTGCAATAAGCTAAGACTTGTTATATCAAGAGAAAACTGCCTGTAAAAGGAAACATCTAAGGATTGTACTATACATTAAAATAATAAACTCGAAACGCTCTATAAATATTTTCCAAAATGAGCAGGAGAAAAGGGTGTTTCAAGTACAACAGTTTTACTAGAGTTGTGCCTTCTACACCTTTGATTCGAGATAATATAAGTTTTTTTTTCAGGCAATATTGTAACTATTACACATCCTAGCATGATCTAGTTAGCCTATAAAACTGGTTGTCTTGCCAATGAGTCTACATTACCTTTGGATTCCAAGATGCTGTCCTTTAGATTATTTTTAACAAGATGGAGTACTCTCACACATCTTTCAGCCTCTTCAAACCGTTCTTGCGCAGCCATGAGCTCCACACCTCTCTCGCAGATCCATTTGGGCAGCTTTTTCAACCACAACCGTGTTCACTCTCAATTCCATAAGCAAACCGCACTTCTTGCTGGCCTCCTTCCTTTTGCGGATGACATCCAAGTGAGCTCGAAGCCATGACCATGGTTGCAAAAGTCGCTAGGCGTTCCCTAGTCGGTCGACCAGGACGTTGAGAGTACTCGTTTAGGCGGAGAGTACACGGGGAGTACTCGGACATGTCAAATTATAAAGAAATTAGTTTTCGGAAATTAAATATGTGTCAAATAATATAAATTTACTAATATTTATAACAAAATATGTGAAATTGATATTCATTCTTTAATATGACAGGCATAGAAATTATGTTTTATTTTATTTTAAGTCAAACTCGGCCCGAGTTGACTTACAAGATCCGATTTTGGCCGATGTTGACCGTGTTTCATCGATTCCGAGTAATTAGGCGGAGTTGAAGAAAGTCGCCTCGGCAACCATCCTTGTAGCGACTACTCGGAGAGTACTCGGCCTTGGAGACCTTGTTTTACAACCATGGCCATGACACATTAATGTTGGCTGCCTCTGTAGCTAGCACTTGCTGTTCTATTTCTTCCATGTTGTCAATATCATCATTGGTTTGAATTCGACTGACAACTTCACAAACGATCTCAAGGAAAGATGATCTCATAGAGACGGGTTTGAATACACAATCTGCTGCAATGTCTCTGTGTTTCTCGAAAATATTTTCAAGAACCGGTGCAACACTTTGCTTCACTTTGTACCCTTGGACACAAATTATGTCGGATTGAGATGAAATCTTTCCTTCCTGTTCAGTAAAAGGATTAGACGTGGCAAAATGACTGGGTGGTCTAATGGGTCAAAAGAATTGGGTTGTTCAAATAACTTCGAAAATAGCTGGAAAGAAGCTTGCTCGAAAAATAAACAAGCTGAGCTGGCTCGTTTAATCTTCGATCTAATTTCGAGTCAAGGTAAGCTAGCTTGTTTGGCTCGCTCATATGTGCAAAAATAAATAAGATGACTTGAGCTTTATCCTAGCCGAGCTTGAGCAAAATTTCAGCTCGTTAAAAGTTTTCGAGCCAAGCCGGCTCGTTTAACCTCGAGTCCAAGCTTAAGCTGGTTTAGCTCAACTTCTCATTAAGTACTCTAGTTGACACAAAGCTTACAACTTTGAGATGAAAAATTTCCTGTGTATAATAAGACGATACATATTGGAAGCTGAAAAACAAGCGAGGAAGGTTGATTTTTAGGTAACGGGTCAAACAGGTTTAGTTGGCACTATATAGATTTCGATGATTTACAACACGATCCTCTACGATGTGGTCAAATGAAGCAAGCAAGTTTGACGCCATTGGCTTCTCTATCTTTACACAATCATGGCTCATGCGTAATAGATAAATATTATAAGATTTTTAAGTGATTATAAAGACAGAGTTTAGGACACTTACATCAACACGTTCCACATTAATCGGCCTTTGTCTTAATTGCTGCTGAGTGTTATGTGCCTTATGTCCAAGGCTTGATGCAAAACTACTATCGAGCCGGGGGTCTCACTGGAAGCAGCCTCTCTATTCCTACGGGGTAGAGGTAAGGCTGTCTACATCTTACCCTCCTCAGACCCTACCTTAGCTTTGCTATTGGTGGGATTTACTGAGTATGATGATGATGATGATGATGACATCAACACGTTCCACAGAGAGCAAAACGAAAGTTTACTCTTTCTTTTTTAAGTCAGCTGAACATCCACCTGATGCGCCTCTCACCGTAAATATGGTTTCATCGGAGAACCAACCTAATGTACATACAACATACCACTAGGCATGAGCAAATGGTATAAAATACCGATCCCATCCCGATCCCGATCCCGATAATCCCGATCCCGACATGTTTCGGTATCGGAAACGGTATCCACATTTTGGTTTTTTCGGTATCGGTACGGTACGGTATCGGTAAAATACCTACTTTTACCCTCAAAATACCGATACCGTACCGACATGTTTCGGTATCAGTATCGGTATCAAGTATTCATGAAATTTCGGGATCGGGATTATCGGTATCGGGACGGGATCGGGACGGGATCGGTATTTGCTCATCCCTACATACCACTGTGGCATCCACGACAAATGGTAGTGCAAGCTTCCACGTTATGCATTTGTTCTTGCCCCAGCTAATGGCCCTCGGAATCCCATCATGCTTGATAGCAAACTTCTTAGAGTATGGGAAAACCTCGAAGATCCATATCTAGAAAATCACAATATAATAAACTTCAGAAAAGTAAATTACAACAAAAAAATTTGTCTTAAACAAAATAGCATAACCTTAAAGGCCCAAATAAATCCCTCTAGCGAATAATTAAGCGTCGAAAAAGCGCGTCGCGCAGAGCGTTTTGGCAGCGCATTATGTAGCTGCCTGTACACAACCTTTCAGACATATGAACCCCATGGAAATATGTTCCATGAGTCCAAATCCTCCACTAGTTCTAGAACATCCGAGTCAACCAAATAGCTAGACTGACAGCCCATGAATCCGACCTCAAGCAACATCAGCAGACAAAGCCGTACGGCATCAAGGTCCGATAACTGATCAAGAGAGCTATAAAAGACGTTTTTGAGATCCGAAACCTTTACCCTAGCTTGTACATGACCAAATACCCTCCCCCTGAATGTCGTATCTGGCCCCACGTGCATCCGATGTTGTCTCCAAAGTTGAGGCGGACCAAATCGCAGTCCTGTAATGAGGCAAAACTCTTGAGGTCCAAACCGCAACTCCTGACCTCCAACATGAAAAAATAATGCATCTTGATGCACGACCGGGGTCGGGGTATATTCAGTCTGTAGTATCAGATGGAGTAAACTCGAGTCGATAGATGTAGAGCGTACATCTAGCCATGGTCCAAAACACGTTCCCCGAAATAACTCCGACCTAGCAGAGCCTGGTCTCAACCTAACCCGGATTTCTGTCGCTACTTCTATGCGGCATCGAATCTTCACTTCAGCCCGAAAATACAACTCCTGAAGAAACAACAGTATACAATGTATATCATCATACAAATTAAAAGAGACTGTAATAATCTTTTTACTTTGAAATTCATATATCAAAAAACTGTCAATCATGTATTTGAACGTAATTAGGCATGGCATAAACGTGTAAAAATCATAAAAAGACGACTTAACACAAAAAGGAACTCGTCATACACACGCATTTAACAAATGCCAAAAATCTTGTGTTTTTTTAACGTGATGACATAGATCTAGCGAGAGTCGTAACTCGTAAGGATGCATTTATATACAGCTTGACCTAAAACAATCAGAAAGTGAGCTTATATTTCTTATGTAACAATGGGTAGTCCTATTCCTATAACCACTTGTATACAACCATATAAAAGTGTTATACGCCCGTATTCATTTTGTATACACTCGTATACATAGGGGGTACAACATACACAGAGAGGTACATTTTTCCGAAAGCCATTGAGAAATTATGTGAAAAGTTGTCTCCACAAACCTTCTCAGTTGGTGTATCTGAGGCATCTTCCTCTGTCTTGACCATTTTTTAACCAATCTGCAATCAAACAAAACAACAATTACTAGTAAAATATAAACACTTGGACCCATATCTAAGTCTAGGGATGAGCTCGGTAGGAAAGTACCGGTACCGAAAATCGCCAAATATGGGTACCGGTATTGGTACCGAAAATGCTCGGTACAATATTGAAGAGGTATGGTCCCAACTCCTTGCCAACATGGCAAGGACCATACCACTTTCTCCATCCTACGTGGCAGTGACATCAACCGCATCATCCAGAAGCTTCTAGAAGCTTCTGGAAAAGATCCAGGTGACACCAAAGATGCTCCAGCCGACACAAAGGACAACACGTGTCACCAGAGATCAAGCGCCAAGTGGACCTGCAACAGGTCAGGGAGCAGCCCGACAACATCAGTACGATGTTTCCAAATCAGCCAAATACAGGCGCGCCACGTGTACCACTACCCTGACCACAGCAGAGGAGACCAAGAGGATATTCCCCTTGGTCGGACAGCTGGCGCGCGTCTGCAGCTGGCACTGCTCCTCCTTCCCTTCTTCACCCTCCGGCTATAAATAGGACCCTTCACCATCCAGGTTGATCATCTTGCTCTCACTATTCTCACACTTAACACACACTGATTATCCTTCCTCGGAACAGTACTTATTCTCACGCCGGAGCCTGGTTAAGAGGGAAACCCCCATATTCCCCTCTTAACGAGACTGACGGTTTGCTGTTTTGCAGGAGACGGTCATCTTACGAGTAGGAAGAGAGATTGAACCCACAGAAGAAGTAACCCCACTGATTAACCATAGTGTCAACCAGTGTTTCATCATTGGCGCCATCCGCTTTTAGCAAAACCACTCTCATCTCTTTTTCTTTTCGAAAAACTCGTCAAAATGGCTGAAAACAACCCTTCCCACCAAATCGATGGAGACGTTTCTTCCTTCGAACTCGTTTCGGACAACATACACGTCCAACGAGGTCCAAGGAACGAAGCTATCCAAGAATGGCCACCAAACATGGAGTTTCCCAGCATTTTCGGGAGTACATCCAGGGTTGCCGCTCAAAACGCACCTGGTGCTGCTTTCCAAACTCCATCCAGAATCATCACTCAGACCACAAACGGAGCAGCGTTCCAGCCTCCGTCAGAGGTAGTCCAACAGACACCACCAGTGCAACCTCAGAACCATGGAGCTGGCCCATCAGCTCCATCGGAACAAGCACAAATGAACTTCTCTGCACTACTAGGGCTACCCGAAGGAAAAACTCTTGCTTCCTGGTATGCCGAACAAGTGGCGTCCATAAACCTTGTCTACCAGCAACTCAGTGCGCAGCAAGCTTTGCTCCAAGCACAAGCTCACCAGTCAGTATTCGTCACTCCACCGCAAAGGCCTTTGAGCGCCCCTGTGCCTCAACAAACCAATGCATACAACCTGCGTCCTGAGTCACTACCTCCACAGCATGTTAGAAGGCCAAGCGCGCACGACACGCGTGATACTTACGGTGAAACAGAAAGCAACTATGTGCAGTATTCCAACCAACCGAAGAAGCCGATACAAAGTCGTTTAGGTCCGCGCAACAAACGACGAATTTGAAAACGATGAGGAGACGCGCACAGTGTTCAGCAGGCTCCCACCAGAGCATGAAGCATACAAACCTCGCAAGCGTGCGGGTTATGACCCAAAAGCAGAGCATGATTTCACTCTAAGCTATCGCCCAGACGACATGGCTGAGAATTCAAAGTTCATCCGAGAGATCGCCACGGCTGCCATAGACAAAACGAAATTGCCACACAACGTGGGCAAATACAACGGGTTGACAGACCCAGACGATCATCTCCAAGTATTTAACGGTGCGGGAGCAACGGGCGGATGGAACTTGCCAACCTGGTGTCACCTCTTTGCTCAAACCTTCGTGGGCGCGGCGCGCATCTGGTTTGACAGCCTACCAGCAGGAAAAATCAAATCCTGGATCGATTTCAGAGAGAAGTTCCTGGCACACTTCTCACAACAGCGACGACACACCAGGGATCCAGCCGATTGTTTGAACATATGGCGCAGAGACCACGAAAGCGTAGAAGATTTCATTACCCGGTACAACAAAGAATGTTTAGAGATCGGCGACTGCGGCGAGAAGATGATGCGCGCACACTTCATGCGGGCAGTCAAGTGCGATGATTTAATCAAGCGTGTAAAAGGTAGAGACGGAGGACCCAAAGATTGGGAAACCTTCATTGAGGCAGCCAAAACTATTGCACGGTCGGATAGACAGTTGACCGGTGACGATCACCGTCAACGCAGCTACAACCATAACGACCGGCATAGCAAGAAGGGCAGGAGCCAACCTTGGAAGGCGTCCGGTCACAGGGAACGAAGCCCGGTAAGAGAGGATGCGCGTCACACGATCAACCAAATCGCACACCGGAAAGAGGTGAAAAAAGAAAACAGAGAGAAACAGTGGACACTCCTAACGAAAACCCCTTCAGAAGTCTTGGCAACCGAGAACCACCAGTTCAAGCCACCACTACAAATGCGCAACAAGAGGGGCCAAGACCCAAATCTTTTCTGCGACTTCCACAAGGACACCGGCCACTTAACCGACGATTGTTTCAGCCTCAAACAAGAGATCGAAAGGGCCTTAAGAGACGGAAAGTTAACTCACCTGGTCAAAGGTGGAAAGCGTGATTACCGTCAGATCCAAAGGAGAGAAGAAGGGCCGGATAACAAGAAACTCCGAAAGTTAGATACCCATATGGTCCAAGGGGGCCCACGAAGGTCAAGAAAAAATTACAACAAGCGCGCGCAGGATGACTCATGGCGCGAGAAACAAGTCGTTTTCCCAGTCGTCAGAGGAGGCCCACGAGAGAGACGGCCCATAGTCATTTCAGGCGTCATTGGGCATTATCAAACAGATTACATCTTCATCGATCCGGGGAGCACTGCGGATATCATATACGAACAGTGCTTTAATCAGTTCGATCAGGAGGATAAAGCGCGCTTAGAACCAGTTGATTACCCGCTCACTGGATTCTGCAACGAAGCCGTTTTTCCTCTAGGACAAATATCGTTTCCAGTGTTGCTCTCAGACGGAAGAAACTCAAGAACAGAGGAAGTCACGTTCATGGTGCTGCCGGCACATTCAAGACACGATATTCTACTGGGAAGGGAATCCCAAGGTGATTTCAGCATGATTTGCTCTGGCCCACACTCCGCAGTGGGATTTCCAACGGAAACAGGAGTAGCCATCATCTATGCAAGCAAAGAAGTATTAGCGACAGATGAGCTAAGACCTGCAAAGACAAGGAAACCAGAAACACGCCAAGAGACAGAAAAATGGGAGCTCAACAGCGCATATCCGGAACAGACGGTAACCCTGGGACCGGCAATGTCCGACCTGACGCGCGCGGCGCTGAAGAAACTGCTGTTCCAAAATATGGATGTCTTTGCCTGGACGCCAGCAGACATGGTGGGCGTTCCACGGCACATAGCTGAACACCGCTTAAACGTAGCGGAAGAGGCCAAGCCGGTGGTACATGCTAAGCGCCATTTGGGAGATATAAAGCACGACGCCATGAAAGAGCAAGTGATAGAGCTGTTAAACGCGGGGATCATCAGAGAGGTCAGGTATCAAACATGGGTGGCAAGCCCAGTGATGGTTCAGAAAAACAATGGTAGCTGGAGGATGTGCGTAGACTACAAGGATCTGAATAAGGCATGTCCACGCGACTGTTACGCCTTACCAGATATCGACGAGAAGATCGATTCACTAGCCACATTCCGATGGAAATGTTTCCTCGATTGCTACAAAGGGTATCACCAGGTACAAATGGCCGTGCAGGATGAAGACAAAACCGCGTTCCGCACACCAACAGGGCTATACTGCTATACCAAAATGCCCTTTGGTTTAAAAAATGCGGGAGCGACTTATCAGAGGCTCATGAACGAAACCTTCCACGACGCCATCGGCAAGTACATAGAAGTGTATATGGACGATCTGGTTATCATGAGCAAGGAAGAAAGTACAATGTTGCTGAACATCCAAAAGACATTTGACACCCTGCGCGGAGTCAACATCAAGTTAAACCCGACGAAGTGCTCCTTCGGCATGGAGGAGGGGAAATTCCTGGGTTTCATTGTCACGAAAGATGGTTTCAAGGTGAACCCTGACAAGATACAAGCAATAGAACGCATGCCGTCACCGTCAACGATCAAGGAGATGCAAAAATTAGCAGGACGGTTGGCAGCACTCAACCGCTTCCTAGCCAACCACGCGGCGAAATCATTTCCGTTTATAAAAACTCTCCGAAACTACATGAAGAAGAGCCAATTTCAGTGGACTCCAGAAGCTGAAAGCGCTTTCCGCGAGATGAAAGACTGCCTCATCAAGCTGCCAACCTTAACCGCACCAGTCAAGGGCGAACCCCTGGTACTATACTTGTCAGCCTCCGACAGGGCAGTAGGAGCAGTGTTGCTTGTAGATCGACAGGGCGTCCAGACGCCGGTCTATTATGTGTCACGCACTCTAACCGATCCAGAAACCCGGTACGCAATCATGGAGAAACTAGTGCTCGCACTAATTCATGCATCCAGACGGTTGCGTCGGTACTTCGCCAATCACGTCATTCACGTGTTAACTAATTACAACATTGGCAACATACTCGCAAGACCGGAGATTTCAGGGAGACTGGCAAAATGGGCGATAGAGCTCGGGGGTCATAACGTAGTGTTCAGACCAAGACCGGCGATCAAGGGCCAAGTGCTCGCAGATTTCATGACAGAGGTACCAGACGACAAAGATCGAGAATGCAAGGCAATGGAAAAGGCCGAGAAACAACAAGTGGAAGAACCATGGCTACTATACACAGATGGTGCGTCCAACGAGGATGGCGCAGGTGCTGGTCTCCGGCTGGTGAGCCCCGACAAACACGAGTTCACCTACGCCATACGCCTGGATTTTAAAAGCACAAACAACGAAGCCGAATACGAAGCCTTCCTTGCTGGGCTAAGATTGGCAATCAAAATGGGCGTACGACACATCGAAGCACACGTAGACTCCATGTTGGTGGCAGGACAAATCAACGGAGAATACGAAGCCAGGGGAGATACGATGGCACTTTACCTAAGCCAAGCAAAGACACTGCTGCAAACCTTCTATTCCTACAAAGTGCATCACATAAATAGAAGCGAGAACAAGCCAGCAGACGCGCTGAGTAAACTCGCCTCTACAAGCTTCCAACACTTAGCAAAGGATGTACGAATAGAAGTTTTGAGCAACCCGTCCGTACCACTTCGAGAAGTAAGCGTCGTTCAACTAGGGACAACGTCTTGGATGACTCCGATAATCACATACCTCCAATCCGGAGTACTCCCGGAGAACAAGGCAGAAGCAAGGAAAGTCCAGTACAAATCCGAACATTACCAGATGGCGGATGGGATCTTGTATAGAAAATCATACCTCGGGCCTTTGTTAAGATGTGTTGACCCCGAAGACGCACGCTATCTGATCAGAGAGGTGCACGAGGGAATCTGTGGTATACATGCCGGTCCAAGGATGGTGGTTGCGAAAGTCATGAATGCGGGATACTATTGGCCCGGAATGCATTTGGACGCGGTCAAAGAGTTGAGGAAATGCGTTGGATGTCAACGACATGCGCCCAAAACAATGCGCCCCAAGAATGAGTTAGTACCAGTTACTACGGCATGGCCTTTCCAACAATGGGGAATAGACATGGTGGGACCCTTTCCCGAAGCCCCAGGAGCTGTCAAGTTTATAATAGTCGCAGTTGACTATTTCACCAAATGGGTAGAGGCGAAGGCACTCGCGTCGACCACAGCCGCAGTCGTCAAAAAGTTCATTTGGGAACAAATCATATGTCGTTTTGGCTTACCTCTCAAGATAATCACCGATAATGGGACCAACTTTGCTGAAGATAACCTCCAACGATGGTTCAAGGAACTACACATCGAACACACCTTCTCCTCGGTCGCGCACCCACAGGGGAACGGTCAAGTTGAAGCCGTCAACAAGAGTATAGTCGACGGAATTAAGGCAAGACTGGGAGAAAAGAGAAGAGGTTGGGTAGACGAACTGCCAAGCATCTTATGGGCCCACAGGACGATGCCCAAAACAAGCAACGGAGAAACACCGTTTAGCTTGGTTTATGGGTCGGAGGCTGTAATACCAGCAGAGATAGGGTTGCCGTCACCAAGAATGCTCTCCATGAACATGATCAACAACGAAGAAGAAAGGAGGATCGACCTCGACCTCTTAGAAGAACGGAGAGAAATGGCGGCAATCAACGAAGCAAAGTATAAAACAAAGCTGGAAAAATATTACAACTCCAAAGTCCGAATATGCACCTTCAACCCGGGAGAATACGTCCTCAGAGACAATGAAGCCTCAAATGCAGAAAAGCCCGGGAAGTTAGCTCCCAAATGGGAGGGTCCGTATGTCATCGACACCGTGCTCGGAAAGGGGGCCTACAAACTGCGCACCATCGACAACAAAGCGGTTCCCCGCACATGGAACGCTCAACAGCTGAGAAGGTGCTACTTATGAATGAAGTTTTTGTAATTACAATGGCCTAGTTGCCAACACATTTATAATACAAGAAGTGTTTGGCTACCTTTTTATTACGCAAGTTTCTTGGTCACAACTGCATGTATCACTTTGGGCATACACAAAAACATCAATGGCTCGACCATTAGGTAACGTTGTAGACCTCCAAGGCCTGTCACAAACAAGTGCATAGCCGGGTCAGACACACAACTAAAGCCTAACAAACGCCAATCAAATACTTCGTGCCCACATAGACACGAAAACGTCGAACACAGGACAAACAAACATTGTAAACACCCCCAAGGCTGAGAATAGCCGGGTACACACAATAACCTGTCTCTCGATCACTTCGTACTCACGACTCACCTGCGCACGAATACGACAGAATAAAACGTTGTAATAAACACAACATAACCTGTCAGCGCCATTATTCATTCGTGATACCTGAATCAAAGTAATCACACATGCACATATTATGACGACAACAAATTCGCTTAAAAAACAGACAACTGTTAGCATAACATCTGTCAAAACGCAGTCATATATCCACAAACGTAACAAGGAAGTTAAAATTGTTTATCGAATAGTCAAAAACAAGACCACCTAAGGTCATACGCGGCGCGCAGGCCAGAAGTCTTCACTCCGGCTGACTGGGTCCAACACCCCCAGCCGCATCACCTTCATTACCCAATGCTCTCTTCAACATAGCAACACCATCCGGCCTTCGTGCCAGCTTTTTCGCAGCTTTAACCACCGCAAACTCCAAGGACGAAAACTCCTGCCTCTTTGCAGCATAAGCAGCAGTGCAATCTTCTTTCCACATCTCAAAATGGTGTTCTTTCTCCTTATTAAGGGCCGCAGCCCTGCCTTCGTTGTATCCATCTTTACGACCACTGCTGTAACCAGCTTGCCCCAACTCATACATATAATGGGCAAGCTCGTCCGAATTCACGATGCGTTCAGCAATCTGCAACAAACACACAAGTAAGGTCCAATTCACGACAGTCAAAAAAAAAAAAAAAAATTACCAGAGGCACCGCGCGTGAAAGTAACCATTTACAATCAGCAGACATCTCCTCAGCAAGGAGTTCAGCGGCTTGGCACTCAGCAGTCTTCTCCTGAAGAAGACGTTCGGAAGTCTCACATCGCCTCGCCAGAACTTCCAGCTTAGCGATGCGTTCAACATACTCTGTCTCCTTCTTTTCAAACATCATGCGCGCTTGATTAGCTTCATCAGCAATATTCTTCTTTTCACCAGACAAACGAGTAATCGTGTCACGTTGCGTTCTAAGCTCAACATTGGTACGCTCGCACGCCGCTTCCCAATTTTTCTGCTTGTCAGCATTGGCTTTCCTCTCCTGGGCAAGCTTTTCCTCGGCGTCAGCAAGCCTCCACTCCAACCCCTTTTTCTCAGCATTGAACTTCTCCCTTTCTTCCACAAACAGTCTCTTATCAATCTCAAACTCCATTGTATCCTCCCCCATCTGTTTCCACTCGCGGACAATCTCCTGAGTGGTAGAGAAAAAATTAACCCCGGCCTGAACATGATCATCCAACAGTGCAAACCGGCGGCGTTTCCTCTGAAACATCCTTTCAGCTGGGGGGAGAGACAACGAGTAGAAGTCATGGCAATTTTCAGGGTTGTCCATCCTAGAACCTTGGGTCAAGTTCCAATTGGGGATGTACGGAAGATCGTCACAGGCGGGATTCGTGGTATCAACGGAATCAGCATGAAATTTTCCAAATTGAGGGCTGCGGACGGCACCCGAGGTTGCACCACCACCATCACCTGGGGGGCGTTTGGTATACACGGTTTGATGAGGAGTAGTTTCACTCACCTCTACCTCAACCTCAACGTTCTTACCGCGATCACCACCAGCACCACCTGCATCACCACCACCTTCCGCAACCTGCTCAACACCCGCAGTTTTTTCCTGCCCGTCAGGAGTATCACGAGGGGGAGACAACCCAAATGTCCTCGACGGCGGAGACGCAGGAGGTGTAATCTTAGAAATATCAATCTTGTGCCCACTTTGAGCTGTTTTGGTACCTGCCCCAAAAAACGAGCAGAGCATATTCAAAGAAAAGGATCAACAAATAAAAACGTAGGAGACGCTGGGAAAAAATAAAGCGAATACCAGAAGCTTCATAGATTTTCTGCAGCAAATCACTTGGCTTTTCAGCAAAAATAGCCATATCAATATCAGATTCAGAAGGGACGGGAGGATTCTCTTTCTGAAGTTTAATCCTCTTCGCCGCAAGCGCAGCAGCAGCCTGCTCGTCAAGTTTTCGTTTCCTATCATCAAACATCTTTTTTTGCATAATCTCCGTTAAAGTCGCCTGATCCTCAGGGTCCGACTCAGGGTGTTTCTCTCCAACCCCTAAACCGGGCAACGTATCAGAAACGACAACATAATCAAAGGTACGAGAAGTATGAAGTCGCTTACGAGGAGACTTAGAGGAGGTTCCTTCAACTTTTTTCCCTTTCCCTTCCGGCCTATCAGTTTTCTTCCTCCTCGTCTCCAACGGGTTAACGGTCTCGACTGGAATCTCCACATCTTCCTCCACAGGCTCGTTCACCGGCTCTTGCACAGCCCCTTGCATCGGACCTGCACGCGCGGAAGGAGACGTTAGGCCTTCCAACGATCTGCCAGAACCATCGCTCGAGAGAACGTTAACTTCTTCTCGAACGGAATCAAACGAATCACCCTCATTTTCAATCTCCTCACCTAACACAGTGTCCACATAAGCAGTGAAACTCTCATCACTCGGGTGCAGAAACCGATGACGGATCTGATCCAACCAAGGCCCTTTGTCAGCCTTCGGTATTGCCTCAACCATTGCACCCGGAGCATCGGGATCCAAAACATTCATCAAAGAGAACCCTACTGCAAAAAGGAGGAAATAAAGCACAAAAAAAGTACAATCAAAGGAAAAACAAAAAGGGGATATGGAATAAACGTACACTTGCCACTATGACCATAAACCGGAACACCCAGCGGATTTTTAGGAACCCATTTCATGCTCATCCCAGCACCAACTAACGCCATCTCCTCAAGTTGAACTATCGGAGTGGCCTTACGGGTCAACCTCTTGTACCAGTCCTGATTAGCAAAGTCTGCAACCACATCAACCTTCGGGATACCCTCTCCCACAGATCTATAATGCATGTCTACAGGCACAACACCCCGGCGAATGTAGAAAAACTTCTGCTTCCAGTCATGTATACCCTTTAACGGCACAGAACAAACTGGCGACACGCCGGTACGAGCACTAAAGGAGTAAAAACCATTTGTATAAGTAACAGTGTAGAAGACGTTGAACATATCAAACGTCGGATCTAACCGGTTGGCCATACAAACGAACTCAAAGTGGGTAATGCGGGGAAGCCCGATGGCATTGATTTGGGATATATGAAGTCCATAACCCCTCAACACGTCAGCAGTAAATCGAGTCATCGGAAGCCTAAAATTACCCTCCCGGAAAAAAGCGGCGTACAAAGTCATGTACCCAGGAGGAGCTTCCATGGCGGTGGAACCAGCAGTCGGATATTGAGCACCCCAACCAGGGAGAAATCCCATGTCCCTTACCAGATTCTGAAACTCTTCTTCTTTCCAACCAATAACCGCCTGATCTGGGCCGGGAGGAATCTTACCCTTGTTCCTTTTCTTCCTCGAAGAAGGATTCGAAGTAGACATCGTGAAAACGGAACAAAAACACAGGTGAACTCCGGAGAATAAAGGAAGAAAACAAAGGAAGATGAGAGAAATCCGGTTTTCAAATTTTGAAAAGTGAAGTATGGAGGAGACCGCCTTGGAATTTATACCCATCGCATTTAATGCGATGGGCAGTGAACCGCCAGAGATACAGGAAAGGATCCAATTAAGGCGAGACACGTCAGAGGAGAGAGAAAACGCCACCATCTTTTTTCGGAAAAGTATGCAACAACCGCCTGCCACTATGACGTAAAGTAACTGACGTGACTGAAAAGGCGCCTGTTCAACTGACACCAGGTTGTCACGTCAGTCACTCTTCCCGAAGACAACAACAAAGCTTCTTCCTGAAGACAACACTCATAAAAGCGCCAAAACCCATGCGCCATGCGTCATGCGTCCATTTGGCTCACTTCCGCAGGGAGTCAAAACCCATGCGCCATGCGTCATGCGTCCATTAGGCTCACTTCCGCAGGGAGTCAAAACCCATGCGCCATGCGTCATGCGTCCATTTGGCTCACTTCCGCAGGGAGTCAAAACCCATGCGCCATGCGTCATGCGTCCATTTGGCTCACTTCCGCAAGGAGTCAAAACCCATGCGCCATGCGTCATGCGTCCATTTGGCTCACTTCCGCAAGGAGTCAAAACCCATGCGCCATGCGTCATGCGTCCATTTGGCTCACTTCCGCAAGGAGTCAAAACCCATGCGCCATGCGTCCATTTGGCTCACTTCCGCAAGGAGTCAAAACCCATGCGCCATGCGTCATGCGTCCATTTGGCTCATTTCCGCAAGAAGTCAAAAACCCCACACCATAACAAACACTACCTTCATAAGTCCAGAATCCCTCCTAGACGATCAACTCACCTAGAAGGCACACTGGACTGGGGGGACTTGAAGAGGTATGGTCCCAACTCCTTGCCAACATGGCAAGGACCATACCACTTTCTCCATCCTACGTGGCAGTGACATCAACCGCATCATCCAGAAGCTTCTAGAAGCTTCTGGAAAAGATCCAGGTGACACCAAAGATGCTCCAGCCGACACAAAGGACAACACGTGTCACCAGAGATCAAGCGCCAAGTGGACCTGCAACAGGTCAGGGAGCAGCCCGACAACATCAGTACGATGTTTCCAAATCAGCCAAATACAGGCGCGCCACGTGTACCACTACCCTGACCACAGCAGAGGAGACCAAGAGGATATTCCCCTTGGTCGGACAGCTGGCGCGCGTCTTCAGCTGGCACTGCTGCTCCTTCCCTTCTTCACCCTCCGGCTATAAATAGGACCCTTCACCATCCAGGTTGATCATCTTGCTCTCACTATTCTCACACTTAACACACACTGATTATCCTTCCTCGGAACAGTACTTATTCTCACGCCGGAGCCTGGTTAAGAGGGAAACCCCCATATTCCCCTCTTAACGAGACTGACGGTTTGCTGTTTTGCAGGAGACGGTCATCTTACGAGTAGGAAGAGAGATTGAACCCACAGAAGAAGTAACCCCACTGATTAACCATAGTGTCAACCAGTGTTTCATCAAATATGGTACACTACCCGGACAAGACCGGTTTTTGAAGGTAAAATTCGGTTAAATACCGATAACCATTATTAAACTCTAAACCCCTAAAAGTTAAAACCTAAAGTCAAACAACTAAAAGCTAAAAGCTAAAAACCAAATCATCATCATCATCATCATACTCCGTAAATCCCACCAATAGCAAAGCTAACGTAGGAATAGAGAGGCTGCTTCCAGTGAGACCCTCGGCTCGATAGTAGTTTTGCATCAAGCCTTGGACATAAGGCACATAACACTCAGCAATTAAGACAAAAGGCCGATTAGAGCATATACTCCTTGTCTTTCGGCTATCAACGCCATCACATGGTGCATGATTAACCATCCCCCTCTTTTAAAGTTATTTTCACGAAATTAGTAAAATAATGTTAAAATTAGTGCACTTTCACTTTTGCCCCCCGAGTGCCCACAAATATATACATTATATGCGCATACCGCAAGCGGGGCGTAAGCTTAAAACTAAATGATAAAGCTAAACCCTAAACTTTAAAAAATAAACCCTAAAAAACTAAACCTCGAAAAAAAAAAAAAGGAAACACAAATATCAATAGTTAGATGGAGTTCTCACAAGGTTTCTCAAACACTAAAAATACAACAAGTCAATAAGCCATGAAATAAACTAAAAAGAAGTACAGATGTGCTTGAAGGTGAGTGTGTGTTTGTTGCTCGTATCACCAAAACAAACTAAAAGTACACCAAAAATAAACAAATACAAAATATTTATAGAAATTAACATAAATACAGAATGTTTGTATCAACTTTCCGATTATTAGCATATATGAATTCACAAAACGCTATTAACGGAATGATAAAGAAACAAAATGTAAGTAGGTAAGAGAATAATAAGAAAAAGTAACCTGAATAATAGGAAATAGAGAAGGAAGAAGACGAGTGTTGTTGACAAGAGATAACACCACAGCAGCAGCAAAGTTCCATTAAAAGGCATCGTTTCATCTTCTGGAGCTTTCATCGGTATCTGCGCTCCGGAGACGCCTCCTTCCGATAAAAAAAGTAACTTAAGCCGCGTTAATAACCGGAGACGGCTCCGTTCAATGAAAAAGTAACTTAAGCTGCGTTAATAATACCCATGTATAAAACAGATATGAGATTAGGTGAGAGAAGGATCCAATGTTTTTAAAACCGGATCGGATGTCGAACCGGGTATAAGAACCGGATACCATCATAAATAACATAAAAATTAAAAAATAAAATAAATAGAATCTATAGAATTTATTTTTAAACTTATAAAATAAAATTTTTAACATTCCATAAAAGACAAACAAAAATAACACACAAACCAAAATTGATTTAATAATTTAGTTTAGTATAAGAGATTACATGCTTAAAAAATAATAACCCTCTTTAAAAGAAAAGAAAAATAGTATTTAAAAGAGTAAATTGCCATTTTAGTCCCTGAGGTTTGACCAAAATTGTCATTTTAATCCAAATAGTTTTTTTCTTGCCATTTTAGTCCAAATAGTTTTGTTTTCTGCCATTTTAGTCCCTAACTTTTGTATTTTTTTGCCATTTTCATCCAACCCACTAACTCCATTCGAAAAATTTAGTTAACTTAGGTGAATCTTGGCCAAACCACGTTTTTCTTTCTTTTTTTGCAGGTGCGATGGTATGGGATGGTGTTGTGCCAGTTTATAGTGGAGATGATGGTGGTGGTTGTTGGTTTTACGATGATGGCGGCGGTTTGGTTGATGACGTGGCTGGCGGAAAGTGGTCAGCGGTAGTGGAAATGGTGGGTGGTGATGGTGGTGGGGTGGGTGGGTGGGTGGTGATGGTGCAGGCAGGTGGTGGCGATGATAGAATGTTGTGATGGGGTGGCTGGTGGGAGGTGGTGGTGGTGGTCGATGAAAATGGCCAAAAATGACAAAAGTCAGGGACTAAAATGGCAGAAAACAAAACTATTTGGACTAAAATTGCAAGAAAAAAACTATTTGGACTAAAGGTGCAATTTTAGTCAAACCTCAGGGACTAAAATGGTAATTTACTCTATTTAAAATTATAAATTAGATTTAAAAAAAATATATACTTTTGGAACATTGAATTGATGATGTGTGTCAGTGTGTGCGAAGAGTAGTCAATCAACCTTTTTTATATTAGCATTCACATTTTCTATTTTATTACACAAGATACTCTCAATTTTATTTTCTATCTCTACCGAGTACTAGAGTTCGCCGGCCGGAGATAAAATTACCAATCGTAAATCTTCAAAAAATCTATCCACAGTGGAGTTCCAACGCCATGAACACCGAGTCTTCTTGTTTCCTCTTCGTTTTCTTCTCGTGACGTTGATGTTACGCCGTTACTAAGTTCAGCAGTTTTCCTCACAACCTGTCGCCTCTGTCATTACCTCTCATCTTCACTGTTGACGGTCGGAGAACCTTCTCTCTTTATTAATCGGATTAAAAAATAAACATAATTTAACCACCGGCCCGACCTTTTCCGGCGAGTTTCGGGTTCGGCCGCCGGCCAGAGGCTCGGCCGGCCTGATGCAAAACGGGTCCAATGTTGGAAATCAGGCCCTTGATCGAACACACAAACACCGGATGAACGAACTGGTTCGACTCTTTGTATTATTTATCAATAAAAACACACTAATAACAATAGACCTAACCATCTATTTATACTAAACCTATTCTAGTCCTAACCCAACTCGAACTCTATAAATACAAATAAATAAACCAACTTGATAAACTTATCTAATTCGAACCAACTATTATCCCTATAATGACTCAATAAATAATTCAACACAATTATCTATAACCCGTCTTTATCCTTATCTCTTTAATTCAAGATTAACCCAACATTCACCCCCTTAATCTTGATCTCGGTTCTTGCTAACTGGAATCAGTTTTCTTGCTTGATTCAAATCGCTCTTGCTTGCTTCATTCGAATTCATTCTTGCTACTTGCTACGAGTGAAACATACTGATCTTGCTTTCTTCTACTCACTAGCTTACTAACTTGCTTCAATTACAGGTTAAGCGCTACCTGTTTTTCTTTCTTGCTTTCCGAATCACAAAGATTCGATGATTTTCTTTCTTAACGAACACACACGTGTCCGTTTCTTTCTTTCTTTCGGTTGTCGAATTTGCTTTCTTCTTTCTCGTCGACACCCGTTCTTCCTTTCTTGTGGTTTGCTACTTTCTTACTTTCTTGCAACACCACCGGTCTCTTTCTTTCTTCCGAGGCCATCTTTCTTTCTCATGAAGCGACGCCGGCCTCTTTCTTCTTTCTTGTGGCGTCTCTTCTCTCTTTCTTGCTTTCTTTTGAGATCAACGAACCAGTGCGGCACCCATCTTTCTTCTTTCTTCACGGTACCGACTTTCTTTCTTCTTTCTCTGGTTGTTGATCTTTCTTTCTCTCTTTCTTTGCAACACTTTCTTCTTTCAACAATATCACCACATAATTTTCCTCCTGACTTCTTTCTTCGATCCATTCAATAATTAACAAATGAGGTGTGAGTTTACCTGCTTATTTTCTTGCATTTTTGTTCAATAGGGTTTTTGAAAGAAAGTGGTTGCTTGCTTCACCAACATGCATGCCTGGTTCGCTCAACTATCTCAGCCGCTGCCTTTGAATTTTGTGGTGCTTCCCTTCCATTAATTTGACCACTTGCTTCCTTTTCAATGCGAATCAACTCCACCGAAACCTGCTTGCTTTCTTTCTGTTAATAGCTTTCTTCGTTATCAGCCCTTGCCATTTTCTTACAAACCTACTGCTTCCCTTCTCCTTCAGCCCCACAGCCAAAGGGCTGCTCTCTTACTCGAAACCGACTCTCAAACCGGCTCCCGTTATCAACCTTGCTCTGATACCAAATGTTGGAAATCAGGCCCTTGATCGAACACACAAACACCGGATGAACGAACTGGTTCGACTCTTTGTATTATTTATCAATAAAAACACACTAATAACAATAGACCTAACCATCTATTTATACTAAACCTATTCTAGTCCTAACCCAACTCGAACTCTATAAATACAAATAAATAAACCAACTTGATAAACTTATCTAATTCGAACCAACTATTATCCCTATAATGACTCAATAAATAATTCAACACAATTATCTATAACCCGTCTTTATCCTTATCTCTTTAATTCAAGATTAACCCAACATCCAACATAGCCACCCGGACCGGTGAAGCCACCGAACGCCGGCCCGACCGGTCAGACTTTGAAAACCATGGAAGGATCCACTAAAAAGTGGATTTTGCTTAAGTAGTTTTAAAAAGGATTGTAATGATGACATGTAAACTAAAATATTTTAGTCCTTATTATATAGTAGGAATATGAAAATGATAGGTGACACATCTTTTTGTTTTTTCTAAAAAGTGCAACAAAAAATTTAGTACAAAAAATTTAGCATAAAAAATCCAGTTCAAAAAAATATAACACAAAAAAAGTAACTTAAGTTGCGTTAGTAATAATTCCCATGTATAACATATGTGTGAGATTAGGTGATAACTAACTTGATTATCCGAAACTATATATAGTATATACCCACTTACCTAAACCATATATTCGCTCGAAACCCGAAAAACCTTTTAACTTTTATCTTCAATTTCCTTTTAACTTTTACTAGTTTCATATTTTGAAAACAAAACTTTAATTGGGGCATATATTTTGATGATATTATTTATATTTATATGCAACATAATTACTTTTACTAGCTTCATTACTTGAAAAAAAACTTTAATTGGGGCATATATTTTGATGATATTTTTTATATTTATAAGCAACAGAATTAAAAAGTTATTTTCTGAGATTAATATTATAGTACATGTACATTTTTAATTACTTTAAATAATTTTGTGATGATTTAAATGTATCTTGTTTCTTATAATTTAATTTATTGTATAGATTTTGAAAACTATAAAATTATAAAAGAATGTAAAACATAGAAATACATGAAATTTTTTTTTTTAAATATTAACGGATAATGGGTTGGGCATGGGATTGGGATTAGTCGTACCTGACCTATTGCCACCCCTAATTGCTTTGCGTTACTTTTAATTAGGGGTGTTGTTAGGGTTTTCTAATCAAGTTTCAGGTTATTCGAGTTTTTTGTTATAAGAATCCTACTCGTAACCTACGAATACAATTCGGGTATATTCAGCTCGGGTTAATTGGTATACGGGTTTCTAAATAAACGTTGCAATGCATACTTTACAAATTAACTTAACATGATTGTTAGTAAACAAAAAACATAAATTGTCAAATAAAAATACTCCCAATATGATATTTCATTCAAACTCATGCATTAAACACATATTTTAGCTAAAAATGTCATTTAAAATAAGCACAAAACGAAATCGTATAAACCAAGAAGAAAAAGTCAAATCGTATCAACCGAATCAAACATTTTTCGTGGAACAAGCAACCAATGCAACAAAACTTATGGGAGGAAAACTTAGATTTTTTGTTGATTATGTATGTAGAAGTATAATTGACATTTTTTTTTATGTAAAATCGAGTTAATCATGTGAACTCGATTTCTGTTTTTTTAACCTAATACTACTTTCGGTCCCATCTTGTTTGGGTTCAGGTAATCGGGTAACAGTGTAACACCATCAGGATAGTTTTATTCGGGTCGATTTTGAGTTTTGGTTAAAATTTCCACATGTACTTATAATGCCGTGTAAACGTGCACTTTTCGTATTTTCCCCAAATCAATTTCGGATTGGGTCAAAGAAGGTCAAGATGAGCACGGTATCGGAACCAGAAATACCGGAACCGAAAATCGCCAAATATGAGTATCGGTACCGATACATAAAATGTTCACCGTACAAATATTTGAAGGTAAAATTCAGTAAAATATTGTTATCGTACCGAACCAAAAGTACCGGTACACAAAACTAGGGATGAGCATTCGGTACTAGGTACCGAATTTCTCGTACCGACTTTTTCGATAACGAATCGGTACCCACTTTTTGACGTTTTTGATACCGGTACTTTTGGTTCAGTACCAGTACCCTTATTTGGCGATTTTGGTACCGGTACCGAGCTCATCCTACCGAAAACACCAAAATGTGAGTATTGATTCGGTACCGAAAACATCAGTACGGGAAATTCGGTACCGATACCGGTACCAAGTACCAAATGCTCATACCTAGTCAAAACAAATTCCGAGTTGGATAAAAGAAAGTAAAAGTCGGCTCAGGCTAGGAACATGTCTTTGGGAGGGAAGTGAATGATTTGAACCAGTTTCAAGTTGGTTTATAAGGCTGCTCGGTGTGGGAGCCGGGGAGGGCTCAGTGAAGCCTGATTCCCTCCAGAAACACCGGCCCCTTGTTCCGGTAAAGTTTTTTACCCTGGTGAAAGCAGAGCTAGCACCGATTGACAGGGAACTTGGGAGCTTTTTTTCTTTTCTTTTTTATTTGCTTTGTGTATGTATTTGGAGGTGTGTGTATTTTGTTAGGGTTTAATTTCTTTTCTTTTGCTGGTGACAAGAGGAAGAAGAATGAGCCTTTTCTTTTGTTTGAATTTGAAAAAAAAAGTCTTTTATGTTAGTTTTAATTTTAAATAATACACATAAAAATTTGGTTTTAATTTTTAATAAACCTTAAAGTGTGGTTTTAATTTTAAAAAGGACCCAAGACTATAAAATATATTTATTTTAATTATGTAACTTTTATTTTAGTTAAAATCTTGTATTTTAAAAGTTAAAATTAAATAATATTTAAGTTTTGGGAAAACTAGGGAAATCTTGGACGTCACCGTGCAATATGAGGACAACTAGAAAAAGCTGATGTGGCGCTGATGTATAAGGATGTAATTTGGATCGTATAATTCGTAGGAAGAAACCGGCATTTAGATCCTAGAAAACGAAGCTCTGCTTATCATTAGACAAAGTAAAGCAAAATCACTGATCACACTTTCATGAACGATTTAACCAAAATCCATTACACAAAAAAAGTAAAATCACTGATCACACTTTCATGAACGATTTAACCAATTTTAAAATTTGCCAAAATGCAATAAAATTATAGCAATCTGAAGTGAAATAGTACCAATAATTTCAATATTTAACCATCACTAATGAAATTACAGTCGACCGAACGGAGAAATCAGGTATCGTCGAAGGTGATGGAACCGATGGATGATGCTGTAAAAAAGTAAAAGTGGAGAGAAATTAGGGGTAAATATAACTGGAGTGTTGTGGGTAACTTCTGCACAACTGGGCCGAGAATTATATTGGGCCCAATCTTGACTTGTACACTTGTGTTGGTTGTCATAAAACTGTATATGGATGGATTGTTCAGGTTACAGCCAATATGCGGTAGCCCATTTGGTAGAGGCACATGCCTCACATAGGAGAGGTCCTAGGTTCAAACCTAGGCAAGGGGTTATACTTTAGAATTACTGATGCAAAGGGGGTAACACTAGCCGTTCACAAAAAAGATTTGACTTATAAAACTTGAACTTGTCGTTTAACAAATAAGTGAACTTTTATTTTTATTGATAAGTCTCAGCTCGTTTACAATTAAGTTTTGGGTCTTATAAAGTTGGCATCAAAAGCCCGACACAAAGTTTCCTAACAACTATGTATGATGTAACAGGCCCATTGGTGACCACAAATTAGTGAAATTACAATTCAAGTATACAATTATCTATGATGTGTCTATGCTTCTTTCATTTATGATACATGAAATGAGAACTAATAATGAAATGCACTATGTATCTATGCTTATTCAATTTATGGTATTGTGAAAGATGACCAGCGACCGTTTAGTATTGTGTGAGCTGAATTTTGAGCCTACGTGACTTCCTGCAGTAAATGGTTGTTGGCGAGATATCCGACACCATATCCGTGTAGGTCCCACCATAGGACTCGAACGTTGTTTGTTAGCTGTGTTTTTTAGTCTTCCACAAGCAATTTTAATCATATGATATATACCTCAATAAATAGTTATCTCCAACCTTCCGCCGTCATGTAACAGTGATAGACTCAGAGAGGCGTTTGACTGTTTCAAAAATGTGACGGACGCCTATGTGCCTAAGAAGGTGGATTCAGCAGGAAACAGGTTTGGATTTCTTTGGCTAGAGAATGCAGCACACTTGTGGGACTGGGTGCTTGAACTGTCAAGGGTAAAGATCGACGGTAAGATTATGGGGGGCGAATCTTGCTAGGTTCAACCCCTTGCTTTCATGACTAATGTCTCGTGATATAATGATTCTTTTTCTAATACATCCTTCAAATCGTTTCCAAAACTGGTTGCAATCATCCTTTATTTAAGAACCAATACCATAGATTCTTTGTGTGATGATCACTTGGTAGAACAGAGGATATCAAAACGAACACAAACATGAAACATCAAATCAGACCCATCTTGCCTTTTCCTTATTTGAATCCACCCCGACATCACCAGCAAGTATCGATTCAAACAACCAAATAAAGCAACTATAATATAATGATTCACAACCAAACAATTTGTTTAAAGTCATCACAGATAATTCGTAAACACTACAAATGTCAACAGTAGAATGACTATATGTTTTGAACACGGATTTAAGACTAGTTTCAATATGCCCCTCCAGCTTCCACTTGTTCCCCACTCTAGTCTTTCTCAAAGTTTCATTAGTGATCCTCCATCTTTCGTTCTTTAACCTTGTCACCTACAAAACCATAAATATATTTCAAATACATCTCTCACTAGAATATATGCTATTCAGTGAGTTTATAACATTATATATTTCAACAAAAACCTGCATCGCTTGTTGTTGCTTCAGTATTGGCCCGTCTCCTTTTGGGAGCAAATGTAATATGTTGTTGTTCTTGAAATAGAATTGCATCTGGATCAATCCTTCTTTCGTATCCAGTAATATCAAGACCTTTCAACAAAGAAATGCTATCGGGAAGATGACTTATAGGAGTATCCGTTAGATCTAATCCTTCCAAACTTTCTAAATCTCCTAGGTTCTCTGGTAATTTCTCAAGTTCAGAACAATAAGAAAGGTTAAGAAATTTGAGATGCTTTAGCTTACAGATGTTGGATGGAACATCTCTTATCTTGGTTGATGTTACACTTAGTGTATACAAACTTTCTAAATCTCCTAGGTTCTCTGGTAATTTTTCAAGTTCAGAACAATAAGAAAGGTAAAGCTCTTTGAGATGTTTTAACTTACAAATGCTGGATGGTACATCTCTTATCTTGCTAAATCTTAGATCTAGTTTGCTCAATGAATCTATTTGACCAACATCCACGGGTAACTTACGAACTTTACAACCACATAGATTGAGAGTTTTAAGATTTTTCAACTTACAAATGCTATCTGGGAGATGTTTAATTTTTGAATGTGTTAAATCTTGCTCTTCTAAGCACTCCAACTTGCCAATGTTCTCAGGCAATTCCTCTATGCTACACTGTTGAAGGTTAAGAATTCTTAAATGTAGTAAACTACAAATGCTTCCGGGAAGACTTTTGAGTTTTCTGCACCAACTGAATGATAGATTAACAAGCTTATGAAGATTTCCAATTGATGAAGGTAGGTTTTCTGTATCATTCCCGCTGAAATCAAGCTGTTGCAGATTACTGTTGGAGTGGCACAGGATTATATTCTGGAACTCCTTTAGATGTAAGCCACTTACAATAAGAAACTCAAGTGATTCCAAATCCTTGATAAATGAAACAGATTTCAACCTCATACAATGATCGAGGTTTAGGTAGGTAAGCCTTTTTAAGCATCCAACTGGCACATGAAGTTCTACCAAATCATAACAACCTCGAAGATCTAACCTCAAAAGATTTGGTGTCAACCCAAGGTCAAGGGTCTTCAACTTTGAGCGGGACAATGTAATGGATTTGAGCTTCTTAAGAACCTAATATCACACCAAAAAGAATGTAATATACTAATAATTGATCAATAAATAAATTAAAATTATTAATCAATCATCCTACCTTTCCTCCCACCCAAAGTTGTTCGATTCTGCTCTCAGACATGTGAAGCTCAACAAGATTATTTGCTTGAAAGGTTTTGGGTAAACACCCATGAGGGTAATATTCCCAATTCAAGTATCGTAATGCATTTGGAAAGTATTGACCAACTTCATCAATCTCCACAAAGTCATCACAATCGTTATCTATTTGATCTACAATAAGGCATCTTAGATTCTTCATGTTTCCAAGACTTTTCAAAACAATATTAGGGGTGAGCTTTAGACGTATACACCTTGTCGATTCAGAACCCTGTAATTCAACAATAGTTCATGTCATAAGTAAAAAAATTATGTTTGTCTCATCTCTATGTTACAAGTAAATCTGATTCTTACCAAGTCAGTATCCAACACATTTTCAATTTCTTCCTGAATCCATAATCTGCTATGTTTGTTGGGCTCATCTGGGTGCAAACGACGTACGATATTCTTGCCCATTTCTTCAATATGGTCATGCATGCTCAAGAAAGTGCCAAAACGATAATCATGAAAAGTTATTAGAGATCTCTGCTCAAGAACTCTTAAACCAATTCTAGCTTGAAATCCACAACTTTCAAGCATACTTATAGCTTCGTTTTTCTTCAACCCCTTCAATATGCATGCAACATCGAGGAATATTTCCTTGTAATCATCCTCCAGACTTTCATAGCTTAATTCCAATTTTGCAAGAGTCTCTTTCAACGGAATTCTTTTGAGTCTTGCTAATGCATCTATCCATTCATGCTTGTCTTTACCACACAAAAATGAACCCAAAACTTTGATTGTCAAGGGAAGACCAGCAGCATAACGTACAACCTGTAGTGATTCCGTTTCATACTCTTGAATTGGAAGATCTTTCCCAAATGCATGCTTACAAAATAGGCCAATCGCTTCCTCATCTGATAATAGAGTGACATCATGAATCCATTTCACTCTATGTGCTACCAACACTTGCTGATCTCTTGTTGTAATGATAATTCTACTTCCAGGCTTGAACCAATTAAGATCACCAGCTAATGCCTCAAGCTGCTCTTGATGATCCACATCATCAAATACCACAAGAACTTTTCTACCACGCAGCTTTGTTTTCATCATGTTTGTCCCGTCATGAACACTACTTACGTTGTTGCCTTGGCCATTTAGCAAATCCGAAAGGATCTTTCTTTGTAATGACAACAAACCGGACAACGACGCTTTTGAAACTTCCCTAACATTCTCAACAAAGCTTTTAGCTTCAAAGTGAATTGATATTCTATCAAACACAGCTCTGGCTAGTGTAGTCTTACCGGAACCTCCCATCCCCTTGATCCCTATCATGCGAACCTCGTTCGACGCGATATCTAAAGACTTCTCAAGGTCCTGTAGCCGGGGTTTCATGCCTATTAATTTATCATCAAGGTCCACATTAATGGGTCGTAACTCAAGTGAGATCCGCTCAATTATTAACTTGATGACTTTGGCTTCATGCCTATGAATTATAGAAGATTCAGTTAGCTAACTCAAGATCCCACATAAAAAGTTATATTTCAGGTCAAAATACGAAGTGTAAGACATAATAGCATATCAATAGCGACAATGCTTGAGCTTTCCTCAAAATAAGAAAGAAACTAAAAAAGAATGAATAGTTTCATAGAGAAATGTTGAAAGAAATTACCCATCAGCAGTGTTCCTTAAATCCCAGCCGGACAGATTGGCTGCTTCTTTTAGAGCTTCTATCCATTTCCCCATCTCTATATTGGTATGTTTGGCAAGGGCTTCTCCAACTGGCCCATGTTGTTTGCGAACCTTCGAAGGATCCACATCGTAAAAAACAGGGTAAGCAATCTGGTCGTTCGACTTTTGGCATTCCATAATCTTTACAAGTTCGTTTAAGCACCAAGACGAAGATGCATATTTCTTTGAGAAAACTATGATGAACAACTTGGACTCCTCAATAGATTTCAAAAGTTGCTCATTGATGCTTTTTCCTTGTTTAAGTCTCTCATCGTCCTTGAAAGTGTGAATGCCGTGTCGCTGAAGAGCATCATAAAGGTGATCCACAAAGTTCTTATGAGTGTCTTCACCACTGAAACTCAAAAACACATCATACTGATAGCTCTTCTTAACGAATGATGCAGAAGAAGACAACGCCATTGGAGGTATGTTTTGTCGAAGTTGACTGCAAAGAAACACAGATACTGATAGCTCTTCATATAAAGGTACCACGAAAATGTTGTAAATTTCTATCTACTATACTTTGGTATATATAGTTATGGTTTTCACCATTTGATAACAGAATTTTGTAATAGGATGGAATAGTAAATTCATGTGAAAAAAAAAAACTTAAATAACAATTATTATTAACTACGTTAATAAATAACTTGGTTGCATGATAATATATTCGAAAGCAACCACCAAAGTACAAAAAGACCACTCAATCCTTTTGGTGTCCACATAAATTTATGTTGAAATTTCCTTGCACCTTCCTGAGTTGACTTGGACTAATTCAGTCTTTATAAATGTTGATGTTGATTTATATGGCCTTTACATCGAATAGAAATACTTGGAGCTTAAACTAAACTCCCACTACATCTTGTAAACTACAATCAAAAGATAATGTCCATAAAATACTTGGATTTCATTTTATGGAGTTTAAATTTTATCTTAAAACTGTTGATGGTCGCTTTTGAGTTTTGATTCAAACTTCTGTTACATTGTGCGTTGTGGTTAAACTAAAAAGTGTAATAACTGATTACTTCCCTCTCCAAAAACTAGTTGCATAACAAAGCGTGTTGGTGCACTTGTGTCTGTACTTTGTCTGTATTTAGTCTTGATACGAAACGATGTCTTTGATGTAGGATTGATGTAAGTTTGACCAAGTCAACCATCCTCCGGTTTGACTTGGCCAAACAGTTAGAAAAATGGTTGAAAGCTGTTTGGGTCGAAAGATGTGTCATCGAAGGATAGTTTAGATCCTTCGATGAGCTCGAAAGATGACCTACGAAGGATAGACCACGAAGGATACCATCCTTCGTGGTATATGTGATCTTTCGATGGGTTTATGGTCGATAGATGATCCTTCGATCATCTTATCTGATCCTTCGACCAGACCTGCTGTTTTGGGTATAAATACCCGTGTGTTGTGTTCATTTCGATAGACTAGACAGAGTTAGACAAATAGAACACTCAGAGCAGAAAATAGAGAGAACACACACACACACTGAGAGAGTTTACAGGACTGATTTGTAAACCTTGTGCTTGTAACTGGACCTTTCATACGTTTAATACAAGTGGTGTTAATCGTTGAGTCTTGTGTGTTGATCATTTGCGTGTTCTATCTCGGTTTGCTATCTTGGTTGGATTCCGCACAACCAGGTTGGTTTGTACACAAGGATTAGGCGACTAGATCCTCCCCTAGCCGGACCTACAAGTGGTATCAGAGCCTTGGCTCTTCTCCTTGTTAAAACCGAGGTGTTTTCGGGCTGTTTTTCGGGTTTTTGAAAAGGTTATATTTTCTGGAAAAACTCTTTAAATCTGGTCTAATCTTGCTGTTTTTGCTTGGTGTTTTGTTAAAAACCTTGTTGTTTATCTTGTTAGTTGTTGGTTTTTCCTAAACATTTTAGCAAAAACTCGTGTTCGGAAAGTTTCGGTTTACCAGAAACTTCGTGAAGTTCATGGTGTTCATCATATTGTTCTTCTAGCTTTACACTCTTTGATCTTAAAAATTTTAAATTATCAAGTGTTAGTGCATTGGAAAGAGTATTTTGATTAAAATATTGGGATCATTACCCGGTTGGTGAAAACCTGCATGTTCAGACCTGAAAGATATGGTCTGAACATACTTTCTGCCGAAAGTTCTCACCAACCCGTCAACTTTTCACCAACCTGTCACATTTGTCAACCGTGTCAGTAAGATCGAAGGATATTCTTCGAAGTCGAAAGATCATCTTTCGACCAAAGGAGGTTCGACAGATAGTTATCCTTCGAGCATCCTTCGAAGTGTGAGACTTATCTTTCGTTCCAAGGAATATTCTCGAAACATACATCTTTCGGTCTACTGCTCATTTTCGAAAGACTAGGATCCTTCGATTGGGGAGTCTTTCGAAGTCATCTTTCGTGTTCATCTTTCGGTCTACAGTCCTTTTTCAAAAGATAAGGATCCTTCGGTTGGAGAATCTTTCGAAATCATTGTTCGAAAGTTCAACAGTGATCTTTCGAACCCTGTTGATCCTTCGAACAAGTATTGATCTTTCGATCCTCAGTTTGTTTAAGTTTAACAAGTTTGTGTTTTTCTCATCTTTCGATCAGGATCCTTCGGCTGGTATTATTTTTCTTGATCAAAAATGAATTCGATGTGGGGTGTTCCGGTAAATGCAGAGATGTATTTTGGTACTCCAGCTCCGGATTCGGGTTCGCAAGCTAATGCTACATCTACCGGTCAATGGGCATTCGTATCAAATCAAGCTCCAAGTGTTCAAAGCATTTTACTAAGAGAAAGTGAAACGGGAAGTTTGAATAGGCCTCCAAAGTTGATGCATTTAAGTGAATATCCGGGATGGTTTGACAGATTTCATACATATGTCCTTGGTCAAAATACAGAACTGTGGTTGTGCTTCATCACAGATTTTGATCAAACGATAGAGGTTGCCGCTTCATCTGCTGCTACGTTTGCTGATCTTACGGAAGATCAGAAGAAGGTCTATGACTTAGAAAAGAAAGCATATGCCATTCTTACTCAGGCGTTAAGCAAAGACATTTATCATCAATTTGTCAGTTTCAAGACAACGAAGAAGTTGTGGGACGCATTAAAGATAAGGGGCATAGGAAATGAAGCAACACGTCAATTAAGAAAAGATCTGCTAAAGAAAGAGTTTGATGGTTTTGTTTGTATGCAGAATGAATCTCTAGGAGATTTGACAAGTCGATTTACTCATTTGCTGACTGAATTGGCAAATACTGGGGTTGTAACAACTTCAGCAGAGATAGTGAAGAAGTTTGCAGATGCACTGCCACCTCAATGGAGTAATTTCTTAGAAATCATGAAGTACAATGGCACTTTGGATACAACAAGCTTCAGTGATTTTGCTCAACTCCTGGAAAACAAGAATCAGGAAGAAACTCTCAAGGCAAAAAGAGTTGCAGTGCCACAAAATCCTGAAATTTATTATGGAACTTCTAGCACTTCTACAAAACCTTCTTCACACGCTCCAATTCAAACAGCATTTGTGTCTAGCACGAGCTTGTATGGCACTCCTCCTCCAACAACAGATATGTTTGGAAATCCGCTTAATCCAGCTCCTCAACCAGCACCACAACAGCAACAGCAAATCAGAGCAACTGATATGTTCGGGAATCCACTTCCTCCTCAACAGCAAGCGTGTTATGGAAGCACATCATCTGCTGGTCAACAATCAAAGCCAAATACAGTACGGCTCGACACCTCAAGCTTTTCTAAAGTCAGTGTGGAAGTAGCAAAGGAACACATGGAGCTGCTAAACACTGTGGTGAGCGCATACTGTGGATTAGTGGAAGGTCAGATTGGGAACATTAATCTGACACAAGAAGACTATCAGCAGATTGATAAGGATGAGATGGATTTGATGGACATCAAATGGGCTTTCGCCAGTGCTGTAAGGAGAGCAAAAGATTTCATGGAAAGAACTGGAAGAACCAGCTTGGAAAGCAAGAAAGACACCAAGTATGGGTTCGACAAGCAAGCTGTAAAGTGCTTTAACTGTGGTGAACGGGGTCATTTCAAAAGGGAATGCACAAGACCAGCTCAGCATGGAAACCAGAATCCTTTCAGAAACCAAGGCAACCAGCAGAACCAGAACAGGAACAATGTTCGTACGCTGGTACCTGTCAACAACCAAAGCCAAGCAGGACCATCAAATGCCAACCAGGCACTTGTGGTTCAAGTAGATGAAGGTTGTGACTGGTCACTACAGTTGGGAAATGATGCTCCGGATGGAACGGCGTGTTTTGCTGAGATTGTCAAGGATCTTAATCACACCAGTGGTGGAGAATCTTCCGCCAATGGTGGTGACTCTTCTGAGGATGAAGACTCTTCTGGTTACAGCAGAAGTTCGGATGAAGAATCCTCGAGCTCAGGTGATGATCATGTGGATGAGACATCAAATGCGTTAATCGATGCAGATATTGATGAACTCTTGGAAGAAACTGCAGCAGGAATTCAAAGAAGATCTATTTTGGTGGATCAAGCTGCTTATTCTTTGTCTTCTCTCCATTCAGCCTTTATGGCGAATGTCGACAGTTCATCAAGTCAGGTATGTGTCGATGAACCCACTTCTGTTAGCTGTGATAACTGTGATAGTTTGCGTGTTAAATGTGCTGATTTAGAGACAAACATGTCTGAGTTGCAAGGCAAACATGATGCTTTACAAGCTAGTTTGTTTGACTTGCAAGACAAACATGTTTCTTTGAATGATAAATGGTGTGAATTGCAAAGCAAGCACGAGGCTTTGCAAGAGAAGTATGATGTGACATTCATTCACAATCAAAAGTTGACCGTTGATCTCTCAAAGTGCACAGAAGCCAACATGTTTTATGAAAACCATGAAAAGGAATTTAAGTCAATGATTGAAACGTTAAAGAAAGATAAAACAGAGTTGACAAAAATGGTTTCCAGAAAACAAACTGATATTAATTTGTATATAACTCGTCTTGAGGTAATGCAAAAGGAAATGGCTTGTGTTAAAACAGAAAGTGAGGCAATCCGACTCAAGTTAGACAGTTATTTGAGTTCTAGCTATGTGTTGGATCACATCATTGATGTTCAGAAAGAGAAACGGGATGTCACATGCATAGGGTACAAAAAATGTCCACCACCCGTAAGAAACAATTTTGATGCACTGCCTGATGAGGAGTATAGAACTCATTTTGAACCATCTGTTCCTTTGGACGTTGAGGAATTTGCAACAGGGCTCGGATACAAGAAATCAGTATCATCCGATTCAGATGTGTCAGCGGATACATTTGTAACTGCTGAACAGAATCAGGATCCTCCAGTTGTGATTGAGGATGCTGATTCTTCTGATGATTAGTCTGATGATACCGATTCAGCAAAGTCTGATGCGGTGATAAACGAAGAGGACATACCTCTTGAGAATCATATTCTGTGTGATCCTCCTGCAAAACCTGCTAAGACTGTTGCAATCGAGTCCTCGTCTGCACAAGAGTCGGAGAGTGTGGATTTGCTGTACACTCTAGTTGGTGATGATAAAATCTATTCTGACAAAGATTTTCCTATTAAGAATGTTAATCAATCATTAATCAGTAAAGTCTTTGAAAATTCAACAACTAAGTTTTTGGGAAAGACAGGGTCACGTGTTACAGTAACACAGTGCCCTCCTATCCCTAAGGCGGAAGTTAGAAAACAGTTTGGCAATCAGAAATTACCAACAGTGCAAAAACAGCAAAATCATGCCAAACCAAAAGGTAAAACATCGGCTCAAGGTCAAAAGAAGCCGAATCAGAAGAAGAAGAAGAATGTGAACTTTGTGAAATCTAAGGGAACGGACAAAATCGCAACATTTGAAAATCAATCTAACTTAGATTTTGTCAAGAAAGCAACTGTGATGAAAAGGAATGAACCAAGTAGTTCAAAACCTAGTACCTCGGGATCACAAAGTTCATCATCGTCAAGACGATCACATGATACTTCAGGGTTTGTTGAACGAAGATCATGTTTTGAATGTGGTACAATTGGGCATATCATTCGAAATTGCCCGTATCTTCATAAGTTGAAAGGAATTGATGATGATCCCCGTGAACACAATCACCAAAAGCGATTTGTTTCTGTAAAACAAGATCCCCGACTTGTAAGAGAAAGGGAAAAGAAACAGAAACGCCAACAAGTCAAGGTGGTTGAAAAGGCACTTAAGAATGAAATGGTTCAAAAACAAACGGTTCCAGTTAAACCAGAAAGTTCAAAATTTTCAAAAACTTCAAACAATCACGAAGTTAAACTTTCAAACAATCAAACTGGTAAATTTCAACAGACATGGAAACCTAAAATAACCACAAATTCAGGGGGACCATCACAATTTTCGAATCATCAAAGAGTAGAGGTTATTGTCATTGATGAAAATGGAAGACCCAAGACCACAATGGCTTGGGTCCCCATCTCCAACTAATTATGTGAGTTCTTGTGCAGGGTGTTCCAGGAGGAACTATCAGTAGTCATTGGATTGTTGATAGTGGGGCATCCAGGCACATGACAGGCGACATGAAGCTTCTCTACGACGTCAAATCTATTAGAGGAGGTTATGTTGCTTTTGCTGGAGATAAAGGCGGATATATTACGGGTGAAGGAATGATTTCCAACGGGGTTGTTAGCTTTGATAAGATCAACTTTGTACAACAACTTGATCACAATCTTCTTAGTGTTTCTCAAATTTGTGACAAGCAGTTCTCAGTACACTTTGATGCTAATGGATGTTATGTGCTGAAACCCGGCTTCAAAATTCCAAAAGAATGGATTCTCTTGTCGGCTCCAAGGATAAATGACTTGTATGTCCTTGATATGAGCCAAGCTATCACAACGTCTGCACAAGCAACTTGTTTCGTTTCCAAAGCCACAGAAAAAGACACAATCTCTTGGCACAGACGAATGGGTCACATTCACTTACGCAAAATGAATCATTTGGTGGCAAATGAATTGGTGAATGGTGTTCCTCTTAAAAACTTCCATCTTCAAGACGTCTGTGTTTCGTGCCAAAAAGGAAAACAAACGAAGAAGCGACATCCTACAAAGAAAATCAACACGGTGGCTGTTCCTCTTGAACGTTTGCACATGGATTTGTTCGGTCCTGTCAAGCACAAAAGTATTAGGAATGATCAATATTGCCTCGTGATAACTGATGATTATTCAAGATTTTCTTGGGTGGCGTTCATGGCACATAAGAGTGAAACCTTCGGTATTATCAAAAACTTGATCATTCAGATTGAGAATCTTTATAACTTGAAGGTTAGGCGGATACGCAGCGACAATGGTACTGAATTCAAAAATCATGCCATGGCGGAGTTTTGCACTTCAAAAGGTATTCTTCACGAATTTAGTGCAGCCTACACTCCTCAACAGAATGGCGTCGCTGAACGTAAGAACCGCACATTGATCGAGACTGCTAGGACTATGTTGGTAGAGTCGCAGCTGCCCATTCCATTCTGGACTGAAGCTGTGTCCTCTGCATGTTACACGTTGAATCGAGTCCTTACAGTCAAAAGGCACAACAAGACCTGCTTTGAGCTTATTAACAAACGGAAACCAGACTTGTCATATCTTGAACCGTTTGGAGCTCCGTGCACAATAATCGATCCTAATGGAAAGTTTGGGGCAAGAGCAATTGAGGGATATTTTCTTGGGTATTCCACCCCGAACTTAAGAGTCTGGAATCTAGAGACTAAAAGGGTCGAGGAATGGTCTGAAGTCAGAGTACAAAGGCACACTTTGCCAGTTAGAAATCCTGGTCAGCCCTGGATGTTTGAGTACGATGACCTTTTCAATTCGATCAATGTTGAAGCCGTTGAAGAAAATGCTGCGGCAAGGATGTTTTTCGAGAGTGACAACGCAACAGATTCACCGTTGGTTCGTCCCATTATTGTCAATCAAGAACCATCTTCAGTGAACAACAATGCTCTCGACAATGAGGATTTTCACGATGCTTCCGAATTGAACGAATCTTCAGAGGATGATGAATTTCTAGATGCAGATCAAGAAGCTCCAACAACAGCAGTTCATGGTACTTCAGAGGGTACACCTCCAGTGGATGTCCCTAGAACAGCTGAAACTTCTGCATCATCCTCTTCGTCAATTCCGGGTCTTGAATTGATTGTTGATCTCAATCTCAACAATCTGGGTACAAATATTCCAGTTCAAGATAATCCAGAAACAAGGATTCACAATACCCATCCTCAACAAAACATCATCGGAAATGTACAAAGTGGCGTTCAAACGAGAAACATGTTGCGAAACAACAACAATGCAGGCTTGTATGCAACTATCCGAGAATCTGGTCAACAGAATGATTGGTCTTTCGCGTGTTATGTCTCACAGGAAGAACCAAGAACTTGGAAAGATGCTTTGAAAGATAGCTCTTGGGTTGAAGCAATGCAGGAAGAACTGCAACAATTCCAGAAGCTTGGTGTCTGGAAACTCGTAGAGAAACCTGCTGGTTACAAGAAGATTGGTACCCGTTGGGTGTTTAAATGCAAAAAGGATGACCGTGGAATCGTTATTCGAAACAAAGCAAGGCTAGTCGTTCAAGGTTTTCATCAGATAGAAGGGATCGATTACAACGAAGTGTATGCACCAGTTGCACGTCTAGAAGCAATTCGGATTTTTCTGGCTTATGCCTCATTCAAAGGTTTCAAGGTATACCAGATGGACGTGAAAAGTGCATTCTTACATGGTGTGGTGGAAGAAGAGGTGTACGTCGAACAGCCTCCAGGTTTTGAAGATCCTATCCATCCCGATCGGGTTTGGTTGCTCAATGAAGCTCTCTATGGTCTACATCAAGCACCGCGAGCTTGGTATGCAACCTTATCTAATTATTTGATGGAGAATGGATTTCGCAGAGGTCTTATCGATTGTACTCTTTTCATCAAAGAACAAGATGGAGATCTTCTACTGGTACAGGTATACGTTGATGATATTATTTTTGGTTCTACTAATGATGTTTTGTGTAGGGATTTCGAGCGTGTAATGCAGGATAAATTCGAGATGAGTGCTATGGGGGAAATGACTTTCTTTTTGGGCCTACAAGTACAACAAACTGAGTCTGGGATATTCATCCATCAGACTAAATATGTTGGTGACATCTTGAGCCGGTTCCAGATGTCTGATGCAACGCCCATCGGTACCCCATTTGCCGCAAAATCACGGAATTACTCCAGACTTGAAGGGTGAAGCTGTTAGCCCCTCATACTACCGCGCGATGATCGGATCTCTTATGTACCTCACAGCATCAAGACCAGATATAATGTACCCAACGTGCCTGCTTGCCAGATATCAAGTCAACCCGAAGGCCTCACATCTTGCAGCTGTAAAAAGGATTTTTCGTTATTTGAAGGGTTGCCCTGACACCGGTCTATGGTACCCTAGGGATAATAACTTTGACTTGATCGCATTCAGTGATTCTGATTTTGGCGGATGCAAAATCGACGGCAAATCCACAACGGCTGGATGTCAGTTTTTGGGAAATCGCCTAGTCACATGGCAGTGCAAGAAGCAGACGTGCGTCGCTACATCAACATGCGAAGCTGAATACATTGCTGCCTCAAGTTGTTGCTCCCAAGTTCTATGGATCCAACAACAAATGCGTGATTACGGTTTTGAATTCCTAACTACTCCTATTTACGTTGATAATTCTGCTGCATTACAGATCACTAGAAATCCTGTGCAGCACTCAAAGACTAAGCACATCGAAATTAAGTATCACTTCATACGTGATTGCTTTGAGAAAAGGCTAATCGATGTTGCTTACGTCCACACCGATGACCAACGTGCCGACCTTTTTACCAAAGCATTTGACAAATCACGATTTGACTTTTTATTATTGGTAAACGGCATTAAGGTCAAGCAAGAGTAAACCAACATCGGAAAATCATTTTTGTAAATACCTTTGTGTTTTAAATTTGTCTTAGTTTATTGATTTTAGGGGGAGTAAATCCAAAATTTGAAAATCCAAAAACATCGAAAAATTTCAAAAACACAAAAACAATAGAAAAGCAAAAATGAGTTTCCTGGCGAGCAAAAGAGAAAATGATAGTACATCAGTGGTCTGTCTAAACCTCTTTAAACTGAAATGCAAAATGAAAAACGATAAGCAGCTCTATATAAGATGTATCGGTAGGCTCACAATCATTTTAAAGTGTGCAGGGTGATATAAACTTAAATCGACTTAAGACCAGGTGGGAACCATTCATTGGCATATGGTCTTAGTACCGAAATTTCGTTTGAGAGATTGCCGAGGTTCTGAGATATTTGGTCTTTATGCTGCTTATCATCTGGGTATCATGGTTGTATCTTTTTCCGAAAAATAACGGGGACGCAAGTCTAGATCTTCCATGATACTATACATACGTGTACATACTGCATACGACCTCAATAAGTGATAAACAATCACATGTCCCCAAAATAAGTGATAATATATCACAGATTCTTTCCGGGTGTCAAGTTCGTCTCTCTGCTGTACGAAAGTACTGACCTGTTCACGGACTTGCTCCTGTGCCCTCATGCATATGAAAATCAAGTTCCTCATCAATAAGTGATTCTATCACATAGGGCTTGTTTTCAATCAAAATAAGTGAGAATCTCACATCATATACGGTCAAACAGATGATAATCGGTATACTCACCGGTAAGATGAACCCTCGTGCATACCTTGATACGGGAATGTGTCGTGATGTGGATGAACACCGGTCGGTAAGTATAAATCATACTCTAACGTATCCCCTCGCCATGATTACCAATGATAAGTTGAGCTTAAGTGGACAACAATACCGATAATTGTTATAGGATGCTTATCTTAATGTTATCTAATTGAACAACAAGAGCGTTTTGGCATGACCGTACACTGATATGATTCTCTTACCCTCGAAACTCGCAAAAAGAATGTCTGTAAATATTTATTTAATGCTTTCAGTTTCTGCATATTTGTATATATTTATTTACTGCTTTCAGTCTTTACTTTTGAAAAATTCAAAATACCAAAAAGATTTTATTTCTATTTTATTTTCGATCGTACGATGTTGGAGCTCAAGTCTTCGTTACCTGAAACCTGAACGAAAACCGAAACGACTAAAACTTCATAAACGGTCGAAATTTGCAAGTTTTGAAAGTTAAAAAACCTAAAACTGAACAATTTGTTAAAACTTTCAAACTGTCGGACGGTGTTTGATTGAACAAATGGTCACATGTGTGTCGCTTGCTTATGATATTCCTAGCAGTTGTTCTCATTACGCGTTTAGATTTCTTGCATGTGCAGATTCTAAAGGCAAGGAGAACATGGTCGATGACAAGCTTCGGAATGAAGACACGACGTGAAGGCACTCAAATGATGAAGATGATCGAGTTGCCGCTGACCATCATCAACACCACAAGGATCTCACTTCATAAAGAACAAGACTTTCACGAGCATAACTCAAGGGGGAGCTTATGTTAAGGGGGAGTTTGTCAACACACTTCCTACCTGAACCAGGGGAGTTTGTTGGTACACTTTCTGCTTTCAAGACGTGAAGACTTTGAAAATCCTCCGACATTGAAGACTTGAAAAGACGTCAAAGACTTGAAGTCACAAAGATCGAGACAAAGCTACAGCCAGACAAAGCTACAGCCAAGGGGGAGTTTGTTGGTGCACTTGTGTCTATACTTTGTCTGTATTTAGTCTTGATACGAAACGATGTCTTTGATGTAGGATTGATGTAAGTTTGACCAAGTCAACCATCCTCCGGTTTGACTTGGCCAAACAGTTAGAAAAATGGTTGAAAGCTGTTTGGGTCGAAAGATGTGTCATCGAAGGATAGTTTAGATCCTTCGATGAGCTCGAAAGATGACCTACGAAGGATAGACCACGAAGGATACCATCCTTCGTGGTATATGTGATCTTTCGATGGGTTTATGGTCGATAGATGATCCTTCGATCATCTTATCTGATCCTTCGACCAGACCTGCTGTTTTGGGTATAAATACCCGTGTGTTGTGTTCATTTCGATAGACTAGACAGAGTTAGACAAATAGAACACTCAGAGCAGAAAATAGAGAGAACACACACACACACTGAGAGAGTTTACAGGACTGATTTGTAAACCTTGTGCTTGTAACTGGACCTTTCATACGTTTAATACAAGTGGTGTTAATCGTTGAGTCTTGTGTGTTGATCATTTGCGTGTTCTATCTCGGTTTGCTATCTTGGTTGGATTCCGCACAACCAGGTTGGTTTGTACACAAGGATTAGGCGACTAGATCCTCCCCTAGCCGGACCTACAAAGCGGGTTCTATAATACCCGGTAGTTTGATTCGTTGACTGGAACTGGTTTTGTGCACCTCTATGCGATAATGTTCAAATTCAAATAGAATTGGATTTTTGATTTGAAGCAGTGAATCACTGAATCGCTAGTTAAGTGATCATTTTTGGAGAGAAAATCAAGAAGCCCGTATGTCAATGAATCATGTCATCATTTTCAACTTAAAGAGACTTTTTATCATAAAAGCAGAAATAAATAAATAAAGATAGAAACAAAAAAGTGGCATCATCCATATGTGTATTATTTAAGTGTCATGATTGACTTGACTCATAAAATCAATAACGGAATTCCAACTTCAGTTTTCATATAACTAAGGGGGTGTTTGGGGTTCCTTCTATTTCAAGTTATTGACTTATTTGAGGCAAAAAGGACTTTTCAAAGCGTTTGGAATTCCTTTGTGTGTGAGTGAATAAGTCAATAAGTTAGGAAATCCTGACTTATTACTTCTCAAATAAGTTGAAAAGTCATTTTCAAAAGGAAAGCCAAACATGCACTAAGTGAGATTCGTGCAACAAGCTGCTTACGGAATTTTAAATTCCTAATATGTTGATGATATTACTTACAAAACATCAACTTTTAGCAAGCCCTAATGCTAGTAGTAAGGGGCATATTAGACAAGTGACCATGATTGAAGGGGTATGGTCCCAAATCTCGCACCAAAGTGGTCGCGAATGACCGTTAACCTTATCAAATACTCACACCGGCAAGAACTTATCTACGTCCGTGCAGGCAGGCGCGAACGCAGCTGTCGAATCCAATCGGTCAAGTGATGAGAAGACTTACCTTGTGTATAAAAATGGATGTTGCACATAGCGATGCGGCTTAGCACCGCATCCTATGAACATTTTCGTCACGACAAGGGATAAGGTAACAGCAGTTACCGCATATGGCGATGCGGCTTTGCACCGTATCCCATAAACGTCTTCGTCAAGCCAAGGGACGCGGAACCAACCGCGGTCACCACAGATAGCGATGCGGCCTAGCACCACATCCTATTGACGACGCAAGTGGGACTGACACCTTGACTCAGGTAGCCAAAACAGCAAGTGGCACTGATGACAGTAATCTGTCAGCCCATACGTAAACGACACTGGCACACAGACTGACAACCACAGTGGGACGTGGCATCACCTCCGTGACCGACAAGCCTGACACACCTGCAAGGGGCTGCGCGTTGTCAGTCTAGCCACTCAATTACCCTCCTTCACTCCTCGGCTATAAATACCCATTCCGGACCAGGTTTGAGGTATCGTTTATCAAACTCTCTAACTTTTACTACTATCACACACTTTGCTCTCAAGCAAATTACTGATTCTCATGCCGGAGAGTGGTAACAAGGAGCACCACCCACCCCATCCTCCTTGTTACGAGTCACGGTGAGTTTTCCTTGTGCAGGAGACAGATCAGCGGACGATCCAGCCACTGATACTTGGAAAGAAGGGATTAACCCTACTTGACGAGACCAGTGAATTAACCTCCCTTGGTTAACCACTGTTTAATCATTGGCGCCCACCGCTACTTTTAGCACTTGTTTCCATCTCTCTCTTTCTAGAAGATCATGTCTGATCGTTAGCCTAATGTTACCGGGGAAGACCTCAACCCCACAAACTTAGTACCTACGGGGACCACTCCCCCAGTCCAACAAATTGGCCACATTGGCACATCCGCACAAGGGGGGCGCTCCCCCCGTGTTCATTCCATACTTTTCACAGTACGGCTCTTTACTGCCCCCAGGTATGGATCTCCATACCTGGTATTTTCAACAACAGGTTGCCCTCGCCGCATCCTACAAGAAAGCTTGCGCAGATGCGCAAACACCAGGAGGGCCCACCTCCGCGCCATACACACATGCGGCTCGTATCTTGCATTACGAGGGTAGGGCGCCCACAAATCCCGCTTCTCGGGATAGGCGCAATGCACGCGGATCCTTTTACTGTACCGTCCACATGCTCCATGAGGACGACTCCACATATGGGTCCCGGGCTAGGGGACCAGTACATGACCGCCTAGGCCCACATGTCAAAAATCGGCGACGATCAACTATTCGTCGAGGGTCCGGCATACATAGCCGTCTGGGGCTGCACCCCCACAACGAGGGATACGACCGCACCGACCCAGACGACCACACCTACTGTGGGGACTCTCACTCGACTTATAGCCGATCGGGGGATTACAATTACAACCCCTTGCTCAACCCCGCACTATATACGATCGCGCTGACAAGCGCAATCCAGCCCAACCCTACAGGCCAAGTTCCGCCGCCGAAAACTCCAAATTCATACAGGAGATCGCCTGCGCCCCACTCACCAATAGCAAACTTCCGCTCACAATAGGGAAATACAATGGTTCGTCAGATCCTGACGACCATATGATTGTCTTCACCGGGGCTGGATGCATCGATCGTTGGGACGAGGCCAGCTGGTGTCATTTTTCCCCCAGACCCTCACCGGATTAGCGAGAGTCTGGTTTGATTCTTTGCCAGTAGGATCGTTGGCCTCATTTGAACAATTGGAAGAAAATTTTCTTGCTCATTTTAGCCAGCAGCGACGTCATAAGCGTGATTCATTGGACGTCATCAACATCTGACGTGAAGAAAACGAAGGTATCTTTCGTCATCCGCTATAACAAAGAATGCCTCGAGATTGGCGGGGTAGCGGACCAAATGGCCCGCAATCATTTCATCCGAGCGGTCAACCACGATGAAATGATTATGACCTTCTCGGGCAAGGAGGGCTTGCCAGAAAAATGGGACGACGTCATGGCGGCAGTCAAGACGTACGCCCAAACCACGCGGTCTCTCAAACCGAACACTGGCAAAACACACCCCCAGACGGAAGGTCAATCCTCCCGCCAAAACAACAAGCGCAACCGGGATACATGAAATCGAGGCAACGATTCTAAACCATACATCCTGCGTGGGTATCAGCTCGACGCACGGGCAACGATTAATGCTCAGCGAGACCAGCGGGCATCCAAGAAGAAGTTTTGGAACCGCAATTGGACCGAGCTCACTAAGTAGCCAAGAGACCTACTTCTTGCGACCGGCCCAACCGATGAAGTGTAAGAAAGGCCAAGATTTGACCCTTTACTGTGAATATCATAAAGACTCGGGCTATTCTACCAACAACTGCATTAGTCTCCGATTGGAGATTGAGCGAGCCCTAAAAGAGGGGAAGATACAACACCTGTTGTCAGCCGCGCAGAAACAAACTAAGCGCATTACCCCCAACGACGAGGGCACCTCCACCGGCAAAAAAAGACATGTATGTGGAAACCACCCATATGATCAAAGGGGGCCGTGGAAAGTCGCGCAAAGCGGCAAGAAGAGGGGACGACGACTGGCGAGACGAACAAGTCGTTTTCCCAAAGTTCGAGACGGACCGCGCGACAGGCGCGCCGTCGTCATCAGCGGCTACCTAGCTCATTACTGCACTGAGCGTCTATTTATCGACCCGGACAGTACCTCCGATATTATCTATGAGCAATGTTTCAATCAATTCGATCAAGAATATAAAAATCGATATCAGCCGGTGGACTACCCATTGGCCGGGTTCGCGGGGGAAACAGTGTTTCCTCTGGGCCAAATCACATTCCCCGTGTGCCTTACCAACGGTAAGCACACGCGGGTCGAGACGGTGACATTGGGTCACGCCTTGTCTAATAGCAAAAGAGCGCGCCTGAAGCAACTTATTTTCAGAAATCAAAACATCTTCGCATGGACACCGCACAACATTTCTTGAATACCCTACCAGGTATCAAGCCCGTAATCCAGGGCCAACGCCACCTTGGATCCGCAAAGAATGAGTCGATTAACGAGTAGGTTAAAGAACTGCTCTACGCAGGCATCCTACGGGAAGTCAAATACCAGACTTGGTTGTCCAACCCAGTCATGGTAGAAAAACGACCGGTGGCTGGCGCATGTGCGTCGACTATAAAGATCTTAACAAAGCCTGCCCCAAAGATTGCTACTCACTTCCGGAGATCGACGAAAAAGTCGACAATCTCACCCCGTTCCGATTGAAGTGTTTCCTCGATTGTTACAAAGGCTATCACCAGGAACAGATGGCAATCGAGGAAGAAGACAAAACGGCATTCCGCACCCCTACCGGAAATTACTGCTACACAAAAATGCCGATTGAGTTGCACAACGCGGGTGCAACCTATCAAAAACTGATGAATGACACTTTTGGCGATCAAATCAACAAGAGTGTCGAGATCTACATGGACGACTTAGTCGTCATAAGCATGGAGGAGGATACCATGCTCCATGATATTGAAAGAACAGTCCAAACTCTGCGAAGCGTTAACATGAAGCTCAATTCAGTTAAATGCTCGTTTGTAATGGAAGAAGTAAAGTTTCTTGGATTTATCATCACAAAAGATGGATTCAAGGTCAACCCGTAAAAAGTCCAGGCGATTGAGCGCATGACATCGCCTTCCACAATAAAGGAGATGCAACGACTAGCCGGCCGGCTAGCCACGTTAAACAGATTCTTAGCCAACCACGCGGCTAAATCTTATCTCTTTATCAGTACTTTACGCAACTTCCTAAAGAAGGAACAGTTTCAATGGACCAGAAAGGCAGAGAGCGATTTCCGGGAGATGAAAGAGTGTTTGATTCAACTCACAACTCTCACCGCACCACGCAAAAAACAACCACTCATCTTGTACCTGTCTGCCGCAGACAACGCGGTGGGCGCGGTACTCATAGTGGAGAGAGAAGGGGTCCAAACACTAATCTATTATGTCAGCAAAATGCTCAATGATCCAGAGACAAGATACTCCATCATGGAGAAGTTGGTGCTTGCGCTGGTACATGCATTTAGACGGCTACGCCGATACTTTGCAGATCATGTCATCACCGTGTTAACCAACTACAGGATCGGACAAATCCTCTCTAAGCCCGAAATCTTTGAAATACTTGCAAAGTGGGCAATTGAACTCGGCGCACATACCTTGATTTATAAGCCGCGCCCGGCAATAAAAGGGCAAGTTTTAGCTGACTTCGCCGCGAAAGTACCGGCAAATCGCATCCAATAATGTGAAGACGAACAAAATCCTACACCTCCACCATCCCCATCAGACATCTGGGCACTATATACTGATGGTACGTCCAACGAGAATGGCGCAGGTGCAGGTCTGCGACTCGTCAACCCTGATGGCCAAGAGTTTACCTATGTCATCCGCCTCGATTTCAAAAGTACAAATAACGAGGCAGAATACGAAGCTTTACTGGCAGGGCTACTCGACGTGCAACATTTGGAAACGCATGTCGACTCATTACTAGTTGCGGGACAAGTCTGCAGTGACTACGCCGCGAAAGGGGATATCATGATCCTCTATCTCGAGCAAGCCAAGCAACTGACATCACAGTTCACCTCCTTCAACATTCGTCATATTAACAGGAGTGAAAACAAACCCGCGGATGCACTTTCAAAACTCACATCCACCAGCTTACAACACCTGGCAAAGGAAATACGTATTGAGATCCTGCAAAATCATTCAGTATCCCTGCGCCAAGTCAATGTCATCCAATACGGTACAATATCTTGGATGGCACCAATTATAAGATATCTACAATCAGGTATTACCCCCGAGAATAAAGAAGAGACACGCAAACTGCAGTACAAGGCGTGTCACTATCAAATGGGGGACAGTATCTTATACCGCAAGTCATACCTGGGGCCACTCTTACGATGCGTTGACCCTCAAGATGCCACGTATCTTATCAGAGAGATACATGAAGGAATATGTGGCATACATGCGGGCCCGCGCATGGTAGTGTTCAAAATCATGAACGCTGGGTATTACTGTCCTGGCATGCACCTGGACGCGATTAAGATCTTGTGCAAGTGTTTCAACAGCCAACGAAATGCACCGAAAACATTGCGCCCAAAGAAGAACCTGATCCCTGTAACCACCGCATGACATTTCCAAAAATGGGCAATCGACGTGCTGGGACCCTTTCCAGACGCACCAGGTGCAGTGAAATTTATCATAGTGGTCGTCGACTACTTCACCAAATGGGTAGAAGCAAAACCGCTACCCTCTACCACCGCTATGATAACAAGAAAGTTTGTCTGAGAACACATCATCTGCCGTTTCGGTCTACCAATGTGCATCGTAACCGATAACGGCACCAACTTCGCTGGCGATGATTTCCAAAACTGGTTGAAAGAACTAAACATTGAACACGTCTTCTCTTCAGTGGCGCATCCGCAAGGGAATGGCCAGGTAGAAAGCATCAATAAAAGTTTAGTCGAAGGCATAGAGACACGGTTGAGAACAGCCAGGCGTGGCTGGGTCGATGAACTCCCAAGTATCCTATGGGCGCATAGGACCAACCCGAAGACAAGCTATGGCGAAACACCCTTCAGCCTAGTCTATGGCTCTGAGGCGGTGATCCCAGCCGAAATCGGCCTCCCTTCACCTAGAATGTTGGCCGTCAACAAAATTGAAAACGGCGACGAGCGCAGGCTTGACTTAGACCTCTTGGAAGAAAGGCGTGAAAAAGCAGCAATCAACGAGGCTAAGTATAAAACAAAGCTTGAAAAATACTACAACGCGCGCGTCCGCATTTGCACTTTCAATCCGGGAGATTATGTCCTTCGTGATAATTAAGCTTCTAACGCAGAGCGCCCAGGAAAACTTGCCCCTAAATGGGAAGGCCCCTATCTCATCCAAGAGGTTTTGGGCAAAGGCGCATACAAACTGCAAACGTTAGAAAGGGACCCTATGACAAGGACATGGAACGCACAGCAGCTTCGACGCTGCTATATGTAAGCTGCATTTTACATTTTCTATGTAACCTACTGGCCCGTAGGCCATTTGTCAATAAATAAACAAACAATTCAATGCAATATTGTTTATCTTTCTATTACAAATGCGTGTTCCACTTTGCGGTATCTACAAACACATATTGGCAAAATCTTCATTCGCGATACCCATACAAAGTGGCAACCACACACAAATATTGTAATAGGTCAGCAAATGCAAACGTCGATATGTATCCGGCAGGATGCGTACACGCGTTGCTCGCGGTTTTTTCAAAGCAGAACATGATTCCTAAACCCTAACGGGATAAAAACGGGAATTAACTACTACTTGCACGACAATGGTGTACAGTATACTCATTACTTCACGAATTCATTACCAAATGGAACGAAAATAATGCAAAGTGTTGAACTCAACCGCGCTTTACAGCCAACAAAGTCACACATTCATATGCCTGCATATCACCTAGAGATGCAAATGGCAAATCCTGGCTTAATGTTATTTACACGCGCCTTAAACATTGGCCTTAAATAATATTAACCGACTCGCGCTCACACAAAGGCAATAAGTAAATACCCTTTACTTACATACTTTGAGCCAAACAAGAAATCTTATATTCAAAAATACTTATACACCTATCCGGTGCATAAGGAACAAGCTTTACATGGTTTCTAGAACATTTACATCAAAAGGAAGTAAAAGAAGGCACGAAGGCCCAACCTAGACTGCCTTTGCACCACTAGTGCCTTTATCCTCCTTCGTTGGCTCAAACAGCATGTGCAAACAATCCACGTAATCTTCCGCCTCTAAACATGCTTCAATACGATCAAGGGCGGGAAGGGAAAGTTTGTTATACGCATCCACCGCAGCGATATAAGTAGCTTCGGTAACTACACCATGGAACCCGGATCTCTCATCAGTGAATCTGCTAGTAAAGAATGGGTTCACATCGCTAAGGCACTTATTGTAACCAGCCTTGAACCCAACCGGACGCGCACGCTCGTTCATCTCAGCAACCGCAATCGCGGTCTCAGGTGCGTCAAGAATGGTCTCCACAATCTGAAAACATCGGAGTAACAAGATTACCAAGGCAAACACAGGAACAAAAAAGGTACAAGGTACTTACATGCCCAACACCGTGCTGGCGCATCCACGAATGATCCTCAGTAACCTGGGCTAAGGAGGTGGTCAACCCATCTCTCGCATCTTCAGCTTCCCTAACCCGCGCCTCAGCCTCAATAGCGCGAGAGGTCACTTCCTCAAGGATACCTACGCGGCTCTTCAGTTCCGCCTGTTTGCAAAATAGCACAACCAAATATAAGCAGACAATTTATTAAACTAATCACAACAGGAGGCAATTCATGTTTATTCATAGTTCATACCTGGAGCTCCTCTACAACTTTGTTTAACTTGGTACGGTCAGCATCCGCATCCACAAGCACTTTGACAGCACGCGCCTCCACCTCCTTCAGCGCTTACACCGCGTGTCTCCGCCTCTTTAACAGCCGCTTCAGCTGCGACCTTTTCCATGACCAGAACGGTGTTGAGATTATTAAGCTCCTGACGAACACGGAAAAGATTTTCATTCTCCCTAGCACAAGATTCCTTGCAAAGCTTGCGCTCGTCAGAAAGCAATTTGGTAAGGGTACGAACCTGTTTAAGGCCAGCGTTCAAGGCCAGCGGATGCGACCCACCTTTCTGTATCCTTCAACTTTTCAAAATCAGCTTTTTCCCTCTCCAACTGCTCCGCACCCTCTCGAGCAGCCTTCATCATCGCCTCATCTTGAGCCCGCAGTCGAATGGTTTACTCCTCCCTGCGGGCTAAGGCACTATAGTCTTCTATAACCGCATTCGCGATTATGGAACCTCCAACAAGCATGGAGGCAAGCTGGCCCTGCAAATTTTGGTGACTTAGGATGCGAGCCCGAGCAGTCTCGACAGAGGTCCCCAATCCCCTCAACGTTTCCCTGCTAGCGGAATAATCATTCATCACCTCATCCCACTGCAAAATATTCCAAGGGGTCGGTGGAAATCAAAACTCCGCTCTTCCGCATAAGAACGGTAATAATAATCCAACGCAGTCTCCCCCGGCTGAATTGGAGGTTGAACCTCAACTCCTTTGCCCGCGGCAGTAGACGCAGAAGTTTTTTCAAAAACAGGGTTGTCGCAACCCCCGATCCCTGATCCCCGGGAACGGACGGCCGCGAGCCAGTTTTGGTGGTGTCACGTGATTGTCTAATTTGGCAGCGGAAATTTTCATCAGGACCGTAGTTAGGAAATATTTGATCAGAGTAAAATACCACATTTTCATAACATTAATCACATGGGATAAAACCCAAGTTCATAGTACACACGTTTTCATAGAAATAAATCCTATTTTATTTAATAAAAACATCTATTTTATTTTAGGTAACTTTATTGCCACTTTTCCAAGCCTTCAGTGCTGTCCAGCTGGCTTCTATTTGGCTTTCACATTTTGTTACCTGAAACGCGTTTTAAAAACATTTGTCAGTGGGAAATACTGGTGAGTGAATCCCAGTTTAATCAAGTTTAAATAAAAACCTAGTGTACAGTATTGATGGCGATCTCGCAATTACATTTGTTTCCAAGTTATAACAATTAACATCCATGGTACTGTCAGACCCGACTTGTGGAAATGTTACTCCTTGACCAGGTGGTAACAAATTTTGTATACAAAACCCCAACATACTCATGATAATTGTATACTTACAAATACTCAATAACTGTTATTCGCATGGAAAAATATTTAAGGTTTTGTATAAACAGTTCACAAAAGTTTTACAAAAAGTGGATCAACTCACATTGCTGTCTTAGATTTTCCGTAAGGGTTTCCTGGTGACAATCTATAAATTACACACATGCACACGCGTTAGTATAATAACCCATTTTAACATTAGTAATACCCTCCCCGAGACGGCATTCCAACGACTACGTCGGGCAAAACCACGACAGCCGTTACGGAACCCTAGATCAATCGGGCAGCGTATCTAATACGTATCCAGGGGTTATAATACTTACAACGGACCAGAACTTCGCTATTTAAGGGGGGTATAATACCCGTAGATTATGTCTAGTACTCAGAAATTCGTTTAAGAAAGAAAGAAATGAACGACGGAAAACGTAAACCTGATGCTTTCTTATATAGGGCCTGATCTCGGTTTTCTCGCGGCCCGAGTAAAACAAGACAAGGTCTTACGCGGCCCACGTCAACTATAGTCAACGACCTAGCTTGTCCGGGTCAGCTACTAGACTCGCCACGAAGATGACACTTGTCATCACCGGGCTGCGCCACCTTTATGATCTCACGCAGCCTGCATCAAGGTTGGGGTGGGGTTTACGCGGCCCGCCTCAACTTAAATTTTCTTGTTTTTTATTTATTTTAAATGCTATATTGTATTTCGGGCTCGGTTTTCACATATGGGTTATATTTTAAGACATATAGGGATATTTTAATATATATTAAGGTGTCGGAAATAATTCGAGGGTGTCGGTTTTCTTGAGGATTGTTATATCCTCCCCACCTTATTTTAGAGCTCGTCCTCGAGATCTACTGGAATAAGTGCGGATATTTTCGTTGCATTTCAGATTCAAGTTCCCATGTGTACTCGGGTCCTCTTTTGGAGTCCCACTTCACTTTGACCAGAACGAGTCTCTTGTGTTTGAGGTTCTTGACTTTCCTGTCTTCAATCTGTAGAGGCCTTTCTACAAATTTGAGTTGTTCATTTACCTCTATATCCTTAAGAGGTACTATCAGAGATTCATCGGCTAAGCATTTCTTGAGATTTGATACATGAAATACATCATGTATTCCTGCCATTTCCTCTGGAAATTGTAGCTGATAGGCTACAGGTCCTATTCTTCTAATAATCTCAAAAGGTCCAATATACCTGGGACTTATCTTTCCTCTTTTGATGAATCTTACTACTCCTTTCCAAGGAGAGACCTTCAACAATACTTTGTCTCCTATTTGAAATTCCAATGGTTTGCGTCGGTTATCAGCATAACTCTTCTGTCGATCTCGTGCTGCTTTCAGTCGTTCTTTGACTTGAATAATCTTGTCGGTTGTTTCTTGTACTATCTCAGGTCCAGATAGTTGCTTTTCCCCAATTTCTGCCCAACAGACTGGGGTTCGACACTTTCGTCCATAAAGTGCTTTGAATGGTGCAGCGTTGATACTTGTGTGATAACTATTATTATAAGAAAATTCTATTAAAGGTAAGTGATCGTCCCAATTACCTCCAAAATCAATTACACAAGCTCTAAGCATGTCCTCCATTGTCTGAATTGTCCTTTCGCTTTGTCCGTCCGTTTGAGGATGATAAGCTGTGCTTAGATTCAACTTGGTTCCCATTGCCTTTTGGAAACTTGACCAAAAATGAGAGGTAAAGCGGCTATCCCTATCAGAAACAATTGATAAAGGTATTCCATGTAATGAAACTATTTCATTTACATACAATTTAGCTAACTGATCCATACTAAAAGTTTCTTTCATTGGTAGGAAATGAGCTGACTTGGTTAGCCTATCTACAATCACCCAGATTGTATCATTACCTTTCCTTGTTTTAGGTAATTTGGTAACAAAATCCATTGTTATCAGTTCTCATTTCCACACTGGCATTTCTAATTGTTGCAACAGACCTGAGGGTTTCTGGTGTTCAGCTTTTACTTGTGAACAGGTTAAACATTTAGAAACATAGGCTGCTATGTCCTTTTTCATTCATGTCCACCAGAAATTCTTTCTTAAATATTGATACATTTTATCATTTCCTGGGTGCATTGTATACTTAGACTTATGGGCTTCTTCTAATATACGATGACGTAAGTTTCCCAATTTAGGTATCCACATTCTCTTTTCATGGAATCTCCAAATTCCATCTGTTCCTTGTTCTAATTCCTTAATCATACCTTTTAGTTTTCAGTATCGTCCTTGATTACTGATTCTTGTGCGTTTCTAATTTGATCATTTAAATCTACTTGTAGATTTAATTTAAGAGAACGTACCCTTTTTGGCTTTTCATGATACTTTCGGCTTAAAGCATCGGCCACTACATTTGCCTTTCCTTCATGATACTGGATATCACAATCATATTCACTGAGCATTCATCCAGCGTCTTTGTCTCATATTCAACTCCTTTTGCCCGAAAACATACCTTAAACTCTTATGATCAGTGAATATGGTAAACTTACTACCATAAAGGTAATGTCTCCAAATCTTAAGGGCAAAAATTATAGCTCCTAACTCTAGATCATGGGTTGAATAATTCTCTTCATGGTTCTTAAGTTGTCTAGAGGCGTAAGCTATAACGTTTTGGCGTTGCATTAACACACATCCATAACCTAATTTAGAGGCGTCACAATAGACTACAAAATATTCAGTTCCTTCTGGTAACGCTAGAATGGGTGTATGGGTTAATCTTTGCTTAACAATTCTAAATGCTTTTTCCTGTTTTGGTCCCCATTCAAACTTAATGGATTTACAGGTTAACTTAGTTAAAGGAATGAATATTCTAGAAAAATCTTGAATAAATCTTCTATAATAACTGGCCAATCCTAAGAAACTTCTAACCTCGGTTGGTGACTCAGGGGTTTTCCATTTAGTTATTGCCTCGATCTTTGTGGGATCCACATGAATTCCTTCATGATTAACTAAGTGTCCAAGAAACTGTACTTGTTCTAACCAAAACTCGCACTTGGAAAATTTAGCATAAAGCTTTTCCTTTCTTAATAGACTTAAAAGTGCGTGCAAATGCTTTGCATGATCTTCTTTATTCTTAGAGTAAATTAGAATATCATCTATAAAAACAATTATGAATTTATCCAAATATGGCTCACATATTCGGTTCATCATGTCCATAAATGCGGCTGGGGCATTGGTTAAACCAAATGGCATGACAGTAAATTCATAATGACCATACCTTGTTCTAAAGGTGGTCTTAGGAATATCTTCTTCCTGTACCTTTAATTGATGATATCCTGACCTTAAATCGATTTTAGAGAAAAATCGAGCTCCTTGCAGTTGATCGAACAGATCATCAATTCTTGGTAATGGGTACCGATCCTTAATCGTGACCTTGTTCAATTCACGGTAGTCAATGCACATACGCATTGATCCGTCCTTCTTTTTAACGAATAATATTGGTGCTCCCCAAGGTGATGAACTTGGCTGTATGAATCCTTTTTCCAGCAATTCATCTAATTGTTTCTTCAATTCCTGCATTTCGGCGGGTGCCAAACGGTAGGGTGCTTTGGCAATTGGTGTTGTTCCTGGTGGTAGATGAATTCTGAATTCAACTTCTCTATCTGGCGGTAGTCCTGGTAATTCCTCTGGAAATACATCTGAAAACTGAGACACTACTGGAATGTCCTTTAGTTCTTTTCCTTTAGTGTTAGTGATTATAGAAATCAAATATACTATAGATCCTTTTTTATATAACTTGCAGTTTTCATCACAGAGATGAATTTCGTGGATCTAGAGGGTTTACCTCCTTTAATTGTGATCGTTTTACCTTTTGGTGAATTTACTTGAATTGACTTTTGATCACATAAAATACTGGCTTTGTTGGCTATTAACCAATCCATTCCTAAAACAACATCAAATCCTGCCAGATTCATGGGATAAAGGTTTGCAATAAACTTTTGGTTTAAAAATTCTATTCTTGCTCCTTGCAAGATTTCAGAAATCCTAACAGTTTCTCCATTAGCTGTCTCTACTAGACATTCTTGTGGTAGTTTAGTTAATGACTGATTTAGAAGTTTGCAAAACGAAGTATTAATAAAACTTTGGTTGGCACCAGAGTAAAATAATACTTTAGCAAAAACATCATTAACTAAAAACGTACCAGCTATTATATCTGGAATCATCTTGGCTTCATCTGCAGTTAGAACGAATGCTCTAGCATTTTTAGTGTTCCTGTTGTTCACAGCTGGAGCCAATTTCGGACAATTCGGCTTGATATGACCTTTTTCTCCATAGTTGTAGCATAGTCCATTACTAGATTTTCTCCTGCAATCTTCTTCCTTGTGTCCGGGCATCTTGCAGAAATTGCAAAGAATGGAGCATTTTCCCGAATGCTTTTTCTTGCAGACCTTGCAGAATGGTGCAGAGGTAGAACCTATATTCCTACGGTTGTAATTCCCATAACGGAATTCTTGGGTAAGCCTTTGGGTTAGGTTTCTCCTCTGGTCTTCCTCTCTAGTACGGATTAATTAATCTGTCAAACTATTTGCTAGTTCTATAGCTTCTTCTATAGTTTGAGGTCTAGCTGCCTTGACTACATGTCTAATCTCTCCGATTAATCCCCATATGTAATGGGAGATTAACACTGGTTCAGGTGATGCAAGGGTTGGTACTATCCTAGCATATTCAAAGAATGTGGTAGTATAGCCCTTACTATCTACCCCGGTCATTCTTAAGTTCAGAAACTTATTTGCTATCTGTTCCTTTTCATTGGGAGGGCATAATTTCCTTTCTACCATATTTTTAAATTCCTCCCATTCCATGTTGTATACCCTATCACTTCCTCTGGACTGGAGGATAGTGTTCCACCATTCTAAGGTTGAGTTCTTAAACAGATTAGAAGCAAACATTATCTTATCTTCTTTAGCACATTTGCTTATTTTTAAAACAGCCTCAGTCTTTTCTATCCAGCGTAGGGCTGCAATGGGTCCTTCATTGCCCGAGAATTCTATTGGTTTGCAGGACCAGAATTCTTTGTAAGAACAACCATAAGGCATGGTTCTTCTTCTTTTGGGAATGGGTGCTTGAAGTACAGGTTCATTGTTCACGCTGTGTTCTGGTTCAATTGGTCGCTTACTACTATGCTTACTTTTATTATTCGCTTCCTGAACCGTTTGAATAATAAATGGCATTGCATCTATAATTCCTTGTGCCACTATGTGTTGGACGACACTATTATCCATTTGATTTCCATTGTTATTGACGCTCGGATTCTCATTAACCAAATTAATGTTACTCTGGTTATCGTTATTCAGATTATCTTGATTTCCTTCGTCGGCCATCTGAATTTTAAACAGTTACCCCGTATTAATATCACAAAATAATATTTTAATATAGCCAATCACATGATACGCATTTTGTTCAAAAGCGTCGATCATTGCGACTTTACTCTATTCATATAGTATGCATCTATTACACACCAGTACTGAAATTAAAATTACAATACCGAATAAAATTACACTAATAATAGTAGGCATCCGTACACACGTATTTTATTTTATTATTATTATTTTATTATTATTATTTTATTATTATTACTATTACCGTTTCCACCATTACATTCATGGATATGGATTCATCCAGAAATTCATATTGCGCTCGTCATACTTCCAGACGAGTCCCTCTCCCACCTGTCTCATTCGTTCACTACTTTCTAAAATTTCCTCCCCAAATGTCCTAAGTTCTTGTATGTTTTCTGCACTCATTGGAGGTGCAGGTTCTAGGACTGGGTTCGGAATCTGGGGTGCGGGTTCCTGGTATGGGGGTGTAGGTGCCTGGAATCGATAAGGATCTTCTAAAATCTCCCTAATGTATTCGTCGTGGTAATAGGGATCTAAAGGATCCAAACCTGGGTAGGCTCCTAAATTCGGCATTGGCATGTCTTCATGTATCGGGTAACGTTGCACATAGTCCCTATTATCGTCCCACCAGGGGTCGTAATTTGGGTCTAGGGGGTTTGGTGCTGGTACCCTAGGTATTTCTTCCGGATTGAAGTCATGCATTTCTACTTGATTTTCAGAGTTTTCTATCTCCATGGGTTGGTCAGGGATTGGTAGTTGTGGTTGGGGTGCTATAATTTGTTCCAGGTTAGGGTCAGCTGCAGTGGTGGCTAGGATGTGGATGTTGGCTATACCCATATTTATCATATCCTGGGCATAGGTATCAGTTTCTCTCTTGGCTGCTGCTAGGGCTCTTTGGTCTTGTAACTTTTTCATACGCTTTCTACGCTCGTGTGCCCCTCTACTGAACCATCCCCTCTTTTTCTGAGGAAATGGCTCTTCTGACTGAGCCTTAAACACAAAGATTCCTTCTTCCGTATCAGCAGAGTACCCTGAGAGGGCAGGCTGAGAAGAGGAGGTGCCTTCGCTTCTAGGCGAACCAGAAAATTGACGATACGCGTCAGATGGTCCTTGGTCGCTCATACTGTAAACTAACAAATAGTCAAATAACACATAACAAATAAATACAATTACGCACGTATTTCCACAATTTATTTCCTAACAGATTGAATTTTTGATGTCAGCAGAACACTTCTGTGGCTGAATCAGTGGCTTAGCTCTGATGCCACCTTCTGTCGCAACCCCCGATCCCTGATCCCCGGGAACGGGCGGCCGCGAGCCAGTTTCGGTGGTATCGCGTGATTGTCTAATTTGGCAGTAGAAATTTTCATCAGGACCGTAGTTAGGAAATATTTGATCAGAGTAAAATACCACATTTTCATAACATTAATCACATGGGATAAAACCCAAGTTCATAGTACACACGTTTTCATAGAAATAAATCCTATTTTTATTTAATAAAAACATCTATTTTATTTTAGGTAACTTTATTGCCACTTTTGCAAGCCTTCAGTGCTGTCCAGCTAGCTTCTATTTGGCTTTCACATTTTGTTACCTGAAACGCGTTTTAAAAACATTTGTCAATGGGAAATACTGGTGAGTGAATCCCAGTTTAATCAAGTTTAAATAAAAACCTAGTGTACAATATTGAGGGCGATCTCGCAAATACATTTCTTTCCAAGTTATAACAATTAACATCCATGGTACTGTCAGACCCGACTTGTGGAAATGTTACTACTTGACCAGGTGGTAACAAACTTTGTATACAAAACCCCAACATACTCATGATTATTGTATACTTACAAATACTCAATAACTGTTATTCGCGTGGAAAAATATTTAAGGATTTGTATAAACAGTTCACAAAAGTTTTACAAAAAGTAGATCAACTCACATTGCTGTCTTAGATTTTCCGTAAGGGTTTCCTGGTGACAATCTATAAATTACACACATCCACACGCGTTAGTATAATAACCCATTTTAACATTAGTAATACCCTCCCCGAGACGGCATTCCAACGACTACGTCGGGCAAAACCACGACAGCCGTTACGGAACCCTAGATCAATCGGGCAGCGTATCTAATACGTATCCAGGGGTTATAATACTTACAACGGAGCAGAACTTCGCTATTTAAGGGGGTATAATACCTGTAGATTATGTCTAGTACTCAGAAATTCGTTTAAGAAAGAAAGAAATGAACGACGGAAAACGAAAACCCGATGCTTTCTTATATAGGGCCTGATCTCGGTTTTCTCGCGGCCCGCGTAAAACAAGACAAGGTCTTACGCGGCCCGCGTCAACTATAGTCAACGACCAAGCTTGTCCGGGTCAGCTACTAGACTCGCCATGATGATGACACGTGTCATCACCGGGCTGCGCCACCTTTATGATCTCACGCGGCCCGCGTCAAGGTTGGGGTAGGGTTTACGCGGCCCGCCTCAACTTAAATTTTCTTGTTTTATATTTATTTTAAATGCTATATTGTTATTCGGGCTCGGTTTTCACATATGGGTTGTATTTTAAGACATATAGGGATATTTTAATATATATTAGGGTGTCGGAAATAATTCGAGGGTGTCGGTTTTCTTGAGGATTGTTATAAGGGTACTTCGGCTTCTCACCCCCTGACCACCATCATCATGCGGATCGATCAAGTTGTTGGCAAAATCCAACGTATCAAAGATCGTCTCACCCACGGTTTTCTTTAAACCCTGCTCCGCATGAACAGACGGCGTAGTATCCCCCACTACTCACCACTTCAATAGAAGGGTTTTCTCCACCCTTCTTCTGGGCTTCCACGTCCACCACCTTCGGTGAAGAAGGCGGTGTAGCAAACACGGGGACCTGTTCGTTTGAGAGTTCTACAAAAGCAAAAGGCATCTATCAGATGAACTGCCGCAATAAAACTTATAAAACATACTATCAACTTACCAGTTGAGACCGCAGGCTTTGGCCTCGTGATCGCAGTCGTCCGGGCTTTCCTAAACTTAGGAGCTTTTTCCCCACCAGCAACGGGGGCACTCCTTTCCGTTTTTTGACATCAACGAGCTTAGTGCCCACAGTAGATCCACCCGCACCCGCAGAGTCACCTGGAACACCCAAACCCTTAAGGGTGTCAGACACTACTACGTAATATTCATATTTGCGTAAACGAGTACGAAGGACACCTGTTGCTTCTGGCACCAAGGGAGGAACAGAAACCGCCTCGTGCGTCTTCTTCTTGTGCTGACGCTTATCACCAAACTTCTCCACAGTCAGCTTTGAAACACCCGTCGCAGCAGGGTCTCCCAAGGCCCCAAGATGACCTGCGTTTTCATCACAAAACAGTTATCAAGGACAAGTTACTCAAGGACAGTACATGAAGAATAAAGTACTATACCTTTGCCTTCCGACAACACCGCATTCAACACGGCTTCATCAGGCATCCGGAAGTTGCTAATAATGGTTCGATTCCATCCTTCCTCACCCGGACCGCATTTCAATATCTCAATCTTGCCCTCGAAGCCAGGGTAAAACATCCTCCACAAAGGAGCTTCCACTGCCAACTCATCTACGAAGATTATTAACACAAACAGGAAGGCAAATAAACAAACAGATGCAAAAACACTTACCATCGTTCTTCTCCTGTAACACAGGCCTTGCCCTTCTATCCAGCCTGCCAATCATCATTCGCAGCACCCACAACTGCCTGTTATCCAACTTCTTGGAACCAATGATACGCAACCTCAGGAACCAATCCACCGTCTCCGCTTTGGGGGTACTAATATTCTCGGTTATGATGGTCCCCGTCACATTCCTAAACTACAACTTTACAGTAACCGTGGCAGCTTTAACATAGAAAAACTTGGCCTTCCATTTAGTCATGCTCTTGGGTGGGCTCATCAACTTAGGAGCACCTTTCCGCTAACGAAAGGAAAAGAAACTGTAACACCCGTTCTTATAAATTAAGGTTTAACGTATCATTTACAAAAAAAACAGTCATGTAATTAAGATTACATATGCATTGGAAAGTACGGGTTTATTAAAACTTTTTACAATTTATAAGTATACAACATATCATGTGTACGTTCGTCGTTTAACATAATAACGATACATAGTGCGGAAGCTTATTTCGTGATCGTGTTCGGTTCTTGCTCGTCGCTTGATCGTCCTCCGGTGCTAAAATTTACCTGAAACTCATAAAACATGAGTTGGATTAGTCATACGTAGCTTAAAACGTATTAAAACGGGTTCGCAACGCAAAGTAATTTAAAATAATCATTTTTCGCAAAACTGGTTCGTGCTCGCGTAGTGCCACTGCCCGTCGCGCTACGCCACGGCCTTATTCCTTCAGATTGTTGCAGCTGGTTGCTGCATATTCCCAGCACGATCTGATTTCACGGAAACGGCCATAACTTCTTCGTTATTGATCCGTCTTAAACAAAATAGCATAACCTTAAAGGCCCAAATAAATCCCTCTAGCGAATAATTAAGCGTCGAAAAAGCGCGTCGCGCAGAGCGTTTTGGCAGCGCATTATGTAGCTGCCTGTACACAACCTTTCAGACATATGAACCCCATGGAAATATGTTCCATGAGTCCAAATCCTCCACTAGTTCTAGAACATCCGAGTCAACCAAATAGCTAGACTGACAGCCCATGAATCCGACCTCAAGCAACATCAGCAGACAAAGCCGTACGGCATCAAGGTCCGATAACTGATCAAGAGAGCTATAAAAGACGTTTTTGAGATCCAAAACCTTTACCCTAGCTTGTACATGACCAAATACCCTCCCCCTGAATGTCGTATCTGGCCCCACGTGCATCCGATGTTGTCTCCAAAGTTGAGGCGGACCAAATCGCAGTCCTGTAATGAGGCAAAACTCTTGAGGTCCAAACCGCAACTCCTGACCTCCAACATGAAAAAATAATGCATCTTGATGCACGACCGGGGTCGGGGTATATTCAGTCTGTAGTATCAGATGGAGTAAACTCGAGTCGATAGATGTAGAGCGTACATCTAGCCATGGTCCAAAACACGTTCCCCGAAATAACTCCGACCTAGCAGAGCCTGGTCTCAACCTAACCCGGATTTCTGTCGCTACTTCTATGCGGCATCGAATCTTCACTTCAGCCCGAAAATACAACTCCTGAAGAAACAACAGTATACAATGTATATCATCATACAAATTAAAAGAGACTGTAATAATCTTTTTACTTTGAAATTCATATATCAAAAAACTGTCAATCATGTATTTGAACGTAATTAGGCATGGCATAAACGTGTAAAAATCATAAAAAGACGACTTAACACAAAAAGGAACTCGTCATACACACGCATTTAACAAATGCCAAAAATCTTGTGTTTTTTTAACGTGATGACATAGATCTAGCGAGAGTCGTAACTCGTAAGGATGCATTTATATACAGCTTGACCTAAAACAATCAGAAAGTGAGCTTATATTTCTTATGTAACAATGGGTAGTCCTATTCCTATAACCACTTGTATACAACCATATAAAAGTGTTATACGCCCGTATTCATTTTGTATACACTCGTATACATAGGGGGTACAACATACACAGAGAGGTACATTTTTCCGAAAGCCATTGAGAAATTATGTGAAAAGTTGTCTCCACAAACCTTCTCAGTTGGTGTATCTGAGGCATCTTCCTCTGTCTTGACCATTTTTTAACCAATCTGCAATCAAACAAAACAACAATTACTAGTAAAATATAAACACTTGGACCCATATCTAAGTCTAGGGATGAGCTCGGTAGGAAAGTACCGGTACCGAAAATCGCCAAATATGGGTACCGGTATTGGTACCGAAAATGCTCGGTACAATATTGAAGAGGTATGGTCCCAACTCCTTGCCAACATGGCAAGGACCATACCACTTTCTCCATCCTACGTGGCAGTGACATCAACCGCATCATCCAGAAGCTTCTAGAAGCTTCTGGAAAAGATCCAGGTGACACCAAAGATGCTCCAGCCGACACAAAGGACAACACGTGTCACCAGAGATCAAGCGCCAAGTGGACCTGCAACAGGTCAGGGAGCAGCCCGACAACATCAGTACGATGTTTCCAAATCAGCCAAATACAGGCGCGCCACGTGTACCACTACCCTGACCACAGCAGAGGAGACCAAGAGGATATTCCCCTTGGTCGGACAGCTGGCGCGCGTCTGCAGCTGGCACTGCTCCTCCTTCCCTTCTTCACCCTCCGGCTATAAATAGGACCCTTCACCATCCAGGTTGATCATCTTGCTCTCACTATTCTCACACTTAACACACACTGATTATCCTTCCTCGGAACAGTACTTATTCTCACGCCGGAGCCTGGTTAAGAGGGAAACCCCCATATTCCCCTCTTAACGAGACTGACGGTTTGCTGTTTTGCAGGAGACGGTCATCTTACGAGTAGGAAGAGAGATTGAACCCACAGAAGAAGTAACCCCACTGATTAACCATAGTGTCAACCAGTGTTTCATCATTGGCGCCATCCGCTTTTAGCAAAACCACTCTCATCTCTTTTTCTTTTCGAAAAACTCGTCAAAATGGCTGAAAACAACCCTTCCCACCAAATCGATGGAGACGTTTCTTCCTTCGAACTCGTTTCGGACAACATACACGTCCAACGAGGTCCAAGGAACGAAGCTATCCAAGAATGGCCACCAAACATGGAGTTTCCCAGCATTTTCGGGAGTACATCCAGGGTTGCCGCTCAAAACGCACCTGGTGCTGCTTTCCAAACTCCATCCAGAATCATCACTCAGACCACAAACGGAGCAGCGTTCCAGCCTCCGTCAGAGGTAGTCCAACAGACACCACCAGTGCAACCTCAGAACCATGGAGCTGGCCCATCAGCTCCATCGGAACAAGCACAAATGAACTTCTCTGCACTACTAGGGCTACCCGAAGGAAAAACTCTTGCTTCCTGGTATGCCGAACAAGTGGCGTCCATAAACCTTGTCTACCAGCAACTCAGTGCGCAGCAAGCTTTGCTCCAAGCACAAGCTCACCAGTCAGTATTCGTCACTCCACCGCAAAGGCCTTTGAGCGCCCCTGTGCCTCAACAAACCAATGCATACAACCTGCGTCCTGAGTCACTACCTCCACAGCATGTTAGAAGGCCAAGCGCGCACGACACGCGTGATACTTACGGTGAAACAGAAAGCAACTATGTGCAGTATTCCAACCAACCGAAGAAGCCGATACAAAGTCGTTTAGGTCCGCGCAACAAACGACGAATTTGAAAACGATGAGGAGACGCGCACAGTGTTCAGCAGGCTCCCACCAGAGCATGAAGCATACAAACCTCGCAAGCGTGCGGGTTATGACCCAAAAGCAGAGCATGATTTCACTCTAAGCTATCGCCCAGACGACATGGCTGAGAATTCAAAGTTCATCCGAGAGATCGCCACGGCTGCCATAGACAAAACGAAATTGCCACACAACGTGGGCAAATACAACGGGTTGACAGACCCAGACGATCATCTCCAAGTATTTAACGGTGCGGGAGCAACGGGCGGATGGAACTTGCCAACCTGGTGTCACCTCTTTGCTCAAACCTTCGTGGGCGCGGCGCGCATCTGGTTTGACAGCCTACCAGCAGGAAAAATCAAATCCTGGATCGATTTCAGAGAGAAGTTCCTGGCACACTTCTCACAACAGCGACGACACACCAGGGATCCAGCCGATTGTTTGAACATATGGCGCAGAGACCACGAAAGCGTAGAAGATTTCATTACCCGGTACAACAAAGAATGTTTAGAGATCGGCGACTGCGGCGAGAAGATGATGCGCGCACACTTCATGCGGGCAGTCAAGTGCGATGATTTAATCAAGCGTGTAAAAGGTAGAGACGGAGGACCCAAAGATTGGGAAACCTTCATTGAGGCAGCCAAAACTATTGCACGGTCGGATAGACAGTTGACCGGTGACGATCACCGTCAACGCAGCTACAACCATAACGACCGGCATAGCAAGAAGGGCAGGAGCCAACCTTGGAAGGCGTCCGGTCACAGGGAACGAAGCCCGGTAAGAGAGGATGCGCGTCACACGATCAACCAAATCGCACACCGGAAAGAGGTGAAAAAAGAAAACAGAGAGAAACAGTGGACACTCCTAACGAAAACCCCTTCAGAAGTCTTGGCAACCGAGAACCACCAGTTCAAGCCACCACTACAAATGCGCAACAAGAGGGGCCAAGACCCAAATCTTTTCTGCGACTTCCACAAGGACACCGGCCACTTAACCGACGATTGTTTCAGCCTCAAACAAGAGATCGAAAGGGCCTTAAGAGACGGAAAGTTAACTCACCTGGTCAAAGGTGGAAAGCGTGATTACCGTCAGATCCAAAGGAGAGAAGAAGGGCCGGATAACAAGAAACTCCGAAAGTTAGATACCCATATGGTCCAAGGGGGCCCACGAAGGTCAAGAAAAAATTACAACAAGCGCGCGCAGGATGACTCATGGCGCGAGAAACAAGTCGTTTTCCCAGTCGTCAGAGGAGGCCCACGAGAGAGACGGCCCATAGTCATTTCAGGCGTCATTGGGCATTATCAAACAGATTACATCTTCATCGATCCGGGGAGCACTGCGGATATCATATACGAACAGTGCTTTAATCAGTTCGATCAGGAGGATAAAGCGCGCTTAGAACCAGTTGATTACCCGCTCACTGGATTCTGCAACGAAGCCGTTTTTCCTCTAGGACAAATATCGTTTCCAGTGTTGCTCTCAGACGGAAGAAACTCAAGAACAGAGGAAGTCACGTTCATGGTGCTGCCGGCACATTCAAGACACGATATTCTACTGGGAAGGGAATCCCAAGGTGATTTCAGCATGATTTGCTCTGGCCCACACTCCGCAGTGGGATTTCCAACGGAAACAGGAGTAGCCATCATCTATGCAAGCAAAGAAGTATTAGCGACAGATGAGCTAAGACCTGCAAAGACAAGGAAACCAGAAACACGCCAAGAGACAGAAAAATGGGAGCTCAACAGCGCATATCCGGAACAGACGGTAACCCTGGGACCGGCAATGTCCGACCTGACGCGCGCGGCGCTGAAGAAACTGCTGTTCCAAAATATGGATGTCTTTGCCTGGACGCCAGCAGACATGGTGGGCGTTCCACGGCACATAGCTGAACACCGCTTAAACGTAGCGGAAGAGGCCAAGCCGGTGGTACATGCTAAGCGCCATTTGGGAGATATAAAGCACGACGCCATGAAAGAGCAAGTGATAGAGCTGTTAAACGCGGGGATCATCAGAGAGGTCAGGTATCAAACATGGGTGGCAAGCCCAGTGATGGTTCAGAAAAACAATGGTAGCTGGAGGATGTGCGTAGACTACAAGGATCTGAATAAGGCATGTCCACGCGACTGTTACGCCTTACCAGATATCGACGAGAAGATCGATTCACTAGCCACATTCCGATGGAAATGTTTCCTCGATTGCTACAAAGGGTATCACCAGGTACAAATGGCCGTGCAGGATGAAGACAAAACCGCGTTCCGCACACCAACAGGGCTATACTGCTATACCAAAATGCCCTTTGGTTTAAAAAATGCGGGAGCGACTTATCAGAGGCTCATGAACGAAACCTTCCACGACGCCATCGGCAAGTACATAGAAGTGTATATGGACGATCTGGTTATCATGAGCAAGGAAGAAAGTACAATGTTGCTGAACATCCAAAAGACATTTGACACCCTGCGCGGAGTCAACATCAAGTTAAACCCGACGAAGTGCTCCTTCGGCATGGAGGAGGGGAAATTCCTGGGTTTCATTGTCACGAAAGATGGTTTCAAGGTGAACCCTGACAAGATACAAGCAATAGAACGCATGCCGTCACCGTCAACGATCAAGGAGATGCAAAAATTAGCAGGACGGTTGGCAGCACTCAACCGCTTCCTAGCCAACCACGCGGCGAAATCATTTCCGTTTATAAAAACTCTCCGAAACTACATGAAGAAGAGCCAATTTCAGTGGACTCCAGAAGCTGAAAGCGCTTTCCGCGAGATGAAAGACTGCCTCATCAAGCTGCCAACCTTAACCGCACCAGTCAAGGGCGAACCCCTGGTACTATACTTGTCAGCCTCCGACAGGGCAGTAGGAGCAGTGTTGCTTGTAGATCGACAGGGCGTCCAGACGCCGGTCTATTATGTGTCACGCACTCTAACCGATCCAGAAACCCGGTACGCAATCATGGAGAAACTAGTGCTCGCACTAATTCATGCATCCAGACGGTTGCGTCGGTACTTCGCCAATCACGTCATTCACGTGTTAACTAATTACAACATTGGCAACATACTCGCAAGACCGGAGATTTCAGGGAGACTGGCAAAATGGGCGATAGAGCTCGGGGGTCATAACGTAGTGTTCAGACCAAGACCGGCGATCAAGGGCCAAGTGCTCGCAGATTTCATGACAGAGGTACCAGACGACAAAGATCGAGAATGCAAGGCAATGGAAAAGGCCGAGAAACAACAAGTGGAAGAACCATGGCTACTATACACAGATGGTGCGTCCAACGAGGATGGCGCAGGTGCTGGTCTCCGGCTGGTGAGCCCCGACAAACACGAGTTCACCTACGCCATACGCCTGGATTTTAAAAGCACAAACAACGAAGCCGAATACGAAGCCTTCCTTGCTGGGCTAAGATTGGCAATCAAAATGGGCGTACGACACATCGAAGCACACGTAGACTCCATGTTGGTGGCAGGACAAATCAACGGAGAATACGAAGCCAGGGGAGATACGATGGCACTTTACCTAAGCCAAGCAAAGACACTGCTGCAAACCTTCTATTCCTACAAAGTGCATCACATAAATAGAAGCGAGAACAAGCCAGCAGACGCGCTGAGTAAACTCGCCTCTACAAGCTTCCAACACTTAGCAAAGGATGTACGAATAGAAGTTTTGAGCAACCCGTCCGTACCACTTCGAGAAGTAAGCGTCGTTCAACTAGGGACAACGTCTTGGATGACTCCGATAATCACATACCTCCAATCCGGAGTACTCCCGAAGAACAAGGCAGAAGCAAGGAAAGTCCAGTACAAATCCGAACATTACCAGATGGCGGATGGGATCTTGTATAGAAAATCATACCTCGGGCCTTTGTTAAGATGTGTTGACCCCGAAGACGCACGCTATCTGATCAGAGAGGTGCACGAGGGAATCTGTGGTATACATGCCGGTCCAAGGATGGTGGTTGCGAAAGTCATGAATGCGGGATACTATTGGCCCGGAATGCATTTGGACGCGGTCAAAGAGTTGAGGAAATGCGTTGGATGTCAACGACATGCGCCCAAAACAATGCGCCCCAAGAATGAGTTAGTACCAGTTACTACGGCATGGCCTTTCCAACAATGGGGAATAGACATGGTGGGACCCTTTCCCGAAGCCCCAGGAGCTGTCAAGTTTATAATAGTCGCAGTTGACTATTTCACCAAATGGGTAGAGGCGAAGGCACTCGCGTCGACCACAGCCGCAGTCGTCAAAAAGTTCATTTGGGAACAAATCATATGTCGTTTTGGCTTACCTCTCAAGATAATCACCGATAATGGGACCAACTTTGCCGAAGATAACCTCCAACGATGGTTCAAGGAACTACACATCGAACACACCTTCTCCTCGGTCGCGCACCCACAGGGGAACGGTCAAGTTGAAGCCGTCAACAAGAGTATAGTCGACGGAATTAAGGCAAGACTGGGAGAAAAGAGAAGAGGTTGGGTAGACGAACTGCCAAGCATCTTATGGGCCCACAGGACGATGCCCAAAACAAGCAACGGAGAAACACCGTTTAGCTTGGTTTATGGGTCGGAGGCTGTAATACCAGCAGAGATAGGGTTGCCGTCACCAAGAATGCTCTCCATGAACATGATCAACAACGAAGAAGAAAGGAGGATCGACCTCGACCTCTTAGAAGAACGGAGAGAAATGGCGGCAATCAACGAAGCAAAGTATAAAACAAAGCTGGAAAAATATTACAACTCCAAAGTCCGAATATGCACCTTCAACCCGGGAGAATACGTCCTCAGAGACAATGAAGCCTCAAATGCAGAAAAGCCCGGGAAGTTAGCTCCCAAATGGGAGGGTCCGTATGTCATCGACACCGTGCTCGGAAAGGGGGCCTACAAACTGCGCACCATCGACAACAAAGCGGTTCCCCGCACATGGAACGCTCAACAGCTGAGAAGGTGCTACTTATGAATGAAGTTTTTGTAATTACAATGGCCTAGTTGCCAACACATTTATAATACAAGAAGTGTTTGGCTACCTTTTTATTACGCAAGTTTCTTGGTCACAACTGCATGTATCACTTTGGGCATACACAAAAACATCAATGGCTCGACCATTAGGTAACGTTGTAGACCTCCAAGGCCTGTCACAAACAAGTGCATAGCCGGGTCAGACACACAACTAAAGCCTAACAAACGCCAATCAAATACTTCGTGCCCACATAGACACGAAAACGTCGAACACAGGACAAACAAACATTGTAAACACCCCCAAGGCTGAGAATAGCCGGGTACACACAATAACCTGTCTCTCGATCACTTCGTACTCACGACTCACCTGCGCACGAATACGACAGAATAAAACGTTGTAATAAACACAACATAACCTGTCAGCGCCATTATTCATTCGTGATACCTGAATCAAAGTAATCACACATGCACATATTATGACGACAACAAATTCGCTTAAAAAACAGACAACTGTTAGCATAACATCTGTCAAAACGCAGTCATATATCCACAAACGTAACAAGGAAGTTAAAATTGTTTATCGAATAGTCAAAAACAAGACCACCTAAGGTCATACGCGGCGCGCAGGCCAGAAGTCTTCACTCCGGCTGACTGGGTCCAACACCCCCAGCCGCATCACCTTCATTACCCAATGCTCTCTTCAACATAGCAACACCATCCGGCCTTCGTGCCAGCTTTTTCGCAGCTTTAACCACCGCAAACTCCAAGGACGAAAACTCCTGCCTCTTTGCAGCATAAGCAGCAGTGCAATCTTCTTTCCACATCTCAAAATGGTGTTCTTTCTCCTTATTAAGGGCCGCAGCCCTGCCTTCGTTGTATCCATCTTTACGACCACTGCTGTAACCAGCTTGCCCCAACTCATACATATAATGGGCAAGCTCGTCCGAATTCACGATGCGTTCAGCAATCTGCAACAAACACACAAGTAAGGTCCAATTCACGACAGTCAAAAAAAAAAAAAAAAATTACCAGAGGCACCGCGCGTGAAAGTAACCATTTACAATCAGCAGACATCTCCTCAGCAAGGAGTTCAGCGGCTTGGCACTCAGCAGTCTTCTCCTGAAGAAGACGTTCGGAAGTCTCACATCGCCTCGCCAGAACTTCCAGCTTAGCGATGCGTTCAACATACTCTGTCTCCTTCTTTTCAAACATCATGCGCGCTTGATTAGCTTCATCAGCAATATTCTTCTTTTCACCAGACAAACGAGTAATCGTGTCACGTTGCGTTCTAAGCTCAACATTGGTACGCTCGCACGCCGCTTCCCAATTTTTCTGCTTGTCAGCATTGGCTTTCCTCTCCTGGGCAAGCTTTTCCTCGGCGTCAGCAAGCCTCCACTCCAACCCCTTTTTCTCAGCATTGAACTTCTCCCTTTCTTCCACAAACAGTCTCTTATCATTCTCAAACTCCATTGTATCCTCCCCCATCTGTTTCCACTCGCGGACAATCTCCTGAGTGGTAGAGAAAAAATTAACCCCGGCCTGAACATGATCATCCAACAGTGCAAACCGGCGGCGTTTCCTCTGAAACATCCTTTCAGCTGGGGGGAGAGACAACGAGTAGAAGTCATGGCAATTTTCAGGGTTGTCCATCCTAGAACCTTGGGTCAAGTTCCAATTGGGGATGTACGGAAGATCGTCACAGGCGGGATTCGTGGTATCAACGGAATCAGCATGAAATTTTCCAAATTGAGGGCTGCGGACGGCACCCGAGGTTGCACCACCACCATCACCTGGGGGGCGTTTGGTATACACGGTTTGATGAGGAGTAGTTTCACTCACCTCTACCTCAACCTCAACGTTCTTACCGCGATCACCACCAGCACCACCTGCATCACCACCACCTTCCGCAACCTGCTCAACACCCGCAGTTTTTTCCTGCCCGTCAGGAGTATCACGAGGGGGAGACAACCCAAATGTCCTCGACGGCGGAGACGCAGGAGGTGTAATCTTAGAAATATCAATCTTGTGCCCACTTTGAGCTGTTTTGGTACCTGCCCCAAAAAACGAGCAGAGCATATTCAAAGAAAAGGATCAACAAATAAAAACGTAGGAGACGCTGGGAAAAAATAAAGCGAATACCAGAAGCTTCATAGATTTTCTGCAGCAAATCACTTGGCTTTTCAGCAAAAATAGCCATATCAATATCAGATTCAGAAGGGACGGGAGGATTCTCTTTCTGAAGTTTAATCCTCTTCGCCGCAAGCGCAGCAGCAGCCTGCTCGTCAAGTTTTCGTTTCCTATCATCAAACATCTTTTTTTGCATAATCTCCGTTAAAGTCGCCTGATCCTCAGGGTCCGACTCAGGGTGTTTCTCTCCAACCCCTAAACCGGGCAACGTATCAGAAACGACAACATAATCAAAGGTACGAGAAGTATGAAGTCGCTTACGAGGAGACTTAGAGGAGGTTCCTTCAACTTTTTTCCCTTTCCCTTCCGGCCTATCAGTTTTCTTCCTCCTCGTCTCCAACGGGTTAACGGTCTCGACTGGAATCTCCACATCTTCCTCCACAGGCTCGTTCACCGGCTCTTGCACAGCCCCTTGCATCGGACCTGCACGCGCGGAAGGAGACGTTAGGCCTTCCAACGATCTGCCAGAACCATCGCTCGAGAGAACGTTAACTTCTTCTCGAACGGAATCAAACGAATCACCCTCATTTTCAATCTCCTCACCTAACACAGTGTCCACATAAGCAGTGAAACTCTCATCACTCGGGTGCAGAAACCGATGACGGATCTGATCCAACCAAGGCCCTTTGTCAGCCTTCGGTATTGCCTCAACCATTGCACCCGGAGCATCGGGATCCAAAACATTCATCAAAGAGAACCCTACTGCAAAAAGGAGGAAATAAAGCACAAAAAAAGTACAATCAAAGGAAAAACAAAAAGGGGATATGGAATAAACGTACACTTGCCACTATGACCATAAACCGGAACACCCAGCGGATTTTTAGGAACCCATTTCATGCTCATCCCAGCACCAACTAACGCCATCTCCTCAAGTTGAACTATCGGAGTGGCCTTACGGGTCAACCTCTTGTACCAGTCCTGATTAGCAAAGTCTGCAACCACATCAACCTTCGGGATACCCTCTCCCACAGATCTATAATGCATGTCTACAGGCACAACACCCCGGCGAATGTAGAAAAACTTCTGCTTCCAGTCATGTATACCCTTTAACGGCACAGAACAAACTGGCGACACGCCGGTACGAGCACTAAAGGAGTAAAAACCATTTGTATAAGTAACAGTGTAGAAGACGTTGAACATATCAAACGTCGGATCTAACCGGTTGGCCATACAAACGAACTCAAAGTGGGTAATGCGGGGAAGCCCGATGGCATTGATTTGGGATATATGAAGTCCATAACCCCTCAACACGTCAGCAGTAAATCGAGTCATCGGAAGCCTAAAATTACCCTCCCGGAAAAAAGCGGCGTACAAAGTCATGTACCCAGGAGGAGCTTCCATGGCGGTGGAACCAGCAGTCGGATATTGAGCACCCCAACCAGGGAGAAATCCCATGTCCCTTACCAGATTCTGAAACTCTTCTTCTTTCCAACCAATAACCGCCTGATCTGGGCCGGGAGGAATCTTACCCTTGTTCCTTTTCTTCCTCGAAGAAGGATTCGAAGTAGACATCGTGAAAACGGAACAAAAACACAGGTGAACTCCGGAGAATAAAGGAAGAAAACAAAGGAAGATGAGAGAAATCCGGTTTTCAAATTTTGAAAAGTGAAGTATGGAGGAGACCGCCTTGGAATTTATACCCATCGCATTTAATGCGATGGGCAGTGAACCGCCAGAGATACAGGAAAGGATCCAATTAAGGCGAGACACGTCAGAGGAGAGAGAAAACGCCACCATCTTTTTTCGGAAAAGTATGCAACAACCGCCTGCCACTATGACGTAAAGTAACTGACGTGACTGAAAAGGCGCCTGTTCAACTGACACCAGGTTGTCACGTCAGTCACTCTTCCCGAAGACAACAACAAAGCTTCTTCCTGAAGACAACACTCATAAAAGCGCCAAAACCCATGCGCCATGCGTCATGCGTCCATTTGGCTCACTTCCGCAGGGAGTCAAAACCCATGCGCCATGCGTCATGCGTCCATTAGGCTCACTTCCGCAGGGAGTCAAAACCCATGCGCCATGCGTCATGCGTCCATTTGGCTCACTTCCGCAGGGAGTCAAAACCCATGCGCCATGCGTCATGCGTCCATTTGGCTCACTTCCGCAAGGAGTCAAAACCCATGCGCCATGCGTCATGCGTCCATTTGGCTCACTTCCGCAAGGAGTCAAAACCCATGCGCCATGCGTCATGCGTCCATTTGGCTCACTTCCGCAAGGAGTCAAAACCCATGCGCCATGCGTCCATTTGGCTCACTTCCGCAAGGAGTCAAAACCCATGCGCCATGCGTCATGCGTCCATTTGGCTCATTTCCGCAAGAAGTCAAAAACCCCACACCATAACAAACACTACCTTCATAAGTCCAGAATCCCTCCTAGACGATCAACTCACCTAGAAGGCACACTGGACTGGGGGGACTTGAAGAGGTATGGTCCCAACTCCTTGCCAACATGGCAAGGACCATACCACTTTCTCCATCCTACGTGGCAGTGACATCAACCGCATCATCCAGAAGCTTCTAGAAGCTTCTGGAAAAGATCCAGGTGACACCAAAGATGCTCCAGCCGACACAAAGGACAACACGTGTCACCAGAGATCAAGCGCCAAGTGGACCTGCAACAGGTCAGGGAGCAGCCCGACAACATCAGTACGATGTTTCCAAATCAGCCAAATACAGGCGCGCCACGTGTACCACTACCCTGACCACAGCAGAGGAGACCAAGAGGATATTCCCCTTGGTCGGACAGCTGGCGCGCGTCTTCAGCTGGCACTGCTGCTCCTTCCCTTCTTCACCCTCCGGCTATAAATAGGACCCTTCACCATCCAGGTTGATCATCTTGCTCTCACTATTCTCACACTTAACACACACTGATTATCCTTCCTCGGAACAGTACTTATTCTCACGCCGGAGCCTGGTTAAGAGGGAAACCCCCATATTCCCCTCTTAACGAGACTGACGGTTTGCTGTTTTGCAGGAGACGGTCATCTTACGAGTAGGAAGAGAGATTGAACCCACAGAAGAAGTAACCCCACTGATTAACCATAGTGTCAACCAGTGTTTCATCAAATATGGTACACTACCCGGACAAGACCGGTTTTTGAAGGTAAAATTCGGTTAAATACCGATAACCATTATTAAACTCTAAACCCCTAAAAGTTAAAACCTAAAGTCAAACAACTAAAAGCTAAAAGCTAAAAACCAAATCATCATCATCATCATCATACTCCGTAAATCCCACCAATAGCAAAGCTAACGTAGGAATAGAGAGGCTGCTTCCAGTGAGACCCTCGGCTCGATAGTAGTTTTGCATCAAGCCTTGGACATAAGGCACATAACACTCAGCAATTAAGACAAAAGGCCGATTAGAGCATATACTCCTTGTCTTTCGGCTATCAACGCCATCACATGGTGCATGATTAACCATCCCCCTCTTTTAAAGTTATTTTCACGAAATTAGTAAAATAATGTTAAAATTAGTGCACTTTCACTTTTGCCCCCCGAGTGCCCACAAATATATACATTATATGCGCATACCGCAAGCGGGGCGTAAGCTTAAAACTAAATGATAAAGCTAAACCCTAAACTTTAAAAAATAAACCCTAAAAAACTAAACCTCGAAAAAAAAAAAAAGGAAACACAAATATCAATAGTTAGATGGAGTTCTCACAAGGTTTCTCAAACACTAAAAATACAACAAGTCAATAAGCCATGAAATAAACTAAAAAGAAGTACAGATGTGCTTGAAGGTGAGTGTGTGTTTGTTGCTCGTATCACCAAAACAAACTAAAAGTACACCAAAAATAAACAAATACAAAATATTTATAGAAATTAACATAAATACAGAATGTTTGTATCAACTTTCCGATTATTAGCATATATGAATTCACAAAACGCTATTAACGGAATGATAAAGAAACAAAATGTAAGTAGGTAAGAGAATAATAAGAAAAAGTAACCTGAATAATAGGAAATAGAGAAGGAAGAAGACGAGTGTTGTTGACAAGAGATAACACCACAGCAGCAGCAAAGTTCCATTAAAAGGCATCGTTTCATCTTCTGGAGCTTTCATCGGTATCTGCGCTCCGGAGACGCCTCCTTCCGATAAAAAAAGTAACTTAAGCCGCGTTAATAACCGGAGACGGCTCCGTTCAATGAAAAAGTAACTTAAGCTGCGTTAATAATACCCATGTATAAAACAGATATGAGATTAGGTGAGAGAAGGATCCAATGTTTTTAAAACCGGATCGGATGTCGAACCGGGTATAAGAACCGGATACCATCATAAATAACATAAAAATTAAAAAATAAAATAAATAGAATCTATAGAATTTATTTTTAAACTTATAAAATAAAATTTTTAACATTCCATAAAAGACAAACAAAAATAACACACAAACCAAAATTGATTTAATAATTTAGTTTAGTATAAGAGATTACATGCTTAAAAAATAATAACCCTCTTTAAAAGAAAAGAAAAATAGTATTTAAAAGAGTAAATTGCCATTTTAGTCCCTGAGGTTTGACCAAAATTGTCATTTTAATCCAAATAGTTTTTTTCTTGCCATTTTAGTCCAAATAGTTTTGTTTTCTGCCATTTTAGTCCCTAACTTTTGTATTTTTTTGCCATTTTCATCCAACCCACTAACTCCATTCGAAAAATTTAGTTAACTTAGGTGAATCTTGGCCAAACCACGTTTTTCTTTCTTTTTTTGCAGGTGCGATGGTATGGGATGGTGTTGTGCCAGTTTATAGTGGAGATGATGGTGGTGGTTGTTGGTTTTACGATGATGGCGGCGGTTTGGTTGATGACGTGGCTGGCGGAAAGTGGTCAGCGGTAGTGGAAATGGTGGGTGGTGATGGTGGTGGGGTGGGTGGGTGGGTGGTGATGGTGCAGGCAGGTGGTGGCGATGATAGAATGTTGTGATGGGGTGGCTGGTGGGAGGTGGTGGTGGTGGTCGATGAAAATGGCCAAAAATGACAAAAGTCAGGGACTAAAATGGCAGAAAACAAAACTATTTGGACTAAAATTGCAAGAAAAAAACTATTTGGACTAAAGGTGCAATTTTAGTCAAACCTCAGGGACTAAAATGGTAATTTACTCTATTTAAAATTATAAATTAGATTTAAAAAAAATATATACTTTTGGAACATTGAATTGATGATGTGTGTCAGTGTGTGCGAAGAGTAGTCAATCAACCTTTTTTATATTAGCATTCACATTTTCTATTTTATTACACAAGATACTCTCAATTTTATTTTCTATCTCTACCGAGTACTAGAGTTCGCCGGCCGGAGATAAAATTACCAATCGTAAATCTTCAAAAAATCTATCCACAGTGGAGTTCCAACGCCATGAACACCGAGTCTTCTTGTTTCCTCTTCGTTTTCTTCTCGTGACGTTGATGTTACGCCGTTACTAAGTTCAGCAGTTTTCCTCACAACCTGTCGCCTCTGTCATTACCTCTCATCTTCACTGTTGACGGTCGGAGAACCTTCTCTCTTTATTAATCGGATTAAAAAATAAACATAATTTAACCACCGGCCCGACCTTTTCCGGCGAGTTTCGGGTTCGGCCGCCGGCCAGAGGCTCGGCCGGCCTGATGCAAAACGGGTCCAATGTTGGAAATCAGGCCCTTGATCGAACACACAAACACCGGATGAACGAACTGGTTCGACTCTTTGTATTATTTATCAATAAAAACACACTAATAACAATAGACCTAACCATCTATTTATACTAAACCTATTCTAGTCCTAACCCAACTCGAACTCTATAAATACAAATAAATAAACCAACTTGATAAACTTATCTAATTCGAACCAACTATTATCCCTATAATGACTCAATAAATAATTCAACACAATTATCTATAACCCGTCTTTATCCTTATCTCTTTAATTCAAGATTAACCCAACATTCACCCCCTTAATCTTGATCTCGGTTCTTGCTAACTGGAATCAGTTTTCTTGCTTGATTCAAATCGCTCTTGCTTGCTTCATTCGAATTCATTCTTGCTACTTGCTACGAGTGAAACATACTGATCTTGCTTTCTTCTACTCACTAGCTTACTAACTTGCTTCAATTACAGGTTAAGCGCTACCTGTTTTTCTTTCTTGCTTTCCGAATCACAAAGATTCGATGATTTTCTTTCTTAACGAACACACACGTGTCCGTTTCTTTCTTTCTTTCGGTTGTCGAATTTGCTTTCTTCTTTCTCGTCGACACCCGTTCTTCCTTTCTTGTGGTTTGCTACTTTCTTACTTTCTTGCAACACCACCGGTCTCTTTCTTTCTTCCGAGGCCATCTTTCTTTCTCATGAAGCGACGCCGGCCTCTTTCTTCTTTCTTGTGGCGTCTCTTCTCTCTTTCTTGCTTTCTTTTGAGATCAACGAACCAGTGCGGCACCCATCTTTCTTCTTTCTTCACGGTACCGACTTTCTTTCTTCTTTCTCTGGTTGTTGATCTTTCTTTCTCTCTTTCTTTGCAACACTTTCTTCTTTCAACAATATCACCACATAATTTTCCTCCTGACTTCTTTCTTCGATCCATTCAATAATTAACAAATGAGGTGTGAGTTTACCTGCTTATTTTCTTGCATTTTTGTTCAATAGGGTTTTTGAAAGAAAGTGGTTGCTTGCTTCACCAACATGCATGCCTGGTTCGCTCAACTATCTCAGCCGCTGCCTTTGAATTTTGTGGTGCTTCCCTTCCATTAATTTGACCACTTGCTTCCTTTTCAATGCGAATCAACTCCACCGAAACCTGCTTGCTTTCTTTCTGTTAATAGCTTTCTTCGTTATCAGCCCTTGCCATTTTCTTACAAACCTACTGCTTCCCTTCTCCTTCAGCCCCACAGCCAAAGGGCTGCTCTCTTACTCGAAACCGACTCTCAAACCGGCTCCCGTTATCAACCTTGCTCTGATACCAAATGTTGGAAATCAGGCCCTTGATCGAACACACAAACACCGGATGAACGAACTGGTTCGACTCTTTGTATTATTTATCAATAAAAACACACTAATAACAATAGACCTAACCATCTATTTATACTAAACCTATTCTAGTCCTAACCCAACTCGAACTCTATAAATACAAATAAATAAACCAACTTGATAAACTTATCTAATTCGAACCAACTATTATCCCTATAATGACTCAATAAATAATTCAACACAATTATCTATAACCCGTCTTTATCCTTATCTCTTTAATTCAAGATTAACCCAACATCCAACATAGCCACCCGGACCGGTGAAGCCACCGAACGCCGGCCCGACCGGTCAGACTTTGAAAACCATGGAAGGATCCACTAAAAAGTGGATTTTGCTTAAGTAGTTTTAAAAAGGATTGTAATGATGACATGTAAACTAAAATATTTTAGTCCTTATTATATAGTAGGAATATGAAAATGATAGGTGACACATCTTTTTGTTTTTTCTAAAAAGTGCAACAAAAAATTTAGTACAAAAAATTTAGCATAAAAAATCCAGTTCAAAAAAATATAACACAAAAAAAGTAACTTAAGTTGCGTTAGTAATAATTCCCATGTATAACATATGTGTGAGATTAGGTGATAACTAACCTGATTATCCGAAACTATATATAGTATATACCCACTTACCTAAACCATATATTCGCTCGAAACCCGAAAAACCTTTTAACTTTTATCTTCAATTTCCTTTTAACTTTTACTAGTTTCATATTTTGAAAACAAAACTTTAATTGGGGCATATATTTTGATGATATTATTTATATTTATATGCAACATAATTACTTTTACTAGCTTCATTACTTGAAAAAAAACTTTAATTGGGGCATATATTTTGATGATATTTTTTATATTTATAAGCAACAGAATTAAAAAGTTATTTTCTGAGATTAATATTATAGTACATGTACATTTTTAATTACTTTAAATAATTTTGTGATGATTTAAATGTATCTTGTTTCTTATAATTTAATTTATTGTATAGATTTTGAAAACTATAAAATTATAAAAGAATGTAAAACATAGAAATACATGAAATTTTTTTTTTTAAATATTAACGGATAATGGGTTGGGCATGGGATTGGGATTAGTCGTACCTGACCTATTGCCACCCCTAATTGCTTTGCGTTACTTTTAATTAGGGGTGTTGTTAGGGTTTTCTAATCAAGTTTCAGGTTATTCGAGTTTTTTGTTATAAGAATCCTACTCGTAACCTACGAATACAATTCGGGTATATTCAGCTCGGGTTAATTGGTATACGGGTTTCTAAATAAACGTTGCAATGCATACTTTACAAATTAACTTAACATGATTGTTAGTAAACAAAAAACATAAATTGTCAAATAAAAATACTCCCAATATGATATTTCATTCAAACTCATGCATTAAACACATATTTTAGCTAAAAATGTCATTTAAAATAAGCACAAAACGAAATCGTATAAACCAAGAAGAAAAAGTCAAATCGTATCAACCGAATCAAACATTTTTCGTGGAACAAGCAACCAATGCAACAAAACTTATGGGAGGAAAACTTAGATTTTTTGTTGATTATGTATGTAGAAGTATAATTGACATTTTTTTTTTATGTAAAATCGAGTTAATCATGTGAACTCGATTTCTGTTTTTTTAACCTAATACTACTTTCGGTCCCATCTTGTTTGGGTTCAGGTAATCGGGTAACAGTGTAACACCATCAGGATAGTTTTATTCGGGTCGATTTTGAGTTTTGGTTAAAATTTCCACATGTACTTATAATGCCGTGTAAACGTGCACTTTTCGTATTTTCCCCAAATCAATTTCGGATTGGGTCAAAGAAGGTCAAGATGAGCACGGTATCGGAACCAGAAATACCGGAACCGAAAATCGCCAAATATGAGTATCGGTACCGATACATAAAATGTTCACCGTACAAATATTTGAAGGTAAAATTCAGTAAAATATTGTTATCGTACCGAACCAAAAGTACCGGTACACAAAACTAGGGATGAGCATTCGGTACTAGGTACCGAATTTCTCGTACCGACTTTTTCGATAACGAATCGGTACCCACTTTTTGACGTTTTTGATACCGGTACTTTTGGTTCAGTACCAGTACCCTTATTTGGCGATTTTGGTACCGGTACCGAGCTCATCCTACCGAAAACACCAAAATGTGAGTATTGATTCGGTACCGAAAACATCAGTACGGGAAATTCGGTACCGATACCGGTACCAAGTACCAAATGCTCATACCTAGTCAAAACAAATTCCGAGTTGGATAAAAGAAAGTAAAAGTCGGCTCAGGCTAGGAACATGTCTTTGGGAGGGAAGTGAATGATTTGAACCAGTTTCAAGTTGGTTTATAAGGCTGCTCGGTGTGGGAGCCGGGGAGGGCTCAGTGAAGCCTGATTCCCTCCAGAAACACCGGCCCCTTGTTCCGGTAAAGTTTTTTACCCTGGTGAAAGCAGAGCTAGCACCGATTGACAGGGAACTTGGGAGCTTTTTTTCTTTTCTTTTTTATTTGCTTTGTGTATGTATTTGGAGGTGTGTGTATTTTGTTAGGGTTTAATTTCTTTTCTTTTGCTGGTGACAAGAGGAAGAAGAATGAGCCTTTTCTTTTGTTTGAATTTGAAAAAAAAAGTCTTTTATGTTAGTTTTAATTTTAAATAATACACATAAAAATTTGGTTTTAATTTTTAATAAACCTTAAAGTGTGGTTTTAATTTTAAAAAGGACCCAAGACTATAAAATATATTTATTTTAATTATGTAACTTTTATTTTAGTTAAAATCTTGTATTTTAAAAGTTAAAATTAAATAATATTTAAGTTTTGGGAAAACTAGGGAAATCTTGGACGTCACCGTGCAATATGAGGACAACTAGAAAAAGCTGATGTGGCGCTGATGTATAAGGATGTAATTTGGATCGTATAATTCGTAGGAAGAAACCGGCATTTAGATCCTAGAAAACGAAGCTCTGCTTATCATTAGACAAAGTAAAGCAAAATCACTGATCACACTTTCATGAACGATTTAACCAAAATCCATTACACAAAAAAAGTAAAATCACTGATCACACTTTCATGAACGATTTAACCAATTTTAAAATTTGCCAAAATGCAATAAAATTATAGCAATCTGAAGTGAAATAGTACCAATAATTTCAATATTTAACCATCACTAATGAAATTACAGTCGACCGAACGGAGAAATCAGGTATCGTCGAAGGTGATGGAACCGATGGATGATGCTGTAAAAAAGTAAAAGTGGAGAGAAATTAGGGGTAAATATAACTGGAGTGTTGTGGGTAACTTCTGCACAACTGGGCCGAGAATTATATTGGGCCCAATCTTGACTTGTACACTTGTGTTGGTTGTCATAAAACTGTATATGGATGGATTGTTCAGGTTACAGCCAATATGCGGTAGCCCATTTGGTAGAGGCACATGCCTCACATAGGAGAGGTCCTAGGTTCAAACCTAGGCAAGGGGTTATACTTTAGAATTACTGATGCAAAGGGGGTAACACTAGCCGTTCACAAAAAAGATTTGACTTATAAAACTTGAACTTGTCGTTTAACAAATAAGTGAACTTTTATTTTTATTGATAAGTCTCAGCTCGTTTACAATTAAGTTTTGGGTCTTATAAAGTTGGCATCAAAAGCCCGACACAAAGTTTCCTAACAACTATGTATGATGTAACAGGCCCATTGGTGACCACAAATTAGTGAAATTACAATTCAAGTATACAATTATCTATGATGTGTCTATGCTTCTTTCATTTATGATACATGAAATGAGAACTAATAATGAAATGCACTATGTATCTATGCTTATTCAATTTATGGTATTGTGAAAGATGACCAGCGACCGTTTAGTATTGTGTGAGCTGAATTTTGAGCCTACGTGACTTCCTGCAGTAAATGGTTGTTGGCGAGATATCCGACACCATATCCGTGTAGGTCCCACCATAGGACTCGAACGTTGTTTGTTAGCTGTGTTTTTTAGTCTTCCACAAGCAATTTTAATCATATGATATATACCTCAATAAATAGTTATCTCCAACCTTCCGCCGTCATGTAACAGTGATAGACTCAGAGAGGCGTTTGACTGTTTCAAAAATGTGACGGACGCCTATGTGCCTAAGAAGGTGGATTCAGCAGGAAACAGGTTTGGATTTCTTTGGCTAGAGAATGCAGCACACTTGTGGGACTGGGTGCTTGAACTGTCAAGGGTAAAGATCGACGGTAAGATTATGGGGGGCGAATCTTGCTAGGTTCAACCCCTTGCTTTCATGACTAATGTCTCGTGATATAATGATTCTTTTTCTAATACATCCTTCAAATCGTTTCCAAAACTGGTTGCAATCATCCTTTATTTAAGAACCAATACCATAGATTCTTTGTGTGATGATCACTTGGTAGAACAGAGGATATCAAAACGAACACAAACATGAAACATCAAATCAGACCCATCTTGCCTTTTCCTTATTTGAATCCACCCCGACATCACCAGCAAGTATCGATTCAAACAACCAAATAAAGCAACTATAATATAATGATTCACAACCAAACAATTTGTTTAAAGTCATCACAGATAATTCGTAAACACTACAAATGTCAACAGTAGAATGACTATATGTTTTGAACACGGATTTAAGACTAGTTTCAATATGCCCCTCCAGCTTCCACTTGTTCCCCACTCTAGTCTTTCTCAAAGTTTCATTAGTGATCCTCCATCTTTCGTTCTTTAACCTTGTCACCTACAAAACCATAAATATATTTCAAATACATCTCTCACTAGAATATATGCTATTCAGTGAGTTTATAACATTATATATTTCAACAAAAACCTGCATCGCTTGTTGTTGCTTCAGTATTGGCCCGTCTCCTTTTGGGAGCAAATGTAATATGTTGTTGTTCTTGAAATAGAATTGCATCTGGATCAATCCTTCTTTCGTATCCAGTAATATCAAGACCTTTCAACAAAGAAATGCTATCGGGAAGATGACTTATAGGAGTATCCGTTAGATCTAATCCTTCCAAACTTTCTAAATCTCCTAGGTTCTCTGGTAATTTCTCAAGTTCAGAACAATAAGAAAGGTTAAGAAATTTGAGATGCTTTAGCTTACAGATGTTGGATGGAACATCTCTTATCTTGGTTGATGTTACACTTAGTGTATACAAACTTTCTAAATCTCCTAGGTTCTCTGGTAATTTTTCAAGTTCAGAACAATAAGAAAGGTAAAGCTCTTTGAGATGTTTTAACTTACAAATGCTGGATGGTACATCTCTTATCTTGCTAAATCTTAGATCTAGTTTGCTCAATGAATCTATTTGACCAACATCCACGGGTAACTTACGAACTTTACAACCACATAGATTGAGAGTTTTAAGATTTTTCAACTTACAAATGCTATCTGGGAGATGTTTAATTTTTGAATGTGTTAAATCTTGCTCTTCTAAGCACTCCAACTTGCCAATGTTCTCAGGCAATTCCTCTATGCTACACTGTTGAAGGTTAAGAATTCTTAAATGTAGTAAACTACAAATGCTTCCGGGAAGACTTTTGAGTTTTCTGCACCAACTGAATGATAGATTAACAAGCTTATGAAGATTTCCAATTGATGAAGGTAGGTTTTCTGTATCATTCCCGCTGAAATCAAGCTGTTGCAGATTACTGTTGGAGTGGCACAGGATTATATTCTGGAACTCCTTTAGATGTAAGCCACTTACAATAAGAAACTCAAGTGATTCCAAATCCTTGATAAATGAAACAGATTTCAACCTCATACAATGATCGAGGTTTAGGTAGGTAAGCCTTTTTAAGCATCCAACTGGCACATGAAGTTCTACCAAATCATAACAACCTCGAAGATCTAACCTCAAAAGATTTGGTGTCAACCCAAGGTCAAGGGTCTTCAACTTTGAGCGGGACAATGTAATGGATTTGAGCTTCTTAAGAACCTAATATCACACCAAAAAGAATGTAATATACTAATAATTGATCAATAAATAAATTAAAATTATTAATCAATCATCCTACCTTTCCTCCCACCCAAAGTTGTTCGATTCTGCTCTCAGACATGTGAAGCTCAACAAGATTATTTGCTTGAAAGGTTTTGGGTAAACACCCATGAGGGTAATATTCCCAATTCAAGTATCGTAATGCATTTGGAAAGTATTGACCAACTTCATCAATCTCCACAAAGTCATCACAATCGTTATCTATTTGATCTACAATAAGGCATCTTAGATTCTTCATGTTTCCAAGACTTTTCAAAACAATATTAGGGGTGAGCTTTAGACGTATACACCTTGTCGATTCAGAACCCTGTAATTCAACAATAGTTCATGTCATAAGTAAAAAAATTATGTTTGTCTCATCTCTATGTTACAAGTAAATCTGATTCTTACCAAGTCAGTATCCAACACATTTTCAATTTCTTCCTGAATCCATAATCTGCTATGTTTGTTGGGCTCATCTGGGTGCAAACGACGTACGATATTCTTGCCCATTTCTTCAATATGGTCATGCATGCTCAAGAAAGTGCCAAAACGATAATCATGAAAAGTTATTAGAGATCTCTGCTCAAGAACTCTTAAACCAATTCTAGCTTGAAATCCACAACTTTCAAGCATACTTATAGCTTCGTTTTTCTTCAACCCCTTCAATATGCATGCAACATCGAGGAATATTTCCTTGTAATCATCCTCCAGACTTTCATAGCTTAATTCCAATTTTGCAAGAGTCTCTTTCAACGGAATTCTTTTGAGTCTTGCTAATGCATCTATCCATTCATGCTTGTCTTTACCACACAAAAATGAACCCAAAACTTTGATTGTCAAGGGAAGACCAGCAGCATAACGTACAACCTGTAGTGATTCCGTTTCATACTCTTGAATTGGAAGATCTTTCCCAAATGCATGCTTACAAAATAGGCCAATCGCTTCCTCATCTGATAATAGAGTGACATCATGAATCCATTTCACTCTATGTGCTACCAACACTTGCTGATCTCTTGTTGTAATGATAATTCTACTTCCAGGCTTGAACCAATTAAGATCACCAGCTAATGCCTCAAGCTGCTCTTGATGATCCACATCATCAAATACCACAAGAACTTTTCTACCACGCAGCTTTGTTTTCATCATGTTTGTCCCGTCATGAACACTACTTACGTTGTTGCCTTGGCCATTTAGCAAATCCGAAAGGATCTTTCTTTGTAATGACAACAAACCGGACAACGACGCTTTTGAAACTTCCCTAACATTCTCAACAAAGCTTTTAGCTTCAAAGTGAATTGATATTCTATCAAACACAGCTCTGGCTAGTGTAGTCTTACCGGAACCTCCCATCCCCTTGATCCCTATCATGCGAACCTCGTTCGACGCGATATCTAAAGACTTCTCAAGGTCCTGTAGCCGGGGTTTCATGCCTATTAATTTATCATCAAGGTCCACATTAATGGGTCGTAACTCAAGTGAGATCCGCTCAATTATTAACTTGATGACTTTGGCTTCATGCCTATGAATTATAGAAGATTCAGTTAGCTAACTCAAGATCCCACATAAAAAGTTATATTTCAGGTCAAAATACGAAGTGTAAGACATAATAGCATATCAATAGCGACAATGCTTGAGCTTTCCTCAAAATAAGAAAGAAACTAAAAAAGAATGAATAGTTTCATAGAGAAATGTTGAAAGAAATTACCCATCAGCAGTGTTCCTTAAATCCCAGCCGGACAGATTGGCTGCTTCTTTTAGAGCTTCTATCCATTTCCCCATCTCTATATTGGTATGTTTGGCAAGGGCTTCTCCAACTGGCCCATGTTGTTTGCGAACCTCCGAAGGATCCACATCGTAAAAAACAGGGTAAGCAATCTGGTCGTTCGACTTTTGGCATTCCATAATCTTTACAAGTTCGTTTAAGCACCAAGACGAAGATGCATATTTCTTTGAGAAAACTATGATGAACAACTTGGACTCCTCAATAGATTTCAAAAGTTGCTCATTGATGCTTTTTCCTTGTTTAAGTCTCTCATCGTCCTTGAAAGTGTGAATGCCGTGTCGCTGAAGAGCATCATAAAGGTGATCCACAAAGTTCTTATGAGTGTCTTCACCACTGAAACTCAAAAACACATCATACTGATAGCTCTTCTTAACGAATGATGCAGAAGAAGACAACGCCATTGGAGGTATGTTTTGTCGAAGTTGACTGCAAAGAAACACAGATACTGATAGCTCTTCATATAAAGGTACCACGAAAATGTTGTAAATTTCTATCTACTATACTTTGGTATATATAGTTATGGTTTTCACCATTTGATAACAGAATTTTGTAATAGGATGGAATAGTAAATTCATGTGAAAAAAAAAACTTAAATAACAATTATTATTAACTACGTTAATAAATAACTTGGTTGCATGATAATATATTCGAAAGCAACCACCAAAGTACAAAAAGACCACTCAATCCTTTTGGTGTCCACATAAATTTATGTTGAAATTTCCTTGCACCTTCCTGAGTTGACTTGGACTAATTCAGTCTTTATAAATGTTGATGTTGATTTATATGGCCTTTACATCGAATAGAAATACTTGGAGCTTAAACTAAACTCCCACTACATCTTGTAAACTACAATCAAAAGATAATGTCCATAAAATACTTGGATTTCATTTTATGGAGTTTAAATTTTATCTTAAAACTGTTGATGGTTGCTTTTGAGTTTTGATTCCAACTTCTGTTACATTGTGCGTTGTGGTTAAACTAAAAAGTGTAATAACTGATTACTTCCCTCTCCAAAAACTAGTTGCATAACAAAGCGTGTTGGTGCACTTGTGTCTGTACTTTGTCTGTATTTAGTCTTGATACGAAACGATGTCTTTGATGTAGGATTGATGTAAGTTTGACCAAGTCAACCATCCTCCGGTTTGACTTGGCCAAACAGTTAGAAAAATGGTTGAAAGCTGTTTGGGTCGAAAGATGTGTCATCGAAGGATAGTTTAGATCCTTCGATGAGCTCGAAAGATGACCTACGAAGGATAGACCACGAAGGATACCATCCTTCGTGGTATATGTGATCTTTCAATGGGTTTATGGTCGATAGATGATCCTTCGATCATCTTATCTGATCCTTCGACCAGACCTGCTGTTTTGGGTATAAATACCCGTGTGTTGTGTTCATTTCGATAGACTAGACAGAGTTAGACAAATAGAACACTCAGAGCAGAAAATAGAGAGAACACACACACACACTGAGAGAGTTTACAGGACTGATTTGTAAACCTTGTGCTTGTAACTGGACCTTTCATACGTTTAATACAAGTGGTGTTAATCGTTGAGTCTTGTGTGTTGATCATTTGCGTGTTCTATCTCGGTTTGCTATCTTGGTTGGATTCCGCACAACCAGGTTGGTTTGTACACAAGGATTAGGCGACTAGATCCTCCCCTAGCCGGACCTACAAGTGGTATCAGAGCCTTGGCTCTTCTCCTTGTTAAAACCGAGGTGTTTTCGGGCTGTTTTTCGGGTTTTTGAAAAGGTTATATTTTCTGGAAAAACTCTTTAAATCTGGTCTAATCTTGCTGTTTTTGCTTGGTGTTTTGTTAAAAACCTTGTTGTTTATCTTGTTAGTTGTTGGTTTTTCCTAAACATTTTAGCAAAAACTCGTGTTCGGAAAGTTTCGGTTTACCAGAAACTTCGTGAAGTTCATGGTGTTCATCATATTGTTCTTCTAGCTTTACACTCTTTGATCTTAAAAATTTTAAATTATCAAGTGTTAGTGCATTGGAAAGAGTATTTTGATTAAAATATTGGGATCATTACCCGGTTGGTGAAAACCTGCATGTTCAGACCTGAAAGATATGGTCTGAACATACTTTCTGCCGAAAGTTCTCACCAACCCGTCAACTTTTCACCAACCTGTCACATTTGTCAACCGTGTCAGTAAGATCGAAGGATATTCTTCGAAGTCGAAAGATCATCTTTCGACCAAAGGAGGTTCGACAGATAGTTATCCTTCGAGCATCCTTCGAAGTGTGAGACTTATCTTTCGTTCCAAGGAATATTCTCGAAACATACATCTTTCGGTCTACTGCTCATTTTCGAAAGACTAGGATCCTTCGATTGGGGAGTCTTTCGAAGTCATCTTTCGTGTTCATCTTTCGGTCTACAGTCCTTTTTCAAAAGATAAGGATCCTTCGGTTGGAGAATCTTTCGAAATCATTGTTCGAAAGTTCAACAGTGATCTTTCGAACCCTGTTGATCCTTCGAACAAGTATTGATCTTTCGATCCTCAGTTTGTTTAAGTTTAACAAGTTTGTGTTTTTCTCATCTTTCGATCAGGATCCTTCGGCTGGTATTATTTTTCTTGATCAAAAATGAATTCGATGTGGGGTGTTCCGGTAAATGCAGAGATGTATTTTGGTACTCCAGCTCCGGATTCGGGTTCGCAAGCTAATGCTACATCTACCGGTCAATGGGCATTCGTATCAAATCAAGCTCCAAGTGTTCAAAGCATTTTACTAAGAGAAAGTGAAACGGGAAGTTTGAATAGGCCTCCAAAGTTGATGCATTTAAGTGAATATCTGGGATGGTTTGACAGATTTCATACATATGTCCTTGGTCAAAATACAGAACTGTGGTTGTGCTTCATCACAGATTTTGATCAAACGATAGAGGTTGCCGCTTCATCTGCTGCTACGTTTGCTGATCTTACGGAAGATCAGAAGAAGGTCTATGACTTAGAAAAGAAAGCATATGCCATTCTTACTCAGGCGTTAAGCAAAGACATTTATCATCAATTTGTCAGTTTCAAGACAACGAAGAAGTTGTGGGACGCATTAAAGATAAGGGGCATAGGAAATGAAGCAACACGTCAATTAAGAAAAGATCTGCTAAAGAAAGAGTTTGATGGTTTTGTTTGTATGCAGAATGAATCTCTAGGAGATTTGACAAGTCGATTTACTCATTTGCTGACTGAATTGGCAAATACTGGGGTTGTAACAACTTCAGCAGAGATAGTGAAGAAGTTTGCAGATGCACTGCCACCTCAATGGAGTAATTTCTTAGAAATCATGAAGTACAATGGCACTTTGGATACAACAAGCTTCAGTGATTTTGCTCAACTCCTGGAAAACAAGAATCAGGAAGAAACTCTCAAGGCAAAAAGAGTTGCAGTGCCACAAAATCCTGAAATTTATTATGGAACTTCTAGCACTTCTACAAAACCTTCTTCACACGCTCCAATTCAAACAGCATTTGTGTCTAGCACGAGCTTGTATGGCACTCCTCCTCCAACAACAGATATGTTTGGAAATCCGCTTAATCCAGCTCCTCAACCAGCACCACAACAGCAACAGCAAATCAGAGCAACTGATATGTTCGGGAATCCACTTCCTCCTCAACAGCAAGCGTGTTATGGAAGCACATCATCTGCTGGTCAACAATCAAAGCCAAATACAGTACGGCTCGACACCTCAAGCTTTTCTAAAGTCAGTGTGGAAGTAGCAAAGGAACACATGGAGCTGCTAAACACTGTGGTGAGCGCATACTGTGGATTAGTGGAAGGTCAAATTGGGAACATTAATCTGACACAAGAAGACTATCAGCAGATTGATAAGGATGAGATGGATTTGATGGACATCAAATGGGCTTTCGCCAGTGCTGTAAGGAGAGCAAAAGATTTCATGGAAAGAACTGGAAGAACCAGCTTGGAAAGCAAGAAAGACACCAAGTATGGGTTCGACAAGCAAGCTGTAAAGTGCTTTAACTGTGGTGAACGGGGTCATTTCAAAAGGGAATGCACAAGACCAGCTCAGCATGGAAACCAGAATCCTTTCAGAAACCAAGGCAACCAGCAGAACCAGAACAGGAACAATGTTCGTACGCTGGTACCTGTCAACAACCAAAGCCAAGCAGGACCATCAAATGCCAACCAGGCACTTGTGGTTCAAGTAGATGAAGGTTGTGACTGGTCACTACAGTTGGGAAATGATGCTCCGGATGGAACGGCGTGTTTTGCTGAGATTGTCAAGGATCTTAATCACACCAGTGGTGGAGAATCTTCCGCCAATGGTGGTGACTCTTCTGAGGATGAAGACTCTTCTGGTTACAGCAGAAGTTCGGATGAAGAATCCTCGAGCTCAGGTGATGATCATGTGGATGAGACATCAAATGCGTTAATCGATGCAGATATTGATGAACTCTTGGAAGAAACTGCAGCAGGAATTCAAAGAAGATCTATTTTGGTGGATCAAGCTGCTTATTCTTTGTCTTCTCTCCATTCAGCCTTTATGGCGAATGTCGACAGTTCATCAAGTCAGGTATGTGTCGATGAACCCACTTCTGTTAGCTGTGATAACTGTGATAGTTTGCGTGTTAAATGTGCTGATTTAGAGACAAACATGTCTGAGTTGCAAGGCAAACATGATGCTTTACAAGCTAGTTTGTTTGACTTGCAAGACAAACATGTTTCTTTGAATGATAAATGGTGTGAATTGCAAAGCAAGCACGAGGCTTTGCAAGAGAAGTATGATGTGACATTCATTCACAATCAAAAGTTGACCGTTGATCTCTCAAAGTGCACAGAAGCCAACATGTTTTATGAAAACCATGAAAAGGAATTTAAGTCAATGATTGAAACGTTAAAGAAAGATAAAACAGAGTTGACAAAAATGGTTTCCAGAAAACAAACTGATATTAATTTGTATATAACTCGTCTTGAGGTAATGCAAAAGGAAATGGCTTGTGTTAAAACAGAAAGTGAGGCAATCCGACTCAAGTTAGACAGTTATTTGAGTTCTAGCTATGTGTTGGATCACATCATTGATGTTCAGAAAGAGAAACGGGATGTCACATGCATAGGGTACAAAAAATGTCCACCACCCGTAAGAAACAATTTTGATGCACTGCCTGATGAGGAGTATAGAACTCATTTTGAACCATCTGTTCCTTTGGACGTTGAGGAATTTGCAACAGGGCTCGGATACAAGAAATCAGTATCATCCGATTCAGATGTGTCAGCGGATACATTTGTAACTGCTGAACAGAATCAGGATCCTCCAGTTGTGATTGAGGATGCTGATTCTTCTGATGATTAGTCTGATGATACCGATTCAGCAAAGTCTGATGCGGTGATAAACGAAGAGGACATACCTCTTGAGAATCATATTCTGTGTGATCCTCCTGCAAAACCTGCTAAGACTGTTGCAATCGAGTCCTCGTCTGCACAAGAGTCGGAGAGTGTGGATTTGCTGTACACTCTAGTTGGTGATGATAAAATCTATTCTGACAAAGATTTTCCTATTAAGAATGTTAATCAATCATTAATCAGTAAAGTCTTTGAAAATTCAACAACTAAGTTTTTGGGAAAGACAGGGTCACGTGTTACAGTAACACAGTGCCCTCCTATCCCTAAGGCGGAAGTTAGAAAACAGTTTGGCAATCAGAAATTACCAACAGTGCAAAAACAGCAAAATCATGCCAAACCAAAAGGTAAAACATCGGCTCAAGGTCAAAAGAAGCCGAATCAGAAGAAGAAGAAGAATGTGAACTTTGTGAAATCTAAGGGAACGGACAAAATCGCAACATTTGAAAATCAATCTAACTTAGATTTTGTCAAGAAAGCAACTGTGATGAAAAGGAATGAACCAAGTAGTTCAAAACCTAGTACCTCGGGATCACAAAGTTCATCATCGTCAAGACGATCACATGATACTTCAGGGTTTGTTGAACGAAGATCATGTTTTGAATGTGGTACAATTGGGCATATCATTCGAAATTGCCCGTATCTTCATAAGTTGAAAGGAATTGATGATGATCCCCGTGAACACAATCACCAAAAGCGATTTGTTTCTGTAAAACAAGATCCCCGACTTGTAAGAGAAAGGGAAAAGAAACAGAAACGCCAACAAGTCAAGGTGGTTGAAAAGGCACTTAAGAATGAAATGGTTCAAAAACAAACGGTTCCAGTTAAACCAGAAAGTTCAAAATTTTCAAAAACTTCAAACAATCACGAAGTTAAACTTTCAAACAATCAAACTGGTAAATTTCAACAGACATGGAAACCTAAAATAACCACAAATTCAGGGGGACCATCACAATTTTCGAATCATCAAAGAGTAGAGGTTATTGTCATTGATGAAAATGGAAGACCCAAGACCACAATGGCTTGGGTCCCCATCTCCAACTAATTATGTGAGTTCTTGTGCAGGGTGTTCCAGGAGGAACTATCAGTAGTCATTGGATTGTTGATAGTGGGGCATCCAGGCACATGACAGGCGACATGAAGCTTCTCTACGACGTCAAATCTATTAGAGGAGGTTATGTTGCTTTTGCTGGAGATAAAGGCGGATATATTACGGGTGAAGGAATGATTTCCAACGGGGTTGTTAGCTTTGATAAGATCAACTTTGTACAACAACTTGATCACAATCTTCTTAGTGTTTCTCAAATTTGTGACAAGCAGTTCTCAGTACACTTTGATGCTAATGGATGTTATGTGCTGAAACCCGGCTTCAAAATTCCAAAAGAATGGATTCTCTTGTCGGCTCCAAGGATAAATGACTTGTATGTCCTTGATATGAGCCAAGCTATCACAACGTCTGCACAAGCAACTTGTTTCGTTTCCAAAGCCACAGAAAAAGACACAATCTCTTGGCACAGACGAATGGGTCACATTCACTTACGCAAAATGAATCATTTGGTGGCAAATGAATTGGTGAATGGTGTTCCTCTTAAAAACTTCCATCTTCAAGACGTCTGTGTTTCGTGCCAAAAAGGAAAACAAACGAAGAAGCGACATCCTACAAAGAAAATCAACACGGTGGCTGTTCCTCTTGAACGTTTGCACATGGATTTGTTCGGTCCTGTCAAGCACAAAAGTATTAGGAATGATCAATATTGCCTCGTGATAACTGATGATTATTCAAGATTTTCTTGGGTGGCGTTCATGGCACATAAGAGTGAAACCTTCGGTATTATCAAAAACTTGATCATTCAGATTGAGAATCTTTATAACTTGAAGGTTAGGCGGATACGCAGCGACAATGGTACTGAATTCAAAAATCATGCCATGGCGGAGTTTTGCACTTCAAAAGGTATTCTTCACGAATTTAGTGCAGCCTACACTCCTCAACAGAATGGCGTCGCTGAACGTAAGAACCGCACATTGATCGAGACTGCTAGGACTATGTTGGTAGAGTCGCAGCTGCCCATTCCATTCTGGACTGAAGCTGTGTCCTCTGCATGTTACACGTTGAATCGAGTCCTTACAGTCAAAAGGCACAACAAGACCTGCTTTGAGCTTATTAACAAACGGAAACCAGACTTGTCATATCTTGAACCGTTTGGAGCTCCGTGCACAATAATCGATCCTAATGGAAAGTTTGGGGCAAGAGCAATTGAGGGATATTTTCTTGGGTATTCCACCCCGAACTTAAGAGTCTGGAATCTAGAGACTAAAAGGGTCGAGGAATGGTCTGAAGTCAGAGTACAAAGGCACACTTTGCCAGTTAGAAATCCTGGTCAGCCCTGGATGTTTGAGTACGATGACCTTTTCAATTCGATCAATGTTGAAGCCGTTGAAGAAAATGCTGCGGCAAGGATGTTTTTCGAGAGTGACAACGCAACAGATTCACCGTTGGTTCGTCCCATTATTGTCAATCAAGAACCATCTTCAGTGAACAACAATGCTCTCGACAATGAGGATTTTCACGATGCTTCCGAATTGAACGAATCTTCAGAGGATGATGAATTTCTAGATGCAGATCAAGAAGCTCCAACAACAGCAGTTCATGGTACTTCAGAGGGTACACCTCCAGTGGATGTCCCTAGAACAGCTGAAACTTCTGCATCATCCTCTTCGTCAATTCCGGGTCTTGAATTGATTGTTGATCTCAATCTCAACAATCTGGGTACAAATATTCCAGTTCAAGATAATCCAGAAACAAGGATTCACAATACCCATCCTCAACAAAACATCATCGGAAATGTACAAAGTGGCGTTCAAACGAGAAACATGTTGCGAAACAACAACAATGCAGGCTTGTATGCAACTATCCGAGAATCTGGTCAACAGAATGATTGGTCTTTCGCGTGTTATGTCTCACAGGAAGAACCAAGAACTTGGAAAGATGCTTTGAAAGATAGCTCTTGGGTTGAAGCAATGCAGGAAGAACTGCAACAATTCCAGAAGCTTGGTGTCTGGAAACTCGTAGAGAAACCTGCTGGTTACAAGAAGATTGGTACCCGTTGGGTGTTTAAATGCAAAAAGGATGACCGTGGAATCGTTATTCGAAACAAAGCAAGGCTAGTCGTTCAAGGTTTTCATCAGATAGAAGGGATCGATTACAACGAAGTGTATGCACCAGTTGCACGTCTAGAAGCAATTCGGATTTTTCTGGCTTATGCCTCATTCAAAGGTTTCAAGGTATACCAGATGGACGTGAAAAGTGCATTCTTACATGGTGTGGTGGAAGAAGAGGTGTACGTCGAACAGCCTCCAGGTTTTGAAGATCCTATCCATCCCGATCGGGTTTGGTTGCTCAACGAAGCTCTCTATGGTCTACATCAAGCACCGCGAGCTTGGTATGCAACCTTATCTAATTATTTGATGGAGAATGGATTTCGCAGAGGTCTTATCGATTGTACTCTTTTCATCAAAGAACAAGATGGAGATCTTCTACTGGTACAGGTATACGTTGATGATATTATTTTTGGTTCTACTAATGATGTTTTGTGTAGGGATTTCGAGCGTGTAATGCAGGATAAATTCGAGATGAGTGCTATGGGGGAAATGACTTTCTTTTTGGGCCTACAAGTACAACAAACTGAGTCTGGGATATTCATCCATCAGACTAAATATGTTGGTGACATCTTGAGCCGGTTCCAGATGTCTGATGCAACGCCCATCGGTACCCCATTTGCCGCAAAATCACGGAATTACTCCAGACTTGAAGGGTGAAGCTGTTAGCCCCTCATACTACCGCGCGATGATCGGATCTCTTATGTACCTCACAGCATCAAGACCAGATATAATGTACCCAACGTGCCTGCTTGCCAGATATCAAGTCAACCCGAAGGCCTCACATCTTGCAGCTGTAAAAAGGATTTTTCGTTATTTGAAGGGTTGCCCTGACACCGGTCTATGGTACCCTAGGGATAATAACTTTGACTTGATCGCATTCAGTGATTCTGATTTTGGCGGATGCAAAATCGACGGCAAATCCACAACGGCTGGATGTCAGTTTTTGGGAAATCGCCTAGTCACATGGCAGTGCAAGAAGCAGACGTGCGTCGCTACATCAACATGCGAAGCTGAATACATTGCTGCCTCAAGTTGTTGCTCCCAAGTTCTATGGATCCAACAACAAATGCGTGATTACGGTTTTGAATTCCTAACTACTCCTATTTACGTTGATAATTCTGCTGCATTACAGATCACTAGAAATCCTGTGCAACACTCAAAGACTAAGCACATCGAAATTAAGTATCACTTCATACGTGATTGCTTTGAGAAAAGGCTAATCGATGTTGCTTACGTCCACACCGATGACCAACGTGCCGACCTTTTTACCAAAGCATTTGACAAATCACGATTTGACTTTTTATTATTGGTAAACGGCATTAAGGTCAAGCAAGAGTAAACCAACATCGGAAAATCATTTTTGTAAATACCTTTGTGTTTTAAATTTGTCTTAGTTTATTGATTTTAGGGGGAGTAAATCCAAAATTTGAAAATCCAAAAACATCGAAAAATTTCAAAAACACAAAAACAATAGAAAAGCAAAAATGAGTTTCCTGGCGAGCAAAAGAGAAAATGATAGTACATCAGTGGTCTGTCTAAACCTCTTTAAACTGAAATGCAAAATGAAAAACGATAAGCAGCTCTATATAAGATGTATCGGTAGGCTCACAATCATTTTAAAGTGTGCAGGGTGATATAAACTTAAATCGACTTAAGACCAGGTGGGAACCATTCATTGGCATATGGTCTTAGTACCGAAATTTCGTTTGAGAGATTGCCGAGGTTCTGAGATATTTGGTCTTTATGCTGCTTATCATCTGGGTATCATGGTTGTATCTTTTTCCGAAAAATAACGGGGACGCAAGTCTAGATCTTCCATGATACTATACATACGTGTACATACTGCATACGACCTCAATAAGTGATAAACAATCACATGTCCCCAAAATAAGTGATAATATATCACAGATTCTTTCCGGGTGTCAAGTTCGTCTCTCTGCTGTACGAAAGTACTGACCTGTTCACGGACTTGCTCCTGTGCCCTCATGCATATGAAAATCAAGTTCCTCATCAATAAGTGATTCTATCACATAGGGCTTGTTTTCAATCAAAATAAGTGAGAATCTCACATCATATACGGTCAAACAGATGATAATCGGTATACTCACCGGTAAGATGAACCCTCGTGCATACCTTGATACGGGAATGTGTCGTGATGTGGATGAACACCGGTCGGTAAGTATAAATCATACTCTAACGTATCCCCTCGCCATGATTACCAATGATAAGTTGAGCTTAAGTGGACAACAATACCGATAATTGTTATAGGATGCTTATCTTAATGTTATCTAATTGAACAACAAGAGCGTTTTGGCATGACCGTACACTGATATGATTCTCTTACCCTCGAAACTCGCAAAAAGAATGTCTGTAAATATTTATTTAATGCTTTCAGTTTCTGCATATTTGTATATATTTATTTACTGCTTTCAGTCTTTACTTTTGAAAAATTCAAAATACCAAAAAGATTTTATTTCTATTTTATTTTCGATCGTACGATGTTGGAGCTCAAGTCTTCGTTACCTGAAACCTGAACGAAAACCGAAACGACTAAAACTTCATAAACGGTCGAAATTTGCAAGTTTTGAAAGTTAAAAAACCTAAAACTGAACAATTTGTTAAAACTTTCAAACTGTCGGACGGTGTTTGATTGAACAAATGGTCACATGTGTGTCGCTTGCTTATGATATTCCTAGCAGTTGTTCTCATTACGCGTTTAGATTTCTTGCATGTGCAGATTCTAAAGGCAAGGAGAACATGGTCGATGACAAGCTTCGGAATGAAGACACGACGTGAAGGCACTCAAATGATGAAGATGATCGAGTTGCCGCTGACCATCATCAACACCACAAGGATCTCACTTCATAAAGAACAAGACTTTCACGAGCATAACTCAAGGGGGAGCTTATGTTAAGGGGGAGTTTGTCAACACACTTCCTACCTGAACCAGGGGAGTTTGTTGGTACACTTTCTGCTTTCAAGACGTGAAGACTTTGAAAATCCTCCGACATTGAAGACTTGAAAAGACGTCAAAGACTTGAAGTCACAAAGATCGAGACAAAGCTACAGCCAGACAAAGCTACAGCCAAGGGGGAGTTTGTTGGTGCACTTGTGTCTATACTTTGTCTGTATTTAGTCTTGATACGAAACGATGTCTTTGATGTAGGATTGATGTAAGTTTGACCAAGTCAACCATCCTCCGGTTTGACTTGGCCAAACAGTTAGAAAAATGGTTGAAAGCTGTTTGGGTCGAAAGATGTGTCATCGAAGGATAGTTTAGATCCTTCGATGAGCTCGAAAGATGACCTACGAAGGATAGACCACGAAGGATACCATCCTTCGTGGTATATGTGATCTTTCGATGGGTTTATGGTCGATAGATGATCCTTCGATCATCTTATCTGATCCTTCGACCAGACCTGCTGTTTTGGGTATAAATACCCGTGTGTTGTGTTCATTTCGATAGACTAGACAGAGTTAGACAAATAGAACACTCAGAGCAGAAAATAGAGAGAACACACACACACACTGAGAGAGTTTACAGGACTGATTTGTAAACCTTGTGCTTGTAACTGGACCTTTCATACGTTTAATACAAGTGGTGTTAATCGTTGAGTCTTGTGTGTTGATCATTTGCGTGTTCTATCTCGGTTTGCTATCTTGGTTGGATTCCGCACAACCAGGTTGGTTTGTACACAAGGATTAGGCGACTAGATCCTCCCCTAGCCGGACCTACAAAGCGGGTTCTATAATACCCGGTAGTTTGATTCGTTGACTGGAACTGGTTTTGTGCACCTCTATGCGATAATGTTCAAATTCAAATAGAATTGGATTTTTGATTTGAAGCAGTGAATCACTGAATCGCTAGTTAAGTGATCATTTTTGGAGAGAAAATCAAGAAGCCCGTATGTCAATGAATCATGTCATCATTTTCAACTTAAAGAGACTTTTTATCATAAAAGCAGAAATAAATAAATAAAGATAGAAACAAAAAAGTGGCATCATCCATATGTGTATTATTTAAGTGTCATGATTGACTTGACTCATAAAATCAATAACGGAATTCCAACTTCAGTTTTCATATAACTAAGGGGGTGTTTGGGGTTCCTTCTATTTCAAGTTATTGACTTATTTGAGGCAAAAAGGACTTTTCAAAGCGTTTGGAATTCCTTTGTGTGTGAGTGAATAAGTCAATAAGTTAGGAAATCCTGACTTATTACTTCTCAAATAAGTTGAAAAGTCATTTTCAAAAGGAAAGCCAAACATGCACTAAGTGAGATTCGTGCAACAAGCTGCTTACGGAATTTTAAATTCCTAATATGTTGATGATATTACTTACAAAACATCAACTTTTAGCAAGCCCTAATGCTAGTAGTAAGGGGCATATTAGACAAGTGACCATGATTGAAGGGGTATGGTCCCAAATCTCGCACCAAAGTGGTCGCGAATGACCGTTAACCTTATCAAATACTCACACCGGCAAGAACTTATCTACGTCCGTGCAGGCAGGCGCGAACGCAGCTGTCGAATCCAATCGGTCAAGTGATGAGAAGACTTACCTTGTGTATAAAAATGGATGTTGCACATAGCGATGCGGCTTAGCACCGCATCCTATGAACATTTTCGTCACGACAAGGGATAAGGTAACAGCAGTTACCGCATATGGCGATGCGGCTTTGCACCGTATCCCATAAACGTCTTCGTCAAGCCAAGGGACGCGGAACCAACCGCGGTCACCACAGATAGCGATGCGGCCTAGCACCACATCCTATTGACGACGCAAGTGGGACTGACACCTTGACTCAGGTAGCCAAAACAGCAAGTGGCACTGATGACAGTAATCTGTCAGCCCATACGTAAACGACACTGGCACACAGACTGACAACCACAGTGGGACGTGGCATCACCTCCGTGACCGACAAGCCTGACACACCTGCAAGGGGCTGCGCGTTGTCAGTCTAGCCACTCAATTACCCTCCTTCACTCCTCGGCTATAAATACCCATTCCGGACCAGGTTTGAGGTATCGTTTATCAAACTCTCTAACTTTTACTACTATCACACACTTTGCTCTCAAGCAAATTACTGATTCTCATGCCGGAGAGTGGTAACAAGGAGCACCACCCACCCCATCCTCCTTGTTACGAGTCACGGTGAGTTTTCCTTGTGCAGGAGACAGATCAGCGGACGATCCAGCCACTGATACTTGGAAAGAAGGGATTAACCCTACTTGACGAGACCAGTGAATTAACCTCCCTTGGTTAACCACTGTTTAATCATTGGCGCCCACCGCTACTTTTAGCACTTGTTTCCATCTCTCTCTTTCTAGAAGATCATGTCTGATCGTTAGCCTAATGTTACCGGGGAAGACCTCAACCCCACAAACTTAGTACCTACGGGGACCACTCCCCCAGTCCAACAAATTGGCCACATTGGCACATCCGCACAAGGGGGGCGCTCCCCCCGTGTTCATTCCATACTTTTCACAGTACGGCTCTTTACTGCCCCCAGGTATGGATCTCCATACCTGGTATTTTCAACAACAGGTTGCCCTCGCCGCATCCTACAAGAAAGCTTGCGCAGATGCGCAAACACCAGGAGGGCCCACCTCCGCGCCATACACACATGCGGCTCGTATCTTGCATTACGAGGGTAGGGCGCCCACAAATCCCGCTTCTCGGGATAGGCGCAATGCACGCGGATCCTTTTACTGTACCGTCCACATGCTCCATGAGGACGACTCCACATATGGGTCCCGGGCTAGGGGACCAGTACATGACCGCCTAGGCCCACATGTCAAAAATCGGCGACGATCAACTATTCGTCGAGGGTCCGGCATACATAGCCGTCTGGGGCTGCACCCCCACAACGAGGGATACGACCGCACCGACCCAGACGACCACACCTACTGTGGGGACTCTCACTCGACTTATAGCCGATCGGGGGATTACAATTACAACCCCTTGCTCAACCCCGCACTATATACGATCGCGCTGACAAGCGCAATCCAGCCCAACCCTACAGGCCAAGTTCCGCCGCCGAAAACTCCAAATTCATACAGGAGATCGCCTGCGCCCCACTCACCAATAGCAAACTTCCGCTCACAATAGGGAAATACAATGGTTCGTCAGATCCTGACGACCATATGATTGTCTTCACCGGGGCTGGATGCATCGATCGTTGGGACGAGGCCAGCTGGTGTCATTTTTCCCCCAGACCCTCACCGGATTAGCGAGAGTCTGGTTTGATTCTTTGCCAGTAGGATCGTTGGCCTCATTTGAACAATTGGAAGAAAATTTTCTTGCTCATTTTAGCCAGCAGCGACGTCATAAGCGTGATTCATTGGACGTCATCAACATCTGACGTGAAGAAAACGAAGGTATCTTTCGTCATCCGCTATAACAAAGAATGCCTCGAGATTGGCGGGGTAGCGGACCAAATGGCCCGCAATCATTTCATCCGAGCGGTCAACCACGATGAAATGATTATGACCTTCTCGGGCAAGGAGGGCTTGCCAGAAAAATGGGACGACGTCATGGCGGCAGTCAAGACGTACGCCCAAACCACGCGGTCTCTCAAACCGAACACTGGCAAAACACACCCCCAGACGGAAGGTCAATCCTCCCGCCAAAACAACAAGCGCAACCGGGATACATGAAATCGAGGCAACGATTCTAAACCATACATCCTGCGTGGGTATCAGCTCGACGCACGGGCAACGATTAATGCTCAGCGAGACCAGCGGGCATCCAAGAAGAAGTTTTGGAACCGCAATTGGACCGAGCTCACTAAGTAGCCAAGAGACCTACTTCTTGCGACCGGCCCAACCGATGAAGTGTAAGAAAGGCCAAGATTTGACCCTTTACTGTGAATATCATAAAGACTCGGGCTATTCTACCAACAACTGCATTAGTCTCCGATTGGAGATTGAGCGAGCCCTAAAAGAGGGGAAGATACAACACCTGTTGTCAGCCGCGCAGAAACAAACTAAGCGCATTACCCCCAACGACGAGGGCACCTCCACCGGCAAAAAAAGACATGTATGTGGAAACCACCCATATGATCAAAGGGGGCCGTGGAAAGTCGCGCAAAGCGGCAAGAAGAGGGGACGACGACTGGCGAGACGAACAAGTCGTTTTCCCAAAGTTCGAGACGGACCGCGCGACAGGCGCGCCGTCGTCATCAGCGGCTACCTAGCTCATTACTGCACTGAGCGTCTATTTATCGACCCGGACAGTACCTCCGATATTATCTATGAGCAATGTTTCAATCAATTCGATCAAGAATATAAAAATCGATATCAGCCGGTGGACTACCCATTGGCCGGGTTCGCGGGGGAAACAGTGTTTCCTCTGGGCCAAATCACATTCCCCGTGTGCCTTACCAACGGTAAGCACACGCGGGTCGAGACGGTGACATTGGGTCACGCCTTGTCTAATAGCAAAAGAGCGCGCCTGAAGCAACTTATTTTCAGAAATCAAAACATCTTCGCATGGACACCGCACAACATTTCTTGAATACCCTACCAGGTATCAAGCCCGTAATCCAGGGCCAACGCCACCTTGGATCCGCAAAGAATGAGTCGATTAACGAGTAGGTTAAAGAACTGCTCTACGCAGGCATCCTACGGGAAGTCAAATACCAGACTTGGTTGTCCAACCCAGTCATGGTAGAAAAACGACCGGTGGCTGGCGCATGTGCGTCGACTATAAAGATCTTAACAAAGCCTGCCCCAAAGATTGCTACTCACTTCCGGAGATCGACGAAAAAGTCGACAATCTCACCCCGTTCCGATTGAAGTGTTTCCTCGATTGTTACAAAGGCTATCACCAGGAACAGATGGCAATCGAGGAAGAAGACAAAACGGCATTCCGCACCCCTACCGGAAATTACTGCTACACAAAAATGCCGATTGAGTTGCACAACGCGGGTGCAACCTATCAAAAACTGATGAATGACACTTTTGGCGATCAAATCAACAAGAGTGTCGAGATCTACATGGACGACTTAGTCGTCATAAGCATGGAGGAGGATACCATGCTCCATGATATTGAAAGAACAGTCCAAACTCTGCGAAGCGTTAACATGAAGCTCAATTCAGTTAAATGCTCGTTTGTAATGGAAGAAGTAAAGTTTCTTGGATTTATCATCACAAAAGATGGATTCAAGGTCAACCCGTAAAAAGTCCAGGCGATTGAGCGCATGACATCGCCTTCCACAATAAAGGAGATGCAACGACTAGCCGGCCGGCTAGCCACGTTAAACAGATTCTTAGCCAACCACGCGGCTAAATCTTATCTCTTTATCAGTACTTTACGCAACTTCCTAAAGAAGGAACAGTTTCAATGGACCAGAAAGGCAGAGAGCGATTTCCGGGAGATGAAAGAGTGTTTGATTCAACTCACAACTCTCACCGCACCACGCAAAAAACAACCACTCATCTTGTACCTGTCTGCCGCAGACAACGCGGTGGGCGCGGTACTCATAGTGGAGAGAGAAGGGGTCCAAACACTAATCTATTATGTCAGCAAAATGCTCAATGATCCAGAGACAAGATACTCCATCATGGAGAAGTTGGTGCTTGCGCTGGTACATGCATTTAGACGGCTACGCCGATACTTTGCAGATCATGTCATCACCGTGTTAACCAACTACAGGATCGGACAAATCCTCTCTAAGCCCGAAATCTTTGAAATACTTGCAAAGTGGGCAATTGAACTCGGCGCACATACCTTGATTTATAAGCCGCGCCCGGCAATAAAAGGGCAAGTTTTAGCTGACTTCGCCGCGAAAGTACCGGCAAATCGCATCCAATAATGTGAAGACGAACAAAATCCTACACCTCCACCATCCCCATCAGACATCTGGGCACTATATACTGATGGTACGTCCAACGAGAATGGCGCAGGTGCAGGTCTGCGACTCGTCAACCCTGATGGCCAAGAGTTTACCTATGTCATCCGCCTCGATTTCAAAAATACAAATAACGAGGCAGAATACGAAGCTTTACTGGCAGGGCTACTCGACGTGCAACATTTGGAAACGCATGTCGACTCATTACTAGTTGCGGGACAAGTCTGCAGTGACTACGCCGCGAAAGGGGATATCATGATCCTCTATCTCGAGCAAGCCAAGCAACTGACATCACAGTTCACCTCCTTCAACATTCGTCATATTAACAGGAGTGAAAACAAATCCGCGGATGCACTTTCAAAACTCACATCCACCAGCTTACAACACCTGGCAAAGGAAATACGTATTGAGATCCTGCAAAATCATTCAGTATCCCTGCGCCAAGTCAATGTCATCCAATACGGTACAATATCTTGGATGGCACCAATTATAAGATATCTACAATCAGGTATTACCCCCGAGAATAAAGAAGAGACACGCAAACTGCAGTACAAGGCGTGTCACTATCAAATGGGGGACAGTATCTTATACCGCAAGTCATACCTGGGGCCACTCTTACGATGCGTTGACCCTCAAGATGCCACGTATCTTATCAGAGAGATACATGAAGGAATATGTGGCATACACGCGGGCCCGCGCATGGTAGTGTTCAAAATCATGAACGCTGGGTATTACTGTCCTGGCATGCACCTGGACGCGATTAAGATCTTGTGCAAGTGTTTCAACAGCCAACGAAATGCACCGAAAACATTGCGCCCAAAGAAGAACCTGATCCCTGTAACCACCGCATGACATTTCCAAAAATGGGCAATCGACGTGCTGGGACCCTTTCCAGACGCACCAGGTGCAGTGAAATTTATCATAGTGGTCGTCGACTACTTCACCAAATGGGTAGAAGCAAAACCGCTACCCTCTACCACCGCTATGATAACAAGAAAGTTTGTCTGAGAACACATCATCTGCCGTTTCGGTCTACCAATGTGCATCGTAACCGATAACGGCACCAACTTCGCTGGCGATGATTTCCAAAACTGGTTGAAAGAACTAAACATTGAACACGTCTTCTCTTCAGTGGCGCATCCGCAAGGGAATGGCCAGGTAGAAAGCATCAATAAAAGTTTAGTCGAAGGCATAGAGACACGGTTGAGAACAGCCAGGCGTGGCTGGGTCGATGAACTCCCAAGTATCCTATGGGCGCATAGGACCAACCCGAAGACAAGCTATGGCGAAACACCCTTCAGCCTAGTCTATGGCTCTGAGGCGGTGATCCCAGCCGAAATCGGCCTCCCTTCACCTAGAATGTTGGCCGTCAACAAAATTGAAAACGGCGACGAGCGCAGGCTTGACTTAGACCTCTTGGAAGAAAGGCGTGAAAAAGCAGCAATCAACGAGGCTAAGTATAAAACAAAGCTTGAAAAATACTACAACGCGCGCGTCCGCATTTGCACTTTCAATCCGGGAGATTATGTCCTTCGTGATAATTAAGCTTCTAACGCAGAGCGCCCAGGAAAACTTGCCCCTAAATGGGAAGGCCCCTATCTCATCCAAGAGGTTTTGGGCAAAGGCGCATACAAACTGCAAAGGTTAGAAAGGGACCCTATGACAAGGACATGGAACGCACAGCAGCTTCGACGCTGCTATATGTAAGCTGCATTTTACATTTTCTATGTAACCTACTGGCCCGTAGGCCATTTGTCAATAAATAAACAAACAATTCAATGCAATATTGTTTATCTTTCTATTACAAATGCGTGTTCCACTTTGCGGTATCTACAAACACATATTGGCAAAATCTTCATTCGCGATACCCATACAAAGTGGCAACCACACACAAATATTGTAATAGGTCAGCAAATGCAAACGTCGATATGTATCCGGCAGGATGCGTACACGCGTTGCTCGCGGTTTTTTCAAAGCAGAACATGATTCCTAAACCCTAACGGGATAAAAACGGGAATTAACTACTACTTGCACGACAATGGTGTACAGTATACTCATTACTTCACGAATTCATTACCAAATGGAACGAAAATAATGCAAAGTGTTGAACTCAACCGCGCTTTACAGCCAACAAAGTCACACATTCATATGCCTGCATATCACCTAGAGATGCAAATGGCAAATCCTGGCTTAATGTTATTTACACGCGCCTTAAACATTGGCCTTAAATAATATTAACCGACTCGCGCTCACACAAAGGCAATAAGTAAATACCCTTTACTTACATACTTTGAGCCAAACAAGAAATCTTATATTCAAAAATACTTATACACCTATCCGGTGCATAAGGAACAAGCTTTACATGGTTTCTAGAACATTTACATCAAAAGGAAGTAAAAGAAGGCACGAAGGCCCAACCTAGACTGCCTTTGCACCACTAGTGCCTTTATCCTCCTTCGTTGGCTCAAACAGCATGTGCAAACAATCCACGTAATCTTCCGCCTCTAAACATGCTTCAATACGATCAAGGGCGGGAAGGGAAAGTTTGTTATACGCATCCACCGCAGCGATATAAGTAGCTTCGGTAACTACACCATGGAACCCGGATCTCTCATCAGTGAATCTGCTAGTAAAGAATGGGTTCACATCGCTAAGGCACTTATTGTAACCAGCCTTGAACCCAACCGGACGCGCACGCTCGTTCATCTCAGCAACCGCAATCGCGGTCTCAGGTGCGTCAAGAATGGTCTCCACAATCTGAAAACATCGGAGTAACAAGATTACCAAGGCAAACACAGGAACAAAAAAGGTACAAGGTACTTACATGCCCAACACCGTGCTGGCGCATCCACGAATGATCCTCAGTAACCTGGGCTAAGGAGGTGGTCAACCCATCTCTCGCATCTTCAGCTTCCCTAACCCGCGCCTCAGCCTCAATAGCGCGAGAGGTCACTTCCTCAAGGATACCTACGCGGCTCTTCAGTTCCGCCTGTTTGCAAAATAGCACAACCAAATATAAGCAGACAATTTATTAAACTAATCACAACAGGAGGCAATTCATGTTTATTCATAGTTCATACCTGGAGCTCCTCTACAACTTTGTTTAACTTGGTACGGTCAGCATCCGCATCCACAAGCACTTTGACAGCACGCGCCTCCACCTCCTTCAGCGCTTACACCGCGTGTCTCCGCCTCTTTAACAGCCGCTTCAGCTGCGACCTTTTCCATGACCAGAACGGTGTTGAGATTATTAAGCTCCTGACGAACACGGAAAAGATTTTCATTCTCCCTAGCACAAGATTCCTTGCAAAGCTTGCGCTCGTCAGAAAGCAATTTGGTAAGGGTACGAACCTGTTTAAGGCCAGCGTTCAAGGCCAGCGGATGCGACCCACCTTTCTGTATCCTTCAACTTTTCAAAATCAGCTTTTTCCCTCTCCAACTGCTCCGCACCCTCTCGAGCAGCCTTCATCATCGCCTCAGCTTGAGCCCGCAGTCGAATGGTTTACTCCTCCCTGCGGGCTAAGGCACTATAGTCTTCTATAACCGCATTCGCGATTATGGAACCTCCAACAAGCATGGAGGCAAGCTGGCCCTGCAAATTTTGGTGACTTAGGATGCGAGCCCGAGCAGTCTCGACAGAGGTCCCCAATCCCCTCAACGTTTCCCTGCTAGCGGAATAATCATTCATCACCTCATCCCACTGCAAAATATTCCAAGGGGTCGGTGGAAATCAAAACTCCGCTCTTCCGCATAAGAACGGTAATAATAATCCAACGCAGTCTCCCCCGGCTGAATTGGAGGTTGAACCTCAACTCCTTTGCCCGCGGCAGTAGACGCAGAAGTTTTTTCAAAAACAGGGTTGTCGCAACCCCCGATCCCTGATCCCCGGGAACGGACGGCCGCGAGCCAGTTTTGGTGGTGTCACGTGATTGTCTAATTTGGCAGCGGAAATTTTCATCAGGACCGTAGTTAGGAAATATTTGATCAGAGTAAAATACCACATTTTCATAACATTAATCACATGGGATAAAACCCAAGTTCATAGTACACACGTTTTCATAGAAATAAATCCTATTTTATTTAATAAAAACATCTATTTTATTTTAGGTAACTTTATTGCCACTTTTCCAAGCCTTCAGTGCTGTCCAGCTGGCTTCTATTTGGCTTTCACATTTTGTTACCTGAAACGCGTTTTAAAAACATTTGTCAGTGGGAAATACTGGTGAGTGAATCCCAGTTTAATCAAGTTTAAATAAAAACCTAGTGTACAGTATTGATGGCGATCTCGCAATTACATTTGTTTCCAAGTTATAACAATTAACATCCATGGTACTGTCAGACCCGACTTGTGGAAATGTTACTCCTTGACCAGGTGGTAACAAATTTTGTATACAAAACCCCAACATACTCATGATAATTGTATACTTACAAATACTCAATAACTGTTATTCGCATGGAAAAATATTTAAGGTTTTGTATAAACAGTTCACAAAAGTTTTACAAAAAGTGGATCAACTCACATTGCTGTCTTAGATTTTCCGTAAGGGTTTCCTGGTGACAATCTATAAATTACACACATGCACACGCGTTAGTATAATAACCCATTTTAACATTAGTAATACCCTCCCCGAGACGGCATTCCAACGACTACGTCGGGCAAAACCACGACAGCCGTTACGGAACCCTAGATCAATCGGGCAGCGTATCTAATACGTATCCAGGGGTTATAATACTTACAACGGACCAGAACTTCGCTATTTAAGGGGGGTATAATACCCGTAGATTATGTCTAGTACTCAGAAATTCGTTTAAGAAAGAAAGAAATGAACGACGGAAAACGTAAACCTGATGCTTTCTTATATAGGGCCTGATCTCGGTTTTCTCGCGGACCGAGTAAAACAAGACAAGGTCTTACGCGGCCCACGTCAACTATAGTCAACGACCTAGCTTGTCCGGGTCAGCTACTAGACTCGCCACGAAGATGACACTTGTCATCACCGGGCTGCGCCACCTTTATGATCTCACGCAGCCTGCATCAAGGTTGGGGTGGGGTTTACGCGGCCCGCCTCAACTTAAATTTTCTTGTTTTTTATTTATTTTAAATGCTATATTGTATTTCGGGCTCGGTTTTCACATATGGGTTATATTTTAAGACATATAGGGATATTTTAATATATATTAAGGTGTCGGAAATAATTCGAGGGTGTCGGTTTTCTTGAGGATTGTTATATCCTCCCCACCTTATTTTAGAGCTCGTCCTCGAGATCTACTGGAATAAGTGCGGATATTTTCGTTGCATTTCAGATTCAAGTTCCCATGTGTACTCGGGTCCTCTTTTGGAGTCCCACTTCACTTTGACCAGAACGAGTCTCTTGTGTTTGAGGTTCTTGACTTTCCTGTCTTCAATCTGTAGAGGCCTTTCTACAAATTTGAGTTGTTCATTTACCTCTATATCCTTAAGAGGTACTATCAGAGATTCATCGGCTAAGCATTTCTTGAGATTTGATACATGAAATACATCATGTATTCCTGCCATTTCCTCTGGAAATTGTAGCTGATAGGCTACAGGTCCTATTCTTCTAATAATCTCAAAAGGTCCAATATACCTGGGACTTATCTTTCCTCTTTTGATGAATCTTACTACTCCTTTCCAAGGAGAGACCTTCAACAATACTTTGTCTCCTATTTGAAATTCCAATGGTTTGCGTCGGTTATCAGCATAACTCTTCTGTCGATCTCGTGCTGCTTTCAGTCGTTCTTTGACTTGAATAATCTTGTCGGTTGTTTCTTGTACTATCTCAGGTCCAGATAGTTGCTTTTCCCCAATTTCTGCCCAACAGACTGGGGTTCGACACTTTCGTCCATAAAGTGCTTTGAATGGTGCAGCGTTGATACTTGTGTGATAACTATTATTATAAGAAAATTCTATTAAAGGTAAGTGATCGTCCCAATTACCTCCAAAATCAATTACACAAGCTCTAAGCATGTCCTCCATTGTCTGAATTGTCCTTTCGCTTTGTCCGTCCGTTTGAGGATGATAAGCTGTGCTTAGATTCAACTTGGTTCCCATTGCCTTTTGGAAACTTGACCAAAAATGAGAGGTAAAGCGGCTATCCCTATCAGAAACAATTGATAAAGGTATTCCATGTAATGAAACTATTTCATTTACATACAATTTAGCTAACTGATCCATACTAAAAGTTTCTTTCATTGGTAGGAAATGAGCTGACTTGGTTAGCCTATCTACAATCACCCAGATTGTATCATTACCTTTCCTTGTTTTAGGTAATTTGGTAACAAAATCCATTGTTATCAGTTCTCATTTCCACACTGGCATTTCTAATTGTTGCAACAGACCTGAGGGTTTCTGGTGTTCAGCTTTTACTTGTGAACAGGTTAAACATTTAGAAACATAGGCTGCTATGTCCTTTTTCATTCATGTCCACCAGAAATTCTTTCTTAAATATTGATACATTTTATCATTTCCTGGGTGCATTGTATACTTAGACTTATGGGCTTCTTCTAATATACGATGACGTAAGTTTCCCAATTTAGGTATCCACATTCTCTTTTCATGGAATCTCCAAATTCCATCTGTTCCTTGTTCTAATTCCTTAATCATACCTTTTAGTTTTCAGTATCGTCCTTGATTACTGATTCTTGTGCGTTTCTAATTTGATCATTTAAATCTACTTGTAGATTTAATTTAAGAGAACGTACCCTTTTTGGCTTTTCATGATACTTTCGGCTTAAAGCATCGGCCACTACATTTGCCTTTCCTTCATGATACTGGATATCACAATCATATTCACTGAGCATTCATCCAGCGTCTTTGTCTCATATTCAACTCCTTTTGCCCGAAAACATACCTTAAACTCTTATGATCAGTGAATATGGTAAACTTACTACCATAAAGGTAATGTCTCCAAATCTTAAGGGCAAAAATTATAGCTCCTAACTCTAGATCATGGGTTGAATAATTCTCTTCATGGTTCTTAAGTTGTCTAGAGGCGTAAGCTATAACGTTTTGGCGTTGCATTAACACACATCCATAACCTAATTTAGAGGCGTCACAATAGACTACAAAATATTCAGTTCCTTCTGGTAACGCTAGAATGGGTGTATGGGTTAATCTTTGCTTAACAATTCTAAATGCTTTTTCCTGTTTTGGTCCCCATTCAAACTTAATGGATTTACAGGTTAACTTAGTTAAAGGAATGAATATTCTAGAAAAATCTTGAATAAATCTTCTATAATAACTGGCCAATCCTAAGAAACTTCTAACCTCGGTTGGTGACTCAGGGGTTTTCCATTTAGTTATTGCCTCGATCTTTGTGGGATCCACATGAATTCCTTCATGATTAACTAAGTGTCCAAGAAACTGTACTTGTTCTAACCAAAACTCGCACTTGGAAAATTTAGCATAAAGCTTTTCCTTTCTTAATAGACTTAAAAGTGCGTGCAAATGCTTTGCATGATCTTCTTTATTCTTAGAGTAAATTAGAATATCATCTATAAAAACAATTATGAATTTATCCAAATATGGCTCACATATTCGGTTCATCATGTCCATAAATGCGGCTGGGGCATTGGTTAAACCAAATGGCATGACAGTAAATTCATAATGACCATACCTTGTTCTAAAGGTGGTCTTAGGAATATCTTCTTCCTGTACCTTTAATTGATGATATCCTGACCTTAAATCGATTTTAGAGAAAAATCGAGCTCCTTGCAGTTGATCGAACAGATCATCAATTCTTGGTAATGGGTACCGATCCTTAATCGTGACCTTGTTCAATTCACGGTAGTCAATGCACATACGCATTGATCCGTCCTTCTTTTTAACGAATAATATTGGTGCTCCCCAAGGTGATGAACTTGGCTGTATGAATCCTTTTTCCAGCAATTCATCTAATTGTTTCTTCAATTCCTGCATTTCGGCGGGTGCCAAACGGTAGGGTGCTTTGGCAATTGGTGTTGTTCCTGGTGGTAGATGAATTCTGAATTCAACTTCTCTATCTGGCGGTAGTCCTGGTAATTCCTCTGGAAATACATCTGAAAACTGAGACACTACTGGAATGTCCTTTAGTTCTTTTCCTTTAGTGTTAGTGATTATAGAAATCAAATATACTATAGATCCTTTTTTATATAACTTGCAGTTTTCATCACAGAGATGAATTTCGTGGATCTAGAGGGTTTACCTCCTTTAATTGTGATCGTTTTACCTTTTGGTGAATTTACTTGAATTGACTTTTGATCACATAAAATACTGGCTTTGTTGGCTATTAACCAATCCATTCCTAAAACAACATCAAATCCTGCCAGATTCATGGGATAAAGGTTTGCAATAAACTTTTGGTTTAAAAATTCTATTCTTGCTCCTTGCAAGATTTCAGAAATCCTAACAGTTTCTCCATTAGCTGTCTCTACTAGACATTCTTGTGGTAGTTTAGTTAATGACTGATTTAGAAGTTTGCAAAACGAAGTATTAATAAAACTTTGGTTGGCACCAGAGTAAAATAATACTTTAGCAAAAACATCATTAACTAAAAACGTACCAGCTATTATATCTGGAATCATCTTGGCTTCATCTGCAGTTAGAACGAATGCTCTAGCATTTTTAGTGTTCCTGTTGTTCACAGCTGGAGCCAATTTCGGACAATTCGGCTTGATATGACCTTTTTCTCCATAGTTGTAGCATAGTCCATTACTAGATTTTCTCCTGCAATCTTCTTCCTTGTGTCCGGGCATCTTGCAGAAATTGCAAAGAATGGAGCATTTTCCCGAATGCTTTTTCTTGCAGACCTTGCAGAATGGTGCAGAGGTAGAACCTATATTCCTACGGTTGTAATTCCCATAACGGAATTCTTGGGTAAGCCTTTGGGTTAGGTTTCTCCTCTGGTCTTCCTCTCTAGTACGGATTAATTAATCTGTCAAACTATTTGCTAGTTCTATAGCTTCTTCTATAGTTTGAGGTCTAGCTGCCTTGACTACATGTCTAATCTCTCCGATTAATCCCCATATGTAATGGGAGATTAACACTGGTTCAGGTGATGCAAGGGTTGGTACTATCCTAGCATATTCAAAGAATGTGGTAGTATAGCCCTTACTATCTACCCCGGTCATTCTTAAGTTCAGAAACTTATTTGCTATCTGTTCCTTTTCATTGGGAGGGCATAATTTCCTTTCTACCATATTTTTAAATTCCTCCCATTCCATGTTGTATACCCTATCACTTCCTCTGGACTGGAGGATAGTGTTCCACCATTCTAAGGTTGAGTTCTTAAACAGATTAGAAGCAAACATTATCTTATCTTCTTTAGCACATTTGCTTATTTTTAAAACAGCCTCAGTCTTTTCTATCCAGCGTAGGGCTGCAATGGGTCCTTCATTGCCCGAGAATTCTATTGGTTTGCAGGACCAGAATTCTTTGTAAGAACAACCATAAGGCATGGTTCTTCTTCTTTTGGGAATGGGTGCTTGAAGTACAGGTTCATTGTTCACGCTGTGTTCTGGTTCAATTGGTCGCTTACTACTATGCTTACTTTTATTATTCGCTTCCTGAACCGTTTGAATAATAAATGGCATTGCATCTATAATTCCTTGTGCCACTATGTGTTGGACGACACTATTATCCATTTGATTTCCATTGTTATTGACGCTCGGATTCTCATTAACCAAATTAATGTTACTCTGGTTATCGTTATTCAGATTATCTTGATTTCCTTCGTCGGCCATCTGAATTTTAAACAGTTACCCCGTATTAATATCAC